>OX596236.1:54162077-56562077 GCA_951394345.1 Salicornia ramosissima | reverse complement strand
TTAGGAAATTAATTCCTACACATTGAAAATTCATGGGAATTTATTCTTCCTTGATGAACCAAACAAGGCCTTAAAGTATCTCATTTTTTTTTTATTATCTTGGAACAATTTCAATTTAAGTAAACATCTTTTGATAATAATCCAAAAAAAATCATTTCTTATTCACAATAGTTCTATATAATACTTTGGATTATTTTGAGAGAAAGGCCTTAAAGTTGCAACTACTAAAAAATAATTAAAAATTGAGATTATTTTGATAGGTTAAGTGACTGTTGGCATACACATTTTCTCGCCTCTTCATATCTCCCTCTCTAAAAACAACCCTAAAATCTTTGGCAACTATAAGGTGCTATAAACCCCAATTCTTTTCATATTTCCTTTGTTTCTTGTTTTTTTAGTCATTATTTATTTTCCTTACTCTTTCTTTATGAGAGTTTTCTTCCCAATTTATGGGTTTCCTCTCTCCTTTTGTAAGGCGTTTGGTGTTTTTCTTTATCTTCTCTCTTATAGATCGAAGATTAAAATTTATTTTTAGGGTATTCTTTGAAAGCTTAAATTCATATGTTGTCAAGCGTACAATTTACAATTTTGCAATTGGCGTTAGATTCATATCCTAAAGATGCAAGGTTTGATCATCACTCAATCACTCATTGCTTGACGATTCTCTTTTATCTCCTCATCAAGTGCAAGAGTTAATGTCTTACATGGATTAGCAGCTCATTGACAACCAATGAGCAAACCGCACTTTTTCAAACAGCATTTTTTCAAACCAAACCGGGAAAAACAATTTGTTTTGTGATTTGGTTTCGTTTAGACCGCACTCTACCCAACTCTAACAGTGACGTTGTAAAAATGACAGGGAACAAATTTCTTGGGTTAATAGGGTACATTTATAAGCGAAAACAAAAAATTGTCAAGATAATAAAATGATCAATGAAGATTCATAGATTTCTACCTACTAATAGGGAAATTCCACGAAAAGGAACCCTTCTATAAAATGCATTCCCCGTTTTTCTTTTTTTTTTTTTTATTGGCTTGGGTGCTACGTGAAATAGGAAGATAATTTTTTTTTCCCGGCTCTTGAGTTCCAAATAAAGAACTTTCTTCTTGTTTTTTTTTTTTTAAAAAAAAATCTAAATTATTTGTCTCCTTTTCCTAAAATAATAAACCATAACATAGTTTTCTTAAAATACTGTTATAAAGTTAGGGTGCATTCTCTTCAACTTATTAGATTTGAACTTATTTGAACTGATTCAGGTTTAATAAGTTCCAATAAGTTATATCAGGTCTAATAAGTTCCAATAAGGTCTAATAAGTTCCAATAAGTTCTAATAAGTTCCAATAAGGATTAATAAGTTCCAATAAGGACTAATAAGTTCCAATCAGGTCTAATAAGTTTCAATCAGGTCTAATAAGTTTCAATCATGTCTAGGTTATTATTTTTAATTATTGATTAAATAAAATTAATTAAATTAATAATTACCTTAAAGCACTCTTACACAACATAAACCAAATATATTTTATCATTCTTGTTTTATAATTTTTTAGAGAAACCAATCACAAATAGATTGAATTAAACTATTTTTTATATTATAAAATAAAACTTATTTATTTAATTTTGGTCCAAATTAAACTTTACCCATCCTCCATATTATTATTACTAATTTTGGTCCAAATTAAACTTTACACATCCTCCATATTATTATTATTCAATCCGTTCTAGTTTGTTAATTTTACTACAGGTTAATTAAGAAAAATTAAATACGTAGATAAGTTGTTATTGGAATTGATAATATTAATTAATAATGGATTTGAAAAAAGAGATGTTAATTATTATTACCTTCTTGAACGTAATTCAACAATAAAAAAGAATATAGGTTCAAATGTATAGAATATTATTATTATTATTATTATTATTATTATTATTATTATCATCATCATCATCATCATCATTATTATTATTATTATTATTAATTTATTTTATTCAATCATATAAAATACGTTCCAATAAGTTTCAATCAGGTTTAATAAGTTCCAATAAGGTTTAATAAGTTCTAATAAGTTCCAATAAGGTCTAATAACTTCCAATAAGGTTTAATAAGTTAAATAAGGTCTAATAAGTTAAATCAGGTCTGATAAGTTCAGTTTAGATAAGTTCAAATAAGTTCGGGTATAATAAGTTGAAGAGAACGCACCCTTAACTTATTAGACCTGATTGGAAGTTATTATAACTTATTAGACCTGATTAAAACTTATTAAAACTTATTAGACTTTATTGGAACTTATTAGACCTTATTAGACATTATTGGAACTTATTAGACCTTATTGAAACTTATTAAAACTTATTAGACCTTATTGGAACTTATTAAACCTGATTGAAATTTATTGGAATATGTTTATATATGATTGAATAAAATAAATTAATTATAATAATAATGATGATGATGATAATAATAATGATAATATTCTATACACTTGAACCTATTTTCTTTTTATTGTTGAATTACGTTCAAGGAATTAGTAATAATTAGTATCTCTTTTTTCAAACCCATTATTAATTAATATTATCAATTCCAATAACAACTTATCTACATATTTAATTTTTCTTAATTCACGTGTAGTAAAATTAACAATCTGGAACGAATGGAGTAATAATAAAATGAAGGATGGGTAAAATTTAATTTGGACCAAAATTAAATCAAACCCAAAATAAATAAATAAAAAGGTTTTTTTTATAATATTAAAAAATAAGTTTAATTCAATCTAACTCTGATTGGTTTCTCTAAAAAAATTATAAAACAAGAATGATAGAATAAAATCGGTTTATGTTGTGTAAGAGTGATTTAAATTAATTATTAATTTTATTAATCAATAATTAAAAAAATAACCTATACCTGGCTGGAAATTAATAGACCTGATTTTAACTTAGGATGCGTTCTCTTCACCTTAAAAAAATAAGTTTCACGTTTAATAAGTTCCAATAAGGTCTAATAAGTTTCAATCAAGTCTAATAAGTTCCAATCAGGTCTAATAAGTTCCAATCAGGTCTAATAAGTTCCAATCAGGTCTAATAAGTTTTAATTAGGTCTAATAAGTTACAATCAGGTCTAATAAGTTACAATTCAGGTCTCTGTTATTATTTTTAATTATTGATTAAATAAAATTAATAATTACCTTAAATCACTCTTACACAGCATTAACCAAATTTATTCTATCATTCTTGTGTTTATAATGTTTTTAGAGAAACCAATCAGAGTTGAATTGAATAAAACTATTTTTTTATTATAATATATAACTTATTTATCTATTTTGGGCTTGATTTAATTTTGGTCCAAATTAAACTTTACCCATCCTCCATATTATATATTACTAGATTAGTCCCGTGCTATGCACGGTTTTATAAAAAAAAAAACTACTATATTTGAAATTTTGTTAGACTGTAAGTCAATTGAAAACAAATACATAGTATGTAACATAAAATCATTACATCAATAAAAAGATTTTATTATAAATTCTAAATGATTTGAAAATGGACAAAATAAAGAAAATATTATGATATTAAAAATATTATATTAGTCATTAATTGCATATGGAAAATGAAAGAATAGAGTTAATGATATTTAAATTTTCAAAATATGTTAAACGCTAAGCAAAAGAATATAAAAAAAAGAAGAAAAAAAAGAAGATAATGTCATAATTAAACATTTTTGGAGGGAAAATTTTGATTGAGAAATTGACATGTGTATATTTTTAAGTAAGGATGATGTCAGCAACATTCTATTTTAGTATATAGTATAAATTACTCCATCCGTTCTAGTTTTTTTATTTTAATACAAGTGAATAATTAAGAAAAATTAAATATGTAGATAAGTTGTTATTGGAATTGATAATATTAATTAATAAAGGGTTTGAAAAAAAAGATACTAATTATTACTACCTCCTTAAACGTAATTCAACAATAAAAAAGAACATAGGTTCAAATGTATAAAATATTATCATTATTATTATCATCATCATTACTATTATTATTACTATTATTTTATTCAATCATATATAAGATGTTCCAATAAGTTTCAATCAGGTTTAATAAGTTCCAATAAGGTCTAATAAGTTAAATCAGGTCTGATAAGTTCAAATAAGTTCAGATAAGTTCAGTTTAGATAAGTTCAGGTCTAATAAGTTGAAGAGAGCGCACCCTTATTAGACCTAATTCGATCTTATTAGACTTGATTGGAACTTATTAGAATTTATTAGAACCGATTGGAACTTATTAGAACTTATTGTAACTTATTAAATCTTATTGGAACTTAGACCTTATATAACTTATATGAACTTATTAAACTTGAAATTTATTTTTGTAAAGTGAAGAGAACAAACCCTTATTACCAGAAATATTGAACACATTTTTATAATATTGTGAAAATTCAGGGGTTTGCAAGTAATATTTAACACTAAATTAGTATTTGATTTATTCAAAAAGTTCAACTTTTGACTAGATTTTGTCACGTGTCACTATAGTTCTTGATACTTCGTATTATAGTTCCTCCATTTCTTTTTATTAATATGCTTGCATGTCTTGTTATGAAAAGTTTGATTGTTAGTGTTAAATTTAAAAAGAGATATTAAAAATGCACATGATGAGGAGAGAGATAAACAAAAATGATATCCTAAAAACATGAAACATATGTTAAATATAATTTAAAAGTCCTTTTTGGTAAATGTTTCAAATAGAAAAGGAACAGGGTAGTATATACCAGGCCACTTTTACCAATGATATATCATAAAGATGAGTGTTACTTTTTTTATTTTTTTTAAAAATGAATAACAAGGTTGTACTTCAGAAGACTTATTTTCTTATCTTATACTTTAACGACAAAATAATCTTTAATATGATATTACTGATTGCATAAATGTATGTAATAATTGTATATGGGAAATCTCATCAAGTGAAGCATAATCTAATGCGTCTTTTTGTTCTTTTGTTATTTTTACTATCGCAAATTGAAACGGAGATAAACTTAAATAAAAAAATATTGTTTGTGGTTTGTTTTAATACCTAACAACGACTATACTAAAAAGAAAAATGCCATTGTACGCATTATTGTGCATATAAAGTTAATTCATGAATAACTTAACGGTGTTATATTGTTAACCGATTGCATGAAAAATTCAACAATAGACATTTTCTAATAAGGGCGATTTTGGATTCTTATTTTTATATTATTAATTATTCTTGTAGAACAATTTCTAATGACATAATAATAAGTCTCGATCTATCGTAGTACTGTTCTTATTATTAAAAAAAGTATAACTTTTTATGTAAAAAATTATAGAGTTTGGTTAAAGCTACAAATTTATCGGGATATTTTGTAATGACTTAACTAATAAAATTTCTACATGAAACCATGCATTACATAAGTTTAAGATTAGTTTATTTATCAATATACAAGAATGTTGTTTATAAGGTTTAAAAGTTCATTGCTAAAATATATGGATTCTTGTACAATAATTAAGTCAAATATAAAATGGACCGAGATTCTTTTTTAGTGAAAAATTATATGGAAAAGTACACTTCATTTTTTTTAATTGATTTCCAATGTTTAGCTTTAAATGTTAAATTTTCTCTCTCTATTTATTATTATACCCACTCAAAAAACTATAATCTTATTTCTACACCGGTAAAATGAAGAGAAAGTATACACTTACACATTGTGTAAGTTATACAAGGTTAAATGACTAATAATAACCCATAGCATTGTGTAACTTACACAATGTGGAAGTGTAAACTTTTTCATTATTGTTTTATTAATTAGGAATATTAATCAATCAAAGAAAAGTACACAAACTGACAAAAAAAGAATAAATGGAGTAAATTTTTTCCTCTCTCTATATATATTTTTATTACTACAAAAAATGTGTTCAACAAGGACAATTAAAATTGTCGATACAAAATTTGTCTTCTTAGGTTATAATGACAATTTTAGTATTGCCCTCGTAACCCCGTTGTATTAGGTTTCAAAGCCAATTTTAGATGTTTTGCTCTCTTTGATTCAATTCAAAAAGGGCAAACAAAATTGCCTTCATTGATCATCAACAAAGACAATAAATTTTATTTTCCTTGATTTAAACACTTTATTTATTGTCAAATAGGGCAAAGTTTCAAAAGTCTAAGAGGACAAAATAATCATATTGTCTTCATTGTTAATATCAATAAGTGCAAAAATAATTGCCCTTATAGGCATAATTAAGTAAAACAATACTCATATTGCCCTCTTTAATCATGATAAGTTGCCCTCGTTGTGTGAGTTTTTTGTAGTGTATATTTATACACCTACAAATATATTTAACAATTTTCTCCCTACATTTTATCCTTCTTGCCCTATAAACAGTTAAACACAACACCTAAGGCTAAAATTTATGAGAATGATGAGGTAGGCTAATTTGCACATAGAAAAAATATATATACTTAGGATGCGTTTGATTTATCTGAAATTTTTTAATCTAGTTTGATATGATCTGAAATTTTTTGATATGATCTCAATTTTAATTTTCTAATATGATATGAATTTTTCTAATTGTAGTTATTATTATAGTTATAATTTTTTTTGATATGATACAGATTTTCTAATAATAAGCACATAAGTTCTTATATTTTAAATTGAATGAAATGCACCCTTGGTATATAAAACTCCAAATGTATCAGTTCTAATAGAACAGTGGAAGTATCCCTCAATCTAGATTTTGGCTTGACTTCAATTATTTATTTGAGTGGTTTAGTAAAATTGTATTCAATTCAAATTATTTTAGCTTATATGAATTTATTTATAAATTTCTTAAAACTTGTCCTAATTTATTTGAACTTTATTCTTTTAGAAAAATTAGGGCTTAAGATTAGCCTAATATGATTGGTTGTATTGTTGGATGCTCTGACCTGAATGGAAGATATTCGCTCATTTGGTTGCACAGGCCCAAAACACGTCTTTTTTTTTTTTAAATGTTTGTTTCGTGAATATGAAATTTGTGTATTGATGAATTGGTAATTAGAAAGGCCCATAGAATATGGTCCATTTTTTCGAACTGGGCTTCTATTTGGGCCTGGAGCCTAGCTTGAGGTGATGGTCATTGAAAGCCTTGAAATTAGGCTAAGTATGAAATATTAACAACACATCCATGAATCTAATATCATCAGCAAAATCTTCATTTGGGCCTGCATTATATACGCCTATGACGCGCAAATTATTATATGGTCCCAGGACCACGTAGCTCTACGTGGTCCCTGTTCAAAACGGTGTAGTTTTGGAGTTAAAAAAAATAGTTTTTTTTTACGTAAAATCAGTTTCCTAAATATATGGGAAAATCACTTTTTGGGGAAAATCTTTTATTATAGAATTCCACTTTCAAGGAATTAAAAGTAGTTTCTATATTCATAAAAAAAATCTGTTATTTTTTTTTAATTTTTATACGTGAAAATCAGTTTTTTTTTTTTCTAAATTAAAAGTACAACTTAATTCCTTGCTTAATAATCTCTTATAATAATTTTCGTAAAAATCAGTTTTTTTTTCAGTAGTAAGACATTGAAGATTCACGTATTCGTTGGATTTTATATGATGAATGATGTTGTTGTGCCTTGCAAGGACGTTGCACATGAAAAAAATGAACATGAAAAAATGAACATGAATAATTGAAGTTTGCACATCAAAAAATGAAGATTACACATGAAAAAATGAAGATTGCACATGAAAATATGAACATGAAGAATTGAAGTTTGCACATGAAAAAATGAAGATTGCACATGAAAAAATGAAAATTGCACATGAAAAAATGAACATGAACAATTGAAGTTTGCAAATCAAAAAATGAAGATTGCACATGAAAAAATGAAGTTTGCACATAAAAAAATGAAGATTGCACATGAAAAAATGAATATGAAGAATTGGAGATTGCACATGAAAAAATGAATGTTCCACATGAAAAAATGAACATCAAGAATTGAAACAAAGTGAAATAAGGAGAGTGAAACGGTACTGTTGGCTGTTGCTATTTTTGGGGAAAATTTTTATTTTTTTAAAAAAAAAAATCCCACGCGCTGCACTGCAACAAGAACACGCGGGAGAACACACTGCTTTGTACGGACTTGTTTGGTTGAAAGAGTTTTGATGAGAGTTTAGAGTTTTTGAGAGAGTTTAGAGTTTTGATCAAACAAAACTCTAATTTAGGTGTTTGGTAAAATAGAGTTTTGTACCAAAAACTCTGATCAAAACTCTCTTTAGAAAAAACTAGGTTAGGCAGCTTTTTCTTCAGAGTTTTGGAAAGAGAAATATTAATTGACTAATTTGTCCACATATTAAAACCTAGCAAGTTATTTTTAAATGTCCATAAATGTCATTTTACACAACAAAACTCTAAGCAATCAGCTATGTGTTATCAAACACCTTTAAACAATCAACTATTTAAATCAGTAGTCAAATCCTCTAAACAAATAGTAATCATCTAACCACAAACTCTAAACTCTAATCATCAAACAATAGTCCCGGGACTATAGTATACTTATTGCCTACGACGTCAAAGGAAAACAAATATATATATTTTTTTTTTGGTTTTGTGGCTAGGAACAAAAGTTAAAAAAAAGAGCTTTAACGTTAAGAATGATTTATATGACAAAATTTCATGAATTTTCAAATTCAACCAAAATAAAATAAAAATAAGCCAATATATAATTTTTAAGCAAGCTCGAAAAATTTCAAATAAGTGAAAGGAATAAGGCCATGTATTGCATAAAAAAAGTAGGATTTTTTTTTTCCTTTAAAAAAAAAGTAACATATATAAGGCTACATATAAGCATTTAATATACTTTCTAAAATGATAAAAATTTGAGAATGTATGTCAAAATAACGTATAAATTTGTATAATAAATGCATAATTTAACTAAAACTTATTATTTTTAGTTCCTTTGACATAGCCCTAATGTTTAGGTAAAATGTTTTCCTTTTATTTTAAGAAAATTTATTAAAAATAAGTCAACTTTTATCCGGTATTCTCAAATTAAGTTAAACTTCTCATTAACCCACAATAAGTTAACCAAACAACACAAAATCTCACAAAAGAAGGTGATGATATCAACATTTGGAGTGCTTTTCTTATTTCCCCTTATGACCAAATCTACTCATAACAATTTTTTTAAGAGAAGGTATTGTGTCATACTAATCTGACAATACAAATGGTCAGACGGGTACCTGAAAAAAATGATCTGAAAAAAGAAAGTGACTTGGATAAAATAAAACTGACCTGAAAAAAATAAAATGTTGAGTAACCTGGAAAAAAAAAGAATTGACCTAGAAAAAAAACAAGTGACCTAGAAAAAGTAACAATGAACCTAAAAATCAGACCTAGCATCTTGAAATGTTGAGTAATGAGTACAATTATCTTGATTTGTTTTCGATTTTGTTTATATCTATTGTGCAAACGGATTTGTTCTAGTTTTTTCTTGAAATGTTTTAAAATTTAGTTTTTTTAAACAAAATAAAAATAGTTTTGTACAAGCCAAAATCAGGCATTTACAAGTAAAAAATACAGGTCTGGACCATCCAAGTGTCCAACATGTTAAAAAATATAGCAAAAATTTCATTATTCAGGTGCATTAGGGCCGGCAAAAAGTGATCCAACCTGCCAACCTGACTGGAACCCGATGGGTTGGGTTGAAATTTTCAACCCATTTAATTAAATGGGTCAATCCGAACCCAACCCATTATTATATGGGCTGGGTTAAGGTTGAAATTTCTAACCCGATTAACCTGATTAATTGTTGTTTTCAAATTTTAAACGGTTATTTTTACCTACATGTTGTTTTGAATACTCTATTTTACTAAACTTTTAGCTACTATAAACTAACTATCATCTATTAGATTTTAATATTTTACTTTGAAGAAATTTTAAATTCTTCATTGTTGGTAATTAAGGTAATTAATTTAGAGTGTAGAAGAAATTTTTGGTGAAAAAAATAAATGGTTCGACCTGAACCTGACCCGTTTATTTTAAGGTCCGGTTAGATAACAAAAACTCAACCCGTTTATTAAATGGGTCGGGTTCGGGTTGAGGGTACTTGACCTGATAACCCGACAACCCGAACCCGACCTTTCAATCCGATTTGCTGGCCTTAGGTGCATAAGGTCTAAGACCGAACCATACTTTTTTTTTTCAAGTCTAGACCGGAACTAGACCGATTGATTCAGGTCCGGAATTTGGTCTGGAAAAGAAAATTTGATTCTGGTTCAGGTCCAAACCGGTTCCTATAGTGGTTCGATTTTGGACCACTGTACGGTCATACTTTCAATGAAGATAAAATCAAAATAGTGTATTAAGATGTAATTATTTGTATAGTTATTCATCCAAAATTGTTTATTTAATCAACTGATAAATAGTAGAAAATTTTAATTTGAGTAGATTTAAAAAAATTGAATAAAGGTCATGGTAAATCTAGGCACTAAAATTTGGCAATCGGATGTTGGATGTTGGCTGGTTTAATCGACTTGTTTGACTGGCTGTATGTATTGGTTTTTTAAGTTGGTTGTTTAAGTCAGTTGTTTGAAATGGTATTTGGTAAAATTAATTGTGGTTGTTGGCTGTTTATTAGAGTGTTTGTGAGCCAACAAGCCAAAAGCCAACCAAAAAAGCTGCTTCAGACAACTTTTTCATTTGGTTTAAAAACCAGCTTTTCAGTCAACCAAAAAACCCATAACCAAACATATTTTTTCGACTGTTTGACTATTTTGAAAAGCCAAAAGTCAGAAGCAACTAAAAAGTTAGTTTCTAAATAGGGCCCTACTCTAAGCATAAGCTCACCTTGCTCATGGTAAGGTCAGGCTATGTTCAACTCGATAGGGTAAAAAAAACAAGAATGTCCAATTTTTAATACAATGTAATGAATAGTATGGAGTAGTAGAATTTAAAAAGGGTAACAAATTACGTACAAGTATTTTGTTTTGGTAACATATAAGCCACATTATGCTTCATCCAACCCATGATTATATTTAAGTACCTCAAAGTTCAAATTATACAAATTTCATGTCTTTCAAACTCTCAATAGTTTCTGTAAGGCTTACTTCGAAGGGAATGTACTCGATGCCCAAACTTTTAACTTTGGACTTTGAAATTTGGAAACATTCCTTTGGTACAGGCCCAACATCCTGAATCCTGAAAACGTTAAAATACAATATTTTTTATTTTAAGTTAAAAAATACGAAGTACTATAATATAGTACTCCGTATTAACAATAGCAATAGAAGTATGAGACTTTGGGGTTAGCTTAGGGGGAAAGCGTCCCACGATGAATTCTCACCCCCAAATTGTTGTGATAAATCCCCGAACCACATGTGTACTTTATCATAAAAAAGAAAAAGTTTATATTCCCTCCATCCCTAAAAGATTGACCCATTTACTTTTTCTCATCTCTCGAGACACATCTTTAAATGAAAATATCTTAAGATACGTATAATAAAAAATTCTAAGCATTACATATTAAAAAAGTACACATTTAACCGAATCAAACGAGATCTCATTTGAATATATTTTTCCTTACATGTATAAACTTATAGAGAGTCAAAATTACCAAATGAACAGTAGCAAAAGTCGGCAATGACGGAGGGAGTATTTAATAACAAATCTCAGTCTCTCACAATAACTTTTGTTAGTAATTAGTACAAGTTTACAACTAAAGGATGGATTGACCCTTATTTATTAATGCATAGGATTTTGCTAATTTTTTTTACTTCATATGTTCAATATTAGTTGCAACATACCCTTTAGCACACAATTTGAGAAAGTGATTTAAACAAGTAAATGAACAAAATGATCAAAATAATTTTGACAACAATAACTTTTGTTTTCCTTTTATCTTTTGTTAAATTAATTTTGTTTAATTTCTTCGTTTAACTCATCAAATTAGTCCATCAAAATGCATGCTGAAATAACATGGAGCAAATGAAGTATTATCAGTGCTTACAGATAAAAATATTTAGGGTTTTTTTTTTTTTTTATTTATACTACTAAACTTTTGGGTTTTCTCAATTGTGCCCAACTTTTTTTTTACTTGCTCAGTCGTGCCCCTAAATTAATAATCAAATTATGATGTTGGGCTCTGTGTTGTGTGATTAACCGGAAGAATTCGACATGATTGTAATTGTGATAGATATAAAAATGCATAGTGAAGGAGGGAAAAAAAAGGTTTTTTGTTTTGTTTTTCAATTTCGTAAAATAAAAACACAAAAAATTAGGGATTTACTTAATGTGAACTTAATATTGTTAACAAAGTATATGTGAAGGTTATCACTAATTTATAACGAATCCAAAATTAAGGGCACAACTAAGAAAGAAAAAAAAATAAGGGGCACAATTGAGAAAGGAAAAATAAGCCGGACACAATTGAGAAAGCACAAAAGTTCGGGGGTATAAATGAGAAAAACCCAAAAATTTTTAAAAAAAAACGGATATAGTTTAGAATTTTAAAAATATGGGTACGTTTGAGAATATTATTCAATGGGCTAACACATTAATGACCCTTAATAAGGAACATCACTAATGATCTGTTATAGGCTATTAGTCTTTTTTTGGTTATTAGGTAAGGAAACCATGACCTTGGCTATGAGACGTGAATGGCTTACCACCAAGTCATACCCCAACTCCTTATAGGCTATTAGTCTTTATTATTATTATTATTTTTTAAATTTGTGGCTATAAGTACCCAAGATTCCCAACTGAGAAAAACCCAAACATTAAAATATTAAATATTAGTTGTTTTATAAATTAGGAGAGAAAAACAGAAAAGTATTCCTCAAGAACAAAACAAACTTACTTATCAGGAAGCGTCAAAGAGGGATAAAGCTCACGCAATATCTTCAAAACGTCGGAAAAATGTAATACCCTTTCACCTAAAATATAACGTCCATTAGCGGAAGGGATCTCAAATGCTCGTATATGAGCTTCAGCCGTATCTTTAATGTGCACCCATGGACATGCTAAGTTTGGATAAAATTCAGACCCTGTTAATTGTCAAAAGAAAGAAAACCATCATTAGGTGAGCTACATAACTCATTATTAATGAATTTGAGGTGCGTATGGTACTTTTTAACTTAACCTGGTTATAATTGATTAAATGCGATTGACCTTGATTAGAATTGATGAAACTTGATTGACCCGTTCATAACATAGTAAACTTGATGGACCTTAATCATAATTTAGTAAACTTGATTGACTTTGATCAAACTTGGTTAAAAATGATCTGATAAGATTTGATCAAGCCTGGTTGAAACTTATAAGACCTGAATAATCCTAACGGAAATCGGTGTATGAACTTTGGCTAATCGGTTTAAGAAAATGAATAGCTAGAGTATTAAGAAAATTATTGGGAACCAAATAATTCGTTATTTTGTTTTGGAAATGTTGTATATGAATTAATTTTCTTAAATCCTATTAAATAGTATAATGGAAACTTATGAAATGTGATTGAAACTTGACACATGATAAAACCTAATTGAAACATATGAGCTAAGACTGATTAGAACTTATTGAACCTGATAACCTAAGTTTATTCAAACTTTTAAGAATTGATTGAAACTTATTAGACTTGACCTGATTATTCTGAAAAGTAATAAAATAAGTTGAAGAGAGTACATCTTTAATGGTTGTTTGGTCAAACATTAGAAGTATCACTTTCCAGGTTGGAAATAACAATCTCTAGCTGGAATCTTGGAGCCCTAACAAGGATCTGGCTTTTTGAATTTGTTCGCTTAATTAAAGATGAGTTTTCCAAACATGTTTTTATTCGTAAGTCTTGTATGATTGAGTTAAGCCCCGTTATTTTAGATTGAACTTAAAATAAATATAAAAGAACAGGGCCTTAGACAACTTTTTTTGAACTGATTTAGACATGGGTTATATAAATAATGCTATATATGTTGTTATATATTCAAGTCTTTTTTTTTTTTTTTTTTTTGGAAGGACTATGTTTTTCAAGTCTTATATAGAAACTTGAATTTAATAGTGTGAATTTGTTTCAACCAAACAAGCACTTGAGTCATAATGGGTGAAAGTGTGAAACACATACCGTTAATCAAATTCAAAATAAAGCCTACACCAGCACTCATTCTTGGCTGCAACATAGGACCTATGACATTGCCAGGGTTGATCGACACCATGTCGATATTGTTCTCTTTGGTATATTTCCAGGCAGCTTCTTCGGCTAATGCTTTTGAAAGCACGTAACACATCTGTAAACAAATATCACATAACATAAAAAAAAAAAAGAAGCTTAATTCATGTTTAATTATTTAATTAATTTCTTAATAGTTCATATTAGTATATTACATTATCATAGAACTAGATCAAGCTTAGAAAAAAAAGATTTTACATTGGCCAAGTAATATAACAAGCAAGGCAAGCAAAGTTGCACCATACACAAAAGATAATTAGACATACCGTATTTGAACCCTTGCATAATTCAGGATCAGAAAACCAAGTTTCGTCAACCACCACGTCCGGAGCTAGGGTAGTACTAGTAATTATGACTGCAGAAACTGAAGAAGTCAAAACTACCCGTTTTACGGTCTGAAAGCTCTTACAAGATTCAAGAACATTAAGTGTTCCCTTGACAGCAGGATCGAGTACGTCGTCCTGTACCATATATATCCAATAAAATTTGTATCAACCAATCAAACATGCAAAGTTTGTTTGGATGTAGAATCATTTCAAAGGAAAATGAAGCATGATTTGAAAATTAGTTTTCCTTTGTTTGGTTTCATGCAAGTAATAAATAGTTTTCTTGTGGAAATGAAGAAAAAATTATACTTCAATCTGTTTCAAAGTAAGTACTCCGTGCAACAGTTTCATTTTAGGAAATTTCAAAATAAATGCAACAATTTTTATCTTTCCATTTTTATATGTATTTTCTTCCTATCTCTCACATTATCACATACCCACCTCTCTAACCCTTTTACTCTCACAATAAAAAAATTGTCTAGAAATACGTGTCTCCCCAATTGTTGCTTTTTTTTTTTTTTTTTAAACAAAGGAAGTATAGCAATTCTTTCTAGACATTCTAATTAAATTAACACCTGGGGATTGTCGGGACTAAAATTAACGGGAGAAGCAGTGTGAAAAACACCATCACATCCAGCAATAGCTGCATCAAAAGAGCCTTTCTCCATTAGATTTGCCTTAAATAGATGAAGCCTATCCTTTGCTCCCTCCAGTCCCATCAAGGCCTTTACTTTTGTTGGATTGCCTGCATATTTAAATCTTTCAAAAGTTACTCAAATGTGTTTTTTTTATAAAAAACTTACCAACTGATCTATACATAAGTTGAGAGTTGTGATATCGCACACCTCGCTCATATGATATATGCACCTCTTTTTTTCTTTTTCTTTCACCCAAAATTCATTTTAAAAAAAAGAAAAAAAAAGTTGAGATGTGCAGTTAGTAAAAAAAAGTGTGCAGATATCACCATCCATAAGTTGATCCATATATAGATATGAAAATGGTGAATCCTAAAAGAAAAATATTTTATTTTCTAATATTTTTAAAATTTAAGATTCTGAAGATTCCTTAAACTTTAAAGTTTAAAGTCATATTTCCTTAAATATCATTGTTAACTTGTGCACCAAAAGGTGAGCCCAAATACTTTGTCAAACTTTATGTGTAGCTTGTGTATGCCATTCATTTTAATTGGTTGTTTTTAAAATAAGGGCCCACTAATTATTAATTTATTACATAAAAAAGTGTTTTTCGACCAATGAAAATTAGTGGCACACAAATGGTACACATAGAGTAGGATAGAGAATTTGGACTCCCCAAGGGCACAAATTAGAAATTTGTCGAGGAGTTACCCCTCCCTCATATAGTATATAACATATTCTTGGGTCTCAACTATAAATTTAAGTTTTTGGTTGAGATGATCCTTTAACATGGTATCAGAGACAACGTGACACAGAGGTCATGGGTTTGAAACTCTCATCCCTCTCCCTGATATGATGGGGCCTGTGCCGTGTCCATATTTCAAGCCCAAAGGGCTTTCCATGTGAGGGGGAGTGATAAAATATACTCCCTCCATAACATAATTCTGGCAACAAGTTATTTTTCACGCATTTCAAATAGAGCTGTAAATGGGTCGACCTGAGTTGGGTTCGGGTTGACCAATTAATATAAACGGGTTGAAATCTCCAACCCAAACCCAACCCATTTAGTTAAACGGGTTGAGATTCTCAACCTAACCCAACCTTATAAATAAACGGGTTGACCCAATAACCCGTTTAATAATATTATCACTTTTTCATTAGCATCAAATAAAATTATACCACTATATGTTTATACTTATATATGGACTATAACAATAACCCACAATAGTCATATATATTACAACTTACAAGTCATATTGTCTATAATTTACACATTATAACACGGTATTAATTAATAACTACCTTTTGAGTTCTAATGTTCAAGATAAAAACATTAGATTTTAAGACATTATGGCTACCTACATAACTCATAAAGAATTTATAACATAATAAAAAAATAAAAAAATGAAAGTGATAGAATAGATTATTACGTCAATTGAACTTGAAACTAATTTTATTACAACGTATATTCTTAATGGGTTAAGCGGGTTGAAATCGGGTTGAGAATTTCAACCCGACCCAACCCATTAAACTAAACGGGTTGGGTTGGGTCAACCCATTTAACTAAACGGGTTGAAAAACTCAACCCAACCCGTTATTATTGGGTTAGGTTCGGGTTGGGTTATCGGGTTGGGTCAAGTTTTGCCAGCTCTAATTTCAAGGAAACAATTTAAGGGTGTAAACGAACAAATTAATCAAAATGGTTTTAATACAAGTAAGATTGAGATCATAAATTACTAATCTTAAAAATTTTTTTGATCAATTTATTCGTTTACACCCTTATATCGCTTCCTTGAAATGTGTGGAAAAAAACTTTGTCCAGATATGTTACGGAGGAAGTATAACATATATAAGCTTAAACTTTTGGTTGAGATGATACTTTAACACCCCTACCTAATTACCTATTGGTTTTGGGAAGTTTTTTTTTTGCCTTGTAAGTGAATTGAATTATCTATCTCCATATTGGGTTGCCGGACTATTTTATCAGATTTATCAAATTTAACATGGTACTAAAGCCAGATTGTGGGTTTCTTCTAAATTAAAACTAAATTTTATTAAGCAATTGGAAAGGGTTTGCCTCATCAACAAGATGTTTAGCCCTAAGAGGATGGTTTCTTGTTGTCTTTCCGGTTAACTCTGAATTCTTATCACAATCAATAGTGAGGTAGTGGGTGTCACACATTGGAGAAAGATGAGTGAATAAATTGAAGTCTAGTAGTTACCCCTCCCATTACTAATCGGTTTTGAAAAGGATTCTTCTTTGACTTGTAAATGGATTGAATTCTATTCCTCCGTACTAGGTTGCTCAAGTCCGTTTATCAAATTTAACAAATCATTTTAAGTTGTCACGTAATTAATTGTGCAACCGAGGTCGACCATGTATACAAGTGGAATTACTTGATTAGTAATTAATTTACATTTTTTTTGACAAAAATTAACCACATAATAAGAGATCAATAGTAAAAGAATTTGCAAGAAAAAAAAAAAAACTAACTTGGATCACGAAGAGTAGCATTGACGGTATAACCACGTTGAAGCAACAACTTAACAAGCCATGAACCTATGAAACCTGAAGCCCCTGTTACGCAAACTTTCTTTCCATTTTCTGTTGCAATTTTTTCCATCTTCTTCGATCAGTTTCTCGCTATTTCCACTGTATTTTTAATTAATACTCCGTGTGTGTATATATATATATATATATATATATATATATATATATATATAATCAACATTTGTTGTCCACAAAATTTTTGATATTTACCTAATGCTGGCCTCCACAAAAAATGGACCTCAATCTTTATTATTTATTTATTTTTTTGGTGCAAATGAGCCATAAAGGACTAGAATCGGGAAGGAGCTCTCAGCTCTAACTACCTAATCTATCATTCACTCCCAAATGGACCTCAAATCTTTATAATTCACAATAATTCTTCTTGCGTCGGGTTGAATCCTTTGACCCATAACCCGACCTGTTTAATAAACGGGTTGTTTCGGGTTGACCCGCTTATTGAGTACACAACTTTGCCCAAAGTTTCAAATTGAGTACACTAATTTTAAAAGTTTTATATATTGGGGACTCTCATAAATTTTAAAGTGGTGTAACCTCTTGAAACAGGTTAAAAGGCAAATAGTTAGTTTTTCTTTCCAAAAAAAAACCTTTAATGTTTTCTAAAAACTAAAATATGGTTTATATTTTGATTATATATTTTTAAAGCTATAGATTAATATATTAACTTTTTGAGTATTCAATATATTTTCATACAGAATAGTTGAAACTCTTATCATACTATTGCATAGACTAATATGTATGTATATACTAATGCGCACACACACACATATTCATATATGTATAGATGAGTTTAATTTACTGCCAACCTTAATCTCGCACCATAATGCAGCGCTAACAATTTTTATTCTACTATGATGATGTTAAAAAAATAGAAATTATATAATGACATTTAAATATATTGATATAATTGGATTGGATTTCGACTTAAAATTTTTATTTAGATCGGATTGGGCTAGTGAAAATATTTTTTTTAATTTGAACCCTCAAAATTATTAAACGGAAAACATCAATTATAAGTTATTGATGGTTAAAAAGTAAAGGTGAATTTGAGCTCAATAAGACGTGAGATGGAAAAATATTGTGTATACAATATATTGAATAGATACTAATTCAAAAAAATAAAGTTAACCTAAAATAGCAAGTAACTTGTCAAAAATATGACATAGAGTCCCCAATATGCAACTTTTAAAACATGAGTACTCAATTTGCAATTTTTAACAAAGTTGAGTACTCTCCATTATACTTAACTCATCAACGTACGGTGATCGAGTTGTTGAGAATGGAATTACCACATTGAATTGGTACCATTCATGATCTCAAACCCATACAACCACACAAACTAAACACCTCGCTCCTAAATCTTGCTTGTTAGTTGTTACCAACCCAGCCTCACTAAGGGCTTGTTACTTCAGATTATATTCAGTTCAGTTCAGTTCAGTTCATCTCTATTTAGTTCAATTAATACACTTCTATTCAGTTCAGTTCAGTTCATCTCTATTTAGTTCAATTAATACACTTCAGTTCAGTTCAGTTCAATTCAGTTCAGTTCAGCTCTATTCAGCTAATGTAAGCGAGCCCTAACTCAATTAAAAGGAGCAGTAAATAGGGACACAAAAGCCTTGTTCTGATGGACTGAATTAATCTGGATTGAACTGAACTGAACTGAATTAAATTAAATTTTATTAGACTTATTAAAAGCTGAACTAAACTGAATTAAACAAAATTTGAATTTGGGATATATATACACATAGGCCCTGTTATAGTTATATATATATATATATATATATATATATAAGTACGTACATATTATAACCATCACTATCAACTCCATACTCTTAAAACCTCTTACGAAAAAGTTATGGTTATACAATAAATATATATATATATATATATATATATATATATATATATATATATACTATTTCCGCAACTTTATATTTGTAGCGATGTGATATAAAGTAGAGATCAAAGTTGCAAATAAATTAAACATGGGAATACCAAAGACCACTCAAATAATATTAATATTGTATTTAATATATATATATACTATTTCCGCAACTTTATATTTGTAGCGATCTTACCTAACGTACAGATCAAAATTGCAAATAAATTAAACATGGGCAGACCAAAGACCACTCAAATAATATTAATGTTGTATTTAAAACATATACATGCACCCACACATGAGCTTTAGAGTATTAAACAAAGTAGCTAGAAGAGCTTCTTGGCCTTCAACTCCTTCAAGCTTTCCACAGTTTCCTTGAGGGTGACTTCGAAGGGGGTGTACTAAATGCCTAAGTCTTTTGCTTTAGTTTGCGAAACTTGGTAGCATGATTTTACAAAAGAACCGGTATTCACATATCTGAAAACAATATACTACTATATTAGTAGAATAATATAAAAGTAATAAATTTAAGTAGTTGGGGGTGGTTTGGTGGTTAAGCACCCATGTCCTGTGTTCGAGGTTACGGGATCAATCCTTACCCTCACCTACCAACATTATGCTGGGTTCCCCCCTGTGCTGGTTTCTTGAGATACGACCACTTGACTAGTGTAGGGGATCTCAAATGCTCGTATATGAGCTTCTGCAACATCTTTAACATTCACCCAAGGACTGTGTAAATTTGGGCAACTTTCTGATCCTCCTGTTATAGATATATAGGTCACCAATCATTATCAACTTCGATATTCTTAATTAAAACCTCTTGCCAATAAAATTAGTTATGGTTATACTTATACACACACGCATTAGGGAGATGAATGATCGAGTGAAAAATAATTTTCTTCGTGAAAATCACTACATTAGACCCTCAATGGATGTGATAAAATTGGCTTAATTATTGGCATACCATTAATCAAATTCCAAATTGTGGCTACACTTTCATTAAGAGTCGGCTGCAACATTGGGCCAATGACAAGGCCAGGGTTCATTATTACCATGTCCATTTTATTCTCTTTGCCAAATTTCAGGGCATACCTTTGATAATACATACCGCATCTGCACGTTTAACAAAACAAATAAAGAAAAATGAAAAGAACTTAAAAAATACATTAAGAACACATTTTTCTCCAAAAATAAAGGATGCCATATCACATATATATATATATACCACATTTAATTTGATACTATTATACCTTGCAGAATTTAGGATCAGAAAACCAAGTTTCATCGACCACAACATCGGGAGCTAGAGATGTTGATCTCTCATTGTTTATCATAGTAGCCATTGAAGAAGTAAGAATCACGCGCCTGATACATGAAAACTTTTTACAAGAGGTAAGAACATTGTGCGTTCCATTTACAGCAGGATCTAGTACATCAGCCTGAATTTTATGCATCCTAAATTAGCATTATAAATATTACAGTAAAAATTATTAAAATAATCTCAAGTTGGACCTCAATTTTGAACATTAAGGACTAAAATATCCTCAACAACATTTATATACATGATCATTTCCCCTCTCATTTTTTGACCTTTATTGTATGTCACATAGGTGGCTAGGTTGTATGAAAACGGATACAGATACGGGTGCTGGTACGATACGGGTATGGGAAAACGCTAGCTCAAAAGATAAGGATACAGAAACACTAGAAAATAACATTAAAACTTGTATATTTCTATGGAAAAATGAAATTTAATAATCCCACCTTTTGGTGGTCTGCTAAAAATAATCAAACCTTTAATTTAATTCAAAATAATCCCACATTTATACATCATCTACTTAAAATGGACTATATCACCCAAAATCGGGTCCATTTTGAGAAGAAAAATTATAGGTGAGATTATTTTGAGCAGACCACCCAAATGTGTGATTATTCTTTTCCATTTTTCCTATTTCTATTATTAAATTATTAGAAAAATGTATAATGAAGAAGAAAAATTATTTTTAAAATTTGATTGTCATTATAATGCTAATTTTAATAAATATTTGACGACATTCGTGATTTACATTTCACTTTTATGAACTCATTTCACTCATTATAATATAAATTATCATTCAAACTAAATATATATAAGTTTTAAAAGAAGTTTAGAATGTGCCCTATAAATGTCCAATATGTGTTTCATAAGTGTCCATATATATAACTAAAAATATTGGACACGTGAGTTGGTGTGTCCGACACATATTTAGGTGTGTCCAACAAGTGTCGGTATTCGATAGGTATCGGATACATAACACATCACTTGTTAGAAGTGTCCATACAACCTAATATGTCACATCTCACCAGGGAGTCAGGGAATAATGTGGAAAGAAATGATACAAACTTTATATTACTTTGAAAAAATAAAACTTGAGATTAATGGTAGAAAACGCTCCAAATTTCAATTTAATTTTGACAATTTTGCCTCATTTTTATTACTAAAATTAGGAACAATTTGAAACCAAAACTTGTCCATAAGGCATAAGCCCTTGTATCTGTATCACTATGTTCATGTCGTATATATTTCAACCGTAACACATTAACGACAACAATTCATTTTACACGTAATTTAAGGAAATGGTTTACATGTGTAGTCGAACAAATGAATCAAAATGATTTTAATGTGATTAATATTGAGTAAAAGAAAGTAGCAAAATGTAAGTGTGTAAAGGAAAAAAGATGAATTATGGACCTGAGAATCTTTAGGATTGGAAATAACTGGAGAAGCAACATGAAAAACACCATCACATCCAGCAATTGCTGCATCAAATGAGCCTTGTTCCATTAATTCTGCTTTAAATACATGAAGCCTTTCCTTTGCTCCCTCCATTGCCATCAAATGTTCTGTTTTTGTTGGATCATCTGATAAATTCATACATCCATCAAATCAAACTAAACCGACCAAAACTAGAATCATCTGAACTTATTTATTCTAATCTGATATGATATATATATATATATATATGAAATAAGTAAGTAACGAGTATATGAAATAAGGTGAATCTTAAAAAAAAACTTGGTCATTCCTTAATTAGTTCAAAAAATCAAGTGGTTGAAAAGTATTAAACAGATCAGCAAAAAGGAGAAAAAAGAAAGAGCACAAATAAACTAACATTGGTCTCGAACAGTAGCATGGACAGTGTAACCACGTTGAAGTAAGAGTTTGACAAGCCATGAAGCTATGAAGCCAGATGCCCCTGTTACACACACTTTCTTCCCATTTTCTTCCATCTTCTTTGTTTAACTTTATCTTGGCAATTGCCCAATTAGTATCCACAGTGTTTTTTGAATGGGTGTAATATATGCACTCTATGGCATTTACGTAAATAAAGGCAACGAATCGTTAACAACGATATTACTGTACTAGTGTACTGTATGTGGTCGAAACTAAAACAACACGTAGCTTAAAATGACCTAAAAGGGTTATTGGGTGACTAATGAATGAGCATAATTAAAATTAACTCAAACTGAAAACGTCCGGAACTTTACCTATCCACCCCCATCCACACACACAAAAAATTATTATTGAACTGAACTGAATTTTGATCAATCATTTACAAAATTTGACTGAGTTGAGAAATCCTATCTTAACCAAAATCAACTCGAATCAAACCGGATAAATATTGAGTTATGTGGATAATTTGTTTGAACATGAACTGTTTTGGACTGAATTGATTTTGATCCGCGGGATATGACGTGAGACTGAACTGTTGCCAAAAAATGAACAAACTTTTTCAACTTGCTTAGGAAATTACTTTACTATTCAATTATAATGCATTATGCAGAGAAATTATTGGTGTATAGTTGAGATATACATATATCAGACTACAAAACAATTTTTTTTTTGTCTTTTTTCAAAATAAAATGACAAATTTTATTCATCCGCTGATATATGTATATGTCATCTACACCCAATAATTTCTCCACTAACCATGTTGCTTTTGGTGTGTTCAATGTGTCAATGGAGCAGGACACTGACAGTCTGATTCCTTTCAACTTTTAGCACTATTGTTTTTGTAGTGCTATTCTCAATTTATCATTTTTGTGACAGCTAATAAAAGATGGTGATAGCTTCAGAGCACTTGTACTGATGAAGGAAATTTT
The DNA here is from genome assembly GCA_951394345.1 of Salicornia ramosissima. Taxonomy (NCBI): domain Eukaryota; kingdom Viridiplantae; phylum Streptophyta; class Magnoliopsida; order Caryophyllales; family Amaranthaceae; genus Salicornia; species Salicornia ramosissima. Next base: position 56,538,316 of record OX596236.1, on the reverse strand, counting down.
TTTTCATCCCTCTCTCTCTCATCATTTATCAATTTAAGAAAATTTAATTCATCTCTATTATAATCATGATCCAAAAAAAACTTTCATCCCTCTCTCTCTTACTTTTCTACTTTACCACACAAAACTTTATCTCTCATCCACCTCATTTTTTTTAATTATAATTAAATGTTAAATAACACTTATCTACATGAATTTAGGAAAAATAATAAAGTAAGGTTAGCGATTAATTAATTCGAATAAATTAAAATCAAATTATGATCGGACATCAATAAGTATTATTTAAATCGGATTAAATTAAAAGTGCTATTAATCAAAACGGATTAATTATATAAGTTCAGATTATTTAACCAAATCGGATTGAATTAAAAAATTCTTATTAATGAATAAAATTGAATTAGTTTTTAAGTTCCATAAAATTTTAATTGGGTTTAATTAATCGTGTTAAACGATTAAAAATTATTTTTATAAGTTCCATGAACACGCTGCGTTTGGATGCTCAAAAATTGAATAAGTACGGCGTCGTTTTGCGTTTTGGGCATGAAAAAAATTAAGAAACCAACTGTTTGAATGTAGGGCCCACAGACAAGTTTCCCTTCATCACCTCTGTCTTCCAAAGACGAGTTTCATTACTGGTCTTGCAATGACCAATATTTTCTTGCTCTTCTTCATTATAACAGATCATGACCAATTAATTCATGTCATGAAATGAATTTTTTGGTCATCATTATAGTTGCTCTCAGCTCTCAATTTTCAACCCGACCTGATAAACCCACTAAGCCCAACCCGTAAATAGTGGATTTTGACAAAAAAATAAAAATTCAAACCCGTTTTGTACCGGTTAAACACAACCCGCTCTTAAACCAACCCGACATGCTTTCAACCCGACCCGACCCGAAAATCATTAAAAATGTATTAAACTTGTGATATTATAGAAAAATGTAAGCAAAAACACTTCTTACCATTAAAACTTTGAATTTAAGATTATTTTTATTGGACCACAACATCAATTATTTGCCATGAATTAACTGTTAATGAAGATATTTCTTATAATTTGTACTTTTTAGAGCGCTTAAGGTACATTTTAGTACATATATTGCATTAATTATGAAAAATTAAAGGGCATTATAAAACTTCCCAACCCGCTGGGTCAACCCGGACCCGAAGAATTTGAATTATAGAAAAGTTAATACTAATCCAAACCCGGTACAACCTGAACCCGTAACTACTTTACACCAACCCGATCCGACCCGTTTAACAAGTCTATGATAGCTTGATAGGCACTTTACGTTTTTTTTTTTTTTTTTTTTACAAGAACTCCATTTTTTTTTACATGTAAGAGCACCAGCAATGTTGGGCTAGCCGAAAATGTCTCTCCTATCCTTATTCTTCCACCTCATTTTTCACTAATTTTAGTTCTTACCCTCCCAAATTTATTTAATACTCCTACAATGTATTTGCAAGGCTTGCCAGTTAATTTCCTCTCCTACTTTTGAAATACCCACATATACTATCTATCTTTTGTTGATTTTATTTGCCTTCCACATGTCATTCTCCCAGCTCCCATTACTTTGGGCACCTCCCCAAATTTCTCAGCTTCCCCAAATATTGGGCAAGTTACTTCATTGCTAGTCTTGTCCAACTAAGGAGTTTTTATATAGGTAAAGTGTATTACCTGAATTACTACCCCTGATAAAAGCTTCACCACCAATTTACTTCATCTAACCTCCATTTAGGTCTTATTATACGAGTAAATTGAATAATACAGTACATCTTTTCAACACAAAAATAACCTCATCTTCACTTTGTTTAGATGCGACATGCGAGGCATTTTCCACCCCTTTTCTTTTACTCAAATAAACATAACTTTTGAGGATGGACCATGTGTTAAATACAAATAGTGACAAAAAAAAATGTTGTCGTATAATTATCATTATAGATATTAATTCTATCAAGAATTTTTTTTAAAAAAATCATTTGAAAATTACTATGTAAATTTTTATGTGCAACGATATGATACAAAGTAGAGAGTAAAAATATTTAACCGTTGCAAAAAAAATTTAACTGAGATAGTATTATACTCTGTATTTTGCACCTTGGAAGGGAAAAAAAAAACTGTGACCTGCCAAAATACGAATGCAGTAATTTTATCATGGAGCACCCAGAAAGCACAAGTGCATGCCAAAAACTTGAGAAGTTTCAACATCAAAAAGACGTTATAGTTGCCAATTGATGATGATAAGGTAGGCAAAATCACACACACACACAAAAATTTTCTAAGTTTTAAAGGCCACTTATTATATAGCTAGCAAAGTAGCAATGGATCTTCAAGTGCTACTCAAATGCTGATAAACCCTTTCTCCTTGAGGCTTTCGATGGTTTCCTTGAGGCTTGTTTTAAAAGGAATATACTCGATGCCCAAGCTTTGGGTTTTCTCCTTGGAGACTTGGTAAACTGGCACCAGCGGTTTGTCATCTGCACACCTGAATTGAAAAAAAATATTTTTTGGAGTCTTAAATATATAATTATTGATCAATCAATCAATCAAAGTCTTATTCCCATAAGTGGGGTTGGCTATATAATTATCGATGCAGAAAAAAAAAAAAAACAATTTTCAACAGAAGATCAATAATCTGAAGATGTTTACTTACTTCTCAGGAAGTGTGGCATTAGGGTAAAGCTCTTTTATAGTTTTCACAACATCTGCATTATGGGCGACAGTTTCGACCAAACAGTACCTTCCTGTAGCTTTAGGATCCTCAAATGCCAAGATATGTGCCATGGCCACATCTTTAACATGAACCCATCCTAAAGTCATGTTATTATAAGTTTCCAAACCTGTATAATTGAAGAAAGAACAAAGCATACCAAGTAAGCAAACGTGTTAGTAAAATTTATTGTAGTAGCTCATAGGCGATATGCAATAACACTGCACACTCAAAATAAGGACTTGTTTGGTTGCATCGATTTTTCATGGGAAATCAAGTTTTTTTAGGGAAATGCAACAATATAATGTTGTTTGATTAAACAAAAAAAAATGTAAAATAGTGGAATTTGAAATTTCTAGAAAATGAGAATTCCCACATAATGTAGGAAATAACTCACCCAATCTAGTGCTTATGTTTGGATACAAGAATTATTTTACTCCCTCCGTAACGAATTAATTTCACCCTTTGTTTTTTCACGCATTTTGAGGAAGCGATTTAAGGGTCTAAATAAAGGAATTAATTAAAATGGTTTTAGCACAAGCAAGAATATGATTATAAGTTACTAATATCAAAATTAAAATGATTAATTTGGTCGTTTACACCCTTAAATCGCATCCTTAAAATGCGTGAAAAAACAAAAGGTGAAATTAATTCGTTACGGAGGGAGTATTTGAAATGATGGATTTGGGTCAAATTATATGTTTAACTAAAAAAAATTGGAATTAGATTTGGCCCAATTCTCAACCCAAATCCTTAATAGGAAATTTATCACACAGTCAACTAATAATTCCTAGGAATTAGATAAGGGAAGTTAATTCCCATGTAATACAAATTACCATGGGAAATTAATTACTATTGCAACCAAACAATACATAAGTTATATTGAAATTGTTATGTTATCAAGTTCTCACAATATGTTACTTCAAATCTTCCTTATTTAGACTTGCAGTAGCCTTAAAGGTTTGTTTAAGATTGTAAAAGAACACTAAGTTTTCAATGCAGATGGAATTAAGGAGTGCCAGGTGTGAACAGTACCAAAATGTTTCGCTATAGCAGCAGCACTTGTGTTGAGTGTTGGCTGTAACAGTGGCCCAATAACCATAGCTGGATTTATAGTCACCATATCAATACCCTTCTCTTTCACAAACGCCCATGCAGCTTCCTCAGCCAAAGTCTTAGACATTACATACCATGCCTGTAAATAATCATAAGGTTTAAAATCTTAAAGAGGAGGAATATAGAATGGATAGAACAGAAAGGTCGATCAATTGGTTATGATTTTCCTTGGAAACTCTAAGCAAAAAGTGGTAAACTACTAGGCTCTCATGGAAACCAAGCCACATTTCTCAAAGTTGTCTATGCAAGGACATCATTCTCAGTCTGACTTGGCTTCAAATGGGATCAGTAAGCTAAATACAATTAACTTTTGACAGCATGCTCCAATTCCTCTGGAAGGGGAATCAGATGATGCATTGCATCGTTGCAGCAGCAGACTCGCTTATTTACTCTTTACTTTTTCTTAAAAAAAAAAAAAAGACCCACATTCAACCACCCCCTTTTTTTCTCTATGCTGTCGGACTTCCACTAAAAATTGTGCGAAAAATGAATGTTATCACTAGTTTGGGATAAGACAGTAGTAGTTCTCAAGCATTCTTGTCCAATGTAGCTTAGGATATAGATTTTCAGCATTTTTGTGCATATTCCTTATTAAAATGTCTATGCGGGAGCAGCTAGTTATATTTATGTAGAATTTTCTACAATAAACAGATTAAACAATTCTAACACTGACTGCAAGCTTGAGTTCACTAGATATTGATAATGTCCTTTCGGTACAATTGTCCATAACTTCAATCCACCAGTTCAATGCACTGTTGCAGCAAAAGGGACAGCAACCAAGAAATGGCATAGGGTAACTTTGCTAAAATCATTTATCATTATCCCTTTTCCAAGGCCACTTTGAAGCAGGGGAAAAAAATTAAAGAGCAAAAGTTTGACTGTCAGTCCAAGCAAAATACGTACCTTTGATTCCTTACAAAGATTTGAATCAGAAAACCAGCTTTCATCAACCACTACTTCAGGAGTTCGAGGTTTGCTATTATATGCAACTGCTGCCATTGAAGATGTCACAACCACTCTTTTAATTGAAGGGAATTTTGCACATGTGCTGAGAACATTTTGTGTTCCTTTCACAGCTGGATCAAGTAACTCAGCCTGGTATAGTTATGCGCAAGCAAGGAAACCAAGTAAGAAGAAAAGCAATTGGCTATGAACCAAACATTCAATTAAATTCACCGACTAACATAAATAAATAAAGGATTTTTTGGAAACAACCCCCAGGAACTTATGCTCGTTTTGACAGAAACTCAAGGAACTATTTTGTTTTAAAGAACCCCCAAAAACTGAAAAACTCTTTAATTCAACCACCAAAATGTTATGAAACTATTAAATAGCACCTCCATGTGCTCACACCGTTAAGTTTTGACGTTATGTGTGGCCCAATTTATGCTTATATATAACATCCAACTCCAATTGAAATGCAAATCAATTGAGATTACAACAGTACAAAAATCAAGCTAACATAATTTCATTACAAAATATTAAGACCATATTGACTCGAAGACAATAGCAATAGAAGCTTAGGTAAATAAGCACTAACAAGGCTCAACAGCGAACTGATGCTTGTAAGTCTCGTTTTGTAGTTCTACTTAATATTTCATGTATCTCTATCTCACAGCAATGACCACTAAAAACCCCACTACTGGAGGGTTAAGCTAGGCCCAAACAAACAGACATACAAATCATCAGCATACAAGGTACATTTACAAGGCCATTAAGATGGAGCATAACAGGAGAAAGGTCCACCAGTCCACCACTATGTCATGCTTCATGAGCAGTAAACAAGAAAAAAACAAACAAATGTGAAGAGAAATTTGAACCTCTGGGTCTTTAACATCATGATAGAAGGGTGAAGCCGTGTGAAAAACACCTTCACATCCTTCCACAGCAGCATCAAAAGAACCTTCCTCCAACAGATTTGCAGGAAACAAGTGAAGCCGCTCCTTAGCTCCATCTAGAGAACGCAAGTGATTTACTTTCTTTGGATCATCTGCAGTAATATAAAACGTCTTCATCAAAGAGCTATCCAAATTTAGTCACAAATCACTCTGAACAAATTTATATTACTAGCGGCCAAGTGATATGCATCCCATTTCCCCATAAAAGTGAAGAAAATGTACTGCCAGATTAGCTATTCATCAACAAACACTCAGATAACTTCTTGGAAGTTGGAACAAACCCCATGCCAAGCTTCTCCCATGCCTTTTGCCTATAGAGTATAGACTAAAGCTGCTATCTATTTCTAGCTTACACAAAGTGAAATACCTCAAACAATTAATGGGCCACCTCAAATTCTCGGTGACCCAAAACTTTGGCAAAGTGTGTCAAACTGTCATTATGCATGTAAGAAAAGAAAAACAAGAGATATCATAAAACAAACATCAGCAAGACAAAGATTGACCAACAGCATTATAATATCTTATCATCTTATGTAAAAACGCCGCTCTATACAATGCTGCTGTTTAGGACTACATTTATGGCTACAATCATGTGGCTATTCACTTCCTCAAACCATATTATTTGCACATGGCTTACCGGTTATGACAACCCAAATTGACATGGACAGCGCCAATAAGAGTTAATGAAACATTAGTAAATCATGTGTGAAAAAAAAAAAAATTTGCTATTCTTTTTTACAACGTGTGACTGTTGGGTTGAGTGTCTCTTTGCACAATTGCAAACCCTTATGGCCTTATGACCCTACGTTGGTGGGTGTGCCCTTGGTTGGTGGCTGTGTGAACGTTTGTAAACTAATTTGAGCTTTTTCTACCCTCAATTTATCAACAAGAGAAATATATGGTGGATTCCTCAAACGGTCCTGTAGTTTTTAGGGGTTTTCCTGTAGAACTCGTGAGTGTTGTTTGTGATTTTTATTATTCATATGTTGATGATTTTGTACTGCATTGTTTCTGATTGATCTTGATACTGTGACAATGATAGTATTAGGGTTAATTAAATTGAATAGCTGGTTGGTTGTCTTGTGTGCGTAAGATTCTGGGTGTTATGGTGACCCTCATTTCAATCCCAACAAGAAATACTAATGAGTAATGATAATCTAATAAAATTGCCAAAATTCAATAAAATGCCAACATCAAATTGAGCCTCATAAACCATTACAAAATAGCACAAACACAACAAACAATTTCACCCACAATTTCGATCAAAAAACGACAATATCTCAGTGATCTTATCAAACCAATGAACAAATTTTCTGTTTTAGAAAAAGGGAGGGAAATTGGAAGGAGAAAAAGAAACTCACTGGGATCACGAACAGTGGCATTGACAGTGTAACCACGATGAAGAAGAAGCTTGACTAGCCATGAAGCGATGTAGCCAGACGCACCAGTCACACAGACGATCTTCCCCACTTGGCTCATTTTTCTTTGTTGATTTTCAGTGTAATTCTCTCTCAATTTCTCTGTCTGTTTCTAGATATTTCTCTTGCTACGTGGAACTATATATGTGGTTTCACTTCACACTTCCCCTCCCAATTTCAAGTGCGGTGTATGAAAGGAGTTGAAATGGAAAGAAATCAAAGAATAATAAAGTTGGGTGGTTGGTGAATCGTTGATTAATAACAAACCAAATAATCACAAGGTCCAAAATATCCCAACTATTCATAGAGAATTTGGATCTACCTTTTTATGGCGTATATACTGTGAAGGCAAACATACTACGAAGTATGAATTATATTGTATCACTCGTATGTTGGACCCCTATTGATCCTTTTATACATGTTAAATTTTTCTTTTTTTAGCTACGGATAAATCATGATTTTTCTCCGAAATGAAGAGATGTTGATTCCTCCTTGTTCACTTTTCCTTCAAATAAAAAATAAAATAATATTATATACGGTCTAGTTCTAAACGTACAAACTTTCAATTATATCTTAACAGTACGTGCATAGTTGGAATTGTTCAGGTATAATTGAAAGTTACTAATACCTTTAGAATTGATCGTGAACAACAGGTTACGAACTTACGATGAATACCTTTCATGACAAGTAGATGTCATAGTTGTTATTATTCAGGTATAATTGAAAGTTCGTACTTTTAGAATTAGATCGTCAACAATAGTTTATACCTTTATAAAAAAAAATTCTTAAAAGTTATGCCTATATAACTGGAACTTGTTAGTAAAAAAACAAAACCAAAACTCCGAAATATTCGTGTGAAAAACTATACCAATACAGGTATCTATTTGTAGAATACTCAAAAATATAAATTTTGGTGTTTGCATTTTTAAAAAAAAATTATATATCTATGTATTCTTTTTTTTTATACTACTAAAACACAACCACTAAAATTTCCTCTTAATTCCACCTTTTTCCTCTTAAAACCAACCCTTAACTCTTACCTTTTCATTAAAATTACTCCTACTAACATTTTTGGAAATCAAATTTATTTATTACCTTAGAAATTCATCCACAAAATAATTAATAATATCATTCAAAAAAATCAATTTTTTTTTCCTTCCTAATTCGTAGCCCTTTTTTTGCTGCTTATTTTTTTTAATTAAAAAGTACTAATCACTGGATTATTTTCCCCTAAAAAACCACTTGATTATTTAAAGTTTTTTTTTTTTCAATCATCACCAATTCACCATTGTAATGTAATATACAGATATCATTATAACCATTTTTCCACTTTATGATGTGGCCTGGTTCATTATTCAGAATATTTCAGATGAATCAAATGCATTCTAAACTAAATAAAAAAAGCTGTTATAATGGTAATATACTATACTACTAGGGAGGCGAATTAATGTGAAGCTGACAAATACCATATATTCCTTTCTATACTAAATAAACATATTTATTGCATATTAAATAAAAAATTGTTATAATGGTAATAATATAATTAGCCAAAACATGGTAATGCAAAATATGATAATAATCAATCAATCATTGCATGAAAATATTATCCATATGCTAATACCTGGCAGAATAATTATGCAAAATATGGTAATGCATATACTAATACATGGTACTTGTATGGGGCCTACTGGTACACCGGCAGGACCACCCTACTGGCATCCTCACCAAGATGTCGAATGTCGGCACCAGAAGGAGTCGGCCCCTAAGAATTAAGACTGCCAAAAGGTAGCCAGCACATAACGTACCTTAGAGACGCCATCCTAAGGATAGCGAGCTTATAGGCCGCCGGCCTCTTCAGGCAACAACTAAGAGCCAAAGAGAATCGAAGGCAGTGGTCCCCAGTATCCCACGTGGCACCCATTTAGGGCACCACTCAGGTACATGAACCCCACTCTCTAACAAACAAACTAACTAAAGTAGTAAGGACCGTACACGTGGCATCCATCCAAGGACCCACTCAGGTTTGTAACTAACTCTGCATACACGATGGCAAGGGCCAGTCCCAAGGGGACACGTGTCCATGCCGACCTTAAACAGGCCGGCAGGGTTTTAAACCATTTCCTATAAATAGGAAGGGACCTCACCACTAAAGGGTACACTCTCTTTCAGTCTCAAATACTCTCTCTCTTGGATTGAATCCCCTTGCTGACTTAAGCATCGGAGGGTCTTTTTCCGGGTACACCCCGGGGGTAGCTCACCGTTTGTTCATTTGTGCAGGCCACGGTCGTAATCACCACTTTGGATCACCGCCATTCATGGAGGAGACGAAATTTGTCGGAACAGTACTATATTAATGCATATAAATCATAATTGCCAAAATATGTTAATAAATAATCAAACAATCATGCAAATATCTTTATACAGTTATACTTACCAACCTGCAAATGGACTTGCTTCTAAACTGACAATAGAATTTACTTAGGTTTGATTTGATATGAAGTTCGTTATTGTTAAATAAAGCTAATTTATAGCATATTTGGGTGTTGTTTGGTTGAACAAAATTTATGTGGGAATTGAAAATTCATGGGAATTGAGGGAGTTGTTTGGTTGACAACCAAATGTAAAAATGTAGGAAATGCAAATTCATGGGAATTTCCAATTCCCACAAAACATGGGAATTTAATTACCAAGTCCCCCTTGGTAACTCAAAATTCTCATGATTTTCAAATGCCCAACCAAAAAGTTTGTTTAATTCATGGAAAATTTAATGGGGGTTTAAATTCCAATGAATTGTAAATTCTTGTAGGAATTTAATTCCTACATCTACCAAACAATACCTTGATATATTAAGGTAATTATATACCGCATATCCACATTTTTTTTTTATATATTCCCTCCGCCCTAAAATAATTGTTTCATCATTTTCTTTTTTTGTCCGTCCTATTTTATTCGCGCCATTTCTGATTATATTACCAATAGGAGTGTGCCAAATATTTTGTAGTTTTAGGAGTGTTCGTTGTTGTGGATAATAGAGAGCAAGAAGAAAAAGTAGTACTTTTCCTTTTATTTTACTGCAGCTGAGGAAAAAGAACAGAGAAGGAATTATATATAGAAAACACAAAGGCAAATAAGAGCCCCTTCTAACTAACTAAATAAACTAAAAAATTAAATAATTGGAAAATGCCCTTAATATCCTTAATACTCCCCTCCCAAGCTTGACATAGATGTTAAGCCAAGCTTGTCACATAGGTAAAAATGCCTAGAAGAAAGTAGAGGTTTGGTGAAAAGATCAGCTAGTTGATCTTTTGTACTAACATGATGTACTTGAATATAGCCTTGCTCAACTTGCTCTCGAATATAATGCATATCGCGCTTGATGTGCTTGGTCTTCTCATGATATATCGGATTGTTGGCAAGATGTTGAGAAGACAAATTATCACAAGCAATATTTATAGGAAGAGAAACATGAACCTTTAATTCTTGTAGGAGGCCTTCAATCCAAGAAAGTTCACTTGCAGTACTTGAGAGACTTCTGTACTCTGCTTCCGTGGAGGATTTACTAACAGTTGTTTGCTTCTTTGTTTTCCAAGATATCAAATCGGAACCCAGGAAGACAGCATAAGAACTAAGGGAACGACTAGAGAAAGTGCAGGAGCCCCAGTCTGAATCACTGAAGGCAGATAAGGATGTATCAGACTGAGTTGAGTAGAATAAACCATAGTCTAGAGTACCTTTTAGATACTTAAGAACATGTAGAGCGGCTCTCAAATGAGGAGTTCTTGGAGTTTGCATAAATTGAGAAAGATGTTGGACTGAGTATGAAAGATCAAGCCTAGTGAAGTTAAGATATAGCAGCTTGCCTATAATTCTTCTGTAGAGTTGTGGATTATCAAGAAGATCAACTTCAGTCAAATTCAACTTTAATCCAGTGGGTAAAGGGGCTGCAGCAGGATTGCAACTGTCCATGCCAGCATCTGATAGAATTTCTGAGATGTACTTCTGCTGGGAAAGAAAAGTTCCTGTTGCAGTCCTTTAAACTTGAACACCAAGGAAATAGTGCAGATGTCCGAGATCTTTTATAGAGAACATGTTGTCAAGATCAGTTTTTACTTTTTGTATTTGTTGATGGGAAGAGCCAGTGATCAAGATGTCATCTACATACACAATTAAAATGAGAAATTCATTATGTGAGTATCTTGTAAAAAGTGAATAATCTTGCTTTGATTGAATAAATCCATGAGAAACAAGAAAAATAGTGAGCTCCTTATTCCATTGCCTATGAGCTTGTTTTAAACCATATAATGATTTTTGCAACCTACAAACTTGACCTTCTTTGGCCTTGCCATACCCTGGTGGAGGAAGCATATAAACTTCCTCCTCTAAGTGGCCATGTAAGAAGGCATTATTGACATCAAGTTGACATAAAGGCCAATTTTTAACAGTAGCTAAAACAACTACAATTCTAACAGTTGCTAACTTTGCAACTGGGGAAAAAGTTTCATGAAAATCTTACCCTTCCTTTTGTTGGTAACCAGTGGCTACTATCCTAGCTTTGTACCTTTCTATGGTACCATCAGGATTTAATTTTGTTTTAAAAATCCATTTACAGCCTATGGCTTGTTTGCCTTTTGGTAACTCAGTGAGAATCCAAGTATGATTTGCTTCTAAGGCATTAATTTCTTTTACCATGACATTGGTCCATTCTGAACTCTTTTTAGCTTGTTTGTAAGTTTTGGGATCACACAATTTAGAAGATTTAACATTGAAAGATTTTGAAACTGAAGAATCAGATTGTTCAGTAATTTTATGAGGTATGTAAGTGCCAATAAAATCATTGAATTTAGATGGCTGTCTAACAGCTCTAGTAGATCCTCTAACAGAGTAATTATGTTGAGGAATAGACACAATGGTAGGATCTACAACATCAGAAGTAGGAATAATATTACCTGTAGCTGGATGAAATTGAGCAGACCTGTTTTTCAGAGATTCAGTTGGGGCTGTGTCATTCATAAAGGCTTCAAGCTCTTCATTATCTCTATCAGAACCTGCATTATCAAACACTACATGTCCTGCAGAATTTTCTAGCACCATAACAGAACTGACTGTTATGTGGTCTGACTGTGTACCAGGAACAGAACAGTCTGTTCTGTGGTGAGCAGAAGTGCTGTCATGTGTGCCAAAAGACACTAAAGTAGGACACACATTGTGGGAAATATGTTCTTCATTTTGAAAAGGGAATATATGCTCATAGAATTTTACATCTCTAAATAAAAAAACACATTTCTTTTCTAGATCATATACCTTGTAACCTTTTTGGCAACAAGGATAACCAAGAAAAATACCTTTTCTTGCCCTGGAATCAAACTTGTCCCTATGTCTACTCCCATCCATAGCATAACAAAGACATCCAAAAATTCTCAAATGATCATAAGTAGGTTTAGTGTCAAACATAACTTGGAAAGGAGTTTTCCAGTTTAAAATAGGAGTAGGCATTTTGTTTATTAAATAGGTTGCTGTCAAAACACAATCACTCCAAAATCTTTTGGGCAAGTTAGCATGTATTCTAAGCGCTCTTGCAACTTCAAGCAAATGTTTATGTTTTCTCTCTACTCTCCCATTTTGTTGGGGAACACCAACCATAGATTTTTGGTGAATAATGCCCTTTTTAGCAAACAAGTTTAAGCAAGAGTCATTTAAATATTCTGTTCCATTGTCAGTTCTTATAATTTTTATTTTAGTATTGAATTGAGTTTTGACATAAACCAAAAAATCAGAAATAGTCTTGTAAATTTGTTGTTTGTTATGAAGAAGAAAAGTCCAGGTTACTCTACTAAAGTCATCCAACACAGTTAAGAAGTACCTAGCCCCATTTATGGAAGGAACTCTATAAGGACCCCAAAGATCGATGTGAATGAGACTAAACAAAGCAGGAGCTCTAGACTTGCTTATAGAAAAAGGAAGTTTATGCAATTTAGCATTAATACAAACACTGCAATCATAAGATTTTAAACTAGAACAGTTGCATTCATCAATATACTTCATTTTTGACAAAGAAACATGTCCAAGTCTAGCATAAAACAAATGTGTCTTATTGTCTATTTTATTTTTATCAACCTGGCTTCCTAAAAAATAAGTTTCAGCAACTACATTATTACAATTTCTTCCCTCACACACACTACTTATATGCTTATTTCTATCTAGAACAGTAGATCTCATACAGTAAAGGCCTTGAAATTTATGTCCTTTTGCCACTTCATTCTTACAAGGGTCCTGAAAAGCACAACCATCTTTGGTAAATATAATTTGTAAATTTGTATTCTCAACTAATTTACTTACAGATAACAAATTGTGTTTAAATTCTTCTACCAATAGAACATTATTCAAGATTAAATTTGGTGAAAGATCTACTGAGCCATACCACATAACTAGTTTAATACTTCCATCAGGTAACCCTACTTTAATACCATCTTGTAATTTTCTTTTATTATATAACAAACTAGAATCATAGACCATATGGTCACTAGCTCCTGAATCAATAATCCAAAGACTTTTATCATTTTCTTTGAAAGAATTTAAAGAATATGCAAAATTAGGAATATTTATACCTGCACAGTTAGCATAGGCATATCCAGATGGTTCTGAGGAAGAACTACACTTCTTGTGCATAGCCTTGATCACTTCTTGGCATATTGAGGACACCATGGAAGTATCAACATTCTTCTCTTCACCATCATCCAAGGGAGTTTCAGAATCATAGTCTTCAACAATAGCATGAGCAGCTAGTCTGGGAACATTAGCAGTATTAACAGTAGGCTTCTTATTCTTTAGGGCATGGTACCAATCCGGATATCCTATCACCTTAAAGCATTGCTCAGAGTTATGTCCTCTTTCTTTGCAAACATCACACTTCCTTTCCATCCTCTCTTTCTTCCAGTCCCTTTTTCCTTGAGTATAATTTCTCATGTTATTGTTAGTACTAAATCTTGATCTATAATCCTCACCCTTATATCCAACTCCATAATTTGATCCAAATCTTGAATTATTATTATTAGCATTCTCTCCCTTATATACAACCAAAGCATTGGATTCAGGAATTCCATTTGTTAAAGCACTTACTTCTTTCTGTTTTTCTACTTGCAAAACAATGGAATATGCTTTGTGTATATTTGGTAAAGGATCCATTGGAAGTATGTTAGTAACTACATTATCAAAACCAACATTCAAACCCATCAAGAATTGCATTAACCTATCCTCTTGTTCAAGTTTAGAGACATCTTTGACATAACAATAGGTACATTTGTCAAGCACACCACAAGAACATTTGGGTTTCTTTCTCAAACTATGAAGCTCATCCCATAACCTTTTCATTTTACCAAAATACGCTTGAACAGACATATTTTCTTGCTTAAGGTTTCCTATTTCCTTTTTAAGTTGAAAAACTAAAGGTCCATTAGTTTGGCCAAAACGTTCCTTAATATCACACCATAATTCATAGGCTGTCTCTACACAAGCAAAATCATCACTAATTTCACTAGTCATAGAACTCATGATCCAAGAACCCACCATATAGTCTGCCTGTTTCCATTTGGCATAATCCTTATGAGTAGGTGCAGGTTGTGTTATGGTACCATCAATAAAACCAATTTTATTTTTAGCACCTAAAGATCTATACACTTTCCTACTCCATCTCAGGTAATTTGAACCATTGAAAACAACAGTGGTTAAAGAAGCAGCAGGATAATCAGAGTTTGTAACAAAGAAAGGGTCTACAATACCTCGTTTTCCTGTGTCATTTACCTCGGACTCACCAATTGAAGAACCAGCCATAGCTCAGGCAGTAAGAGACACGAATCAGCAAGAAACCACCACAATTGCACTGAAAATGCACTTTCGACTGCAGTAGAAAGCAAATTTGCAGACCAAATCCCTAACCCTAAGAAATGTAATTAACAGAAAAAGGAGAGGGGAAACGAGAAAGAATAAAAAAAAAACTCAGAATCTACCCAAATTGGGTTGTTGCTCTGATACCATGTGGATAATAGAGAGCAAGAAGAAGAAGTAGTACTTTTCCTTTTATTTTACTGCAGTTGAGGAAAAAGAACAGAGAAGGAATTATATATAGAAAACACAAAGGCAAATAAGAGCCCCTTCTAACTAACTAAATGAACTAAAAAATTAAATAATTGGAAAATGCCCTTAATATCCTTAATAGTTGTATTATGTTACATAATAATGCAAGCATGCAGCAAGCTTACTTTGGTTTGCGGTACGATATCTAAACCGAATTAATTAAGCTTATATTAGTATGTAAAATAACATACCACATGACATTTTAGTTTTTGTGTCCAACAACAATTGTGTTTAAGACCCTATTTTTTTTTAACCTTGGTTTCAAACTTTCAATAGTTTAATGTTGTACAATTTTCACAAGTTATGTTCTACAAAGATGCAAATTAAAGGTGTCATTGAACAATCTTTTTCAACACTTGCTATACACAATACCGAATACCCTACCTCAATTAGAGGGAAATCATAAATGCACTCAAAAAATTGATATATGCATTTTGTGTCCCCTTCCGTAAGACGAATGCTAATTTAGCAATATCACTCCCCTTAATTAGATAATTGTTGAAGATTTTGGGAAAATTAGAGCGCGAGCGGAAGGAAAATAAATAAATTGAGAAAAAAGGATAAAAGATGGACAAGAAAAGTAGAAATAAAGAACACACAATATTAACGTGGGAAAAACCATCAAAAGAGGTGAAAAAATCCACAAACAACGAGTATTGATATATCCAATATATGAAAAGGGTATGAGAGTACAATCCTAAAAGAATATGGTATGACTCTCCTAGAATATTGGATCAAGTTCTCATAGAGAGCTAGATTTCTCCCGAAGGAGCCGACAATCTCATGAATGAGATAATCTCTTAAAAGAGATGATAAAAAAAAAAGATATTCTCTCTATGAGCATGTATATGTGTGATTTTTGTGTGTATGTATATCTGAAACATATGAGCATGATGGGTTTTTATAATACTACAAGAGATAGATTGGTCATTGAGAACCACTTAAAGAGGATAAGATAAGATAACAACATAAGACATTGAGGACCAAATAAAAAAGATAAGATAAAATAAGATGTCATCATAAGCTTTGGAGGCCAAGGGTCTTGAATCCCAAGAGTTAACTTGTAGTGTAGTACTTTAATTTGTGACATTTACCCAACAGAAGAATCAAAATACAAGATTATTAGGGCCTGTAGAATGTCTAGAGCCATGCAGTAGACATTAGTTGTATGGTGCACATTGTAGCAACTTGTGTCAAGAAATTGACATGATTAAGATCGAAGATCCATCGATTTTTCTTTTAGGAAAGGTAAGCAAGAAATCAGGGTCTCATCCTCTTGAAGAAAACGTTCGGCTTGTCCATAATAAGGAAGAAAAAAAACTTGGCGTCCATAAAGGGGTCGATATCGATGTGCGCAGGGGTCTAGTGCCCTAGGGACGCAACATAGCCGACTGACTGGTTAGCTTCACAAAAGACATGAACACCAGAGAAATTGTTAAAATCATAAAGTATAGCTCGAATATCATCCATCAACAGCTGGATCTTCCACGAGCACTTAAATTTACCCTACAAAACATTAAAAACAGTTAACTATCATCGAAATTAGGAGTTGATTCATGACAAGTTTTCAATCTGGCATTCATTGGAGTGGTATACAAGCACAACCACTTATTCTTTTTGTATCACTTTTTTTTTTTTTTTTGAGTATGCCCACCCGGTTCACCGAGGATCACTAACACCCCGACTACATCCGGATCCGATTCGGGTTGCGCACCTGGCTTGTGATGGGTGAGTCTCCCAATGAAGGTTTCTGCATATAGTAGGGCTCGAACTCGAGACCCTCCTTAAGCGGTATCAAGTCGCTTACCACTTGAACCAACCTTCATTGGTGGTATCACTTTTGTTACGAGGAAAAAAATATTCCTTATGAAGAGCAAATCAAAAAATGGCCGTGACAAAACTACTAGGGACTCGGAAGAAAGGTGATCCAGTAGGCAATAATAAAGCCCAAGAGATGGAGAGGATGATCAGATTGTACATTTGCCAATTGCCAATTGCCAATTTGCCATTATACTTTAATTTGTTGATTTGGTTCATTTTGTGAACTAATAACTGATTATAATACTTTCTCTACTCCATATATTATTTACAATATACTTTTTTAACATACATTTTAACAGATGTAAATAGAGAAATTTTAAGTCATCAGTATTAAAATTAATCTACAAATTTTTTTCATTTACATGTTCAAATCTCTTCATAAAATTGTGTGCCAAGAGTATGTTGCAGAATCATATAAAATCACAATTTTAAATGAAAATATCTTTACACATATTGAGCTAAATTATAGGAGATCATGCTTGACTATTTATTTTCTTTTATGTATAATTGTATAAAATTAGATAGAGTCAAAGTTATCATGTGAACATTAGCAAAATTCAACTTGGAAAAAAAAAAACACTCATGGAATTGTAAATTAGTAATCATACAAATCATCTAAGTTCTTAAAAAAAAAGTAATGATCTATAACCTATAAATGAGACACAATAACAAAATTTACAAAACAAAAGTAGCACTTATGTGGTGAAAAAAACAAAATCACCTGATACTCCGCGCATTACATCAATCTAACATGTGTTATAACTCAAAGCATTTGATACAACTCTATTACTAGCGCGTAACAATTTATTTGCAACAATTTAACATTTTCTCGCTCTATTTTACATCGACACCCAAACTTAATTAAAATTTGATAAACCCTTTCTCCCTGAGGCTATCAACAGTCTCCTTGAGACTTGTTTTAAAAGAAGTGTAGTCGACCCCCAAACTTCGAGCTTTTTCACAAGAGACCTTTAGTTGCGCATGTAGAGGATCATTCAATGCACACCTGAATATAGAAATTAGCAAAGAAATGAATTGAAGAAGAAAATGAGTTAGGGCATGGCTTGGTAATAAGCCCCCACGTCCCATGATCGAAGTCATGGGTTTGATTCTTACTCCGAGTATTATGTTGGGATATTCGCCCTTTTCTTTTGGGCTAGTATCCATATACTAGTCAATAAACTGGTAGTTTCTTTACCTAATTAAAAAAATAATAAGGAAAAGAGCTTACTTTTCAGGGAGTATGGCATCAGGGTAAAGCTCTCTCAAAATTTCAACAGTCCCTGAAAAATGGGCAACAGTTCCAGCTAAGCAATACCTTCCATTAGCGGAAGTGAGCTCAAATGCCAGGATATGTGCATTGGCAACATCTTTAACGTGGACCCAACTGAACGTTATGTTGGGATAAGTTTCTGACCCTGCATTATTTGTCCAACAAAGAATTAAGCATAATTAATGACTGAATTAAATAAAACTTGTTAATTAACCTGACTAATGATGAGTTTTCACCATTATACAAGTATCCAACACCAAAACAAACCTAATGTGAAAATTCGCTATCGCATTGTTTGGACAGAATGGAATTGGAGGGAAAGGTTAGGAAAGAAAACAAATTTCACTACCTCTCCCGCGTCCCGCCCCATCTTGGCTTCCTTTTACCTTCCTTTTCTTTTCCTCTTTGTATTGCTATTCAAACTTAATGTAAATGTTATACTGCTTCCACCCCAATTTAGTTGCCATAATATTTTTTACCCAAAAAGTAAATTTAGATACATCATTGATAACACATGTTTTCTTTAACCAAAAAGTAAAATTTTTTAGATAAACTTGGTAGGATGATTTAGGCTTGTTGTTTTAGATAAACTAATCTGAATAGAACTGAACTGAACTTGTCTGAAATGAACTGAATTAAACTAAATCCTAGATTCAAAGGGCTCGGCCTGAGCTGAATTGAACTGAAATGAAATTTCAAAAACGAAGTCCAAAAGAACACAGACATTACTCCGTAACAATTTACTTTATTAATTTAGAAGCTTGGGAATGAATTACAACACCAGTGTTAATTAATTGATCTTAGATAATGTGATGAAAGTTCTGAGGTATAGTATTAGAATATATAGACAATATAGTGGAAGGACAAAGTCTGATACATGATGCATACCATTGAACAATTCCACTATCCCAGCAGAACTTGCATTAAGGGTTGGTTGTAATAATGGTCCAACAACAATTGCTGGATTTATTGACACCATTTCAATACCCTTGTCTTTTGCAAATTTCCAGGCAACCTCTTCGGCCAAAGTCTTGGAGAGGGCATACCACTCCTGTAAGATTCAACAGACTGCATAAATTCCTCGAAAACAAATCAAAAAAGATCCGAATACATATTTAACAAGGAGATACCACCATTTCATTGACTAATACAGGGCTACTAGCCCAAAAGGGAATGGTGAAATACACCAGCATAATGCTGGGGTAAGGGAAACCCATAATCTTGGTCACGTGACGTGGGGCCTACCACCAAACTATACCCCAATGAGATGATGCGATGAATATATACCTTTGTCTCCTTGCAAAAATCCGGATCAGAAAACCAAGTTTCATCAACCACCACCTCAGGACCTAATGGCTTGCCATTGTACAAAACTGCTGCCATTGAAGATGTGAGAACCACTTTCTTTATGGATGGAACTTTTGAACATGATTTCAGAACATTGAGTGTCCCCTTCACAGCCGGATCAATAAACTCAGCCTGATATGATCAGCAAGTGTAGAAAGAAAAAAAAAAAAAGGATTTAGGAATGGATCAAATTACTTCAAATTTTCACCAGCCATGATAAAACTAAACAAACATATATACTCTTTCTAGCTCCGTCCCAATTCACTTGCTATATTTGTCTTTTCAGATATATCAAGAAAGTTGAACCTGTGGGTCTTTGACATCAAAGTGTAAGGGAGATGCAGTGTGAAAAACACCTTCACACCCTTCCACAGCAGCGTCGAAAGAGCCCTCTTCCAACAGATTCGCAGCGAACAATTGAAGCCGCTCCTTGGCTCCATCTAGAGAACGCAAGTGCTCCACTTTCTTTGGATCATCTGTAGTAATTTACAATCAATTCATAAAACTAAAAAATAAAAAAATACTGATCAAATTATTTAGTCTTACATATCAAAAAGAGTGCTCTGCATTTCTGAATAATAAGCAATAAGCTTCGTTTGGGTACATAAAAAGGCCAATGATGAATTTTGGTTTAAACACTTCAAACATCAGTTTCATCTACTTTTTTTATAGTTGTATGTTGTAACTATATAATATGCTTGTTAATTGTTTTCCTCCACAAATAACAGGAATGCAATCCCCGATTTTTTTTTATTGGGTAAGGAAATCCGCTCCTTTGGAGTTACATATATAGAAGAGGATGCTATTAATACTATTTGAACCCGTATCTCTCAGATATAGTAATTCTGTTGTTGAATGAAATCTTCAATAGCAATTAGAGGAAGATCAAGGTTTGGAAATTTGGTTGTAGCACCTTTATTTTTCCTGTGTTAGGGGTTCAATCCTCACCCCACCCCTCGCATGATGTCCCTATTTATTTATTATTCCCCTCATTGCAACGGTAATTTAATTGTAGGGGTTATCCCAATACGACTTACCAGCTATTGAGCTGTTGACATTATAAGTTAGTAACCTAACACGGGTTAGCCCGGGCTTTATTCCTTACCCAATAAAAAAAAGGGGCAAAATACAGAGCTAAGCTATTATTAAATCTTTTCACAACAACAGGTCTCTGCCCTCATCTTCAGTACCACCTACTATTAATCCAAAATCATATCTATGTAGGATATAATTATGAATATTAGAGAAAGATGATGTACAGACAGAAATTATCAAAGAAAATATCATACAAAAAAATATCATTCGTTATTATTAGTTAAAAGTGGAGGTGATCATGGGCCAGGCCCAATACAAAAATCAAGCCATCAGGCAGGTTGTATTTGGGCGGTTTGTATTTGGGCCGGGCTTAGTTCAGCTCAAATTTCTTATTCAAAGTTTGAAAATTTAGTACGGGCTTGAAGCCTGTTCGGGCTGGGTCTAAAAAAATTAACCAGAAAGTGTAATATTAAATAACCAAAACCTGCACAAACAAATTAAAAAATCAAGTCGGCCTAAATTCGAGCCTAATTTGCATGTTCAAAGCCCGTAAAAAAAATCGGGTAAGACCGGGGCACTTTTGATGATTAGCTCTAGTTAAAAGCAAAATAGAGATAGAAGAAAAGGGAGAAGGAAACAAACAGGGATCCCGGACAGTTGCATTGACGGTGTAACCGCGGTGAAGGAGGAGCTTCACCAGCCAGGAGGCGATGTAACCTGATGCTCCAGTCACACACACCACCTTACCTTCACTGCTCATATTCTTTATCCTTTATGATATTTAATATGATGCTGCTAAGATTAGCTTTCCCCCCTTTTTTTTCATTCTGAGTCTGTATAAGCAAGAAGCTCAAAGTGGAGTATGATTTTTCATATCTACCATCTTTGACTTTTCAGTGCCATGATAACTTAATCAATTTTTTTGCTAATTTACTCTACAGTATTCATGGAGTTGGCAGTTGTTTATCATACTTTACTTGTCTCACCCACCCCACCTAGCTTGACCCATTATCTACTAACTCAACTTTGAAGGACTATTTCCAACACTCAGGGCTTGTTTACTTCAGATTATATTCAATTCAGTTCAGTTCAGTTCATCTCTATTTAGTTCAATTAATACACTTCTATTTAGGTAAGTTCAATTCAGTTCATTTCTATTAAGTTCAGTTCAGTTCATCTCTATTATCTAAGGTAAACAAGCCCTAAGGACTAAGAGGTTTTGCACTGAATACAACTGCTGCCATTGAATATGTTAGAACAACTGTCAGCCTAATCATATCTTAACGGAACCAACGTTGTCTTGTTCTAGTGGTGCCAGGGGCTAGATTTGGTAGGAAGAACCACAGTTCGATCCCCCGCAAGCACGTTGGGATGAGTTTAAAACCTTAACCCCAGGACGCGCTCCGAATCCGGATTAGCTCAAAAAGAGTGAACTGGATCGGTACACCAAAAAAAAAATTCTTTGTCAACGAAAAGATTATTAATACATAATTATTGTACTCGTGTACTGTTGTTTCATTGTATGTTGATTAGCTACAAAATAATCGGGCTGTGCTATGAATTTGGGCCTGTCCAAACTCCAAACTGTTCCTGGGCCAGTCCTTTTTGGTCACTTGTGTAGTTTTGGACAAAAAATTGAAAATGCTCAAGAATTAGATTAAAGAAAGTTTGAGAAATGTTAAGCATTGATTATACCTATTTGCATGTGATTTTACTACAAAGTATTTTAGGAAAATCATTTATTTCTTATATATAGCCCAAATATTACCCCCAAAAAATATAAGGTGTTACTCCTCCAATTCTATTTGTTAGTTATTACTTATAAATTATATAACATACTTTTGGGCCCCAATCAGACAATTATCACCTTAAGCTTTTGGTTGATATATATGATACTTTGACATGATATCAACCCCTCTCTTACAAAATGGAATTAATTAGCGCCGAGTATGTTAGGTTTGTGCTGCATGCATCCACTTTCAAGTTCAATTGCTCTTTCATGTGAGGGGGAGTGATATTGTGATAGAGTATATAATATAGTCTTGACTCTTGAGCCTCAATCATCAGGTTAAACTTTTGATTGAGACTACCCTCTTCGACAGTTGTGTTTGGAATCTTGCACGTTCATTTAGGTAAATATGTAGTGCATGTAGTTGATATATACTTCCTCCATTTTTTTTTTTTGTTAGTTGTTACACTTTTAAAATATATGTGAGAGATAAAGTAATAAAGTGTAACTAAAAAAAGAAGAAGTAGTATTTTAATTAAAAAAAGGCTAATTTTAAAAGTAAACCAATGCTTGTGCTTATTTATTGGAACTTTTTATTTATTTGAGTTAATCGCAATCAAGATAAAATTGATCATGACATTACAATCATAAATGGTATCAATTGATGAACCATAAGTATGATATACATATTAAAGAAAAGATTCTAAATGTAATCAACAAAATGAAACATCCAAAACAGAAGACGTAATTACGAAATTGAAAAGGGTACAAATATAGCAAATAAAGAAAAGGGTAAAAATTTCTTTGGATGCCTTTTGTATTCACACTCAACTACTTGAGCAAAAGAGGCAACAAATCCCAAGACATGTAAGCGTTACGCTTGCACATTACCTTCATCATAATATTAACACTCACAAGATAGTGCAAGTGCTATGTGCAACCCCTAAGAAGGAAAAGGGGGAAAAAGGAGAAAAAGAAAAATAAAAGAAAGCATTTTTAGAACATGAAAATGAAGAGATCAAGAGAGGGGTGTGTGAGTCTAGTGGTGTTGGTGACGGTATTGTTCATGGTAATGGTGGACGGAGCAAGCGGCCGACTAGTGGTCGTCGGAGGAAGGGAAGGGTGGCACAAAGACATCAACTACACCCTTTGGGCATCACAAGAGACTTTCTACGTTGGAAATTGGCTATGTATCCTTTTTTTCACTCTTGTTTTTTTTCTCTCATACTTCCTCTATTCCTCCATTTTTTTACTTGCAACAAATGATTTTGCACGTATTTTTAGAAGCAATTTAAGGGTATAAACGTACAAGTTAATTAGAGGTTACTAGTGTACTTTTTAAAAATTAATTTGTCATCTTACACCCTTAAATTTATTCATCAAAAATCGTGCAAATAAACTAGTTGCAAAAAAAAAAAGAAAAAAGGAGGTAGTATATCTTTGTGTCTGGATGTGACTTGGTTTTTTGGACTTTTTTTAAAACATTGTCAAAGTGATGGTGAATTTTAATTTTATTATTTCACTTAATTGATGTAATTTTGGGTTGCAAATTATATTGAATTCAAGTTGTGGGATGTATTCACTATCAATAATATCTCTATTATATAAGTGAAGGGGGAGCAATGGTGTCCCCCCTTAAAATGACTTAAATACCCTTAATGAAATTAACTTAAAAATTTTGAAAACTTTTTTTAATTTGCTACTTGCCATACTAAACAACATTAAAATGGTACATTGGCATATGCCTTAAATATTTCACTCAAAATTAATTAAATCAACAAAAATAGGTAATATCATTCAATCTACGAAAAAGGAAAGGTTGATTAAATATCAAAGAGTTAATTCAAATTTATCATGGAAAACAGTTACCAACCTTTCTAATTGAATTCAATAGATAATAAATTGAAAAGTGTCATTTTTTTGGACTTATATATAATTAACTAAAATTATTTCCTCTGTAAAAAAAACAACAAATTATGTATTAGTTGTGATGTATTGTATAAAATATTCTTGCTGAATTTATTTTATTATGTATGAATTATATCATATTAGTATCATGACGTTGATACCAATAATTAATCTTTGTTCGTTATTCAATCAAAAAAATTATAATAAATCATGATAACATTATTATTTATAAAAATTTATAAATTAAGGCACGCATAGTGTGCATTGCATATATGGCTATAATAGATATAATTAAAGACTTGTGATGACTCATTGACTTGTGAGGGGGAAAGCAATTCGGGGGAAATTTGTGTTTTGTGTCGAACTTTTTATAGTAAATTTTGGTTTTGCAAATTATAGTAAATAGACTTGTGATGTCTTTATATATGCATGCATGTATAAACATCCTTTTTTAAATATAAAAAAATGACATTTTTTTAAATTTATTTTTTTTAAGTAAATTCTCATTAATAGAATCAGGAGAATTAAAATTATATCTACATATCTATCCTTTTGGTTACATTTGAATATTAATATTATTTATAATTTCTATATATTAATCACGGTGTATGTTACTTCAATTAGTATGTCAATTTGTCTGAAATTTTCAAATTTGATTCGATATGGCATGAATTTTTTTTTAATATAGAGAACAGGTACTTTTTTTATCTGATATGTTTTTTCCGATTTGATCCGTATTTGAATTGGCCTGGTCTAATAAGTTTTTTAAGATGTGATATGTGATATTTTCTAGTTAGATTTGACTTGGTTTTTTTTTTATTTTCAATAGATACTTTACTACTTAAATAAATTGAATAGAAAAAAACCTCATATTTTAAGTATTACCAAGTACTCCGTATTAGTTTTGTTGCAAATATTTTCAATAGGATCGAAAATAAATTTTCACCTCAAATTTCCCATTTAACTTGGTCCAAACTCCAAACTAAACATGTAAAATGGCAAAAAAAGTTTGCAATTAAAACGTTTTACACCATAATATACGGAACCTGAATTTTACGAAACCTGATACGTGATCGACTTGAGAGTATGATATTTCATCTACCCAAAAAAATGACTATTCCATTATAATTTTTTATTTTTTTTTATTATTGAAAGGGACTATTCCATAATAATAATTGAGCCATTAATAATTCAAATTTTTTTATGACATCATTAATTATTCATTTCACTTATTAATTAATGATATCATCTACCTTGTTTGAAATGCATTGCAGTGTTTAGGTTTGACAAAAACTATTATGATGTAATGGAAGTAAATGAAACAAACTATGAGAAATGCAACCCTGAGAAGTTCATAACAAACATAACAAAAGGTGGAAGAGATGTTTTTGAGCTCAAAGAGGCAAGATCATATTACTTCATTTGCAGCAAAGGTTATTGTTTTAGTGGCATGAAACTTGCTATTCATGTCCTTAACTCCCCTCCTCCTCCTCCTCCTCAACCAAACCATGCTGCTCCATTATTATTATTGTCTTTTTCTGCTGCTAATTACATTAATTATTTCATACTTATTATTCTTCTTCTACCTTTCTCTGGTTTTCTTGTTATTTAATTTTTGCCTAATCATATTATATATGAATAATAATGTATCATGTATGATGTTGTAATGTGTTCACTTTTTTATTCAAAAATTAATAGCTGCATATATAGGGTGTGTATTTTTTTTTCCAAACGGCAAGGTATACTGGTGGGTTTTCCGTATTGGTGTTATCTCGGTAAGCCAACACAGGGGGAGAGGGGAAATCCCGACATAATATTGGGTGTAAGGATGGATCATGTGATCTTGATCACGGGATATGGGGGCTTACCACCAAGTCATACGTACCCCAACTCCTTTTGTGTATAGGTTTGGTGTGTATTGTATAGCAACTCTCCTGCGAGGTTAACTTTTTGCTAAAAAATACAGACTTTTAACATAAAACCATAACTTTTTTTAATATAAAATTTAGTTATTTATATAAAAAGTTACAACTTTATGTTAAAAAAATTACAGTATTAAGTTAAAAGGTATATCAAAACGTTGACGGTCTCACAAAAGGTTTTGGCCGTATTCTTTTAAGATGAATTGATTTGAAGTGAATTGAATTTTTCTAAACTAAACTGAAGTGAATCCTAGACTCAAAATGAGTTGATCTTAAGTGAACTGAAATTAAGTTTAAAAAGATTGGTTAAAAGTTATATCAGTCTGTTGATGGTCTCTCAGAAGATTTTGGCATTGTTCTTTTAGATTTAATTAATCTGAATTGTACAAATTGATTTTTTCTAAACTAAATTGAACTAAATCCTAGACTCAATCGCAATTGAACTTAACTGAACTGAAATTTCAGAAATACATGTAATCACCCTTTGTTCTCTTTCATTGGTTGATTGTTAATTGGAAATTGTAGTTTAATTTGGTGCCAACAATATTAGGGTTTAGAATGATTGTTAATTAGTGGTTGTAGTTTGGAGCCAGCAAAATTAGGGTTTTGAATGTATTTCATTGATTGATTGCGAATCATTAGGGTTTAGAATGATTGTTAATTAGTGGTTTTTAATTTACATAGGTCGCTAGTCGCTACAATTTTGCAATGTTGATTTTTAATTTGTTTGTGCCTGTCTAATATGTGATGGCTATGCGCTATGTAACAATGCTTTGGATGAAACCTTGCATTATTGGGAAGTATATCTTTGTTTTTTTTTGTTTTTTTGAAGAAGAACAAATTGTTTTATTAAGTCTTAATTTGATAATTTCGTATTCAACAGTTTACGTGTTTGAATGAGTGGTAGAGATACATGTAATTAGTGGCACGTCAATGTTTGATACTGGCCAAAAAATACATATTGAAAACCTACAAATTAAATATAGAATAGTATACATACACTTCAATAAGGTAGTATAGTTTGCCTAGTTAATTTTTTTTTTTGGCCTGAATTATTAATTAATCTAAATTGAATTAGATTAAATTTTAAACTCAACAGAAGCTGAACTGAACTGAATTTATTTGAACTGAATTGAAATTTTAGAAATTAAGTCCAAACCAAGAGGGCTTTCGAGTTACTTTTTAAATGGTTTTATTATACTTAGCATAAACATTTTTAAAGCTAGCACGTTTAATTCATTTCAAGTATTTAAATCGTGCAAGGAATGAAATTGGTGCTCAAATTCTCATCTTAATTAAGGTTGTTCCAGTTGTTCTTGTAGTAGGAAAATTGACCTCAACAACATCAACTTTGGCTTTATTTGGTGCAACAAAGTGCACAAACTTTAAAATGTGACAAACTTTAATGTTGGGTACGAGCAATTACATAAATGAAGTATTTCCTCAAAATTTCTTTTATTTGCAACAAATTAAACTGTTTTGCACGTATTTTAAGGAATACATTCATTCTCATTACCATGGTTTATAACCGGCTACCAAACGAGTCGTTAAGGGTATGATCGGACAAGTTAATTAACATAATTAAAACACAAACACAAGGGAGATTTGAGGTTACCGATGTTATTTTTTCAAAATTAATTTGACTATTTGCACCCTTCAATCGAATCATTATTAAAATACATACAAAATAATATTGTTTATTTATTAGGAAAAATTGCCAAGAATAAGCCAACCTTTGGCCGATCTTCCACAAATAAGCCAACCTTTTGAAAATCCAGAAATAAGCCAACCTTGTTATCATTTAAGCCAAAAATAAGTCAAATAATTATTTAACATGTTATTTTCTTTTTTTATCACTATTTTACAATCATTCAACCTATTTTTTGCTTTAAATGATAACAGTAACTTGAAACAACAGATAACTAATTGATTAAATAATCGTTTAACCTATTTTTGGCTTAAATGATAACAAGGTTAGCTTATTTATGGATTTTCAAAAAGTTGGCTTAATTGTGGAAGATCGGTCAAAGGTTGATTTATTTTTGACAATTTTTCCTATTTATTACACACAAAATTAAAATTTGATTCAAATAAATGGTCACAATCATCCAATACAACTTACAAGGCTTTGGACCTCCCGGGGAGATTCTTCCACCCAGAGTCCCAATGAGCACAATTTTTTACTTAGCTTTAAATAATTGGGCCACTCTATTACCTGAATCAATTTTAATAAGTTCAGATAAATTAAATTCAAGTCTAATAAAATGAACATAACACAACTATATTATTTACCCCAAAAATGTGGCATAAATGGTTAGTTTACGTTTTCCAAACATGGGGTGCAACTAAGAAGCTTCAAAACCCTAGGATCGATACAACTTAGAAAAAGCAATACCTCAGGAATATAGCTTAGAAAAACCCTTAATTTATTGTATATCCATTTTAAACATACAGTATAGGTTATTGTATATATTATAAAGGTGACTTTATAAAAATGAAAAATTATTATACATAAAAAGGATACAATTAATGAGATTCACTATAATGGTAAAGTTATTGTTGGGCTTTACGACCCCACTTAGCTTGAACTCCGACATTAGTATGATATTGTCCACTTTGGGCCTAAAAAAATGCCTCTAAAAGGCCTTATACAAATGGAGTAGATGGACATTGAACTTTTGCTTTTTCATTCTTGGACAGAAGCTTTTCACACGGCTGTTATTGTTATCAATAACCAACCTACAGCAAAAAAAATAAAAATCCATGTCAGAATTGGATTACAAACCCCAATAATCCTCCCATCAAACCAATTAAGGAACACAAAGCTCATGGCCTCCCTAACTCATTTGTTCATCTTACACGGTGCTAGTGTTGCTCAGCGGAACACATTACCTGACAACCACGATATTAAGAGAATTTCGACACAAGAGACCAAACAGGTCTCTCAAATCGCAAGGTCACACGTACAAGATGGTCCCCCACAAAACAACATTTATGATGTTGTCCGCTTGGTCCATCCTAGACCGCACGAATTTGGTTTTGGCACATTGCAAAAAGTCTCATACTAATAGAGTAGGTGGAAACTTATTTGCAAGGCAACATCTTCTTAAATTTTCCATATGGGACTTGGATTACAAACCCGACCATCAGTGAGTATGACACTATTAAAGCTCAACATGTTGATCTAAGAGGTCATTGTTTACATGGTGCATATATAATAATATTATTCTGCACTAGAAGCACCCAAAATTTTCTGAAATGATATTAAAATGAGCCGCTTCGGAATTTTTTTAATCCAACTTGATTTGAAATTTCTGTTTGAAATTAAAAGGCATAGAACCTTAATAGAAAATAAATATTAAGTTGCACCTCTATTTTGGGTTGGGTTGGATTAATGAAATTTTCAATTGATTAGATATATTTCAAAATAAACTGGAGCCAAGTTGAAAATAAAATTAATTTAAATAAAATAAACTGAATTAAAACTAAAAATAACAGCGGCAGTGCGTATGCAATTGTTTTGGGTTTAAAGGTAAAAGTATTGAAAATATAAATTAATTGAAACAAGCTAAAAACGTAATTTGATTTTTTTTTTTTTTTTGCGTAATTAACTTAAGTAAACTAAAATGATGGTAAATTTACATGGGTAGATCCATAATTGACTAACATCTGACACCTCTAATTAGAAAGATAAAAAAATAATTACTCCATCGGTTCACAAATAAATGTTCCATTTTGACCAATTTTTTTGGTCAAAATGGAGCACTTATTTGTAGACAGATGGAGTATTTAAAAAAAAAAAAAAGTAAACTAAAAATCGAAGTTACAACAATTCAACAGTATAAATCGGAAAGCTATAAGAACTTAGTGAGAAGCAACATATATGAATATGAACCAAAAACGCAATTATCATGTACTGTATGAGATATCGTTTCTCAGCTCGTGGATCACATGTTTCAAGACTAAAAGAGTCAAGACGTGTATGTGTATGTATTAAGTTGTGTTCTTACTATATCCTGTTAAATTCTTAATTGAGTTCTACTCAGATAAAAACTTTAAAAAAACACACACACACACACACAAGAAATATATAGCATAAACATGTTGCCATGTAATTTTTGTTGGTGTTATTAGGAGGGAAGAGGAAGCAAATACAAATATAGTGAAAATTAGATTAAATAATCGTCAAAAGAGGTAAAAAAGAAACTCAATAAACAATGATCACTAATTATCCAATATATGAAAAAATGATATGAAAGTACAGTCCCGAAAGAAGAAAGAGTATGGTATGACTCTATAAAAATATTGAATCTAATTTTCAAAGAGAGCTAATAAACTCGCTTAATAGTAATAATTTGTGATGTGTTGGTATTTATAAAACTACAAGAAGCAAACTTCACCTTGGGGACCAAGTAAATCTGATCTATAATTTTATGCTGATGTCATCAAATGTCACGTGTCAAATTCTCATGAAAATTTTTTCATCCAAAACTATCATGACATCACTTTACTTCTAATTTTAATTTTCTAAAATTTTAAGCCTAATTAATAAATGTTTTCTAACCAATTTAATGAGAATATGAGTACACTTTCTCCATAAAAATAATTAATACTCCTTCTGTCTCTTAAAGATTGCCCCATTTACTTTTTCTCATCTCCCGAGACACATCTTTAAATGAAAATATCTTTAGATACGTATAATAAAAAATTATAAGCATTACATATTAAAAAAGTACACATTGAGACGAATCAAACGAAATCCCATTTGACTATATTTTTTCTTACATGTATAAAATTATAGAGAGTCAAAGTTATCAAATGAACAGTAGCAAAAGTCAATATGGGACAATCTTTAAAGGACGGAAAAAGTAACATTTTCTTATAAAAATAAACTAAATCGTGTGCATCGTACGGGACTAACCTAGTGGCACATATGAGAAATATGTGGTAGTAAAATTTGTGAAATACACCTAACAATAATTTTTACACGCTTACATTGCCTCACTTCATCAAGTAATTGCAGATTTTATGGCAGAATTCCAAAGCAGCTGGACCACTTATTCATGTAATAAATCTTGTGTAGTTTTTTCTTCTATCCTATATAAGAGAGTAAGCTATCTAGTATTGTACTTCAATTCTCTCATTTAGACTCATTATCTCTTTTCTAATACCAAATAATTGCACATCATTATATCAAAGTCCTTGATTGAATTAGCTCATTTTCTCTACTTTTATTTATTTATAAGATTGTATAAACACATAAAAATACACACAAAAACACAGTCATTCATGGCTTCTCTATTACTATTCTCTCCTAACCTTGTACAAGGCATGCTATTAGAACAAACTCCCCAAAATGAACTCTTTTCTCATGCATGGATCCCTAAGAAAACCTCGGTTGGTAATGCCTCAATTGTTAGTACTAGACGGCCCACTTCTAAGCCCAATAGAATGATCAGAAGTGCGATGGTAGAAAGTCTATCATCGTCTTCTTCTGTTGTGGAAGAGAAAGAAAGTGGGTTCCATCTCGAGCAAATGCAGAAGCCGGAACCTCAAGAGGATCCGAGGCTTCTGCGAGAAATATGGAGGGAAATTCAAGGGTCAAATGATTGGGAGGGGTTACTAGACCCAATGAACCCCCATCTCCGGCGTGAGGTGCTCCGATATGGGGAGTTTGCTCAATCTTGTTACGACTCGTTCGACTTTGATCCTCACTCTAAGTATTGTGGGTCTTGCAAGTATCCAAGAGCAGAGTTCTTCCAGAATTTGGATATGACCAACTATGGCTATCATATCTGCCGGTATGTGTTGTTAAAGAACTCCCTATTTTTCAGTTGGACTTCTTATAAAAAAAAACTCCCTATTTTTAATTAGGGTTTACATACATACTGTTGATTAATTCTCATGTCATGCACTAGTAAGGTTTTAATCTTTGAACTGCATAAATATATAAGAACAATTATTGCAAATAAATTACATGACCTTTTCGTGGGCTCACAATACTAAAATCAACCTTGAACCGCATAAGAACAATTGCAACATCTTTTGTATTTTTTTTTTTTGTTAATTGTGATAAAAAAAAAAATGTAATACCACAAATTTCTTGTTGAAAAAGAATCACATCAGATTAGAAAAAAATCTACCATAAAAAATCCGATCCAAATGATATCTTCTTATTTGTTTTTATACAACAGTAAACATTTTTAAATTCGTACAAAAAATAAATTATGAAGAGTACGTAATTGAAAACTATTTAACCATATCATAAAAATCTTATCAAATCAGACAATTTTAACTCAATTCAAACCAATTAAAAGAGACACTGTGAAGTGTACACTTCACAATTATTGTACCATTTTTTTAGAAAATATAATGTTTGATAACTACACTTCCCTATAATTAATAATTGAAATTATTTACTTATTTAATCACACTGACATATAACCTTTGATTGTAGTCTTATAAATAAGTTTAAATTCTATCATTTTAATTATACTGCACATAATTAGAAACATAACAAAATATGGCAGAGTAGCACCACGTACTCCCACTCTCAATTCACTCTCACCCTCTATTTGACATGTGGCATAGAAGTTATATTTTAAATAAATAAAAAATGAGTTTTAATTTTTTCATGTCACGTGTTAAATAGAGAGTGGGAGTGAAATGAGAGTAAATGAAAGTGAGAGTGATGCTATTACCGAGTATTTTCTTAAAAGATTTTGAGCACAATAATATGAAAAAAGGAACCTCTATTTGCATCATTATATACATATAATCATTTTGATAATACTTTGACAAAAAAAAATATTATTATAATAATGTTCAAATAGAATTTAATTTTTTTATTGAATTTATTTCGGTTTTTTTTTTTTTCGCGCATATGAAAAAAAGAATCTTAAGAATAGTTGGCTAATTAAATGTTAATGTTTATTCAGATAATGAATTAGTCGTCCCATGTACTCACATAGTCACATGTTAATGTTAATAATTAATAGTGTAAAAATAAATAAATATTTTCAAGCATAATGATATCAATTATATAAGTTACTGGTATGGTACCAACATCAACATCACAAAGCTAAGATTAAATAAAAATTATTATGAAATACTGTATGAGTAAATATATATACTTCCTCCGTTCAAAAAAAAATGCAACAGTCAACATTTTGCATTATTCACATTATATACTTTGACTAGGTTTTGAGCTTTATACATAATAAAAAAATATAGTCGAGTGGGATCTTGTTACATTCGTCTTGTAAAATACTATCTTAATATCAACTTTTTATAATTTTTAATTATTCATAATTATAGTTATTAAGGGTCAAAATAATGTCTCGACATGCGTGAAATGTTGACTGTTGTATTTTTTTTGGAACGGAGGAAGTATATTGGTTCAAATGTTCTACCTCATTTCTTATATCGTGTTTGTATTCCGCTTAATTTGATTGATAGTAATAATTATAATGATTATAATGATACACTTTTAAAACTTTAAAACTTCAAAAAAATATTTTAAGGACAATCAAAATTACGGTAACAAAAGACAAATTATGGGACTGAAGATTTTTTTTTCTGACACGCTTGGTCATAAACTCATAATATGTATGACGTAATTGTTTTGATGTCATGTTGAATTGTTGGTTGAAAAAATAAATAAATTTGTGAATGATTGTATTATATTATGTCATTTTCAGTAGCTAGTTGTGATTAATAAGGGGAAAAAATTCTTCACTACCACAATTTGTGTCTCATTTGTGTTTCACTACTTTTGATTGGTTCAAAATCCAATTTATTTATTTTTAAAATTTGAAAGATGGTTCATAATAATTTTGTGAACCAATTAAAATGAATGAAATAAAAATGAGATATAAAATATTGGACAGAGGGTTTGAGTCTAATTAATAATATCTTGACTAGAATGCAATCAAATTAAAATAAGAAAAATGTTAAACACAACCTTTAAAGTTATGATTCTGATTTTAATATAACACTACAAATAAAATCAATTTGAGATAACAACATAAAACAAACATAATAATAAGATCAATGTAATAAATTTTTGATTTAAAATTTAAGGACTGTGTATATTATTTTTGTTAAAATAAAAGTGTGATTTAAATTAATAATAAATAAACAGGTACTATAAATAAAATTAATCTGAGAAAACAAGATAAAACAATTAATATAATAAATGTTTGATTTAAAAATTCTGTACGCATCCTAATTTTTTTAAGGGGCTATGTATATTATTTTCGTTAAAATAACGTGTGATTTAAATTAATAAATAAACAGGTACCTATACGCAACATCAAACATCAACCTAGAGAAATTCTTCCAAAAATCAAGAAGCATCCGAAGCATCTGGAGCCCCCATGCAAACTGGATGGGTTACGTCGCCGTCACCAGCAACGAAGACGAAATCAAACGCCTCGGCCGCCGCGACATCCTCATCGCATGGCGTGGCACCGTCACTTACCTAGAGTGGATCCACGACCTCAAAAACATCCTCCGACCCGCCCATTTCCGCAACAACCCGGACATCCAAATCGAATCCGGGTTCTACGACCTTTACACAACCAAAGAAGAAAACTGCAAGTACTGCTCCTTTTCGGCTCGTGAGCAGGTGCTCGCCGAGGTCAAACGCCTCGTCGAGCGGTTCAAGGGCGAGGACCTCAGCATCACCATCACCGGCCACAGCCTAGGTGGGGCCCTCGCCCTACTCAGCGCTTACGACATCGCCGAAATGAGGCTCAACATTGTCCCCCAAAACAAAAAGAACAACAACAAAAAGAAGAAGATACCCATAAGTGTGTACTCTTTTGCAAGCCCTAGAGTTGGTAACCTTAAGTTTAAGGAAAGGTGTGATGAGCTTGGTGTTAAGCAATTAAGAGTCATTAATGTTCATGATAAAGTCCCTACTATGCCTGGCCTTATTGCTAATGAGAAGAATAGGCTTCAGAAGGTTCTAGAAGATAGGGTTAGGTTCCCTTGGAGTTATGCTCATGTTGGGTCTGAGCTTGCTTTGGACCACACTCATTCTCCTTTTCTTAAGCAGGCCTCGGATCTGGGCTCGGCCCATAACCTCGAGGCCCACTTGCACCTCGTCGATGGGTACCATGGGAAGGGTAAGAAGTTCAGTTTGGCTACTAGGAGGGATATTGCATTAATTAATAAGGACTCTAATTTTTTGAAGACTGAGTATGGGGTCCCACCCAGATGGAGGCAAGAGCTTAATAAGGGAATGGTTAGGAATAGTGAGGGCAGGTGGGTGGTGCCTGAACGCGCCAGGGTTGAGCACCACCCACCCGAGACCGCCCATCACTTTGCCCTTGCCATGAAGTTTGCCCATGACCCCAACTTCAACAACTTTTATTAATTTAATTAATTAATTGCATGCTTGCTTTGTTAATTAATTGTCTTTCCTTAGCTTTTTACTAATTATTATGACTAATTTGCATGATTACCCTTAGATTGTTATATATATATATATATATGCTATGTATTGAAAAATGTGATTTGGCCTCGGGTTAAATCTGACCTAGCCTTTAACGTCTATTATTAAGACGGTTGAAAAATAGGGCACTATTTGCATTGTTTATTTTTGTTCACTTTTTACTAATGTTCATGCTTTTTTAGATTGAATAGACTTATTATTTGTCCTTTTCTATGTAAAACTAGTCTATTATCTCTATTTCAAATTATCTGCAACCTATCTTTCCAAAAAATAATAATATGAAACATATATGATATATAGGAGTTTTAATGAGGTTGACATTAAATATATAGTTTATATATGAAGTAATTAATTAAAAATAATTGAAATACCAGTAAGAATGAAACTACACATATATTATTGTTTATTTACTCTCTGTCTCTCTCTATATATATACTCCCTCCGGCCTTCACTATAAATTTGCAACGTTTGCAATTTGCCATTATAATGGTCACTCACATAACTAGTTTTTGTGCTTTATACGCGTAAAAAAAATACAGTCATGTGGGATCTTATTGGATTCGTTATAATATGTACTTTATTAAAATCTAGTTTTTATATTTTTTGATAAAATGTAACTAAATCAAAGATAATAAGACTATATATAAATTAAGCATTGACAAACGTGAAATTGCAAAAGTTGCAATAATTATAGAGCGGATGAAGTATTTTATTTACCCAACATTGAAAGAATACATACTAACAAACAGTAATAATTATGTGTAATAAAAAGTTTGATATATAACGTTGTCAAATTAATAATAAGTGTGTGGGGGCTTCATTGACTTGAAATGTCGTCAATACTGAACAGCTAATTTTTGGAATAAAGCACATGTATCTGCCTATAATGTAGAGATTCTTGAGAAGGATAGGTGCACTTTGATGTAAACATTATATTATAATCAGTTCAATCTATATTATTAATAAGACAACAATAATGTAAATTGAACTTTTTATCTCGGCCAGAAATTAGGTTGTGTATATTATCTTGTTGGTGTTGGGGAATTCCAGATTTTAGAGTGAATAGTATGACAATTAACAAACAATTGAGGCGTGTACGAAACACTTTCCTGAAAACAATATTTCCACCCAATATTTAGGCCGAGTTTCAGGAAATTTGTTAACAAGATACAACAATTTACAGCAGCAATCAAGCCTAGTTTCAATCACCACTAATGAAGGTTGAATGTGTGTGTTTCACTTCTATTGCAACAATGGAGAAACTTGTTTATGTAAGAGAGGGAGAGAATAGATGAATGTCACTTCTTCTATATCTCTATTCTGATTATAAGTTATATTATAACTTAACATAAACATAGCAGTTATTCCCCAAATATCACAACGCAACGGGAAAAAACCGAACAAGAGCAAGCACGAACCAACGGTTCGCGAGTCGCGAGTCGCGACCTATGGTTTGCGAGTCGCGACTTGCTTCTGTCTATTTTGGCAACTTTGGTTTGTTTTCCACTGGTCGCGAGCACATGTCACGACTCGCGATTTGCCACTGTTTCTGCTATATATTCCTCAACGTTTAACGATGTAAATCGCTAAATAACTTCGCATAATTATGAACATCAATCACATAATACTACGTCTAGTATTATTAATATTCATAACTATAAACATTTATATTCTAAATCAATAAATCTCAACAGTTGGTCTTTAAGACGATAATAATTAAGATCGTTGTCAAGCTATGGCACTATGTGATTGTGATCCAACATATATAAATATATAATAACGTATGACACCACCCTACTACCCTAGGGCTTGTATTTTTGTCGTCAAGGGCTGACTGAGAAGGAGATAAATAAATATAGAAAACTATGCTTCAAAGGATTTTATTTTACGACAGCGTTCGGGGTGTACCATGCTCTTGAAGTTGTTAAATTTGATTGAATATTAGAAACGGGCATAGGCCATCCAATATGGATGAGGAGAGTTAGGTCACTTACAAGCCATAGAAGGTTTCATCCTAAAACCAATTGGTAATAGAAGGACTCCTAGACTTATAAGCTAGTTTATTCTCTCCTCATCTTCCGATGTGGGACACTTACTAGTGCACTATATAGGGTTCAACATTAGTTGTTTACTAGCACTTTCATGCACGCATCGCGTGTATCAATTTTAGTGTCCGTGGTTTACTCATAATCAAGGTTACAAATTGATCGATTTGCAAATACTGTGTTTTTATTCCGTAAGTGATTTTATTTTTGCTAACTTCATCTTTTCTTAAAATAATAAAGAAAATTGATATAAACTAAAGCTGGCTTAAATATACTTAATTAGTTCATATAAATTTGAAAAAGAGAATAAAGAGAATTAACTAAAGGAGTTGGGTATGACTTGGTGGTAAGTCACCCACCTTCCGCGATCAAGGTCACCGATTCGATCCTTACCCCAATATTATGCTGGGGTATTTTTTCCTTACCCTCTGGACTATTATAGTCTTCCCCTCTTTTCTTATATAATATATATATATATATAGAAGTAGGCTCATGTGAGAAATGTAGTTTTGGTGAGAAGGGTGAGAAGCAACCACATCCCTTTGATCAACAAATAAATGGCTAAGATTAAAGTTGATTTTCCCTCCTTACTCCTTCTATTGTTTGGAGTCAATGTATCTATGGCATAAAACAACGTATTTTTACTCAATGTATTTATAGTATATTTTGAATGTACCTATAGTTGTTAATTAATGTACCTCTAGGTTATAGTTGATGTATTTATCTCTTCTCACATTTCTCACCATAAGAAATTTCTCACCGGAACCCAACCCTATATATATATATATATATATATATATATATATATATATATATATATATATATATATATATTAATTCTTGTTCATTTATTGGACTAATTTCACATGTAGCTTTTTAATAACGTTACCCTTTACAAAAATATTGTTGTGAATTGTTGTGGCCATGTGGGAGTCAAATTTTAATGGACTTATCCCCCCCCCCCCCCCCAAAAAAAAAAAAAAAAGAGTGAGTAGTTATGGATCGGAGTTAACCCTTGTTGTTCTATCTCGTGAGGGTAATGTAGCAAAATATTTAAAATATCTTAACTCTCAGCCTTTTGCCCTTTTTATATCTAAATCATTTTTTTTCTCATCATTTATTCAAATTTTATTTATTTTTTTTGAAGGAAAGATGTGCAACTAGAAATCAAGATTTCTTCCTCTCAAAGAAAAATTCTGATCTTTCAGTAGCCAAAAAAAAAGAGGAAAATTTGGCATCCATAAATGGATCAATATCAACGTGCGTAGGGGTCTAATACCCGAGTGCCACAATATAATCCGCAGTTTGGTTACCTTCTCAATAGGTATGCCCTGAAGAGGTAGAGCAAAAGTCTCTAAGAATAGCTCGGATATCTTCCATTAGGAGGTGAATCTTCCAAGGACAATTGAACTTACCCTGCATGCAAAACATTAATAACAGTTAAGTTATCTCCTTCAATAAAAATGGAAGAAAAGTTATGTTGGCGAGCAAGAAGGATACCATTACGAAGAGTCGTAGCTTCAGCTACCAAAGGAGAGGTATTACCAAGAAAGTAGGTCGTGCCGCAATGCAAATACCGAGATGATATCGAAGAACAACACCCGCAGATGCAGAATTATTAATAAAGGAACCGTCGAAATTTAATTTAATCGTACCTGGATTCGGAGGGGACCATTTGACAAAAGTAGATGGAGGAGGGGCATGAGACTGTGTAAGATCTGAATGGTAAATAGAACAAATGTATCTAAGGAGAGACGAGATTCTTGAAAGTAGCGTAGAGCCTGAGTAAATACTGAGATAGCATTGAAAGGCTTATCATTGAAAATCAATTTATTTCGAGATTTCCAAATACTCCATAAAAGGTGCAAAATTTTAACAATCGACGGATGGTGATTGCTATGTAAGTAAGCTAACAACGAATGGAGAGAAGGGATCAGAGGAATTGCGGAAATCCATCTAATAGACTGGCAATAGGACCAGACCGGGAGCGTGACATGGCAATGTAAGAAAAACCATAAAATACAGTATTATATACTCCCTCCGTAACATATTACTAGAAACATTTTCTATTTTTGGTTGTAACATAATACTAGCAATATTTTTTCCTAATTTTATTTATTCTATTTTTGGTAAGGAAAAAAAAAATACTCCGTAACAAATTTACTTTATTGCCTTTATTCAGAACAATTAACACAACACTAACATAAGTAGGCCCCTCATTTTTTTATATACATTTCTCTCTCTTACTTTTATCAATATGTCGTCACTTAATAACACAATTACCTAATTTCTTCTAAGAGTATGTGCTAGTACATTTGTTGTTAGTAATTAGTTACAGAGGGATGAAGTAGAATGAAAATACATGTTTGATAAATCAAACAACATGCCACATAAAGATATTTTTCCTTGTATTTGTTATATAATCAAAAGTGATAAAAATAATTTAATGAACAGTGTCGTGCTCAAGTTGTGGGGTGGAGTGACTTGGCTTTTTCTATGGCTTATTGGTTCATTATTAGTTTTTTCCTTTTGTGGCTTTCATAGGAAATAAGGATTTGGCTTGTCTCGACTTATTAGATCTGAACTTATATGAACATATTAAACTTAATTAAAATTATTGAAATTTTTTGTCATAATCAGCACTGAATCTAAGAAATAATTGAAACTTAATTTTTCACAACTGATTGGACTTAATCAGTCTTATAAAACTTATTACACTTGCTAATTAGCTTAGACCTTATATGAACTTATCTACACTTTAACTTTTTTAATTGCGAGGAAAATGCACCCTAAATCAATTACTTACACAAGTTTTGCTACTGATCAGTCAATTTATGTTGTTTTTGTTATGTGACCTAATTCAAAATGATGACACATGTGCGGAGGGACGTACTCATTTTTCATATTTTTCTAATTTTAAAACGCATTCTTTTTTTTTTAAGGGGTAACCAAGTGATAAATTAATCCAATAAAGAAATATCATTGTCTACAAAAACTTGAATTGAAGTACGAACTTCCTCAATCCAAACCACACAATCAGAGATAACATTACAATACTTAGCAAGATTGTGTGCCACAATATTACCACTACGTTTAACATGAAGAAAATTTATAGACGAACATCTATTTACGAGCTGAAGAATATCAACCACGATGCAGCCCAACTCAGAGGTTTCAAGGACACCCTTCTTCAGCATATTTACCACTTTAATGCAGTCCATTTCCAACGAAACACAGTGTAACCCAGCCTCCACAGCAATGGTTAAAGCATGTCTGGCCGCCAAGGCTTCAGCAACATCCACTCTTCCCACATCCATCATAGTGCAGCAGGTAGCAAGCATTACATCACCAACTGAATCTCGAACCACCGTGCCACAACCCATTAAATTATTCCCTAAGAAGGCCACATCCACTAGTAGAAAAATCCCCTATTAGTATCGTTTTCTTTAGCTTATTAGTATCGTTTTTCACACGATACTAATAGAGGCGTTAGTAATAGAGAATTCTATTAGTATCGTTTGTGAAAAACGATAGTAATAGATACTATTAGTATCGTTTTTAATAAAAACGATACTCATAGATTAAAAAACGATACTAATAGACTCCATATAATACTAATATTTTTTTATTTAAATTTATATTTGATTTTTGGGACAAATATATATATATATATATATATATATATATATATATATATATATATATATATATGCATCCTTTTGGCATTATCTGCAGCCCTGTTCAATTCTGTATAATGTACAATAATATAATTTTTTTAATTAATTAAAATTTGTAAACGATACATATATACAATAGAGCTCGATGTATATATTCATATAAAATATAGTTTACAAGAACGAGTTGGATATGATCGATGTTTACGAAGTAACTATAAATAAAATGTATAAATAATGTGCTACTAATACAAATTTTACTTAATTAGGATCGGACAATAAGAAGATAGCCTGAAGAACCTCGCCCATTGCTCGCGAACCTCATCCAACTCTCCTTTTGTATATGGGGCAGATCTTCCAATGTAGTCCTTCAAAATCAAAGATTGAAAAAAAAAACATATAAGTAATGTAATAGACGCCATCTTGCTTAGAGTTTTAGGGCCACAATATTTGGAAACTAAAAAAAAGGATGTTATGTTGTAGACCTACCTAAGCTATGACAGGCAAATGAAAGATAATTTGCACTAAATTAAACTTTGAGTAATCTTGGCTTAAAACATGATTTGCATGTGTTTTTAAGGTTTATCCATGTTCTATGTCATTCATGAAACATTAAATGACTTATTTGCATGTGTTTGGCAGAAAATAGGGTGTTTTGAACAAATACAAGGCAAACACAGTTATTTTAGCTATTTTTGGGGTTTTCATGGCAATTTTCCTACCAACCAACCTATATCCTGATGTTAAGGTTTATCCATGTTCTATATCAATCTTGTAAGCATTAAGTGACTTATTTGCATGTGTTTGTGCGGAAATATGACGTTTTGGAACAAAAACAAGAC
Organism: Salicornia ramosissima; assembly: GCA_951394345.1. Classification (NCBI taxonomy): domain Eukaryota; kingdom Viridiplantae; phylum Streptophyta; class Magnoliopsida; order Caryophyllales; family Amaranthaceae; genus Salicornia; species Salicornia ramosissima. The sequence goes on along the minus strand of OX596236.1, from coordinate 56,495,993 downwards.
AAATATGACATTTTTTTATGGTGTTTTCGTTTCCATATTCCTACCAATTAACATATATACTGTTTTTAAGGTTTATCTATGTTCTATATCATTCGTGCAATCATTAGGTGACTTATTCGCATGTGTTTGGGAGAAAATAGGACGTTTTAGAACAAAATCAAGGCATATAAGTCATTTTGGCTAGTTTTTAGTGTTTTCGTTCCCATGTTCCTACCAATCAACCTATATACTGTTTTTATGATTATCCATGTTCTGTATCATTTATGTAAGCACTAAATAACTTATTTGCATCTGTTTGGGCGAGAATAGGGCATTTTGGAACAAAAATAAGGCATATAGGTCATTTTTGGTAAGATTTTGGTGTTTTCGTTCCCATGTTCCTACCAATCAACCTATATATTGTTTTTAAGGTTTATCCATGTTCAATATCATTCTTGTAAATATTTAATGACTTATTTGCATGTGTTTGGACAAAAATATGGCATTTTGGAACAAAAATAAGAAGCATAGGTCATTTTTGGCTAGTTTTTAGGTGTTTTAGTTCCCATTTTCCTACCAATCAATATATATATTTTTTTAAGGTTTATCCATTTTCAATATCATTCTTGTAAATATTAAATGACTTATTTGCATGTGTTTGGGCAAAAATATGGCATTTTGGAACAAAAATAAGAAGCATAGGTCATTTTTGGCTAGTTTTTAGGTGTTTTAGTTCCCATTTTCCTACCAATCAATATATATATTGTTTTTAAGGTTTATCCATGTTTAATATCATTCTTGTAAATATTAAATGACTTATTTGCATGTGTTTGGGCAAAAATATGGCATTTTGGAACAAAAATAAGAAGCATAGGTCATTTTTGGCTAGTTTTTAGGTGTTTTAGTTCCCATTTTCCTACCAATCAATATATATATATATTGTTTTTAAGGTTTATCCATGTTCTATATTATTCTTGTAAGCAATAAATGACTTATTTGTATGTGTTTGGGGGAAAATATGGCGTTTATGGAAAGCATGCATTGAATACTATGATATATAATAAGTTGGGAGGGAAAATAAGAGTTTAAGGGGGAATTTTTTTCAAGTGGCTTGCATTTTAGTATGTAGTATAGATTAGAGTGACGCGATTGCGATCTCATGCCACAACTACGCCCCCGTTTAAGAATCTAATCATTTACCATGTCAATGGGCACCCATCCCCCATTCATGATCGACATAGTTAGATTTAGATCCTTGAGACGGCCCACGCAAGCGACAGTGAGATTGTGTAAAGTGATAAGCAAGAGTGTTTAAAATTAGAAGCAAGTGATTGGTTACATGTTTATTAATTATTAGAGTGACGCGATTGCGATCTCATGCCACAACTACGCACCCGTTTAAGAATTTAATCATTTTCTATGTCAATGGGCACCCATCCCCCATTTATGATCGACATAGTTAGATTTAGATCCTTGAGACGGCCCACGCAAGCGACAGTGAGATTGTGTAAAGCGATAAGCAAGAGTGTTTAAAATTAGAAGCAAGTGATTGATTACATTGATTTAAGCAAAAGCAAAGCTGTAACGCCCCAGATTTTGGGGCTATTTTTCGTGTTTGTTTGCTAGTAATTATTTTTGTTTCGGTGCATGGTCTATATTTATTTAGACAATTTTTATTGCTTGAGTGTAACCATTTTATTTAATGGTTTATTAATTCTTAATTTTTATTTTATTTTAATTAATTGGAATTTTATTATTTAATTTTCTAATTAATTAATTAGTTTTGGGCCAAGTGCGAAAATAATCATGATTAGTCATGAATTAGTGCAAATGGCCCAAATGAACTTAAGAGCCCATTTGAGCCTAAGCCCAACCGACTATCCCTCTCTTTGGTGGCTTATTTTGCCACTTGCTTCATGTTCACACCTTAACTAAACTCTATAAATAGAGGAGTTAGTAAGGCCTTAAGTGTAACACCCCGTATTTTTATGTCATTTATCTAGTAATTATTACATTAAATAATTTTACGAAAGTAATTTTATATCTCCTTTTATTAAAAATAATATTTCCCACTCTAGCTTTAGAAGTGATCAATAGTTCTTAGATCTCTAATTAGGTCCCTATATAATAAGGAGGTTAAATAAGTAAAATAAAAGGATATTTAAATATATATAATTATGTATATAAAACAATAAAAAGAAAACAAAAAAATAAAAACAAAAAAAAAATAAAAAGGAAAAAGAGGAAATCAACTTACAGCCTTTACAAAGCTTTCATTTTAAAGCTTGCTTCTTACTACTCCTCACTACAGAGGAACGTCTCCTTCTTCTTCTTCTTTTTTTTTTTTTTATTTTTTATTTTCCTTTCACCATTTATATTACTACTTCAATCTTAATCACTCTTAAACTCTACTTATTCATCTTCACCTTCTCTTAGTTTTGTCACTTTTGTGGGTGATTGAATATAACAAAGTGAGTTTTGAACCCTTAGGGTTTGAAGTCGAAGTTCAAAGCAAAAGGGGCGATTTTCGAGTGTTTCCTTAAGTATTTTAAAGATCCATCAAAGTAAGTGTTGATCTTAAGTTTTAATTTCAGATTTATTCATTTTTAGGGCTTTGTCAAGTTAGGGTTCTTGAGTTAATTAATTTGGGGGGGAATTATGTATGTTATTGTTGTTGTGTTTGATGTTATTGCTGTTGTAGTGGTCTTGTTTTCTGTGGTATGCGACTACAATATTTGTTATGCTATTTTGTTATACTACTACAATTGTTATTTTGTCGTTGTTCTGTTTAGGCTCTCTGTTTTCGTTGATAAGTTCAGTTTTAGGTCTTGGTTACTTCATGAAAGTTGTAGATCTCGAAAAGATAATAAACTTAGGCTCAAGAATTTCATGATTCGGATTTATATGGTAAGAGTTATGCCTTCTGCAAGTTTCTGGTTGCTGCTGTGATGTTGTCTTTGATGCTGTTCTGTTTGGATCGTTTTACGTAGTTCTGTGCTGGTTTTTAGAATTTGAGTCCTTCACAGAAGTTGTAGATCACGAAAAGATAATGAATTTAGGCTCAAGAATCGCATGAATCGGAGTTGTATGCTAGAAGTTATGCTTGCTGCAAGTTCTTGCAGGTTTGGTGGTCTTGTATGCGTGTAATGGTTGTATGCGTGTCTTGTATGTTGCTTTGATAGTCTTGTGTGTGGTATTACTAATTTAGCATATAGATGCAATAGTGATAGAATCGTGGTACATGTAGTATCGCCTTGGATTAAGTTGAGTCAATTCTAGGTATACGATAAGCGACTTATACTACATATGTTAATATATTGTAGATTCCGGGTTTGTAGAAGAACTTTTTTGACTAGTGTTTTGAGGTTTGTTGATTGTTATTGCGGATAAGGTAAGATTTCTTACTAAACCTGTACAGTTATTTTATATGTGTTTGATTGATACCGTTGGATTTGATTTGAGAACTTACATTGTGAAACCCTTTTATAAAGCTTGATTATTTGAATTGAAAATATTATTATTAAAGTTTTATTTTGAAAGAAGTTGTGAAAATTTGAAGATTTATATTATTCGGAGGAAGTTCCTCAACGAGACTAGTTTGAGATTTATTTTATCAAGGGGAAGTTCCTCTATATTTATTTAGTTTGAGAATTATTTTATCAAGAGGAAGTTCCTCTATATTATTTAGTTCGAGATTTATTTTGAGCATGAGCAAGTTTTCCATTTTTAAGAGTTTTCATATTTCTAAAGTTTGGGGTTGCCGGTAAGCGGTATTCTCCGAGTTGGAAGCATTTTGAGTTAACATTCGTCTCAACCATTATATTTAGTAGTCGGGGGTATGTTGATCAATACTCTTGCCAATTGTCTTCCTTCTTGAGTTAACAGCGTCTCATGTAAGGGGTATGCATACTAGGGGCTTTGGTGTTCTTTTCTGGTGAGCCTAGCTAGCTCACTAGACCTTTTCAGTAATGTTGCTTCCTACTCACAAGGTTTCGAAATTATTATTATTGTATTGATCATATAGAGTTTTAGAAAGAAAGAAAGTTTGATACAAATCTGTTCGAAAGTAAATTCTGGTTTGATTTAAAGTTTATTTATATTGTTTATTTAACCCTGTACAACATTGAAATGGATTTGCAAGATATTCCTATATGTCTTGCCTGCACATTGGTTAGTTTTGTTTATTTAAAGTAGGAAATCTTGCTCAGCCTTTGGCTGATATTACAATGATCAATGTGCAGGGGCTTGATGGTGACCGGCTTGTCGGATTAAGGAGTGCGATCATTTCCTTTTAGATTTTTGACTTTATTAAGGCTTCCGCTGTCATTTAATTATAATTAGAATTTAATTTGGGTTGTAATAACTATTTTTGGTTTACTTTGTTGGACTGTAATAGTTAGTTAATTAATCTTTTAATTATTAGTTTACAGGTAGAACCACTAGCCTTGCGGTAACTATAATTAGTTATCGCGGCATAACAACCTTGAGATTTTCTGAGTTTTATTTCATGTGATATGTATTATTTCCATATCGGAAAATTCAAGGTTGTTACATTAAGACCATTTGCCCATTTGATCATCCCTTGCCATCACTTTTAAAAGCCAAAATATTCTCTCCTTTCACCATCTTCCACATGCCTATATGGCTTGATGAACACCAAAAATTGTTCATCATCTTTTCTAAACCATACTTAAAGATTCTTCATCCTTTGATCTTTAAGTATTCAAAAACAAGTTATTCTTCTTTGCCATCGATCAAGATCGTGTGTTCGGGTTTGGTTTGGGGTTTTGGTTCGTGGTTCAAGAAGTGGCCGTGTGTGCGTGATGGTACTCGTGCAAAGCAGCACGGTGGTTCAAGTTTGGCCGTGCAGTTGGGGTCGTGGTCATGGGCAATCGTGCAACAAGGGCCGTGTTCGAGGGTGGCAGCCGTGTGGGTGTTCGTATGAAGCCGCGTATGGCTGCATGTTTTCTGGACTGTGCGAAGTCGTTCCGGGCAGCAAGATTCGGGTATTTTTCGTGGTTGTATTTCTTAAGGTAACATACTTTCTCAATCTAATTGGTATACTATGATTCATAGTATAGATTAAATGTTTTGGAGTGGTTTTTATGAAGTTTTGATCATGTTTTAAGTATGATTACTAATCTGATTTTGAAATGGTTTATAATGATTTTATGGTTTTAAAATGATGATTTCATGATTGAAAGTTTACTATTAAGTTTTATGATAATCTTGTTCAAGTTTGGTAAAAGTTGGATGGTAGAAAGTTGATAAAATTGTTGTTTAATTATGTTGTGATATGCGTGTAAGATGTTGATGTTTATGGGATTAATTCTTGATTGAAGATCTTGAATCTTGATGAGTTCTTTATGAATCTTGATGAGTTCTTTATGAGTTCTTGGTCGAGTCTTGAAAGTTAAAGAAAGTAGTATTGATTAAAGAAAGTTAAAGAAAGTGTTAAAGAAATTTAAAGAAAGTGTTAAAGAAAGTTTAAGAATGGATTAAAGAATGTTGATTAATGTTGGTTAGACTCAAGAATAAGGCGTAAAGGCAATCTTGAGGATAACTTCGTGAATTAACTGGTTATTTTCAAGAATAAGGCGCAAAGACAATCTTGAAATTAATTAAGTTATGGTAAAGGATAATAAGTATTAAAGATTAAAGATTTAGCTTGATTTCACTATTAGACGGCTAACTCATAGAGTAAGATTCTATGTTTTGGGTTAAGACGTTGCCCCTATCCTGTTCGCGGTACTGGGATAGTTGGAGTTCTTACTATGTCGTCACTCGGACATGGATTTCCAGTAAGATTGGTTTCATAGGGTTGGGAGAAAGATTCTCAATCCTGGCATAGTAGAAAGTTCGATCGCGTAAGAGGCGTTCGTACGTGCATAGTCCGGTCTGATATGTGAATGATTGCACCAAAGATAATGGAATGTTGGTTAATGGTCAAGTTAGTCGAGTCGGCAAGATTAGTGGTTGTTATTCAGTGTTGGTATTATTGCTTGATTCGCAGGTTTGATGTATGATTCGTATGGTATGATGTTTGGTTTGTTTGATTTATTCTATGATCTTGTGTATCCCCGTTAGGGTGGGACAGTCATGTTACTCGCTACTGACGGTGGACTGTTGTTTACTTTTCAGGTAATCTGATAATGAGGTCCTTGCTTAGTTTGGGATTGGGCGAGCGCCGATGTTATTTTATGTTTTGTATGGTTGTATCGGTTTTATTTCAGTTTTGGGACTGTAGTTCCAGTTTTAAGTGTATTTCTTTATACTTTAGTATAATTTTGGAGTTGCATTGATTAGTGGTAACAATTGGACTTTTGGTTTAGTTATGTACAAACTTGTGGGTATTTGTACTTTTGGTTTATTAAATATGATTACTTGAGGATTTATTTTTATTTTCAAGTATTTTAGTTGTTAGTTCTGGCTATCTGACTCGTCGGTTTCTTTCGCGCCGGTTTAAGCGAGTCGGGTCGTCACAGTTGGTATCAGAGCCGAATAGGTTTTAAGTGAAGTTTTAGGATTCAAGATTAAACCCGGGAGTTGAGAGCTTTACCATTCCCGAGTGTTAAACCCTAATTTAAGATTAAGTAAAGGGAGGAAGAGTGACGGGTAGAAAAATCCGGGATAAGACTCTTTTTCCTACCTTCTTTTGTGTGTATTCTTGACTTGAGTGTGGAATTGTTAATTCACATTGTTTGTTTATTTGTGTTCTTATTAGGGCCGAGCAAATTAGGCGGGTACCTGGTTTTAGACCCGGACCTGGCTTGGACCTGGCGGGTCTGGACCCGGACCCAGTATACCCAAATCCAAATTTGGGTCCCAAAATAAGGACCCGCTTGTCATTGGGTCCGAATCTGGGTATTAAAATATTGGATCCACTACCCGCCGGGTACCCGTTTATATGCGGGTCACGGACGGGTACCCGGTACTGGATCCGGTGGGAGTGGGTACCCGGTACTGTACCATAAGTGATTAGTGATTTGAATTTTAGAGTGCACATTCATTGATATTAGAGATATTAATTAAAAAAAAGGTCTAAAAGCCCAACACTCACCCTAGTTAAAAAAAAGGCAGCCTATCTCTTTCCATTTTCCAATTCACGTAGCATTTCACAATTACTTCAGAGTTCAAAACTCTAACCTCCCTTCTCCTTCCTATATCTCAAACATTAGTAGAATAATAGTTGACTGTGGTTATCAATTATCAAGATCATCATCTCTTCATCTTGTACTTACAATTTATCTCAAAGTATTTTTAAACGTTTTATCTTCTCATTTGAGTTTTCACTTTCTTTGATTGAATTTTTCTCGATTTTTAACTATTTTGTTCATTTTTTTTTCAGATCTTAATTTTAGTATTGTTAATTCTATCTCAAGGTATGTTTAATCCATTCTTTCTTATTATTTCAAACGTTTGTCTTGCATTTTGTATGTTTTATTTTTATTTTTTGAGGAATCGTATGTTTAAATTTATATGCTTCTTGTATTTTTTGTGCTTGATTTTTCAATTGGGTTTAAGAATTTTGATTTTTTTTTTTTATCTTTAATTATTTTCTAGTCACTACTATATTATATATTTTTGTATTTATTTTATCTATTGTATTTTGTTGTTGTATGTAATCTGATTATTCATCCATTATTTTTGTATTGGAAAAGTGAAAAAGTTTGATTGTAAGTTTTTCTTTATCTCACTGTTCATATATTATTTGACTGTTTGTAAATTAAAAAATTCATATTTTGGCATCTTTAGTCTTTTTTTAACAGTGTAATTGTCTTATTTAATTATTTGTAGAAAGTAATGATGGACGAATCTGTATGTGAACGTGATCCTAACGATGATGGAATTGATGCTGGGCTTGAAAGCACTAAACAAGAGTTACCGAAAATCGGAGATAAAAGGAAGTCAGAACTTTGGGGTCATTTTTGGGACATTAGAGATCCAGTATCAGGGAAAGTAGTAAAAATCAAGTGCAAATACTGTGAGAGAATTTTATCAGGTATTCCTAGTAATGGTACATCAACTTTGAAGAAGCATCTTAATTCTTGTATGAAATATCCTGCAAATATGATAAAAAACAAAAAAAAAATTCTACATTCAGAACTTCTACATCAGAACATACAACAATTGTTAATTGGCAATTTGATCAAAATGCATGTAGAATGGTTTTGGCAAAGATGGTCATTATTGATGAGCTACCCTTTTCTGTAGTTGAGCGAGAAGGATTTAGATACTTTTGTAGCGTTCTTGGGCCACAATTTAAAATTCCTTCTCGTTTCACTGTTGCAAGAGATGGTCATCATTAAAAGGAAGAAATGATTAAAAAAATATTGCTAAAAAAGAGATCACATGTAATAGGAGCTCATTTCTATGGTTTAATTTAATATATGGATGTAAATCATAGCTCTTTTATTGATATCATGTTAGGCAAATATTGACTCTACATTATGCTCTCAATGAGGTAAAATCGGAAAACTAAACTTGGCATAGAATATGTAAAAACAAACTAAACAACGAAATGTTGATAATTATAATAAACAAGAAATCAATTAACAAACAAATTTCCAACAATTTTAATTCACATAATTGGTAACAACAACAAAAAAATGTATAAAATTAGTCATGATAGTTAGCCATAAATTTGATTTATAAGACCACAATGTGTATTATTAAAAAGTTCATGTGAAAATTTAATTACTTGACACCACATAGAAAAATTGAAAGTACAATGCTAACAAATAGAATTTCCTTACTAATTATCATTCAAGCATTTCGACAAACACCTTGTGGGCATGAACTAGTTGTGTGATTTTTCACATAAAGAACATAATAATAGTGAATCTAATTATCATTCAAGCATTTTGACAAACACCTTGTGGACATGAACTAGTAGTGTGATTTTTCACATAAAGAACATAATAATAGTGAATCTAAAGCATTTCCCATTAAAATTCAACCACAAATCAACAATAACAATCACATATTGAAACTAGTTGAACAATATAACAACAATAACAATTTGTTTAAAAGAAATGAAAAAAAAAAAAACAGAAGCAAATTAACCTCAATCAATTGCAGTAGCAGGCCAGGGAAACCACGACCAATCGAACCAGCCACGAGCCAGCCACGACCAGTCGAACCAGCCACGATCCAGCCACGAGCAGTCAAACCAGCCACAAACCAGCCACGAGCAGCAGTTGAACCAGCCACGAACCAGCCACGAGCAGCAGTCGAACCAGCCACGAACCAGCAGACGAACAACAGCAGCAGACGAACAACATCAGCAGCAGTCGAACAACAACAATCGAAGAATCAGTCGAACCACGAGCAGCAACAGCAGGTCGACGGAGGAAGATGCAGCGGCAGGTCGTCGACGGACGAAGAAGCAGCGGCCGGTGTGCTCAGTGGTGGAAAAAGCTAGGGTTAGTATTTGGGGGTTTTAATTTGGTGATGAGGAATACAGGATTTTAAAAAAAAAAACATCCATTGCTATCGTTTCTAGAAGAAACGAAACTGATGTATAAACTATTAGTATCGTTTTTGTTAAAAACGATACTAATAACGTTTCTATTACTATCGTTTTTAACAAAAACGATACTAATAGTGCATTATTACTATCGTTTTTATTAAAAATGATACTAATAATTTCTCTATTACTATCCTTTTTACCAAAAACGATACTATTATAGTATTATTACTATCGTTTTTCAAATAAAGGATACTATTGGGGCGATACTAATAGACAATTTTTTACAGTTAATTTTGTACATTCTATGGGAAGGAGGAGACCACCTATTTACCATAGTTGCATTCAATTGGTGTGATGATTCTCCAACATTGTTCGCCCTTTCATATTCTTCAACAAAACTCACCGCTTTTTGTATTACAGTCATTGTAGGAGTCCTCTTTCGCTCAAAAACCCAACTATTCCTTTTATTCCATATACCCCATGCAAGACACCAAAAAATGCACCACCATTGTTTATCCTTCTAAATGGCACTTAGAGCCCCAAACCACTCATTGAAAGAAGTCATGTTTTCATCCATGCTCTCAATTCGAAGAGGGGAAGTTTTCCAAATAAACCACGCTTCCGGACATCTAACGAGACAATGGAGCACAGTTTCTTCATCTTCACCACACATCGAGCATACACAATCCACATCCATTCCACGCCGCCGTAACTGAGCCATCACTGGGATGCCATTATGAACTGCTTTCCATCCAAAGAGGCGGACTTTAGGGGGGATTTTGACATTCCATAACTTCATCCAGGTTTTCTTATCATGACTCGGATCACTACTTGATTGGGAACATATCCTTCCTTCAAGTTCTAAAAAGTATGTTGACCTCATACTATAACATCCATTTTTGGTGTGGTGCCATGTCCATAAGTCTGTCGCCACTGAATTAGAAAGTGGAATTTTCCTGATTGCAAGTACTTCTTCAACAGTGAACCAGTGATTGAGGATCTCTAAATCCCATTTGTTTTGAGTGATTAATTCAGCTACAATCTACGGTTGGCTTGCATCAACAATAGATAGAGGAGTAACTTTAAAATTTGGGAGCTCAGGGACCCAAGGGTCTTGCCATATGTTGATTGAAGTGCCCCCACCTACCATTTTCCTAGCACCTTTTAAAATGAGATCCCTTGCTGACATTATAGACTTCCATGTGTAACTTGCATTTGTAGAAACTCTAGCTTCCAGAAAGTCTATATGAGGGAAATACTTTTTCTTGAGAATTTTCACCATGAGAGACTCTTCATTTGTGAGGATTCGCCACGCCTATTTAGCCAACAACGCTTTGTTGAAAGCTTGCATATCTCGAATGCCGAGGCCGCCACTTTTTTTTGAAGGAATCAATTTTCTCCATGCTATCCAACTTACCTTTTTCTCATCATTTTTTTGTCCCCAAAAGAAAGCTCGAGCCATTTTCTCCAGCTCATTCAAAATATTTTTGGGGAGAAGGAAAACTTGCATAGCATAAGTTGGTATAGCTTGAACCACTGCTTTAATGAGAATCTCCTTTCTAGCTTGTGAGAGAATTTTTTCTTTCCATCCCTTCAACTTTTTCCAGACACGATCCTGAATTGATTGAAAAACCTGTTTCTTAGATCCACGAATGTAAGTCGGAAGACCCAAATATTTGTCATGCCCTTCCACAACCTTAAAAGATAACTTCTCCTGAAGCTTATTTTTCTTCTTTGGCCCTATATTTCGGCTGAAGGACACCTCAGATTTTTCTAGATTCAGCTTTTGACCGGAAGCAGTTTCATAGATGGATAAGATTTCTATCACTCTATCAACCTCCTCCTCTGTTGCTCTCACAAACAATAGACTATCATCTGCGAAAAACAAGTGAGAGACCGGTTGCACATACTTACCAATTTTAACACCATGAATGGAACCATTATTTTCCGCTCCCCTAAGAAGAGTAGAAAGCCCTTCCGCACACAGAATGAAAAGGAAAGGTGAAAGAGGGTCCCCTTGACGAAGACCTCTTCCTGGTTTGAATTTCCTAGACGTTTGCCCATTCACAAGCACAGAGAAAGAAGCAGAAGAGACACATCTCATAACACATCCAATGAAAGACTCAGGAAAGCCCAAACTTCTCATATGGTTTTTGGTATTTTTGTTTTATTTTTTTAGAATTTTATATTTTGTACTATTTTCATTTAAAAAAATTCAAAAATTGTAATAACTTAATAATTATGAATGAGATTTTAGAAAGTTTTTAGGGGTAATATGGTCTTTTCGAAGGAGACACCATGACTACCTTGAATTATATAATAGAGATAATCACGCCCCAACAATCCTATTGCTTCACCACATTCGTGACTTGTTTTTCTTTTCAAACTTTTTCACATTTTTAATCATAAATGTTAAACTTTCATCTCAACCAACAACTTTATTGTGATGATCCTTAAAATATAATAAACACACTCTTAAGGGATGACATTATGAGGGTGACTACACCTCCTCGGTTGGTTTGATTTTCCTTTTGTGTTTGTTTGGGTTTTCCCTCATTTGCATAAAAAAAAATTTAAATGATAGTTGAGGCTCAGGAATATATTATATACTCTATCACCTCCCCTCACATAAAAGATCTTTTGGGCTTGAAATGTAGACGTAGCACAAGTTCCATCATCCATCTCAACCAAAAGCTTAAGCTGATTGTACAGACATAACCAAAAGAATAGAACAATTGTATTTCTCACGCAAGAGAAGAAAAAATTTTAAAATTAATATATGTAATTATGTATTTGTAAAAATTACAAAAACTATATTTTAAAAATTTACATGTTGTGATAAATCTAACAAGATATTTATGACTATTTTTTCCTTATGTATATAAATCACTAATTGTGGTTAAAGTGAGAATTGTAATGTAGTAAATTAATGTAATTATGTTCATAGGAAATTAGGAATAATAGCTTGTCATGAAGGTGTTTACGCTATTTTTTTTTTAAAGTAAACAGAAGAAATAGTCTTATACTATGTATTTATTAATTCAGCCAATCGTATTTCGCCTAATCCTTATTATAGAAAAATTAATTTATTAATTCAAGATATTCATTTTCTTCCTTTATAATTTGTCATCCTATCATATTTCATGAGGCAAATTTGTGTGTCCAACCCCTACTCTCTTTTGTGGCACATTACCACGCCTCCTCCTCCTCCTTCTAAGGATGACAGTTCCATTCGGATCACACCTTAGTGAGTTTATATAGTAATACTTCCTCCCTAAATAAAAAATTGCAACAAAGGGGAGGTCAAGGACTCCATTTTTTTTTATAAGTGTGTTTAATTTAGTAGATTAATAAAAGTAGGAGCGAGAAATAAAAGTTAGTAGAGTAGAAAAAGTAGGAGAGAGAAATAAAAGTTAGTAGATTAATAAAAGTAGGAGAGACAAATATTTATATTTATATTTATATTTATATTTATTTATATTTATATTTATATTTATATTTTATTTTACTTTTATTTTTATTTTTATTTTTATTTTTATTTTTATTTTTAATTTTAATTTTAATTTTAATTTTTAATTTTTAATTTTAATTTTTAATTTTAATTTTATTTTTATTTTTATGTTTATTTTTATTTTTATTTTATTTTTATTAGGGACAAAAATTTAATGAGCCCAGAGCCTCAAGCTCATTTCATTTCACCTCTTCAGTATTTTACTTTTCATTCTTTTCAAACCCTTCATTTAATCTGACTCCAAAACCGTCACCGAAAAAGTCGACCGAATAATCACCGTCGAAAAAGTCATTCCGAAAACCGTCGTCGGACAAGTCGTCCCGAAAATCGTCGACGGAAAAGTCGGCCTAATAATCACCGCCGAAAAAAGTCACTCCGAAAACCGTCGTCGATTAAAAGTCGTCCTGCAAATCGTCGCCGAAAAACTCGGCTTGAAAATCGTAGCTGGAAAAGCCAGTCGAATAATCACCGCCGGAAAAGTCATTCCGAAAATCGTCGCCGAAAAACTCAGCATGAAAATCGTCGCTGGAAAAGTCGGTCGAATAATCAACGCCGGAAAAGTCGACCGGATAATCATCGCCGGAAATGTCATTCCAAAAACCGTCGTCGGAAAAGTCGTCCCGAAAATTGTCGCCGGAAAAGTCGGCCGAATAATCAACTCTGAAAAAGTCAGTCCGAAAACCGTCGTCGGAAAATGTCGAGCTGAAAAACAATGCTCGAAATAATAATAATAATAATGTCTGATCTGATCTGATCTGATTTGACTAAGTCTGATCTGATCTGATTACTGTAGCTTTTAAGTCCAAAAGAACAGTGCCTTAGACATTGGAATTTGGATGTCGATGACGAAATTGGTTTAGAGTCAAATGTTGGGGAATTGTATTCAATAGCAAAGTCAACGAAATTTCTTTCTCCAACTGGTAAAATTGTGTGGAGTATCTAATATTAAAATGATGATGATATGATGCCCGAGCTAGGAACAACTGTACTCCCTTCGTAACATAAAACTTTCAACAATTGGTTTTGCACGCATTTTGAGGAAGCGATTTACTGGTGTAAACGAAGGAATTAGCCAATATAATTTTAATATTAGGAACTTATAATCACATTCTTATTGCTTGTATTAAAACCATTTTGGTTAATTCCTTCGTTTACACTCTTAAATCATTTTCTCAAAATGCGTGCAAAACCAAATGTTGAAATTTTTATGTTACGGAGGGAGTAATTTATAACATCAAGTGGAGTGAAATTATGGATAATCCAATTTGTGTTCGATCAATGATGGGATCATCCCTACATAAAATAAAAAAAATTACAATATATAGTTAGCATAAAAAATTATAAGCTTTACTAGAATTTTATCTTGCATGAAAGATGACTCGATGCTTATGGAAATTTCTTCCTCCGTTCCAACATTAAAGAGTTTCATATTTGCTGATGCATAACGTAAACTATCAATATCTTTAATCTTAATTTTACATGTTAACATCTTAATCTTAAATTACAAAAAATAGATTTTTTTACGGAAAATAAAATAAAATAATTAAGTACTCATTGAAAAGAATTTATCTAACAAGATTTCACATGACCATATATCTTCTAAATAGATACTCCATCCGTTCACAAATAAATGCTCCATTTTGATCAAAATTGTGAGTTTTTTGGTTAAAATGGAGCATTTATTTATGGAGTATTTAAATAGATATATGAACCACATGACCATATAAATGAGACAAACAATTTAGAAGAAAATAATATGGTTCATCAACCCTTCTTTAAATATTTCAAGAGGACAAAAATGGATGAAAGAATGAGCTAACTTGTAACTACTCCCTTAAACATGAGAAAGAAGCCATGTGTTTCACCTACTAACCTATCTTCAATTAAGGAGAATTATTTTTTTATACTTTAAAAAAAAAATCAAATTAAGGAGGATTTTTTCTAATAATAAAAAGAAATGATTCTAACAATAAAACATTTTTGCAGTCAATAATTTATTAAAAATAATTCATCCTCTTCATATTAAATTATTAATTATAACAAAAATTTAGTCAATAAATAATCAAAACTATTGCAATCAATATAATGCATTACTGGAGTTTCTGAAAAAAAAAAGTTAAAAAAAAAGATGCATTACAAAAATGATAGGGGAGCCATATATACTCACCCCGTAACATAATATTTGCAAAAATTGGTTTAGCACGCATTTTGAAGAAACGATTTAAGTGTGTAAACGAATGAATTAGTCAAAATGGTTTTATTGCAAATACAAATGTGATTATAAGTTACTAACATTAAAATTATTTTGATTAATTATTCGTTTACCCCCTAAATCGTTTTCTCAAAATGCGTGCAAAACAATTGTTGCAAGTATTATGTTACAGAGGGAGTACATTATTTTATAATGTCACACTGTCCCATAGTTCCTTAAATTACTCACATATCGCGATCTGAATGTAGGGGATGTTTGGGAGTTAGAAGTTTGAGGAAAAAAGAGAGGTTTGACCAACTCAAAGTTTTTTTTTGGTGTTTAAGCTCTTTTTCAAAAAGCTCATATGAGGAATTTTTTGGAAGAACTTATTGTTTTTTGGTTCTTTTGACTTTCAAACATCTAACAGCTACCGCTATTTACCAAACACTCAAACAACTAATGTAATTAGTTAGTCAAATCAGCTAGTCAAAACAGCTAACTCAATCAACGGGAAATACCCAGTATATCAAAATGATTTTTTTAACTCACATATCAAATGACATTTTTGTAATTTTGTTGAAAATATATTACCAAAACACCCCCTATTTGGTTAGTGCTTGGATCTCTGCCCATAAATTTGTCAAAATTACCTTAAAATGCCATTTGATATGTGACTTACAAAAATAAATTTGATATATTGAAAAACCCTCCTCAATCAACTAACCTCTAACAACTATCAACTAACTTCCAAACAAAGCCACAATGAACTATACATAATTCTAACCTATTTTTATCCCATTTTAATGGAATGGCGAATTATAAGAGTGAACTATTAAGGTTTCCGAACAAACAAAATGCAAGCCTGCAAGTAGTATTGACTTTACGTCATTAGTCTTTGCCCACCAAAAAGTGGAAGCTTTCAAAAAAGAGACCTAAACGCATTTTTCTAATACCCAACTTACCGAAAAACACCAAAAGAAAGCCTTCATTTTCTCTCAAAAATTCAAACCACCCAAAGAAAGCAACAACCACTTTACACCCCGCACCAAATTGAAGGAATTTCAAAAACTCAACAACAATGGCAATCGCCGCCGCAGCATTTTCTGTCTCCTCTTCTCCTTCATCTTCATACCTCAAACTTCAGCATCATCGCACTCCCTCTCCTTCATTTCCACCTCCGTTAACCCTAACTTCCTCCGCCATTAAAACCACTACTCCTCTTTCTCTCTCTTCAAACATCTTCTTTCGCCATCCCTCTCACATTTGCCGACACATCGCTTTCGCATCCTCCGATGATGGTGGAATCTCTGGCGGGAACTTCGGCGGCAACGGTGACGGCGGAGGTGGTGGTGGTGGTGATGATGAGAATCAGAATAAGAAGGATGCATTTATGGTGTTATCGGAGATTGGAAGATCGGTGGACAGTTTGCCCAAAGATTTGGCAGCTGCGATCGGAGAAGGAAGGATACCTGTGGATATTGTAAGGAAATATTTGGAGCTTGAAAAATCGGCGTTTTTGCGGTGGCTGCTTCAATTTGGAGGGTTTAAGGAAAGATTGTTAGCTGATGATCTTTTTTTGGCTAAAGTTGGCATGGAATGTGGTGTTGGTATCTTCACTAAGGTCTGTTTATTTTCATTCTTTTCTATACCTTCTTTGAATTCCCATTTTCCTTTTTGCAAATACAGTATATGTTTATGCATGAAGAATAATTTGATGACAATGTGCTAATTTTTCTCTCATATATGTACTTTGTATCATTCCCCTTATTCTGGCCTTTAGTTTACACTGCATGGCGACTGGTAAGCTCCTGAACTGTCAGCTGGTTAGAGCAGTGGCAGAGCTAGATTTTTTATTTTTTTATTTTTATCACAGGGCCTGAAATCAATATCATACGAAAGTAATAAAATAATATTCACCAAAAAATGTTAAGAATGTAGCTAGTAAGACTCGAACCGTAGTGGACAGAATTATAAACAAACAATCAAATCGTTAGAGACATTAGAGGCAGGGGTTTATGTCCGCATTAGTTTGGACTGTGGAATCCATATTCGGTTGTTCTGGTGAACATAATGATTTGCTAAGAGCTTTTTTATTGTAATACAAGTATACAACAACGAGCATTTTGGTAAAGGCCAGTGTGAGTGTATGATTTGGTTTGTTCTTAGCTCATACTTTTTGATGATGAGCTTGAGATTGTTTGTCTGTGAGATGGTATTTTCTCCCCTAATGCTCTGGAGTACTCCCTTGTACTCAAGTAATAAGCCAAATTTATCTTGTATCTTTAAAACTCATTGACTTCGACCGCTGAACTCTGTCTTAAAGAAAAACTTTAGTAACACAAACGATACTAATAATGTTTCTATTAGTATCGTTTTTAACAAAAACGATAGTAATATATCATTATTACTATCGTTTTTATTAAAAATGATACTAATGGGGCGATACTAATAGACAATTTTCTACTAGTGAATGCACCACCATTGTTTATCCTTGTAAATGGCACTTAGAGCCCCAAACCACTCATTGAAAGAAGTCATGTTTTCATCCATGCTCTCAATTCGAAGAGGGGAAGTTTTCCAAATAAACCACGCTTCCGGACATCTAACGAGACAATGGAGTACAGTTTCTTCATCTTCACCACATATCGGGCATACACAATCCACATCCATTCCACGCCGCCGTAACTGAGCCATCACTGGGATGCCATTATGAACTGCTTTCCATCCAAAGAGGCGGACTTTAGGGGGGATTTTGACATTCCATAACTTCATCCAGGTTTTCTTATCATGACTCGGATCACTACTTGATTGGGCGCATATCCTTCCTTCAAGTTCTAAAAGGTATGCTGACCTCACACTATAACATCCCTTTTTGGTGTGGTGCCATGTCCATAAGTCTGTCGCCACTGAATTAGAAAGTGGAATTTTTCTGATTGCAAGTACTTCTTCAGCAGTGAACCAGTGATTGAGGATCTCTAAATCCCATTTGTTTTGTGTGATTAATTCAGCTACAATCTGCGGTTGGCTTGCATCAACAATAGATAGAGGAGTAACTTTAAAATTTGGAAGCTCAGGGACCCAAGGGTCTTGCCATATGTTGATTGAAGTGCCCCCACCTACCATTTTCCTAGCACCTTTTAAAATGAGATCCCTTGCTGACATTATAGACTTCCATGTGTAACTTGCATTTGTAGAAACTCTAGCTTCCAGAAAGTCTATATGAGGGAAATACTTTTTCTTGAGAATTTTCACCATGAGAGACTCTTCATTTGTGAGGATTCGCCACGCCTGTTTAGCCAACAACGCTTTGTTAAAAGCTTGCATATCTCGAATGCCCAGGCCGCCACTTTTTTTTGAAGGAATCAATTTTCTCCATGCTATCCAACTTACCTTTTTCTCATCATTTTTTTGTCCCCAAAAGAAAGCCCGAGCCATTTTCTCCAGCTCATTCAAAATATTTTTGGGGAGAAGGAAAACTTGCATAGCATAAGTTGGTATAGCTTGAACCACTGCTTTAATGAGAATCTCCTTTCCAGCTTGTGAGAGAATTTTTTCTTTCCATCCCTTCAACTTTTTCCAGACACGATCCTGAATTGATTGAAAAACCTGTTTCTTAGATCCACGAATGTAAGTCGGAAGACCCAAATATTTGTCATGCCCTTCCACAACCTTAAAAGATAACTTCTCCTGAAGCTTATTTTTCTTCTCTGGCCCTATATTTCGGCTGAAGGACACCTCAGATTTTTCTAGATTCAGCTTTTGACCGGAAGCAGTTTCATAGATGGATAAGATTTATATCACTCTATCAACCTCCTCCTCTGTTGCTCTCACAAACAATAGACTATCATCGGCGAAAAACAAGTGAGAGACCGGTTGCACATACTTACCAATTTTAACACCATGGATGGAACCATTATTTTCCGCTCCCCTAAGAAGAGTAGAAAGCCCTTCCGCACACAGAATGAAAAGGAAAGGTGAAAGAGGGTCCCCTTGACGAAGACCTCTTCCTGGTTTGAATTTCCTAGACGTTTGCCCATTCACAAGCACAGAGAAAGAAGCAGAAGAGACACATCTCATAACACATCCAATGAAAGACTCAGGAAAGCCCAAACTTCTCATCATACCCTCCAAATTAAATATCCCATTCAATTCTATCATAGGCTTTAATCATATCAAGCTTTAGACCCAGGAACCCCATTTTCCCTTGATTCTTTTTTCTCAAAAAGTGAAAACATTCATAAGCCACTAGAATATTATCTGTAATTGATCGGCCCGGCACAAAACCACTTTGAGACACATGGACAACAACAAGTAAGACCAATTTTAACCTATTAGCTAACACTTTAGCCACCAATTTATAAATAACATTGCATAAGCTAATAGGTCTAAAATCAGCTGCTATTTCACAAACTTTTTTCTTTGGGATTAGGGCAATATAATTATGATTTAAAGAATCAACCCCACCCCCATCATTTAGAATCTTCAAAACTTTTCTAATCACATCATCTCCTACCGTTGACCAAAATTTTTGAAAAAATAGAGCACACATACCATCAGGTCCCGGAGCTTTAGTGGGGTGCATTTGGCTAAGTGCATCTCGGACTTCTTCACCCGTAAATGGGGCTGACAACATCTCACTCATGGGCTCTGTGACTAATGGTATAACTTTCTCACATGCCACCGCCAGATCCACGAATTCCCCAGCCGCAAATAAATTATTGAAATATGAGACCAGAACTTCTGCAATTTGAGGTTCCTCTTCATACTCATTTCCAGCTTTGTCTTTGATCACATCAGTGGAGTTTCTTTGACATCTTTGAGCAGCCTTTGCATGAAATTTTTTTGTATTTTTATCTCCATGTTCAAGCCATGATTGCCTGCTTATTTGTTTCCAATAGACCTCCTCGCGACCTTCTAGCTCTTCCATCCTTGCATCGAGGGCCCTCATCTTCAAAATCACCTCATCAGTTTGAGGTTCCTCCATTAAGCGACTCATTTCCTGTTTACATTCACGCATCTGTTTCACAAAACTCCCAAAAGTTGCCTTACTTCAATTTTGCAGCTTAGACGCCGTCTTTGATAGGTTTAAAAGCAAATCCCCTCCTTTGTCCCAGGCTTTGGTGATGACATCCACACTTGTTTCTTCCCTAAGCCACATTTCCTCAAATCTAAAAATTTTCCTCCTTTTCTTCTTGTCTGCCATGGGATATCCCTTTAAAGTAAGTAGAATGGGTAGGTGATCTGACTTACGCTTTGGAAGATGAGTCACATAAGAGCCACAAAAAAATTCTTTCCACACAACGTTAGCCAAAAATCTATCCAATCTCTCTTGTATATTTTCCTCTCCACCCTCCCATTTGACCAAGTGAAATCATGCCCAATAAAACCAATGTCCTCTAGCCCGCAATATTCAATGGCTTCTCGAAAAATATGAGCTTCACTATTTTTAAAACCGTTGCCACCTTTTTTCTCTTCCGAAACCAGCATCAAGTTGAAGTCCCCTCCACATAACCATGGAATATTGTTACCTTCTCCAAGAGCCTTGATCATGTCACCAGTTTGTGGTTTGTTCTCATCCTCGGGGTATCCATATAAACCTGTAAATCTCCACCTTCCAGCAATACCATTATTAATCATTACATCAATATAATTTGGTGAATATGATTTGACCATAACATCCAAGCTATTTTTCCACAAAAGAGCAATGCCACCCTTCCTTTTCCTTCCATCACCCTCACAGTTCACTGCCAAGAAACCATCAAAATGCAACTTATTTTTTAAACCTTCAACTTGCTTGTATTTTAATTTAGTTTCAGATAGAAAAACAAGCTGAAGGTTTTCAGTTGAGAGTATGCCTGGTAAGGCGTTAACTGCAGAGAGACTCCCCAACCCTCTACAATTCCAACACAAAATGCAACTCATTTCTCCTGAAGAGCCCTATCCGTGGGGCCCGCCACGTTTTGCGAGGGTACGACATCAGTGTTTAATTTCTTTGTGGCCACATGGTATTCTATCTCCATTTCTTCCCCCTCTTTCTCATAGGCTTCTCTTTCCTCCCTTTTGGTGCCACATAATTTTGTCTTAGCTTCCCTATTGTCATGTATTTCACGTGTCATCCTTTTCCACTTTTTAGTTTTTGTAGTGGGCTTGCATGAACCAACTACAATTGTCATGGGAGGCTCTATATTCCCCTGCTCCACTTCTAATCTTGTCTCCTTCTCTTTTGATGTGTCTTCCTCCACAAGGTCTAATTTTGCCCCCATTGCTTTCTCATTCACAATATTGCATTGTTGTAATTTATCCATCATCTCATTTACAATGGAACCATTAATTGTACTTACTTGTTTGCACTTTCGGTTTGGTCACAAAAAGTCTCTTTGCACACGAGTCCCCTTCTCCATGTTTTTTTATTTTCATTCCCCACTACTACCTTCTTCCATGGAGAAGCTTTCAACCAAATACCATATTTCAGAGTAGGGTTCTCATCCTCTTTATACTCATCACAATCTTTGTTGCCATGTCCCAAGTGTCCACAAAAGAAACAAAACAAAGGTGGTCTTTCATATTTTATGTCAACATAGTGATTCCCTCCTCTAAGTTTAATTTTAACTTTTTGTAGCAGAGGTTTTCTCACATCAATCATGACCCTAATCCTTATAGATTTATCAATTCCAACTGATTCTGATTTATCCATTTTCACATAAACACCAATCTTGTTACCAGGCCAATGGCTTCCACATTATTAGGATTTAATCTTCCTTTAAAAGGTAAATTATAAACTCTCACCCATATTGGAAGAAAATTTAATTGTATATTCGATCCGAGGGCTTACCGTTGTCGCCGATTTCTCCCAGTAGTATCGCGTGCCGGTCAAAATGCCATGGCTGTTACGTTCTTCAAGCACACGATATTTGTCCCTCCAGTGGTAAAGTTGGAATACATACATATTCTTCCCAATGGTGCTAATGTCAACACCATGTTTTGGCTGCCATACATTCTTTATTGTAGAGATGAATGCATTAGTACTAATGGTACGGTTCGTCCATATCCTGCCCACCAATCCCAGTTCAACTCTTGCATTTTCTTCCTCTTCACCATCGTCAACCCACACAATCTCCCCTTCCTCGACCGCCGTCTTGTTCAGATCTATCTCAGTCTCGTTCACGATCTCATTGTTTTCTGTGGCCATTTGCTGTCAAAAATTGGAAAATTGAGTGAAAGAATGGATTAAGATGAAGCTTTATTTGATTAAAGAATTATTAAAAAGATTGACGACAAAACTTGGATGAATCCCAAGACAAAACCCTAAAGGGAAAACCTAGTCAAAGAGGACTAGAGGGAAAACCCTCCCAAGGAAACCCTAGAGGGAACTCGTAATAACAGTTATAATCTCTTAAGAATGACATTTTTCTCCTTTTAATAAAAAGGCATCAAGATTTTTTTTCATTCCTTTTATTTTTTTAGGCTAAAATTGAAAGTTGTGAAAATTCTCCCTGCCTTACTTCTCTATTCCATAGCAATATATAGGGTACAATTGTTTTCGATTTTGTTCAGCTAATTATCCTAATTTTATGGAAAAAAATATATATTTTTGGAATATTTTGTTACAAGTCCATATATCCTCTATCAGTTATAATCCACGTACTTTCGGTGTTTCAATGCTTAGGAGTCTTAGGACAAAAGATGATCAAATTTTCTTTTGAAAGTTTCTTGAATCGTGAAGACCATCAAAATAGCTATTTTAGGTTGTAGACAATACAAGATATTGCTGTGGAGTGTGGATGACCTTAGTTGGGAGTTGTGGGAAATTCATTGGAAATTTTTCATGTTAAACATTAGAATATTACATACTATAAAATCTTTAAATGATTTTATAGTAGAATGTAGAAGGCATTATGAATAATAATGTCTTACCAAGTTGAGGATTGAACTTGGGCATTAAAAACATTTTCCCATATAATATTTTCAATGTCAGTTTGTGATTATCAAAATACAATTTTACATAAACAAAAATGACAAATGTCTATGATTTGATTTCACGTCTTTCTTGTGTACTCCAAAAAAAAATTATTAAAAATAAAAGGGGTAAAAATTGAGTCAATGCAAACCGTATTTGATAATTTTTAAGTTGTAACTTTTTTATTAATAAAAGCAAATATATTTAAACTTGTTTTTATTGCAAAAGTTTGATAGACAAAAAAAAATTAAAAAAGAAATGGATTAGAATATATATTGGAGTGGGATTTGATTGAAATGGACTTAAATGGATGGAAAGGATATGATTGAGTTGGAATTGATTAGAATGGATTGGATTGAGATTGTAAACCGGCGAAAAGAACAATTCATAAATTGTATTGGATTGAGAGGATGAGATTATTGGATCGAATGGGTTAGTTAGGAATATTAGGATTGAAGGGCTGAGATTAGAGTTTTCTGGATTAAGGTAATTCCACGAACTATACACACCCTAAAAGCATCTTGTTCACATTCATAAAATGGTATCAAAACTAAGGGGATGTTTGGTATCGCAAAAATTTAGCATAGGAAATATAATCACAAAACAATGTTGTTACTATTTGTTTGTTATGGATTATGAGAAACGGTAACAAATCCCTTCCCTTTACCTTGTTACCCTTCTAAATCTAGAGGAAATAATTACCGTTTTTGAATGGTTGCACTTATATAAGTTTTTTTTATTATATCAAACAACTAGTAAGAATAACACTATGTATTACCCTTTTTTCCCTTATTTATTTCCATCCCATTGCCAAACACCCCCTAAATCTACATTGAAAAATCATAGGTTACAATTCTACTTTTCAGAGTTTCGAGACTTTGAGAATGAAATGGTCCAAAAAAGCTTTGTGAGGTTTTTTTGGTCAAGAGTGGGCTTCAAATTGCAACTTGGGGCTCTGGAATGTACAAGAGAGTGTCAAAAGGCCCATAAGTATTCATTAGAGAATCCTATGTATCGTATGGTGAAGCCCTTAGCAAATGACTTCAACACTATTAGCGAAGAGACTGGGCAAGTATGTAAATATTTCAACCAATCGAGATTGAACATACTAAGAGCTCGTTTCGTTGAACACGGGAAGTCTTATTTCATGGAAAATCAATTCCCTTATAAATTTTCTAGGAAATTGCTATGGGTTTTGTTGACCATAGAAAGTTGAAATTGACACAGAAATTTTTATTCTCCAAGGGGGAGGTATGTGATGAATTTCCTACACTTCATGAGAAATTCTAATTCCCTTGGAATTTTAATTTCATGTCATGTGTTTTTTCATGTCAACCAAACACAAAGGCTGTAACGACCCGACTTTTTGGACTTGTCGATTGACGAGGGAAATCGACATTCGGATCATTACTTAAACAATTTAAACTATAAATGGAATTAATTAATTAAAATTAAGCAACTTATATTAAAATACTGAACTAAAATCCAAAAGTCAAATAAGGCATATAGTGCCCAAAGTGTTACATGAACTAAGTAAATGTCTTCCCAACAGGCTGGGATTATAAATAAAAACTATAATATTGTCTTATAAGTCCTGGAATAACTAAAATAAATCTAAACTTCATCCACACTCAAACCCATCCAACGGAAGCCCGTTTTATGCTGCTGCATCGTCACCTGAAACTGAGGGGGGGGTCCACCGTCAGTGGCGAGTAACTAGGCTGTCCCGCTTAATTGAGGGACCGCTAAACACATAATATCATAGAATATACACATGAAAACACACATAAAACCTAATATAATGTCTACAAAATATACGAGATACGTATAAAAATACGTACAAAAATACGTATACGAATACGTATAAAATACCTGCAGAAATACAGTTAGAAATATGTATAAAATACGTATAAAGGTACGTATACCATACGTATAATTATGCCTGCAAAATACGGTTAGGAATACGTACAAATACGAATACAACACAGGTATACATGTACACAAAACATACGATTACAAATACATATATCATTACATCATACGAGTATAAATACGTATAACGTACCTGTACAAATACGTACATCAAATCATACACAGCGGAAGACCTATACAATTAATCCCTAACTTATACTATATGGTTTCCATAATTCCGTAATCATATCATATCTTAACATTTCATTTCATCCATACCATATCTTATAATTCATATCATATCATTATTATCTTTCATTGGACCGGTCACTATAACTCGTTGTGGATCCCGTGTTTCACCACAACTTTCCTAGAACATGCCGGGGTGAGCTCGTGTACTCAACCCGTAGTGGATCTCGTGTTTCACCACTAAGCCTAAGCTATGGCCATAACCCCTAAATAGCAGCTCGTGTACTACTACTTAGACGACTACATATCCTAAGACCCAGAACTACTCGGGGGAACTCGTGTGTTCGTCCCATTGAGCAGTGGCTTCGACTTAACCTAGTCTGACTACTCGAGTCATCAAGTAGGCGTCCTTATCTTATCTTATATCTTTCAAATCTTATATCTTATCTTATATCGGGAAATACTAGGTGACCGTATTCGGAAATGAACCGTTCGAAGTCCCAGGAAAGAGAGGTGCGGCACGTATATTGGTCACCTTAAATACCAAGTCTTTCCTAGCCAGAAATCGAAACGATTCGTAATCCTCCTACTCTGTTTCCTTTCTTTCCCTATTAATATCTTATTATAACTTATCCCTACTGCTACTTAATAATAATATAATACTATTAATAATACTATTCGTAATACTAATTATAATAGCAATAGTAATATCTATCCCTTCATATTACAACTTATCCCTGACAATTCCTTTAATTGTAACTTTTATAATAATAATAACAATATTAATTACTAAAATTACCTCAATATTATTATAAGTCTAAAATTAAACTAAATTGACCTAAAATAAAATAGGCCACTCGACATTTTCATTAAAATAGCAATAATTAGATAAATTCATTCAATCATCATATAATCAATTTAATAAATCATATAAATTAACAATTAATTACATAAATTACCTAAAACATGATAAAAATACTATTTTTCACATAATTTCTAGTCATCGACATTTCTAGTGAAGATATTCAAAATTCCACTTTAAATTATTTAAAGATAATTATTCATAATTAATTAAGTAAAACAGATTATACGACAAACACTAAATCATCAAGATTAATTCAAGAACAAGATCAAAAATCATTCTTTTAAATACTTAAATCACACGGCATCTTAGGGTTCAATCAAGGACAAGATTAAATTCAAGAATGCAAAATAACATGATATAATTAAAGATTAAATTAAAGATTACCAATACTAATTCAAGATTAATCAAGATTCATCATAAAAATCATATTTTTAACTCTTTTTTAATACTTAGGTCACTCGAAAAATTCAAGCATTAATAATAACATATTTTAATAATTCAATCACCCTGCTTTACACAATCTGACTTTTAAAGAATTAAATTAAGAACGACCGTCTAAAGGTCTCGAATAATCTGGAAATTTTAATTAAAGTTAAATATAGGTTCAAGGTTTAACGTTCATAAATTTCGTTTAAAAATAACGCCATTTACTAATTTTAAGTGATTTTATAACTAACGAGTCAGATTAGGCTGAATTCGGTTTCAGATTTTTTTACCATAGCAGACGAACTTCAAAAGTTACGAAAATTTAACACAAGCTGTAAAATACTATTATTCACTTCCATCTAAATTTTCGTAGCCATCCGAATTTATTAAGTATCTTGAATAATTCGTAAAACAAATCTGGACAGTTTTACCGATTTGAAAGATTAAATTATTATAAGCAATAAAAGGACGAATTTTGCCACGAAATAAATCATGATTCATAATCAAACAGTAAACAAACTGCCACGAAAAATTAATCAAGAAATAACAAGATTTGATATAAATTCATACAAGTAATTATTCAACAATTAAAGATTTCAAGAAACTACATAAAATAATCTAGAAAAATAACATGTACATAAATTTCATGTAGTTCGAAAAACACCCTAACATGATACTAATTCTTTTTATAATTTTCATGCTTCTAATCCTAATTAACTATGTGAATAGGTTGTTCCGGAATTAAACGGGTTAGCAAAGTTACCTTAAATCGCTTAAATATTCCAAGGAAAAATATTCACCACTTTGGGTGAATTTAGCTCGATTTTTGTGAGGGAAAGGAGGATAGTTTTCTTTAGAGTTTATAAGCTTTTGCAAAATTAGGAACTAAACAAATTGCCAAAGCTTATATTTATAGGAGAAAAAGAAAACAACAAACCCTAAAATCTACCTAGGGTTGCCGTGAAAGGGAGGGTAAAAAGGGGTTAATGGACCTAGCAAAACAATGGATTTGGGCTAGGCTTAAAAAAATAGTTTAGAAACTAATTAAATTAGCTTAAATAATTAATTAAATTAAGTCCAAAAGAAAAAAATAATACTTGGCCCAAAGAAGAGAAGGAAAACCGGCCAAGGTTAAAAGAAGGAAAAGATTGGGTCATTGGCCCAATTTAGAGTAAAAGAGGAAAAATAAAATAAAACAGTCCAAATTAATTGGGCCTTTTGGACTTAGAATAAATAAATAGAACTAATAACCGTGAAATTTTCTGGCCCTAAATTTCGGGGTATTACAAAGGCATTTGGATATTTCCTAGGAATTTGTATTTCCATTGGAAATACAATCCAACCAAATGACCTCTAAGTATATACGACGTTAGTGAATTATTTTTGGCCGGTTATTTTAAATAATAGGTTTCATCTGTTTCTAAAAGTTCACCTCATTTTTATTTTACATGTTTAACAATGTATTTTATTTTAAATTTAATATCTTTAATTTTACATTGGTAAAAAAAATTAAAATTTTGATATTATTATAGTGCCCGTTGAAACGAATCTAAAGACACTCACATGATTATATTATTACTTTATATATTGACATTAATTTAGAAGAGGTAAAGAGGAAAATTCTCAAGTAAAGGATTATGAGGAATCAAACCCTTTACCACGTGGATAAAAGGTGGACAGCTCAATTACCAAGTTATCACTTACTCCTTTATGGAGGGAATATATATAAGACAATATTTATAGTCATTATAGATGGGTCTTTTTTTTAACGGGTCTTATTAAAATTTTCCTAACATATTTATAATATCTACTTTTTATAATATCAAAATTTTAGAACCATATCTTCAATGGCGGATCTAGCATTTAACATGGGTACAAAATAAGGCCATTAAGAACAAAATAATTTGATGCCATTTTTGTTCACATAATAATATGATGTTTTATGTTCATTCAATTATTTTATTAGTGTTTATGAGTACACATTTTTGAATAAAAATTGAGCTAAGAAAAAAATCGGTATACTATAATAAGAAAAAAATATTGTTTTTTCAATTTTATTATTAATATCTTTAATTATGTATTTTTAAAATTATGAAAAATAGAAAATAAAAAATTAAGTGTTAAGACAAAGCTAACAAATCCCTAAATGACTATGTTTTTTTCTTATGGGTAAATAACAAATGATGGTCAAAGTAAACTATGTAAATATGGTTGTAATACAATAAGGGTTTGTTTACTTCACCTTAAATTCAATTCAGTTCAGCTCTCAATTTCCTTCTCTTATAAAATATTATTTTCAGTTGTATTCAATTCATTTCAAGATAGTTCAGTTCAGTTGTATTCAATTGAAGTAAAAAGACCCTAACGACAACAATTCATATATCTTTTTTAAATTTGGCACTCGTAAAATTTTAGACTTGAAATGACAAAAATACCTATAATTTACAAACTTAAACAAAAATTATATATACCCTCATAAAATTAACTTAAACAAAAAGTACTTTACACTTTACCTTTCAATATTCTTCCAACCTTACTTTAAGAAAAAGTCCATAGGGAACCGCATCAAGGCATTTGTTGCAATTATGGGGTGAATCGATACAGAGGGAGTACTGTATAACATTATTTGGAATTAGTAGGATTCGTAGTTGATGACATGTGGTAACAGATACAAGAAAAATAATGCAAAGATTGACTAGAAACAAAACACAAATTTATATGGTTCACCATGTAATAACCCGAAATTTTGGGCCAGAAAATTTCGCGGTTATTAGTTCTATTAATTTATTCTAAGTCCAAAAGGCCCGTTAAATTTGGACTGTTTTATTTTGTTTCTGTTCTCTTTTTCTCAAATTGGGCCAATGACCCAATTTTCCCTTTTTCTTTGGACTTGGCCGGTTCTCCCCTCTTTTGGGCCAAGTACATGTTTTGTTCTAATTAATTAATTTAGTTAATTAAATTAAATTAATTAAATTACATATTTTTAAAATTCCTAAACTAATTCAAAGGTAGCTTTGATGACTACCTAACTTTTCTCCTTTGCTCCCCCTTTTTCTCCAATTTCACGGCCCCCTTAGGTATTTTAGGGCTTGTTTATTTTTCTCTCCTTTTCTATAAATAAGACTCACTTCACTCTTTTATTCCTAATTGCAAATTATACTTAAACCCTAAAAAAAAATATAAACTTTCCCCTTCCCCTCTCTTCTCTCTTTGGCCGTGCAATATATCACCGAGGAGGTGATTTTCCTTTGGAAATTTTAGCGTAATTAGGTAACTAGCTATTCCGTTTAATTTTGGTACTTACTAATTCACATAGTTAATTAGGTTGTATCATGAAAATTTGTAGAATTTAGGAGATGTTTAATTCTGAAAATTTCGAACCATATGAAATATTGATCATGTTATTTTCTTGATGTATTTATGTAATATTTATGAATTATTATGAAATTTCTCTTGATTATTTTATGTAGTTTATTGAAATCTGAAATTGTTGAATAATTACTTGTATGAATTTATTTCTTAATCAAATCGTGTTATTTCTTGATGAATTTTTCATGCAAGTTTCTTTGTTGTTTTATTATGAATCATGAATTATTTCGTGACAAAATTCGTCCTTTTAGTGCTTGAAATAATTTAATCTTTCAAACCGGTAAAACTGTCCAGAATCGGTTTACGAATTATTAATATACTTAATCAGATCTAATGGCTACGAAATTTTAGGTGGAAGTCAGTAATACTGTTTTAAAGCTTTTGTAATTTTTTCGTAATTTTTAAAGATCGTTTGCTATGGCAGAAAATTCTGAAACCGAATTCAGCCTAATCTGACTGGTTAGTTATAAAATCACTTTAAAATAGTAAAAGATGTTATTTTTAAACGTAATTTATGCACGTTAAACCTTTAACCTATATTTAACATCCATTAAAATTTCCAGACTATTCGAGACCTTTAGATGGTTGATCTTAATTTAATCCTTTAAGATCAGATTGCGTAAAATAGTGTAATTTAAATTGTTTATATAAGTTTATATGATTAATAGATGATTATTGTACTTGATTAAATTAGAGCATGAATTTTGGGTAATATATATATATATTTCGAGTAGATTGAATAAATAAAAATAGGATTTTTATCATGTTTTAGTTAATTATTGTTGTTAGTTGTTATTTTAAATAATTATTGAAATTGATTTATTAATTTTTGATGATTGTGTTTAATTAATTTAAAGTATGAACTTTTGCTAAATTATATATATATATATATATGCCGAGTATGTCAAATGTATGAAAGGTGGAATTTTATCTTGTTTTTATGTATTTTATATGATTAATTATAATTAAATTAATTAATGGAATTAAAATATAAATTCTGGTTTTAGTTGTCAAAATGTCGAGTGGTACTAGTAATAAAGTTAGGACTTTTGACCATGAATTTAGGAAGTAGTTGTAACAGGTTTGAACAATTATTTTATTTTGAATAATTAGTTATTTAGTGATTATAATTAATTAATTTAGATTAATAGTATTTAGGTGTAACCCTAAATGTCGAGTGGGGTAATATTTAAGAAGGGATTTTAGTTTATTTTTGGACTTATAAAATAATTATTAGGGATAAGTTATAAGTATATGATAAGATATCAAGGACAGTATAAGATAAGGTTTAAAGTTGCATAACATACTACTAGGGATAAGAAAGGAAACAGAGTAATAGCTATACATGTTATGTTTCGGTCTCTGGCTAGGAAAGACTTGGTATTTAAGGTGGCCAATATACGTGCCACACCTCTCTTTCCTGGGACTCCGAACATTTCATTTCCTATTACGGTCACCTAGTATTTCCCAATATATGATATAATATGATTAAATAAAGATATAAGATATAATATAAAGAATTGAAAGATATAAGATAAGATAAGGACGCCCACCTGATGACCCGAGTAGTCAGACTGGGTTAAGTCGAAGCCACTGCTCAATGGGACGAACGCACCTGATGACCCGAGTAGTCAGGCTGAGTTCCCCCGAGTTGTTCTGGGTCTTAAGATATGTAGTCGTCTGAGTAGTAGTACACGAGCTACTATTTGGGAGTTATGGCCATAGCTTAGGCTTAGTGGTGAAACACGAGATCCGCTACGGGTTGAGTACACGAGCTCACCCCGGCATGTTCTAGGAAAGTTGTGATGAAACACGAGATCCACAACGAGTTATAGTGACCGGTCCAATGAAGATGATATGATTTGATATAATGAAGATGATATGAAATGATATGATATAATAAGATATGAAATGATTATAAGATATGTTATGGAAATATAAGATATGACTGATAAAGGATAAGCTATGATATTTCTAAGTTATGATATAACTACGAGAGTATGGAACCATATAGTATAAGCTAAGTATTTAATGTATAAGTCTTCCGCTGTGTATGATTCTAAGTATATGATATGAGCAGGTACATTTTATGTATGTATGTCATCGTATGATGGAATGTATGTATTTGTATTTGTATGATTATATGTACCTGTAAACGTATGTATTGTGTACGTATATGTCTGAGTTGTACTCGTATTGTATGCGTATTCCTAACTGTATTTTGCAGGTATTATTATACGTGTGGTATACGTATATCTATACGTATTGTATACGTATTTCTAACTGTATTTTCTGCAGGTGTTTGTATACGTATTTTATACGCACTTTATACGTACATGTATGCGTGCTTTCTTACGTATTTTTATACGAGATTCGTATATTGTATTTCGTTCTTCTATTTTTCTATGGATGTTTCGTGCACTTCCTATGATATTATGTGATTAGCGGTCCCTCGATTAAGCGGGACAGCCTAGTTACTCGCCACTGACGGTGGACCCCCCCCTCAGTTTCAGGTGACGATGCAGCAGCGTAGAGCGGGCTTCGTTGGATGGGCTTGAGTAGCTTAGTTGTTTTCTTTGAGTTCTAGATTATAATCCCAGCCTGTTGGGAAGACATTTATTCTATTTATGTAACTTTTTGGGCTAGATGCCTTTGACTTCGGATTTGAGACTACTTTTATATAATAAAAGTTGATTTATTTTAAGTACATAATTTACATTTATAGTTTAAATTGGTTAAGTAATGATCCGAATGTCGATTCCCTTTGTAAATCGACAAGTCGAAAAGTCGGGTCGTTACACACCAACTATGTGTTGGCCTATGTTGCACGAAAACGGATACGGACACGGGTACGATACAAACACTGATACGTATAGAATTTAGCTAATTCAATTGTTATTAGTTTCTTTGAATAATTTGAGGGTTGATCCATTATTTTATGTATTTTTCTATTTTTAGTTGTATTTTCTAGAATCTTCTATTAGGAGTCTTAGTTATAGTTTTACTTTGTGTTACATATATTATAAATACCTTGAAGTTTTAATGAGAAGCGAATCATGTTGTTTACAACAACAAAAAAACTAAGGCTTGAGTTAAATCTCTTGTTCTTGAGTGTGGCAATTCTCTCCGTGAAGGTAGAATTGTAGGTTGTGAAAGCCACCAAATCCGAATTACCGCGAAGGTTCTTCGTGTCATATCCGATATCTAAAAACACATCAGACACAGGAAAACGCAGATATAAAATTTAATAGATATGGGGGCACGAGAAAATAATAATAAAAAGTATATTTTTCGTTATTAAATGATTAAAATAGTATCAAATGTTTATATTTTCTACAAATCATATTGTAATTCGAACACTAATTTCAATGAACATTAAAGATTTTTTATGATTTACATTACTTTTCGTACTCGCACTTTACATGTTATATTATAACACTTCACTGAATTTAGATAATTTAAGCTTTAAGAGGTTTAAAATGTTTAAAAATTCCTTGATGTATCATATAAGTGTCATTGATGCATGTGTCTTACAAGTGTCAATACGGTTTAAAAAAATTGGACACGTGAATTAGCATGTTCGACACATATTTAGGTGTGTCCGAAGAGTGTCGGTGTCCGATACGCACGTGTTGGACACGGAATATGACACTTGTGCGAAGTGTCCGTGCAACCTAGGTGTTAGCTATGTCCACTAACAAAGGGGGAGTAATTCTATTAATGAGGAATATTCAAAATACAGAACTAGACTATAGATTAGCGAGACCATCGTTTTGATTAGATATTGAAACGAGGGCAATATTGAGATTCAAGACATACAAATGAACCTCACATCTCAAATATACAAAACAGTGGCCCCAGAACTCATTTACAAATGAACCTCGCATCCCTACCACTACACAAAAATTCGATCCATCAAATCTACCCATCCAAATACATACATAGACTTCATTACAACAAGTGTTAGGCTGTCAATCTGTCATATAGGTTTGGGTAAGTTCTGACGGGTTACATTAAGGCTCCGTTTGTTTTGGAGGAAAACAATTTTCAATGGAAAACATAGATGTAAACAAAGTTTTTCTTTGTTTGTTTGTTTGATTAGAGGAAAACTTGTGAAGGAAAGAAAAAATGAAATAGAAATGAGGGAAAGATGGAGGAGTGAATAAGGGAGAAGTAAAGCGTAGGAAGGAAAAATGTGGCATTCCTTCCCCACAGAAGGAAAATGGTTTTCCTTTTCTAAGGTAACATTTTTCATCTCAAGAAAAATTGTTTTTCATCCATTTACAAAACAAACAAAGGAAAATGAAAAAAGAGAGGAAAATCATTTTTCGGGAAAATGTTTTCCATCAAAACAAACAGATTCTAAGGGTGCGTTTTCTTTATATTTTTTTTATCTGGTCTCATAACTTATTAGGTTTGAACAAATTAGATTTAATAAGTTATAATCAAGTTAGGTTTAACAAATTTGGCTATATTAGGTCAGGTCAAGCCAGGCCATATAAGTTGAAAAGAATATACCTTAAATGTTTGTTTTGTTGCATCCTATTTCCATGGAAAATTATAATTTCTAGAAAATTGCATTTTTTTGTCATGTTGTTTGGTTGAAAAAAAAAACTCAATATTAAAGGAATTTAGAAAGCACACATAATGTTGGAATTCACCCACCTAACTCTCCAGGTATATCATAATTCATAGAAAATAAAATGTTGTCCCCGTTAAAAAAATATACAACAATTGGGGAGGCACAGACTCCTAAGCAATTTTTGAATGTGAGAGTAGGGATAGAGTCATAGAGAGAGAAAGTGTGTTATTTGATGACGTGAGAGATAGGAAGAAAATACTTACAAAAATAAAGACTAAAATTATTGCATCTATTTTAAAACTTATTAAAATAGAAACTGTATGCATTTATTTTGAAATGGATGGACTAACTGCCTATTTACTTCAGCTTAAATTCAGTTCAGTTCAGTTCAGTTTTCAATTTTCTTCTCTTATAAAATATTACTTCCAGTTGTATTCAATTCAGTTCAGTTGTATTCAGGGTCTGTTTACTAGAGCGAAAAATGTTTTCCCTGAAAACACTTTGCCTATTTTACATCGTTTACTTTGGGTCAAAATTTCCTATTTTACATCGTTTACTTTGGGTCAAAAAATAAAATGTAAAACTTTGGGTGAAAACTCATTTTACACAATATTGGAAACATTTTCCTCTAAATTTGGGAGTAAAACTTATTTTCCGTGCAAGTAAACATTGAAAAATTTATATGAAAATGAGTTTTGCAACGTAAAATGTTTTTCATGGAAAATCATTTTACATCTAAACTATTTTACACCAAAGTAAACGGACCATCAGTTGAAATAAACAAACCCTAAGTATCTACTCCCTCCGTAACATAATACTAGCAACAATAGGTTTTGCACACATTTTGAGAAAGTAATTTAAGGGTGTAAATGAAGGAATTAGTCAAAATGGTTTCAATACAAATAAGAATGTGATTATAAATTGATAATATTAAAATTATTTTGACTAATTTCTTCGTTTACAGGTTTACGCCCCTAAATCACTTCCTGAAAATGCGTTCAAAATAAATTATTTCAAGTACTCCTCCGTCCACAAATAAGTGCTCTATTTTGACCAAAAAACTCTCACAATTTTGATTAAAGTGGAGCATTTATTTGTGGACAAAGGAGTATTATATTAGGGAGGGAGTAATTCCTAAAATAAAAATAAAAGGTCCCATAAAATCCAAATTATTATGGAAATTTTATTCCCAGTTCGCAACCAAACAGAAGTAGAAAGAAACTTGACATCATGTTGGATCATAAAACATGGGTAGACCAAGTCTAATGGGACCCACTAGAGTCGAGCGTGATTGCCACGCCATCATCCAGTATTAACTGTTAAGACCACTATTTCACTTCCACCGAATCTCCGAGCACTATTCTGTCTAAACAAACAAAAAATAAAGGTTTTTTGTTCGAAAAATTAAAAATCTGTGAAATTCACACTAAGTCATATAATAAAAACAAAGTTTATTTATCCCTTTTATTTGGTCATCACACAACAATGAACAAATGAAAAGGTTTATTTATCATATTCTATTGGCTACCAAATTACTACAATAATCAACATGTAAAAATTTTATTTGATGAACTATATCAATATGGATATCTATTTATAGAGAATTTAAAAATATGGTTTTTGGTATTTTTGTTTTATTTTTTTAGAATTTTATATTTTGTACTATTTTCATTTAAAAAAATTCAAAAATTGTAATAACTTAATAATTATGAATGAGATTTTAGAAAGTTTTTAGGGGTAATATGGTCTTTTCGAAGGAGACACCATGACTACCTTGAATTATATAATAGAGATAATCACGCCCCAACAATCCTATTGCTTCACCACATTCGTGACTTGTTTTTCTTTTCAAACTTTTTCACATTTTTAATCATAAATGTTAAACTTTCATCTCAACCAACAACTTTATTGTGATGATCCTTAAAATATAATAAACACACTCTTAAGGGATGACATTATGAGGGTGACTACACCTCCTCGGTTGGTTTGATTTTCCTTTTGTGTTTGTTTGGGTTTTCCCTCATTTGCATAAAAAAAAATTTAAATGATAGTTGAGGCTCAGGAATATATTATATACTCTATCACCTCCCCTCACATAAAAGATCTTTTGGGCTTGAAATGTAGACGTAGCACAAGTTCCATCATCCATCTCAACCAAAAGCTTAAGCTGATTGTACAGACATAACCAAAAGAATAGAACAATTGTATTTCTCACGCAAGAGAAGAAAAAATTTTAAAATTAATATATGTAATTATGTATTTGTAAAAATTACAAAAACTATATTTTAAAAATTTACATGTTGTGATAAATCTAACAAGATATTTATGACTATTTTTTCCTTATGTATATAAATCACTAATTGTGGTTAAAGTGAGAATTGTAATGTAGTAAATTAATGTAATTATGTTCATAGGAAATTAGGAATAATAGCTTGTCATGAAGGTGTTTACGCTATTTTTTTTTTAAAGTAAACAGAAGAAATAGTCTTATACTATGTATTTATTAATTCAGCCAATCGTATTTCGCCTAATCCTTATTATAGAAAAATTAATTTATTAATTCAAGATATTCATTTTCTTCCTTTATAATTTGTCATCCTATCATATTTCATGAGGCAAATTTGTGTGTCCAACCCCTACTCTCTTTTGTGGCACATTACCACGCCTCCTCCTCCTCCTTCTAAGGATGACAGTTCCATTCGGATCACACCTTAGTGAGTTTATATAGTAATACTTCCTCCCTAAATAAAAAATTGCAACAAAGGGGAGGTCAAGGACTCCATTTTTTTTTATAAGTGTGTTTAATTTAGTAGATTAATAAAAGTAGGAGCGAGAAATAAAAGTTAGTAGAGTAGAAAAAGTAGGAGAGAGAAATAAAAGTTAGTAGATTAATAAAAGTAGGAGAGACAAATATTTATATTTATATTTATATTTATATTTATTTATATTTATATTTATATTTATATTTTATTTTACTTTTATTTTTATTTTTATTTTTATTTTTATTTTTATTTTTAATTTTAATTTTAATTTTAATTTTTAATTTTTAATTTTAATTTTTAATTTTAATTTTATTTTTATTTTTATGTTTATTTTTATTTTTATTTTATTTTTATTAGGGACAAAAATTTAATGAGCCCAGAGCCTCAAGCTCATTTCATTTCACCTCTTCAGTATTTTACTTTTCATTCTTTTCAAACCCTTCATTTAATCTGACTCCAAAACCGTCACCGAAAAAGTCGACCGAATAATCACCGTCGAAAAAGTCATTCCGAAAACCGTCGTCGGACAAGTCGTCCCGAAAATCGTCGACGGAAAAGTCGGCCTAATAATCACCGCCGAAAAAAGTCACTCCGAAAACCGTCGTCGATTAAAAGTCGTCCTGCAAATCGTCGCCGAAAAACTCGGCTTGAAAATCGTAGCTGGAAAAGCCAGTCGAATAATCACCGCCGGAAAAGTCATTCCGAAAATCGTCGCCGAAAAACTCAGCATGAAAATCGTCGCTGGAAAAGTCGGTCGAATAATCAACGCCGGAAAAGTCGACCGGATAATCATCGCCGGAAATGTCATTCCAAAAACCGTCGTCGGAAAAGTCGTCCCGAAAATTGTCGCCGGAAAAGTCGGCCGAATAATCAACTCTGAAAAAGTCAGTCCGAAAACCGTCGTCGGAAAATGTCGAGCTGAAAAACAATGCTCGAAATAATAATAATAATAATGTCTGATCTGATCTGATCTGATTTGACTAAGTCTGATCTGATCTGATTACTGTAGCTTTTAAGTCCAAAAGAACAGTGCCTTAGACATTGGAATTTGGATGTCGATGACGAAATTGGTTTAGAGTCAAATGTTGGGGAATTGTATTCAATAGCAAAGTCAACGAAATTTCTTTCTCCAACTGGTAAAATTGTGTGGAGTATCTAATATTAAAATGATGATGATATGATGCCCGAGCTAGGAACAACTGTACTCCCTTCGTAACATAAAACTTTCAACAATTGGTTTTGCACGCATTTTGAGGAAGCGATTTACTGGTGTAAACGAAGGAATTAGCCAATATAATTTTAATATTAGGAACTTATAATCACATTCTTATTGCTTGTATTAAAACCATTTTGGTTAATTCCTTCGTTTACACTCTTAAATCATTTTCTCAAAATGCGTGCAAAACCAAATGTTGAAATTTTTATGTTACGGAGGGAGTAATTTATAACATCAAGTGGAGTGAAATTATGGATAATCCAATTTGTGTTCGATCAATGATGGGATCATCCCTACATAAAATAAAAAAAATTACAATATATAGTTAGCATAAAAAATTATAAGCTTTACTAGAATTTTATCTTGCATGAAAGATGACTCGATGCTTATGGAAATTTCTTCCTCCGTTCCAACATTAAAGAGTTTCATATTTGCTGATGCATAACGTAAACTATCAATATCTTTAATCTTAATTTTACATGTTAACATCTTAATCTTAAATTACAAAAAATAGATTTTTTTACGGAAAATAAAATAAAATAATTAAGTACTCATTGAAAAGAATTTATCTAACAAGATTTCACATGACCATATATCTTCTAAATAGATACTCCATCCGTTCACAAATAAATGCTCCATTTTGATCAAAATTGTGAGTTTTTTGGTTAAAATGGAGCATTTATTTATGGAGTATTTAAATAGATATATGAACCACATGACCATATAAATGAGACAAACAATTTAGAAGAAAATAATATGGTTCATCAACCCTTCTTTAAATATTTCAAGAGGACAAAAATGGATGAAAGAATGAGCTAACTTGTAACTACTCCCTTAAACATGAGAAAGAAGCCATGTGTTTCACCTACTAACCTATCTTCAATTAAGGAGAATTATTTTTTTATACTTTAAAAAAAAAATCAAATTAAGGAGGATTTTTTCTAATAATAAAAAGAAATGATTCTAACAATAAAACATTTTTGCAGTCAATAATTTATTAAAAATAATTCATCCTCTTCATATTAAATTATTAATTATAACAAAAATTTAGTCAATAAATAATCAAAACTATTGCAATCAATATAATGCATTACTGGAGTTTCTGAAAAAAAAAAGTTAAAAAAAAAGATGCATTACAAAAATGATAGGGGAGCCATATATACTCACCCCGTAACATAATATTTGCAAAAATTGGTTTAGCACGCATTTTGAAGAAACGATTTAAGTGTGTAAACGAATGAATTAGTCAAAATGGTTTTATTGCAAATACAAATGTGATTATAAGTTACTAACATTAAAATTATTTTGATTAATTATTCGTTTACCCCCTAAATCGTTTTCTCAAAATGCGTGCAAAACAATTGTTGCAAGTATTATGTTACAGAGGGAGTACATTATTTTATAATGTCACACTGTCCCATAGTTCCTTAAATTACTCACATATCGCGATCTGAATGTAGGGGATGTTTGGGAGTTAGAAGTTTGAGGAAAAAAGAGAGGTTTGACCAACTCAAAGTTTTTTTTTGGTGTTTAAGCTCTTTTTCAAAAAGCTCATATGAGGAATTTTTTGGAAGAACTTATTGTTTTTTGGTTCTTTTGACTTTCAAACATCTAACAGCTACCGCTATTTACCAAACACTCAAACAACTAATGTAATTAGTTAGTCAAATCAGCTAGTCAAAACAGCTAACTCAATCAACGGGAAATACCCAGTATATCAAAATGATTTTTTTAACTCACATATCAAATGACATTTTTGTAATTTTGTTGAAAATATATTACCAAAACACCCCCTATTTGGTTAGTGCTTGGATCTCTGCCCATAAATTTGTCAAAATTACCTTAAAATGCCATTTGATATGTGACTTACAAAAATAAATTTGATATATTGAAAAACCCTCCTCAATCAACTAACCTCTAACAACTATCAACTAACTTCCAAACAAAGCCACAATGAACTATACATAATTCTAACCTATTTTTATCCCATTTTAATGGAATGGCGAATTATAAGAGTGAACTATTAAGGTTTCCGAACAAACAAAATGCAAGCCTGCAAGTAGTATTGACTTTACGTCATTAGTCTTTGCCCACCAAAAAGTGGAAGCTTTCAAAAAAGAGACCTAAACGCATTTTTCTAATACCCAACTTACCGAAAAACACCAAAAGAAAGCCTTCATTTTCTCTCAAAAATTCAAACCACCCAAAGAAAGCAACAACCACTTTACACCCCGCACCAAATTGAAGGAATTTCAAAAACTCAACAACAATGGCAATCGCCGCCGCAGCATTTTCTGTCTCCTCTTCTCCTTCATCTTCATACCTCAAACTTCAGCATCATCGCACTCCCTCTCCTTCATTTCCACCTCCGTTAACCCTAACTTCCTCCGCCATTAAAACCACTACTCCTCTTTCTCTCTCTTCAAACATCTTCTTTCGCCATCCCTCTCACATTTGCCGACACATCGCTTTCGCATCCTCCGATGATGGTGGAATCTCTGGCGGGAACTTCGGCGGCAACGGTGACGGCGGAGGTGGTGGTGGTGGTGATGATGAGAATCAGAATAAGAAGGATGCATTTATGGTGTTATCGGAGATTGGAAGATCGGTGGACAGTTTGCCCAAAGATTTGGCAGCTGCGATCGGAGAAGGAAGGATACCTGTGGATATTGTAAGGAAATATTTGGAGCTTGAAAAATCGGCGTTTTTGCGGTGGCTGCTTCAATTTGGAGGGTTTAAGGAAAGATTGTTAGCTGATGATCTTTTTTTGGCTAAAGTTGGCATGGAATGTGGTGTTGGTATCTTCACTAAGGTCTGTTTATTTTCATTCTTTTCTATACCTTCTTTGAATTCCCATTTTCCTTTTTGCAAATACAGTATATGTTTATGCATGAAGAATAATTTGATGACAATGTGCTAATTTTTCTCTCATATATGTACTTTGTATCATTCCCCTTATTCTGGCCTTTAGTTTACACTGCATGGCGACTGGTAAGCTCCTGAACTGTCAGCTGGTTAGAGCAGTGGCAGAGCTAGATTTTTTATTTTTTTATTTTTATCACAGGGCCTGAAATCAATATCATACGAAAGTAATAAAATAATATTCACCAAAAAATGTTAAGAATGTAGCTAGTAAGACTCGAACCGTAGTGGACAGAATTATAAACAAACAATCAAATCGTTAGAGACATTAGAGGCAGGGGTTTATGTCCGCATTAGTTTGGACTGTGGAATCCATATTCGGTTGTTCTGGTGAACATAATGATTTGCTAAGAGCTTTTTTATTGTAATACAAGTATACAACAACGAGCATTTTGGTAAAGGCCAGTGTGAGTGTATGATTTGGTTTGTTCTTAGCTCATACTTTTTGATGATGAGCTTGAGATTGTTTGTCTGTGAGATGGTATTTTCTCCCCTAATGCTCTGGAGTACTCCCTTGTACTCAAGTAATAAGCCAAATTTATCTTGTATCTTTAAAACTCATTGACTTCGACCGCTGAACTCTGTCTTAAAGAAAAACTTTAGTAACACAAACGATACTAATAATGTTTCTATTAGTATCGTTTTTAACAAAAACGATAGTAATATATCATTATTACTATCGTTTTTATTAAAAATGATACTAATGGGGCGATACTAATAGACAATTTTCTACTAGTGAATGCACCACCATTGTTTATCCTTGTAAATGGCACTTAGAGCCCCAAACCACTCATTGAAAGAAGTCATGTTTTCATCCATGCTCTCAATTCGAAGAGGGGAAGTTTTCCAAATAAACCACGCTTCCGGACATCTAACGAGACAATGGAGTACAGTTTCTTCATCTTCACCACATATCGGGCATACACAATCCACATCCATTCCACGCCGCCGTAACTGAGCCATCACTGGGATGCCATTATGAACTGCTTTCCATCCAAAGAGGCGGACTTTAGGGGGGATTTTGACATTCCATAACTTCATCCAGGTTTTCTTATCATGACTCGGATCACTACTTGATTGGGCGCATATCCTTCCTTCAAGTTCTAAAAGGTATGCTGACCTCACACTATAACATCCCTTTTTGGTGTGGTGCCATGTCCATAAGTCTGTCGCCACTGAATTAGAAAGTGGAATTTTTCTGATTGCAAGTACTTCTTCAGCAGTGAACCAGTGATTGAGGATCTCTAAATCCCATTTGTTTTGTGTGATTAATTCAGCTACAATCTGCGGTTGGCTTGCATCAACAATAGATAGAGGAGTAACTTTAAAATTTGGAAGCTCAGGGACCCAAGGGTCTTGCCATATGTTGATTGAAGTGCCCCCACCTACCATTTTCCTAGCACCTTTTAAAATGAGATCCCTTGCTGACATTATAGACTTCCATGTGTAACTTGCATTTGTAGAAACTCTAGCTTCCAGAAAGTCTATATGAGGGAAATACTTTTTCTTGAGAATTTTCACCATGAGAGACTCTTCATTTGTGAGGATTCGCCACGCCTGTTTAGCCAACAACGCTTTGTTAAAAGCTTGCATATCTCGAATGCCCAGGCCGCCACTTTTTTTTGAAGGAATCAATTTTCTCCATGCTATCCAACTTACCTTTTTCTCATCATTTTTTTGTCCCCAAAAGAAAGCCCGAGCCAT
The DNA here is from genome assembly GCA_951394345.1 of Salicornia ramosissima. Lineage (NCBI taxonomy): Eukaryota > Viridiplantae > Streptophyta > Magnoliopsida > Caryophyllales > Amaranthaceae > Salicornia > Salicornia ramosissima. The sequence goes on along the minus strand of OX596236.1, from coordinate 56,452,937 downwards.
TTTCTCCAGCTCATTCAAAATATTTTTGGGGAGAAGGAAAACTTGCATAGCATAAGTTGGTATAGCTTGAACCACTGCTTTAATGAGAATCTCCTTTCCAGCTTGTGAGAGAATTTTTTCTTTCCATCCCTTCAACTTTTTCCAGACACGATCCTGAATTGATTGAAAAACCTGTTTCTTAGATCCACGAATGTAAGTCGGAAGACCCAAATATTTGTCATGCCCTTCCACAACCTTAAAAGATAACTTCTCCTGAAGCTTATTTTTCTTCTCTGGCCCTATATTTCGGCTGAAGGACACCTCAGATTTTTCTAGATTCAGCTTTTGACCGGAAGCAGTTTCATAGATGGATAAGATTTATATCACTCTATCAACCTCCTCCTCTGTTGCTCTCACAAACAATAGACTATCATCGGCGAAAAACAAGTGAGAGACCGGTTGCACATACTTACCAATTTTAACACCATGGATGGAACCATTATTTTCCGCTCCCCTAAGAAGAGTAGAAAGCCCTTCCGCACACAGAATGAAAAGGAAAGGTGAAAGAGGGTCCCCTTGACGAAGACCTCTTCCTGGTTTGAATTTCCTAGACGTTTGCCCATTCACAAGCACAGAGAAAGAAGCAGAAGAGACACATCTCATAACACATCCAATGAAAGACTCAGGAAAGCCCAAACTTCTCATCATACCCTCCAAATTAAATATCCCATTCAATTCTATCATAGGCTTTAATCATATCAAGCTTTAGACCCAGGAACCCCATTTTCCCTTGATTCTTTTTTCTCAAAAAGTGAAAACATTCATAAGCCACTAGAATATTATCTGTAATTGATCGGCCCGGCACAAAACCACTTTGAGACACATGGACAACAACAAGTAAGACCAATTTTAACCTATTAGCTAACACTTTAGCCACCAATTTATAAATAACATTGCATAAGCTAATAGGTCTAAAATCAGCTGCTATTTCACAAACTTTTTTCTTTGGGATTAGGGCAATATAATTATGATTTAAAGAATCAACCCCACCCCCATCATTTAGAATCTTCAAAACTTTTCTAATCACATCATCTCCTACCGTTGACCAAAATTTTTGAAAAAATAGAGCACACATACCATCAGGTCCCGGAGCTTTAGTGGGGTGCATTTGGCTAAGTGCATCTCGGACTTCTTCACCCGTAAATGGGGCTGACAACATCTCACTCATGGGTTCTGTGACTAATGGTATAACTTTCTCACATGCCACCGCCAGATCCACGAATTCCCCAGCCGCAAATAAATTATTGAAATATGAGACCAGAACTTCTGCAATTTGAGGTTCCTCTTCATACTCATTTCCAGCTTTGTCTTTGATCACATCAGTGGAGTTTCTTTGACATCTTTGAGCAGCCTTTGCATGAAATTTTTTTGTATTTTTATCTCCATGTTCAAGCCATGATTGCCTGCTTATTTGTTTCCAATAGACCTCCTCGCGACCTTCTAGCTCTTCCATCCTTGCATCGAGGGCCCTCATCTTCAAAATCACCTCATCAGTTTGAGGTTCCTCCATTAAGCGACTCATTTCCTGTTTACATTCACGCATCTGTTTCACAAAACTCCCAAAAGTTGCCTTACTTCAATTTTGCAGCTTAGACGCCGTCTTTGATAGGTTTAAAAGCAAATCCCCTCCTTTGTCCCAGGCTTTGGTGATGACATCCACACTTGTTTCTTCCCTAAGCCACATTTCCTCAAATCTAAAAATTTTCCTCCTTTTCTTCTTGTCTGCCATGGGATATCCCTTTAAAGTAAGTAGAATGGGTAGGTGATCTGACTTACGCTTTGGAAGATGAGTCACATAAGAGCCACAAAAAAATTCTTTCCACACAACGTTAGCCAAAAATCTATCCAATCTCTCTTGTATATTTTCCTCTCCACCCTCCCATTTGACCAAGTGAAATCATGCCCAATAAAACCAATGTCCTCTAGCCCGCAATATTCAATGGCTTCTCGAAAAATATGAGCTTCACTATTTTTAAAACCGTTGCCACCTTTTTTCTCTTCCGAAACCAGCATCAAGTTGAAGTCCCCTCCACATAACCATGGAATATTGTTACCTTCTCCAAGAGCCTTGATCATGTCACCAGTTTGTGGTTTGTTCTCATCCTCGGGGTATCCATATAAACCTGTAAATCTCCACCTTCCAGCAATACCATTATTAATCATTACATCAATATAATTTGGTGAATATGATTTGACCATAACATCCAAGCTATTTTTCCACAAAAGAGCAATGCCACCCTTCCTTTTCCTTCCATCACCCTCACAGTTCACTGCCAAGAAACCATCAAAATGCAACTTATTTTTTAAACCTTCAACTTGCTTGTATTTTAATTTAGTTTCAGATAGAAAAACAAGCTGAAGGTTTTCAGTTGAGAGTATGCCTGGTAAGGCGTTAACTGCAGAGAGACTCCCCAACCCTCTACAATTCCAACACAAAATGCAACTCATTTCTCCTGAAGAGCCCTATCCGTGGGGCCCGCCACGTTTTGCGAGGGTACGACATCAGTGTTTAATTTCTTTGTGGCCACATGGTATTCTATCTCCATTTCTTCCCCCTCTTTCTCATAGGCTTCTCTTTCCTCCCTTTTGGTGCCACATAATTTTGTCTTAGCTTCCCTATTGTCATGTATTTCACGTGTCATCCTTTTCCACTTTTTAGTTTTTGTAGTGGGCTTGCATGAACCAACTACAATTGTCATGGGAGGCTCTATATTCCCCTGCTCCACTTCTAATCTTGTCTCCTTCTCTTTTGATGTGTCTTCCTCCACAAGGTCTAATTTTGCCCCCATTGCTTTCTCATTCACAATATTGCATTGTTGTAATTTATCCATCATCTCATTTACAATGGAACCATTAATTGTACTTACTTGTTTGCACTTTCGGTTTGGTCACAAAAAGTCTCTTTGCACACGAGTCCCCTTCTCCATGTTTTTTTATTTTCATTCCCCACTACTACCTTCTTCCATGGAGAAGCTTTCAACCAAATACCATATTTCAGAGTAGGGTTCTCATCCTCTTTATACTCATCACAATCTTTGTTGCCATGTCCCAAGTGTCCACAAAAGAAACAAAACAAAGGTGGTCTTTCATATTTTATGTCAACATAGTGATTCCCTCCTCTAAGTTTAATTTTAACTTTTTGTAGCAGAGGTTTTCTCACATCAATCATGACCCTAATCCTTATAGATTTATCAATTCCAACTGATTCTGATTTATCCATTTTCACATAAACACCAATCTTGTTACCAGGCCAATGGCTTCCACATTATTAGGATTTAATCTTCCTTTAAAAGGTAAATTATAAACTCTCACCCATATTGGAAGAAAATTTAATTGTATATCCGATCCGAGGGCTTACCGTTGTCGCCGATTTCTCCCAGTAGTATCGCGTGCCGGTCAAAATGCCATGGCTGTTACGTTCTTCAAGCACACGATATTTGTCCCTCCAGTGGTAAAGTTGGAATACATACATATTCTTCCCAATGGTGCTAATGTCAACACCATGTTTTGGCTGCCATACATTCTTTATTGTAGAGATGAATGCATTAGTACTAATGGTACGGTTCGTCCATATCCTGCCCACCAATCCCAGTTCAACTCTTGCATTTTCTTCCTCTTCACCATCGTCAACCCACACAATCTCCCCTTCCTCGACCGTCGTCTTGTTCAGATCTATCTCAGTCTCGTTCACGATCTCATTGTTTTCTGTGGCCATTTGCTGTCAAAAATTGGAAAATTGAGTGAAAGAATGGATTAAGATGAAGCTTTATTTGATTAAAGAATTATTAAAAAGATTGACGACAAAACTTGGATGAATCCCAAGACAAAACCCTAAAGGGAAAACCTAGTCAAAGAGGACTAGAGGGAAAACCCTCCCAAGGAAACCCTAGAGGGAACTCGTAATAACAGTTATAATCTCTTAAGAATGACATTTTTCTCCTTTTAATAAAAAGGCATCAAGATTTTTTTTCATTCCTTTTATTTTTTTAGGCTAAAATTGAAAGTTGTGAAAATTCTCCCTGCCTTACTTCTCTATTCCATAGCAATATATAGGGTACAATTGTTTTCGATTTTGTTCAGCTAATTATCCTAATTTTATGGAAAAAAATATATATTTTTGGAATATTTTGTTACAAGTCCATATATCCTCTATCAGTTATAATCCACGTACTTTCGGTGTTTCAATGCTTAGGAGTCTTAGGACAAAAGATGATCAAATTTTCTTTTGAAAGTTTCTTGAATCGTGAAGACCATCAAAATAGCTATTTTAGGTTGTAGACAATACAAGATATTGCTGTGGAGTGTGGATGACCTTAGTTGGGAGTTGTGGGAAATTCATTGGAAATTTTTCATGTTAAACATTAGAATATTACATACTATAAAATCTTTAAATGATTTTATAGTAGAATGTAGAAGGCATTATGAATAATAATGTCTTACCAAGTTGAGGATTGAACTTGGGCATTAAAAACATTTTCCCATATAATATTTTCAATGTCAGTTTGTGATTATCAAAATACAATTTTACATAAACAAAAATGACAAATGTCTATGATTTGATTTCACGTCTTTCTTGTGTACTCCAAAAAAAAATTATTAAAAATAAAAGGGGTAAAAATTGAGTCAATGCAAACCGTATTTGATAATTTTTAAGTTGTAACTTTTTTATTAATAAAAGCAAATATATTTAAACTTGTTTTTATTGCAAAAGTTTGATAGACAAAAAAAAATTAAAAAAGAAATGGATTAGAATATATATTGGAGTGGGATTTGATTGAAATGGACTTAAATGGATGGAAAGGATATGATTGAGTTGGAATTGATTAGAATGGATTGGATTGAGATTGTAAACCGGCGAAAAGAACAATTCATAAATTGTATTGGATTGAGAGGATGAGATTATTGGATCGAATGGGTTAGTTAGGAATATTAGGATTGAAGGGCTGAGATTAGAGTTTTCTGGATTAAGGTAATTCCACGAACTATACACACCCTAAAAGCATCTTGTTCACATTCATAAAATGGTATCAAAACTAAGGGGATGTTTGGTATCGCAAAAATTTAGCATAGGAAATATAATCACAAAACAATGTTGTTACTATTTGTTTGTTATGGATTATGAGAAACGGTAACAAATCCCTTCCCTTTACCTTGTTACCCTTCTAAATCTAGAGGAAATAATTACCGTTTTTGAATGGTTGCACTTATATAAGTTTTTTTTATTATATCAAACAACTAGTAAGAATAACACTATGTATTACCCTTTTTTCCCTTATTTATTTCCATCCCATTGCCAAACACCCCCTAAATCTACATTGAAAAATCATAGGTTACAATTCTACTTTTCAGAGTTTCGAGACTTTGAGAATGAAATGGTCCAAAAAAGCTTTGTGAGGTTTTTTTGGTCAAGAGTGGGCTTCAAATTGCAACTTGGGGCTCTGGAATGTACAAGAGAGTGTCAAAAGGCCCATAAGTATTCATTAGAGAATCCTATGTATCGTATGGTGAAGCCCTTAGCAAATGACTTCAACACTATTAGCGAAGAGACTGGGCAAGTATGTAAATATTTCAACCAATCGAGATTGAACATACTAAGAGCTCGTTTCGTTGAACACGGGAAGTCTTATTTCATGGAAAATCAATTCCCTTATAAATTTTCTAGGAAATTGCTATGGGTTTTGTTGACCATAGAAAGTTGAAATTGACACAGAAATTTTTATTCTCCAAGGGGGAGGTATGTGATGAATTTCCTACACTTCATGAGAAATTCTAATTCCCTTGGAATTTTAATTTCATGTCATGTGTTTTTTCATGTCAACCAAACACAAAGGCTGTAACGACCCGACTTTTTGGACTTGTCGATTGACGAGGGAAATCGACATTCGGATCATTACTTAAACAATTTAAACTATAAATGGAATTAATTAATTAAAATTAAGCAACTTATATTAAAATACTGAACTAAAATCCAAAAGTCAAATAAGGCATATAGTGCCCAAAGTGTTACATGAACTAAGTAAATGTCTTCCCAACAGGCTGGGATTATAAATAAAAACTATAATATTGTCTTATAAGTCCTGGAATAACTAAAATAAATCTAAACTTCATCCACACTCAAACCCATCCAACGGAAGCCCGTTTTATGCTGCTGCATCGTCACCTGAAACTGAGGGGGGGGTCCACCGTCAGTGGCGAGTAACTAGGCTGTCCCGCTTAATTGAGGGACCGCTAAACACATAATATCATAGAATATACACATGAAAACACACATAAAACCTAATATAATGTCTACAAAATATACGAGATACGTATAAAAATACGTACAAAAATACGTATACGAATACGTATAAAATACCTGCAGAAATACAGTTAGAAATATGTATAAAATACGTATAAAGGTACGTATACCATACGTATAATTATGCCTGCAAAATACGGTTAGGAATACGTACAAATACGAATACAACACAGGTATACATGTACACAAAACATACGATTACAAATACATATATCATTACATCATACGAGTATAAATACGTATAACGTACCTGTACAAATACGTACATCAAATCATACACAGCGGAAGACCTATACAATTAATCCCTAACTTATACTATATGGTTTCCATAATTCCGTAATCATATCATATCTTAACATTTCATTTCATCCATACCATATCTTATAATTCATATCATATCATTATTATCTTTCATTGGACCGGTCACTATAACTCGTTGTGGATCCCGTGTTTCACCACAACTTTCCTAGAACATGCCGGGGTGAGCTCGTGTACTCAACCCGTAGTGGATCTCGTGTTTCACCACTAAGCCTAAGCTATGGCCATAACCCCTAAATAGCAGCTCGTGTACTACTACTTAGACGACTACATATCCTAAGACCCAGAACTACTCGGGGGAACTCGTGTGTTCGTCCCATTGAGCAGTGGCTTCGACTTAACCTAGTCTGACTACTCGAGTCATCAAGTAGGCGTCCTTATCTTATCTTATATCTTTCAAATCTTATATCTTATCTTATATCGGGAAATACTAGGTGACCGTATTCGGAAATGAACCGTTCGAAGTCCCAGGAAAGAGAGGTGCGGCACGTATATTGGTCACCTTAAATACCAAGTCTTTCCTAGCCAGAAATCGAAACGATTCGTAATCCTCCTACTCTGTTTCCTTTCTTTCCCTATTAATATCTTATTATAACTTATCCCTACTGCTACTTAATAATAATATAATACTATTAATAATACTATTCGTAATACTAATTATAATAGCAATAGTAATATCTATCCCTTCATATTACAACTTATCCCTGACAATTCCTTTAATTGTAACTTTTATAATAATAATAACAATATTAATTACTAAAATTACCTCAATATTATTATAAGTCTAAAATTAAACTAAATTGACCTAAAATAAAATAGGCCACTCGACATTTTCATTAAAATAGCAATAATTAGATAAATTCATTCAATCATCATATAATCAATTTAATAAATCATATAAATTAACAATTAATTACATAAATTACCTAAAACATGATAAAAATACTATTTTTCACATAATTTCTAGTCATCGACATTTCTAGTGAAGATATTCAAAATTCCACTTTAAATTATTTAAAGATAATTATTCATAATTAATTAAGTAAAACAGATTATACGACAAACACTAAATCATCAAGATTAATTCAAGAACAAGATCAAAAATCATTCTTTTAAATACTTAAATCACACGGCATCTTAGGGTTCAATCAAGGACAAGATTAAATTCAAGAATGCAAAATAACATGATATAATTAAAGATTAAATTAAAGATTACCAATACTAATTCAAGATTAATCAAGATTCATCATAAAAATCATATTTTTAACTCTTTTTTAATACTTAGGTCACTCGAAAAATTCAAGCATTAATAATAACATATTTTAATAATTCAATCACCCTGCTTTACACAATCTGACTTTTAAAGAATTAAATTAAGAACGACCGTCTAAAGGTCTCGAATAATCTGGAAATTTTAATTAAAGTTAAATATAGGTTCAAGGTTTAACGTTCATAAATTTCGTTTAAAAATAACGCCATTTACTAATTTTAAGTGATTTTATAACTAACGAGTCAGATTAGGCTGAATTCGGTTTCAGATTTTTTTACCATAGCAGACGAACTTCAAAAGTTACGAAAATTTAACACAAGCTGTAAAATACTATTATTCACTTCCATCTAAATTTTCGTAGCCATCCGAATTTATTAAGTATCTTGAATAATTCGTAAAACAAATCTGGACAGTTTTACCGATTTGAAAGATTAAATTATTATAAGCAATAAAAGGACGAATTTTGCCACGAAATAAATCATGATTCATAATCAAACAGTAAACAAACTGCCACGAAAAATTAATCAAGAAATAACAAGATTTGATATAAATTCATACAAGTAATTATTCAACAATTAAAGATTTCAAGAAACTACATAAAATAATCTAGAAAAATAACATGTACATAAATTTCATGTAGTTCGAAAAACACCCTAACATGATACTAATTCTTTTTATAATTTTCATGCTTCTAATCCTAATTAACTATGTGAATAGGTTGTTCCGGAATTAAACGGGTTAGCAAAGTTACCTTAAATCGCTTAAATATTCCAAGGAAAAATATTCACCACTTTGGGTGAATTTAGCTCGATTTTTGTGAGGGAAAGGAGGATAGTTTTCTTTAGAGTTTATAAGCTTTTGCAAAATTAGGAACTAAACAAATTGCCAAAGCTTATATTTATAGGAGAAAAAGAAAACAACAAACCCTAAAATCTACCTAGGGTTGCCGTGAAAGGGAGGGTAAAAAGGGGTTAATGGACCTAGCAAAACAATGGATTTGGGCTAGGCTTAAAAAAATAGTTTAGAAACTAATTAAATTAGCTTAAATAATTAATTAAATTAAGTCCAAAAGAAAAAAATAATACTTGGCCCAAAGAAGAGAAGGAAAACCGGCCAAGGTTAAAAGAAGGAAAAGATTGGGTCATTGGCCCAATTTAGAGTAAAAGAGGAAAAATAAAATAAAACAGTCCAAATTAATTGGGCCTTTTGGACTTAGAATAAATAAATAGAACTAATAACCGTGAAATTTTCTGGCCCTAAATTTCGGGGTATTACAAAGGCATTTGGATATTTCCTAGGAATTTGTATTTCCATTGGAAATACAATCCAACCAAATGACCTCTAAGTATATACGACGTTAGTGAATTATTTTTGGCCGGTTATTTTAAATAATAGGTTTCATCTGTTTCTAAAAGTTCACCTCATTTTTATTTTACATGTTTAACAATGTATTTTATTTTAAATTTAATATCTTTAATTTTACATTGGTAAAAAAAATTAAAATTTTGATATTATTATAGTGCCCGTTGAAACGAATCTAAAGACACTCACATGATTATATTATTACTTTATATATTGACATTAATTTAGAAGAGGTAAAGAGGAAAATTCTCAAGTAAAGGATTATGAGGAATCAAACCCTTTACCACGTGGATAAAAGGTGGACAGCTCAATTACCAAGTTATCACTTACTCCTTTATGGAGGGAATATATATAAGACAATATTTATAGTCATTATAGATGGGTCTTTTTTTTAACGGGTCTTATTAAAATTTTCCTAACATATTTATAATATCTACTTTTTATAATATCAAAATTTTAGAACCATATCTTCAATGGCGGATCTAGCATTTAACATGGGTACAAAATAAGGCCATTAAGAACAAAATAATTTGATGCCATTTTTGTTCACATAATAATATGATGTTTTATGTTCATTCAATTATTTTATTAGTGTTTATGAGTACACATTTTTGAATAAAAATTGAGCTAAGAAAAAAATCGGTATACTATAATAAGAAAAAAATATTGTTTTTTCAATTTTATTATTAATATCTTTAATTATGTATTTTTAAAATTATGAAAAATAGAAAATAAAAAATTAAGTGTTAAGACAAAGCTAACAAATCCCTAAATGACTATGTTTTTTTCTTATGGGTAAATAACAAATGATGGTCAAAGTAAACTATGTAAATATGGTTGTAATACAATAAGGGTTTGTTTACTTCACCTTAAATTCAATTCAGTTCAGCTCTCAATTTCCTTCTCTTATAAAATATTATTTTCAGTTGTATTCAATTCATTTCAAGATAGTTCAGTTCAGTTGTATTCAATTGAAGTAAAAAGACCCTAACGACAACAATTCATATATCTTTTTTAAATTTGGCACTCGTAAAATTTTAGACTTGAAATGACAAAAATACCTATAATTTACAAACTTAAACAAAAATTATATATACCCTCATAAAATTAACTTAAACAAAAAGTACTTTACACTTTACCTTTCAATATTCTTCCAACCTTACTTTAAGAAAAAGTCCATAGGGAACCGCATCAAGGCATTTGTTGCAATTATGGGGTGAATCGATACAGAGGGAGTACTGTATAACATTATTTGGAATTAGTAGGATTCGTAGTTGATGACATGTGGTAACAGATACAAGAAAAATAATGCAAAGATTGACTAGAAACAAAACACAAATTTATATGGTTCACCATGTAATAACCCGAAATTTTGGGCCAGAAAATTTCGCGGTTATTAGTTCTATTAATTTATTCTAAGTCCAAAAGGCCCGTTAAATTTGGACTGTTTTATTTTGTTTCTGTTCTCTTTTTCTCAAATTGGGCCAATGACCCAATTTTCCCTTTTTCTTTGGACTTGGCCGGTTCTCCCCTCTTTTGGGCCAAGTACATGTTTTGTTCTAATTAATTAATTTAGTTAATTAAATTAAATTAATTAAATTACATATTTTTAAAATTCCTAAACTAATTCAAAGGTAGCTTTGATGACTACCTAACTTTTCTCCTTTGCTCCCCCTTTTTCTCCAATTTCACGGCCCCCTTAGGTATTTTAGGGCTTGTTTATTTTTCTCTCCTTTTCTATAAATAAGACTCACTTCACTCTTTTATTCCTAATTGCAAATTATACTTAAACCCTAAAAAAAAATATAAACTTTCCCCTTCCCCTCTCTTCTCTCTTTGGCCGTGCAATATATCACCGAGGAGGTGATTTTCCTTTGGAAATTTTAGCGTAATTAGGTAACTAGCTATTCCGTTTAATTTTGGTACTTACTAATTCACATAGTTAATTAGGTTGTATCATGAAAATTTGTAGAATTTAGGAGATGTTTAATTCTGAAAATTTCGAACCATATGAAATATTGATCATGTTATTTTCTTGATGTATTTATGTAATATTTATGAATTATTATGAAATTTCTCTTGATTATTTTATGTAGTTTATTGAAATCTGAAATTGTTGAATAATTACTTGTATGAATTTATTTCTTAATCAAATCGTGTTATTTCTTGATGAATTTTTCATGCAAGTTTCTTTGTTGTTTTATTATGAATCATGAATTATTTCGTGACAAAATTCGTCCTTTTAGTGCTTGAAATAATTTAATCTTTCAAACCGGTAAAACTGTCCAGAATCGGTTTACGAATTATTAATATACTTAATCAGATCTAATGGCTACGAAATTTTAGGTGGAAGTCAGTAATACTGTTTTAAAGCTTTTGTAATTTTTTCGTAATTTTTAAAGATCGTTTGCTATGGCAGAAAATTCTGAAACCGAATTCAGCCTAATCTGACTGGTTAGTTATAAAATCACTTTAAAATAGTAAAAGATGTTATTTTTAAACGTAATTTATGCACGTTAAACCTTTAACCTATATTTAACATCCATTAAAATTTCCAGACTATTCGAGACCTTTAGATGGTTGATCTTAATTTAATCCTTTAAGATCAGATTGCGTAAAATAGTGTAATTTAAATTGTTTATATAAGTTTATATGATTAATAGATGATTATTGTACTTGATTAAATTAGAGCATGAATTTTGGGTAATATATATATATATTTCGAGTAGATTGAATAAATAAAAATAGGATTTTTATCATGTTTTAGTTAATTATTGTTGTTAGTTGTTATTTTAAATAATTATTGAAATTGATTTATTAATTTTTGATGATTGTGTTTAATTAATTTAAAGTATGAACTTTTGCTAAATTATATATATATATATATATGCCGAGTATGTCAAATGTATGAAAGGTGGAATTTTATCTTGTTTTTATGTATTTTATATGATTAATTATAATTAAATTAATTAATGGAATTAAAATATAAATTCTGGTTTTAGTTGTCAAAATGTCGAGTGGTACTAGTAATAAAGTTAGGACTTTTGACCATGAATTTAGGAAGTAGTTGTAACAGGTTTGAACAATTATTTTATTTTGAATAATTAGTTATTTAGTGATTATAATTAATTAATTTAGATTAATAGTATTTAGGTGTAACCCTAAATGTCGAGTGGGGTAATATTTAAGAAGGGATTTTAGTTTATTTTTGGACTTATAAAATAATTATTAGGGATAAGTTATAAGTATATGATAAGATATCAAGGACAGTATAAGATAAGGTTTAAAGTTGCATAACATACTACTAGGGATAAGAAAGGAAACAGAGTAATAGCTATACATGTTATGTTTCGGTCTCTGGCTAGGAAAGACTTGGTATTTAAGGTGGCCAATATACGTGCCACACCTCTCTTTCCTGGGACTCCGAACATTTCATTTCCTATTACGGTCACCTAGTATTTCCCAATATATGATATAATATGATTAAATAAAGATATAAGATATAATATAAAGAATTGAAAGATATAAGATAAGATAAGGACGCCCACCTGATGACCCGAGTAGTCAGACTGGGTTAAGTCGAAGCCACTGCTCAATGGGACGAACGCACCTGATGACCCGAGTAGTCAGGCTGAGTTCCCCCGAGTTGTTCTGGGTCTTAAGATATGTAGTCGTCTGAGTAGTAGTACACGAGCTACTATTTGGGAGTTATGGCCATAGCTTAGGCTTAGTGGTGAAACACGAGATCCGCTACGGGTTGAGTACACGAGCTCACCCCGGCATGTTCTAGGAAAGTTGTGATGAAACACGAGATCCACAACGAGTTATAGTGACCGGTCCAATGAAGATGATATGATTTGATATAATGAAGATGATATGAAATGATATGATATAATAAGATATGAAATGATTATAAGATATGTTATGGAAATATAAGATATGACTGATAAAGGATAAGCTATGATATTTCTAAGTTATGATATAACTACGAGAGTATGGAACCATATAGTATAAGCTAAGTATTTAATGTATAAGTCTTCCGCTGTGTATGATTCTAAGTATATGATATGAGCAGGTACATTTTATGTATGTATGTCATCGTATGATGGAATGTATGTATTTGTATTTGTATGATTATATGTACCTGTAAACGTATGTATTGTGTACGTATATGTCTGAGTTGTACTCGTATTGTATGCGTATTCCTAACTGTATTTTGCAGGTATTATTATACGTGTGGTATACGTATATCTATACGTATTGTATACGTATTTCTAACTGTATTTTCTGCAGGTGTTTGTATACGTATTTTATACGCACTTTATACGTACATGTATGCGTGCTTTCTTACGTATTTTTATACGAGATTCGTATATTGTATTTCGTTCTTCTATTTTTCTATGGATGTTTCGTGCACTTCCTATGATATTATGTGATTAGCGGTCCCTCGATTAAGCGGGACAGCCTAGTTACTCGCCACTGACGGTGGACCCCCCCCTCAGTTTCAGGTGACGATGCAGCAGCGTAGAGCGGGCTTCGTTGGATGGGCTTGAGTAGCTTAGTTGTTTTCTTTGAGTTCTAGATTATAATCCCAGCCTGTTGGGAAGACATTTATTCTATTTATGTAACTTTTTGGGCTAGATGCCTTTGACTTCGGATTTGAGACTACTTTTATATAATAAAAGTTGATTTATTTTAAGTACATAATTTACATTTATAGTTTAAATTGGTTAAGTAATGATCCGAATGTCGATTCCCTTTGTAAATCGACAAGTCGAAAAGTCGGGTCGTTACACACCAACTATGTGTTGGCCTATGTTGCACGAAAACGGATACGGACACGGGTACGATACAAACACTGATACGTATAGAATTTAGCTAATTCAATTGTTATTAGTTTCTTTGAATAATTTGAGGGTTGATCCATTATTTTATGTATTTTTCTATTTTTAGTTGTATTTTCTAGAATCTTCTATTAGGAGTCTTAGTTATAGTTTTACTTTGTGTTACATATATTATAAATACCTTGAAGTTTTAATGAGAAGCGAATCATGTTGTTTACAACAACAAAAAAACTAAGGCTTGAGTTAAATCTCTTGTTCTTGAGTGTGGCAATTCTCTCCGTGAAGGTAGAATTGTAGGTTGTGAAAGCCACCAAATCCGAATTACCGCGAAGGTTCTTCGTGTCATATCCGATATCTAAAAACACATCAGACACAGGAAAACGCAGATATAAAATTTAATAGATATGGGGGCACGAGAAAATAATAATAAAAAGTATATTTTTCGTTATTAAATGATTAAAATAGTATCAAATGTTTATATTTTCTACAAATCATATTGTAATTCGAACACTAATTTCAATGAACATTAAAGATTTTTTATGATTTACATTACTTTTCGTACTCGCACTTTACATGTTATATTATAACACTTCACTGAATTTAGATAATTTAAGCTTTAAGAGGTTTAAAATGTTTAAAAATTCCTTGATGTATCATATAAGTGTCATTGATGCATGTGTCTTACAAGTGTCAATACGGTTTAAAAAAATTGGACACGTGAATTAGCATGTTCGACACATATTTAGGTGTGTCCGAAGAGTGTCGGTGTCCGATACGCACGTGTTGGACACGGAATATGACACTTGTGCGAAGTGTCCGTGCAACCTAGGTGTTAGCTATGTCCACTAACAAAGGGGGAGTAATTCTATTAATGAGGAATATTCAAAATACAGAACTAGACTATAGATTAGCGAGACCATCGTTTTGATTAGATATTGAAACGAGGGCAATATTGAGATTCAAGACATACAAATGAACCTCACATCTCAAATATACAAAACAGTGGCCCCAGAACTCATTTACAAATGAACCTCGCATCCCTACCACTACACAAAAATTCGATCCATCAAATCTACCCATCCAAATACATACATAGACTTCATTACAACAAGTGTTAGGCTGTCAATCTGTCATATAGGTTTGGGTAAGTTCTGACGGGTTACATTAAGGCTCCGTTTGTTTTGGAGGAAAACAATTTTCAATGGAAAACATAGATGTAAACAAAGTTTTTCTTTGTTTGTTTGTTTGATTAGAGGAAAACTTGTGAAGGAAAGAAAAAATGAAATAGAAATGAGGGAAAGATGGAGGAGTGAATAAGGGAGAAGTAAAGCGTAGGAAGGAAAAATGTGGCATTCCTTCCCCACAGAAGGAAAATGGTTTTCCTTTTCTAAGGTAACATTTTTCATCTCAAGAAAAATTGTTTTTCATCCATTTACAAAACAAACAAAGGAAAATGAAAAAAGAGAGGAAAATCATTTTTCGGGAAAATGTTTTCCATCAAAACAAACAGATTCTAAGGGTGCGTTTTCTTTATATTTTTTTTATCTGGTCTCATAACTTATTAGGTTTGAACAAATTAGATTTAATAAGTTATAATCAAGTTAGGTTTAACAAATTTGGCTATATTAGGTCAGGTCAAGCCAGGCCATATAAGTTGAAAAGAATATACCTTAAATGTTTGTTTTGTTGCATCCTATTTCCATGGAAAATTATAATTTCTAGAAAATTGCATTTTTTTGTCATGTTGTTTGGTTGAAAAAAAAAACTCAATATTAAAGGAATTTAGAAAGCACACATAATGTTGGAATTCACCCACCTAACTCTCCAGGTATATCATAATTCATAGAAAATAAAATGTTGTCCCCGTTAAAAAAATATACAACAATTGGGGAGGCACAGACTCCTAAGCAATTTTTGAATGTGAGAGTAGGGATAGAGTCATAGAGAGAGAAAGTGTGTTATTTGATGACGTGAGAGATAGGAAGAAAATACTTACAAAAATAAAGACTAAAATTATTGCATCTATTTTAAAACTTATTAAAATAGAAACTGTATGCATTTATTTTGAAATGGATGGACTAACTGCCTATTTACTTCAGCTTAAATTCAGTTCAGTTCAGTTCAGTTTTCAATTTTCTTCTCTTATAAAATATTACTTCCAGTTGTATTCAATTCAGTTCAGTTGTATTCAGGGTCTGTTTACTAGAGCGAAAAATGTTTTCCCTGAAAACACTTTGCCTATTTTACATCGTTTACTTTGGGTCAAAATTTCCTATTTTACATCGTTTACTTTGGGTCAAAAAATAAAATGTAAAACTTTGGGTGAAAACTCATTTTACACAATATTGGAAACATTTTCCTCTAAATTTGGGAGTAAAACTTATTTTCCGTGCAAGTAAACATTGAAAAATTTATATGAAAATGAGTTTTGCAACGTAAAATGTTTTTCATGGAAAATCATTTTACATCTAAACTATTTTACACCAAAGTAAACGGACCATCAGTTGAAATAAACAAACCCTAAGTATCTACTCCCTCCGTAACATAATACTAGCAACAATAGGTTTTGCACACATTTTGAGAAAGTAATTTAAGGGTGTAAATGAAGGAATTAGTCAAAATGGTTTCAATACAAATAAGAATGTGATTATAAATTGATAATATTAAAATTATTTTGACTAATTTCTTCGTTTACAGGTTTACGCCCCTAAATCACTTCCTGAAAATGCGTTCAAAATAAATTATTTCAAGTACTCCTCCGTCCACAAATAAGTGCTCTATTTTGACCAAAAAACTCTCACAATTTTGATTAAAGTGGAGCATTTATTTGTGGACAAAGGAGTATTATATTAGGGAGGGAGTAATTCCTAAAATAAAAATAAAAGGTCCCATAAAATCCAAATTATTATGGAAATTTTATTCCCAGTTCGCAACCAAACAGAAGTAGAAAGAAACTTGACATCATGTTGGATCATAAAACATGGGTAGACCAAGTCTAATGGGACCCACTAGAGTCGAGCGTGATTGCCACGCCATCATCCAGTATTAACTGTTAAGACCACTATTTCACTTCCACCGAATCTCCGAGCACTATTCTGTCTAAACAAACAAAAAATAAAGGTTTTTTGTTCGAAAAATTAAAAATCTGTGAAATTCACACTAAGTCATATAATAAAAACAAAGTTTATTTATCCCTTTTATTTGGTCATCACACAACAATGAACAAATGAAAAGGTTTATTTATCATATTCTATTGGCTACCAAATTACTACAATAATCAACATGTAAAAATTTTATTTGATGAACTATATCAATATGGATATCTATTTATAGAGAATTTAAAAATATGGTTTTTGGTATTTTTGTTTTATTTTTTTAGAATTTTATATTTTGTACTATTTTCATTTAAAAAAATTCAAAAATTGTAATAACTTAATAATTATGAATGAGATTTTAGAAAGTTTTTAGGGGTAATATGGTCTTTTCGAAGGAGACACCATGACTACCTTGAATTATATAATAGAGATAATCACGCCCCAACAATCCTATTGCTTCACCACATTCGTGACTTGTTTTTCTTTTCAAACTTTTTCACATTTTTAATCATAAATGTTAAACTTTCATCTCAACCAACAACTTTATTGTGATGATCCTTAAAATATAATAAACACACTCTTAAGGGATGACATTATGAGGGTGACTACACCTCCTCGGTTGGTTTGATTTTCCTTTTGTGTTTGTTTGGGTTTTCCCTCATTTGCATAAAAAAAAATTTAAATGATAGTTGAGGCTCAGGAATATATTATATACTCTATCACCTCCCCTCACATAAAAGATCTTTTGGGCTTGAAATGTAGACGTAGCACAAGTTCCATCATCCATCTCAACCAAAAGCTTAAGCTGATTGTACAGACATAACCAAAAGAATAGAACAATTGTATTTCTCACGCAAGAGAAGAAAAAATTTTAAAATTAATATATGTAATTATGTATTTGTAAAAATTACAAAAACTATATTTTAAAAATTTACATGTTGTGATAAATCTAACAAGATATTTATGACTATTTTTTCCTTATGTATATAAATCACTAATTGTGGTTAAAGTGAGAATTGTAATGTAGTAAATTAATGTAATTATGTTCATAGGAAATTAGGAATAATAGCTTGTCATGAAGGTGTTTACGCTATTTTTTTTTTAAAGTAAACAGAAGAAATAGTCTTATACTATGTATTTATTAATTCAGCCAATCGTATTTCGCCTAATCCTTATTATAGAAAAATTAATTTATTAATTCAAGATATTCATTTTCTTCCTTTATAATTTGTCATCCTATCATATTTCATGAGGCAAATTTGTGTGTCCAACCCCTACTCTCTTTTGTGGCACATTACCACGCCTCCTCCTCCTCCTTCTAAGGATGACAGTTCCATTCGGATCACACCTTAGTGAGTTTATATAGTAATACTTCCTCCCTAAATAAAAAATTGCAACAAAGGGGAGGTCAAGGACTCCATTTTTTTTTATAAGTGTGTTTAATTTAGTAGATTAATAAAAGTAGGAGCGAGAAATAAAAGTTAGTAGAGTAGAAAAAGTAGGAGAGAGAAATAAAAGTTAGTAGATTAATAAAAGTAGGAGAGACAAATATTTATATTTATATTTATATTTATATTTATTTATATTTATATTTATATTTATATTTTATTTTACTTTTATTTTTATTTTTATTTTTATTTTTATTTTTATTTTTAATTTTAATTTTAATTTTAATTTTTAATTTTTAATTTTAATTTTTAATTTTAATTTTATTTTTATTTTTATGTTTATTTTTATTTTTATTTTATTTTTATTAGGGACAAAAATTTAATGAGCCCAGAGCCTCAAGCTCATTTCATTTCACCTCTTCAGTATTTTACTTTTCATTCTTTTCAAACCCTTCATTTAATCTGACTCCAAAACCGTCACCGAAAAAGTCGACCGAATAATCACCGTCGAAAAAGTCATTCCGAAAACCGTCGTCGGACAAGTCGTCCCGAAAATCGTCGACGGAAAAGTCGGCCTAATAATCACCGCCGAAAAAAGTCACTCCGAAAACCGTCGTCGATTAAAAGTCGTCCTGCAAATCGTCGCCGAAAAACTCGGCTTGAAAATCGTAGCTGGAAAAGCCAGTCGAATAATCACCGCCGGAAAAGTCATTCCGAAAATCGTCGCCGAAAAACTCAGCATGAAAATCGTCGCTGGAAAAGTCGGTCGAATAATCAACGCCGGAAAAGTCGACCGGATAATCATCGCCGGAAATGTCATTCCAAAAACCGTCGTCGGAAAAGTCGTCCCGAAAATTGTCGCCGGAAAAGTCGGCCGAATAATCAACTCTGAAAAAGTCAGTCCGAAAACCGTCGTCGGAAAATGTCGAGCTGAAAAACAATGCTCGAAATAATAATAATAATAATGTCTGATCTGATCTGATCTGATTTGACTAAGTCTGATCTGATCTGATTACTGTAGCTTTTAAGTCCAAAAGAACAGTGCCTTAGACATTGGAATTTGGATGTCGATGACGAAATTGGTTTAGAGTCAAATGTTGGGGAATTGTATTCAATAGCAAAGTCAACGAAATTTCTTTCTCCAACTGGTAAAATTGTGTGGAGTATCTAATATTAAAATGATGATGATATGATGCCCGAGCTAGGAACAACTGTACTCCCTTCGTAACATAAAACTTTCAACAATTGGTTTTGCACGCATTTTGAGGAAGCGATTTACTGGTGTAAACGAAGGAATTAGCCAATATAATTTTAATATTAGGAACTTATAATCACATTCTTATTGCTTGTATTAAAACCATTTTGGTTAATTCCTTCGTTTACACTCTTAAATCATTTTCTCAAAATGCGTGCAAAACCAAATGTTGAAATTTTTATGTTACGGAGGGAGTAATTTATAACATCAAGTGGAGTGAAATTATGGATAATCCAATTTGTGTTCGATCAATGATGGGATCATCCCTACATAAAATAAAAAAAATTACAATATATAGTTAGCATAAAAAATTATAAGCTTTACTAGAATTTTATCTTGCATGAAAGATGACTCGATGCTTATGGAAATTTCTTCCTCCGTTCCAACATTAAAGAGTTTCATATTTGCTGATGCATAACGTAAACTATCAATATCTTTAATCTTAATTTTACATGTTAACATCTTAATCTTAAATTACAAAAAATAGATTTTTTTACGGAAAATAAAATAAAATAATTAAGTACTCATTGAAAAGAATTTATCTAACAAGATTTCACATGACCATATATCTTCTAAATAGATACTCCATCCGTTCACAAATAAATGCTCCATTTTGATCAAAATTGTGAGTTTTTTGGTTAAAATGGAGCATTTATTTATGGAGTATTTAAATAGATATATGAACCACATGACCATATAAATGAGACAAACAATTTAGAAGAAAATAATATGGTTCATCAACCCTTCTTTAAATATTTCAAGAGGACAAAAATGGATGAAAGAATGAGCTAACTTGTAACTACTCCCTTAAACATGAGAAAGAAGCCATGTGTTTCACCTACTAACCTATCTTCAATTAAGGAGAATTATTTTTTTATACTTTAAAAAAAAAATCAAATTAAGGAGGATTTTTTCTAATAATAAAAAGAAATGATTCTAACAATAAAACATTTTTGCAGTCAATAATTTATTAAAAATAATTCATCCTCTTCATATTAAATTATTAATTATAACAAAAATTTAGTCAATAAATAATCAAAACTATTGCAATCAATATAATGCATTACTGGAGTTTCTGAAAAAAAAAAGTTAAAAAAAAAGATGCATTACAAAAATGATAGGGGAGCCATATATACTCACCCCGTAACATAATATTTGCAAAAATTGGTTTAGCACGCATTTTGAAGAAACGATTTAAGTGTGTAAACGAATGAATTAGTCAAAATGGTTTTATTGCAAATACAAATGTGATTATAAGTTACTAACATTAAAATTATTTTGATTAATTATTCGTTTACCCCCTAAATCGTTTTCTCAAAATGCGTGCAAAACAATTGTTGCAAGTATTATGTTACAGAGGGAGTACATTATTTTATAATGTCACACTGTCCCATAGTTCCTTAAATTACTCACATATCGCGATCTGAATGTAGGGGATGTTTGGGAGTTAGAAGTTTGAGGAAAAAAGAGAGGTTTGACCAACTCAAAGTTTTTTTTTGGTGTTTAAGCTCTTTTTCAAAAAGCTCATATGAGGAATTTTTTGGAAGAACTTATTGTTTTTTGGTTCTTTTGACTTTCAAACATCTAACAGCTACCGCTATTTACCAAACACTCAAACAACTAATGTAATTAGTTAGTCAAATCAGCTAGTCAAAACAGCTAACTCAATCAACGGGAAATACCCAGTATATCAAAATGATTTTTTTAACTCACATATCAAATGACATTTTTGTAATTTTGTTGAAAATATATTACCAAAACACCCCCTATTTGGTTAGTGCTTGGATCTCTGCCCATAAATTTGTCAAAATTACCTTAAAATGCCATTTGATATGTGACTTACAAAAATAAATTTGATATATTGAAAAACCCTCCTCAATCAACTAACCTCTAACAACTATCAACTAACTTCCAAACAAAGCCACAATGAACTATACATAATTCTAACCTATTTTTATCCCATTTTAATGGAATGGCGAATTATAAGAGTGAACTATTAAGGTTTCCGAACAAACAAAATGCAAGCCTGCAAGTAGTATTGACTTTACGTCATTAGTCTTTGCCCACCAAAAAGTGGAAGCTTTCAAAAAAGAGACCTAAACGCATTTTTCTAATACCCAACTTACCGAAAAACACCAAAAGAAAGCCTTCATTTTCTCTCAAAAATTCAAACCACCCAAAGAAAGCAACAACCACTTTACACCCCGCACCAAATTGAAGGAATTTCAAAAACTCAACAACAATGGCAATCGCCGCCGCAGCATTTTCTGTCTCCTCTTCTCCTTCATCTTCATACCTCAAACTTCAGCATCATCGCACTCCCTCTCCTTCATTTCCACCTCCGTTAACCCTAACTTCCTCCGCCATTAAAACCACTACTCCTCTTTCTCTCTCTTCAAACATCTTCTTTCGCCATCCCTCTCACATTTGCCGACACATCGCTTTCGCATCCTCCGATGATGGTGGAATCTCTGGCGGGAACTTCGGCGGCAACGGTGACGGCGGAGGTGGTGGTGGTGGTGATGATGAGAATCAGAATAAGAAGGATGCATTTATGGTGTTATCGGAGATTGGAAGATCGGTGGACAGTTTGCCCAAAGATTTGGCAGCTGCGATCGGAGAAGGAAGGATACCTGTGGATATTGTAAGGAAATATTTGGAGCTTGAAAAATCGGCGTTTTTGCGGTGGCTGCTTCAATTTGGAGGGTTTAAGGAAAGATTGTTAGCTGATGATCTTTTTTTGGCTAAAGTTGGCATGGAATGTGGTGTTGGTATCTTCACTAAGGTCTGTTTATTTTCATTCTTTTCTATACCTTCTTTGAATTCCCATTTTCCTTTTTGCAAATACAGTATATGTTTATGCATGAAGAATAATTTGATGACAATGTGCTAATTTTTCTCTCATATATGTACTTTGTATCATTCCCCTTATTCTGGCCTTTAGTTTACACTGCATGGCGACTGGTAAGCTCCTGAACTGTCAGCTGGTTAGAGCAGTGGCAGAGCTAGATTTTTTATTTTTTTATTTTTATCACAGGGCCTGAAATCAATATCATACGAAAGTAATAAAATAATATTCACCAAAAAATGTTAAGAATGTAGCTAGTAAGACTCGAACCGTAGTGGACAGAATTATAAACAAACAATCAAATCGTTAGAGACATTAGAGGCAGGGGTTTATGTCCGCATTAGTTTGGACTGTGGAATCCATATTCGGTTGTTCTGGTGAACATAATGATTTGCTAAGAGCTTTTTTATTGTAATACAAGTATACAACAACGAGCATTTTGGTAAAGGCCAGTGTGAGTGTATGATTTGGTTTGTTCTTAGCTCATACTTTTTGATGATGAGCTTGAGATTGTTTGTCTGTGAGATGGTATTTTCTCCCCTAATGCTCTGGAGTACTCCCTTGTACTCAAGTAATAAGCCAAATTTATCTTGTATCTTTAAAACTCATTGACTTCGACCGCTGAACTCTGTCTTAAAGAAAAACTTTAACAATGAAAATCATGCAAAATTTTTATCGCATATTGGTTTGATGCTTTTATAATTGTTATTTCTACATCATTACTCTTTTTTTATCAAATTAAAAATCATTCCAGGGTCAAATTTAGTAAGCTACTACCAAAGTCTAACAAGACCCACTTTGGAATGGGTTAGTGATCTAGAAAGGGCCCTACAAATTGCATCATACCTCCCTGTCATTGTTTACTACATGTGGAGGAAAATGCAAATATCAGTAAGTAGATAGTGAGTAATTGTAAGTTTTAGTTTGGGAAGGATGGGGTGGAAAAATTGTGCTATAGGTATATTGTCTAGTAAAGCACAGGAATAAGTGAATCATAGTATGCTACACTTTCTCCTCTCTTTTTTCCCTCCGATAATGTGGGTACTAAAAATCAGTGACAGTGTCAGATGAAGTGTAGGATACTTGCCTTTAAGGTAAAGAAGGTGCAGTTTAATTATCAAATTATCAAGCTTTTCTACGTTCTGTGTCCATTTTGAAGTGTGAATATTAACATCATTTAAGAATTGTTTGGGTAGCAGAAATTGAAGAAATGAAGGAGAACAAATCTCTTTATTTGGGAAATAGGTTCAGGAAAAGAAGGGGAGTGAGAGGGATGGATCCATTTTCCTCCCTCCTTTAATAACCATTTCCCTCCAAAGGTGAAGAGATTTGGAGTGAAAACCCCTTTTCTCCTCTGCTTCTTTTCCCTCCACTTCCTACTTTTACCCTCCATATGTCTATCCTAAGTCCAAACGTAGTTTTAGGGGCTAATAGGGATTGTTATAATGTTGTTACTTGTTAGCAAACTTAGTGGAGATTTCAATTTTTTATTAGAAGATGGTTTGTTGCTGCATGGTGTCCATAACTTAAGTCTCGTAGAACTAGTATGTGAGGTTGACGCTATTCTCGTTCTCTTTTAATTTGTTTTTTTGAAATTACTGCAAAATCTAGCTTTTGTATTACTGCGTAAAAGGCCACTTTAACTTCTAGCTTGTTAGTAGCTTTCTTGATCCTGCAACTGTCTTTTTTATCACTCGTGCCCTTTTCAGATCTTCCTTGTCTCCCTTTGCTTTGTGTCTTTTGTGAAATATCATGTGACAGACATGGTCCTTATTATATTTATTGTGATGTAGACTGCTGCAGAATATGAGAAGAGAAAGGAGAATTTCTTCAATGAACTGGAAGTTGTATTTGCAGATGTGGTATGTAATTCTGGAATATATGCTTTCATTTGTTGACTCATTCTTGCTTTTCTGTTCTGTCACAACGAATGGTTGTTTATGACTTTGTACCCTCAAAGGCTCAACTGCATGAATCTACATGGTTGATGTTTTAATGTAGACATGGGCATTTCACTGCAGGATCTTGCTGGTTTAATTTGATGTATCATGCTCATTTCTATTGTTTCTTAGCTTCTTATCTTTCTGGCTTTTAGGTAAACATCCTGCCATTGAATGTAGGGCATAAGACGTGTAACTGAGCTGTCTAGTCTTCTTTGATGTATTCACAGTTGGAATTGCAGATTGTCTTTAAATAAAGGAGATCCTGGGAGTTAATGGCACAATGTACACTGTGATGTCTAATTGGAGTATTTTTGGAACAAATTTTCTAGATATGTATTAGTTTAATGAAGTATAATCTTCAAGTTTATTATGTTGCTAGCTAATTTTATTTTTATGTAGCTAAGCTGGTAATGACACACCCTCCACCTAATGTTGGGCCAAGGCTTGTGTTATACTGATTACTGATCGTAGGTTTTAACTTGCCATATGAGCAGGAGCAGCTCTATTTTTTTGGGTGCGAAAATTAGCCCGCATGCTAACCCTAATGCTATCACCTTGTGGCCATACCACTATACCACCTCCTTGACTGGTAATGGATTACTTACTTGTACAGTATAAGAGCCCAAGAGTAGGGATAAAGGAGGAAAATCTCATGCAAGGGATGATGATTGAACTTTGAACACTGGGGTAATAGATTGGTCCTTCAGCCATTGGGCCAACCTTGATCCTTCAGCCATTTGGCCAACCTTGATCCTCATATGAGTAGCTCTATGCCCCAATGTACTCTAAACTCTAAAGTCTAAAGTAATTACCTGTTTCAAAGTGTTCTCAATTTACATTGACACTCTTGCCAGTGTATATTTTTTTACCATTAATATTCTTAATTACTTCGTATTAATTGGTAAAAAAAAAAAAAAAATGATGTTTTTAAAGTTCTTTGAAACCAATGCAAGTAAGATTCCATCTGATTATGTATAATTTTTTTAAAAGATTGGGAAAATTTTAGAGATTGATATGAATATATGATCATGAATGGTGCCAAGATTGTAATTAGGTAGAGCCTAATGAAATGGAGAGAGTAATTGCATAATCATTGACCCAAAATTTTGACACTGTACACTAGAATCTCCTTGGTACTATTTTCTGATAGCTAAATTGCTTCTTTGAAAAGGCTATGGCCGTCATTGCAGATTTCATGCTTGTTTATCTACCTGCTCCAACTATTACCCTCCGACAACCTCTTGCATTGAATGCTGGACGTATTACAAAGTTCTTCCACAATTGCCCTGATAATGCTTTCCAGGTCGGTTCTTTTTTTTTTTTTTAATAATATAAAGGGAGCAATATCAATTTGTGCTACTTTGCCATGTTCAGATCTGATCTATGCTTTATTAGCTCTATTGCCTCAGTTTTATGCTTCTTTTTGCAGATTGCTCTTGGTGGCGCTTCATATTCATTGATACAGAGGGTAGGGGCTATTATGGTAAGCACATTGAGTTTTGTTTCATATTTTTCTCTATTATTTTCTCTTCCCATGTTGCACCTTTTGTAATTTCTTAATTGGCTAATCCATATCTTTATGCAGCGGAATGGGGCCAAACTTTTTGCTGTCGGCACTACATCCTCTTTGGTATGTTATTGGTTGTTATTTTTTTGTCAATTTTAGCAAGTTCAATAACTTTGGATCAATTGCTTTACTTTCAAGATTGAGCAATATAACTATTCTACTATCCTTAAATTGTTTTAAAGCTGATTTAATATCAATTAAATATGAGAGTGAATAGCTTTTAATGAATTTTCATTCACAGCTGAGCTAAGCTTAACCATTGAAATCTAAGTTTCTGTGGCACCATCCAAATTCTTCATATTACATTGTCAATTTGTCATCTTGAACCTCTATTTTCACTTGAGGTGTCTTGTTGCATTGTTGTTTTAAAAGCATCTTGCTGTTGTATTGTTTACCATGAATGATGAGCATATTTATTGACTTATACCCTCTTTGAAATTTTACCTAATGTCTCCTAATTGAATATTGAAGGTTGTAGTTACAAGATTGACAGTTTTTTTTTCCTTCTTCTTCTTCTTCAGATTGGTACATCCATAACTAATGCTGTGATAAATGCACGGAAAGCTGTTGATAAGTCGGCAGGTGACGAAGTAGAGAATGTTCCTATAATATCCACTAGTGTCGGTTATGGTGTATATATGGCAGTTTCAAGCAACCTTAGGTAAGTTCATGTATTGTTAGAAATGCTTGTGTGATCTTTATCGTATCCTAGAATATGCTGTGAATAGTTGTTGACTAATTTATTATTGTACTATGAATACCTATTTTATATCCTGATGTCTTGAATTGGTGCAATGGCAAATATTGATGAGTATACATGATTACGAAGTATAATTTATGGACTATATGCAGCTCAGCTGTCGAAAGTTTGGCCTATGTTGGTTTAGTGGAATAGCTATCTTTTTGTAAAATTTAGTGTAGGACTAGTAGATTGTTTATCA
This sequence comes from Salicornia ramosissima, assembly GCA_951394345.1. Classification (NCBI taxonomy): domain Eukaryota; kingdom Viridiplantae; phylum Streptophyta; class Magnoliopsida; order Caryophyllales; family Amaranthaceae; genus Salicornia; species Salicornia ramosissima. The sequence continues at coordinate 56,425,769 of OX596236.1, read as the reverse complement.
TGTTCTCATTTTGGCCAATTGAAAAGCAATTCCAAATTGCTTACCTTTAGCTGTGAGCCTGTGATGTTAATTGAGTTACAGGGTGTACCACTGTACCTGACGATTGTTTATTGGTGAAGTATAACAATGCCCTCTTGCCAGCTACATAATTTACAAGCTCTCACCTACACCCTTTTTGAGATGAAGATTTCAAGCCCTCAACCTGGGCTGCAGAATGCTAGTGGTATCAGTAACTGAGCCAATGACGATCTACAGAGCTGCAGCCTTGCAGTGGATATTATAAACCCGTAAAAATTGTGACCATGAATGTTATGTGTATTTGTTGTCAGTCTGTGAGAGAAATCTTGCTTTCTATTAACTTTAACAGAATTTGTCTGGTGAGATCTTTTCCTCAGCTTTTATGCTTCATGTATGCAGATACCAAATTTTGGCTGGTATCATTGAACAACGGATGCTGGAACCAATGTTTCACAAACAGAAAATCTTGCTAAGTGCTCTTTGTTTTGCCGTACGAACAGGCAACACATTCTTGGGTTCATTATTGTGAGTACTTAATGCATTCATGATTCTTTCTTTCCTCTTTCTTCACCTCTCTGCTCCATATCTCGTCTTTCCCTGTCCAGCTGTTTTATCTTCTGCATTGTTTACTGTGTCTGTTAGGTGGGTGGACTATGCACGCTTGATTGGTATTCAGAAGGCTCATAACGAAGAACATCCTTAAAACTGTAAGAGTGTAAATCCAGCTTTTATTGCTATCACATTGAACATAGGTCATTTGATTAATCCTACAGGAGGTTTGTGCCTCAGGTTATTAGGTTGTGATATTTTTATGTAATTTGGGAATGGAAAATCTTGTTCCATACATTGATTGCCTTTTGTCCCCTTTGTTTTGCCTGTAATTATTCCTCATTGGTGGCTCGGAAATGAGGTGCTGCTGATGGAAATTTTTAAATAGTGAGATGGCTGTTGCTGAACTGTAATGTTTTTGCATTTTTGGGGATTGACAAGTATCTTCAACAGGGCTTAAAGCTGCCTTGGTTTCTTGAAAATAATTCAATTTCACACTTCTTTCTTCATTAACATGGGAAGGGAGAATCACTACTACTTTAATGCCATTGTGATTTGTGAATGTGTGATGTGCATTTTTCTATATCTATGGACTAATGGATGTTTTAATCCTAGGAATCTGCAAACATTGCATTTCCCCCCCTTTTTTTCCCTTGATTTTTTTGGATATATGTAGCCATGTAGGTGTTTTCGGGGATAAATCTGAATGGCTTTCTTTGATTCCAAGTACAGATAGCATAATGTATGGATGAGAAATATCCGGATCATTTTTGTACAAGGGATTCACAATGTGAGATACAAAATTAGCAAATTCAGGGGCGTAATGTCCAGTTACCTAATATAGGGGTACTTTGGAAATATATTTGCTACAAAATACCATTTGATATCTTTGCTAAAATTCTCATATTGATTAACTAGGAATTTCCCCTTTGTACTTGCTTCGTCCGTAATTGTTTGCACCATTTTTTCATACAGTCGCCAAGTGTCATCTTTTTTTTTTTTTTAAATCTCAAATATCCCTATTTATGTATTAATAGAAGTTACAAAATTTATTTATTTGAAAACTATAGGTTGTGATGCATCAAATTTGAACTCACATGATAGTAGTCTAGTATGTATGTCTTATAAGCCAAAGAAAATTAGAGGTGAAAATTTGTCTAAAAATTTCTGAAAGTTTTAGCATTTTGTGAAAAATACCTTGAATTTATTTTTTGGATTATTTGTCCAAAACTACTTTAGTTATACCACTTTTTATAAAAAAATTATTTTACAAAAATTTGTCTAAAACTACCTTTATTAGCCAATTCTTTGTTAACCACTTCCTTGTTCGTTGGTTTTGCGTTGACTTTGCTTTTTCCTAGAAAAAAATTCACACAATCAATGTTTTAAGGATCGTTTTTCCTAAAGGATCAAATTTAAGGTTAGAATCTCCAAAAAAATGATCAAGTAGGCTTCTATTTGCATTATAGATTTGTCTCGGTATGTGTTCATTGTTTTGCATGCCAAAAAAATTATCCCTTTCAAGGTTTTGGTGGGTCATTTGTGCCCTAAAGGGTCAGCTTTTGGATAGAAACTGTGAAATATGGGGGCAAGTGAATTTTAAAATGAGGATTTGGTTAATTAGAATTTTCAATTGTGTTCTTTTTTTCCTATTGAATGGTTCCTAAAGGCTAAATCTTTGGAATAAGTATGTTATATTTCAAAGTTGTGCTACCAAAAGTTTTCTACAACTTTGTATTGTTAAATAATAATAAAAAAGTTTCATGGTGTTTTTCACAAAACGCTAGAACTTTAAGGATTTTTTAGACAAATTTTCCTTAAAGTTATAAAACTTGGCTCCAAATATATTGTGCAAAGTGCAAACTTAATGTTGTGTTATTTTCACCTTAAAAAAAGTTTTAGTTTTATAAAATTTAGATAAGGTTTAATCGAGTGTAATAAGTTCAATAAGGTTTGATCATATTCATTCAGATGTGATGTGGTCTAATTATTTTTATAATCATGATTAATTAAGTTTAATTAGATTTAATAAGTTTCAATTAAGTTTAATAAGTTTCAATTAAGTTTAATAAATTCAGTTTAGATAAGCTCAGACTATTGAGTTGAAGATTACACCCAAAGTAATGGTCAATATTGAAAATTTGTGTCAATCATATTAAAGAATTACATACACTTTTCATTCGTTGCTCGAAGTCACTTAATAAGTAATAACCATCCTAGATTCTTTAAAAGGGCATTATAATTCTTGTAGGTTTTGTAAATGATTACCTCAAAAAAAAAATGTTTTGTAAATGATAACTTTATGTCTTATTGTCTTATGATCCGTGATACAAATTTGGATGAAATTAGATGGACCACAAATTAATACTTGGATAATGCTATATGCAATCCTATATAAGTGTTAAATACACTTTCTAATTTCTATAGTAGTAAGAAATTAGAAATTTATGACAAAATCACACAAAATTCGGTGTAATTAATGTTTAAAATTTCAATTTCTTTTTTTTTTAGTTACTTATAGATGATTTTCGAACATTTCAAACCGGAACGAAAATACCCAAAATATAGTGCAAGGATAATTAAATCGTAAAGATGTCTCACAAGAGTGACGATCCACTAGACCACTATATAGTACATAAGATAAGATGTTGACGGAAGCTCTACGAGTCCATAGCCATGCACCGATGAGTTGAGGTGTTAAAAGTTCTCCTAAAGAAGTAAAGAACATAACCCCTAACATGACTCGAAAAATCTCCTGTCTCTTGAGAGATGTAGCCTGCATACACTTAGTGATTGGATTAACTTTCGTGGGAGCTTTTTTTTTTTTTTTTTTCTTTCTTTAAATCAATGAATCACACCTTTAATTAGGATATATGCTTCCGGCAGTGAGCACCTAGTTCTCGTTCGAAGTTGTGCTTTCGGGTGAGGTCGAAAATTGACATTCATTTGTTAATTTGTTATTGCTAATTCCGGAAAGAAAGTTAAACGCGACAAATATCCAGTAGACCAGTACAATAATATAACAAATACAAAGGAGATTTCGTAATTGACTACTATTTGTTGTAGAAGAAAGAGCCGAAAAATTGATCAACTTTAAGCTATAATCAACGGTTACAGCCTTTGGGTTTTGAGCTTGGGTGGTTGAACTACTGATTGTACCAAAATTTATATTCCTAATCCTCCATCACACATTCATGCCCCATTTAATTTGTCATAGTTTGAAACTTTGAATGTCGTAATATATTTCTATTCTCAAGTATGTTCTTTATAAATGTTGTTCCATCCATTCTCAAGTAAAGACCATAAGAGCAAAATGGGGACTTAATTTTTTAAATTTTAGTGCAATTCATTATTTTTTGATGAGTCTAGAATTTAGCTTAACTCACTCCAAAAGAATACCACCTAAGAGTTTGTTATTTTCAACTGATTTAGTTTATCTAAACTTATTTGACCTTATTTTGTACCGGAGTTTAACCTTATTAGATCTTAGCCAAATTTATCTCAAATCATCTTTTTCATATACGAAGTACATAGTATAAAATAAGGTGAAAAAAAGCTCAGTATTGTGGAATGTTCTTACTAGTCCTGTCCAACGGGGCGGGTCAGGGGCGGGTCAAATATTAAGCGGGCTGGGCCGGGCCGGGCCTCACATATTTTTTAATGGGCCAGACCGGGTCAGACCCTATTTGACCCGGCCCGGCCCGACCCACATTATCCAATAAGATTGCAGAGTTAGTACTCACTACTTAGTATGTTACTGTACACTTGTACAATACACAAAACCATGTCACTGACAATACACAAATGAAGCAGGCCATTGCTGTATTAGAGTATGTATTCCTGTCAATTGATGACAAAACAATTATTTTGATTAGAGCAATCAACTATTCAGTTAGAACCATATTTTTTAATAATATAACATACTTATATAGCTATTGAATTTTTTTGATTAGAGTTATACAACTGATTATTAGAACAGTGAATAGTTTATATGCATAGCTGATTAGAACAAATAATTACAACATCAGCAAGACACCAATTACATCACATAATTGACAACATAAGCAACAAGATTGAATATTTGAATTACAACAAAAACAGGACAAGAAGAACAGCAGGTTCCATAGCATCACGACAACAATAGCAACAAAACAATTTTCATTCGATGAAAAAGGACCAAAAACCATATTTGTTTGTTTTTTTCTTGCTACTAATTACACCAGATTCATAACAAATATTATAATGAAGATATGAGTATTGCAAGTTGAGTATAAAAGTTCAAGTAGTAATGACACGCAATTCAGCATGTAATGGGGCTTTTGCCTATAATTTTTTTGACCCTTTAAAAGCCCGCCCCGACCCGCTTAGGCCCGTTAGATTGTTGACCCTATTAGGACCCGCCCCATTTATAAAAAGGGTCGGGTCATAAAAAATTTAATGGGTCGGGCCATGATTTTAAATGGGGCCCCGCCCCATTGAACAGGCCTAGTTCTTACTAGTACAAATACATTACATTTCCACCTAAGACTGACATTCCTTATGAAAACCCCAGGGACAACAGAATCTGATGAATGATGATAGAATGTTTAATGAACAAGAACACAAGAAGAGGGCAAACACTGCTCAGAAGAGTAAAACTATATCTTATTATTTGGTTCACATATAATATAACAACGAATTATACACTTGCAGCTATGAGAAAGGAAATGTGTTACCAGCACTTCGTGCAATGGTATACATCATACGTATGAAGTAAATACATTCTATGGACGGTCCAATTTTAATTTTCATCATCATCAGATGTACAAGGGTACACAACTGCTCAACTACATTACAATTACAGTGCCATGAAGAAACATAAAACTAACCATTCATGTGGATCAATCTTTCCATCTAGCTCAATGGAATGAAATTGCATAATTTTGGTAAACTAACACTACTATTATAGACATTATAATGTAAGAGTATAGTATCAAGTGCCAGAAACAGGGCCGTCGAAAGATTGTGTCTTTCTCAGATTCCAGTGCAGACCCTCGTGGATGCTGCGCAAGAAATCGCTGGTGGAATCGACTTGGCAAGCTGTTGGCACGGGCCAAGGAGCCATGCTGCATATAAGAGCATCACCGGGCCCCAGTTGTTTTCGGTCTTTGCCATCAAATGAGGCCCATGCAGGGCTTCTGCTGTTGAATGGTACTTGGACTCTCAATGTTACATGTTCTGGCAATATCAGAGGTCGAAATGACAGAGAGTGGGGGCAGATTGGTGTGAATAATATGCCGGGGACCTGTCGAAATAAATCATAGTTAGAGGACTATGATGGATGGTTACCTCAGGTATCAACACCTTCACATTCAGCATTATCTAATAAGGCTTTCAAGCATTAATACATGTAATACTATGCATAAAAAAGAGTAACTAACCCGAGCAAACCCTTTCCTTTATGGCAATAAATTATGGTGATGAGAATGAATTTTTTAAGTATAATTTTGTAAGGGAAATATAACTATTATCTCCATTGGAACATAATCTCATTCCCAAACTTGAATTTTCTTTATGTTTTAACGTTTTTCATTACCATTCATTATCACTTGAAATGATGGTATTGGATGGGAATGATGATTTATGAAGAAAATTGAGTGATTTGTAAAATTGGAGGCAAACTTGCAACATCATGGGAATGGATATTGATTCTCTTCCAAATTTATGTACAGTTTTATTCACATTACCTTTGTTTATGTCCGGTGACCAAACAGGCCGTTAGGGAATCATGAGGCTTAAAAACTACGAACTTTCTAATTATGTCAATTTTTAAAAGTACCAAAAAAAATCTCCATCTTAATATAACAAAAGCACATTTCATTTGTAAGTCACCACAAAATAATAGGCAACATTTAATGATATCTTTAACTAAGAAGTAAGAAACCTAAAGAAACTATATTGATGTGGTGAAGGCATTAACTCAATCACAAAATAATGAAGGGTATTTGGTCAAAGTATATTAACTCAATTTCTTAACCCAAAAAATCCAAATTAAACAGGCCCTACTATGCAGGGATGTAGGGAGTTGCTAAGCATGGAACATTGAAATATCAAGAGTGATATAACATATATACACAAAGAAACAAAAAGTAGGATGGAGTAGTTTTAGATATTAGATCACACCTGAGGATGAACCATTGATCCTCCAGCTGCCAATGAATATGCAGTGCTTCCAGAGGTAGTGGATAAAATCAATCCATCTCCTTGAACACATGTCACAAAAGTGTTGTCACAGTAACATTCTAGATTTGTGAGGTAGGACGATATCCCTCGATCAATTGTGACCTCATTTAGAACTAGAATCGGTTCCTCCGTATCAAACTCGTGCTTTGCGGTCTCTCGAATTACATAGCACTGTAGCCTGTGTCGTAATGTGATGCTGATGGGACCCTGAAGAACGGAATCAAGTGATTCCTTACATTGCTCACTATCTAATGTATGTTAAAGAACAACTTCAAATTAGTGGAAAGGTAATTTTAAAAAAATGACAAGTTGGTTTCCTAAAATGAATATTTATTTCGAACCGAGCTAGAAATTCGGAAAACAAAAAGGATACAAAATGGTGTCATGAAGCCCAGCGATCCCATAGCTAATGGAACTACAGGAGGAACTGGTCCTTTGAACAATGAGGCAGCCTGCAGCAAAAAGCGGGAATTAGTTTCAGGTAGGGAAAAACGAGTAACATACTATCATAACCAGCTGATAGCACTAAACTAATTTCTGAACAATATATTAGGCCCTGTTCTTTTGAACTTATTTCACACAAATTCAGTCCAATACAGTTCAGCTCCTGCTAGTCTAGGATTTAGTTTAGTTCAGATTCATTCAATCCAAAAGAATAGGACCTTGCAGCGGAGAATATTTGAGAAAAAAGTGATTGTGTATGATTTTTCTAGGCTCTCATACTAACAGTAGTTAAAATAGAGAAGAAAAGACACGGAACAAAGTAACATACCCAAAGTACAGTTCCATCCCCACCAAGAGTCACAACCAAATCAACCTTTGCATGTAACATCAAGACCTCCTCATCTGACAATGAACATATTAAAATGTGAAAAAAGAGTGAGAAAAAATTACAGCATTCACATGTGTTCCTCAATATCAGACATATACTCAATAAGAAGTTCTGCATGATAGTACTACTAGAAATTTGCAACTTAAAAAAGCTGCTCATAGTATCAAGTTTAAGATATTTCAAACTCACCATCATTCCAGGTCTGAACATAGTCAAAGTAAGGTGATTCATCTAAGAGTTCAGCTCGGACTCGTGGTTCCACGTATATGTTTAACTTCTTCTGTACTTTCAACCATCTGCAAAAACATCCAAAATTACTTAAATCTAGAGTAGCTTCTCAAATTGGAGGCACAACCAACTTGATTGAAGGCTTTAGAAAGAAGAAAGGCATTGAATCGAAAAAGAACTACAAAGATATTACAAAGATACAGTAGCATTTTATACCTGACCAGTTCAGAGCATAAAAGTCGAACAGAAGTTGAATTTGGCTTAGTCAAAACAAGAACCGTCTGGGGATTGCTTTCCCACTTAAGAAATATCTGAAAACATGGAACAAGCAGCCATTCCATTGAGAGACAAACAGAGAGGCTAGATATAGTGGAAGAATTCCAAAGCATATTTCTATAGCCACTAGAAAATCTTAGCATCAAATTTCTGCCATGGAAAATTTGAATTTAAGAACAAAAAAATTAAGATGTTGTAGAAAGCTGATCAAAGTTCATTTTTCCTTATTTTACCGCTGTTTGTTTTCACCATTACTACCAAATAACATGCAGGTGTATACAAGAAGTCAAGAAGGTATACCGTGAGACTGTCAGACTGATTTATAACTTAAATCACAAGTTATAATCTTACAAAAGAAGGATTTGAATCAATCTGAATTACATATTAGTACAAATAAACGGCCTATAGTCTGGATTCTGTAACAAAGAAGATCCTTAACCTATTGAATTTGCAAACAACAAAATGCAAGATTAATTATGCGATCCATCTATTGGAGATTATGCCACGTGTGATTCTAATGAGTTACTTAGCTCTAATGTTTGTTAGAATTAGTTAAGCTTTCTTGCTGTTTATATATATGTGTAAGGTTGTTGTAACAGTGATTGAACTGGTTCATTTTACAATAATAACAATTTAGAGCTTCTCCTATTTTCCTCTGTTGCGATTCATCTTCCCAAATTCATCACCATCATAGTAGAAACAGCAGTATATAGTTTATGTACATATTGAAAGTATACCTGTTTGCTACTGCGCTCAGTAGTTGTTATGTCTCCTCTGTCAAAAGAGACAACATCATGCTTGTACTGATTGCCGTTTGTACCTTCAATATTCCATGAAAGTTTGAATGAAGCCTGCAACAATAAAATTGACTAGAGAAGTTACCACTAGTACTGCAGTTCCAAAGACAGACATAATGAGGAAAGATTGCTAATATTGACGGTTGACTACTTTGAGATAGTTACGGCAGTTCAATATGAAGAATGAGTCTCTAATTATCTATGTTTTGAATTCAATTCAATTGGACAAAAATTGTAAGCTAAATGGCATTTAAAAATAGAGTCAGCTAAAAACATACCTTCTTCACTATCTTACTATTCACAGACTCGGAATTTGAATGTTCCCCATCCCGAAGGACCTCATGATTGCAGATTCCGTTTGCTCCACAGCAATCGCACTCTTCTGGTTGGTCCGCCAAGTCTGATATTCTCTTATTTGGAAGCTCACAAGACTCACAACCATTGTTTTCGGGTGAGAGCACTGCCATGGAAAGAGCAACTCATCACAACATTTTCTAAATTTTTATCCACCACAGGGTTGAAGATTCATCACTAACAACAATGTTGACACTTTGTTTCTGAAATGAAAGCTACTGAAAATAAGAAGCAACTGAACATACTTCAGCTCAAACATAAAAATCATCCCAGCAGAGATCTTCATTGCAACCACTGAATTCTCATCTTAAAACTCAGAGCATTTACACACGTGAAATGTACGCAAATTCTGTAATATCCTTTGACTTAGTCATTATAGTATTTTTGCTTTCTTGATACATGCTCTTTCTACTATCTTAAATTCATATCATGTGGTAACATTATCCAACTTTCCTTCAAGTAAATTGTTCAGCTGGATTTGAATCATTATTCGGCTCATAAATATAATTACTTCTACTCATGATTGTTCTTACTGATAAAAAGACCTATCCTTGAACACATTCTATACATCTTTTTGCATCAAAACAAGTTCATCTTAGAAATTAAAAGTCAAAGATAGCTAGGTCAGAAGAAAGAGTTGGTGTTTGACTAAAGAAATATCTACCTATATAACAGAAGGTACACACAATTACAACTGAAAACAACAAAGAAAGGTAAAACAAGTAAAACGAAATAGGGAACCTTTGCGCTCCAGTCGCAGGTTCCTTGACTTCTCCAGCTCAAATTTTCGCTTCCATTCAGCCGCCTCAGCTTGCGCCGAAGCCTTTCCTTCTGCGGCACGCCGTAGCGCCTTTGCAACAGCTAAAGTAGCAAACAATTCCATAAGCATTTGTCACTAGTGAATTGAAATAGGGCTAGTTCATACAAAGTATTGCAAATACAACTTACTTCTCATAGCTTCAGAAAACTCCACAAGATGCTCATCTATTCCCTGCAGAGGTTGCTCAAGAACCTCCTGTACTGCCTTTTCTGAGCAGTATAGGGAAAGTGAATCTGAAGTTCCATTTTCATGAAGTGAACAAGAAACACTCCCGTTTTCCTATAAAAGAAACCCATCAATGTTAAGTCAAGAAAACAAGCTTAATTCGAACGAGGAATTACTTCATTATCCACAACAATTCAAGCATAATTGGCAAAGCATAGGAGGACATTAGTGCTGGCAATGTGGGTTGACCTGGGTTGGGTTCGGGTTGAGCCATCAATATAAACGGGTTGAAATACCCAACCCATTTAATTAAACAGATTGTGATTCTACACCCAACCTTGTAATAAATGGGTTGATCCAATAACCCGTTAAATAATATTATCACTTTTTTATTAGCATTAAAAAACTTATACCATCATATATGTCTATACTATTATATAAACCGTAACGATAGCCATACATATTAGTGGGGTGATGGAATATGAATTCCAAGGCAATACTATCAACTGAAAGAATCAGAAATGCTCAAAAGAGAACAAAGCAGAAAAAGAAAGAAAAAAAAAACTCATATGGGGTTTACCGCACCAAGATTTCTTCTCGAATGCAGTTGCAGAACTTTGCAAACAATAAGTCTGAAGAGAAGGGTTTGTCCATTAATGATGCAAAAACACCCAAATCAAGATGATCCCTTTTAAAAAACTCAAGTAATGTCTCCTAACAAATCATACAAACCCAATACAATGGCAAGTCTTGCTCAATGTTTGTTCTAGGACTTCAAGCTTTGCAGATCAACATAGACTCCAATCATGATTTAGGACATTTATGACATCCAATCTCAGCAACAGAATTACTCCAAGGAACCATTGACACATAATCTAAGCTAAGCATTCATTTTGTATAGCATTACAAGTCATCATTTTACATAAACCCCAACTCATAAGCAATTGAACCAGTCAACAACACCCACCTCAGCACTCCCTTCCACATAATAAAATCAAGAAAAAACCCCATTTCTAGTCTAGCATAAAAGTATATAACTTTGAAATCAATTAGAAAACCCCAATTTCAGCTAGCCTTAAAAATCACATCTTTCCAACATCTCAAATCAGAGGGGGGCAATAAATTAGCTTGAAAGACAAGAATTTGAAAGCTTAATTCACAATTCCAACAGCAAAGCATACCCAAAATGAAGTTAAAGTACAGAAAACAATCAAACAGATACCATAATTCCCAAGTAAAATCAATGAAATCAAAATCTAGAATCAATCAAATTAACCAAGAAAATTGAATTCACCTGACGAGGAGACATGACAGATTATGAAATCGTAAAATCCAATCCCAATAAAACCAAGACGAAGAAGATTGAATGATTGAATGATAGGTTTTTTTTATGAGTTATCAACTTGTCTCACCAACACATCTACTCAACTGCCACTTTATTATCTCTGTATTCTATATGATCAAGAGCAAAGAAATAAGAGGAGTAAGTAGCTACAACATTTCTGGAAGTTAAGTTGGGTTTTTGATACATATTTATATTTATATATATATAACTATATAAGGGGACAAAGTGTGACGACCCCAGAATGTGGGACCTAGCCCTAAATGCGTGGGAGACTTTTCAGTTTTGAGAGAGTTCGCATTGAAGTACTCTCTATCTGCAATATTGTAGAGTTGATGAGATCTTAATTTTTCAACAAAGACCAACCAAAAATTTCACTTTCTTATTAGATCTTTGATTCGTCTCGTGAATAGTCTACTTATGAATTTATCAACCTGTCTCAGTTGATCACTTGATATTACTCGTAAACATTTTTTTTTTTAAGAGATAATAAGGGTGCGTTCTCTTCAGCTTATTAGGCCTGAACTTATCTGAACTGAACATATCTGAATTTATCAGACCTGATTTAACTTATTAGACCTTATTTAACTTATTAGACCTTATTAGAACTTATTGGACCTTATTGGAACTTATTAGACCTTATTGGAACTTATTAAACCTTATTGGACCTTATTAAACCTTATTGGAATGTATAAATATGATTGAATAATAAATTAATAATAGTAATAATAGTAATCCAAAAAAGCAATATTCTATACATTTGAACTTAGGTTCTTTTTTATTGTTGAATTACGTTCGAGGGAGTAGTAATAATTAGTATCACTTTTTTCAAACTCATTATTAATTAAAATTATCAATTCCAATAACAACTTATCTACATATTTAAATTTTCCTTAATTCACATGTAGTAAAATTAACAAATTGGAACAGATGGAATAATAATAATAATAATAATAATAATAATAATAATAATAATATGGAGGATTTTAAAGTTTAATTTGGACCAAAATTAAATCAAACCCAAAATAAATAAAATAGGAAAGAAATATGCTCGATGAAGGTGAAAATATGTACTCCGGTGATGAATCTGAAGCAATGTATTGATGTGGATTTTTATTCAAGTGAATTTTATTTAATTTTAATTAGTACTAGAGTTGCGAATTATTATAAATCTATCTTTCATATTTTATAATATACAAAAATAGTTTAATTCAATCATTCTCTAAAAAAATTAAAACAAGAATGATGGAATAAAATTAGTTTATGTTTAATGAATCATTAGCCTTTTAAGGCATTTTATCAACAAAAAAAAAAATAGTTTATGTTGTGTAAGAGTGATTTAAGGTAATTATTAATTTAATTAATTTTATTTAATCAATAATTAAAAAAATAACCTAAACCTGATTGAAACTTATTATAACTTATTAAACCTTATTGGAACTTATTAGAACTATAAGAACTTATTAGACCTTATTGGAACTTATTAGACCTGATATAACTTATTGGAACTTGTTGGAACTTATCTGAACTTATTAAACCTGAAACTTATTTTTTTAAGGTGAAGAGAACGCACCCTAAGTTTCTTTTTTATTGCTACGATCAGATATTTTTTCTCTCTACTTTAAATTAAATCGTTGCACTTAAAAAGGTTTGGAAGTACTAAAAATAATTTATTGACTTTGTTTTGTTCTTTTTTAATGAAAACAAAACCGGTAAAAGTTAATCCATTTAGGATGTTTTATGGATCTATTCTTAAAATAAAACATATATGTTATGCATTTAGGATGTTTTTAATAGGCAATATGATATTACTAGGATAAGAATATATCAATATTCTTATACTAGGCAAATGAATATGACAGAATATGTCAAATATTCTATCTTTTTACATAATTGTTTAGTAATTGATTTGTAATTATTTAGTTGCCTAGTTTAGCCTAAATTAGAGTTTGTATATCCTCCTTTCTAATGAATGAACAATTACGACAAATCATTCTTTCAGTTTTTTCTTTATTGGATTGGATTGAATAACTTTAAATATAATTATCTTGAGCTATGTATAACAAAACACTGTATTTAGAAAGCTCACAAGACGAATCAGACGAGATTGATCTCACATGGCTTTAGAATAGATTGAAAGGATGAAAATGGATTGAAATAAATTAGAATAGATTGAATTAGATTAGAATGGATTGGATTGAAGATTATAAATCCTTAATAGCCTTGAAGAGAACATGTCCTTAGTATTTAAGTCATGCATTTAGAATAATATTGATGTTTTACATTTACTGATTTACATCACTTAATTTTAGAAGTAAGCTTTCTAAAAGTAAATATAAATGTTTAAGATGCATAAATTTGAATGTTCTATTTTACGCGTAAGTGTATAGTAATCATCATGTACCCAAGTTTGATCAACTTCACAACAAAATCGATATCCGCATCTAAGTCCGTTTTCAAAATTTTGCTCCAAATCGAAGTTGGATCGAAGTACATGTTGAAAAAAAATATCTGAAAAACTAATTAAGTAGTCACGTTTTCTATTCGTTCAAGGTATATTTAATTAACTTCATATATATAGATTGGGTTCCGGTGAGAAATTTCTTATCGTGAGAAATGTGAGAAGAGATAAATACATTAACTAATACCTAGAGGTACAATGACCACCAACTATAGGTACATTCAACATATACTAAAAATACATTGAGTAAAAATAGACTTTATGCCATAGATACATTGACTCTAAACTATTGAAGGAGTAAGGAGGGAAATTCAAATTTAATCTTAGCCATTCATTTGTTGATCAAAGGGTTGAGATTGCTTCTCACCCTTCTCACCAAAACTACATTTCTCACATGAGCCTACTTCTATATATATATATATATATATATATATATATATATATATATATATATATATATATATATTAGCATAACTAAAATTGAGAAATTTCTATGTATAGATATACATTTGTTTGATTTCATAATAGAATGATCGTTAAAATTAAATAAAAGTCGTAGTTGAATTTTCAAAGTCGGAGTCGAATTTTTAAGCCATGTCGGAGTTCAAATTCGGCATAAGATGATCCAAAATTCCAAATATGACTTATTATCATCTCTACTAATAATAATGGCGGGTTGATCCATTTATTTTTTGTTGGTTTAATCTATATTTTAATATTTTTCCAACATTTTTACGGGTATTTTTTTTCCAACTTGAATCTTGCCCATTTAGAAATGTCTTTGTAATTTAAATATACCTATTTGGAAATTTGTTTATAAACAAACCTATTGGCTTTAATATTTTTAAAAAAAATTCCAATCTTAAACAATTTAAATATATAATATCTTAAACTACTTGTGAACTGTACTAGTACTTGAACATACATTATTTTCTTGTTTAAGTATTATTATTAATTAATTAGTTAATTGAGACCCGTCAACATATTGTTATTAATTAAATATATAATAATAGTAATTGTTATATGATGGTGTTAACATTGTTCTAATTTTGGTGACATAATTTTCTATTTAAATAAAGAGAAAAAAAATATTATGTAAAGTCTAGAAAATGACATTTCTTTAGTCATTAGATGATGATTCGCTCTGATTTTTTAAGGCAACAGATTAGTTTTCTTAAGTGAGATTGATCATGCTATTGGTTGTTTTAGTATAAGCATCTTTTAAATAATAAAATCAGTTTTTTTTTTTTAATTTTTTTTTTTGCATTTATAGTCAGTTTATAAATAATCATAATAATAATAGCAAGCCTTTCAATGATATAATATTATATTATTATTACTATTCAACTTATATCTTCCAATGATATATAGAGTAGTTAGCTTCTAAATGATATTAATTGACGTTTGATAGATGTACAATAATCATTTTAAAATCCATAATATTCACAACACTTGTATACATTTCTCTGAAGAAAAAAAAAATTGTATACATGTATATGAGGGAGAATTCATTGAAAGATACTTCCGTTTATTTTTGTTGTTTCCATTTAAATATAGATACTATTCACAACTCACAAGTCGGGATAATATTCTAAATTCCTCTACATATATAAGAAATAATATAGTTAATTGATATCTTGTTTGATTCATCTAAATTAAAAATTTATTAATATTTAATTTTAATAATTTTAGATAATGTGTAATTATATATTTATATATATATATTAACGGTGACAAAGATGTACTAGTAAATGTGCACCGTCAAAATGAGAATAACGTTTTGACAATAAAAAAATAATGAGAATAACGTAATGAAATGTATCAGAACCAAATGGAAGGAGTAGGTTTGAGATTAAAATAGTACATATATTAAATAAAAAAAAAAGGGAATACTTATTTAAACCAAAATTTAAAAATAGGATTTCTTAGTTCTTACTATTCGAAGATTGCACCGCGTACGAAGACTTACAATTATCAAATGGCTTGGAAAGTTATTCACATGATTGCTTCTTCTTTTTTTTTTTTTTTTTTAATTGTATATTTTTCCAAAGAAAACCTTATCCTACCTAAAAAATAAGGTTGATTTTGTAATGATGAGTTAAAAAGTGTTGATATGTCTTATATGATACTCCCTCCACCCCTTAAAGAATGCTCAATATTGACTTTTGTCACTGTTCATTTGCTAACTTTGACTCTCTATAATTTTATACATACAAAAAAAATATAGTCAAATGGGATCGCGTTTGATTCGGCTCAATGTGTACTTTTTTAATATGTAATGCTTATAATTTTTTATTATACGTATTTCAAGATATTTTTATTTAAAGATATGTCTCGAGAGATGAGAAAAAGTGAATAGAGCAATCTTTTAGGGAGAGAGTATCAAGTATTCCCTACTTGAATTACTCGTATTTTGTTGTATATATTATATATTATCGGTTAGTTTCGCCCTATAATGTTGTAATCATTTTATTTGTGTAATACTTAATTATATTACCAGTTTTGCCCTATAATGTACTTCAAAAATAAAATTATATTATCAGTTTTGCCCTATAATTATGGAGTCACATAATTCCTAGAGATATATAGAAATGGGGTAAAAAAAATTACTCCTTATAAATATGATTGAGCTTAAAAAATGTGGAAAGTATTGGAGTATATAAAATAAATCGATCAATTAGAGATTTACCAAAATTGTAGTAGAATTTTTTTTATTATACATAAATCAGGAAAAAAATAATGTAAATTGGGCTCAAACAGTGAATTAAATATGGAAGAGAAAAATTTTATTTAGAGTGATGACCCAATGTGATGGGTCATGTTGAATAAAAAACATTAAAATATTTTTTAAAGTAGAATAAAGTATTGGTAAAATTAAATGTTAAAGAATTTTATAAAACAGATCAAAACGGAAATATTCAATATTTCTTCAGCTTAATATTATGTTTTAAGTTGATTTGTTTTAGGCACACCTACATATAAGTTAGGAGCAAATTTTTAAGGCACCCATTTATTTTTACAACGATACTTATTTTGAGGTGTTGCTCGCGGTTAGTATGAAATTTTTTTCGATGAGCTAAAGTTGGTTGTCAGGTAAGTTCGATAAAATACAATCAAGTTTTCAGTAAAATCCAGGTTAGTGAGAGGGAGTGAAAGTTAAAGAGTAAATGCAGGCAATATTAATTAAGTAAAACACAAGCTAGATTTAGTAATTCCCTTCAAAAAAACATTATCTGTCTATCCTTCTACATATTCTAGAAGGTCTATCAATACATTTTTTTTGGACATACTGTTACATAAAAACAATCCATTTGATAAATTACATGAGAATCGATAAAATTTGGTGTGACACAATCCCCTTTGATATACACATCAATACACAATATACAGAATAGAAAGCTGCATCTCATACAATTTCAACTCTTGTAGAGTTTTAGCAACTAGCAACTTTTGTTATCTCACCAACCCCCAACTATTGACCAAAAGAATTGATTGATAGAAGATTTTCCGCATAAACAAGGAGAGACTCCACAATTGACTTGCCTCCTAATTGTTTTTTAAAATTAAAAAAAACATACTTCCTCCGTTCCAAAAATAACGCTAACAGTTTTCATTTTTGGATGTTTCAAAATAAATGCAACAAATTTTATCTTCCTTATATATTAAATTATTGCTACTTAAAAGACATAAATATCCTTATGAATTCTTTATTTGTACCCACATTTTCTCTCTCTAATTCTTTAATTGTTTCCACTCTCTCACAACTCCTTTAATTGTCCCCACTTTTCTCTCCATTTATTTTAATCAACTACCCCTCACTTTTTCTAATTACCCGCAACAAAAAAAGCCTAGAGTTTGTGCCATGACAATTGTTGCGTTTTTTTTGGAACGGAGGTAGTATATAAAAAAATAAATAAAATTAAAGAGAAACGACCATTGACTTTTTCAATTAATTCACCACCAGCCAGCCACTTTTTGATAGTGTAGTCTATAGCCCTTCTCCTTTCCACCAGGAAGATTGGAGGGAGGAGAGAGGAACATGATCATAAGAAAAAGAAAAAAAAAAAAAAAAAACCACTTGCAAAGTGGGTGGTGAATAAACCAATATATTGACCTATAAAAATACACATTAATTAGGACAAAATGTGAAAATGTCAAATTACTACTCCGCCCAAAATAAACTATATTGTTTTCGATCCTTTTGTATTTGTTAGATCTTCATTTTTTATCTGTTTCTTAATATTTGTTATATCTCATTTTAAGATAATATCGGTTAAATTACGGATGCACTATGAGAGGAGGAAGATTTATTAAACGCATTAATATTTTAAATTAGTCACAAGTCGAAGCATAGCCCAATGATTTTTGGTCGGAAGAGCAACACAGTTTCTCAATACAATCATAAGTTTGAATATGTTTAAGCCTATACTTTCTTCTTTTTGGTCCCTTTTTTTCCCTTTCACATAAAAGAAAGTTCTCATGCTATACTTTGATACTTCAAACATTTTGGGTCTTCTAAATTTTTAACTTATATAATTTAAATGTTTTTTTTTCCAATTAGTAATTGTCAAATTCAATTGTGAAAAAGGGATTTTTCAAGAACACATTTGAAAAGCAAGTTGTGGAATAGTGTAGGTGATCAACTAATGATATGATAGTATAATCACAGAGAATGGTATTAGAACCCTTCCAAAGTATCAAACAAAACTCAAAAAATATTTTGGTAAATCTTCAAAACATAATCCATTGTATTATTATCTTAACAAACAATTATGATTTAATATATAACCTAATGTATTGAATTTTTTAATCAATATATCTTTTTTTGCCAAATAATTTTCGAATCCACTCTAAGAAATTTCTAGATACGCGATTGATATCGATCCACTTTTATTTTGTTTCATTAATCACTCTTTCTTAAGTATCCCAAATTCCCAATCCCACAACCAGTGATGGATTGGATATTATCAATCACTTGTAATAACTTCCAGTATTTCAATTTAGAACCAAACAAAGATTTACTACATTCCTTTTGGATAGGATAAAAAAACGAAAAAAAAATCTCAAATTTGATCATTACACAAAAAAGAAAATCAGTTCTCGTAAAGATACAACAATTAGGACCATGGCCCATGGAAGAATTGATTGATTCATTTTCAACTGGCCAAAATATGATTCTTTAGCAGGACAGAGTGATACAAGGTACACCTGAAGCTAAGCTATTAAGGCAAAATCAAAAATCAGAAGTGAAAAAGAACAAATTACACAGGAAAATGCAAGCCCAAAGACAGTTACACAGGAAATGCCACAACCTAAAACAAAGCAAAGTTCTCTCAGAACCATTGTTTTGAACAGAGGAAAAAAAACTGGTTACCAGGATGCTTTCTTTACACCCTGCAACTGTCCTTGAGATGCCAACTCCCGGAAAACTATACGGGACATTCGGAACTTCTCATACACAGCACGTGAACGCCCTGTGAAGATACAGCGGTTCCTCAGTCGGTTAAAGGCGCTGTTTCTTGGCAATTTTGACAGTTTGTGACGGTGTTTCTCTCGCATGCTCATAGGAAGTTCTGGATCTCTGCACATGGATTTGTAGAGTTTTCTCCTCAGCTCATATTTGGCTGCTAGCAATCTACGCTTGTAGTCTAGTATATTTCGCTTGTCTCCAACACGAGCACCTACCCCAGTAGAAAATCCTACAGGGAAAACAGGGAAAAGTTCACTATCAGTATCAGGAGGAACTATTCACATTTAAAACATGTTGGATATACTTGGAAGAAATTAAACTATATTACTATAAGCTACGTATTTAAGGAGATAATCTCTCTCTATATATCTACCTCCGCAATCAGGTATAGACTATAGAGTAATAAAAAAAGAAAAACTATTCAACATTCTAGTAAACGAACAATAGCAATCTCATGAATTGGAGAGAAACACATAACTGCCCATTTGGCTATTGGTGCTAAATGTTGTAAACAGTAATAATAAGAATAAATTGTCAATTTTGAATACGCTAAGAAATTCATGAGCCAATATTCATGAGAATGCTAATTTAAACTCAGGTATCTCTATTTCTTTTTTTCATTTTCATTATTATCGATTACCATTTAGAACGGTGATATTAGAAGGGAATGGAAATTTACTTAGAATTTCACA
The DNA here is from genome assembly GCA_951394345.1 of Salicornia ramosissima. Classification (NCBI taxonomy): domain Eukaryota; kingdom Viridiplantae; phylum Streptophyta; class Magnoliopsida; order Caryophyllales; family Amaranthaceae; genus Salicornia; species Salicornia ramosissima. The sequence goes on along the minus strand of OX596236.1, from coordinate 56,405,543 downwards.
TGGTTCACGGTGAAAATGCATTCCCATCATCCCATGGACATTATCAATCTGTCATCATATTTTCCTTGCAAGATTACATGTGAAGTTATAAGAGGGAAAAGGGTCTGACTGCTCGTGTTATAGACTGAGATGTTGGACAGAATATATAGTTGCTAATGTTAAAATAAAGAGAAGATGAAGATGTATTTTGTATTTAATAGCTATGATAAACTGAAAATAACAAGATAATCCAAATTCGAGAGATGGAGGCTCTCCCTAATCAAGCTTTCGAGAGGCTTGAATCTCTCCTAAGAAGACAAGAAAACACTCCATAATATTACGCATAACCTTCTCCCACATAATACCCTATATATATATAGACAAAGTTATTTCTAAGACATTTCCAGATTCTTCCTTAAGCTACTACTAACAATTTATTATTGATTGCCTAAAATGCCCTCTCTCTTATATTGGTTCTTAACATCTTGTGAAGTTCGTTTCACCAGCCAAGCACATTATATCTTTCCTTTGCCTCCTCAGATTCACCAACTCTCTTTCATTACCACTCATTATTCTCATCACAATCCATTAAAACAGCCTGCAATTGACTTATTCACATCAACATCTCCACTGTAGCTAAATTCGCTACCAAATATTCCTCAACAAATCACCAGCGCCACCAAAACAGTTGTCTCTATGTTGAAATCCATTTTCAAGGGTCCGGGTATCAATCATTAGGGATTGGATTGGAGCATTGAAAACAATCACCCTAATAATTAACAAAAGTAACAAAGACTGAACTCAACGTCAAATTGACTCAAAATCTTCATGTAAGCATTCCTTTAAATCCGATCAACGGACCAACATATAATAATAATCTTCCAGTTGACTGAAACAAACTCCCACAGAGATGGAATCTTACTACTGGCTGACATCAGGGGCGGAGCCAGAAGGGATGGCGGGGGCCTTGGCCTCCCCCTTGGCCCAAAATTGTTAGTATATATACATTTTAAGTGAAATTAAACAATAAGAATATAGTAGCTCAATTGGATTGATTGCTTGTTTATACTCCTTTAGACTAGGGCTAAGTTACTCAGACTCTAGTACGGTAGTACCCATGTCCGACACAGGTACTTACCCAAGTGTTTGACGGCTACTTTGTGAAAATTTTCAATGATTTTGGCCTAAAATGAAGTATCCTAAGTGTCATACCCATGTCCGAGTGTCGAGGGTCCAACATGGGTACTGGAAGTAAAAAGAAGAGTCCAAGTAACATAGGACTAGGGTTTAAGGCTCACTAGTAACATTTTTTGCTCTTTACCATTTTAATTTAGTGTAATATTGATTTCGGCCCCGTGATAAAAAAAATCCTAGCTCCGCCACTGGCTGACATGACAAATACAACCTTCAGGACTTATGTATAGCTTTAACATGAAATTGCAAAGCTTGTGCTATGCAAGACTACTTCCACAAATGGGTCCTTAACTGAATAAAAAATTTACAGGCAGAGTGGCAGACCTATGTTGAATACTTGAATATTGACTAGAGCAACTTAAGGGAAGAAGAGAATTTAGTGTGTAGATCTACGGAATCTATTCTTTTTTTTTTGGCTTTGTTGAGGTAAGGTGGTGCTGCTATGTTATGGAAAAAGCTTTGTGATTGGTAGATACAGAAAATAGAGAATTTAAGGTGGTGGTTTTGAGTTTGGGATGATCGGTGGTGGTAATGAGAGTGGAATGGTTATTACAAGAGAATACTAGAGAAGCATAGACGTGAGGAGGAGACAATTATGGGTCCAATGAGGGAGGAGGTGAATATTCTTATGTGCGTTTGGGGAGGGTGGGAAGAAGCGGTGGTTATTAATCATGGTATTTTGCAATGAACCAAGTAATTAAGGATTTTTTTTATTAATTTCAGAATATTATTACTATTATTTTGTTTTGTTTATTTTGTCCTTTAGCTAGTGGTTGATCATATTTCAGCCTTTTTGATCTTGTACTTGAATATGGACAAATAGCTATTAAGATAGTAGTAGTATATATATGTAGGACGGGGAAGAGAGTGGGATTATTGAGAAAAATATTGAAAAGGCTTTGGCTTGAGAGATTTGTGACCTAAAGTCACTCTTTGGAGAATTGCAACCTCAAGTTGCTAATTATCTTTTATGTTCAACCTTTTGAGTTTATTATCCTATATTAATCAATTATCCTTCTTATTATTACTTGCATTTCAGTGTTACTGCTGTTGTGTTTTCTTCTTCGTGCTTGGTTGTGGAAATTTTCAGACTTTCTGTTCTTATCACTTCAGTCTATAGCATATTTCTGGAGAGTGGGGGTAGTAAAACAATGGATGGTGGTCCTGCTGGAAATTGGACCGTGGTGAGTGGAAACCACACAACTTAGGTGAAGATGTTAGGCTCTTGTAACCTAAAAACAACAGGAAAAACATTTGAGGAAGGAGAGAAATAAAAATAAAAACTCACATTTGGATGAACCCACTTACCCAATAATGAAAAGGGGTAATATAAGTGAAAGACTTTGGAACAAACTGCTTTATAGAAAATGTATGATTGTCATTATCTTCGTTCCTATTCCTGAACTCTTTCAAGTAAAATAGTCCTTAGGAGATATGATTGCCATAAAATGTATGTCAAGGCCTTAAATGACAGTTCTTTTCAGTAGGATACAATACACTAACACTGTGGCCAACAGGTAACCTCCATTTGTGACTTGTAAGCAAATAAACCATGGGGATTTGGTCACATGAGCAGGCTTGCTATCAAATAAGCTGCTGTTTAGCATCTCCCTTAGAATGAACGAAAAGAATACTTGCCATAGACCTTAAGGGATGTTTGGTTCAATACTAAGGAAAGGAAAAGAATAAACAACGGGTTAGGAAAGGAAAGAAATAGAATTCCCTTTGCTCATTGTTTGTGTTTGGTAATAAATCTATCAACACTCAAACAACCACCACCATCCTCTCTCTCTCTTCCATAAAACCACAACATCCCTCTGTCTCTTCCATAAGAACCAACACCACTATTTTACGCCCCCCTTCTATAAAATCTCCTAATTTTTTTTACATTATGTGTTAATTCATCTTACCCCAAAAGTAGAATTGTAAGCAAATCAAAGTGCCAAAGTATCAAAATCATAAAACGACATTGAAGTTTGGATCCAAACTTTGGAGCTTCCAAATACAAGGAGCTTTAGTAGTGAGTGGTGAGACAGTGGTGGTGGTTGTTCTTATGGAAGAGAGAGGTGGGGGATTGGTGGATGGGTTCATCGGTGGTGGTCCAGTGGGTAGTGAAATTGGTTTGTGGGTGGTGGGTTCGCGACTGGTTGATTTGTCGGTGGTGGGTGGTGGTTCGGTGGGTTTACAGGTGAGTTCGTGGTAGTGGGGCTGGTTCGTCGGTGGTGGTTGGTGATGGGTATTCAAATTATTATAAGAGCTGATTAGACATTGGAGGAGCGTTTTCTGGAACAATCCCTGAGCAAGTTTACTTGCGTTCATTTCACAGGTTTACTTAAACCCGAATCCACGATTGGGCCATTTACATTGTCTTTCCACTACGGGTCCGTTTATTATAGCGAAAAATGTTTTCCCTGAAAACAGTTTTCCTATTTTACATTGTTTACTTTGGGTGAAAAAATAAAATGTAAAACTTTGGGTGGAAACTCATTTTACACCATATTAGAAACATTTTCCTCCAAATTTGGGAGTAAAACTTATTTTTCATGCAAGTAAACAATGGAAAACTTCTATGAAAATGAGTTTTCCAACGTAAAATGTTTTTCATGGAAAATCATTTTACATCAAAAATGTTTTACACCAAAGTAAACGGACCCTACCTCTCAAAAAAATGAAAAACATTGTCTTTCCACTAAATTCAAAGGTCTCAGCCTAGACCACTAAATTCCCCATGCTTTTAGTGCTGAAATTATATCACTGAAGAACACAATGTATATGCAATTTTGTACTTGTTAGTATTTATAATGCCCCATTAAATTAACTATCAAATGCCTTCTTCTGAGAACCTAAATTGTCTGACCTTTTATGCATATTGGACAGTTCAAAAGCAAGAATGTGACATGTTGAACACAACTTCTAATTCACTTTCCCTGTTGATCCCCTGCAATATACTATGATTTAAAACGCTTCCTCCCCTCAACACACACAAAAGGAAAACCAAAAACCTGCTTTGCTTTCCCAGAAAAATAAATTTAGTAACTTGATGCCCATAATTCCAAAAACAAAAACAGTTCACTATAAAAAAATTTATAAGAAAACAAGCTCTTCAATGCATTTGAATCATGAAATCAGAAGTTTAATTTGAGCACTAGCAATAGAAATTTGCAGTTCTTAAACGCATTTTAACAAACAGTTGGTGGGCAATAGTTCACAGAAACAAAACATTCAAATATGGTGCACACTTTACATTGTAACCAGAATTAAACGATATCAATCGAAAATCGGCAGGGAGATCAAGACATTATGATACAGTAAGTAAATTCAAATCACCTTTTATGGATTGAAATTCACGAACATGTGGAGCAATTATATCGGATTTTGGAGTTGTAGGTGAAATTAAAGCTTTTCCCAAAAACTTTCCAATCAGCCTGAACATTTTCACCAGCAAACTAAAATCGGTGATTGAAAACACCAGTAACAAAATTTGGATGACAAGATTTGGAGGAAGAAAAGAAATGGAAATTGGAATGATTATGAGATGAACCAAATGACGATTAATTTCCAATGGATTTTATGGCCTTTTCTTTTGTTTTGCGAAAGAAAGCCCAATCCACTGGATCCTGTAGTCCTCCCTTTTCGTTTTTTTTTTTGGAAAGAAAGCCCAGTCCACACAAGTAAAATGTTAGCCCATAAAAAACTTGAGTCAAGATCATGTAGAGTTTTAATAAAATCGGGTGCTAAGATTTTTTTTTGGGGAGGGTTGTGGAAAATATATGAGTCATTGATATTTTAATCAAAGATTTATACTCCTTTTAGTTTTTTTAGATGTGACACTTTGACTTTGGCAATATTCATCCAACTCATTTTGACCATTAATTGTTACTTCTTTATATAGTCATGAGATCTTGTTGGATTCACCTCGGAATACACTTTCCAAATATATAATTTTATAATTTTTACACTTATATATTTAGAGATATTACGAGTCCAAGTTGTGTCTCGGCAAGTGTGAAAAGTGAAATGTTACATCTAAAAAAAACAGAGGGAGTATATAAAAAACTCTACAACTCTACAAGATCATAACACATGCTTGTTTAGTTTATCGTAAAGAACTTGACTATTAGGTAATACTAGTGTTTATAGATCGGCACCAATGCATCGATGCATCAACAGTGTTAAAAAATGGGTATTACTATTTACCGCCCTTAAATTAACGTATACCGTCCGTATTTTGACAGACCTTCCCTATTTTACCCTTACTCCAATTGATATCTTTCACCCCCTCTCTCTTCTCCAATCTCCATTTCACGCATCTTTTAGAAGAAAAAAAAAAGATCTTCTTTCTATTTTTTCTCAGATCCACCACCAGCAACTCCTATCCGACACCAAGCTCCACCACCAGTAGTTCCTACCCGACGCCAAGCTCCACCACTTGGGTAAATGGGGAGGGATAAGTGTAGTTATATTGGGTAAATGTGGAGGGGTAATATAGGAAGTATTTGTATAAATACAGGCAACATACAGTAATTTTAGGCGGTATTTAGCAATTCAGTAAAAAATTTATACGGGTGATACCTTTTTATAATTTTATTTGGCCTCAATGTTTGTGTTTTCGTATTTTTCCTCCCAAATCACAATACCTATTAATCAATCACTTCTATAACTATGTATCTATCTCTCTTTAAAAAATTATCTATATCAATCATCAATTTATAAATTTATCTACTTTATTTTTTATTACTAAAGTAATTGCCAGTAGGGACAAGTGTCATATTTTGGTTAGATTTTGTCCGTCAACATATTTCTTAAAATAAAGTTTAACAAAATGTGCAAAAAATGATAAAAATCATCATATCCAATTTAAGTCTATCAACGACTTCTATAACTACTATTATATAAGCCAAGGAGGGAGTCATGGTGACCCCTTTAGAAAAGTCTGTATTACCCCTTCAAAATTTCCAAAAAATCAATTTGCATCACTCCTAACTATTATGGAAGGTTATTTTAATTTTTGAAAATTTTAAAATGAAAATATTGCAAAATATAAATTTTGTAAAAATAAAATAAAAATATCCCAATTTATATTTTTGAATTCTTTATAAGTTGATATCCATATTGATATAGTTTGTCACATAAAAATTTTACATTTCGATTATTGTAGAAATTTGATAGCCACTAGAATATAGCAAATAGATGTATCTATCCCTTTTTAAAGCATTTTCTATTTATTTTGTTAGTTTCTTTTGCTTAACTTTTCTTTCCTAAGTTGTATCCCTATGGAGCTAGATGGCTAATCGGGCATGGTAAGAGTGTTCGAATCTGGGCAGATCCTTGGCTACCAAGACCTTGGTCTTTCAAGCCTATAAAACATACTCTAACAGTGGACTTATCCATAACAGTGGAGGTGTTAATTGATAAGGAGAAGGGGTCTTGGAAAAAAGAAGTAATTGACGAGATGTTCCTTCCCATGGATGCAGAGATGATTGTGGAGCAGCCCTTATGTCTAAATTGGCCACTGGATAGACTGTGTTGGCAGTTTAACACAAGCGGGGTGTATTCAGTGAAGTCAGGGTACCACATTTTAGGTAGTGTAGAGACTCCTAGTGTGAGTGGGGAGGGGCTGGGAGGTGATAAACAGATCTGGAAACATATTTGGGGGGCTAGACTACCTCCAAGAATTCGGATGATGAGTTGGAAGGCGGCGTGTGGTACTCTAGCAACCAAGGACAATGTAGCTCGAAGGGTTGGAAATATGGCAATATCGTGTTCAATATGTGGTGCTTTCGAAGATTCAGATGTTCATGCGTTGCTGGAGTGTCCTATGGCGGTGGCAATCTGGAGGGCCAGTGGCTTAGAGGAAAGAGTTTGGCGTCGGCGTATCCTGGATGTGCGATTTTGGCTGGAGCAGATTTGGACCAGCTATGGCAAAGATTGTTTTGAGCAGGTGCTTACTATCATATGGGTTGTGTGGGGAGCACGAAATAGGGGCATTTTTAATAGGAAGTTCCAAACTCCAGCTGCGGTGGTGGATTTTGCATTACAATTCCGTAATAGTTACCTTGAGGCCACAACCCAGGGGGAGTCTGCTTTGAAGAATGAGCCGAGAGAGTGGAGGCCGTCGGATAGTGGTTGCTGGAAGTTAAATACTGATGCAGGTACAGTTCAGGGGATAGGGATTGGGTGTGGCTTTGTTATCCGAGACAGGGAAGGAGATGTGGTTGCTGCGGGTACACGACAGAGACAGGGTGTGTTAGTCCCGGCTGTTCATGAAGCGGAAGCTGTGCTATTTGGGCTCCAATCAGCGTGGGAGTCAGGTTACAGGAAGGTGCAAGTTGAATCGGATTGTCTTATGTTGGTTCAGCAATTGCGTGGGCAACAATGAAATAATTCAAGCACTGGCATGGTGGTAGAAGATATATTGTTCCTAGCTAACTTTTTTGATTATTGCTCTTGGTCTTATGTACCTAGGAGAGGAAATAAAGTGGCCCATTTTCTAGCTAACCTTACTCCTTTCAATGAGGAAGAAAGGATATGGTTGGAAGATTGGCCCGATGAGATCAATGATCTAGCTGCTATGGATATGTATAATTATTTAAGCAATCAATCATCTTGGTTTCTTTCTAAAAAAAAAAAGGAAGTTGTATCCCTATATTAATGGAATATTATATTGCACTTATTTGTGTTTAAAAACTGAAGTTTTTTCCCACCAAAATAATTTTTAAAATAAAAGTTTAATTAAATCTGTAAGAAAAAATATCATATCCAATTTAAGTATCTTTCTTTGAAATTTTAAAATTCAAAGAAATTTGATTTTTAATCATTACCTTCCCTTCTTAGTATTGATTTTTTTATATATATATATATATATAATTTAATTATTCACCATATTCTTATCTCAAAATTATTTAACACTTAATACTCCATGTTGTTTTTATTAATTACAAAAATATTATATGTTTTAAAATTTAAATGTTAAAATGCATGAAGTAGAGGTGCGTGTTTCAAAGGGTTGTGTTCGATCTATATGTGAGTTGAATGACTTAGAATTTATAGGACATGCTTTTATGTTGTCAAATAATCGTGGAATCAAAGGAACTTTTCCCAGGCTCTTTTGTCACTCATCTAGCAAAAATAATATTTGGTTATTTGCCTATACTATTCTTCAAGAAGATGCTCGAATGCAAACAATGAGAGGTTATGCAATATCATTTATAAACTAGTCACAAAAAGTTATAGCTAATTAATATGCTTAAAATCATACTCCTTTGTATTATCCATGAATCCTAAGTGGTTTTGTCCCTGAAAGATTGATTATTAATGATAATATTTTGGAGTTTAGACTACTTTTCACTACTTGTGTTAAAAAAAGGGGGAGACAGGGCTTATAGATATGGGATGATTCTAGTGTAGTTTTATGACTACTGACTATTGTAGCGGGTCACTAGGATCACACGATTTTTTATTAATTTTTAATTCTTGAACTTAATTTAACTTTTTTTAGAATATTTCTTATTTTGGGAAAATAAGTTCTAATTTTTTCGAAAATAAAAACTTTAATATTTTTCTCTAACATACATTTTAAAACTGTAAGAATACAAAAATGGAGGAAATATATACGTAGTAGTCCAAATGTCCAATAATTATTAGGTAATGAATGAATTTAATTTAATATTAATCAATAAACCGTAATAAAGTGTGAATTCAGTCCTCTTTCAATTTTACCTCGCAATTTCATTTGATAGTTGATAACTTCATTCATAATCCCAAGTTCAGTTTTCTCGCTCTACTCTACTTTACTCTATGCTACAATGGACACTTTGCAAGACGCATACAGAGACGAAGAAGAAGACGCCGAAAACATTTCACCAAAAGAAACCACTCCAAATCAAGAGAACCCAAATTCTGAACTAAATATTACCAAACACAACCCGATTGATGAATCCAATACCATCCAAAGCAATAACGAAAATGTTATCTTAAACCCTAACCCGAGTCAACCTTCAAGCCCGAAAATCTCTACCCATGAGCCCGAGTCTAAGCAGGAAAAACTGGAGGAAGAACCATCGGATAATCCGACCCAATTAACTAATAAGTCCGAAACTTTAGGTTCAGAAGAAGTTTCCTCTGATTCAATTTCTGAAGAGGAGCAAAACCCGGAAAATTATATTACGAAGGAATCTTTGGGGGAAGAAGAAGAAGAAGAGGAAGAAGAGGACGACGAGGAAGAAAACCCTCCTTCCAAAAAACAGAAATCAGTCTCAAATATTGAAATCGACGAATCAGATTCACTAACCACAACAAAAATGACGCCTGTAAATGGTAATGATGTTGGGATCAGTAAGAAATCGTCGAAGAAGAAAAGCAAAGGCAACAGCGTATGGACCAAACCGACGTCAAGAAAAGGGAAGAAGAAATCCAAGAACAACAACAACAATAACAACAACAATCAGAATGTGGTCACTCCAAAATCCGATGCCGTGTTGATCACTCGAATTCCAAGGTTTCCTGATAAAAACGACGATTCCCCTGAATTGAAGATATGTCTTTCCAAGTTTTATAAGGCGGAGAAGGTGGAATTGAGCGAGGATGGATTAAGTGCTGGAAGCTGTAAAGGATATAGAATGGTGAGGGCAACAAGAGGGGTAAGTGAAGGGGCTTGGTATTTTGAAATCAAGGTGGTGAGTTTGGGAGAGACGGGGCATACGAGGTTGGGGTGGTCGACGGAGAAAGGGGACTTGCAAGCTCCGGTGGGGTACGACGGGAATAGTTTTGGGTATAGGGATATTGATGGGAGTAAGATACATAAGGCATTGAGGGAGAATTATGGAGAAGAAGGGTATAAAGAAGGTGATGTTATTGGGTTTTATATCAATTTGCCTGATGGGAATTTGTATGCTCCACAATCACCTCGTTTTGTTTGGTATAAAGGCCATAATTATGTTTGTGCTCCTGACCCTAAGGAGGATCCCCCAAAGATTGTTCCTGGTGAGCTTTTTTTCCCCTCTCAACTTTTGTTGCCTTGGAATTTAGAAGTATTGATTATGTTGTTTAAGCAAGTAATCATATCATCTTATTAAAAAACATATATTATGGCTGTGTTGTGGAATCTGTTGGTTAAGAAGTGTGGATTGTATATGTAGGAATTCTTTATGAGGTGTTCTGAACTGCTTATTAGCTCATATCATATGAAGTATAATGAAAAGAGGGATCGTGTTTTAGTTTGAGTTAAGATTAATGAAATACTTCAATTGACGTATTTGTGTTTTGCAAATGGTTGCACTTTGTGCTTGTGGAACACAAAAGAGGTAGAGTTACATCCTATTGTTGCTCTTTATTATGGAGTAGTTATATTTCGGGTTTATGCCCCCTTTGATAATCTATTTACAATGCTGGGTAAGCTAGGTCTTGTAATTTATACTGTGCTTACTGCCCAACTAGAACATATGCATCACTATTGGCAGCAAGCTAGGTCTTGATTATTTACATCTTTATGCGATTGAGCGATTCTTTGCCTGAATACATCCTTATAACTAAATCCCGGATAAAAGATGGTAAGCTTCACAGTTCACAGATATTAAGATGATATCGTCTGAAGAAAGAAGCCGATGCAAGGATAATAGCCACTGAAATATGATTTGATGGCTTCTATTGTGGAAAATCATGGTTATAAGTAATTAAGTTTTTTGTGGGATGTGCTGTGATTTATGTCATACTTTGGTTGCTCTGTGATGGGATTGTAGCCCCCTGATGAATGGTTGATGGTAGTCATGGTACATTGTCTAGGGTTCATTGACGCTAATTTTATCATGTTTCCAGAATCATTCCAGACATTTTGGATGGTGATGAAGACAGGGTAGATAATTTTCTTTCAATTAGGATACTAGAGCAAACACTGAATGCTCTAGCATATTAATATTAGGCAATAAGTGATGATAGCGTAGTAGGTATTCTAGGCAACAGTCATCCAGGTGTTTTACTTGTCACAATATGAGCTTGTTGCAAGCGGGGAAAGAATAGTTATTAGCTGATATCGATAGGTATGCTGTTAATAATTTTCAAATGAGGATTCGGGGACCTGCCATTTTGGAGCAATTATAGGGTGACTTTTGAGGGGAAGAATTAAAGGATTACTCTTAGTTATCTCCTTGTGGGGCTTGATTATAGGTTGAGCTCTGCTAGAAGTGTCAGGCATGGATGTAATGTAGTGTTTGCTCTCTAAGTGTCCGACGGGAGCATGGTATCAAATCAAGGCCGTATCACCGCATCGCGACTGCATTGTAAAGCTTTTTGAGCTTACTGTGAATGAGATATTAGGCCGCAACGGCCGCGAACCATCTGCATTGCCCACGAATGTGCTTCCGTGACCGTTAGCGTGATCACGACCGAAGCCGAGTTTTAAAACCATGGATGGGAGTCTTTAGTACCCTAAATGGGTGCTTTTTTGAACTGAAGTGTCATGATAATATCGGCAGGACTAGTCTTAGTAGAAAACTAGAAATAGCCAAATCTGGAATGTATCAACCTGAAACACGAAAATTTGGTTTTGACTCAAAGCAAAAATTACTTGCTCGTACCAGAAGCGATCCAAAAAATCTTGATTGAATGTCATAATGAGATATATAACCATTGACCTTGTATCTGAGTATCTTACCCGATTTGGAATAATCTTGATGTGTCGTTAATAATTGTAACCAGCACTGAATCCAATTTTCTGCTTGTTAGTTGGACTCTTGTTGAACTGTTATTTTTTCAGATTAAAGATTTTTTTTCCTGCTCGACAAGAAACTGAAGAGTAATACATTTGGAAACTCCTACTAAAGTCATTGTAATCGCATGATACACTTGTATCTAGTTATGTAAATGTAATCATGATTCAGCTCTCATTTGTGGGTCTAATAATGTGCATAAAGGGTTTTACTTTTTAGCCTGTTTGTAAATATGTGTCGGGCTAGTTGGCCTCCCATTAAGTCAAGCTAGTTGCTGAGATGGAAAGATTTACAAACAGCTAGTTGCTGAGATGGCATCAATCTCATGGATACGAGGTTGTGTGGCTTATCATCGTGTCGCCTCTTTGTGTTTGGGTCTGCTCAGTTCCTTGAGAGTCGAGACTATTATTTTAGCAAGTTTCTATGCAGAATATTGAAGTCAATTGATGAAACATTATTTTTATGGTAGTTTAGAGATTAATTACTTGCCATTCTCAATTTTATTTTTAATGCAGGAAGTGAAATATCCTTCTATAAAAACGGCATTCATCAAGGAGTTGCTTTTAAGGATATTTTTGGCGGGCGCTACTTTCCTGCTGCATCAATGTATACACTTCCTAATCAACCCAATTGTGTTGTGAAGTTCAACTTTGGTCCTGATTTTGAATCTTTCCCTACGGACTTTGAAGGACGCCTAGTTCCCAATCCCATGATTGACGTTCCATATCATGGATTTGATAATGTACCTGAAAATGGTGTTTTAGATGAAAATAAACAGTAATGTCTTGGGTTCCACTGTTTGAACATGTCACCGTTCCCTTGTCCCTTTCTTTTGTTGTTCTTAGTCCCCATGGAAGATAATCCCCGCAGAACTGTCCAAGGCTCAGAGTATGATCTTTTAATATGATAAACAGTGCATCTGATATCTTGCAAGATGAATAAAAGTTGCTCAATTCATCTGTTGCATCCAATCAAGAAAGCTCTTGTATGCTTTCTGGTTTATGGCTTTTCATTCGTGCCATGACATACTTAAATCTATGATGTAAACTTGAAGTTTGATTTTTGAATGATTTTCTATGCAAGGACATGAATTTCTCTTTGCAATACAATCTGTCCAAATAGTGTTGCTTTAATTTCCAAAAAAAATAGTGTTGCTTTGGAGTTATCAACAGTGTGTGCGGTCTGTCTGCATCATCCACTGATCAATAACAATTGCAATATTCGTTTTATATTATTATTATTATTATTCTGATTTAAACACCAGTTAATGATTGGCCCTCTAACTGCACGAGTCATGGGTATCTTCAACTGATTATATTGAAAGTGGATCAGTCATTTGCTTTTCTTTTATTTCCTTCATACATTGGCTACCTCTTACAGGCAGGTGTAGGAGCTGGATCTGCAGAATGTCAAGAGATGAGAATGGTTTTTAGGTCTGCATAATCAATGACTGTCTCTATTCACATATGCAGACAGCAGGGGAATGCATCTCTGTTGCCATGTGGTGAAGGGAAAACTCCATATGAAGGCAATTCATATGGACAGCAGCATAGCAAAGTCTTGGTAAGAGAATTTCTTTTGCAACCTTTACCTTGGTTATATCTGCTCATCTTTTTTTTCTAGGATCTCTACACTTGAGAAAAGCAGTCTTTAACTCTTTATAATTCTATTGTTTACTTCTTCCCAAAACAAACGGCACTAGATAACATTTCTGGACTTTATACAAGCAAGAGCTGCACTTTACATTAAATATCTTTTGGAGCAATTACTGAGGTTAAGTCCTTACATTTTTGAAATGCCGTCATGAAGGGCTAGTGAGTGAAACATACACTCCCTCCATCTGGCTATTGTTGGCCAGACTTAATTTGAGCAAGTATATCTCCACTATCCTTCACTTCAGAATATCTCACATCTCCATAGTAAATATTTATGTATTATGTAGTATTACTTTAGGATTCTAATTGAAGGTATCATTAAGGGTAAAATGAGAAAATCAACTTTTAACTGTAGAAAGTAATTACTTCCTAATACTCTTTCAGAATACACCTCTGTATTGTATCCTGTGCTACTAGCCTACTTATCGTAATTGGATGTAGTTTTTTAATGCAAAGAAGTTGGCATGTATATGTGTGTATCATGGAATACTATGTGTATCATGGAATACTGTTGGGGGGGGGGGGAGTTCAGTTTGCAGACATGGAATACCATGTGGATCATATGGCATTGAACTGCAATGAATTTAACCCATAATTGCCTGTAACTGATACAAGAATACAAGAATAAAACAATCCCTCTTTGACATTGTGTATTGTCTTCTTGGTTTCAACATGTATTCTGTATTGATCTGCAATAATGTTACAGGAAATTTTTGTAATTTGATTTGCTTTCCGGTATAATAAGATAAGTCTCACTTCACTTCTAATAACATGAAGGTCTTGGGAGACATTCATCAATAGGAAAAATCCACAACGATACAGTAGATGTGCTTGGAAATTGTACTATAGCTTCTAGGGCATTGGAGAGCTAAGACCTTCTTGGTAGGATAATGGATAAGGAGGTTGATGTCTCTTGGAAGGAAAAGCCGTCCTTCTGAAAGACGGTCTCTTCTTAAGGTGGTTCAAAGTTTTCTTTCTGTAAATTGTTTGAAACACTGGTGATACTCTCTCTCTGATCTTGAAGACTACCAAAAACAGGAGCCTGTAAGAAAATATGAGGAAGAAAAGTGCTGCCAAATCCCACCATTTAGAGCGGCTCAATGGAATTCCAAACGTTGTCTCAACAATATAGTCTCCCGGCAATTTGGGATCACCAGGTATCATTGGATCAAATGTGAGACCAACAAGATCATTCTTGTATCCACCCTGCATTCAAAATGCTCTGAGTCAGTGACATTCTATACTTCAGTATATTGTATATATCGAGGCATATACATTTTTTTGTCATCTTCCACCTATTCAACTTATTTGCTTCTTCTTCCATACTGTGGATACTGCAATAGTATCATTATATTTAGTTTATGTTTTTGCTCAAACTACAATAGTACCTGTACACTCCAGGATCCAAAACTCATATATGAAACAGGATAGCGCCAGAATATCTTAGGAAGATCAGGTAGCCGACGGAAAAACCCTGAGGTCATCATCATTATCCCCTGCAAAATATTTCATCATAAGCACCTTTATTGTAGAAAACACCCTAAAGAATAGAGAGTAAGGAAGAAAAAGGTCTTACAATGATTCCAGCCCCTGTGACAAGTCCTGTCAAAAAGTTGGGAACTAGTGAAGCAACCACCATCATACAGCCCTCGACTGTTGAAATGCTGGCAATAAGACTGAGGCAGTAGTATACGTAGTGAGAGAATTCTGGACGGAACTTTACCATGTACCAAGTTATAGTTCCTGAACTCACTCCTATTACAGTCAGGTACGGGGCCGAAGAGAGAAAATTTGATAGAATGTAGACAACAACTCCGTAGTGCCCATTCAGCCTCTCCCGATAGAAGATCTGCATTAGAAAGATATTAATCTAGCATCATGCAATCATGCATGCCTTCAAATAACAACATTCCTTTAAAATATAGACCATGAAACTTGCCTTCATTTCTTCGATGAAGGATGGAAAACCTCCAATAGACATAAAAGTCATGAAACCTGATACAAATCCACCACATGCTCCTCTAGCCATGATTGCATCATAGCCAGTGCCAATATCAAAATAGATAGTACCAACACATATAGATACAGCTATGTAGATAGCTACTCTTAGCCAATAATATCCAATGTCTCTGGACATATTTACAAATGATCTTCTTGTCAATGTTGTTAGTTGCTTCCACCAACTGGCTTGGCTACCCTTTTGTGCTTCTGTGGGTAGTCCTACCTGCAATATATTAGTTATATATTAACATCGACAGGAAAATTGCGAAATTTTCCTTATCACTTTTCCTTAATTTCTGTTAATAATCATGCAAGCTCTAGTGTCTTGGCTGGCTGCTTACAATTGATGTTATTTCTTGAATTCTTGTTCGTGTTCGTTCGGCATACTCTGATTGCCTGTACTTCTCAATAAGAGTTGCTTTTATCTGTGCTGTTTCCATTTCCATTGAAGGGTCTGATACTGTTTGGATTTGCTTCAAAAATCAGACCAGGAAAAAGAGAGAAAAGACAAATATTAGACTGGAGGTATTATTTAGTTTGAAAATGATTTGGTATCATATCATGTTCTTAATCATTGCACTTACTCTGGCTCGGTATGATCCCTTCAATGTAGCTGTCACCTTGTCAAAGTCTGAGTTGATACAACGCAGAAAATGGTCTGAGGGGTTTCTTTTACTTGGACATGGAAACCCAGCTTGTGCAAAGAACTGCAATTATTTAAAAAAGGTTAGAATATGAGTGATGCTTGATTATAGTTTTTCAACAAGTCTTTTTTTCACTGGTACCCTCGAGGTTTCATAAAATGCACGAGGTACCCCAATTGTTTAAGGAATTCACCATATATTGTACAACCTACTCTTTTATAACTAAGGAACACCGGTTTATTTTTAATGTTTTTTTAAAAAAATTACTTATAATCAAGTGATGTTATTTCACTCTTTTATACCCTCATCCCGATAAGGTCAAGAGGAGTGGTATAGTATAGTAGTGCCTACTCCCACTCACATCCTTGTGATACGGGCAGGTTCCAACCTTATTTCCTACACTTCCTCCCTATATTTAGTGCATTCTTTAAATAGCAAGGGTACTATGTGAATTTCGTAAAAACTTAGGGAGCAGCCCGTAAAAAAAGAAGTTTTGAATATTAGTTTCATGCTCTGTTGTTTGCTTACCAAAACAGCCTTTTTAGCATCTCCAAAGTAGACCAATTCACCAGAAGACAAGAGGCAAAGATCATCAAACAAGGCAAAGACTTCACTGCTAGGCTGGTGAATGGAAGAAATGACTGTCCTGCCTCCTTGTGCAAGGCTGCGGAGGGACTGGACTACAAAGAAAGCTGCAGCACTGTCTAAGCCAGTGGTCGGCTCATCAAGAAATAAGAGACGAGGGCATGTGAGTATTTCAATAGCAATGCTCAACCTCTTCTGCTCTCCTCCACTTATGCCTCTGAGATGCCAATTCCCAATTATCTGATCAGCACACTCTTGAAGACCCATGTCTATTATGGTCCCTTCTATGATCCCTTCTACCTCTTCTCTTGTCAAGTTTGGTGGAAGCCTTAAATATGCTGAGTATGTTAGTGTTTCTCTTACTGTCAAAGTTCCTAGAAGTACATCCTCTTGTGTCACATATGCCTGAAAATTTGCAGATATTATTACATCCAATATCACATTTTTTTATCTGTACTTTATGTCAAATCGTGACAAACTACTTACCGCACCACCATATTGCAGTCTCTTCTTCTTGCCATTGAGTAGAATGTTTCCTGTCATGACAACATTTCCTGAGAGTCTGCCTGCAGAAGGGACAGTGGGAGTAAACAGATGTTATCAAAACTTGTTTATCACATAACCTCAAGAGTAAAACTAGAACTCTAGAAGTAGATTGTTTTCACTTTTCATATTATTGTGGTATATTGAGTTAACCAAATTAGTCACTCTAGATAGTTAACTTTTTTTATGATAACATTGTTAAATCAAACAGATAAGAGTCCAATAGGCAATAGATTAACCTTGTGTTAATTGGTGTCATATATCTTCAATTACATATTACTCCATTGGTTTCTTTTTATTATAATTAAGTGAAATCTTGTTTGATTCATTTTAATTAATTGTTTAAGAATATGAATTTTTAATAATTTCTATTAAAACGTAACTAAAGGTATTAGTAGTCGAGTTATTGACGAACTCGAAAAGCCAAACGGGAACAACAAAAAGATTCAGGAAGAATATATTGATTAATAATTATGAAAAAATTTATATTTATAAAGTACTTTGTGAGAAGAAAAAAATCACTGTGTTTTAATGTGTTGCAAAGAATTTAGTATAATCGAAAGATTAAAGAGTATAAATTTCAAAATTCAAAGTCATCGCAATTAATTGATAATAATTCCTCAGTTCCATATTAGTTACAACGTTCTTCTTTTCACGTTTGTCAATGTATAAATACAATTTATATTCGTAATAGCTTTAATTTTGTTTTACCAAAAATTATATAAATTAGATTACAATAAGTTGAAACGATTCAATAGAGATCTCCCATGACTATATTTATTTAGAGGTATTAAGGGCTCGTTTACATTAGCTTAATAGAGATGAACTGAATTGAACTGAACTGAATAGAAGTGTATTAATTGAACTAAATAGAGATAAATTGAACTGAATTGAATTGAATAGAGATTAACTGAACTGAATATAATCTGAAGTAAACAAGCCCTAAGCACAAAAGCAAATTACATAGGTAATTAACTAATTACAAATAGTGTTCAAATTGTCAATGTTGTAATTATATACTTCCTCCGCTCCATATTAATTGCAACACTTTGATCAAAATGCTCTCACATATTTGATCAAAGTGTTGCAACTATTATGGAGTAGAGGAAATATGATATGTAATACAATGAAATTAAGGGATTTTGACTGTCGAACTAATCTCTTCTTTAAATGTTCTTGTTGCTAGTGTTTTTCAATATACATATTTAATTTAATCTAAATAAATACATCAAATATTATATTAATAAAAATTACTAAAAAAATTGAATATTAACAAGATATTAATTAAATGAATCAAACAAAATGTGGTATGATAATACGGAGTATATCTTTTCAAATATTACCTCCGTTTCTTATTATTTGCAATGATGTGACATAAAGTAGAGAACAAAAGTATCAAATCGTTGCAAATAATAAGAAACGGAGATAGTATATATGTTAGGAAGAATTAAACGCTAGTCTAAGATATTTTTATATAAGAATTGGAATAGAAAGAAGTAAGTCCTAAAAAGGATGAGAATGAGTTGCCAATTTGCCATATGATATGAATATATGATATGATATGATGCATTAAAGAGGATTGACCATAATAAAAGCTAAAGCTGAAAGAGGGGAACAGTGAAGTGAAAATAAGTGAAGGGGAAAAAAGCTAAATTGTCGCAGAACAGAACCCTACATTATTATTATTATTATTATTATTATTATTATTATTATTATTATTATTGTGGTTTGTGGTTAGCTGCAAGAGTTATTTATTAACTGATTGAAGCTGGGAGTCAATTTTGGTGAAAGCATTTAAATTGGGTTTTTATTAGGGTTGTTGGATTTTCAGTTGGACTCTCTCCCTCCTCCATTACTTTGAGAGAAGGAGAAAATGTGAATGTGAAGCCTTTTTGCATTAATTCCCTGGTTTCTGGGGCGGTGCACTGCTCCCCCTCTAATTTTCCATTCTTATTGAAATTTATCTGAAAATCCATGAATTTGATCAATTCTTTTGGAAATTTGATCAGAATTCAATCAGATATTCGATCTGAAAAATCGAATATCGAATACAAATTCAGGTATTGAATTCGAAATTATCATATATCTGAAATAATCAAAGAAAAATTGGATATCGATGAAAAATTGGATATTGGAAATCCAATATATTTTGGTTATTTGGATATCTAAATATCCAAAATTTCAAATAAAATTGTAAAATCGGATATTATGTATATTCGGATATAATTCATTTCATATTTTTTTTGGATATTTAGATATCAAACATACTTTGTAATTTAAATAAAAATTAAATAAATTTTTTTTTTTGAGGGGAAAAAATATACGGAGTAATAAAATTTTAGATATTCAAATTTGGATATTTAAATATTCGGATATCCAAATATCAAATTAAAATGTTGAATAAAAAATGTTGGATATTATCTAACATGAATGGTTATTAAATCAAACCCATGTGGAGTACTAATAAATTACTTAGACAAAATCTAACATGGTTATATTTTTTCTATGGAGAATAATTTAGATGGTTATCTCAATTTGTGAATTGAATGAGATTACAAATGAGGAACAAGAAAAGAGAGATCGTGGGGATTAATTACTATGGAACATTGATATATTGTATATGTTTTTTTTTTGTTTTTTTTTTTTTGTCTTATTAGTAAGTATAATAGTTTTAAGGATAAGTCTACACAATTGTTGTATAAAATTCCATTTATAATGACTCTCTAATCTCTATTGGTTAATTAGATGGATCTAAAAAATCCTCCTAATTTTTCCCTTCTTAATCTCTTTTTCTAATATCATGTTCACCGTCGTATACGACTATTGCATACAATTTTTTTAGATGGAAATGTGCACATACCCCATTCAAAACTCCTATCTCATAAAATATCAAAGCCAGCGGAGGGTGGGAGCCTGAAAGGTTTAACCATGTGACCTCTGGTACACACAAGTGAGGAGCTCTTGCTTCACCCTCTACCACATACAAATATTCAATATGTAGCTTATTTTGTTTTATTTTATAAATGATAGTTGAGAATAGTTGAGATTTTCATACAAAGTTCCTATTAATTATAATCAAACCAAAAAAAAAATCGGAGGATAAGTATTTTGTAAGAATTGTAACGCTCAATCAATTAAAGTATTCAAATTAAGGTTATTTGTTCCCTAATTCTTGAGTTGGTCCCCCCAAATTCAATACTACTCCAATCCAATCAGGCAATCATGTACTCCCTAGTCCCCTTCATATGATTTATTGTTTGCCGGAGGACCACTAACTTTTAATTCTTCAACATTGAAACTCGTTTCCCATATTTGTGTATTATACTACGTATTACGTACTCTGTGTTGTATTTTTAATAAGGAAATCTTATTGTACTAATTAAATGAAAAATAATGAATACAATTCTAAAGTGAAAATCTTAACTCAAAATTGGTAGAAATTCTTATATACATTCGGATGTATAGTACATCCAAGAGTATTTTTGCTCATTTTAATTTTAAAATGAGCAAAATTATTTAAAATGAACAATAAAACAACTTGGATAAATGTACATAGATCTACGTAAATCTGGATGTATAGAAAAATTATAACACAATTTGGAAATACATTAAATAGAAAAATTCAAACTACAAAATAAAAAGTTTGAGAAATAACTCAAAAGAAACTCAATTTGGAGGAATGATATGGAGCGACTCCATCTCTAAGTATAAAACATAAACAGTGTAAAATTTTGACGGTTGTAAATAATAAGAACCAGAGATAGTATTTAGAATTCAGACATAGCTGACTCATGATTCAACTAAAAATAGATTACAAGATTTAAAAAACCCATTTCAAGGAGATTATTTCTTCTTGGATCAAAAAGATTTTCTTTCTTGTGTACTTGTTTCTATATTTAGCAAGCTATCAATGTCTTTTCCGATCCTTTAGTGCATATATAAAAGAAAGTGCTATTTGGTGGATGTGTATTGTTGTTTAAAAAATAAATAAAATTAATAATGTGTGCAATAGTAATTGGTTAATGCAAGGAGGAAGTGCCGAGGTGAGGTGCAATTAATAAAATGATATTTCCATTATCCTTCAGTTTTAAAAAATAAAATAAATTAATAATTATATATCATAGAATAAATCTTTGAATTTTATTTTTTTATTTTTTTATGCTAGATAATCTCCACTTATATACCATAGTATAGAACTATAGATAGCAATATAGGTCTAATTTAGTGGTGAAAAATAAGCAAAAGAGAACCCTATCAATTCCAAATCTTATAGATAAGGAACTTGTAATACACAACAAATTTGTGTTCTTGGCTAAAAAATCAATTAAAAATTAAATTAAGTGAAAAGTAATAAAAATTTCAATTAGAATTTATGTGTAAACGGTAAAACTATAAAATTAGTTAATTAATTTTAGTGGTATAATTTAGAAATTTTAAAATGTGGGTACAACTTATAAAGCATAAAACTTCATGGATACAACTTAGAAAAACTCAATTAAATAATTGATTGAAACGATCTATAGATCCAGCAACAACATAAAATTGGATGACTTTTTTTAAACCTTTGTTTGTATTGTTATGATAATGATCTTTAATATAACCTCAAAGATAGTCATTAGGGTTTCTATTTAATATTTTCTTTTGTTTTTTTTTTTTTAGATTAAAGATAATAACTTGGTGTAATTCTTAGAATTTTTACACCATAATAACTCAGCTCACACTGTAAGATAATAAGTGCAACGATTTGATACAAAGTAGAGAGAAAAAATGTCAAATCATTGCAGTTAATATGTTACGAAAATATGTAATAAACTTAATAAAAACTAATGAAAGAGAAGGAAAAAGATGAGAAAAAAAAAAATAAGGTAAAGGAAAAGAAAAAACCTGCCAAGGAATCAAGAAGAGTAGATTTTCCAGAACCAGAAGGGCCCATAATAGCCATAATTCTACCAGGCTCAGCATAGCCATTAATCCCTTGTAATATCCTTTTTGAAGGTTTATTTCCAAAACTTGGTAGCACCACCGTTAGATCTTCCCAAACTAAATAGGCCACCGCCACACCACCGCCAATACCACCACTACTACCACCGCCAGCACCACCACCGTCACTAGTATCAGAATCGCCGTCGTCGTCGAAAATGGCATTCTTGTATTTTAGATGTGCTCGAGGGTCATTATTATTTGGGGCAGCAGCCTCTATCTCCATGTTATTATTACTAGTAGAGTACCAAAAATAAACATACAAAGTAATTTAAAAAAATAAAAAAGTGATGATAAGCAAATGAGCTAATAAGTTAAGTTTAGTAGGAAAGGAGTATCATATGATCTTTAACTCTCTTATGACTACTCCAACTACCAACGCTTGCTTTTTTGTATGATGTGAAATTACAATTACAACAACATTGTGATGAGTAAATGATGAAGATGTGGTTGCACTACCATGTGTGTTTGTGTTATACTAGTCAACTAAGTAAAGTAGGAGATTACTAGGAGTATAGTAGTGATGTCCAACTTATATAAGACTATAACTCTATAAGAGACTGAATGATATGACGAACGCTAACCAGCGTCCCTGAGGCGTTAAATAACCATTTATTATATTTTTTTGAGATAGGTTTTAATTTTGGGATATGTATATATACATATATACTAAAGTTGCGTACCATATTAATTATTACTTTATCCGTTTTTAATAGATATAATAATATATTTACTTTGCACACTTGTCGATACACAAATTTGACCAATAATATCTTTAATTGTATAATGTAAAAATTATTATAAAATATATATATTTGGATAGTTTGTACCAAGAAAAATCAAACAATATCTCACTTGCTATATATATTTTACCTTATGTAAAAATAACAATTAGGAGCCAAAGTATGTTGGATGAATACTGCCCAATGTCAATATCTTACATCTAAAAAAATGGAAGAAGTATAAAATTTAATAATCCAATAATAGAGATATATATCTAATATTAATGTAAATTATAACATATATTATTGGTTATATATTAATATATTTGATCTTTGCCAAAAATAAAATTAATTAATTGATATAAAATGGAGAGAGAATTAGAGAAGTGATTAAATTGTAATCTATATCAACTAATAAAAACTAAATAATACGGAGTAAGAGGGTTGATGAGCCTTCGGATTACTCGATAACCCTTATGTATAAGTATTAAACACATGTCTTAAAGTGATAACAATTTAGAAATATATGAAAAAATCTCATGTCATTATTTTGCGTGAATTTAATGTTTAATTCAAGGATAAGTTTTTTTTTAAAAAAAAAAAATACTTGTATAACATTTTTCTTTATTTATTTTTTTTGATGCAAAAGAAGGACAGAAACCCGACAGAAAATATTTTTCTTTATATTAATATATGATAACCGTGGCTTTTAAAACCAGATTATTTAACGTGATGGGCGTTCGTTAGCAATTTTATCTTAAAGACAAAAGATTAAATTAAACACAACACGTAAGGCCATATCATATATGGATGGCAAGTGGAAAAGAGAAATAAATGCGGAGAAAAAGAAACAACAAACTAATTTAGGTTTGAGAGAGAGAGTTGTAAGTGTGTATGTGTATAGACCGCTACAAAAATCGAAACAAATTGAATTGGGGGGTGGGGTTAGTGACTTAGTGTTAGAGGTGAGAATAGATATTCACATTGTTGGTATTAATGCCTCAGATCATCTGTTATCTAATTTCATTGTTCTTGGAATTGTCAATTTTTTATGGCCTCACTTTGTCCATATACTTTCTCTGTCCCATATTAGTTGCTGCATTCTGAAAATGGACACTATTCATTTGTAAATTTTGACTGCTTATAGTTTCATGTACATAAAGAAAATTATAGTCATGATTGATCTAGTTTGATTCGTCTCACTATGTACTTTTCAAACATATAACTTTTATAATTTTTTATTATGTATAGTTCAAGATATTTTAATTTAAAGTTGTATATTAGGGGATGCGAAAAAGGGAATGTAAGAAGTAATTTGGAACAGAGTGTATAAATTAGCTACGTACCATATCATTGTATTCTAACTTAGAGTGAGTCTTAGATAATTTTTTCCACATGATGTAACGATCCAATACTCCATTGATTGGATATATAGCTAAACATGTGCTTGTTATTAATATTCCTACTGCTAACATTCTCTAAACTTTCATATTCTACCTATTCTTTGGTTACTGTCACACCAAGTGTCAATAGGAAAAAATATAAAATAAAATAAAACTCGCAAAAGTTACGTTACAGATCGAAAACAACTAAAAACTATGTGTAAAACGGGTTTGGGCTCAATCTAGCACAAGTCCGCTAGTGACACGGTACGGCACAAGAGGTATGCTCATGGGCTGAGCATGAACAATAATTTCAATATTTGGCACGAGCACGGTGGGCCGGTCAGTTGGGTGGCCCTCATAATGACCAAAAATTTCAAAATATAAAAAATTATAACTAAGGCACGATACAAGTCGACCCGCCACAAACAATAATGAGATGGGTTGTTGGGTATGGGCTCACTTTTTTAAAACTTGGCACGAGTCTAGCATGACACGACTTTATCTTGACCTGCAAAAGACACGAGGCACGTGGTCCATCCCGTCATGGTCCGTGCCCACCTTTAGTCTCACAATTGTAAAATGCATGGTTTCAACAAAGAGTTACTGTTCATACTCGTACTTGCTTAGTGTTGTATGTGTGTTTGACAAGGACTTTAAATTGTTATTTTCACGTTTTAAAGTGAGTTTACGGAATTATTCTTAATTAGTTTGGATACTTTAATCTAAATCATTAAAGAAAATAGGCAAAAAAATGAAATTAAAGATCAAATAAATTCTAAAAAGTGCTAAAAAAATTTAAATATGCAACATAAACTTTTTCCAAATAAAAAAAAGCATATAGAATATAGGTATTATTAATTGATGAGAATAGATATCTTCATAAACTAGTTAGCTCATATCAACTAGAAAAAAAATAAGTACTCCCTTCGTAATATAATACTAGCAACAATTGTTTTGCACGCATTTTGAGGAATCGATCTAAGGGTGTAAACAAAGAAATTAGTTAAAATGATTTTAATACAAAATATGATTATAAGTTGCTAATATTAAAATTAGGAAAATTTGTCAAAAAAACCCTACAAGTTCTAGCTTTTTGTTAAAAACACCCTGTAACTTTTTTTTAAAAATTTAACGACACAAAGTTTTAGCAAATGTTTGGAAGCACAACTTTTTGACTGATTCTATCAAACTTAACGTTGTGGGTCCCACCAATTAACTAATACCGTCCAAAATAAATTAAGTAATACCTTTCAGTTAGTAAAATCCCCCAAAATTTCCAAAAAAAAAAAAAACCCAATTTTTTTTTTAACAAGTCACCTCTTCCATCCCTAACATTTGATCCCTTCATCTCTTCCTCTCATTTCTGTGAAATTCATCATCACAAGACTTTCATCTGACAGTAAAAGAAGGCAAAATACGAATCAAAAGTGCGAATTGTAAAAACAGAAAAAATTAAATTGTAAAAACAACACACTTGGAAACCCTAATTTGCTAAAGCCTCAAAATTCAGGTTCACCAACCCCCATAACAAGCGCTAATTCTCCAAATATTCCCAGCAAGGAACCCTAATTGTTGTAATGTCGCCAAAAATAAATAAGAAATCCGTACCTTTAATCACTTCTACAGATTCGAGGCTCTATCCCAGAGGTCTTCTTCTTCAAATTCAGTTCTTCATCTTCTTCAATTTGAGGAGTTATTGAGGATTTATTGAGGATTTACTTGGAGTTATAAATAGAAGGGGAAAGAGCCGTTGGGAGTTAATGTTAAAGGGATATTAGTTAATTGGTGGGACCCACAACGTTAAGTTTGACAGAATCCGTAAAAAGTTGTGCTTCCAAACATTTGCTAAAACTTTGTGTTGTTAAATTTTTTAAAAAAAGTTACAGGGTGTTTTTAAAAAAAACTAGAACTTGCAGGGTTTTTTTGACAAATTTTCCTTAAAATTATTTTGACTAATAATTCCTTCTTTTACACCTTTAAAATGCTTCCTCAAAATGCGTGCAAAATCAATTGTTGCTAGTATTATGTTACGGATGGAGTACATAATTATTCTAGCCTTCTAGGCAGCACATACAGCTTCATATATTATGATAATCGATACTCTTTTCTATGATTCTATTTTAACATTATTTTTTTTATTTATATTTTACTTTGTACTAGATATTTATCCTATTTTTTCGTCATATTCTCATATGTTTTGTAAGGTTTTTCTTTATCTTATTCTACTAATAAAAAAATGAATTGAAGTCTTACAAATGATATTATTAATTACGGATTATTATGTTGAGTTGGCTTCCACTATTTATTACTAGCCTTGTGCACGTTTTGCGTGCGACGATATTTTTAATGTATCTTAAAAAATCAAAGGTTTTTTTTTGAGAAATTGATTTTTTTTTTAAAAATTCACACTCATTCACATAATCATAAAAAAAAATTTCCTTTCATCCAGCCATTCCACAACAATGAACAAAATTGGCTATCAAATTTCTACGATAATAAAAAGGGAAAATTTTTATGTAAAAAATTATATTAAAATGGGTATCTATTTATAGGGAATTCAAAAATATGAATTTTGATTATTTTATTTTATTTTTCCGAATTGTATATCTTGTAATATTTTAATTTAAAAAATCCAAAAATTATATTAACTTTCCTTAATAAATAAGAGTGATATTACTTGATTTTTTTATAAATTTCTAAGGGGCATTATGGACTTTTCGAGGGGGGCATCATGGCTCCCCCTTGACTTATATAATAGAGATTACACTCTATTAGGTATGTGTAGTTTAACAAGTGGGTTAACTAATCTATTACATGATTTTAGCATGAAATCATAAAAGTTGTGTTTGGAGACGAGAAAGGAATAATGTGATTGGCAAAAAATACAATGAGGAAAAATACTGTAGTTACAAAGAATAAGGGCCTGTTCACTTAAACTTATCATAAGTTCAGTTCAGTTCAGTTCAGTTCAGTTCAGTTCAGTTCAGTTCAGTTCAGTTCAATTTTGTTCAGTTCAGTTCAGTTCAGTTCAGTTCAGTTCAGTTCAGTTCAGTTCAGTTCAGTTCAGTTCTGACATTTTCCTTCATTATGTTAATTAGTTTGTTAATTTTGTTAATTTTGTTTTCTATTCTTTGCACAAACTAAGCTACAAGTTACAATGTTGACATTGTATTAATATTTAATATTTATTTTGTAACTCTAATATTTATTGTGTTCTAATATTGTGTTATAATATTTAATATTCACATTTTATCATTAAAATTTGCGAGAAAATAATAATTAAGAATAATAAAATTTATTGTAACTATAAGCTACAAGAATAGTAATAATAATAATTTTAATGATAGTAATAATAATTATAATAAAACTAATAATAATAATATTGATATTAATATGATTCTAATAAGATTTACAATAATATTTTTTTTTACATCTACTAGTCTCCATAATCTACTAATTTTATTACATCGACTAATTTTTTATATTTACTAGTCTTCATAGTCGGTTAGTTCATCATCATCATCTTGGTCTTCTCCATCAACATCCTCCGGTTCCGGGATATTTGCCTGAATTGACTCCCATATTTGATTATCCTCCGATGATGTCACCGATCTATTTATTCTCCGATGTTCTATTTTTTTTTTTTAAATCTTAATTTATTAATTTATTTTTTTTTTTAAAAAAAAAGCAAGAAAGAGAGATGAGGATGTGAGAGGAGGCGGCCAAATGAGGATATGTGATGAGATTTTAGGTAAGAAGTTATTATTATTATTAATATTTGTTTTTTTTTTTTGAAACATTAATTAGGTAAAAAGGGTTGAATAGTCAAATCCACAAGTAACAATACAAAATTACCCTACAAAAACAAGTTTAAAAAAAAAATAACAAAATGAACGTTGACAGTAGTAACTACCATTAATCATTATTATTTTAAGATATATAATAATTAATTCATTACCCATTACTTAATTAACCTACAAATAATACTAATTAATATTACAAATCACTAATCCAAATCTTAAATCACTCTATTTATTCAGTTCAGTTCAGTTCAGTTCAGTTCAGTTCAGTTCAGTTCAGTTCAGTTCAGTTTTGTTTTGTTCAGTTTTGTTCAGTTCAATTCAGTTCAGTTCAGTTCAGTTCAGTTCAGTTCAGTTCAGTTCAGTCAGATTCAGTTTAAGTGAACAGGCCCTAAGACTTTTTTTTTAATTAGATGACTATAATGGAGATATTCATGTTTTTTTCACGGGCTTATAATCTAATCCAATCTAATTCAATCCATTCTAATCTATTTAATGTGAGATCTCATTTGATTCGTCTCAATTGTGTGATTTACGAATATATATATTTTTATAAAAAATTTTGTTATACATAATTTAAAATATTAATATTTAAAGTTATTCAATCCGATCCAATTCAATATAATCTAGTTCAATCCAATCCTACCAAAAGAGCGCAAGCTGCGCAACATAAGAGTTTGCGCATGGAATGAAGATCATGGTTCGAGTTTCAAAGAAATTTCCATTTAGCTTCAATTTCATCGTCAAGTTGATGGGCCAATCAAGTCACAATCTTAATGGTAAAATTACGGAAAAAACTTGTCTAACCCACCGGGTAAACTACCCACCATTAATAATGTATTGTGGTTAATGTTGATAGTGGAATCCTAGTCATATAATTAATAATATTTTAATATCTCTATTAGTAGATGGGTAGTCTACCCATTAAATAGGTGTAGCAATATCCTAAAATTATCCGTAGAAGAGAACCCCAACCTAGTCCATCTATACAAAAATAGATGGATTGGAAGGCAAAGGCAATAGGGCATACAAATTGACATTGACCTCGTAGCAATAGAAAGTCACCAATTAAAGCTATTTATTCTGGACATTGATGCTATTAGGCCCATTACAATTATGGATCTTAGAATTTCTAGACTAGAGTAAATCTTAAGCAAAGGCTCAAAGCACTAATACACCATATCTAGTCTTTCCATCATTCCATGTGCTCCATTTTTAACTTTATTATCATCAAAGCCTCCTTGTGACTTGTGAGATTTAAGGTCGAAATAAAATTGGCTCTAAAATATTCATATAAAAGTCGAAATCAAAAGTTATAATCGACGTTTGTTAGAATTCTTGGAGTAAGAGAATCAATGTTCCCTACAATATTGTCGTGGATTAGGGCGGATTTCTTATATGTTTGGTAAGGTAGATACTAGATGTTGCAAGTTCATATGATAGAACTATAAGGCCTTAAACAATGCACAAGTGCAACCCAAATATTGATCAAAAATCCTTTGTGGGGATTATACATTTTTGTATGGTAATGTGGGTGGTATTAAGCTTTGAGTCGGACCCTAATATAAACTATCCTATTCAATTTAGTTAACACATATAACTGAAAGAGATAAATAAAGAATACTCACAAATATGTACAATGAATTTCAAACATAGGTCTCAAGCTTGGTGTTCGAATTGAAGCGCTTACCATGAAACATTTATCCTCTTTACAAGGATTGTGTACTAGTCAGCCTCAACTTGGAACCCTCCCCCCACCCCCCCCCCCCCCTCCTCCTAAATCAAAGGCTCATAATCCATAATTTTTAGGATTTCAAGGCTTGAGAATGAAATATCCCTAAACATTGTGGCGAAGTCCTTGGGTGACAGAGAACTTCTAGGTTAGATATCAAACACTATGGATTTATATTATAAAGTTGATAACATAAAACATTACATGACCTAAAAAAAATCTTTTGAAAGAACATAAAACTTTGTTATGGAAGCTAAAAATGAATACAAGTCTCCCTTTAAGATCATAATAACATGACAGAAAGATACGACAAAAAAGGATATTGGCCAGGGAAATACATATGAGGAAACAAAATTGACCACTATTAAAGATGGCCAACGGGCGGGCTGGGCCGGGCCGGGCCGGGTTGGGTACCGGGCCGGGCCGAGATTGGGTGACCCGGAACCGGCCCGTGGATGGGGTTGGGCGGGCCGGGCCGGGCTGGGTCAGAAGAGGGTCGACCCACGAACCGGCCCGGCGGGTTGGGGACTGGGCTGGGGACCGGGCTGGGCTGGGCTGGGTTGTGGGTTCGTGGGTTGGGTTCGCGGGTTGGGTTCGCGGGTTGGGTTCACGGGTTGGGTTTGCGGGTTGGGTTCGTGGGTTGGGTTCACGGGTTGGGTTCGTGGGTTGGGTTCATGGGTTGGGCCCATTGGGTCAATGGGTCATGGGTTTTAGGGGATTTGGGGGTTTTGTAGGGGGTTTTGTTGGGGTTTAAGAGGGTTTGGGGGTTTTGAGGGGGTTTGGGTTTTTTTTTTGGGATTTTTAAATTTGTAAAGGTAAATATATAATCATTAGTTGGTGAAAAACATGTTAATTATATATTTAACTTGTTAATTAAAATTCAAACAACTAAATATTATGATTTATTACAAAAGTAAAAACTAATAAGTTAATTAATTGATAATTAAGATAATTTAATGGGGGAAGGGGGTTGGGTGGGGCGGGCCGGGTTTTTAGGCGGGCTGGGTTACGGGCGGGCCGGGTCACGGGCTGGGTCTGGGTCGGGCTGGGTCACGGGTTGGGTCACGGGTCCGGGCTGGGTTATGGGTTGGGCTGGGTTACGGGCGGGCTGGGCTACGGGCTGGGTTTGTAAACCACAACCCATAACCAGCCCGCCTGGGGACCGGGCCGGGCCGGGCCGGTTACGGGTTGGAGCGGGCCGACCCAGCCGGGCCAAAAACCGGGCGGGTTCCGGGCCGGGCCGGGCCAACCCAGCCCATTGGCCACCTTTAACCACTATAATATAATAATCCACGTTGTTCAGAGTTTTAAGGGCTAGTACATGAAAATGCTTTGAAACATAGTGGCAAGGTGTTAAGGTGATAAGGAGGCTCTAAGACGAAAATCAAATACGCACTACAAAGTCACATGATTGAAGCGAAAATGGCCTATACACTTTATAACCCAAACACTACAAAAGTTTCGAAATGGCAAAATACTTTCTTGTATAGGCTACAAATCACTGTGGAGCCTCAATGATTGTCTTTGAGACTAAGATAATAAAATAGGGCAAAAATATTGACCCTGGAATGGCCTTTAATTAGTCCTGTTCAACTGGGCGGGTCAGGGGTGGGACGGGTCAGGTCGGGTCGGGCCTTACACATTTTTTAATGGTTTGGGCCGGGTCAGACCCTATTTGACCCGGCCCGGCCCACATTATCCAAAAAAATGCAAAGTTAGTACTCACTACTCAGTATGTTACTGTACACTATTTACTTTAATTTATCAGCTCGGATCAATTAAGCATTATTATATACTATGTATGTATGTTCGAAGATTCTGATTTTTTTTTTTTATATAAAAAAATAAAATAAAAAATGGATGCAGCCAAAGTCGGTGCTGATCGAAAAACAGGAAGTGAGACTTTGATATGCTAATGACAAATGAGGAGGAAGTGGCATACGGTGAATCGCCCAAAGCAATAATAGAAATTAGTTCCCCATCAAATAATAATAAAAATAATGGTGCGGAAATTATGATTGATAACAGTGGCGTAATAATCATCATGAATAATAATGACAGTGATCATCATCATTATCCTCATCCATAAATTTTTTGAGCCCTTTAAAACCCCGCCCCGACCTGCTTAGGCCCATTAAAATGGTGACCTATTAGGACTCGCCCCATTTCTAAAAAGGGTTGGGTCACACAAATTTTTAGTGGGTCGGGCCAGGATTTTAAATGGGCCCCGCCCCATTAAACAGGCCTACCTCTAATTAGGAGCCGAAACCGAAGGCTAATCCACATTTAAAGGATTCTTGTGATTCAAAAATGAAAATATCTCAAAACATAGTGGCAAGATCCTTGGTTGATGAGGAGTCTCTATGGCAAATACCGTATGCGGTGAATGCATATAATGGAGCTCAACAACCCAAAACATTGTTTGACCATAACAACAAAATTTGAAAGAACAAAATATTTCGAAATAGAGGCGACTATGCAAGACATTAATAGAACTAATAAGATTATCTATTGAGTAATATAGTAATATAACAAATTAAATGTTTTATTTTGAGTTAGTTAGGCTCTTCTAACTAACTTTTACCTAGCTTCTAATTAGTTCCTCATGTCTTGTTCTTCTATAAATACACTTGTAAACTCTTGTTTTATTTACTTAATAAAAGCTAAGCAAATCTTTCTCCTACTTTGTTTTCTTTACTTCTCTAACTTTGTCATGGTATCAGAGCAGTAAGATCTGCTATTTTTTTTCCTTCCTGCTTCTGCTTCTGTCTCCCCTGCTTCTGCTTCTGCTTCTGTCTTTCTTCATTTCTTTTCCATATTTCCTGCTTCTTTTCTTCTGTTCTTTTGTCTTTGTTTTTCAAATATGTCAAGCTTAGATTCTCAATCTGATTCACAACCTGAAGTGGATGTATCCTTAGTACCAAATTCTCCCTACTATGTTCATCCAAGTGACAATCCAGGGATGAAGATCATCACTGACACTTTCTCTGGTTCTGGGTTTCTTGATTGGAAGAGAGCCATGATCCTTGCATTGTCTGCAAAAAATAAATTGGGATTTGTGGATGGAACTCTGCCTAAACCAAAATCTACTGCAAACTCTCCTAACACTCTACTGATTCAAGCTTGGACAAGAGTCAATAGCCTCCTCATTTCTTGGATCACAGGATCACTCGAAACACATTATGCAAAGTCTGTAAGATATTTTTCCACTGCAAAAGAAATATGGGACAATCTAAATCAAAGATTTGGGGAAGCATCTGGAGTGATGTTGTACAATTTGGAAAAACAAATGTCTGATATACAACAAGGTCACCACAGAAAAGTAGGTTTTAGAAAACGAAATTTTGGCGCAACACAAAAAAAGGCGAGAGCCATGAAACTGTTGTTTCTATGAACTAGAAACGAAGGTGTGGTCTTTGGGATCCAGAGTCCAGAGTTCTAAAATCAGAATTGGGTGATATGATGTTAGCATTTAATTAATATAATGGAAGCATAGTCAGAGCATAAGAACGGTACATAACTACATACATAAGAGAGTAAACAATCCGAAAATGTAGAGTACCATGAGGGGCTAGCTAGCCATAGCTTTATATAAGCGTTCATAAATAAATAAATAAATAAATAAATAAATAATATTACCGGTAGCCTTAATTTGGGCGACGAGGGACCAAAGATGTTGAGTTTGATATATCATTGTTGGGTGTGGCCCAAATTTTTGGCCCAAATTATAAGTGCTTCTAGAATCTACTTAAAGATGGTGAAGTTGCATATAAGAATCAAGATTTTTCTAGAATGAAATTTCTAGAGAATGATGGAGAATACTAAAAAGAACCACCATCATTCTAGAGCTTGAATAATATAGAATATTCTAGAAAAATCTTGATCTATACACCACCTCCATAGTTCACCTATATATATAGGTTTACATGCACACACCCATCATCATCAACAACCAAAGAAGCCACACACATACTCACCCACAAAATACATAAGCCTTTCATATTAAACCTCCACCAAAATAATTAGTTTATAAGTCCACTATACCAATTGTAATACTCCTTTGTGAGTAATTATAGTGAGAGTCTTATTGTAATACAAACACCCTCAAAAGGGATAGTTGTACTCTCCTATATTTTTCTATATAGTGGAATAAAAAGCTCGTCGTCAAGTGGGTGTTCCCACACAAAATCGTCCATTTTTATCTCAATATTAGTCTTGCATATTTTCTCCCTTATTATATTTCCCGATCAATACATCTTCACTTCCGCTGCGCACTCTCGACCCCTAACAAGTGGTATCCGAGCCAAAGGTTCGCTGGAGTGTATCATATGAAGATGTCTTCGGTAACAACATTCGAGATTGAGAAATTTGACGGCAAGACTAATTTTAGCATCTGGAAAGTCCAGATGAAAGCCGTTCTTGTGCAGAGCGGATTGAAAAAGGCTCTGGATGGGAAAGCTAAAAAGCCAGAGTCAATGACGGACGAGCAATGGCAAGAGTTGGATGAAAAGGCATTATCCACAATCCAACTATGCTTGACAAAGGAGGTTCTACGCGAGGTCATTCACGAGGAGACAGCTGCCGGTCTATGGCAGAAATTAGAGTCATTATATATGACTAAAAGCCTCGCAAACAAACTTCGACTGAAGGAAAGGCTATACACTATCCGGATGGCTGAAGGTACATCTATTCAAACTCATCTCGATGAATTTAATTCTATTATTATTGATCTTGAAAATTTAGATATTAAAATCGAAGATGAGGATAAAGCCGTATTATTAATTGTCTCCCTACCACCTTCGTATAAACACTTCAAGGAAATTATGCTATATGGCAATAGTGATACTCTTTCTTTTGAGGATGTCAAATCACATTTACTCTCAAAAGAAAAGTTTAACCTTGAAGTGAATTCAAATGAAAATTCTGAAGGATTAAATATAAAGGGGAGATCAAACGGCAATAAAAGTACCACTAAA
This sequence comes from Salicornia ramosissima, assembly GCA_951394345.1. Taxonomy (NCBI): domain Eukaryota; kingdom Viridiplantae; phylum Streptophyta; class Magnoliopsida; order Caryophyllales; family Amaranthaceae; genus Salicornia; species Salicornia ramosissima. Next base: position 56,370,644 of record OX596236.1, on the reverse strand, counting down.
AGGTCCAAATTTAATGGACATAAATCCGGAAAATCTTGCAAATATTGCAAGAAACTTGGGCACACCGTTGAAGAATGTTGGTTCGCAAATAAAAAGCTCCACAAGAAAGAGCAAGAAGAAAAGCCGAAAGAAACGGCAGAAGCTGATTTTGGAGAACTAGAGTCCGATGATGTTCTCTTAGCTACTTCTCCTAGAAGAAGTAAAAATTCTGATTGGGTTCTTGATTCCGGTTCTGCCAACCATATCTGTTCACAAAAGTCTCACTTTACCGATTATAAACCGGTAAAGAATAGAACAGTTTCTATGGGCAATGGATATCGTTGCAAAGTTCGTGGTGTTGGCTCCGTTCGGATCAAGACCGAAGATGGTGTGATCAGGACTTTAGCCAATGTTCATCATGTTCCTGATCTGAAGCAGAATATCATCTCTCTTGGCATATTAGACTCTAGAGGTTATAAGATTTCGGCTCAAGGTGGAGTACTCAAAGTGTCAAAAAGTGCTCAAGAAAAATTGAAGGCCATCAAAAATAGAAATCTCTATGTACTACAAGGGTCTTCAATAGTGGCTTCATCACACTCTATACCGAATCGGCAACAACACCCTTATAATACGGGTCCAAGAAAACTCAAGTAATGTCGATCGGGAAATATACGGCGAGCGCATACAAAATTTGGTCCAAGGTGGAGATTGTTGGGTGTGGCCCAAATTTTTGGCCCAAATTATAAGTGCTTCTAGAATCTACTTAAAGATGGTGAAGTTGCATATAAGAATCAAGATTTTTCTAGAATGAAATTTCTAGAGAATGATGGAGAATACTAAAAAGAACCACCATCATTCTAGAGCTTGAATAATATAGAATATTCTAGAAAAATCTTGATCTATACACCACCTCCATAGTTCACCTATATATATAGGTTTACATGCACACACCCATCATCATCAACAACCAAAGAAGCCACACACATACTCACCCACAAAATACATAAGCCTTTCATATTAAACCTCCACCAAAATAATTAGTTTATAAGTCCACTATACCAATTGTAATACTCCTTTGTGAGTAATTATAGTGAGAGTCTTATTGTAATACAAACACCCTCAAAAGGGATAGTTGTACTCTCCTATATTTTTCTATATAGTGGAATAAAAAGCTCGTCGTCAAGTGGGTGTTCCCACACAAAATCGTCCATTTTTATCTCAATATTAGTCTTGCATATTTTCTCCCTTATTATATTTCCCGATCAATACATCTTCACTTCCGCTGCGCACTCTCGACCCCTAACAAGCATCTAGACTTGTAGTATACTCACTATGGAAATATTAATCTAGAAAAATCTAATTTATCAAAATCTAGAATAATTTTGGAAAAATTGTCTGAAATAAGCCAACTTTTTCGTGGTCTTCCATATTTAAGCCAACCTTTGAATAATTCAGATTTAAACCAGCCTTTGTATCATTAAAGCCAAATTTGGGTTGGATGACTTGTGACCTGTACTACCGGTTAACCTTTTGTTTTTATTTTCTTTAAACTTTTTGTTTTTATTTTCTTTAAACTTAATACTCTCTCCTCATCTCTTACACCCTCTCTCCTCTTTACCGTCACTCTCCTCCTCTTCTCTGGTCTTCCCATCTGCTCCTTGCCGCTGCCAGCCGCCGCTCGTCGCCTGTCGTCGCCTTCCCCCGTTGCCTGCTGCTCCCCATCTCTCTCTTTTTTTTTTTTGGAGATTCAATCTCCTCCCTCTTCTCCTTTGGTTCGTGGGTTTCGAATTTGGGTGGGGGTGGGGTTGTGGGTCTCGAATTTAGGTGGTGGTGGGGTTGAGGGTCTTGATTTGGGGAGGGTTTAGGGTTGTGGGTCTCGAATTTGGCTGGGGCAGGGTTGGGGTTTGGGTGGTTTACTGATTTTGTGGATGGGTTTAGAGGTGGGATTGTGGGTTTACAGTTGAATGAGTGTGGCTGGGTTGAGTTGTATTGGGTTTGGTGGGGTAGGGTGGTTCGGCTAATGGTGGCCAAGGATTTCGTGGTGGTGGGGTTCAAATAGGGGTGTGGTATTTGACTATTTGGTGACCTAGGGTTTGGTTAGTGATGGGTTTGGTGGTTTAAGGTTTGGTTAGTGGTGAGTTGGGGGTGGGTTTGGTTTAGTGGCGGGGTGGATTAGTGGTGGGGGTGGGGCAAGGCTTGTGGCGGTGGTGGGTTGGGCTTTCTGGGCTTGGGATTGGTGGTCTGGGCTGGGCTCGGTGGCGGGCTGGGATTTGGGTTGGGTGGTTTTGGGCAGGGGGTGGTGGGTTTGGGTGGTTGTGGGTTGGGGTGTTTAACAATGGTGGTGGGGTTGGGTTAATTAGTAAGGTTAAGCATAATTAAATTATAATTAAGTTTAATTAAGTTCTAAATGATCATTAACCTGTTGATTACCTATGTTAACAGGTTAATATTTTAGTCAACCTATTTTTGGCTTTAATGATCCAAAGGTTGGTTTAAATCTGGATTATTCAAAGGTTGGCTTAAATATGGAAGACCACGAAAAGGTTGGCTTATTTCAGGCAATTTTTCCAATAATTTTAAGAAAACTCTAGTAATATAACATTCTAGAATAATCAAGTACAATTAGGGTTTATAAGAAGTTAGTAGAATGTTCTAGACTACACTAGAGGTGACATAAAATATAGGATGGATATAGAATATTCTAGATTGTGTTATATTACTCTTATAAATATGTCATATGTGTATGAGTTGTAGTGTGGAGAGAAAATTAAGTGTGAGGAGTAAGTACATCCCACCACCAAGAGTTCCATCATCATGGAACCTTGGAGTATCACATATAACTCTCCCAACTTTGTAACACAAATTTCTCAATCAATTAACTTTCACATTTCATAAAAATTGGGCTCATCAAACTTCCGCATTTTGCCCCCAAAAATTTATATCAGTATAATATGAAAACCACCCTATACCTCTAATTTTTCATACATTGAATCTTTCTAATATAGAATTCAAGTTATGATGTGAGATAGTGGGTCTTAGACTCTATCTTACAAACGCCAACCATGTAGTATTGGATTTAAATATCATCGCACACATTTATGAGAATTTCTTATCTATCTTTTTAAGATGTGTATATCATTAAATAAGACCAAATAACTTACCTTAATATTCGATTCAAATACGAAATACCTAATTCCACTCTGACCACTCACAGTAAAAAAATTCTAAGTTGTGCCATAAACCGACTCCACAATTCACAAGGAGTTGAGGACGAATCAAGTACTCCATCCGTAACATAATTCTGGCAACAAGTTTTTTTCCACGCATTTCAAGAAAGCGATTTAAGGGTGTAAACGAATAAAGTGATCAAAAACAAATTTAAGATTAGTAATTTATGATCTCAATCTTACTTGTATTAAAACCATTTTGATTAATTTATTCGTTTACACCCTTAAATTGCTTCCTTAAAATGCGTGAAAAATAACTTGTTGCCAGAATTATGTTATGGAGGGAGTACTTACAAAAAAAAAAAATGAAAATCAGCCTCATCCGAAACCAGTTAACTTGCTTAAAAAAAAAACAGTTAACCACATTATGGAAAGTACAAAAACACCCCTGAGAACATTTATTTAGGAAAATAATAAGGATAAAAAACTTTCTAGAAACAGAATTTCCTGTAAAAACCACCTCATTTCCCCCCAAAAAAAGGCAGTAAAAAAAAAGGAAAGAAAGAAAGAACATAGAAGTGTGGATAATCCTAAAAATGGGGGATTTCTCATATTGTCAAGACTGCAAGAAAAGCACGGAGGTGGTGTTTGACCACGCCGCAGGAGACACCGTGTGCGTGGAGTGTGGACTTGTATTGGAGGCCCACTCAATTGACGAGACCTCCGAGTGGCGCACTTTTGCTAACGAAGCCCAAGATAATGACCCAGTTCGTGTTGGTGGGCCCACTAATCCTTTGCTTGCCGACGGTGGGCTTTCCACCGTCATTTCCAAGCCCAATGGTTCTTCCGGTGACTTCCTCTCGTCTTCTCTTGGCCGTTGGCAGTCTCGTGGCTCCAATCCCGACCGTAATCTTATCCAGGCCTTTAAGTCCATTGCCACCATGGCTGACAGGTTTCTTTTCTTTAAATCCTTTTTTTAGTGTATGTAGATAATTGTGAATTTTTGAATTTGGGGTTTTAATTTTTATTTTTTTTGGAAATATGGGTTGTTTAATTTGGTTTCAATGAAATTGTGGGTATCTAATTATTTATTCAATTACTTAGAAGATGAATATTAGTGGTGTGCAGACTAAACTATGTACGGAGTAATTTTTATAGTCTGGTAAGTATTATTTAGGATTTCTTTCCCCTGCTGATTAACTACTTAATTGAGCTAATTATCAGTAAGTACTAAGAAGTATGTGTAATGATTAACTTCAATTTTGGGCTGAATTAAGGAATATTGAGGTTTATTAAAGGTTTATGTTTGAGTAATTTTATTGAAACATAATTTTTTTGATGCTATTTTTGTGATTTGATTGAGGAATTGTCTTGAATGTTGCCCAATATTGCCTATAATATTCCTTTTTGAAGTTTTCTTATCTTTATTGTCTTTTACATTTAACACAAATAAGTTTTAGGTTTAATAAGTTCAAGTAAGTTAAGTTCAAGTTGTTCAAGTGTAATAAGTTCATTGCCTATAATAGTTCAGGTTTAAAAAGTTGATGAGAACGCACCCTAATTGTAGGGCCTGTATGTTTTTGGTTGCTAGATTGAATACCAAAATTGGTGTAATTAGATAGAACGATGGATGATTAGATGCTCACTCTGTGGTCTTTTGGTTGGGGAAATGCTGTTGTTGAGCACATTTTGAATCCCATATTGCATCAATGGGGCATTTGCTTTTTCGAGGTTAAACTTCTAGTCCTTGACCACAAAGTGTCCACATAAGGGGGGGGGGGATATTATGCAAGATCTTGTAAGATTTTTATCTTACATGTTAAGATAGACTTGGCCCAATTCGTGGCTCCCCTCATTGGAATACCGCACTGCCACACTGGCATTGCTCGGGGCATTGGGAGAGGAGATTCGACATTAGAGAGAATCGAACCTCAGCACCGCAATGATGTAAGGGTGACTACAACGCCATTGGAGCTCCATCCTCGTGATCTTTGAAGATTTGTCATAATGTATCGACATGTGAAGATTTTCTTGTTTTTAATGTGCATCTTAGAGATTGCATGAAATCAACTAGTGCAAACGGTTAGGATCAAAGGAAGTAGTTAGTATTGGATTTCATGATGTGATGATTGTGACTGGAAGTAATGCAGCCTTAAAGTTAAGCTTGTTAATGTGCATCATGTGGGAAAAGGGATTACTAATTCAGCAACTTTCTTTTTGCAGGTTGGGCCTTGTGTCAACAATAAAGGTTAGATAAATTGCACCATCTCACTAATTTAATTTCTTATACTAAACTGCTTTAGTTCCACTATGTTATGAGTTAATGCTTGGCATTCATGTCACCAGAGAGCAGTGACATATTAACCACTTCCTCCGTCCCTTAATGTTACACAAGAGTTTTTTTTTTTTTTTTTTATTTACTTTTTTAATTGTTGTATTAGCCTATTAGGTGGGTAGGTAGTATGTAGAGTATGACCATTTGAGGTAAAAGTAGAGAGGTTAAGTGTGGGATCATGTAACTTTTAAAGGAAACATATCAATCTTTAGGGATAACCAAAAAATAAAATATGTAACAATCTTTTAGGGACAAAGGAAGTATGAAATATAGGGTATACTTGCGAATCTGATGATGAATTTAGCAATTCATTAGAATATATGTTGTAGGTGGATTAGCCCATCCAGAACATGAATCTGTCAAGTGCTTCTTGGATAAGAAGCTTGAGGATCATGTTTGTTATAGTGATATAATGAAGAAAGGTTATAAATAGAAACACGCACACACACACACACTGACACACACACAGAGAGAAGCAGTGAAAACAAAGAATGGTTATTGTTTATTTGTTTTCATCTTCTTAGGGAGTAATCCATCCACTTTGCCACTCATAGGCTTGTAAATTACAATGGCACTTCCTCTATCAGTATTTCAAGTGTCTCTGCTCTTCTTAAATCACACCTATCTATGCATTACAATGTGCCAAGTTGATGCTGGAAGGAGGTAGGTTATGGTGGCTTACATTTGATTATGTGTCAAGATGAAAGTGATAGCTAGTACAGTTAGGATTACAGCTTGTATTGTTTTGATCCACCTTTTTCATCAGTTTTTTTTTTCCACCAGCAAGTAGTTTTTTCTAGATGGAAAGGTAACTGGCCCCACTCAAGGTTCCTATCTTAAGAAATACTGATGGGGGTGGGTTGGGGACGAGGATCGTGCCCGGGTCATTACCCCTGGGGACCGTGCTCTGCCACTGAGGCATGGGTTTCATCCTTTTCACCAGCAAGTTGTTAGGATTTAAGCATGCTATGGTACTTACCATGATTTCATTTTGTTATATCAACATTTTGTCTTAAGTTTCTGATTGCAGTAATCATTATCCTGGCTTGTGAAAATTTTGTATGTGATGCTATCACATTGTTATCAATTCTTGTTCGAGTCAAATTGGTAAATTGCCTTTTGATTTTTGTCATTTAGGATCGAGCCAATGAGATATATAAGAAGGTTGAAGACCAGAAACCCCTTAGAGGAAGGAATCAAGATGCAATTTTGGCTGCTTGTCTTTATATTGCTTGTCGACAAGAAGACAAGCCTAGAACTGTAAAAGGTACCCATCATCTAAGAGTATTACTTACCTAATTTATTCTACCTATAACTAAGTTCCAACTACACAAACACCAGAGATATGTTCGGTTGCTAATGGGGCCTCAAAGAAGGAAATTGGCCGTGCAAAAGAGTTTATTGTCAAGCAACTAGAGGGAGAGATGGGTCAATCAGTGGAAATGGGAGCTATTCATGCAGGAGATTTCTTGGTTTGTCTACAAAGGGCTAATTCATACATTATTGTGGCCTTCTTAGGCATTAACTATTTAATTTAATGTTGTTTTCATTGTTCTAACATGTTCTTCATCGTAAGCAACCTGCTTTTGTGATTGTAGAGGCGTTTCTGTTCGCATTTAGGCATGGAAAAGCAAGCAGTAAAAGCTGCCCAAGAAGCTGTTCAGAAATCTGAAGAGCTTGATGTAAGGTAAGTATTATTTACACCCGCTCATTGAATTGCAAATACAGGAACTCTTCTAATTTTGTTATGCAGTGCATGTCTTGAACTTGACTTCCTTTTGAAAACATATTCACCCCAATTACATATGGCTTCTTAACACTTTGTTTTGAATCCAAAATATGGAAATTTTCATTAAATAGCAAGTCTGATCTAGTACATGTACAACATGTGAGTACCCAAGTCCCAGTAACATAGTTTATGCCATATAAGATAGGAAGAACTGCTAGCTTGCTAAGGACCACCTAAAGGCATTTACTAGGGTTTGGTGATTTGCTGGGGACTGGGGTAAAGCCGTAAAGGTAATCTGTCTAGATCAATGAGAAACTTCAAACAGTGAAAAATCAGCTAAACTCATGGCTTGGATCTTCTTTCTGTGCAGGAGGAGTCCAATTTCAATTGCAGCGGTTATTATTTATATCATCACCCAACTTTCTGAAGATACAAAACCGCTACTCAAGGGTTATAAGCATACTGCAATCTTTGTTTTTCCCCCCTCTTAACCCCTTTATATATGCAAAGCATTATATTTGATTGGTTGTTTGAACTGTGACAGATATTTCTCTTGCTACTGGGGTGGCGGAAGGCACGATAAGGAATTCATACAAAGACCTCTATCCCCATATTTCAAGGATAATACCAAGCTGGTATGCCAAGGAAGATGACCTAAGAAATTTAAGTAATCCTTGAGAACTTTTTACTGATTACAGTGTAGAAGAAAATGTAAGAAATTGTTAGTGAATGAACATGACATTATAAAACAACTATAGATGCAATTCTAGCAATTTGTTTGAGGTGATTCATTGAACTTATCATCCTCTTTTTGGTGGGTTGTAGCTGGTTAGGTTTGTAGATCCTGTTGATTACTTGTACTGTATCTGATTTTAGGTTCATCAGCTCTATGTGTATAATGTATCGAATGACTTTCCACTCTTCAGATCAATGCTTTTGAATTTTGATTCTAAGCAACATATGCATGTTCATGCTACTCACCCACCAGGCCACCATGCAGAGGATCTTCTTGCACACCCACCTGGCACGGCCCTGCTAATATGTGTAGTAATTTTTTGTCAAAATCCACTATTTTTAGTTCAGGTTAGATTGATTTTTGACATATCTAATTACCACCTAATGCCTATGAAGTTGACAACTTTGTGAATTACTCCATAATGAAGAACTCTTAAACTACAACTTAATAAGACAAATTTAAATTATTGTCAAATGTCATTTTTCGGTCAAATTAATTAGAAAGTGACATGTTATATTGGTATTTACTAATCTATAAAACACCTCAATTTTAATTATACAAAGCATTAATAATGCAATTATAAATGGATGAAATCCATCTCCCGCTATAATACTATCTTAAAGGAAACTGATTTCCGCACCCTAAAAATTAATTTCCGCACTCCACGTTTACAGTATTAATGCGGGTTAATACTGTAAACGTGGAGTGCGGAAATCAATTTTTGGGGTGCAGAATCACCTGCCTATCTTAAAATATTGATCGCTTTCACTCTCCTAGTCTCCTCTGATGGACGTTTGCATCTTTTCCAATTCAAATACTGCCAAGATAGCTTGTTTGCTTGAATTGGATTAGTTTTTGGCATGGTTTTTGCGGCTTTTGTCAGTTAAATTGGTTTGTATTAATAATATACTCCGTAGCATTTTTAAGCTATATATAAGAATTAAAATACATTTTCAAAAATAATTAATTTGAGAATTTATAACAAAATCAAAATCACCCATAAATTGATGTCATTAATTCAAAAAATACATAATAATATCTTTTCTTTTTTAGAAACTGAGGGAATAAAAAAAAAAGTCAACATGAGAATCTATGAATGAGATGAGGCAGAGCATTGTAGGCTAGCAAATTAACTCAAGTTTCCAATTCATGACTGTTTCATTAAGTGAGGCCCCACTATGATTAACGTATATAATGAAACTAGGGCCCCAATTTCATGTAATGAAAATGATGATCATGATAATAATTCCCTTGCCACTTTTATAAATGAATAAATTATAGCTTACCTCAGCTGATACTTACGCCTATTTGACAACAAGGTCCTAATCATGGTTATATTAAAAAATAATTATACAATTTTTTTAAAAAAAAGGTTGGTTGTCGATAATAAAGTCATTAAAATTCCTATTTTTTTTTTTTTTTTGGAATTTTTATTAAAATTGTTACTATGTCATAATTCTCACTGAAATTTCTGAGGAACATTTTATAAATCTTTTTAATATGTGAGTAAAATTATTCTCCACTTGTCATAAAATAGAATTGCTATGTAAATAATATGAAATCAAACATAATCCCTAATCACCAAAAAAATTGACCACGTGATAACTAAGAAAGCAATTTATTTATATCCAATGAAATGATGAATACATTATATATATATAGATCATAGATGTAAAAAAATAAGTTCATAATAGCAAGTCTCTCAATCAGACCGTCATATAGGATATCTTTTTACCAAAAAATAATAATTTTTTAGTATAAATTGTATTTTTTTTCATACAAAGCTTAACTAGTTAAACCGTATCCGACTACCCATAAATCGGCGCATGACCGGTGGGTTCACTTTCCTCCATATGTTATTCCATTGAGCTGCATGATAAAAGAATTGGAGTTATGATTGTTTGTAATCCTTGTATAGTTAGGGACCCATCTAGCTAGTCATATGATTTAAGGCTTTAAAGGGTCATATATAGATCCAATGGTTATGAATTGATTATTAGAAAAGAAATAATATGGTTGAAGATTGGGACCCAGATTGATCAGAGGATAGATCCCCCTTGCTTTGCGTTGCACAAGTCATGGAGGAGATTCCAAAGAGCAACTTGCTTTATACAAAGGAAACTGAATAATATATAAAATGCTTCAACATTAAGACATACGACCTCCGATACTCTGTTTCTTTTTATTATTTACCTTCATATTTTTTTATTGTTGTAAGGGAAAAAAAGTTTAAGTGTAACTAACAAAAAGGGTTAGTGACGCTAATCTGAGGAAGTGCAAAGTAAATAATTAGTATAGGGTAATCATGCTTATAGAAAGTCATTAGATTAGGTAAGGACTTGGGGGAAAAAGAGACATACAAAAGCCTACTAAAAAGATCTCTAAAGTATTGTGAAAATATGACATTAAGCATAAACCTTTTTTTTTTTTTTTTTTTTGTTTATCCTTGTTCCAAATTAATACAAATTACAAGTAAATTATATAGTTTTTTTTAAGAAAAAATAGTCGAATTTTTCGAAATATATCAGAATTGTATATTCCGAAATTATGAATAATATGTATAAGTGAGTGATTAGTGAAAATTTCTCACCAATAATTAAGTCAATAACCACCAACTCTCTCCTGTACTGTAACATTGGTACTATACTTGTTTAGTTATATGTTGTGAAGAGTCTGAAAGCCATTTTTCTGATGATCAACAACCCCACCTAAGTAATCCTCTAAACTCCCATCTTAATGGTCCCCTACAAAATCAAGATCCTATCTTTAGTATGAAGAGGTCATCAAACTTTAATATTTCATAACATAATCTTTCAGGAAAAAAAAAAAAAAAAAATTATGACCATCACTTTTAAGGACCCCATAAACCATAAGAAAAACAACAATTCCAAACACCTGTATGTGTGCTTGAAAAAATCCAACTTTTAATAAGTAGGATGTTTTCCTGATTATTTCATCATGTTTTATGCATATTTAGTATCACTAACCTTGATTAGCAGCATATCATTAAGTTGGTTTGCTGCTGTTGTTGGGTCCGTCACAACCCCTGCAAAGCAGAAAGTCAATAATCGGTTTTTTCGGTTTGATGAGGAATCAGACAGTTGGGTGCCTGTACAACTGCCTTATAATCTAGTTACATGTATCAATGGTAACTGTACTATTGTGGGTTCAATCCAGCAAGAACCACAAAAAAAAGCAGAGGATTTGCAAGATGATAACAATAATGCTATAAGAAGAAAAGCTAATAACAAGGAGGTTTCTAAAAAGCTAATACCTTTGAGGAAGCGAGTTTCTTTGACAAAAATGTCTGATGCTTCAATCTGGATCACTGGTGAGAGTGGTTCGATCTACGAGAGATTCTGGAACGGGGTTCAGTGGGTGATTGCTCCCCATGATTTGCCCCCATCAGAACACCCTGCAAAATCTGTCTTCTTTGTAAATCAGACTATTTTTGCCCTTTCTGAAGCTGGCTATCTTTATCAGGTAACGTTCTCAGAGCCTGTGTTACTTCGACACCTTTATTAACCTCAAAAACTTGTGTCGACTCGTGACGTATCATATCGTACATAACAAGATACTTGGATACTTTATTTTTAACAAAAATAATCTTATGACTTTTTCTCGAATTAGTTAATTCGGGCACTTGGATACCAAGATCCGAGCAGACAAGTAACATAGCTGAGAGCTATGTATCTTATTCAGGAATTCAAACCAGTGTAAAGTGTTTTAAGGATGTCAGTCTTGAATTCCATTTCAGATGCAGTTGGTTAACAGCTCACAGTTAGTTTGGACAAAGATTGAAGCTTTAGTTGACATAAGTCCAAAAGGTGATAAAGAGCCAATAAAGATAAGCTCTGGAGTAGTTACAAAAGATTGGGAGTAAGTATTAGATTGATTAATATATTTTACTTAGTATAACTTCTATAGTTAAGACTGACAGAATTTTTGAACGCGTTTCAGGAGAATTTACTTCTGCACAAAGAACGGGACATTAATCGAACTTGTTGATATCGAATCTCCAATGTATGCATCTGCAATAATACATTTTTGTTATGAATTCATTACATTTAAGTTGATGAATTTCCGGTTTGAAGGACATATTTGTAAAGCTGTTGTTTCAGCTGTCACTGATGAAGTTTACATGTTCTACATTGCGAACATAAGCAGATGGGTTAATCATGGACATCCTCCAGGCGCAGATGTTGCAGTAATAGCTGATGTTGGTACAATCAGATCAAATCTTGTCTTTATGATCAGGTAAACTAATACAAAAAAAATAAAAAAAAATCCATCCTATTAATGTCTTAACAAAAGATCCTCGAAATTTAACTTAATATAAGTTCACGCCGAGATGTGTTCATTCATTTTTACTCTGTACAAAACTATTTCTGCAAGATTGTTTTTATAAAGTTGTGAATGGCCATTAATTCTCAAGTGTTCGTTAAAATCATGATATGAAATTTGCATATAATAGTTCGGCAGGTCACCTTTACGAGCATGACAGAAATGCAAAACCACCATGGAAGAAACATATATGGAGAGATGGGCCGACAACAGATACTTCCTTGCTACCATCAAGGGGTTGCAGTACTAGAGGCCTAAGAGGAGCTTCTTCTACTTCACTTTTTTTTCTAAACAAGGTATGTATAGTAATCATCTTAATCTCAGGTCTAGGGTTTTCAACCACTGACATTCCTAAAATTTTAATCTTCTAACTGCTACTAACCTCATATGTAGGAAGGTAAACTGGTTGAGAGGCGTTTGAATCAGAGGAAGTGGAAATGGATACTAGTTGGAAGTCCAGAAGATCAAGTACTGACATCAATCACACCAATTCTGGAAGATAAATCCAGTGACAAGTTTTCAGTGTACCTAACAACAGTATCAGGATCAATACTGGAATATCAAAGATCAAAACAAACAGGTAAAATTTTGTGGTGCAAATCTACTATATTACTCCTTCCCCCACTTTACAAAAAGGCTACATATGATTGTGGGTGTTTTTCAAGGACCTAAGTCTCGATTCTTTTGGACTTAATTCCTAACAAATTCGGTTCATTTTGGTTCAGCTCCAAGCCTCCTATTGAGTCTAGGATTCAGTTTAGTTCAGTTTAGATTAATTCAATCCAAAAGAATAGTACCTAAGTTGGATACAAAAACTAAATTTAGAAAGTTTCTAATAATTGTGTGATAGTATGAAATAAGAATGTGGCCTAATATTTGGAATGAAGAAAATAGTCCTTGGGAGGTGTTACCATAAACCTTCTGTGCACCCAAACAAAAGAGATAAATGTATACAAGGAAAATGAATTTGATAATTGTGTGCTGATAGGAGTGGTTCAAGAGCAACAAATACAAGAATCGTGGATAAATCATATGCATCCACCGAATGCAAAGGTAGCACGAGGTGTAGCAGGGGTATCACATCAATTTGGTAGGATACTTTTCCCACTAGATGATGGCAGGCTTGCAGAGCTTCATCTATCGGGTTATGGTGGTGAGAATTCGGGACCAGATCATCAAGTCAGTACCAGAAAAAGAATGGCACTCAAGTATGTTTGGTCAATATTGGATGCTCCTGAGACTGAAGGATGGAATGCAGAGTATTGTACTGAAGAACGTGGACCATCTAACTGCATAATGGGTGTAAAGGAAGAAACAAAAGATTTTTTAAACACAAGAAGTATGCCAAGGAGGAGGAAGAGAATGCAACAGAATTACTTGATCCCTGATGCATCAGCATCACCCATCAACCTTGAAAAATCATTGGAAGAGCATAAGTTGAAGCAAAAAGGGGTGAATGAAGTTTTCCATATGAGAGTCATGCAAGAGGGTCGATCGTTTTTTATGGTGTCGAACAATGGAGTGACATTTGAATATCTGTATAATGAAAATGTAGGAATATGGCTGAAGCATGAACACCCAACAGCTATGAATGGTGCAGTTGGAAGCTACAATGGAAGTTTGTTTTTCATAGATATCCAGGGTGCTCTGATTATCAGGGAAAGAAGACATGATGAGCTGCATTGGATCAACTGTACTGCCATGGAAAAAGGGAAAGAAACAACTGGTGGACCTCCATGGGACAGGATCCATGGTAATGGAAAGAAGTACACAGAAAATGATGCCATTTATTTCATTAGCAAAAAAGGAAGACTACTGCAGTTCAGTGTAAGTTATGAAGCACCAAATAATCAAATTACTAATGTCTATTCTACCTTAAATTCACTCTAGGGCCTATATAGTTCACCTGAGTTATTTCTTTTTAAAAAAAAAATAAATAAATAAACTAGCTTACAATATGAATAATCATGTAATTATACATGCAAAGAACAATTTGCAAAACCTCACCACAACAAAGTTTGCACTAGGGGCATGTTTGGTACACATTTTACACTGTTTGGTTTGTGCCGGAAATTAAATGGAAAACTTGGGCTGAAAATACGCTATTGAAAACATTTTCACCCAAAACTTGAAGGAAAGCGTTTTTACTCCTCATTCCAAACAATGAAAAATGACACTTTCCATGGAAAATCATGAAGATGAGTTTTCTGTTGTAAAACACTTTCCATGGAAAATCATTTTCAATTGAAAATGTTTTACACTCTACCAAACGGAGCCTAACAGATGCCACTTTTGCTTAGGTTGCTCTCAGAAATTATAAATGGAAGGACTGCAAAAACCCTGCAAATACAAAGATTGCAACAATAGTAGATCAGGAGTTGTGTCGGGATAAGGTAGTGTTTGTCACCGGAAGGAATGGGCGGCTTTATCAATATAACACACTATCTGGATTATGGCATGAGCATCACCAAGCTCAGCACCTAGTCCTTTCAGGATTACCTGGGACAGCTATGAGACCATCAATGATTTCTTTAAAAGGCTCTCTTTTCATGATTTCAGAAGAGGGTAGATTAGTTGAGTATCACTGGAACCAAGTAGATGGCTGGATATGGGTTGAGCATGGCACACCAAAGGAAGGAGTATCGATAGCCGGGGCCCCAGGGCCAAGTTTCGAGGGTCATCAGTTGTTCTTGGTGGGGTCAGACGGAAAAGTTTACCTAAGGTACTTTGGTCAAGAGGAATGGAAGTGGAGAGACTTTGGATTTCCAGATTTAGAAAATTCATATGTTGAGAAAGCTATAGAGGAAAAGCTGAACCATCAGAAAGAAGAATATACATGTCCGAAAACAGCTAATGTGAACAACCCAGAAATAATCTGTGATCCTAAGGTGACTATATCAAATGCAATCATCAAATCTATTCTCACAGTTTAGACTGCAGTAATCAAATCAAATCACTGATAAGTAAAACCACCTGATCTAACACACAGGTGGCACGTACTCGGCCAATCCGTTCAGCAGAAAACACAATGATATTTGAGCTCAGAGATGGCAGAGTAAGTAGTTTTCAAACTGTTTGTCTAGGTTTCATATTAGAACACAAAATGCAAACATAATTGAAATTTCATTGACAAGTGAATGCTAACCATGTCTTGTGACAGTTGGCAGAGATGCATCGAGTGAAGGATTCCGAATGGATATGGTCGAAGATCATCGAAACTCCAACAAGCTTATGCACGGAAAATCTCTGGTCGGCTGCTACATCTTGAAGCCGAAGAATATAAACCTGGGAATCATAAAACACCTAGAAAATCAGAAACTAGGAATAACTGAAACATACCATATACTGTGTAGTGTGTATAAAGGAATGACACCAAACTACAATCTATTTAGACTGAACTTAGAAATGAGCTACTAAGAGATTACATTACATGTACAACTTATTTACTATCTATTATCCAGTTTTCACTAAAGGATAAATGAAGCATATCACACTAACTGATTACTTAGATATATGCACTACAGAATCATGGTGTCATCATTGCATTTTTTCAAAGCTCAAGCAGGACTTTCGAATCGCTAATAGGTTAAGCAAATGCAGTGAACAAAAACTTGTGGAATCAGTCAGATAAATAGAGAACCCTACTGATGTATTAAATAATCAACTAAGTACAGTATTAGTGTTTCATTATCGTTGCACGTAAGGTGATTATTGTTTTAATAATCATATGAAGGTTCTAGAATTATTTATGATGTTGACAGGAAACAAACATACAATTGAACTTCCATATTAAGCTTCCATTGATGCAATAAACAGTAATCTTTATGAAAAAGACACTTAGATGCAAAATTATGTAGGTGCAAGGTGAAGAGTGATTCTGGGTTTCTCAAAGTCAGATACAAAATTGTATTTCACAGTGGCATTTTAACTAATTTTGAGCAAAATCAGGGGCACAGGGTCCGGCCATGTACAAATAGGGGTAGTTTGTGAATATATTTTCAACAAAATCACAAAAATGACACTATGAGATACAATTTGGTATCTCAATATGAGAAACTGAGAATTACTTAATCCTCTACAATGCTTCCCTTGTAAGAGTTGATCAAACTGAAATCTCCCTCGCGGTTTCGATTACTATAATGAGTTTACTTATGAACAAGAACTAATCAGTCCTTTCTTTCAATAAAAATAAAAAAGAATTAATCAATCCTTAATTACTAAATTAATAAGCAATGCACCCCGAATCAACTCTCACTTGTAGAACAGAACAAACTA
Organism: Salicornia ramosissima; assembly: GCA_951394345.1. Taxonomy (NCBI): domain Eukaryota; kingdom Viridiplantae; phylum Streptophyta; class Magnoliopsida; order Caryophyllales; family Amaranthaceae; genus Salicornia; species Salicornia ramosissima. The sequence goes on along the minus strand of OX596236.1, from coordinate 56,354,079 downwards.
CTTGTCTTGGAACTTTTCAAAAAAAAAAAACAAAAAAAGAACCCATTAATGATTACGTATACAAATTATTGCAAGCTTTAATTTCATTACGTGTAGTCAAGAGTTATCTTTTTATGACATCTCAATCTATTTAATCAAAAAATCAAAGGTAATCCAAAGTCCAAACTAATAAGTAAACAAGTTTTTTAAACTTCTTAATTTGTTCTTTCTCACAAGTAAGCTTCTTGTATTAATATAAACCATAGTGTATTCTCTTCAACTTGTTAAACTTGAACTTAATTGAAATGAACTTATCTGAACTTATTTTTTTAAGTTTCATTTCCAACTTAATAGATCGGAAATTATAAATAAACTTATCTGAAATTATTTAAAATTATTTTAAGTTATTACACTGAACTGAACCAGAACCACCCTAATAAAATGTTAATCAATCCAAATTTTCTGATCAGCTAAAACTCCCAGCATCAATAAATAAAACCTGTCCCTTCCCTTTCAAACCAAGATAAGAGAGAGAGAAAAAAAAAAACCCAGAAAAGACAATTATCCATTCATCATCATCTTGTTCTTTTTCCTCATCAAATGGAAGAAGAAGAAGAACCACCCCCAGAAGTAGCAAAAATCAATAAGCTACCAAAAGACATTATCTTTAACATATTTTCAAGAATCCCACTAAAAAACCTTTGCCAATTAAGGATTGTTTGCAAGTCATGGCAAGGTTATCTTTGTCGAAACCCAGAATTCAGAGTGTTTTACCATCAAAAGCACAAAATCAACCCAATTCTAATCTTCAATCACCAAACTACTGAAACCCCATTAAACCAACTTTCATCCTATTTCATTGATGGAACCCCATTAAGTCAACTTTCCACCAATTTTGCTCAACCTCTAGTTTCCATTCTCACTTGCAATGGAATCCTCTGTTTAATCTCAGAAACCAATGCTTACTTCTACGATCCTGTTACCAAATTACACTCCAAAATCCCTAATCCGAAAGATTTCGAAAAAACGTTTTGCTGGGCATTTGGGTATACTCGGTTTCGAAACGTTTTCAAACTCCTCCATTTTTACACCGTTGAAATGTCCGACAATTACCATTATTGTCCGAACAAGGTTGTAATGTGTGAGATTCTAACCAAACCAATTTCGGATCTTGGCATAGATTCTGAAGGAGAGTGGAAGGATCTTGGGAATTGCCCATATGATTTTCTGGGTAGAAAAAATTATGCCTATGTTAATGGTAGTTTTTACTGGTTTATAGAAGAAAAGCAATCAAACCCAGATTGTATAAAAATCATGTCTTTCCAATTAGAATTCGAGAGTTTTGGGATGGTTTGGTTTTCCAAACAACTATCAAATTGTTCGGTGGAATCCATGGATTTGGTAGAGATTAAAGACAGATTGTGTTTGACAGAGAGAAAGCCATGGGGATCGAGTATGGATGTGTGGATGATGGTGAATGAATTGGCAAATACTTGGGAAAGGAAATATAGGATTGATCTTACTGGAATTGATCATCATGATGTGAGAATTTTGGGTCATTTTCCCAGAAAAAGTGGTAATGGTGATGGTGAGGATGAAGGAGAGATTTTGATGAAGATTGGGGGACAAAGTTTTGGGTTTTATGAGCTTGGTAATGGAGTTTATAGGGATATTACATGTGAAGTAAACATGCAAAAATGGGGTTTGCAATTGTTGCTTAACAGGAAGAGTCTATTATAGAAAGTTCTTGTTGTATTTTGTATTCTTCCCATTTTGGGAAGTGTTCTTTTTTGCTTTTTTTTTTCTTGGGACGGGTTCGGGGAGAATTGTGATTTTGGCAGTTTCAAATTTATTTTTACAATCCACTCTATGAACATATTACGGAGTATTAACTAAAATTTGAGGAAAGATGGGTGCAAATATGAACTTGAGCTGCCAAAATCACCATCGGTTTAATAAGTGTCTTGTTTTGTAGAGTATAGAATTTTTTTGTTTTGGACTGTTTAAAAAAAAAAAAAAAAAAAAAAAAAAAACTATAGAAGGAACCAAAAGGGGAAATAATTATTATAACCTAAAAAAAAGCATAATAGAAGTCAAGGAGCAAAGGATACGCCAATATGTCAAACAAATTTTGAACTTCAAAATGTATTTTATGTACTAGTGTTCATTTCATTGTATTATCTAAGTTTTTTGAGAAATGGAGCTCAAATCTTGTGTGTATGGTTTTGTAAACTTGTGATTTCCTAACATCAAACTTTGTTTTCGATATGAAAATGATAATTAGTACGAAAAATAGCTTTACTATTCAACTGATTTTTTATTTAATGGACAACAATAGTAATTGTTCTTTAGGAGAGTGACTAGTGTTTTTACAAGTCAAGGAAGTTAATCCTTGCAAAAATCCGCTTCCACTGTTCAAGTATAAATTCAAAATTATGTTGAAGTATAAATTCCCAAGTCAACAAGGTCAGGTACTCGATATCCATCGGGAATAGATCTAGTACCGAGTACGCGGAATTAGAACCGTTACAACCGGGTATCCGATTTTTGGAATCTGAACCAGTTGCGACTAGGTAATAAATTTTGGATCCAGAACTGAACCCAGTTGAACCAAGTCTGAGTAATTACCCTTCGATTCCTAACCGGGTCCGGTTATGTTGGTGGGTACCCAAAATCGTTGCTCAGCCCTAGAAAATAGGAGGGCAAAGCATTGTGTAATTAGAAAAAAGGAGTGCAAATAGGGGTTAAGAGTCAGTCAATGCTAGTTTTTTGCGATCAAAACATTAAAAAGGTTTATCTCACAAAAAAAATATTTGGGGATGGTATTGGACGGAAATGAAAGCAGTGTGTAAGGTCTTTTACACAAATTTTTTAAAAGTCTATCTCGTAAAAGAAAATTAGGAAATGTTATTGGATGGAAATGAAAATTTGTAAAAACTTGAGGGTAAAGCAGCACCATTATAGGACTGAATTTTAATTTTCTTTCAAATTTATAGACAAAATTATTCCCATTACCTTTGTATAACCTGATACCAAACGAATCGTATACTACATATTTATAATTATCCTTTGAATAAATAAGACTTAAAAGTATAGATATATTCCGATATGCAAAAATAAGTTAACATAGGCCAAAAAGGCAACAAATAATTGCAATCAACCAAAAATAGAAGTGACTTTTTTTCATAGTGCAAGTCTTCAAAATCATCTACTCCGTAAATATTAGGATGAACAAATCGGAACCCTGTCCCAAACCGCTCAATAACCAAGTCCAACGAGGTTGAGAACCGCTCAATAATCAGTACCTCTGATCAATTGATACTGGCTTGACCCGTTCATAGGGGTCTAGACTCTAGAGCTCAACAGTCAAAATCATTATGAAGCATTAGCAGAGGAATCCCAAATGAGAGAATAGTATTAACTCCACAAGTCTGGAAAAAACATCCATACAACTAAAACTATTAAAAAATAAAAAATCAGTAAAAAATAAAAACTAAAACTAAAAATCAATAAAATAGAAATAGAGTAAACTCAACCAGAATACAATTATCCAAACTCCACACCTTCACAAATGAGGATATTAGCATACAAATACAGACCCAAGTACCAGCTCAGCTTTGCTATCTTAGCCAAACAAACAAAAAAAGTAGCCCCACCCACATTAAGAACTCAACAACAAAGAGAATGTATCCACAGCTTCCACAAACAACAAAAATATTTAATATCTTCTTCGAGGGCTCCTCGAACGGTGACCTCGTGGTGATCTGCAAACAAAACATCAAATTTAGCTTTAAAAAACATATGAAGCAAAAGTATTAAACAAACAAACAAACGCATGCGTATACCACAGTTTACACCACCAATGAACAATATGCATTTGAAGTTGCAGCAAACCTGGATTAGTGTACAGGGTCGGCCTTCTAAATACCCACCAAAAATATTTTATTTAAGAAAAACAAACAATACATGAAAAGTCAAAAACCCCCCACCATCGACCCTCCCTGAACAGAGACCTTAATATTCAGGTTCAGCCTGTGGTTTTATCAGAGACCCTAATATTCTATTCCTCCCTGAACAGAGACCCTAATATTCAGGTTCAGCCTGTGGTTTTATCAGAGACCCTAATATTCTATTCAAACTCGTTCTTACCACTATTCTATTGAAGTGAATAGGGAACAGTGCTCATGCTATAGAGATTGGGATAAAAAAATTAGGATGGCTAAAACTAAGGAAATTGTTCGCCAGTTTCTTCTGATCGAGATCCGGAAAAGGCCGGAGTAGCTGATGGTGGAGCAGCTGATGGTGGAGCAGCTATTGTCATCTGTTAATGATATCGAATTTAAAATAAAATCCATAGTCATTTCGGAGGGGAAAGAGAACCACTAGTTTATTATAGAATTGGGCTTCAAACCCACAATGCTTCAAAAAATACATATAAAAAAAAGAGCAAAAACCTCTTTCCGGAAGTTCAAGAAGAAGATTTCTCTGCTTTCACAACAAAAGGGATAGGATCGTGGGCGCGCTCCCTTTGTGCTCAGAACGTGGAGGTCCTACATTGCTCTGGTGAACTTGAAAAAAACGTACTTTTCAGTATCGCGCACCAGAGCAGTAGGAAAAAAAATCATTCTCGTTGTTAGAGAGTCCCTCAAAAGAGGCGGGACGGAAGAGGAGTAAAACTCTCAGGTACCTTTTCCGTTTATTGATTTCATTCGTTTGGAGTACACTAAAAAGTATCTATCAAACCACCTTAAACCGAATAATCGGTTTAACGGTTTGGTTTTTATTCACTATATACATTTTCGGTTACAAGGATGCAGGGAACATCACACCTGCAATGCTCTTTAATCTTAAATTAAAGGATATTTTGAGCTGGCTCATCAACTTTAAAACCCCAGGGAACATCACACCTGCAATGCTCTTCACATTGTTCCACTCAGTACCAATGAATCGCCAAACAGCACCAATTGAAGGGTTGTCACCCACAATGTACATAATAGCAGCTCTAGACCAATATTCAGATAACTTCTCAATTTCTTATCCTAATAACTCAAGTACATTCTAGAACTTAATTCATTTATTGCTGAACTCTAAAAGTCTAATTTACTAACACTTATCATTCTTCTAAGACAGATATGTTGTTTAACGGATCAAAGAGGGTTTGCTTTATCGTTCCGTCGGTTTAAACCTCCTTATTTAGATCGAACCGGATAAAAGAGATCCTTGATCGACTATAGCATAACCGGGGGAAATGGAAGGGAATGGGGTTAAGGAGTCTTCCTTATCAGTAGATCTTGCTGCTATTGGTCCTTTTGCTAAGGTAAGAAGGAAGTAGGTAGGTTAAGTATGAGTCAAGGAAGTAGCCATCATCATGATAAAACACAGTAGGTTTACTCACAAAGTTCCAATCATGGTGCATATTAGCAATAGTAGGAAAAACACATACCACATAAAGCACAATAGAATTCATCCATGGCATGGCAGCTGAATCCAATTCATTCTTCAACAAACTAGCATGTGGCTTACCATCTCTTAAAACAGGGGAGACAAAATGAAGAGGCCTACCTTTAGCAATAAGTTGAGCACCAAAAACAATAGAGGACCAAGCAACAGTCTCCGTAGCAGTAGCATTTCCAGGCGGATTTCCAGCTTGAGGGACATGAGATTGATTAAGAGCTGATTGAATATTATCATTCATTGACTATTTGAATCCTATACTGCAGAGTCGAAGATGGCGGTACTGTTCCATTAGAAGTAGATCCAACTATAACACTATTCGAGTTTTGCTGCATACCAGCGCGTAAAGACTCATTACCCAGCCTCAAATTCTAACGCTCAGACGCTCAGCTGCAGAAATGTCACCAGCACAAGGATGAACTCTAGTGAAGCTCAACACCGATTGCTGCACCAAACTAGGGTTTAGGGAGACTTTTCGCACTGACCCTACTTTCGATACAACCAGAGAGACTTCCTAGATTGACAAGTAAAAAGAGGATAAGCAGAAGGACTACCGCAATCAAAAAAGAGAAAGAGAAGGCAAGCAAAGCAGAAGTAGTTCGCAACAGCAACGCTCGATTATTGAATATTGAACCTTTTCCACGTAAGCTGGTTGTACAAAGCTTGTTTGTTCATTTAGGTAGTGTGATTTGGGGATCTTTTGTTTGCTCCGCAAGGTAGCCAAAGCCAGCCAGTTTTTCACTAAATAAGCATAAGAGTACTTGAACTGCAAAAAAGTAGTGCTGAGAACTTGTCAGAATTGGGCTTGCCATCCAATTCGTGACGTGGATGATCCGCCGAATCCATTGCTGACTTCACCACGATTGATTAGGTGAAACGGTTCTGCAAAGTTTGTTTGTTCTTACAGGCAGCGTGGTTATAGTAGTCAGAATTAGGTCTGCCATGCAATTTGTACTACATGGCGAGACTCCTCTACCACTCTATGAATGGAGTCTCGATAAATATCTTCACTTCATCAAATTCAAAAAAAAATTGATTATTTGCACGTATGGCTATGGATGCTGCAAACAGGCTTTATGCAATTGCTGCCGAAATGGGGCAACTGCAAAATGAGATGAAAGAGCGTCGTAGAGTGCTAAACCTCTTTTTGAGGAGTGTTCGAACACTTGATCCTTCCAGGAAAAAAGCGCGTATTCGCGCTGCCATAGAGCGTCTCGAGGATTTGGAGGGAAGTCAGCAAACGCTGCGGGCGGAGCAGCAAGCACTAATAGTGCAACGGGCACCAGGAAGACTAGAATAAAAGAGTCAGTTGACTCTTTCTAAAGATTGAAATAAGTGTCTGTAGACGCAAAGTAGTGTGTTTTAATGTATGGTCTTCTTCTTCTTTATCTAAATCTCCTAGATTTTCTTCTACTGAAAGTATTTTTAGTAATTTTCTTATTAATGATAAACATTCCGATTTCAGGAGACCCCGCCTTTAATTCTTTCTTAAGGCCGGGCTTAGAAGGAGTTTTCAGGTCAGAATGTGTATGATTTTCTTACCACTCATGATGCCAGCATACTGCTTTTCTCCTATGTTCTAATAAGCGGTAAGAGAGAACCACTCTCTCCCAAGGAGGTTAGACAACGACTCTATGCTAGCAGAGCGTGAAGCGCAAAGCATAAGCACAAACAGGGAAAATCGGTTAATAGCAACTAGCCTCAGCAGTGCTTACCCTATGTGCGCACTCTAATCTACATGTTGCCAATGACTGGAGAGTTCAACTAACTCACAATATGTTCTCGTAGGCAACTTGCACACCTGCAGACCGCTTTGGCGCTTTCGCGGGAGTGTCGGGTCGGGCGCTGAACTTCGAGACTGGCTAATCTAGTCGTGGCTAAACCGAGAACCAGAGATGATAACTTATCACTCCACTACTAGCTTCCTTTCCACTAGCAGCAGCAATAAGTATCTCATCAAGGCCTGGTCCAGTACGACTGCATTCCACCCATAAGTGAATAGGTGTTTTGCCTATTCATGTTCAGCTTCAACCAAGGTAGTATATTATCACCATTCTCAACCAGTGTAATTTTATCAAACCAGGCTGAACATGAATAGTAGGGTCTCTGATAAAACAGTCATATGATTCAATCGGACTGAACAATAACCCATCAACAGGAATACAATTCTCAATACCAGGCATAAAACAATAACCAATAGACAAGAAAAAATCTTTTGACTTTTCGCTGATATCAAAAAGATTCTTAGGCAAATCACAAAAAGCGAATTTCGTTTTTTCCATTACACTTCGTGTGAAATCGGAATGTTTACCATTAATAAGAAAATTACTAAAAATACTCTCAGTAGAAGAAAATCTAGGATATTTAGATAAAGAAGAAGATCATACATTAAAACACACTCTCCAGACACTTATTTCAATCTTCTAAAAAGAGTCGACAGACTCTTCTATTCTAGTCTTCCTGGTGCCCGTGTGTGACAGCCTAAACTATAAGTGCTTGCTGCTCCGCCCGCAGTGCTTGTTGCCTCCCATCCAAATCCTCGAGACGCTTTATGGCAGCGCGAATGCGCGTTTCTTTCCTGTAATGATCAAGTGTTCGAACACTCCTCAAAAAGAGGTTTGGCACTCTACGACGCTCTTCCATATCATTTTGCAGTTGCCCCATTTTGGCAGCAATTGCATAAAGCCTGTTTGCAGCATCCATAGCCATACGTGCAAGTCAGCAATGGATTCGGCGGATCATCCACGTCACGAATTGGATGGCAAGCCCAATTTTGACTAGTTCTCCACACTACTTTTCTACAGTTCAAATACTCTTATGCCTATTTAGTGAAAAACTGACTGGTTGTGACTACCTTGCGGAGCAAACAAAAGATCGCCAAATCACACTGCCTATATGAACAAACAAGCTTTGTACAACCAGCTTACGTGGAAAAGATTTCATATTCTATGCCAATGGACTCATGACATCCATGTACTGAGTCGTCAAATGAGCCACGTTAATAAAGCCCAAGCTTATAAGCATTGGCCCACAGCGTGCCCCAATAAGGCCCGAATAAAAGACCCAAGCCTACATGTACATGGACCATCCTACAAATTAAGACTTGGGCCTGTTTCGATGAAAGACCACATAAGGGAACAAGCCTACCCATCATCAAAGCAAGCCCAAATGCTTGAATGACCTCATTGTCACTTCATCCCTCTCCTTTCAGTTGAGTATCTTGAAACCTCTCGAAAACTAGTTTCTCAACCCCACATTCTATGCTTTGCCGCTCTTGGCTCAATCTGAATTGGTATGATTTTCAGTAAGGACGTAAGCATCATGCATGGGTGGGAGATAAAATTTGGAAAAGACGAAAGGTCGCTCTTTGGTCAACAAAACAAGCGAAGGTCTTGACCTGAAAGGATCGAAGAGAGCGCTAGTAGATCGAGCTGTAGGTACATAGACTTGTGTAAAGGAAGAGAAAGAGAGCAACTCCTTTCACAGCTCGTCAGTAATACCCCTTAGTGACTTCGCTTTCCTTCTACTAGCCCGAAGGGAAATATAAGAGTATAAAAGTGGAATATCATGAGTGTTCATAAAATGATTTTACTCTACACCCTCAATCCAGTATCTACTAATAAGCTAACTGGAAAGCTTCAAAGCGATGAAGGAATCCAATTACAAACCTGAAAGGACTTAGCTCCAAAACGCTTTCACCTCCGAATCGAACCACATCATGGCATAGATATCAACAGGTCTGAATGAGACTTTGTTGGATTGACCATGATTCTATATACATATAATGCAATATCCCTATCTAATGGGTTTGACATATGAGGTTCGAAAGTATCGTTTTGAATTACTGAGATTGGCCTTTTGATCAAGGCATCAAATCAAGAAAGAGGGGATGAATGAGAACACCGACAGCCTTCTCTCACTTCGCTACGGGCCACCTATGCTTTGCCTTTCTATTATTCTCCTTGGGTCTCTCTTGATGTTTAATTGACTGAACTTCCACCTTTGCTAAGTGAAGCAGCTAGGCTCTTATGTTGTAGCCAGGAGCTATTTTTCACTTGGTAACACTAAAAGAAAGAAGGCGCGAGCCGATGAGACGGTCAAGGCTTACAAAGAAGCTTAGAAAGAAGTGTCGTTGTTCGCCGCCATGGTTCTATGTTCAGGGCTCAGCTCATCTGGGATGAAGGGAGGTTTTTTTGATGACATGGCCGGCTCCAAGCTACACCCTTCTCTGCTACCAAATCATAGATCTTCCAGAGAAGACCAAAGCTCACTCGATTCACGTCTCATCCTCCATTCTTTCTCATAGACTGATGCAGAAAAGAAGTCACTTAAGCTTCGCAGATCTGAGCCAATAGGCTCAGGTTCGAAGATCTTAGCCTTTAAAGGCTAAGGAAAGATCCGGTGAATTCGCGACATTAGCCAGCCGCTTAGATACTAAACCCTAATAGCCAATTGCAACCAAGACTTGCGAACACTCATGTTCTTTGGTACCCTGTTAAGGATGGGCCAATCCTACTAAGAACCATGCTAAGGCTTCGGGCGAGCAAATGAACTAATGGGTGATAGGGGCGTATGAAAGTGACGGAAAATCTGTGTAAGGGCATGCGGAGTTGGAACCTCACTGGCTTGGCTTAAGAATGCAAACTCACTTTGATAGCCGATTTCATTAAAGATTATTCTTTCGTATAAAAGGTATCCTACCGATCGGAAGTCTTCGTTGGGACCCTTTCAACCATCTTCCTTTTGAAAGAAAGCTAGTATCCTCCCTTACTTCATTTCTTTAATAAGAAAGAGCGCTAGCAAGCTTCTATTCTCTCCGTAAAGTCACCGCCGTACGAGTTATCTTAACCCGAACAACTGGACCTTACCTACTCACTCTTAAAGAAAACGAATGAAGTACTGAGCCGGAAACCTAACTAGGAATCAAACTAGCCTTCTCCCCCACTTCGTTCCTTTCCTATTGTTGAGTGACTCAAGCAAGTCTGTTTCGTTCCTCTTTTTTAAAAGAGTGGCTAATTCCACTATTCCCTTCTTCCGCCTTGGCTGGTTGCTGGTTAGTAGGGGCGTTCATAACCGGGTTTTCGAGTACCCGAAAATCCGGGTACCCGGATCTCAAGTGCCCGGATTATCCGGGTCGGGTCACAAAGTACCCGGCTTGGTGCTGGTCAGACTTAAGTGGGTCAACACGCCAACACTGTGCTCATCAGACAAAACTGAAACACCTTTACTTAAGTCTTCTTTTAATTTCATTTCAAAAAAAAGTCCTCTAAATTCATCACACAGTTTCTTCTCTAATTTTCCATTTTCCTTTTGTTTTTTTGTCTCTTGTTTTTGAATTGCTTTCTATTGTATGCACAAATAAGAGGCATTTATAGAAAATATTCAAATATGGAAGCATGGCTAATTGAGTTTTTTTTTTTTTTTAAATGACATGGCTAACTGAGCTAGTAAAAATTCTAACATGGCAATGCTTTTTACTCCCCACCCTCAAATTAAACCATACCAAATAATTAGCAAACGGGTAATTAGCGGGTACCCGGGTCACTAAAGGACGGCCCAATTACCCGACCCGACATGTTTGTTTTTTTACCAGGTACCCAGCACGTGAAAATTGATTTTTTTTCAAAAAAAAACTCGTCGGGTAGTGTGCGGGTCATCGGGTCGGCAGGTTAGGTTAGCGGGCCGGGTTTAGCTCTTTGAAGTCCCCAGAAGGATAAATAAACATTCTTTTTCTCTCTTTCCAGACGTCTCATCCCTTTCTTCTCCTACCTCTTTAACTAGTAGAAAGGTCTCGCTTCCTCTTCCTTTGGTCGAGTGAGTCAAGCTTCTTGTAGGAAACTAGGAAACAAACTTGTAAATTGATCTTCTATCTTACTAAATCACTCAACTTAGATTACTGCATCGTTTGCATACATCCCCTGACCGGTCCAGGATAAGGGCTTGAAGGCGAAAGAAAAAAACATTAGCAGCTTCAACCGAAGAATAAAACATTGTTTCAGACGTGGTTACCAGGGTAATTTTATCAAAACCAGGCTGAACATGAATATTAAGGTCTCTGATAAAACCACATGGCTTTAGCTAACCTTGAACAGAGACCCTAATATTTATGTTCAGCTTCAACCGAGGTAGTATATTATCACCATTCTCAACCAGTGTACTTTTATCAAAACCAGGCTGAATATGAATATTAGGGTCTCTGATAAAACAATCATACGATTCAATCGGACTCTATTCTATAGCATGAGTTCACATAGTGTTGGTGTGGCAGGATATATTATGCCCATATCAGAAGACAACTATACTTTTCATCTTTTATTACCCCGTCAAGGTTAGCTAAAGGGAAGCAGGTCACGAGAAATTTTTATGAGAAAGAATATAAAACATCTCCAATCTAAAGATAATCGGGAAAAAAATGCCCATATTTCAGAAATACAAAAAACCTCAAAACCACAATTAAAAAATAATCAAACAAATGAAGAGGTAGACAAAAAGTGAATAAAGAGAATCAAGGAGCTTATATTCAACCAAGGGCCTAAATTATGACTACTAGTCTACCATGCACAACTTAAAATCTACGGTCAAATAGATGTTACGCTACAGCACCCTGAAAGCCTTGGCCCAAACAAGATAGGGCCACAAATATGGTAACCAATATATGAAACAATGAATAAAGAGGTCAAGAAATTTATATTCAATCAAGGCCTAAACTTAGACTATTAGTCAGAGAGCAGTGCTACAATATTCTGAGCCTTCTGGGCATAAACAAGATCAGACCGTAGATGTAGTAACCAAAGTATTGAAACAACAACTAGGTTGCACGGAGTCGCATTCGGGGTCAAAAACGGGGACGGGGACGGAAAACGGGAAATTTAAAAATTCTAAAAACGGGTACGGCTTGGGGACGGCAAAAAATATGTATATATAAATTAAAAAAAAAATGCTAAAATTAAAAAAAATTAAAAAAAAAATATTCAAACAAAATAAGAGACAAATTGAGAAATATTCAAAAAAATATTAAGTATTGTAACAAAGAACAAAATCAAGAGGCCTTTGCCACAAAAGACAAAAAATAAATAAAATAAAGAGGCCAGCTAAAGTAAAGTAAAGACCACTAAAGTGAAGCCCAGCCAAAGTAAAGTAAGAAAGGCCTAACAGTTAAAAACTCCAAAAAAAGTCAGAACATTAAAATAAGAGAAAAGAAAGAAAGAAGAAAGAAAAAGAAACAGAGAAGTTCGAATAAAAGAAAGCAGAGGCAACGACGGAAGGTGATGGCGGATATTGATGACCGGTGGTGGCTAGGCGACGCAGAGACGACGGCAGCACACTCGCAATCTCGAAGCTGCTGGTGGTGGTCGAGTGAGTGAAGAGATGCGTGAGATGTTCTCAAACCGTAATCCCCAATTTAATTTTGAATATCAGCAGCCTTTGGGGATGGCTTCTTCACCCAATTCCCGTCCCCGAAATGTCCCCACTTCCAAACCCAGTCGTCCCCGACCTAACCCTGCCGTTCCCACATCTGAGGAACTGTACCCGGTACGTTTTTTTGCCGTACCCACACCGTCCCCGTCCCCAGTACGGAATCGGCACCCAAATAGTCGTCCCCGTGCTTCCTAGAACAACTATCTGCCCACTAAAACTCGTAAAAACCAAAAGCAAAATGCAAAAGAAACAAACCTTCTACGGTTGCCCCTCCGCCTGTAAGGCCCATTACAGAAAGCCCAATCAACATTTATTGGCTGCTCGAGCATACTTGCACCATTCATTGTCTTTATTGCAGCTTGTGCTTCTTCAAACTTTTCATACTCAATCAGTGCATAACCCTGAACCGTCAACCCATTTTTATGAGATAATCAACATTGAATTATTTCATACTTAAAAACAATATAATAGCCTTATTACCAAAAAAAATTGGGGTCATATGAACAATTCCAAGAATCCCAACACATCCAAATAAACAAAAAAAAGGGTCAAAGCAGCACCGTCACAATCCCCATAAAACACATGATACCGAAAAAAAAAAGTTTTGATATATATTTTTGATACACAATTCTTCCAAAAGTCACCTAAGAAAAGATATAGCCAGTACCTACTTTAGCAAGATTTAATCCTTTAACGCGCATGTCAAGAATCAGAATGTGGAAAAAGAGATGGGTGCCAAGCAGAAGCTTCTAATGCAAATCTAATGCTCTAGAGGCAACACACATACCAAAGAAAAGCCTAACACCGAACAAATCAGGACAACATGAATATAGACCAAAGCGCACAATCCAATACTGCATAGGGAAAAACAAACCATAACAAAAGATTATGCACCTGTGTTTCAAACCAATATCCTGATTAAAAACCCGAATTTGGTGCAAATTTTGTTTCATAAAGGGAAATACATAATCTAGCTATCATACCTTTCAGACTCCTTCCATGTCAAATAACAGTCAAAGAAATTTCACATGTCCCTGCAATCCTAAGTAAATATCCAATATCCAATACATATACTCATACACTCCCTCAATTTGTAACAGATGGTTCTAGTTATTGTTCCAACAGAAAGAAAGGCAAGGGAGAAGAGAGAGTGAATTTGTGGGGTTTGAGTCAGAAAAGATTGGAAAGAGTATTAAAACACAACAAACTCAACTTAAGCCATCAACTCTAGATTCCCAATGCATTTTTAAGGCCTCTTCAGCATAAGCTCAAGCACACATCCTTAACATGAAATACTAGCCTCAATCACCTATGGAATATGGATTGTAATTTCTAAGCATAGCAGATACTCTAGCAATTAGCTTCTGACGAACAAAAGTAGCACATTTCACCAGCAATGTACAATCATTATGTGATCCAAAGGAATGGACACCACCTAGATCAGTTGGCTAAAGCCTTGAGAGATGATACTCAAGACTTGGGATCAAATCCATCTACATCAACTTCCCTCTTAACTCCTTCTGCACCAGGAAAAAAAAAAACATACAAAAACTATTCCATCTAATAGAAAAGGATGAACGCAATTACAAACCCCTTCAACACTTGCAACAGCTATAATCTTTATCATAAATGCATTTTATTCATCATCGATTATGTTTAGTAGTATGGAATGCCTTCCTCTTAAAATCCAAAAACCCAAAAACTGACATCGAAAATATCCATTAAATTCTTCATCAATAGCATCAAGATGATACAAAGCCATGGCAGCATTACTAAGCAAGCCATAACATGCATTTCATCTTGAATGAAATTATGACATCTTATTCAACTCTACACGCTGAATTAGCTATTGGATGACACCACATCCTCATATTCATCATAATATGGAGATTTCAAGCCGACACTTAAAACCGATCACTGAGATATCCCATTTCCCATATCAAGCAACTTTTATTTACTTACCATGTCCTCTTATAATTTGTCATAACCTTTTGACGAAGAGACTAAAAGATCAAGGTAGCAATTGTAGTAGCATCATGTACTAAAGTACATACTTAAAGCTATGACACAAAACACAACCAGAACCTTGGCTGAATAATCTAATCTCAGACCATGAAGTAAAAATCATCAATTGCATTAGCCACAACCAGCATAATTATTTTATGAAACAAAGTTAAGAAACTACAAGCAAATAAACACTTCAGCACCAACTGAAATTGGCCAACATGCAGAAGACAGCAGCAACTACAATCTTACCTTGACAAAACCAGTACGACGATCCAGATTCAAATGTAGGTTCTTAAGCTGGCCAAACTCCCCAAAGGCATTAATAAGATCCTCTTCTTGTGCCTCTTCATGCACTCCTGTGACGAGTATGATCCATCCTTCAATTGCTGCAATAAATCATTTTTTTTATTTTGCAGGGCAGAAAATGCAATTCATAGATGCATTCGTAACAAAGGAAGACAATTGGCATAAGACGGCAGCTTCCATCCCTATTTTAATTAGCAATTTTCTAGTGCAACATGGTACAGCCCTCAAACAAAAAGAGAAAAATAGTGGATTTTGTTTGGAATTTATTTTTAAATATGGGTTTTGATTGGTTTAGAGGGATAGCGTTGTACTACTTCAGAACGGTTGTAGGTGATGATTTTGTATTTTAACATTCATTGTGACAGCCACAACCACATGCTAAACTTCAGCAACAAATGTGGGCTTATACCAAGAAAATATATGGACCAACAATATTCTATAAGCAACTTTTAAATTTAAAACGGATCAATTTAAATGAATCAAGTGTATATGATACAAGAAGTACTGATTAAGGGTCCTTTTTTCCATAATTATTTTTGGTTTATTTATGAACTTAACCAAAATTCATTAGACCCTATCTATGTTACTTTGATACCTTTACTTACCTTAAAAAACTTGTGTTTACCTTAGTTTTAAAAAGCGCATATCGCTCCCAGGCTTTGAAAAATGGGCTTTAGATAGGCGAGGCCCAACCACCTACGAAAGGTGTGTGCCTCAACCACCTACCAGAGCTACCACTTAATTCCTCCATCAAATTTCACAAATCATAATCCACCATCTAATTAACAGAAAGATGCTAGCAACAAGTCAATTAGACAGGTTTTTGATTTAGTTCCTTGTGTCAATAAGCCCCAAAAAACTAGCAATTATAAACATTTCTAATTGATTCAAAGATGCTAGCGATATAGCATTCCCAAAGAACTAAAACCAAAACCTTGATGAAAGAAAAGGACTAGATTGTAAAATAAATAAATATAAAACACAAAGAGCTAATTGGTTACAAGAAATTACCTTGACATCTATCATACAAAAAAGAAATGGACATAACAGCATGACCTTTAGGTAAGTTGCAAAAACAGCACGACCTATACTGCATGACCTTGTGCAGAGAGTGTGAAGGGGCAGTATGACCTTGTGCAAAGGGAAACATGACCTTGTGCACTCTAACACCATTTATACTACATCATGCACCCTTTGGACAAGTTCTTGCTGCCCTTCGCACTTGGTATAGATCATGTTATTTCTTGCACCTGACCTAAAGATTGTGCTATTATGGCCAATTTTTCCAAAAAAAACAAAGGTGTTGCCATTTGTTGGAATAATCACTGACCTACCACTTAATGCTCCGTCAAATTTCACAATTCACAATCTAGTTGACGCAAAGATGCTAGCAACAAGTCAATTAGAAAGGTTTAGGTTTTAGTTCCTCGAGTCGATCAACCCCAGAAACTAGCAATTATAAACCGTTCTAATGGATTCAAATATGCTAGTAATATAGCATTCCCAAATCCCAATGAACTAAAACAAAAAACCTGAGTAAGCTAAACGATAATTATTTTAACATAAAAGAGCCAGGCAGTCAGCAAATTGGAAAATTTGCCAACGCAATCCAAGATTAGAAACAAAATTTGAACCATTGAGGAAAAATTCAAATAGCTTCCCAGCAAAACTAAATCAAAACCCTAGCAATATACAAAAAAAAAAAAAAAAAAAAAAAAAAACCTATAAACAAACTTTTTACCCAATTGAATGAAGTAATTGCAAATTTTTACAACCTTACCCGCATAACTAAAATTACAGCAAACCAAAACCTATTGCGTCAATTAGATGGTGGGTTCAAACCAATTAGCTCGTCAATTGGATGATTATTTAAGTTATGATGAAAACTTACAAACACAACACTGAAAACATTCAAATGAAGTACAACATTTCCAGCATAATGGAAAAGACAAAACCTATCAACGGCCAAAAAAAATGAAGCTAGTTGATATGCAAAACCCTAGAAAATGCCAACAAATACGAAAAACAACATAAAGAATCAAATTCCTAAGAACAAAACCCGAAAAAAAAAAAAACCATTGGTTCAATTGAGAGAAAGAGTCGCAACTCGCAACCTTAGAAGCAAGCCAAAACCCTAGCAACCTACAAACAACGACCACAACAAGCAAAATCGCGAAAAAAAAATAATAATAATAATAACAACCGACTGAAAGTCTGAAACAAATTCCTATAAACAAAAAAATAAAAACAAAACAATCACAAAATTCACAAAATTAACCAAACTAATAGAGCAAGAGAGGGAGAGAGAAAGAGAGGACTGACAGCGAGCAGGGCCAGGGCCGCCATCAGAATCAAGAGACTCGAAATCGCGAGCAGTCAAACGGCTGTTACGATCGTTGTCGGTGTCTTGGCGGAAACCACGACCTTTAGTTTTCTTTGAAGCACCAGAGCCAGTAATGGCGGATTTGATTTTAGGATGAGGAGCTCTCGGTGAGCCGTCTGCGTCACCACCTATGGCGTCTTCGTCCATGAGATCATCTTCCTCTGGCTCGAAATCTACGGCTTCTGCGTCTGGTGCCGCCATTGTTTCTTCTTCTCCTTCTCCTTCCTCTTCCTCTCTCTGGTTTCTGGATTATAGTAGACTGGTAGAAGTGATTGCGAGTTTGCGAAGGATTTTTTTTTGGACAACAAATGAGTTGAGCTGCTAAGGAACATCGTTGTGTGGGCTTTGGGCTTTCTGTATTAATGTGTAACCCAACTCGTTGTATTGGATTTATTAATGTGTAACCCAACTAGTTAGGAGAATAGGGTACAACCCAACTACGCAATGCTTATTCATATATTCTCATGCATAGAGATGATAAACCACTAGTAATTAAAAGATTAAAATAATACTCTCTCTGTAACATATTAATGGTAACAATTTATTTTGCACGTATTTTAAGTAAATAATTTAATAATGTAGATGAACAAATTAATCAAAATGTTTAAATACAGGTAAGATTGTGATCATAAGTTACTACTCTTAAAGTTAGTAACTTTTAATTAATTAGTTCATTTGCAAGTGCATTCAAAACGACTTGTTGCATTTAATATGTTACAAAGGAATACATTAACAATATGCTAGTAATTTGGTGAACATAAGTTTGTCCATGGTAAATTCAAATGGCTCCTTGGTGAATACACAATTTTGCATTTGTTGGGGACACGTTTTTTTATTTGTCTCAAATGGTAAAATACTCATTTTCACCCCTAATAGTGCATTATTTTGTACTAGTTGCTAGTGATTGATCACTACTTCATCAAAAGATATTATTATAGAAAAATCATAGTACAAACAAGTCATAATTCAAAAAAAAAAAACAATTTATATCAATTACATAAAAGAAAGAATTTAAAAAATGTTAATTGTAATACTAGGAGTTTGCACTATAAATCATAAAGCACATGTAATTGCGATTTGCAGTCTAGTTTGATTTGAATTTTTTAATAAATCAAACCAAATCGCAAATTCTTGTTTGATAATCACTATAAGAAACTCAAACAATGAGGGCAACTTATCATGATTAAAGAGAGCAATATGAGTATTATTTTACTTAATAATACCTAGAAGGGCAATTACTTTTGCACTCATTGATATTAACAATGAATATGATTATTTTGCCCTCTTAGACTTTTGAAACTTTGCCCTATTTGACAATAAATAAAGTGTTTAAATCAAAGAAAGCAAAATGTATTGCCTTTGTTGATGATCAATGAAGGCAATTTTGTTTGCCCTTTTTGAATTGAATGAAGGAAGGCAAAACATCTAAAATTGTCTTTGAAACCTAATACAACGGGGTTACAAGGGCAACATGATGGCAATTTTAAATGTCATTATAACCTAAAAAGACAAATTTTGTATCAAATAGGGCAATTTTAATTGTCCTTCTTGAACACATTTTTTGTAGTGAATTTTGCAAAACTTAATAGAGGTGTCCCAAAAAAACCGTTAACCCTAATCGTTAACCGTGTAACCGGTACTTTTTAACGATTAATTTACTGAACCGTTAATTTTTAACGGTTACGGTTACCGAACCGTTAAACCGAACCGTTAAGCTTAACGATTAACGGTTACATTTACGGTTAACGGTTTTCATAAACGGTTAACCGTTAAACTTCTAAAGAGACATTAAGTATGCTTAGCTCAATTTTCAAATGGCTTAAATGTATTATTTTTAACAAACCACATATGTTCCTAATCCTATTGCCCTCATATGCATAACAATGATTCATTTATTATTTTATATTTTCATCTTCCATCATTTGATTCATCTTGCATCATTCTTAATGATATCACGGTTAACCGTTACTTAACGGTTCAGTTACGTTTAGAAAAAGTTAGTAACCATTTTAACGGTTCGATTAACCGTTAATGAAAACTCCTAGAACTTAGTGCACTTTTGTGGCTGGTGCGGTTTGGACTGCATTATTCAACCCTACCCTATCTTCTTCATTCTATTTTTTTTTTTTAAATGTACCCTATTTGAACTGTGTAATAACAATTTTTTTATAATATTTGATGACATATTACTTACAACATTTGACTCTAGCATGTATCTTAAGAATGTTAAAAATAAGAAAATGAATCAAAAAAATGGAACACAAACAAGATAAAAACTATAATTTATCCCAGTAAAAATACTTTGATAAATTTTATCTTTTCCATCCTCATAATTCATCCTCAAATAGCATACATAAGTGTTATGCTACAATTCATATGAAAGACATGAAGCCAGAGGAGGGTATAAAAAAACCTTCAATTGGGAAAAAATCTGAGTTATCCATTAAATCATTGTGCCAGTATTGATGGAAAAAATAAATTCTAATTTAAGTTATCCATTGAAAATAAAATAAACTGGTTTTACTAAAAAATTAGTATTGTAGCCCGGGCGTTGCCCCGGGCCATACGGTTCTATTATGTCTATTAGATTCTATCGTTTTTATATATATACATGTGTGTGATTTATAGAAAACAATATAATGAAATCGTGGTTATAAATATAGTTATGCATGTTTTGAAACATAAAACAATACAGAAATATCCTAATAGTATTTGTGAAGACAGTTTTAAAAGTTAATACACTAATTAAGAAATTTTTTTTTTTATAAAAAAATTGTAAGTTGGTTAAAAAAAAAATATATAGTAATTGACCCAACTTTGAAAAATGATTTAATTAAGTTTGACTATGAGATTAAAAAAATTACATTTAATATTTAATTTTGAATACGTGTAATAAGAATTATAAATGAAAAAGATGATTTAACAATAAATCAATATGTTTTAATAAAGAGGGATATATAAAACAACAATCAAAGTTAGTTAAGTTTGTAAGTGTATATTATCTGGTAGGATAAAGTTGGATTCAACATTTCTCTAACTATATTTCTTAATTATTAAATGATTTGACATAGTTGATGAATTTAACATTATAACATAGGTAATCATAACATATTTTAATTTTTTTAAAAAGTGCACACTTATTATCAATATTATTCATTCCCTCCACTATAGACAATCAAATATCAATACTCTTTTTCTAAAACGTGTTGAGCTTTTTCGCAATCTAACATGTGTCGGGACAAGTCATCTTTACATATGTCACCACATGACAACACATGTCATATTTTGTCATGTGTCACCATTTTTCATAAAAATAATTTTTACAAAAAATAAAATAAAAATGCATTTACTATTTACTAAGATTTGAACTCACCATAATAATTTTTTTTTAAAAATGCGTTTAATAAGATTTGAACTCACCATCCCTATAATACCGTAACTCTACCATCTCATTTACACCATTTTATTATTCAAATTGACATATCAAAATGTATAATATCATGTATGAAAAAGAAACAAGTTTAAATTTTTATTAAAGAATCATCCAATCGAATAAGTGTAAATTCACGATTTTCCATCAATCATATCCACATACCTTCTTTCATCATCAATTCATCAAACCAATATATGTTAAACAAATTTATTGTCAATCTAATATTAGAAAAATTCAGATCTTATAAGATTACATTAAAAAAATCAGATGAAAAGAATGCACCAATAAAAGGGTTTAATTTTTAATTTTGCAAAATAAGAATATTTAAATTAAAAATTCATTCAGTGACCCGGGACATCGTCCGGGACAAAATCTAGTTAATTCCTCCATAATAAAACAAGACTCTGTTCTTTTGGACTTAAAAGCTACAGTAATCAGATCAGATCAGACTTAGTCAAATGAGATCAGACATTATTACTCTTTATTATTATTATTTCGAGCATTGTTTTTCCGCTCGACATTTTCCGACGATGGTTTTCGGACTAACTTTTTCAGCGTTGATTATTCGGACGACTTTTCCGACGACGATTTTCGGAATGACTTTTCCGGCGATGATTATTCGGTCGAATTTTCCGGCGGTGATTATTCGACCGACTTTTCCGGCGGCGATTTTCAAGCCGAGTTTTTCGGCGACGATTTTCAGGACGACTTTTCCGACGACGGTTTTTGGACTGACTTTTTCCAGCGGTTATGATTTGGCCGACTTTTTCGGCGACGATTTTCAGGCCGCGTTTTTCGTCGACGGTTTTCGGGAAGACTTGTCCGACGACGGTTTTCAGAATGACTTTTCCGGCGGTGATTATTCGATCGACTTTTTCGGTGATGGTTTTGGAATCAGATTGAATGAAGGGTTTGAAAAGAATGAAAAGTAAAATACTGAAGAGGTGAAATGAAATGAGCTTGAGGCTTTGGGCTCATTAAATTTTTGTCCATAATAAAAATAAAAATGAAAATAAAAACAAATCAGAAAAACTCAAATCAGATCAGATCAGATCAGACAAACTCAAAACAAATCAGATCAGATCAGATCAAACCAGATCAGTCCTAAAGAACAGAGCCTGTGTCATACACAAAATATCTAGTATGAAGTGTTCCGGGCCCACCCAGGTGGTCAAACCCGTATTAGTGGGCCCAAATCCTAGGCCCAGTTCTGGTGGGGCTAGGTACATATCAAATATTCTATGGCGAATACAGAGTTGCCACATGTCAATCATCTTAGTAAAGCTTTGACCAAGTTTCCATGGGCCCGACCCATACGCCAGCCTAACCAGCCCAGCAAGAACCCTAACCAGGGATCTAATGCCTATATAAGGATTAGTCCTACCATTCTACAGGTACGCAATTCATAGTCCACAAGCTCACAAAATACTCTGAATCCTTATTTCCGATATCTGACTTAAGCATCGAAGGGGCGTTCCCGGGTTCCACCCCCCGGGTTAGCAATCTCTGACTGTTTTGCAGGTCACAGCATTAACCAAGGATCATCCAGAGTACACGTCATACACCAAAAGATCGTTGACTATTCAAGAGAAGTTCCAGAACAGGAACATATTGGCGCCGTCTGTGGGGAAGGTAACAAAAACATGGCTAACACCCAGGCAAAGACGACTCGATCTCATCAGCCAGAAGAAAATCCCCGTGAATCGCCTAACCGGCAATAAGCACATGTCACTGAGAACAATTCGTCCAATAGGGCGAGCGAATGCCGCGCGTCGCGAAGAACAGATGGTCTCACGTAAGGACTTCGAAGACATCGTGACAGCGATGAACACCAAGTTCCAAAAGAGCTTACAGAAGCTGAGAGATAGCATACCCGCTATGATTGGGCAACAAAGGCCTCCATCCCAGGCCGCGAGCCCATCCAGAGGCCCCAACCCTAGCCGGGCAACAGGGGCACGTTCACAGAGCGGGCCCATCCAGAGGCCCCAACCCTAGCCGGGCAATAGGGGCACGTTCACAGAGAGGCTCTCAGCCTGGGGATGCTCGAGGGATCATCAATTCCAGACGCGATGACGCTCGAAATGTCATCGAGTCGCGTCGGGCACGAACGGCCTCAAATGTCAGGGAGGTCACAAGGCAAGAGACTCGAGGCCAACCAAGGAGATCACCAGAGAGATCTCACCATACTACGGCTAGGAATCAAAGGTCAGCTGCCATCCCAAACCTGGGGGAAGGCGTACATCGTTCCCAAGTGGCTGTCCCTAACCGGGATGACAACAGAAGACGCTCTCCAGTGGTCCAGCCAGAACAACCAGCAGGAGAAGTCCTCTTTTAAACTCCATTTAGCCAAAGGCTTCTGTACACCACTGACACAAGGAAAGTAAAGGCTCCCACTATCGAACCCTTCACAGGGGCAACTGATTCCGCTGAGCATATGGCGGCCTACAAAGCCCAAATGGCAATGCAGACAAGCTGTGAGGCAAGCTGGTGTAGGTATTTCCCTAACACTCTCAAGGGCTTGACCCTCACCTGGTTTACCGATCTCCCATCCGGGTCGGTCGTTAGTTTTGCAACGTTGGAAGCAATGTTCCTTAGCCACTTCGTGGCTGGGAAGAAACAGCGTAAGACAAGCATTCATCTCATGGCTTATCAGCAGGGGGAACATGAGCTCTTAGGAGATTATCTCAAGCGTTTCAACGCTGAGCTACTGCAAATACCCAATGTGGAAGACTCAGTAGCTTATGCTGCGTTCATGTCAGGACTAAAGAGGGGCAAATTCAAATTCTCCTTGCTGGAAAACGAAGTATCCTCATACACCGACGCGATGGATAGGGCTCGAAAATACGTCCAGGCCTCGGATATCAATAACCCCGTCGAAAAGTCCGACAAAAAGAAAGACAATAAGAGGAAGGAGTCTCAACGAGGTGGTCCTAGCCGAACATCCACTTCTAAGAAAGACGCTCGAGATGGGGGGAGAAGACCCCAAGTTCAATGTTAACAGGCGGGAGATATTCGGCCAAGAAATCCTTCCACAGCCAACCCCTATTCGCACATCGGTCAACAGAAGGAATCCCAAACTCTGGTGTGAATACCACCACGAATGCGGACATACCACGAAAGACTGCAGGGAGTTAAAAAAAGGCGCTTGATAAGCTGGCAGATCAAGGCAAGCTCAACCCTTATTTGTCAAAAGAGAATGGAGCTAAGAAGTAGAAACGCAATACCAGCAACGAGACTGATGGTCTGATCATTGTCATTGCTGGAGGATACTCAGTAGAAGCACCATCAAACAAAGAACTGAAGAGGGATCTCAGGAACTCAACTTTTCAGATTGCTGAAGGAACCATCGAACCGCCCCCATCAGGTCCGACGATGGTATTCAATACATCTCCTCTTCGACCTACCTGCTTCCCTCACAACGACCCCCTCGTGGTCGAGGTAAAAGTAGCAAACTCTAGGGTCAAGAGGGTACTCGTGGACAGTGGGAGTTCAACTGATGTGATGACCTTGGAATGCCTACGACAATTGAAGTACGGCGAAGCTGATCTAACCCCGTTGGAAAAACCTTTGTTTGGCTTTGGGGGTCTACCCGTCTTCCCCTTGGGGATCATTAAGCTCCCTGTTCGGCTCGGAGAAAAGGGGGAAGGACGCAACTTACCGGTCACATTCATTGTCGTGGACATTAAACTCCCCTACAACAGCATCCTGGGAAGACCTTTGTTGAACAAAATAAAGGCTGTCATCTGCACATACCAACTCTTATTGCAGTATGAGACAGATAAAGGGGATGTTGGAAAGTTGTATGGCAATCAGAGAACCGCCAAGCAGTGCTACATCAATAGCATTAAAACAGCCTCACCGTCGATTGAGGTAGGTGACAAGAGAAAGGAGCCGGTCGAGTCTTCTGAAGCTGTGTTTCTAGCTGAGGATGCCAAACATTACGCTCGACCAAGACCCATCGAGGGTCACGAAGAGGTCCTCATCGATGACAATCCTGAGCACACAGTCAAAATTGGCATTGACATGGATCCCACTCTCAGGGAGTCAGTCGCTCAGTTACTCAGAGAATTTCGAGATGTCTTTGCCTTTGATGTTTCAGAAATGCCAGGCATTGATCCTTCGGTTATGTGTCACGAGCTCAAGATTCGTGAAGGATTCAAAGGCGTAAAGAAAAAGTTGCGAAGACAAAGCGACGAAAGAAACAAGGCAGCTGCGGCTGAAGTAAAAAAGCTGCTAGATCATGGGTTTATCAAAGAATGCCAATACTCTGATTGGCTGGCCAACGTTGTTCTGGTCAAAAAGCCTAATGGTACATGGAGAATGTGTGTAGATTTTACTGATCTAAATAAAGCCTGCCCCAAAGACGACTATCCTCTCCCAAAGATAGATAGTTTGGTTGATTCTACTGCCGGACATGCAATGTTCAGCTTCATGGATGCCAATGCTGGCTACCATCAGATACCAATGGCTGAAAAAGATCAGGCACATACTGCTTTCATCACCAACCAGGGGGTCTACTGCTATCGAGTAATGCCTTTTGGACTCAAGAACACTGGGGCTACCTATCAAAAGCTAGTGAACACAATCTTTGCCGAGCAGATTGGCCGCAATGTTGAGGTTTATGTTGATGACATGATAATCAAAAGCAAACGGGCAGGTGATCATCCCAAGGATATAAGGGAGACCTTATCAACACTGAGGAAGTTTGGTATGAAACTCAACCCCAAGAAATGTGTTTTTGGGGTTAAGGGGGGAAAATGTCTTGGTTTCTTGGTCGATGAAAGGGGTATCGAGGCAAACCTTGATAAAATTCAAGCCGTCATCAACATGCAATCTCCAAGGACGGTTAAAGTGCAACGATTAACAGGGTACATGGCTGCATTGGATCGTTTCTTATCACGATCAGCAGACAAAAGCCTCGTTTTCTTTCAGGTGTTGAAGCGGGCAACATTCAAGTGGGACGAGGAGGCTGAGAAGGCATTTATACAATTGAAGGACTACCTTGCCGGTATCCCAAAGCTCGTTTCACCTTTACTAGGGGAGACATTATATATCTACTTAGCCATATCTGAATATGCATTAAGTGCAGTGCTAGTAGCTGAGAGAGATAAGCAGCAACACCCAGTTTACTTCATCAGTCATGCATTTCGAGGGGTAGAATCCAGATATACAGAGGCTGAGAAGATGATCTTTGCCTTAGTCATGGCTAGTCGAAAATTAAGGCCATATTTTCAAGCTCACCCAATTAAGGTCCTAACCGGGCAACCAATAAGGAAGATCATCGAGGGAAAGAATCATTCAAACCGCATAACTGAATGGGCAAACCAACTGTCTGATTTTGGGTTAGAGTATGAACCCTGTCGAGCCATTAAAGCTCAAGCACTGGCTGACTTCATATTGGAATGCACCAACAGGCCAAACTCTCCTAATCCAGATAGTTCCAAGGTCTGGGAGTTGTCTACTGATGGATCTTCTACTCAGAGTGGAGGAGCAGGAATATTGATTAAGACTGATAATGGGGATCGAATGGAATATGCCATTAAGTTCAGCTTTGTGGCATCAAACAACGAGGCAGAGTACGAGGCTCTGATCTTAGGGATTCAAATATGCCTCACTGCTGGGGCAAAGCATGTTAAAGCCAAGGCTGACTCACAGTTGGTCGTGGGACAGTTCAAGGGAGAATTTGAGGCAAAGGAAGATAACATGAAGATGTACCTCTAGAAACTGAGGACCCTCGCTGGGAAATTGGAGTCCTTTGACATTCAACACGTCCCTCGATCTGGAAATCAACAGGCTGATGCTCTATCGAGGTTGGCAAGCTCTGCAGAAGGGGAGGAGCCACGAGTCATTCAGTGGGAAGTCTTGAAAGAACCAAGCATCAACGAATCTGAAATAAACACTCTAGCTCGAGGTGAAACATGGAAGGATGCTATCATCCAATATCTAAAACATGGGGCTCTGCCCATGGAGGAAAAAGAGGCTGAAGATATCAAAAGGAAGTCTAAGTGGTTCACATTGCATGATGGAGAACTGTACAAGCTATCTTACACACATCCCCTCCTGAAGTGTGTGACCCCTGAAGAAGGGGACTATATTCTGAAGGAAATTCATGAGGGATGTTGTAGAAATCATCAAGGGGCAAGAACGATCGCGGGCAAGGCCCTTCGAGCTGTGTATTATTGGCCTACACTAAAGGAGGATGCCATCGAGCTTGTAAAGAAGTGTGTGCAATGACAAACTCATGCTGCCATCCCTAGGTAGCCTTCGAGTACTCTAACAGCGGTTCAGGCAGTCCTACCCTTTGATAGGTGGGGAATGGACCTACTTGGGCCTTTTCCCCCAGCTGTGGGGCAGAAGAAATTTCTTATTGTTGGGATCGACTACTTCACCAAATGGGTCGAGGCAGAACCCCTATCGAGGATTTCTGATAAGCAGATACAAGAGTTCGTTTGGAAGAATATCATCACCAGGTTTGGCATTCCAAGAATGTTAATTTCAGATAATGGCAGGCAATTTGAGAGTGGCCCTACAAAGGCATATTGTGCTCAGTTTGACATACAAATAAGGTTCACATCTGTGGCAAGGCCTCAATCAAATGGACAAGCTGAAGCATCCAACAAGGTCATACTTCAAGGCATCAAGAAAAAGATAGAAGCAGTCAAGGGATCTTGGGTAGATGAGCTTCCAGGAATCTTATGGTCAACTAGAACTACAGTCAAGGAGACAACTGGGCATACTCCATTCTCTCTTGTTTATGGAAGTGAAGCTGTATTACCTGTCGAGGTAGGAATACCCTCGCAAGAATCACCTTCTATGACTACAATCAGAACGAGGAAGAAAAGGCCATCAACCTGGGCCTGTTGCCAGAAACAAGGGGAAATGCTCTACTCAAGTTCATTGCCTACAAGCAAAAGATGACAAGGTACTTCAATCGCAAAGTGTCACCTCGAACGATAACAATTGGAGACTGGGTACTGAGGAAGGTCAAGGCTACTGGAAAGACTGCTCTTCGAGGTAAACTGGGTCCCAACTAGGAAGGACCCTATCGAGTCAAAGAGATGGTGAGGCCGGGAACTTACAGACTTGTCAATCAAGAAGGAAAGCCCTTACCTCGACCATGGCATGTTGATCACCTGAAGAAGTTTTATGCTTAAATTTCCCCTCATTAGGTTAGCTAGGTTTTAATAAAGTCCCTAACAAAGAGTTGTTCTAGGTTAAATATTAAATTTGGATGTTTTAGTTTCAATAATGCCCTAACAGGGTCAGATTCATTCATTTATAAAGCCCTAACAGGGTCAACTGCTATTGAATTGTGCTTATTCTTTGCATAATAAAAGCCTTAATAGGGACGAGTTTTTACCAACTTCTAAAGCCCTTGCAGGGTTGAGTTCGGAGTAAATTGTTCTTTCTTTGCATAATATTGAACCCTTACCGGGTCGAGTTTTATGGTTTCATCATTAAGCAATAAGGTTAACAACATCAATAAACAAAAGCGATAAAGAAAGCAATAAAAAGGCAAACACTTGGTCAAAAAGTTGTTTTTCATTGATATTCACTTTGTTACAACCTATGCTAAGTACAATAAAAAGAAAGAGAAAATCTAAGTACAAAAACCTAATTTATACAAATGTTAAGCTCATCTAAGAGCTGATCAGGATCCCCCTGTTGCTGCTGCTGCTGCTGCTGTTGGCTGCCTTGCCCTCCACTCCTGCCAACCACCCCATCAAGGTCACCACCCTTGCTCGAGCTTGAAGAGAGGAGGTTGGTCTCTTGTTCACCCTGGAGAGGGGCAGCCTTTTCTTTGGGCTCTTTTTCCTTAGGAGCAACCTCTTTCCCCTGAGCCTCTTCCTCCTGTTCCAGTGCCTGGTACCTGGATTCAAAGGAAGCCCATTGCCCTGGGTACAACTCCTCCAACACCTTCCTGGCCCTGCCCAGGGTTTCAGCAATAAGAATGCCAGCACCCTCAGCAGCACCATTCAGGCGAAGGCCTGACTTGTACCTCTCCCCAGCCTCTGACTCAAGCCACCTGTTGACGATGGCTTCCTCCTCATTCTTCATCTCCTCAAGGGCTTGGTCTTTGGCCTTTTGAACTTTTTTCAAGCTCTTCTTGGACTTGGACAAGTCCTCGAGGGCCTTGTTTTTGGCGCGGTTCACTGAGTCGCGCTGGGAGATGGCATTGGCTAGTTTTGCCTCCAGGTCAGTGATGGAGGTGTTGGCAGTGACAAGATCGGCTCTTGCTGTAACGACCCGACTTGCTTAAATCGGCGCGGAAGAAACCGACGAGTCGAATAGTTATAACTACAACTCGAAAAACTTAAGAATTAAAACTAATTCCTTAAATTATTATTATTGAACCTCAAAAGTACAAATACCCACAAGTTTGTACATTACTAATCCAAAAGTCAACTAGAAATACTAAAATACGAGTAACTCCAACCACACGTCAGAGTCCAAAAACAACGTATAAAAGTCCATACAATAATCCATAACTATCTAAAAACAACAACAATATAAAAGTACAACCAAAACATAAACAACATCAGAATTACCTGTAAAACAAACAACAGTCCACCATCAGTGGCGAGTAACATAACTGACTCACCCTAATGGGAATACACATGAACATAGCACAAATCAAATAATCAAATCATCAATCAAAAACATGCGAGAACATCCCAAAACATGAACTTGACTCAACCATCCTATCCAAACTATCTTTGGCGCAATCATTCATATACTAGACCAGACTATGCTCGTACGAACGCATCTTACGCATTCGAACTTTCTACTATGTTAGGACTGAGAATCTTACTCCCAAATCCCATGAAACCAATCTTACTGGAAATCCATGTCCCGTGAAACCAATCTTACTGGAAATTCAAAGGATAACATAGTATGACTCCAACTATCCCAATACCGCGGATGGAATAGGGGCAACGTCTTAACCCAAAAACAATGAATCTTACTCAATGTATTAGGCGTCTAGAAATGAAATCAAGCTAATCATTATTTAAATCTCTTATCATTTTAATCAACTCAATCATAACATAATTATATTCAAGAATTGCCTTTGCGCCTTGATTCTCGAAAATAATCAGCTAAACACGAAGTTATTCTCAAGATTGCCTTTGCACCTTGATCTTGAGTCTAACCAACATTAATCCATTACTTTAAAATCCATTCTTTAACTCAATCTTTAACTTCCTTAAATTATTAACCCACTTTCTTTAACTATCAAGATTCAACCAAGAACTCATCAAGACTCAACAAGAACTCAAAGAACTCATCAAGAACTCATTCAAGATTCAAGATCTTCAATCAAGAACTCAATCAAGATTCAAGAACTTCAATCAAGAACTCATCCAACTACTAAATCACACGCATATCATCATCATCAAACCATTCGAAAATTCCACTTAAACTCATCCAAAATTCATTTAACTTTAACACATTAATCATGATCATAAAACGACATATATTCAATCATAAAATCATCAAAACCATCATCAAAATACCATGAAAACCACATAAAAATCAGATTAGAAACTATACACAAAATCATGATTAAACTTCACCAAATAACCCATACATGCATTTAATCTATACTATAATCATAGTATACCAACAAGGTTGAGAAAGTATGTTACCTTATTGAAGATTACACACAAAATCAACACAAGATGCAGCCCGGAAAATCGAACCACACGACCATGCAACACGGCAACCACACGGCTTCTACACGGGTGTACCACCACCTACTGCACGGCTTCACTGCTGCACCTGCACGGCCCTCTGCTGCACTTTGCACGGCCCACTGCTGCACCTTGCACGGCCCACTGCACACACGTCCTTCTCTTGGACGACGTATGTAACGACCCGACTCGCTTAAATCGGCGCGGAAGAAACCGACGAGTCGAGTAGTTAAAAACTACAACTCAAATACTTAGGAAATAAAACTAATTCCTCGGATTATTACTAATAAACCACAAACGTACAAATACCCACAAGTTTGTACATACTAATTCCAAAAGTCAAACTAAAAATACTAAAAATACGAGTTAACTCCAACTACATGTCAGAGTCTTTAAACAACATATAAAAGTCCAAAAGTAACGAAATAACATCTACACAACTACTGTCACTAACTAATGCTAAGAAAACAGTAAATACAACAGACAACACAAGAAACAACGTCGCTCGCCCAACCCAAAACTAGGCAAGAGCATCATCATCGGAAGTACCTGAAAAATACAACAACAACGGTCCACCATCAGTGGCGAGTAACATAACTGACCCACCCTAATGGGAACGCACATGTACATAGCATAAATCAAACTATCAACATCATTAAACAAAGTATGAGAACAACCCAAAACGTGAACTCAACTCAAACCAACCTAATCAACTATCTTTGGCGCAATCATTCATATTCTAGACCGGACTGTGCTCGTACGAACGCATCTTACGCGCTCGAACTTTCTACTATGTTCGGATTTGAGAATCTTACTCCCAAACCCCATGAAACCAATCTTACTGGAAATCCATGTCTCGTGAAACCAATCTTACTGGAATTCACGAAGATCACATAGTATGACTCCAACTAACCCAATACCGCGGATGGGTTAGGGGCAACGTCTTAACCCGGATACAATGAATCTTACTCAAAGTACCAGGCGTCTAAAAATGAAATCAAGCTAATCTTAATTAATTCATTTAATCAATTTAATCCGTTTATCATCATTATTATCCAACATAACTATATTAAGTTCAAGAACTGCCTAAAGCCTCGATTCTTGAAATTAACTAGCTAAAACATCGAAATTATTCTCAAGAACTGCCTCTAGCCTTATTCTTGAGTCTAACCAATCATTAATCATTAATCTTTATTCATCCTTTAATCAACTCAATCCTAATCTTTAACTTCATTTACTATTTAAATCATTTTCTTTAACTTACAAGATTCAATCAAGAACTCATAAAGACTCATCAAGAACTCATAAAGAACTCAAAGAACTCATAAAGAACTCAAAGAACTCATAAAGAACTCATAAAGAACTCATTCAAGATTCAAGATCTTCAACCAAGAACTCATCCAAACTCAAATCATCACACGCATAATCACATGATCATACAAAAATTACCACTTAAACTTATCCAAAATTCATCAAACTTTAACATAATATTCATGATCATAAAACAACATATATTCAATCATAAAATCATGAAAAATCACCATTAAAACACCATATAAACACATCAAAATCAGATTATAAAATCATACATAAAATCATGAATAATCATCAACAATCAACCCAAACATGCATTTAATCTATACTATAAACATAGTATACCAATTAAGTTGAGTTAGTATGTTACCTTATTGAAGATTACACACTAAAACAACACAAAAGTTGCTGTCCGGAAACAAGTACACACGGCCCAAGCAATACACGAACACGGCACCACCACCACGCACCACACGACTGCCTCACGAACTGCACGGCTGCCACGGACTGCACCAGTCGAACCACCACGGCTGCACACGGTCCTCTGCACGGTTCACCACTCGAACCACCACCCTTGCTTGGTCTTCAACACGGCACCCACACGGATACAACCCCCAACCCAACCCGGACTAGAGATCTTGAATAAAACAAATGGGTTTAGATTGTGTTTAGGCTACTTAAAGATCAATAGACTTTGAATCTTTAAGTTCAAGGTTAGAATTAATGATGAACAATTGATGGCTTGTTCATCAAAAATGGCGTGTAAGTGGAAGAGCAAATGGGGTGAGTTTTTGTGTTTGAAATGAATGGCAAGAGCATTAGATGGCAAAGTGGGCAAAAATGATCTTAAGGCTCACTAACCCCTTCTATTTATAGAAGTTGGTTAAGTGTGAAAGCAAAGCAAGTGGCAAAATCTTGCCATGCTTTTAGAGGGGCCGGCCATCATGGCTATAATGGGCCTAAATGGGCTCTCGTGCTCAATTGGGCTAATTTGCGAAAACAGCATGATTAATCATGCACAAATTGATTTAGCCCAAAATATTAAATAATTAATTAGAAAAATTAAATAATAAAAATTCTAATTAATTAAATAATAAATAACATAAATAATAAAAACTAAGAAATAAACATTTCGATTAAATCGAAATTATTCACATAAAATTAGATTAAATAGTTCAAAAATAAATTTGAACTAGCACATAAACAAACATAAATACACATAAATACCGGCAAAAATACCGATAAAATCTGGGTCATTACAACGTACCAAACCCCAACCAAACCCGAACACCCGATCTTTGATCAACGGCAATGAAGGATAACATTGTGTTTGAATACTTAAAGATCGAAGGATGATGAATCTTTAAGTTTGGGTTTAGAAAAGATGATGAACAAAGTTCGGGTTCATCAAGCCATATAGGCGTGTGGAGAAATGGAGAGCAAATGGGAGGGAGTTTGTGTTTTAAACTTGGTGGCAAGAGCAAATGATGGAAAATAACAAAAATGGTCTTAAGGCCTTACTAACTCCTCTATTTACAGAGGTTAGTTAAGATGTGAACATGAAGCAAGTGGCAAAACTTGCCATCAGCACAAGGAGGGCCGGTTATGGGCTTAATCAAGGCCACAATGATCACTTGAGCCATTTGCACTAATTCATGACTAATCATGAATAATTTCGCACTTGGCCCAAAACTAATTAATTAATTTAGAAAACTAAATAATAAAATTCTAATTAATTAAAATAAAATAAAATTAATAATTAATAAACCATTTAAATAAAATGGTTATACTCAAGCAATAAAAATAGTCTAAATAAATTTAGACCATGCATCGAAACAAAAATAACTATAAGCAAACCAATCACGAAAATAGCCCAAAATCTGGGGCGTTACAATCTCCCCTCCTTAAAAGAATTTCGTCCCGAAATTCAAGAAAATGAGACTGTCCACCGTCAACAATCCGGGCTCGGCACACAAAAAGTCAGACGAAATCTGACGCAACTTCGGCTCCTACTAAAGTTTAACCGATCCTCGCGACTTGATGCTTCAGCCACTCAGCTCGCCTGGCCTGCACGAACGGAAAAGCGTTCGTCGAAGTCCTGAACATGCTCCAGCCAATCCTAGACGCACCATTATAGACCTCGAGATCCTCCCCGTCGCTGGGAAGGTAAGAATAGGAGCAAAGACTATCCTCCGATTCAATTACGAACCCAGAAACCACGAACCTCCGTCACATACTCGAGCTACTCCCTTCGACTATAGCCTTAACTTTTAGAGGTGTAAAAACGATCAAATGGTCGAAAACTGGTATACGGGTTATGATCGATTTGTCAAAATTGGAATGCAGAGATAATCGGTCGATCAAGGTCAAAAGTAGAAAACAACCAGTTCGTCTTGGATGATCGAACAAAATTCCAAAACAATTAATCAATTCAAAAATCCATATCAGGTTTTGGGATTTTGGTTTAGTTGGCTTAGAATATCTGGATTAGAATGTTGGGATCGAAACGATGCCCACCTTTGAACGATGAGAATAGCAAGGACGTTAACAAATGTCTGATATGAATATTATATATATAGAAATCAAAGAACGTCTCGATGAACTATATCGATTTACGAGGAGTAGGATGGCTATGATGATAATAAAATTATATATATATATCATTAGAATCTCAGGGCTAAGAGGATGGAATTTATCGTGGTAAACTTGTCATCATCACTAAAACAACAATCTAATATATATATGGTTAACAATAGAAATAACAATATGATGGTGAGTCAATGGCATAAATTATCAATTGATCAATCAAAGTAACGATGGATGATAATAACAACGACGGTCATAATCACGGTGGATGATGCAGGGTGAATCGGTGTTGATCACGATGTTTGGCCAACATGAATAACGTTAATGAATTATGATGGCCTCAATTATGTATGGCGATGATAACGTCGATGATGGGTGATCATAGATGATAATAATGATCATGATTGACGATGATGATAATAACCTGGATGATGGTGATGGATTATGACGCTCAAAATAATTGATTAAGAGCTTATGTTGTCGTTTAAGATGATGATGATAACAACATGGATGTTAATGAATTGACCATAATCAGGATAATAACAAGATTGTTAATAATTAGAAACAACAATGAATTGATAGTGATACTTATGGTAACAATGACGGTACTCATCAATCATGTAAATAAATTCAATAAAGGAAATAGGGTTATTCGTATATCAATCGTAAGTTGATCAAAATAGGTTTGGTACAATAAGATTTCGGTCGAAGAACGGTCGGTCGAAGCGGTTTCCTGACCACATTTACACCCCTATAAGCTTTAGCCGAGTCTACCTTAACACCTTCTTTGCTGAATACATGACCCAAGAATGCAAATTCGCGAAGTCAGAGCTCCCAATTGGAGACTTTCGCAAATCACCCGTTGCTCCATAATCAATCATGTAAATAAATTCAATAAAGGAAATAGGGTTAGTCGTATATCAATCGTAAGTTGATCAAAATAGGTTTGGTACAATAAGATTTCGGTCGAAGAACGGTCGGTCGAAGCGGTTTCCTGACCACATTTACACCCCTATAAGCTTTAGCCGGGTCTACCTTAACACCTTCTTTGCTGAATACATGACCCAAGAATGCAAATTCGCGAAGTCAGAGCTCCCAATTGGAGACTTTCGCAAATCACCCGTTGCTCCATAATATCCTTAGTACTATACGGAGATGATCTGCATGCTCAGACTCGTCTCTCGTTTAGACTAAGATATCACCGAAGAAAACTACGACGCACTTATCGAGTAAGTGATGAAAAGTCTGGTTCATCCGATCCATGAACACGGTAAAGCGTTAGCGAGACCGTCGGGCATCACCTCAAAACTCGTAGTGGTCGTATACGTACGAAAAAGCGGTCTTCGGATGTCACTGACTGATTTCGGCAACGAATGATCGCTCGATACCTCGACAGTCAGTCCATGCCCATAACGACATCGAACTCCATCAGCGGGAATTCCTTCAAATCGGTTGTCGCCTGCTCACCAGCTAAAACGATAGGCAATCCTTGGAACTCGGGGTAACGACATCGAACTCCACCAGCGGGAATTCCCATGATGTACTCTTCATCAGAGGGTGACTACATGACCCTAAAAGCACCATGGAGGCGACAGTTGCGCTCTTTCTGGGTCAGCGCTTTGAAATGTCTATCGCAGCCGGCAGGAACCTCCTTCGAAGAGGAAGGCCTAATGACCTTCCCAGCAGCAACAAGGGCAGCCTCTGTGGCTGCATCCTTCTGAAAAATGCCCTCCTCAGGCAATGATGGTTGATCCTCATCAACCACCTTTTGTTTTTTCTTTTTATCCTTTTGCTCTTCAGCAAAAGGATTGGTTTCCCTGGTCCTCTTGATTCGAGGCACCCCGTTGGTTGAGATTTTCTTCTTGTGCTTGGGGTCCTATCGAGGCAATAAAAAGATTAGCATCATCGAGTCAAAGGAAGGGGGCAACATAAGTATCATCGAGGTTAATAATTACCTGAAGAGGATTGGGAATTGTTTCTTCCTTCGAATCGATCTTGCCTTTTACAGCAAGAGCTTTTATGGCAGCTGCAGTCATGAGGGAGGCCATCTTTGGATCTAGTTTATCTCTTGCTACCCCTGCAATAAAAAACAAATAAGTTAGAATATTAGGAAGAATCAAAAAATGAAGTGAACCACTTAATAGACAAGAGCCCCTACCCTCGGGATATGCTGGGTTTAGCCCCATAGCAGACAAGAAGAAGTCTTGCTTCAAGTCATCTGTGTTGGGAAGCCAGTTAAAAGGGACCATCACTGTCTTCCCCTTTTCCTCCTTTGCTTCAAGCTCACAGTAGATGGCCACTACTGCTTCCTCAGCAGACATCTTTGGCACTTGGCGGTTTAGGTGGAAGTTTGGCTCTTCTTCCACCACCCTAGGGATTTTCCACCCCTCGCTATTGAAAACAAAGAAGAATTTGTGCCTGAATCCTTCTTGGTTGGTGGGCACGTTATTTACAAATCTATAGCCCTTTCTAACCTGAAACCTATACCAACCCTTCCCATGGTCGACACTATGGCTTTCTACTAACTTAGCCAAATTACGCCATAGGTGAAGAGTTGGGGTAATCTTAAGCATTGTACATATGCCAATAAATGAATTGATTGAAGCCCAAGAGTTAGGCACTAATGAAGCTAGGGATAAGTTATATTCACAAAGAAGCTGTATAACAAAATTGTGTAATGGAAATCTAAGCCCCCTAACCATGGCAAGTTTATATACAGCTACACATCCGTCAGGGGGGGAACGGATGGTCTGAAGGTTAATGGGTCTAACTACTACATAGGGCTCTGCAAATTGGAATAGGGCAGCAAAGGAACGAATGTCTCATTTGAGACGATGGTTGAAAGTTGGGGCTAGGAAAAAATATTTAGGACCCTTCTCAGGGGGAATTTTTGGGTAGACAAGGTTCTCTGTCTCCTCTTGACCAGAGGTGGATGGACCATCGAGGTACATGTTTAGTATACCTACAAATTTTTCATATGTGGAATGGTAAATGTTAGGATGTGCTACAGATGGCTCCCAGGGGTAGGGGGTTTCTACCTCTTCTCCCCCAGACACTGACCCATCCGAGTCAGAGAGTAGAGGGATGGCCTCAGGGATGTTTTGGGATTCAATCCCTTCATCACCCTCGACCCGAAGGACCCCAGTGCACTCTAGGGGAAGAAGGGGTGGAGTACTTGACATGTCCAATACCTAAGTTATTGAAAATAAACAAAGGAAAAGAAAGGTACTCGACAGGACAAGGACTCACTTATTCAAATAAATACAAAGAAGGGGAAGACGGTTACCTTGACAAAGAAACTACTCTGAGGCTGCCTAGACACAAGCTGAGAGAAGACCTTCGAGGAGATTAGAGAACTCTAGAGAGAGAAAATTTGAAGAGTGAGAGAATGATTTTGAGGAAATGATTAAGGGGTTGAATATATAGGAGGTAAGAATGTGAAACGGTTTTTACCTCATTATGGTAAAAATCAGCTAAAACGACATCAAATTATGAGTTTAGAAGGTGAACAGTGTTCACTAATTCGTTGACTTTTGGTCAAACCCTCCACGTTATCAAGTGACAAAAAGCCTTATTCAACATAGGCATCCATTGAGGAGAATGGAATGGCTGGACAGGCATTCAGAGTCGCTGGGGCTCATTAGCCCCTTGGCTCTGGAAAGAGCTCCTTATGCCAATGATTAAGCCCTGCTCAAGGTAGGTACCCATCAAAGAAGATGGGAGGTTGGATAGGTATCACACTTATCTTGGGGCTCATTAGCCCCTAAGGATCAGTTGATCACCTTAGGCCAAGGTCCCACTCAATGTGGGCACCCATTGAGGCTGATGGGTAGCAAAGACATCTTTCCCTAACACTCGAGGTACAGGGAGACCCTCGAGGTCGTCAGGGCCTTTCATCTTCTACCTCTATCATGGTCGAGGTAATGGACACCCTCGAGGTCATTAGAGAAGGTGACTGATACTTAGTCTCTGGGGCTCATTAGCCCCTTGGCTTTGGGAAAGCTCCTAAGACTTACAACAAGCCCTACTCAAGATAGACACCCATCAAGGGAGATGGAAGGCTGGATAGGTGTCAACTATATCTTGGGGCGCATTAGCCCCTAAAGGGATAGTTGGCCACCTTAGGCCAAAGCCCCACTCAATGTGGGAACAACAAAGGTGTATTAACAAACAAAACATCTCGTGGACTGCACTATCACACTCGAGGTAATAGGAGGACCCTCGAGGTTACCAGGGTAAATCTTACCTTGCACCTCTATCACGGTCGAGGTAGGTTAGACCCTCGAGATCATTAGGAAGGTTGTCCCAGAGCATGTCATTTCTAACCCTTGAGGAAAAAGGGGCAACCCATCGAGGTAAAAATCAGGGTAAAAAGGAAGACCCTCGAGGCGGGAAAGGGGTCTAGGAAAACATCAACACTTAGAAAAATTATAAGGGTTTCAAGGAGTGAAGATCAGGCGAAGAGGCCCTTCACTCAGTCGAGGTAATTACCATCGAGACATGTTGAACACGAGGATCGAGGGAGACACCCTCGAGGTGGAGAAGGAGGAAGACCTAGCTAGACATGTGGGTCGAGGTCACCTCGATACACGAACAAAAGGGAAAGTCTTGCAGGCATCACTACCTCGATCGAGGGTCCTTCCTCACACGATCGAGGTTCCCTTGATCGAGGAGACTTTCCTCCTTGGGAAAACACCCTCGAAGTATATGGGAGAATAACGCCTTACAAGCCTATGGATCAAGGTCACCTCAATCAGCAACTTTCCCTCACGATTGAGGCTACCTCGATCGAGTCCTCCTCCTGAGAAACCCCATCGAGGCTTTTCTTGGGCCTCTGTTAGTTCAATGTATACTCAAGAAGGGGGGGTTGAATTGAGTATATGTGTTTTTTCAATCGTTTTCAAGTTTTGTGTATACTTTTGTGAGAACAACGAGAGAACAGTAAGTAAAGAGTAAGGACACAAAGATTTAACGAGGTTCGGCTTCTAAACAAGCCTACGTCCTCCACTCTCTCACCAATATTATTAATAAACTCAGAATAATAACAAGGTTACACACTCAATTAAATGCTACAACCATGTAACACTTAATTCCCCAACTGTTAACTCTAACAGTTCACTCAGTGTTCACAGAACACTCCCCAACCACTTCCCTCTAAGTGGTTCAGATATTACAAACTTAAATCTCCGTAAGTTTTTCTCTTAATGATGGATATGGAGATAGTTTTGGACTAAGGATAGACTCTCATAAAGTATTACTTGGTTTTCTTTGGAGAGCAAAAGTCTTCTAGGGTTTCTTGCAAAGATTGTTTATATAGACAAGGAAAACCGTGCCCTAGAAGTGTGTTTGGAGACTTGCCTAAATTGTGCAAACCACTTCAGTTGACACAAGTGCAGAGTTCTTGCTTCAGACTTTGTCACTTTCCACTATGGGAAGAGAGATGTACACTAAAGTCCAAACAAAGGACTTTGCATTTAATGGGCTGATTTTGCAAATCAATTTGGCAGATTTCCAAAGTACAAGTGATCCAGATTTTTTCAAATAATTTTCAAAATGATTTTTGAGCTCGAAAATCTGTACGGATCACGTGCGTAATACTGAGGTCTGTTCCCACAGTGGTCTCAGTACTACTAAGTTTACGTCTGGTAAAGGGAACTGTTCCAAGCTTGTTCTTGGGCTGTTCTCTTTACTGGATGTAAACTTAAGGTCTTTTTGCTCTTTACTTAAAAATAATAAGAATACTTTCTTAAGCCTATTTTACATGAAGATCCTAGAAGTATAAAAATAAAAGGCTCCAAGCTCTTGATTTCTGATCTTCAAGTATCTCAAGGCCTTCATGATTGCCTTGATGGATCCTCACTTGATTCAACCTGTTCATATACAATTATTTATAGACATCAAGTATAGAGGACTGGTTTGTCATCATTCAAATCAAACATGGTTCAACAATTTCCCCCTATTTGATGATGACAAACCATGAAGTTCCCCCTAAGAACAGTATCCAGTTATTTCAAAATAAAATAACTGTTCAGAGGAACTGGTCTTGCACTGTGCCTGTAGTCAGATTCATAATCTCAGAGAATAAAAAATATACAGCAGACTAAAGCACAATTAGACTGATAACAATGATCAGTCACTCATCACATTACTCAATTTATTATTGAGTTTCAGCATTAAACCTGTAACCTGCAAGACTTATCAATTATCAATTGTAGCAAGAGAAATTTCAATTTCACTTGGAAGAATATTCTTCCAGTTAGGATGGGTAGGAGCACTTGATCTGAATTCAAGATACTCCTAGGCAAAAAGCTGGGCCATCTCTTAACAAGGTCTGAACCTTGTCCAGGTTGCTACAATTGATACTAGGAACTTCACCTGTCCTATTCCCCCTTTTGGCATCATCAAATGACAAAAACAATCATAGCACAAAATTAGGAGAAGGCAACAAGTAAAGTCAAATACAAGCATAATATTAACACAGCATTCTAGAGATGCTGTCCCACATGTGAGTACCTGCAACTCACAATCCCAAACTGTTCAAGTGCACACAGAATTTAATAAAATATACAGACCAGGACCATTCTGCAAAGAAATCGTTCAGCAGAAATGGTCAGAAAGTAAAGGTAGCAATTGTTCAGAGAAACCAGAGTAAT
Organism: Salicornia ramosissima; assembly: GCA_951394345.1. Taxonomy (NCBI): domain Eukaryota; kingdom Viridiplantae; phylum Streptophyta; class Magnoliopsida; order Caryophyllales; family Amaranthaceae; genus Salicornia; species Salicornia ramosissima. The sequence goes on along the minus strand of OX596236.1, from coordinate 56,312,853 downwards.
TGTTCAGAAAAACCAGAGAAAAGAAAGTTTGAGATCAATGTTAGTAGGGGAGGGGGTAGGCTAAGAAGAAGTGGAGTCAGTATCATCATCAGAATCCTCAGTAGAATCCTCATTCTCATCTTCTTCACTCTGCTCCTGCTGCTTCTTCTTGACTTGGGCTATGATGGGAACTGGTCTCTTGGTGGTCTTGGGCTTGAAGCTGGAAGAGGAGGCAAGCTTTTCTTCATGGGAGTCCAGTCGTGCTGTTATGTTCTTTATAGAGCCATCCAGAGAAGTGCACAGAGCATTGACACTAGCCATCATCTGTTGCAGTAATTCCCCATGTGTCTACACCTGTTTGGACAGTGATCCAGTAGCTTCCTCAGACCTGGAACTGCTTGTCCTTCTGGCCCCTGTGACCCTGTCTTCATCCCTCATTTTGAGCATGCCTCCCTCAAAGGTCATCCCCTTCTGACCTAGAATCTGGTTGGTGAGGATAGACATTTTCTTGACCTCACCTTTCAGATGAACCTTTCTACTTTGGAAAACCAAAGTAAGCCAGGCTCCATATGGTAGAGAGTGGTTGGACCTTTCCAAAATGCTAACCATGTGAGCTAGCATCAGACCAGGGAGACTTAACTTAATTTTTTCATATAGACAGTAAATAATCACAGCATCCATCTTCCTAACATCCATTCTGCCCTGAGCCCTGGGGAGTACTATCTTAGAAGCAACTGTATGGAACAGTCTCATTACTGGTTCCCTTAATTGGCCAATAACATAGCCAGCACCATCAGTTGGAGAACCAGTAAAGAGAGTGGTCTGTATGTGTTCTGTACTGACCTCAGGAATAGTTGGCCAGTTGTCCTTGGAATAATCACAGAATCCACCCCTTGGTACACCCATTACCTCCCCTAGACTCTTCTTTGAAAGAGTGATGTCGACCCCCTCGACCTCACTCCAGACCTTCCCTTTCTCTAACTTCCCCAACTTAGAGTAAAATTCTTCAACACAAGTTTCAAAAACATTAAGCCTCTTATCAAACAACCCTTCCCAGCCCTGGTACTCTATGGCCTCCTTAAACTCCTCTAAAAATGGTTGACTCATCCAAGACATGGGACATGAAAAACCAAATAAGACACCCCTACCACTTAGTTCATACAGTGGTTCAGAAGTGGTCTTACCTTTCTTCTTGGCAAGAGTTTTGTTAGAGGCAGTGGCAGCTTTCCTCTTCTTTTCTGCTGGCAGTTTGGTTGCAGGCTTGGGGCTCTCAGAGGCTTTGCCCTTCTTGGCAACACTTTTCACCCTTTTCTTCTTTTCATCCCTCTTCTCTTCAGAAACCACTTCAGCAGGTTCCTTCTTGATTTCTTCCTTACAGACCCTTATCCTCAAGGGCCTGGTTCTTTTTCCTTGTTCCTTTTCACCTTGTACAACACCGGTGATCTCTACATCCATATCCTGAACATTGGTGTCATCATCCTTCCTTTCCATCTCTTCCTTTTCAACTTCCTTCTCTTCAGTGCTTGGCACTGGTTTCTGTGTGGTCTGTGGTGATGATTTGGGTGATTTTTCTGATGGTGGAGAGAGTAATGGGGTTGTTTCTTTTTGTGGTGGAGATGATGGTGGAGTTGTGAATTTTAGTGGTGACTGTGGGGGAGGAGTTTTGGCTTTTGTGGGAGATGGTGGTTTTAGTGGAGGTGAAGATTTTGTAGGCTGTGACGAATGTTGTTTGGGTGATGGAGAGGGTGATTTCTTAGATGGTGATGGTGTTTTCTGAGGTTGAGGTGGTGGTGATGATTTAGGGTGATTTCTTAGATGGTGACGAATGTTGTGGGAGATTTCTCATCGGGCTTGCATGTCCCTTTAGACTCAGCAACTGTTTCTGTTGTGGTTTGATCCTTGATTTTTTCTTCCTTTTCTTCTGTGTGGTGGTGTTCAGCAACCACTACATTTTCTGATTGTATCTCAGCCTTAGAGAGTGTGAAATTTTGAGATTGGCTTAACCCACGACTTTTCTTCCTTGCAGCCTTGCTTTTCTTTCTTCCCATTTTGATTAGATTTGCAGAGTTGATGAAGGAGAGAGAAAGAAACCAAATTTGAATTCTTAAAGAGGATTTTTGATGATGGTGCTTAGGGTTTGAGAGAAAGGATTACTTTGAGAGAGAAAAAGACAGTTAGAGAGAAATTAATGTGATAAAATGAATTAAAATGGAGAAAACCGGCAGTTATTCGAACAGATAAAGTAGAAGTAACTTCTACACAGTTCACAACGGTCATGTGTCAGAACACTTAACTCCTCAATTTCAAAATCGAGAATTCAGCAGTAACAGATATAACCGATGTAGGGAACTGGTCTTACGATGGTCTGACGCTGATCTGTATAAATTAAAAACTTTAATGCAGCTTACAATTAGGCAACTTAGAGATACCACACATTGGAACAACATCAGCATAAGAATTTTGAGACCACTTGCATTAATGACATTAAGAGTTAACCAGCCCTGCTTATTTACACTAATGATCAAAAAGTCAAACATAGCCAAAAAGAGAAAGATAAGTCCTAAGGAACTAGGATCTAATCTTTACCATACCAAGTAATGTGCGGAGTTTGACAAACACTTCCCTGTTCAGGGGTTTAGTGAAAATATCAGCCAATTGTTCTTCAGATCTGCAAAATTCAAGATTCACATTTCCTTTTTCAACATTGTCTCTAAGAAAATGATGTCTGATTTCAATATGTTTGGTTTTAGAGTGCTGGACAGGATTTTTTGAAATGTTTATAGCACTGGTGTTATCACACAATATGGGAACACTTCCGGAACAGACCCCAAAATCCTTAAGTTGTGTCTTTATCCAAAGCAATTGAGCACAGCACAAAGCAGCAGCTATGTACTCTGATTCAGCTGTGGATAGAGCCACTGAATTTTGTTTCTTAGATCCCCATGAAATGAGACAAGAACCTAAGAAGTGAGCCATTCCTGAAGTGCTCTTCCTGTCCACACTAAAACCAGCATAATCAGCATCAGTGTATCCTAAAAGATCAAAATTGCTTCCCTTTGGATACCATAAGCACATGTCCTCAGTACCACTTAGGTACCTAAAAATTCTCTTAACAGCTTTTAGATGAGACTGTTTTGGGTTGCTTTGAAATCTTGCACACAACCCAACTGAGAACACTATGTCTGGTCTACTAGCTGTTAAGTAGAGAAGTGAGCCAATCATACCTCTGTATAGCTTATCCTCAACATCCTTTCCTTTCTCATCTAGGCTCAGTTTAGAAGAGGTAGGGATAGGTGTGTCATAGGACTTGCTATCTTGCAGACCATATCTCTTGAGGAGCTCCTTGAGATACTTCTGTTGGTGGATCACGATTCCATCATCCACTTGCCTGATTTGAAGCCCTAGGAAGAAACCAAGTTCTCCCATCATGCTCATCTCAAATTCACTTTTCATTAAGTCTGCAAAATCATCACACAAAACAGAATTAGTAGCCCCAAACAAAATATCATCAACATATACCTGGACCACTAACATATCTATTCCCCTTTTCTTTAAGAATAGAGTTTTGTCCACTGAACCTCTCTCATAATGATTTTCAATAAGAAAGCTAGAGAGTCTCTCATACCAAGCACGAGGGGCTTGTTTGAGGCCATAAAGAGCTTTGTCTAACTTATAGACATGATCTGGACAAGCTCTATCCTCAAAGCCAGGGGGCTGTTCCACATACACATCTTCTTTCAAATAACCATTTAGAAAAGCAGTTTTAACATCCATTTGAAAGAGTTTAAAGTTCATGTGGGCAGCAAATGCAATCAAAATTCTTATTGCCTCAAGCCTGGCTACTGGAGCAAAGGTTTCATCATAGTCTATTCCCTCTTGTTGGTTAAACCCTTGGACCACTAGCCTGGCCTTGTTTCTGACTATGGTACCTGAGTCATCCATTTTGTTTCCGAAGACCCATTTGGTTCCAATAACTGACATCTCATTGGTTCTTGGTTCAAGATGCCAAACCTGATTTCTTTCAAACTGGTTCAACTCATCTTGCATGGCCAAGATCCAATCAGGATCAGTTAGAGCAATCTTATAGTCAGTTGGTTCTATGTGAGATAAGAAGGAGAAGTAAGCACAGAAGTTCTTCCAAACAGAATTTCTAGTTTGGACTCCTTTTGATAAATCACTAATGATTTGATCAGAAGGATGAGAGCTTCTTTGCTTAAACATACTCTTTCTTACAATATTTAAGTCACCTAAGTTAGAACCAATGTCTGTACTGGTTCCCCCTATTTCATTTTCATTTTGAGAGGGTGGACCAGTTTCTTCAGTGTTCTCTCCCACTTCATCTTCAGATGGATGGGCAGGAGAGTCACTAAGTTCAAAACCTGTTTAGCATTTCCCTCTGCTGCACCAGACTCATTGTTGTTTTCAGGAGGAGTTTGAGGGTCTGATTCAGCAGTGTTCTCTGGTTCAGCTCCAGTGAAATTTGTCATTCCAATATTAAAGCCTTCATCATCATCTACCTGCACAGGCTTGTTGAACATGTTAGTTTCATCAAACAATACATGGATACTCTCTTCAACACACAAGGTTCTTTTGTTGAAAACTTTATATGCCTTGCTATGAGGAGAATACCCTATAAAAACAGCTTCATCACTCCTGGGATCGAACTTGTCCAAACTGGTCTTACCATTGTTGTGTACAAAACACTTACAACCAAATATCCTTAAGTGTTCAATGTTTGGTTTTCGACCCCTTAGAAGTTCATAAGGTGTTTTTCTTAGTATTGGTCTTAGCATAACCCTATTGAGTATGTAGCAGGATGTACTCACAGCATCAGCCCAAAATTTCTTGGACAGACCACTCTCTAAAAGCATGGTTCTAGCCATTTCTTCTAGAGTGCGATTCTTTCTTTCAACAACTCCATTTTGTTGTGGAGTTCTGGGGGCTGAGAAGTTGTGAGAAACACCATGCTCCATACAATAGGTTATGAAGCTAGCATTATCAAATTCTGACCCATGATCAGATCTGATGGATGCTAACTGATGATTGATCTTGTTCTGGACTTGTTTCACTAGTATTTCAAATTCATCAAAAGTTTAATCTTTGTATTTCAAGAGTATGGTCCAAGTGAAACGAGAGTAATCATCAACTAAGACAAATACATAACTAAAGCCATTTCTACTTTGTACACGCATAGGTCCACATAAATCCATGTGTACAAGTTCAAATGGTCTAGAGGAACTAACCACTTTCTTTGGTTTAAAAGATGATCTTACATGCTTGCACTTTGCACACTCTTGGCAGAGCTGGTCTGCAACATATTTGATGTTAGGTAAACCTAATACCAATTCTTGTGTTCTCAACTTGTTGAGCAAAGTGAAGCTAACATGTCCTAATCTTTTATGCCAAAGCCATTGGTCATCCTCTACAACACTAAGGCAGAGGGCACTGTTCTGTGGAAGTTGATTTAAGTATGTAATATACACATTGTTATGCCTTGTTCCTTCACAGACCAGTTCCCCTGTCTTAGAGTTCACTATGTGACAAGTGTTTGATTCAAAATTCACTTTATTTCCCTTGTCACATAGTTGAGATATGCTCAAAAGGTTATGTTTTAAACCTTCTACATAGTAAACATTGTCAATTGCTTGGGAGAGTGACTTACCAACCTTACCTACTCCTTTGATAAGTCCTTTGCTATTGTCACCAAATGTCACGTGCCCTCCCTCGAATGCAGTGAGTGAAAGGAATTGTTCTTTATCCCCGGACATGTGTCTTGATCAACCACTGTCCAAATACCAATATGGCTTTCCTTTCACTCGCACCTGCACAAGCAAACTAAAGGTTAGTTTTAGGAACCCAGACCAGCTTGGGTTCCTTGTTCTTTGAAACATTTTCAACCTTGACCTTCCTAACCCACACTTGTTGGGTGTAGGCTTTATTTTTCTTGTCATGTTTCTTTTTGGTGAAACATTTGTTAGCAACATGACCACTTTTACCACAATAGGTACAAACATGCATATCCTTGGCAAATATATACTTGCCTTTCTTGAATTCATTCAACCACGTGTTGTCTCTGCCAAGAACAGTTTTAGAACTAGATCCAGAATACCCTAAACCAAACCTTTGAGAATTTCTAGGTTGGGATGTGAGGATGTTTAGGGTTTTCTGAGCATTTAACATTTTGTTCATTTGGTTCATACAATCTGTTAGCTCATTTTCCTTGTTCTCAAGCCTCTTAAGTTGAACTTCATTTTGTTTCTCGAAAGATTTTAAGTCAATTCTAGTCTTTTGAAGTTCATCTTGTAGTCTTGAGACCAGGGGGGATCTGGTTCGTTACTGGTCTTCTTGAGGTTTTCTTGTTTTAGCAAGATGAGTTCAGCCTCGAGATCACATATCTTGGCTGTGCACTCATCATGTAAAACATCCAAGACCTCATCAAAGGCAGTGGGAGAACCGGTCTCTTCAGAATTCTTGAGCTCACTATGTTCCTTGTGTAAATCTTCAAGTTTTTCAATTAAATGGTCATATGCAAGTATGACGTCAGATTTACTCAAGGTACATGTGTCTTTTAGCAGTTCAAAGTTTGAATTATGTGTGATAAATTTCTTGAGCTCATTAAACCCCTTTTCAATTTTTTCAAAAAGTTCATCCTCTTTAGGAACTGGTTTGGAGTTTAATGTCTCAAGTTCCATTTTATGCTGATCTGCTGTTATTTCAAGCTCAGAAATTTTTTCTTTAAGTTCTTCACAAATAAGCTCAAGTTCAGCAGATCTAGCACCACATATTTCATACTCTCGAACTGTTTCTTTTAATTTCTTTTTGTTGTTCTGATAAGCAGACCCAACACTAATGCATTGATCAATAGTGAATTCAAGATAGTCAAGTAGTTCATCTCTATCTAGATTATGCATGTTTGCCTTTAAATCATTAAAACATACCTGGTTGTCATCTGAAGTGCTTCCACCAGCCATGAGACAGAGAACTTCTTCTTTTTGCAAACAGACTTCAGACTGGTCTGTGCATGTGAAAGCAGTTAGACAGAGATTTGCTTCTTCTTCTTCTTCATCATCTTCTTATTCTGAATCTCCCCACACTGCAGCCAGCATAGCTCTTTTAAAAACCTTCTTCTCAGCCTGGACTCCAGGATTTCCCTTGGGATTTTTCCATGTTGGACACTCCTTGATTCTGTGCCCCATTTCACCACATTTAAGGCAACCAGTATTGGAACTGGTTTTCCTGAACTGTCCAGAACTGTTCCTTCCTTTTACAAACTTACCCTTGGACTTTGTCCTAAGGTATTTTTCAAACCTTCTGGCCATGAGACTTATATCATCTTCATCTTCCTCAGATTCTTCTGCTTTAAGGACCATTTCCTTGTATTTTGAGCTAGATTCAGCCTTTGAATCTACCAACATCTCATGAGTCATCAAGGAACCAATAAGTTGTTCTAGATATAGTGAGGACAGATCCTTTGCTTCTTGTATGGCTGTAACCTTGGGCATCCACTTCCCTGATAAGCTTCTCAACATTTTCCTCACCAACTCTTCACTTGAGAAGGTCTTTCCCAATGACTTTAGTTCATTTACAATGGTCATGAACCTTGTAAACATGTCCTTTATATTTTCATCTCTAGTCATTTCAAAGACTTCATATTTTGACATAAGCATGTCAATTTTTGACCTTCTCACCTCAGAGTTGCCTTCATATGCAAGCTCTAGTGTATCCCATATTTCCTTTGCAGAAGAACAAGCTAGAATTCGATTTACCTCACATTCTGCAATTCCTTGTTGGACGAGTGACATTGCCTTTGCATTTTTCTCCAGCTTCTTGTAGTCTTCACTTGTGTACTCTTCTTCTGTCTTTGGAACCATGAGCCCTTCCTGACTCTTCTTGTGGATGGACGTGGGTCCATTTTTGACAATCATCCAGCACTCATAATCTATCCCAATGATAAGATTTTTCATGCAATTTTTCCACCAAGAGTAGTTAGTGCCATTGAACTTGGGGAGTCTTGAACTGTTTGATTCTTGAGTAGACATCTTCTTGCTCCTCTAGGTAGTTAACCTTTTGAGAAGTTAGGCTCTGATACCAATTGTTAGTTCAATGTATACTCAAGAAGGGGGGGTTGAATTGAGTATATGTGTTTTTTCAATCGTTTTCAAGTTTTGTGTATACTTTTGTGAGAACAACGAGAGAACAGTAAGTAAAGAGTAAGGACACAAAGATTTAACGAGTTCCGGCTTCTAAACAAGCCTACGTCCTCCACTCTCTCACCAATATTATTAATCAACTCAGAATAATAACAAGGTTACACACTCAATTAAATGCTACAACCATGTAACACTTAATTCCCCAACTGTTAACTCTAACAGTTCACTCAGTGTTCACAGAACACTCCCCAACCACTTCCCTCTAAGTGGTTCAGATATTACAAACTTAAATCTCCGTAAGTTTTTCTCTTAAAGATGGATATGGAGATAGTTTTGGACTAAGGATAGACTCTCAGAAAGTATTACTTGGTTTTCTTTGGAGAGCAAAAGTCTTCTAGGGTTTCTTGCAAAGATTGTTTATATAGACAAGGAAAATCGTGCCCTAGAAGTGTGTTTGGAGACTTGCCTAAATTGTGCAAACCACTTCAGTTGACACAAGTGCAGTGTTCTTGCTTCAGACTTTGTCACTTTCCACTATGGGAAGAGAGATGTACACTAAAGTCCAAACAAAGGACATTGCATTTAATGGGCTGATTTTGCAAATCAATTTGGCAGATTTCCAAAGTACAAGTGATCCAGATTTTTTCAAATAATTTTCAAAATGATTTTTGAGCTCGAAAATCTGTACGGATCACGTGCGTAATACTGAGGTCTGTTCCCACAGTGGTCTCAGTACTACTAAGTTTACGTCTGGTAAAGGGAACTGTTCCAAGCTTGTTCTTGGGCTGTTCTCTTTACTGGATGTAAACTTAAGGTCTTTTTGCTCTTTACTTAAAAACAATAAGAATACTTTCTTAAGTCTATTTTACATGAAGATCCTAGAAGTATAAAAATAAAAGGCTCTAAGCTCTTGGTTTCTGATCTTCAAGTATCTCAAGGCCTTCATGATTGCCTTGATGGATCCTCACTTGATTCAACCTGTTCATATACAATTATTTATAGACATCAAGTATAGAGGACTGGTTTGTCATCATTCAAATCAAACATGGTTCAACAGCCTCCATGGGGCTTAGGTTACCTCGATCGAGGCCCCTCCTGAGAAACCCCATCGAGGCTTTTCTTGGGCCTATATGGGGCTTAGGTCACCTCGATCGAGGCCCCCTCTTGGGAAACCCCATCGAGGCTTTTCTTGGGTCTCCCTGGGGCTTAGGTTGCCTCGATCGAGGCCTTTCCCTTATTGGAGACCCCATCGAGACTTTTCTTGGGCCTCCATAAGGCTTATGTGATAGAGGTCATGAAGAACCTCTGCAAACACCATGATCGAGGAAACCTCGATCGAGGTTCCTTACGATCGAGGTAACCTCGATTGAGGCAACCTCCCTATTGAAGACCCCATCGAGGTCATTTCCATACCTCCCTGGGGCCACCTCGATCGAGGGACTTTTCCCTCACGATCGAGGTTACCTCGATCGAGGCCCCCTCCTGGGGACCCCATCGAGGGTTTTTTGGGGTTCTTGATGGGGGCTTGGGGATCGAGGATGCCTCGATCGAGGTTCCACACGATCGAGGTAGCCTCGATCGTGGTCTCCCTCTCACGGTCGAGGTAACCTCGATTGAGGTGCCTTAATTGAGGCATCCTCGTGATCATAAGAGGTCTGAAGATTTGCTTGTTTTTTCCGGAGTATTCCGCTCGGCATCCAACGTCCATGGATTCCCGTTCACGCCGAGCGTGGGGCTAATTGTTCCGGGCCCACCCAGGTGGTCAAACCCGTATTAGTGGGCCCAAATCCTAGGCCCAGTTCTGTGGGGCTAGGTACATATCAGATATTCTATGGCGAATGCAGAGTTGCCACATGTCAATCATCTTGGTAAAGCTTTGACCAGGTTTCCATGGGCCCGACCCATACGCCAGCTAACCGGCCCAACAAGAACCCTAACCAGGGATCTAATGCCTATATAAGGATCAGTCCTACCATTCTACAGGTACGCAATTCATAGTCCACAAGCTCACAAAATACTCTGAATCCTTATTTCCGATATCTGACTTAAGCATCGGAGGGGCGTTCCCGGGTTCCACCCCCCGGGTTAGCAATCTCTGACTGTTTTGCAGGTCACAGCATTAACCAAGGATCATCCAGAGTACACGTTATACACTAAAAGATCATTGATTATTCAAGAGAAGTTCCAGAACAGGAACATGAAGTTTTGGCACACTCACAATATAATGGCTTAGCCATTATTCAATGATAGCGACCTTGAATTTCTCCACTTAAAAGAAAAATTGCAAAACAAATGTTGGAATTATGAGGATTTAATTGGCACAAATTAAATTAGAAATATTTTAGAACTCGTAATAGATATTATATACTCCGTACTTCATAATGAGGAAGTAATCTATATTAGTATAACTTGGTTAGAAATTATTTTTTAAAATATTGATTATGATTAGCGGTGAAAAAGTGACAAAATCCGAATTACTCAACATGAGACTGAAATTTATCCATACTCACATGATTTAATTGACCCGATTATCTGAAGTTGGTCCGACCCGAATTAACCGGCTATTAAAGTGTGTAATCTTGATTTTTAAGTTTTTAAAATTTATTTGACAAAAAAAGGATTCAACGCGGCCTGAACCCAAACTGAATCCAAAGTCTTCAAGCTTGAATTGTCCGGACACAAACCAAGTCGACCCTTACTTGACCCGAATGACTCAATTGCCACCTCTATTTATGATCATCATCAAGGACATATGTCAATGTTTTTACAAAAATCCTTAAACTATCTTCATCAAGCAAGGTAATGAACTTCATTCCAATCTTGATCAACCAAACAAGTAATTGACATGTAAATAACAATTCCACAGTTTTTTAAAAGGTTAATTATAGTTGGACACATGACTTGCCTCATGTCATAGCGGTTGATGCCTAAAGCAAAATAAGAAGAAAAAAAATAGTTTTATGTTGGACATATTCAAACCAAATTTTTGTTTGTTATTTAAAATATTTATATACTAGAATTTTCGTTATTTACAATAAATAATCCAACATATGAGCCGTCCTAGTTAACCTATATTTGTGTCAAATTTTAAAATGTTGTTTATTGACCATAGTCAACCCATGGTCCATCATTCCTCTATGACATTAAGCTCCTATTGCGTCGGCCCAAACTTTTGCCTACTCGATCCTTTCCCAACATTACCGATGATGGTGCACATAAACTTGACCTAGCATAGATAAGAGACCTCACAAGTCATAGGAAAATGATAAAGACACAACTAAACTTGATATGTGCACAACTCATTGTGAGAGGCTGAGAGCACAACTTTCTATGTTCCTCTCACAAAAGTTGTGTCATATCAATTTTAGCAGTGCCAATATCAATTCCCCAAGTCATAATATCCAATAATTTTCAAAAACTTTTGAGTTTCAAATAAGATAAGACTTCCCACTTTCGATCACAATTTTACAAATAACCAAATTAACATATATTTTTTTTTTGATGATAATACCAGGTCTATATCCGACTGTCCGTGTCCTAAATCAAAAGTTTTCTAATCCAATTAAACCTAAACACTTTTTAAGTAACAAATAATGATAACCCTCTAGGGGGAATTGATAATGACACAACTAAAATTAATATAGGCACAACTTTTATGAGAGGAGCATAGCAAAATGTGCTCTCACAATGAGTTGTGCCCATATCAATTTTAATTGTGTTTTTATCATTTTTCCCCTCTAGCGTACTCCTATCCCTCTAGCGTACTCCTAGCGTACTCTTGAGTCTTGATCACAAATAATCAATTAAAAGCAACCAAACTATACTCAACAATCTTAATACGTGTAATATCAATGTTTACACATAGATTAGTAGTAGCATTATTAGTATTACTAATTTACTATGATTCTATCCATACACATTCTTCCAATATTATATGGAACACACGTATAGCACAAAAATGTGCTCTAAAAGGTTAGTTTAGAGAGAGGCAAAAAAAATAAAAGTGGGGAAGAAAGGAAAGAACACAAGACTAAAATACAAGTATACAACCCAACATAAAAAGAAAATAAAATTAAAAAAAAAAAGGGTTAAGTTTTTTACTCTCCCAAGGCTGCAGCAGCAGGTAGCACTGTTGCCAAAAGTTGTGGTTCTAAGTTTTTTTAATTACAAAAACCTCTTTCTCCCAAGAAAACATCATCACCATTACCCAAATCTCCACTCCTTACAATCTTCATCAAACTACTACTACTCTACTCCATAACCCAGATTGAAATTACTCCCAATTTTTTCTTTTTTTAAATTTAAATTTTTAAAAAAATTTCTGCAAGTATCTTTGTTAGTAGTTTGTTACTCTATCTACGGACTAAATAATAGCAAAATGAATTTGAAAAAAACTACCCTTATAATTATTACTACCTTTTTAATCTAACAAATTTTCAATTCATTTTTTTTCATCTTCCTCTCCTTGAATTTGAAAACCCATCTCTTCATTTTCATCTTCTTTCTCTCCATCTGTTTTTCTGTATCTTATCTCCATCTTTTAAGTTTCTGCAACTACAATGGAGTCCTACGATGCAATAAGAGCAGTATTTTCAAGAGTGCAAAGCATAGATCCAGAAAATGCGTCGAAAATTATAGGCTACATACTTCTACACCACGGAGAGAAAGACATGATACGCTTTGCATATGGACCAGAAACTCTCATCATTTCAATAGTGAATAGAGCAAAAACTGAAATAGGAATTTCGTCGAACACTTCATCTGCACAAGTGGGTAGCCCTAGTTCTATCCCTATTGCAATTTCTAGGCCTAATCCACTTTCAATTCCTCTTACTTCTCCAAGATTAGCCAACAATGGGTTCAACCCTTCTTCCCCTTCGTCCCCTTCAGTTTGGTCTCACCACCATTCTTTAAGCCCTAATAATGCCAACCACTCTCTTTCTTACGCTGCTGTTGTTAATGGAAGTTGCAGCAGCAACAACGCTAATGGATCCTTTTCTTCTTCCTCAATGGATTCTCCCCAAATTGGGTTTAATGGGAGTAGCAGGGAGAATTACTTGGATGATTATCACTTGCAAGACCAAACTTTATCGTTTATGAACGACTCTTTTTCGAAAAATGTCGATTTTTTCGAACAATCCATGGATTTAGCCATGAGTCCTGGTTGTAGGAGTGATTCTATGCTTTACCCATTCTGGGAAAACTCTACTGGTGCTGATAATAAGGCTCATTTTCACCGTCGAAGTGCTTCATTCAATGATATGTACTATGGAACTGATGACTCTACTTCTGGGTTTGGGTTTAAACCTTGTCTATACTATGCTAGAGGCTTCTGCAAGAATGGAAATACTTGTAAGTTTGTTCATGGTGGCGGTGGTGTTGTTGGTGTTGGTTTTTCCGACGCTCCTGAAAATTCCACCAACATTGTTGGTTCTCCTTGCAAATACGACGCTTTTGAGCAGTGTCAAGAAGAGATTTTCAGGTCCAAAATTGCTCAGCAACAAAGATTGGCTGCCCAGTTAATGTCTGGTGGAATGAATCTCCCTTATAACAAGATGAATTTTCTCCCTACCGAAGCCCAAAGGTGCCTTTTCTTTTTCAATGGTGGTTTATTTATTTATTTTTACTTTAAATTTAAATTATTTGTTTATTATTTTATTTTATTGAAATTTCTGTTGTCGGGTGTGAAAATCTTGGCTTAATTTCTGGATTTTTTTTTTCTGGGGTTATAGATCTGCAGCAGCTGCATTGATGATGGGGGAAGAATTTCACAAGCTTAACCGAGCAAGAATGGCAAGAAATGAGTTTTCAGTGATGGATTCGAACCCGGGTTCAAGGCAGATTTACTTGACATTCCCAGCTGACAGCACTTTCAAAGAGGAGGATGTTTCAAGCTACTTTAAGTAAGATCTTCAAAAACACATTATATTTTGCTGATTAACAAATTAAGACCTTCAATTTTGCAATAATCAATATAATTTTATGTGAAAATGTTGGTTATTAATAAAGATTGTTGCTTTTGTTTTTTGGGTGTGTGTTTTTGATTGAAGCCTGTATGGACCAGTGCAAGATGTGAGGATACCATATCAGCAGAAAAGAATGTTTGGGTTTGTTACCTTTGTTTACCCTGAGACTGTGAAGGTGATATTAGCTAAAGGAAACCCCCACTTTGTTTGTGATTCTCGTGTTCTTGTTAAGCCTTATAAGGAGAAGAGCAAACTTCCTGACAAGTATAAATTCTTTCTTCCCCCCCAGCAAAAAAAAAAAAAGAGCTTTTTTCTTTTCTTTTGTCTTGGATTCCAATTTGTTCACATTAATAAAATGTGATTGCCTTTTCTTTTAGGAAGCAACATCAGCAACAGCTGGAAAGGGGTGATTTTGCTTCTTGCTCTAGCCCTTCTGGGCATGATTCTAGGGATCCTTATCCTGAATTTCAGCTTGGTAAATTTACTCATTTTTTGAGCTTATAATGTGTATAACTTATATTTTTGAGTAAGTAATTTGAGTATTGTTATTTGGGTGTGTGTGAATGAATAGGTGGAAGAATGTTGTATAACAGTACTCAAGAGATGTTATTGAGGAAGAAGTTAGAGGAGCAAGCTGATTTACAGCAAGCAATTGAACTTCAAGAAAGAAGGCTGATGAATTTGCAGATGTTGGATTTGAAAAATCAGCAACACCAGCACAGTGCTGGATCTCCCATTCCCTCTCCTAGTCTTGCCGCGGCTGCCTCGTCGTCGAATGGGATCACTCAAGATGTTTCTGAAGGTGATTTACTTGATTCAAACATAATTATTAATTTTTCAATTAGGGAACGTAATCCGCTCTTTGAGCTATAATGTTCGAACCCCCGTACCCCAGCCACTTCACTATTATTTAGCTTATTCAAACATAAAAATTATTTATTTATTTATTATTTAAAATTTGAAATTCAGCATTGTGTTAGTTTGCATTTGTTGATGTTAGTATTGTACAAAATCATGCAGAAAACAGTGTAATTGGGGCATCTGATGAACAAGTGCTTGAGGGAGTCAATAGCAATGGTAATGTCCAATGCAAGGAGGATGATAAACCCAACACTGAGGAAAGTGAGCTGTCTGAAAGGTATAAAAGTCTTTTTTTTTTCTTTGATAATTTATTCAAAAAGTCCATAATGTTGCCTATTTTTAGCCAATTACACACTCGTGCAAAGTTATTATTTTTTTCAAGTGTTTTTCTCCTGGATTCTCTTCATCATCATCATCACATGGTTGTTATTATTATCATTGTTGACCGTTCTAGCATATTGCATGAAATGCAGCGGTTTAGAACACATCCTCCCTGACAACCTCTTTGCTTCTCCCAAAAAGTCGGCTTCCGAGCAGCGATCATCGTCCCGTTACATCACCGAGCTCGACCCTGGTGCTGCGAGTGATATGCCCGCCGCCTCTTCTGCCACCGCTAGTAGTGAATCAGCAATGCCCACCTCGTGTCCCATTAGCTTAGCTCCTCATAAGTCGTGTTTCTTCGAAATGCCTAGGTATTATTATATCCATGGTGGTTCTAACTATAAACCTTTGGTGACATCATTATTGCATAATAGCTTGTCTAATTTGTTGGGGGTAAAATTTTCAGGCTTTCGCCGGGGCAAGGAGCCTTAGGAATGTAGCCTACTAGGTTTAACCATGGACAGCAACCTGGGGATTTTTACCTTCATTGTAAGGATCTACCCACATTTTTTCGCCTATATAACTCGTGTTTTTAGAGATATGATTGATGCAACGCCCATTTTCTCAAACAAAATTTGTTTGTCGTAATGGCATTTGCTGTAATTTTGGGGGAATATCTCTAGTGTATATTATATGTCCCTAGCCTTGACAAAATTACAAAAACGCCCTTTAAAACAAAAGTGTATTGGGACAAATTGATGACCTAAATTGATCACATTGATTAATCCCCGGAAGGGACATAATGGCATAATATTAACTATTAAGTGATGATTAATATTGTTAAAATGGGGGGTTAAGTAGTAAATTAGGGTACATAATGGAATTGTATAAAATTCGATGTAGATTGCCAAATGAGGGTTTAGAAAAGAAGATTTTGCATTTAGTTGGGGACAATAATAATGAGTAGTAAACATCATAGACATCACTTTCATACATTATAATGTTCACATCTTTGCTGTAATGTTGCTGAAATTGGCTTATGTATTTGTTGTCCATGCAGAAAAGTTTGACAATCAATATGATAGAAAGATGCCAAAGATATATTGAGAAGGGAAGCAAGGGAAAATCCCCAAAAGCTGTACAGCCAAATACACCCAACCCATTTACCCAACTTTCATCTCCTCCTCTCCTCCTCTCTTCATTAAAAGATCAAGTAGGAATATCATCATCATCATCATCATCATCATGGGTTCACCATCATCACCATCATCATTATCATCATTTATGATCATGAAATACATAATATTTTTTTTTTTTTTTTTTTACTTTTACAAGGATAAATAAATGCAGCATACTTAGGGGTACAGATAGACTGATTTTATGAGAGTGGGGGTCTTTCATGACTTTTGTACCCTCTCCTGTAGGTGTGTACTGGTACTGGACCACACAAAAAGGATTACTAGTAGATTTAAAAAAAAAACAACAAAAAAAAAAACTAGTGGTTTTTTTTTTTTTACTTACTACAGTAGTAGTATAATTTACATATGAATGATATGATATCTAAAGGAAAGGGCTAAGTTATTAGTTGTAACTTTTTGGTTACATTTTTACTATATAATTATAATATTAATTATATACTAATACAAGTTCTTAGTTCTTTACCTTTCCATGTTTTATATTATTTGACATCTATAATGTATTAGTGTTATTACTTTAAGTTTACTGATTAAAGTTAATTAGGATAATTTTTATTTTTTTTAATGCAAATCATTGTTTTTTTTTTTTAAATTTTTCTTTTTGTTATGTGGTGAAAAAAAAAGAATATATAATTGCAGTTAAGTGGAATAGTCCAATCTTTCATGCTGCAAGGTATCAGAAGCTGAAACAGCTCTTTTTAAGTAGGGGGGAGTATTATATAACTACTATACTGATATGGGGTACTCATAAAAGGTAAAGGTGTGACTCAAGTGGATAGGAAAAAAGCTGTTTCCCTCATTTCCCTCCTTTTTTTTGTACTCCTATATTTAACTTTTGTTGTTTTTTTATTTTTTTAATATTTTACTTTTGTTTTTAATCAATTTTTTATTATTATTTGGAGGGTCACCCACTGGTGTTTGGGGAAGTGAAGAAGAGAATTTTCAGAAAGAAAAAAAAAGTGGATGATTTAAAAATAAAAGGTTTATAGTGTATTACAAAAATGAAAACCCAAAAAAAAAAAAAATCATGCTTTTATTTTTTGTATTCTTTTTGGGATAAAGAAAAAGGTGACACATTTTGTGGTTTCTTTTAGGTGGACATGAAGGGATGTGGGTCCCACAGTGTCACATGGGTGCTGACACATTATTATGAATGGTAGCATTTGCAATGCAGAGATGTGAGTTAGAAAGAAGAGAGTGCTTATATAACTCCTTTCCCTTTCAAATGTTTTAATCACATTGAGAAAATAAACAAAGATACTGTCTTTTGTCCAATTTATTTGCAACGATTTGATATATATATATTTTTTTTAAATTAAATTATAGAAAATAAATTGGACGGGAGGTAGTAAAAGTAATGATCACCCAGGAAGGTGTACAAGTACTTGTACAATTATGTAAGTGTTTATAATAATAATGTATGTCAAAATTCTGAGTTGATCTATGTTATTAACATTTATTACTCTCTCTGTCCTAATCTACTTGCTTCAAGTTGATTTTGGGCATTGTTCACATGTGAACATTGACTTTATTTAATATAATATAAGTAATAAAAAATATAGTAATGATGGATTTAGTTTAATTTATCTCAACATGTACTTTTTAAATACTACCTCCGTTTCTTATTATTTGCAACGATGTGACATAAAGTAGAGAGGAAAAGTGTCAAATCGTTGCAAATAATAAGAAACGGAGTTAGTATATAATTTTTATAATTTTTTATTATATATAGTTAAAAATATTTTTATTTAAAGTTGTATCTCGGGAAGTGTAAAAAAGAGAATATACTAAGTAAATTGAGACGGAGGGAGTACTATTTTCGTAACAAAATAACTGCAACGATTTGACATAAAATAGAGAAAAAAATGACATTGTTATAGTTAATATGGTACGAAGGTATTATAACTTATTATTACTCACTCCATACCATATTAAGTGTTCCATTTTGATTTGAGCTACTATTCATGATAACTTTGACTCTTTTTTATTTTATATATGTAATGAAAAATAGTCTTGTGAAATTTCATTTGATTTATCTATATATAATTTTTATTATATATAATGTAAAATATTAATATTTAAAGGTGTGTCTCGAAAATAAGTAAATAGAGCAGTTATTTTAATACGAGTTCGCATTTCCAATTTAACATTTTAATCTAATATCTCGGGACGTATTTTAGCTTTTGCGAAAAATAAAAAATAAAAGAATATAGTATAATAAAAATGAATGAAGGTGTTGTCATTGTTTTTTGGAGTGTATGGGTAATGGTGCCTTGCAATTTCCCTTGTGTCATGGTGTTGTGTTTTTCTATTGGGTGTAATTTTTAATTTAATTTAATCAAACAGTGATGACATGCCTTGTATGCTTCTTTTTTTTACTGTAAACTGTTTTTTTTAAAAAAAAAGTTATAGAAAAAGAAAACGATCTTGAAAATTGGAGATGACTACTCAGAGACTTTTTATTTACCTAGGCGTGTGAATTTATTTATGGATTTAATTAGTCACTCTTAAATGGTGTTTTTATCTGCCCCAAAAGTAAAGCCTAAAGCTTTCTCTATTTCTGTTTTGTTTTCATGCTCTTATACCTAGGCTAGGGCATTTAATTATGACCCAGTTATTTGTCTTTTAGGTTTTACCTCCTTATCTTTGTGTTATGGTGGTGTTTTTTTTTGGGAAATCCTTTGAAAATTCGGACATCAAGATTACCATGAAATCCATATGTTTTCCGTAAATGAATTGTTGCAACAAAGGAGTTTTAGCGTATATTTGGACAAAATTTGAAGATTAATATCTTTAATTATGTTTTTTTTTTTAAATTTATATTCAGTAAATAATAAAATTTTAAGTTGGGATGAATGAAACGAGATCCTATATAACTATATTTTTCTTTATGTTTAAGTGATAAATTATGATCAAAGTGTAAATTGTGAATAGTGTCAAAAATACATTTGTTGCTAGAATTTATTTGTGGAAAAAGTAGTACTCCGTATTTGGAATTTTGGATCACTAGAATTACAAAGTTTTATAGAGATATAGTAAAGGAAATTATTTTAAACTTTGAAAAAAACATACGAAGTAAAAAGTTTATATTATCTCATTTTTTTAATTGCAAAATTTTAAAAAAATTTCTCTAATTTATGTCAAATTTTCGCAATGAAAAAAAAAAACAGAGGTAGTATTATTTTCATTCCAATTTAATTGCATCTATTTTTTTTCTCTATAATAAGTACGGAGTAATATTTTTCATTTACTTTCTTATCACATGTTTTTTTCCCCTCTTTCTATCAATTTCACACCACAAACAAATTTGCCTAGATCAGAGTATACGTTCATCCATTTGTTACAATTAATTTGTTGCGGAGATAGTAGACCTTGATTGATTCACCTTATTTCAATACCATATTATTTATTTCAAATCATATCAGAAAAAATAAATTCAAATTAGATTATTTAATTTGATATTTTAAACTTTAATTTTTTTTAAATTTTGTGGCCGAAAAGATTATTAAAATTACATATAAAAAACAATTTATTAATACAAATAAAATAAGATATTAATTGATACATTTTTTTTACTTATAGAATAGCATATATATGTGGTCAAAGTCTTGTCAAATTAGACAATAAGTTCAAATCAGATCAACAAATATAAGTGAATCAAACATAAACGTAGCGTTTCAAAAAAAAATAGGGTGGGTTTGATTCAACTTAACTAAACTTCAGAAAATTAAAATTAGACCATATTAAAAAAAATTCTGATCAGATTAGATCAAATCAAATTGAGAAAAAATTCAGATGAATCAAACCATCCTTAGGACTTGTAGTTAGTATCGTCTCTTTCCTTCTAAAATTAAAACATTTGACTCACATACGGTTTCATAAGTTTATATTTGATTGCTTATGTTTTTAACACTATCTGGAATAAAAAAAAAATTAGAATGTACGTACTGATGATAGTATACATCATGAATTCATGATGATTCAAATAAAATCCTGCTTGACCATTTTTATATACTTCCTCCATAAATGGTCAAGTAGGATTTTATGAATTTTATACATGTGAAGAAAGTACAGATTGAGCCGAATTAAATAAAATCAAATGGGAACTTATATTTTTTTTCTTTACATGTAAAAATTTGATACAAACAAATATAGTCAAATAATATTTCATTTAATTCGGCTCAATGTGTACTTTTTTTAATATGTAATGCTTATAATTTTTTATTATAGATATCTCAAGATATTTTCATTTAAAGATGTGTTTCGGGAGATGAGAAAAATTGAATGGGACAATCTTTTAGGGTCTGATGGAGTATCAAATTATCAATTAACTAAACAAAAAAATGTAAAAGAGAGGTAAGAGCCAAATGAAAATTATGCTTTAAGGGTGTTTTATTCCACTATATGAAATATAGGAGAGTACAATTATCCCTTTAAGGGTGTTTGTATTACAATAAGACTCTCTCTATTTTTACTCACAATGGAGTATTACAATAGGTATAGTGGACTTATAAACTAATTATTTTGGTGGAGGATTAATATGAAAGGCTTATGTATTTTGTGGGTGAGTATGTGTGTGGCTTCTTTGGTTGTTGATGATGATGGGTGTGTGCATGTAAACCTATATATATAGGTGAACTATGGAGGTGGTGTATAGATCAAGATTTTTCTAGAATATTCTATATTATTCAAGCTCTAGAATGATGGTGGTTCTTTTTAGTATTCTCCATCATTCTCTAGAAATTTCATTCTAGAAAAATCTTGATTCTTATATGCAACTTCACCATCTTTAAGTAGATTCTAGAAGCACGTAGAATTTGGGCCAAAAATTTGGGCCACACCCAACAATCTCCACCTTGGACCAAATTTTGTATGCGCTCGCCGTATATTTCCCGATCGACATTACTTGAGTTTTCTTGGACCCGTATTATAAGGGTGTTGTTGCCGATTCGGTATAGAGTGTGATGAAGCCACTATTGAAGACCCTTGTAGTACATAGAGATTTCTATTTTTGATGGCCTTCAATTTTTCTTGAGCACCTTTTGACACTTTGAGTACTCCACCACTTGGTGGAGGTTTAATATGAAAGGCTTATGTATTTTGTGGGTGAGTATGTGTGTGGCTTCTTTGGTTGTTGATGATGATGGGTGTGTGCATGTAAACCTATATATATAGGTGAACTATGGAGGTGGTGTATAGATCAAGATTTTTCTAGAATATTCTATATTATTCAAGCTCTAGAATGATGGTGGTTCTTTTTAGTATTCTCCATCATTCTCTAGAAATTTCTTTCTAGAAAAATCTTGATTCTTATATGCAACTTCACCATCTTTAAGTAGATTCTAGAAGCACTTAGAATTTGGGCCAAAAATTTGGGCCACACCCAACAATCTCCACCTTGGACCAAATTTTGTATACGCTCGCCGTATATTTCCCGATCGACATTACTTGAGTTTTCTTGGACCCGTATTATAAGGGTGTTGTTGCCGATTCGGTATAGAGTGTGATGAAGCCACTATTGAAGACCCTTGTAGTACATAGAGATTTCTATTTTTGATGGCCTTCAATTTTTCTTGAGCACCTTTTGACACTTTGAGTACTCCACCTTGAGCCGAAATCTCGTATCCTTTAGAGTCCAGGACGCCAAGAGAGATGATATTCTGCTTTAGATCAGGAACATGATGAACATTGGCTAAAGTCCTGATCACACCATCTTCAGTCTTGATCCGAACGGAGCCAACACCACAAACTTTGCAACGATATCCATTGCCCATAGAAACTGTTCTATTCTTTACCGTTTTATAATCGGTAAAGTGAGACTTTAGAGAACAGATATGGTTGGCAGAACCGGAATCAAGAACCCAATCAGAATTTTTACTTCTTCTTGGCGCAGTGGCTAAGAGGACTTCCTCATCGGATTCTATTTCTCCAAAATCGGCTTCAGCCGTTTCTTTCGGCTTTTCTTCTTGCTCTTTCTTGTGGAGCTTTTTATTTGCGAACCAACATTCTTCAACGGTGTGCCCAAGTTTCTTGCAATATTTGCAAGATTTTCCGGATTTATGTCCATTAAATTTGGACCTTTTAGTGGTACTTTTATTGCCGTTTGATCTCCCCTTTATATTTAATCCTTCAGAATTTTCATTTGAATTCACTTCAAGGTTAAACTTTTCTTTTGAGAGTAAATGTGATTTGACATCCTCAAAAGAAAGAGTATCACTATTGCCATATAGCATAATTTCCTTGAAGTGTTTATACGAAGGTGGTAGGGAGACAATTAATAATACGGCTTTATCCTCATCTTCGATTTTAATATCTAAATTTTCAAGATCAATAATAATAGAATTAAATTCATCGAGATGAGTTTGAATAGATGTACCTTCAGCCATCCGGATAGTGTATAGCCTTTCCTTCAGTCGAAGTTTGTTTGCGAGGCTTTTAGTCATATATAATGACTCTAATTTCTGCCATAGACCGGCAGCTGTCTCCTCGTGAATGACCTCGCGTAGAACCTCCTTTGTCAAGCATAGTTGGATTGTGGATAATGCCTTTTCATCCAACTCTTGCCATTGCTCGTCCGTCATTGACTCTGGCTTTTTAGGTTTCCCATCCAGAGCCTTTTTCAATCCGCTCTGCACAAGAACGGCTTTCATCTGGACTTTCCAGATGCTAAAATTAGTCTTGCCGTCAAATTTCTCAATCTCGAATGTTGTTACCGAAGACATCTTCATATGATACACTCCAGCGAACCTTTGGCTCTGATACCACTTGTTAGGGGTCGAGAGTGCGCAGCGGAAGTGAAGATGTATTGATCGAGAAATATATTAAGGGAAATAATAAGCAAGACTAATATTAAGATAAAAATGAATGATTTTATATGGGAACACCCACTTGACGACGAGCTTTTTATTCCACTATATAGAAAAATATAGGAGAGTACAACTATCCCTTTTGAGGGTGTTTGTATTACAATAAGACTCTCACTATAATTACTCACAAAGGAGTATTACAATTGGTATAGTGGACTTATAAACTAATTATTTTGGTGGAGGTTTAATATGAAAGGCTTATGTATTTTGTGGGTGAGTATGTTGATGATGATGGGTGTGTGCATGTAAACCTATATATATAGGTGAACTATGGAGGTGGTGTATAGATCAAGATTTTTCTAGAATATTCTATATTATTCAAGCTCTAGAATGATGGTGGTTCTTTTTAGTATTCTCCATCATTCTCTAGAAATTTCTTTCTAGAAAAATCTTGATTCTTATATGCAACTTCACCATTTTTAAGTAGATTCTAGAAGCAAGGTTTAGTGGCAAAAGTATAGTCGGAATCTTGTGCATTGAGTTATGAGAG
The DNA here is from genome assembly GCA_951394345.1 of Salicornia ramosissima. Taxonomy (NCBI): domain Eukaryota; kingdom Viridiplantae; phylum Streptophyta; class Magnoliopsida; order Caryophyllales; family Amaranthaceae; genus Salicornia; species Salicornia ramosissima. Next base: position 56,289,024 of record OX596236.1, on the reverse strand, counting down.
GTGCAATGACTTATTATTTGGTACTCGAGACTCGGCATTATTGAGTACGAGAAGGGTGGTGGAATTAAGTAGAAATACAGTAGGTTTCTGCATGAGGTGTAAACTTTAACGTCCACGTTTATTCAATTCCTAATCGGTTATCTAAATTTTGCATTATAGATAGACATTTTGAATTCAATATGGTGTTTACCTTTTTTTTTTAATTTTAATAAAGGCTATCAAATTATGCTGAGGGTCCCATCTTCTCACACCAAATAAATAAATAATGCACTCTTCTACTTTATATATTTTCCTTCTAAATAATTGCAATATTTTAACAAAAAAAATGAAGAGTTTTTTACATATAAAAAACTATATGTAGCCCTGAGGGTTGAGTGCATATGATCGATTGATCGAGTAGGAAAAGGTTGTGAAAAAATTAAGTATTATTCGTATCGAACAATATGTGATTTTGTCATAAATATGTATTTAATGCTTATACACAATCTTTAGCTTTATCCTTCTTTCTATATATATACATTTTTTTTGACCTTTTTAACGAAAAAGCTATATACATGCAGCCCTAAATGATTCATATAAAAAGTCAAAAAAAAAATTTTAATTAAAATATACATTTATTATCTTGAATAATTTGTAATTTTGTCATAAAGTTTGAAACAAATACTATAGAGTACTATTTTAGTAAATGAATTTAATACTTATGTGCCTCACTTTTAACATACTACCTACACTTTTTTATTAAAGCCATGCAATTATTTCATTAGAAGGTGAAAATTTTAGCGGGCCAAAAATTAAAGTTTAGACACTATTTCCAAAAAGTTAAGTGGGCTGTTAAACGTCGCCCGCATATTATTTAAAATCGCCCACAACCAAAAGTAAAAAGACAAAATTGTCCTTGTTTTAAAATTAGACTACAACAACTTAGATTAAATATACAACGACGTCGGACATCACGCCATGACCTCGACCACCACCGCCGCCACCACCACCACTACCATGGTGGTGGTTAATTTTTTTTTAAAATAAGGGAAGGGGCGTCCAGATCAGACGCCCTAACCATGGTAGGGGCGTCTGGACGCCCCAACAATATACAACGACGTCGGACACCACGCCATGACCTCGACCACCACCGCCGCCACCACCACCACCATGGTGGTGGTGGTGGTCGAGGTCATGGTGTGGTGTCCGACGTCGTTGTATATTTAATCTAAGTTGTTGCGGTGTAATTTTAAATCAAGGGCAATTTTGTGTTTTTACTTTTTATCGTGGGCGATTTTAAGTAATATGCAGGCGACGTTTAACAAGTCAAAGTTAATTAGGCAGTTATGAATTTTTGGTTTACCTCTTTTACCCTTTTTTATTGAGATAGTTGTACTAGCTAGCATCGGATAGCGATACAATATCGACACTTTTAGGATATTGTTATTCTATATTTTGTTTCAATTTAAAAGTATTTAATAAAATCTATTTATCTCACTTGTATCATACTAATGTCCGTTTTCAATTTATACCCGTTACATGGAACTTAACCTATTGATTATCATTAGCAAGTACGGAGTATGTCATTAAGGGCTCGTTTACTTTAGCTGAATATAGATGAGCTGAAATGAATTGATTTGAATACAACTGAAAGTAATATTTTATAAGAGAAGAAAATTAAGAGCTGAATTGAACTGGAATGAACTTAATAGAACTGAAATGAAATGAACTGAATTAAATTTAAGCTGAAGTAAATAAGCCCTAAAAGCTATGCAACTTATATTCTTATGATTATTTTTTAGGGTAAGATTATTTTTTAGGGTAAGATTATTTTTTACATGGTAATATAAAATAGATCTTAGGGTAAGATTTATATCACAACAATATCTATCTAACATTGCTTGCAATGGGAGTGAGACAATGAGAATAGAAATTGCAACCTCTTGATTTTAAGATGTAGTCCAAAATCACTACGCTAGAAGTGAATCCTCATGTTTACGATAAAGACCATGTTTTAATATTGGTTGTTGGTTGCGCTAGCTGGTTTCACTGACTGTTTTGATTTGACTGGATTTGTTGGTTGTTTATTTATTCTTATTTTTGTAAACATGTTTAGTAAAATTAGTTTTTGGTGGTTGGCTGTTATATAGCAAAATGACATAAATGACCTTTAAGAATGTTGGTTGGATGATTGAAGTTGTATACCTAATGGATAAATTTGTAAATTGATAAATGTAAATCCAATTTGAAAACCTAATGTTAGAAGTTTTTGCCCTTTGGCTGAAAAAGCCAACATACAAAGATATCTTATGATTGTTTGACCAAATTGAACCACCAAAAGGCAACAACTAGAAAAAAAAAACGAAAAAAAAAACAAGGCCAAAATGGAAAATAATTTTGGCACTCCCTAATTTATTTTGACACTCCTTCCCCTCTCGGTCACCTAAATAGCAAAGGGGATGAGTGCCAAAATCATTACTGGCCAAAATAGAAGTGTAGAACTAGAAGAGAAATAATTGAGAGCTAGACATATTTCATTTAATTTGTACCATGCATAAAATATTACGAAATGGATTTGGAATTGTAAGTGCTTTTGTTTTGGGGAGAAAAATTAGTCTAAAATGGAAATGGAAAATGGGAAAAGAGGTATTGGCGTAAACTTGAATAAGAAAAAGAGTCGAGGAGAGTGTGTAGCAGGAGCTCCTCGGATTCCTTCTCAGAGTGGTGGATCTCAAATCACTTTCAAATCTACTTTTATGATTCTATTCTATATGCTTACTAGAAATTCTAACTTTACGACCTCTTTTTTTATTTAATTTTTCATAGGTAAACCTTTTTTATTTTTTTAAATAAATATATGTATATATATATATATATATATAGTCGTAAATAATAAATAACTTTGAATCAAAGAATGAGAAAAAAGGCTATGACTTTATTACCTCGTGTACAAATTTCTTCAAACCTATGGTACTACTACGGAGTAGTTCTGCAAAATAGGATATGGATATGTTTTACTCTTTTTCATCCTCCATCAATCATTAAAAATTAAAGTTGTGTGTTTTAATCACTCCTCGTCGATCTCCTATAAACAATTATTCAATTAGTGTGTGTGTTCTAATTTCTAAAGACTAAAACCAATTTGTCTTTTTACATGTGGATCCCTAAATGTAATATCGATCTCCTGACTTTTACTTAATATCGTTCTAATTTATAAGTGAAATGATGATATTATCCTTAACTTAAAACAATACGAAAACAATCTGATACCTTGAACAATACCCCCGGACCATTAGGCCACGACCTAGACCACCACCAACCACCATGATGGTAGTCCAAATTTTTTTATGGGGGCATCCAAGTTAGATGCCCCAACTATGGTTCGGGCACTCAGTTCAGGCGCCCCAACCATAATTTTTTTGGACCATCGTCACGGTGGTGGTGGTCATGACTCGATATGGCCGATGTTCTATTGTCGTTGTCCATATAATCAGGGTCATTGTGGTATTGTTTTATGTTAAGGGCAGTATTGTCATTTCACTTTGAACATAATACTAGCAACAATTTGTTTTGCAAATTTTTTGAGGTAGCGATTTAAGGGTGTAAATGAAAAAATTAGTCAAAATGGTTTTAATACAAACAAGAATGTGATTATAATGTGCTAATATTAAAATTATTTTGACTAATTTCTTCGTTTACACAATTAAAGCGCTTCCTAAAGATGCGTGCAAAACCAATTGTTGCTAGTATTATGTTACGGAGGGAGTAATATTTAACCTGGTGAATATAATGTTTAAAAATGGAGAAAATGAGTGGTGATATACTGATATTAAAAAGCAAAGAATGGGGGGGGTGGGAATTAAAGTGTAAAAAATAAAAAGGAACACCAAAAATAAAAATGTAAAGAACAAAATTGAACGGAGGTTGTAACTTTTAACATAAGAAGCTTAACTAATCATCTCATAAGTTACAAGTATAAAATTAAAGTAAAATTTATCAGAAAATACCTTTTAAAACATTATTTTTGTGAAAAGAAATTGTTGTGGACCATAACCTAAAAAAAATATTAAAATAAAATTGCAGGGAGGGTCATTACCTTCAATTTTCGATGTTGACTGTTAAGCTCTAGCATTGACTCATTATTTTCTTCCAATTTAAGGAGGTAAGAGATCAGAAATGCTAATTTTGAAAAAGATAAAATTTTATTTGAGAAAGAAGTGTTAATGAAGGATTTATATAGATGAATTTAAGAGGGGAAGTGGAGGGAAAATAAATTTATAATGTAAAAAAAAAAGGGAAAGGTGACATAGAAAAGAAAGGATTCAAGGTAGTTGTCGGATAAGTCCAATAAATTCCTAGTGTCCAATTAATTCAAGTTAGTAAAAGAGATGAAAAGTTACAGATCAATTCTCAAAACGTGGACGATAATAAGTAAAACGAGGAATAGGTTTAACAATACAAATAATTTTATTATGGTTTTATGACTACCAACTATCATAATAGATGAATAAAATCGGTTGATTTTTAAATTATTTTTTATTAGTAAATATAACTAAAAATAATACCCTTTATTTTTCTTCCCTTCTAAATTGTCAATTTAAGGTTGAATTGGCTTTTAGCCCCTTCAAAAAAAAAGGCTTTTAGTGTAAGGAACTTGAATTTAATAAAATCATTGGATTCTCAAAAAACGTAGGGTGACGAATTATGGTAGTGGTAATACTAATCCCAATTTCTTAATGTGCACTAAAGGATAAAACCATAGCTGAATTAGTAAAATTGCTGTAATTGTTGAAAAACAACATAACAATTTCGAGGAATAGATAGTAAGTTAAAATTGAATAAGTTTCCATATTGATGCTAATATAAATGCTGGATGCTAATATTAGTGGGATGTATCATTCAATTGATGGCTAACCAGTTAAGCCACAAATTGTCTTACAACGTGTTTTTTAATCAGGATATAATAAATTAAATTAAAAGGACAATTATAGAACACAGCAATTTTAGACTAACAAAAAACCCTACATGTTAATGTCTAACAACGTTTATGAATATGTTTTATCAGAATGATGGCCAATTTAGTCCCAACTCGAAACCAGTCTGATCCGATCCGTTACGAAAATTAGTCCGACTCTGACAATGTAGAAATTCATTGTATCTAGAATTTTCATGCAATCAGTATACAATTACGATATGTTTGATTGTTGGTAATAAATTGTGGTAATAATATTGGATTTTAAGTGTAATTTTAATTAATTAAGGAAGAACCTTAATTATAATCCTCATAGATTACATATTTCCATTGCTTGAAGTTTCTTTACATTTCTATTTTTTTTATTACCATTTATTATCATTGGGAGGTTGATATTAGATGTAAATGAATATTTTTGAATAAAATTAAATAAATTAGAGTTAAGCTACCACTACCATGCATGGAATGAATATTGATTTTTCTTTAAAATTTAAATAAATTCATTTTCATTACCAAAATTCATATAAATTCGATTTTATTACCAAAATTTATTATATAATCAGCTATCAAATGGACCATTAGTTTTATAATTATCGTTCAATATTAAATGTCGAGTACGAGTATATTCCAAAAAACCAAAGCTATATATGGGGACTGAACCAGATTTTCTGTTGGTCAACGCTATGATACTTGCAAATGTTGCAATACATAAAACCATAGTGGTGAAACTCGAACATTGCTACACTTACCCAGTAGGCCACTACTAATAGATTATTAAAATATTAATATTTAAGTCAATATATAGATAAGCAGTCTACTCGGTAGGTCAACCAATTTTTTCCAGTGAATATCAAAGTTTTTTCTGTAAAAATACATGAATTATAAAGATTGATTCTTTGCCTTTTGCTTTGAATCCCTGAGGCTGTAAAATGTTAGAAATTGTGTTCCCCAGAGAGATGGGGGTGAGGGGGATTATCAGAATTGGTTTTTGTTGGGCATAAGTGAAGAATTGACCATCCAACCGTTTGGATCGAACAACTATATAGGTCATGATAATTTTGAACCACTTTAATTTCAAAGCACTTTCAGATCGGATTATGGTACAATTCGGATTTTAAATTACAATTTTCGACCAAAATCAAATTTGAATTGTTTCGGGTTGGAGAGTTTCGGATCAACTCAATGATAATAATGATAAATTTTTGAATCAGTGCTTACAAAATGACAACAGCTCAATATTAAAAAATATATGGATAATTTTCAAATACTTTTTTGATAAAAAAAAAAAAAAAAAAATTTGAAATCTAAGGGATTCAGATAGGATTAGTTTAAAGTCCAGATGATTTTCCGGGTTGTCCTTTTCGGATAGGAAATCAATTTTCATATCAGATATTAAGTATAATTTTCTAAATTATTCACAACACATGAGAAAATATAATCTATGTGAATTGAAAGCTTGGTTGATTCGTCTCAATGAATAATAATTTAGTAATATTCAATCGTTATAATTTTAAGAAATATACACTTAATTAAAGATATTGATGGTTTAAGAAATGCTTTGGCAATTTGGCACACATACAATTAAAGTTGTCAAACAGGTCGGGTTGGTGTAAAATAGTTGCGGGTTTGGGTTGTGTCATGTCGGGTGTCAGCGGGTTCCGGTCAGTATAAGCTTTTTATAACCCCAATTCTTCGGGTTCGGGTTGACCTAGAAAGTTTTATAACGCCCTTAAATTTTCATATTTTAATGCAATATATGTACTAAAATGTACCTTAAACATTCTAAAAATTACAAATTATAAGAAATATCTTCATTAATAGACAATTCATGGCAAATAATTGATGTTTTGGTCCAAAATAAAAATAATCTTAAATTTAAAGTTTTAAATCTTTTAATGGTACGAAGTGTTTTCGCCTAAAAGTTCCTATAATATCATAATATTCATATAAGGGCTTGTTTACTTCAGATTATATTTAGTTCAGCTCATCTCTATTCAGTTCAGTTCAATTAATACACTTCTATTCAGTTCAGTTCAATTCATCTCTATTCAGCTAATGTAAACGAGACCTAAGTTTAATACATTTTTAATGATTTTCGGGTCGGATCGGGTTGGAAGCATGTTGGGTCGGATTAAGAACCGGTTGTATTTAATGGGTTCAAAACGGGTTTGAATAATTATTTTTTAGTCAAAACCCGCTACTGATTAGGTTTATTGAGTTTCTCGGATCGGATCGAAAATTGACAACTCTAAATACAATTATACAAAGTCAAAGTGATAACAATGTAACTTTTGGAAATGGAGGGAGTACCGTAATTTCCCCACGACTTACAAATTACAATTATCCAATTTTGTGCAATTTTTTGCCTTTACTTATACCAAATAATTAAATGCATAATAAGGTTTGTACAATAATGAAAAATCTACACACACAAAAAAACAAATTGCTCACCTATTAATGTTATTCATATTATATCTCATCCAATCTAGAAAGTTATTAAGAGAAAATACCAATTTTGTATCTCACATTGAGGAACTTGACATCCTTCATATACTTGCTTATTCATATATTTCTAGAGATACAATACAAAAAAAACTTCAAACATCTCTTGCGTTTTACATACTAATGCTCACTTTTTATCCTTATTCATAAATTACAATATTTTTTTAAGTGATATCAGACCACCACCAACAAGCAACAAACACCACCAAAAATGTCAAAGACACTATTGAAGCAATTGTGGTGGGGCCCTTTTTTTTTTTTGGAGGACGCTTGATAAATCACCCCCAAGGTCGACATGCCTGAAACAGGTGCTTGTACCTTATCACTTGTTTCCAGCGCCCCAACATTGGCGAGGGCGTGATTTATGAGCCGCTCTACCTCCAATCAAACAAAAAAAAATCCCACCACAGGTTCTTCGATGGCCGCTGCGACATTTTTTCAGTGGTGTTGGTTGCTCGTTGCCTCGTTGGAGGTGGTTCGTAATCTCTTAGTTGCTTGTAATTATTTTCAAAAAATATATATTGTTATTGTATTATTTTCATCTACAGTCTTACTTACTATTGTTTAATCGAGTATTTAACCAAAATAATGTTGGGAGCAAAAATATTTACCAAAATACTGTCAATCCAACAATATTTACCAAAATACTGTCCACGTCAGCTTTGTTTTTTAATTTTTTTACGCAGCATAAATCGCTATTTCAGATAGCGATTTTCTTAACAAAATCGCTATCTCAAATAGCGATGTTGTTGAGGTTAAAAAACTCAATCAATGACTTTATTGTAGAGAATAATAACCAAAGTTGTGTTGTTATTAAGTAACAGGGGAAATCGCTATCTGAGATAGCGATTTACCATATATAACAAAATTTTGCTACAAATAATTTAAAAAAAAAAACATGAACGTTCTCTCTCCTACGTGGACAACATTCTTGTAATTATTTTTTCAATGACAGTATTTTGGTAAATAGTTTTGGCCTCAACATTATTTTGGTAAAACACTCTGTTTAATCTTAGATGAAATCTTTTGAATTATTCCGAATAATATACAGAGTATAAGAAAAAAAATATCATTTAGAGTCTTATTTAAATTTAGGAAATGATATACGGAGTATATATATAACTAAAGTTAGATCTAAATTTGATGGGCTAAAATAATATTAGTTATATATATATCAAACATTAATTATTTCGATTTATGTGTAATTTTGAGATATATTTTAATTTTTTTTTTATATTAAATTAAATACTTATATACTATAGCTTTATAACCTTAAGGACTAAATATATCATTACCTTTTAAAGTTTGCAATTTTATTAAAAAGTGAAAATATATAAGTGGCTAAAAAGCAACAGAGAAGTGTCATAATTCCATATCCTATATTGTATGATGATTGATGAATACCTTTCAAAAAATAAAAAATAATGTATGATGAATAATGAAACAACATTGCATTAGCTTAGCTTAGCTTTATTAATTAATTTCATATGTGGTATGATTTCCACCCTGGAGCGTAGCACAATAATAGGTCCCACAATGGAGTATATATTATTCAATGATAATTTATTAAGGTGTAAGTATAATCAAGAGTGATTATCAGCTGGAGTAATATATAGGTGTTAGCTAGATTTATCAAATTAAAGTAGCTTTATTCTTTAATCATGTCTTTTGTGTAGGAAATTCTGATGTAAGAAAGCCAAAATAGACATTTTTGGTAGAGCATGCAGACAGTCCATTTGTAATCCATCATTAATTAATAAATGAATCCAAATAGAAAAGTGGTCAAGTAATAGTGATAGTTTTCTCTTAGGTTGTTGTTTTTCCATTCAAAAAACGTTGAAATTTCATGCTTAAACAACATACGATCATGTGCGTAGTATAGATCTGGTTTTTTCAATTTATTTGAACTTATTAGACTTTGTATTAGTTTATTTTGTTAAAGATTCAAATCTTATAAGAATGTGTTTCTCCCCCTTATTTTGTATGTTTTTATTATACTAGATGTGCTCTTGTAAGGCATTTTGCTGCAAAAAAGTTCGCTTGGAGCATTTTTGTGTATTTTTCATGTTTTTATTAAGATTTGGATAAAAGATGTTCTAAATAGATTTTAAACTATTAAAGTAGGTCAAGTTAGGAAATGGAGAAGTAACGGGAAGTCACGGTGAGTGTTGAAGAGATTGTGGTGACAATTGGTGAAAAATTGGTTTAAAGTTGTTTGATTTAGTTCGAAAGATTTTGACTACCTCTCACTATTTTGAACATAACTTTAACTACACACATCAGATTGATGCGATTTCAGTGGCATTGGAAACTATATTCAAAGAGCTTTCCAACGGTACATCACATGCACGTCAAATTTCAACCTGGAACGAATAAGTTACAACCATTTGAAGTCGTTGGCAGACACTAGTCCGAGAACCGTATGGGCCTTATCGAATTCATGTGCTTCCTAGGCTTTGTTTCCCTATAAATACTCCTTTGTACTCCCATATAAAATTATCTTTGAATCATTCTTTATTTTCTTGTTTTAGTTTTAGAGTTTGTGTTTTCTTTTATCTTCTTTTAGCTTTTGTTAAATACTTTTTTGGATTTTAAATTCAAGATTTATTCTTTCCATCTTCAATTCAATAATTTCTTCTTATCTTTCATTTTGTTCATGTTTAATTCAATTATTATGTCGTTTATTTTATCTTTTATTATCATAGTTGCTTAGATCTCTTCCCCTTTGGATTTTGGGATCAACGATTGATTGAATGTGTTGATTGAATTATTTAGTTCTTTAATTCATAATTTGCATTTAAATTCCTAAAATTTGATATTTATCATTTGAGTAAATATCGAGTCGATAGCCAAGATGTGAAAACTCCATAAAGATTTTAAACTTTATGCGGAATTAATCCGGTAAATTGCGAGAGCCTACTAGATTGATTCCGTAGATCTAATAAATTGCGAGAGGCTATTAGATCTTGGTTAAAACTTTTTTGTGAATTGTTGAATGCTTTCCTAATAATTAATCATAGAGAACCATAAAAGCATATCTATAAAGTCTTAATTTTTTACTTTTATTTAATTATTTTCTTTAGTTTTATAATCTTTTCCTCCAAGAGTCTTTTCATATAGTTTGAGCTTTATATAATGAAGAGAAAATTTGTACCTCACTATGGATTCGACCCTACTTCGAATTTCCTATCTACATTAGTTAGAGTTACTAGGTTATTTTTGATAGGTTAGAGATAGCCTTATCAGAATGGAATAATATGTGATACTACAGTATTAATGAACTATACAGTATTTGCCTATATGGTTGAAGTATTTTGGTATGGAACCTTATACTAAAGTTTCTCACCCCTTCTCAATCTCATGAATCTCATACCGACCCATAGAGATTCTCGACTCCTTACCTTCCTAGATGTATGGATTGGTCCCTTTAATAGACGATTGTGATTGTTATGGTGACATTGGTTATCACAAATTCCTAAAATTTATCTGAAAGAGGAACCCCAATTTATCCACAAGTTATTGAGTAATATACAATAATTTGTTTTTCCAAATTATACAACATCACACCAGAAGCTTCACCAAATCTTTGATTTAAATTGTCCCATATCTCTTTAGCAGTTGAAAAGTACCTTACAGATTTAGCATAGTGTGATTCAAGAGTTCCTGTGATCTAAGAAATGAGAAGGCTGTTGACTCTTGCCCAAGCTTGAATTAACAAAGCATTGGAAGAATTTGCAACAGGTTTGGGTTTGGGCAGAGTTCCATCAACGAATCCCAGTTTATTTTTTGCAGACAAGGCAAGTATCATGGCTCTTTTCCAATCAAGAAAGCCTGAGCCAGAGAAAACATCAGAAATGATTTTCATACCTAGGTTATCACTTGGGTGTACATAATAAGGTGAATTTGGGACTAAAGATACATCTACCTTAGGTTGTGGGTCAGATTGTATATCTGTGCTTGGCATTTTAGGAAGGAGGAAGAAGAAAGAAAGAAAAGAAAAGAGAAGTAGCAGAAACAAAAGGAAGAAGAACTAAAGAAGAAAAGCTTAGTTCGTGAAAGAGAAGAATGAGTAGAGCTTTTTTTGCTCTGATACCATGACAAAATTAAGAAGGCAAGGAAAATAGGAAGAGAAAAGAATGCAAAGAGTAGAGAAAGTTTTGCTTAGCTTTTGTATTTTCAATTGAATAATAAAGAGAGCATACAATAGAATATATATAGAAATCTAAAATAAAGAGGAAACTAAGTAACAAGTTAGTTAGTAAAACCTAACTAACAATAACTACCAAAAATAACAAATTATTGTATATTACTCAATAGAGAATGCATGTACCTCCATTGAATAGCAATCCAAAACATGGCTCTCTACTTTTCCATATTCTTCTAAGGTATGGGTTTCCAATGAGAGCGGCATTTTGTTTTGGCTGCGGTTAGTAAGGCAATCCAAGTTCTAGAATTGCCGGATTCTGTCATGTCCTCCATCTCGATTAAGCCTGATCATCTCCGAGGAGTTTTATTCGAATTTTTACCGAAAGAAGGAAGAAATTTTTCCGATCACACCCCATTTTATCTTATCTCAAAGTCTGCTTATGTTATAATATGTTGTTGTTCCTACTTGAAGATCCATATGGCTACAAGTCAAAAAATGGCCATGAGATACAAAGATAGTAATATTTGTAAAGAACATCATATCGCGTATATTAGTAAAAAAAAATGAAAGGATTACACTATTATTTATACTTTCAAGATCCCAGCAAAACAAATAAAAACAAATTGTAGGAGTAATAATATCTTAAAATTTATTATACATTTTTACTTTTTATACTATGTTAAATTGTGGTAATTGAAAAGAAATGGAGGTAGTATATGTTACTCATTATTTGGGAAGGAATCAAAGAATATTATTATAAAGTATTACAAATGAGGCTTGATTACAGAGTGTCTGAGTATATGCCATATCGTGAGAGCATATGCTTAATTAGCAAACTCATTCGATCAATTTCAATACCTCTGTCCAGCAATCTCAGGAGTAACAATAAAGAGCAAACAACCAATACCATATCGTAGTGTAATCTTTTCGATCTGGATCATCCATTAATTAATTAACTTAGCTCATCAGATGCAAACGCTCGTTTAGGCAACTTTACATCAATAACGCGAAGCCTTTTTTAGCTCATCAGATGTTTCTCATATTGTCATATATATTAAATATTACGTAGGTTTCCTAGCGCAATAGTACGTAGAGGCATTCGAATATGATGGTATAACTTGCTTTTCTGCCGTTGAAAACATGTTCGAGAGCTCAACAGTACACCTAAATTAGGAAAATCCAAGTCTTAGGGCCTGTTCACTTAAACTTATCATAAGTTCAGTTCAGTTCAGTTCAGTTCAGTTCAGTTCAGTTCAGTTCAGTTCAGTTCAGTTCAGTTCAGTTCAATTTTGTTCAGTTCAGTTCAGTTCAGTTCAGTTCAGTTCAGTTCAGTTCAGTTCAGTTCAGTTCTGACATTTTCCTTCATTATGTTAATTAGTTTGTTAATTTTGTTAATTTTGTTTTCTATTCTTTGCACAAACTAAGCTACAAGTTACAATGTTGACATTGTATTAATATTTAATATTTATTTTGTAACTCTAATATTTATTGTGTTCTAATATTGTGTTATAATATTTAATATTCACATTTTATCATTAAAATTTGCGAGAAAATAATAATTAAGAATAATAAAATTTATTGTAACTATAAGCTACAAGAATAGTAATAATAATAATTTTAATGATAGTAATAATAATTATAATAAAACTAATAATAATAATATTGATATTAATATGATTCTAATAAGATTTACAATAATATTTTTTTTACATCTACTAGTCTCCATAATCTACTAATTTTATTACATCGACTAATTTTTTATATTTACTAGTCTTCATAGTCGGTTAGTTCATCATCATCATCTTGGTCTTCTCCATCAACATCCTCCGGTTCCGGGATATTTGCCTGAATTGACTCCCATATTTGATTATCCTCCGATGATGTCACCGATCTATTTATTCTCCGATGTTCTATTTTTTTTTTTTAAATCTTAATTTATTAATTTATTTTTTTTTTTAAAAAAAAAGCAAGAAAGAGAGATGAGGATGTGAGAGGAGGCGGCCAAATGAGGATATGTGATGAGATTTTAGGTAAGAAGTTATTATTATTATTAATATTTGTTTTTTTTTTTTGAAACATTAATTAGGTAAAAAGGGTTGAATAGTCAAATCCACAAGTAACAATACAAAATTACCCTACAAAAACAAGTTTAAAAAAAAAATAACAAAATGAACGTTGACAGTAGTAACTACCATTAATCATTATTATTTTAAGATATATAATAATTAATTCATTACCCATTACTTAATTAACCTACAAATAATACTAATTAATATTACAAATCACTAATCCAAATCTTAAATCACTCTATTTATTCAGTTCAGTTCAGTTCAGTTCAGTTCAGTTCAGTTCAGTTCAGTTCAGTTCAGTTCAGTTTTGTTTTGTTCAGTTTTGTTCAGTTCAATTCAGTTCAGTTCAGTTCAGTTCAGTTCAGTTCAGTTCAGTTCAGTCAGATTCAGTTTAAGTGAACAGGCCCTTATAATTTGTTCAACTTTACAAGTTTATTTTAGGAATTAAAAGATGGTGTTTTGTTTTCAATCAAACAACCTGGTGTGCTAATAATGTGCTATGATACCATGAGGCAAACATAAAGAATGAATTGAAAATCAATTTTGGCTGCGTTGAGATTAAGGTTGTTCTTTTGGACTCATTTTCAACTCAGTTTAGTTCATTTATACTCAGTCCAAATGAACGAGGTTTTAGAACAACTTGACATTCATAATTCATTATATGTTACTTTTTAATTCGCTTTCTAAACTTTCAATAATTTAGTTGATTTATGCTATGCTGTTTGAAATTTATCTTAAATTAGTTATTGCATCATGTTCTTTTGGATTTATTTTCAGTTCATTTTAATAATTTTACTTGGTCTAAAAGAACGTGGCACTCAAAACCTTCTAGGGCTAGCACCCATACGACCATACACTTACACACATATACATACATACATAAAGTGAGATTCATTTTACAGTTCACAGAAAAAGGAGAAAATCATAGAAATCATGAGTTAAACAAAATTGCCAAAAAAAAAAAATACTAGTTTAAGCGATATTGGCAAAACATACAAAAGGCCCAATTCTCGACAATCAAGCACCCTTAGGTTTAGTACTGTTCACACTAATCTATGCATCAATTGGCACTGTGGAAATTGTAGTTGGGAGACCACGCCTTTGCCTAGCTTTGGGTGATCCCTATTTAGAGGTTAAGTCAAATGATAAACGTTAGGACTACCTGTTGTGATCTATGCTATTGATTGAGTGTTTCTCTTCTCTCTATTGTGGCGACATGATCAAGGCACTGATGTGTGTGAGGACTTGATAGGGTATTCTCCTTTAACACAATATTTGTTGTCTGACTTTGTTTCTGGCTGTGTTTTGACTGGGGTGGCTCATCACAACCGGGAAAAGCATGTTGCTTGTTTTCGAGCAATTATATATGGTTTTGTGATCTTCCTTTCTCCTTTTCTATGTTGGGGAAATTGGACGAAGAGATTGTTGCCATGCTTAAGCAATTCAAAATTTTTAAGAACTTTGGATATTGAGGATCGTGCAGCTGCTCAAATTTTAATTAATAGTTGATTTGCAATAGTTAAAGAGTGAGATTTCATATAACATTTCGGTTACGAATTTATTTCTTGTAAACGTTTTGAATTCCTTTGTTTATAATGTTAATATTAATGATGAAAAAAAAATTACATGTGTTATATTGATTTGAGTTAAATTACAGAATAAATATGTTTAATCATTGCTTGTAATATAAAACAGAAGTAATAATAAGTTAAATAGAACTGAATTAAACTTAATTAAATTAATTGAAAAAGAACAAAACTTAAATTATCTAAGAACGCCCGATCCATAAGCTAAGATCGATGATAGTCCTCTTGTCCATAACTTAGCTTAGACTAAAAGTAAAAAAGAAAATTTAGAGTTGACTACTACCTTCGTCAAAAAATAATTGCTAGCTTCATTTGTTTTTTTACTTTTGTCGATGCATAATTTTAAATATTAATATCTCTAATTATATATGTATATATAATTTTTTATTTTTATCAAAACAATACTTTGACTTTGACACTATTTATCCGACTCACTTTGACCGTTAATTGTTATTAATATATAAAGAAAAACACAATCATGTGGGATCTTGTTGGATTCACCTCGCAATACACTTTCTAAATATATACTTTTTATAATTTTTACACTTATATATTTAGAGATATTACGAGTCCAAGTTGTGCCTCGACAAGTGTGAAAAGTGAAGTGTTACCTCTAAAAAAAACAGAGGGAGTAAATTATGAAAGTACAATTCGAGACGAATAATGAGATCTCATATGACTATATTTTTTATTAACTACGGAGTATATCAAATTAAACAAGATTAAAGTTATAATATAAATACTACTATGTAGAAAAGTAAATACTTCCTCCGTTTCAAAAAAACGCAACAGTCAACATTTTGCACTATTCACATTATATACTTTGACTAAGTTTTGAGCTTTATACATAATAAAAAATATAGTCAAGTGAGATCTTGTTAGATTCGTCTTGTAAAATACTATCTTACTATCAACTTTTTATAATTTTTAATTATTTATAATTATAGTTATTAAGGGTCAAAGTAATGTCTCAACATGCGTGAAATGTTAACTGTTGCGTTTTTTTTTTTAACGTTCGAAGTAGAACAATTATTTATGAAGAGAGGGAATAGAATTTATGATGAGAAAAAAAAAAGGTACTGGGTACTGTAAAAGGGTTAAGAAGAGAGTACAGTTAGGCAAATGAAAGAGATTAATCAGAGAAGGGGCTTTTTGTCAGGATTGGGGAGCACCTAAAACGAGTGGTCAGGAGATGAAAGGGGTAAGCCCTTGGTTCACTGCAATCACATGCATTTATATATCATATGATGATATGATCTGCATAATCTTTGCTATTAAATTACGTGTGACAAGACATACGACAACATACATTTGCCAATCTAATACTCCATCCGTCTTTTATTAGACGTAATACTTTTGACTTTTGTTACTATTTATCCAACACACTTTGACTACTAATTGTGATTTATACATAAAGTGTCAAGTGGAGTTTTGTTGGATTCGTCTCGGTACACACTATCCAAATACTTCCTCCATTCCAAAATAAATGCAACAATTTTTATTTCAAGAAGTTTCAAAATAAATACAACAATTTTAATCTTTTCATTTTTTTAAGTATTTTATTTCTATCTCTCACATCCACTTTCTCCCTCTATCCCTTTTACTCTCACAACAAAAAAATGCCTAGGAGTCCGTGCATCCTAATTTGTTGCGTTTTTTTTGGAACGGAGGAAGTATATATTTTTTTATAATTATATAATTAAAGATATAATCAATCAAAGTTGTGTCTCAACAAGTGTGAAAAGTCAAAGTGTTACATCTAATAAAAAACGGATGGAGTATATCTACTCACAGTAATGCTTACTTTTGCTACTGCATACTCCAAATTTGCTATTGTCTTCCTCTCTAAGTTCTTGCAACAAATGTCTTTTTATGTATGCCAATATACAAGTTTAAATCAAAATCATACGGAGTAGTTGTTAAATAATTTATAAGTTAAGACGAATTCAACTAGACTTCACATGACTATATAAATTATATGGAGTAGTTGTTAAATCTATATAGTTGAAAAATATATTTCGGGATGAATCAAAGAAGACCCCACAACTCTATAATTTTCGTTGCTTATATAAAATTAAAGAGTGTCAAAGTTATAATATATATACTACCTATATAGTAAAAATACATTTATTTTGGGACAGAAGAATTACATATTTGGATCATTGAACCCCTACTAACAAGGATATAAATATTTGAGTTGGTATTACGTTACCGTGATTAGAATAACTATCTAACACTTGTACATAAAGGATATAAATATCTTTTTGAATGCTAAATTCTCTCACTTCTCTATAGATAAATTAGAATTATTTCTTAAAAGAATAACTTTTAGACCTTTCTTTACAAAGAAAAAAAAAACATATTTATGCAAAGTAATGTTTAATTCCATACTTCTATCTACAAAATAACATACCACCTCCGTAATAAATTATTTACAAGGAATTGACAGAAAGTAAAAAGAAAAATATTAAATTGTTGCATATAAATTGGTATGAAGGTAGTATATTGCCCTTAGGGCTACTGATTATATATAAGATTTTAAAATTGAAAGTTTGAGAAAAGTTTAGCTATAATTACACTGATTTATGTTTGATTATGTAATAGATTTTTATATTTATATACCATTTTAGACTATATAGTTAATTCTTATATTTAGCTCTTAGGGCTACATACAACATTACAAAACCTATTATCCATATACTTCATCGGATCCATATTAATTGCAACGTTTCTATTTTCACGCTTGTCATTGCGTACTTTATATTCCTAATCTATATTTAAGTTTTGCCAAAAATTATAAGGATTGATTATACTTGTAATAAATTACACACTGAATCGAATCCAACAAGATCCTATTGACTATATTATATTATACGTATAGAATATAAAAGTTAATTACTTCTTCCATTTTATAATAAATGCAACAATTAGTATATTGCGGACTCTTAGGCAAAAAATGATTGTGAGAGTAAAATGGATATAAAAAGAAAATAAGGTAGTGATGATGTGAGAAATATAAACAAAAAATATAAAAATAGAAAGACTAAAATGTTACGTTTATTTTAAAACTGTTGTTTTTATTTTGAATGGAAGAAAATATATGAGAAATGATGAATACCGGAATACTGCAAACATTCCAATTACGATGGATAGGAGGAGCTGATAAGGTATGATTTAGTGCTAACTAAATTGACAATGACCTAAATTTTTAAATGTGGGCCATTATAGCTAAACCAAAATTCGAATTTAACCCAAATCACAAAAAGATTTCTTCCTTTTAATTGACTTGGCCCGAAAATGGCAAACGTAAAAAACTAGCCCAAACAGTTTTTATTATTTGTTCTTTGACCCTTCAACGTGCAACAAGAAATGTACTATTGGTCGAAAGCTTTCTCAGTTTCTCTCCATTTATTTACATTGTATTCCATTTATTTAATAATAATATATCTATACAATTGTAATTAATATAATACATATCAAGTGGAAAAAATTAACACTGGGAGCAAGACCCGGACCGACATACTCGTTATGTCTATAAATACAAAGTATATTTTTTTTAATATTAAGGTGTGATGATAGTTAACGATTCTAATACGCTAAATGATAGGATCGGAAATCGATTTAGTTTCACTTGGGCACAAAATTAATTGTTTAGCAAACTATGTTAAATTGTAAATTAACATTACAAAGTGATTTGAAAGTATATTGACCACTTCAGATATAATATTTTATTCAAGAGATATAATTTTATATTTGGGTGATCAATGTACCAATGGTGATTTATGTTAAAAAATTAAAATATATTTTATTTAACCTTATTTGGATATGATATTATTTGTATAAGATAGGATATAATACATAGCTGATATTGGATAAACAGTCCAATAACAGACGATATGTATTTATTAATCTTCCAAAAGAGGTTAATATTTAAGTTTAAGAAGTATTTAATATGTAACTGATACACAAACAAACATACACAACCTATTACCCATCAATCTTGGCGTCTCAATATCATATTCATATATTATTTCCGCCCCAATTATTTGCATTATTTTCTAAACAATGACACTATTAATTAGTTGTAACGACTATTTTCTTTCTTTAATCGAAAATCATTAATTAATTTCTCTCTCCTTATCACATACTTTTTATCTATCTATAGCCACTTCAATCTTACAAACAAACAAATAAATTTTGACTACAACTCTTTGCATGTTTGCCCATTCGTTGCAACTAAATAGGGGCAAAGATAGTATGTCAATATTTGTGCTTGTATGTATAATACATAATAACACATATATTAATTTATAATTTAGGTTTTTTTTCCCTATTATTCAACAAGTTTTTACTAGTAAAGCAAAATTTCAACCATGTATATATACACATCCGAAGGGGAAACCAAATGTAGCTTTGCCTAATTGACAAAACATTAATTATAATTATTATATCCGAGAAATGAGGCTTGTTTACGTTTACTGAATACAACTGAACTGAACTGAATAATCATGAATTGAACTGAACTGAACTGAATACAACTAAAAAGTAATATTTTATAAGAGAAGAAAATTGAGAGATGAACTAAATTGAACCGAATTTAAACTGAAGTAAACAGGCCCTGAGAATCCAATATCTTATGGTTAGGGGTATCCAAGTTAGAACCATTTTAAATTTGTCTCCAATTCAAGTACTACCCCCAAAAGTCCAAAACCAAGAAAACTAAGAAAATAATAGTTATACGGAGTATATAAAGAGCTCTATGCCTCTATGGAAGCAAGAGAGGCCAAGGTCTTTCACATGGGGGGTGCTTCAATTTCCCCTTCAAGGGCGCAACAAGTGTAACAACTAACAACATTAAAACAATAATATTATTCTGATTCTCATAAATCTCATGCACACATAGTAGTACATACAGTAAAGTGCCATTCATCATAGACAACTTGTAGTAGTAGATATGCCTGACTAACTACAACGAACACATTCATACATTAATATCAACTTCATATATGTATGGCTAATTATTTAAGGCCACTAATAGTGATGACAGTTTTGTGCGTATTCGACTCTAGTCCGATTCGATCTGTAAGAAAAAAAAATTGCATCCAACCCCATCTAAAAAAATCAATTGATGTCAGATCAGAGTCGAATTATGCGTAATCTGATCCGAGTCCAACCTGTTGCCGTTGCCACCAGCCTCCCTCATCCCTACAAAATTGTGTAACAAAATCTGCCCTATTGATATGGTTTTCCTACAATAGAAAGATGCTTTACTTTTCCATTGTATTACTTTGTTTTTGTTTTGGTGCTCTTAATTGGTCAAACAACTACTAGTACCACTTCTACCTACAGCTTATATCAGCAATTCAGGGTCTTGAATCATTGTCATACTCCACAGTGCAATGCAATGTGTTTTAATTGTTTTATATAAAAAGATTTATTATTGTTTGTTCCATTCTCACATTCAGGTTTAATTAAACAATTAGCGTTAGAAAAAAAAAAAAAAGGTGATTACGCAAACAAGAACTTGTTATTTACAAGAATCAGGTAAATTTCAAGTCTTTTCTTTTGAACCTTATTTTTGAGTTATTTTAGTTTTTTGAAAAAAGAAAAAAAAAATGTGCGGTAGCATTTTTTTTCCTTCTTTGAGTATAGTGAAGGTGATCGTCAACTATTTTTGACGTACATTATACGCACATGTCATTCATCATTGATGAAATTTTGTCTTTTTTTATTCAGCTCTTGAAATAATAGTGGTAATTCGTAAATTTTATAAAAATTCGTGAATATCATGTAAAAAATCATTTAAAAAAATAAGGGTAGTAGAAATAGTCCTAATTTTGAAGAAATCATATTGTAGATAAAAACCCTATATACATGGAAATTATTTTGGTACTTCTAAAACTGATTCGGTCCGAAACTACAATGGCTCGAAATATTTTGAATATGAAACGATTCAGTTTGATCCAAAAGTGTTGAAAAGAATAGATTCGAAATAATTTGATCTGAATTTAATCTAAACGGTCCAATTAGGCAATTATATGTCTAAGTAAAACATAGAAATCATAGAAGTTTGTGGTTTCATATTAATTTGGAGTACCAGAATCATTTACATAAATTCATGCATAGTTGCATACTTGATCTGAAATTGAAGCTCAAAAATAACACAGGAAGCACATACAATTCAATAGCTAGGTCTAGATGTTGACTTCAAAGATATGGTCAATTCAAAGATTGTTTGCATGTCATTAATAATTGATGACCAATGTACACCCTACCCTTTTAGACCTGATTTTTTAAATTTCAGTTTAAACAAATTCAATAGCAATTTGCCTTTATTCAAGTTCAGTTAAACTCAGTTCCTACAGTAATCTAGGATTTAATGTGATTCAGTTTCATTCATAAAAATTTTCGTTTAGTTTAGTTCAAATAATCAAGTCCAAAACACAAGGGCCCAAGACCCTTTGGACTCGTCAAATGACTTTTTTTAGACAATAAGGTGCGTGCGCTGAGGCCCCACCTATGAATCCTATCACAAGAATAATATGGTGGCAATGCCCCGAGGATGGTTGTGAGAGCTCGATCCCTAGCCGTGAGGCAAAGAGATCATGGGTATCTTCACTGAGGTATACCCATATTTGGTAGAATTTTTTATATACGTCCGGATGTATGGTACATTCAAGTGTAATTTTGCTAATTTTATATGGTTTTTTTTCTCATTTTAAAATTTAAAATGAGCAAATTAAAATTATTTAAAATGAGCAATAAAACACCTGTTGAACCCATGTAAAAACCCACATATGAGTGTGAAAAGAGATTGGAATTAAGGGAGAGTGTTGGGAATAAATCCCCACATCGGAAAAATAATAAAGTTGTCTCCACTTTATATGACTTTGCGGTGGAATTTCCTTTGTCGTGTAAAGTGGACTTGCACCCCCTGTGACGGGCGCGACCAAAGCCTGTATGTCAACACCTTAGATCTACATAGCCCTGTATACATCTGGATGTATAATAGTTGCATAGTCGTATTACAAGTAGAGGTGGGCAAATTCGGGTACCCGAAAACCGGGTACCCGATTTTTCGGGTCACAATTTTTTTGACCCGGATCCGACCCGGATAATCCGGGTACCCGGAAATTCGGATCCGGATACCGGGTATCCGGATCCGATTTTTTTTTCCTTATACAACTTTTTTTTTTATAAATAAAAAAGCTGTTTTTTAATATAAAAAAATGTTTTATTCTTTTTATATAAAAAACTGTTTATTTTTTTTTTATATAAAAAAACTATTTATGTTTTTTTAAAAAAAAAACTGTTTTTTGTTTTTTTTAAAAAAATCTGTTTTTTTTTTTTTAATTAAAAAAATTGATTTTTTAAATTTTAAAAAAGTATTTATAATAATAATCAAAAATTAATTTTAAATTAAAGTAATTTTTTTTTAATAATAAAAAACTATTTTTTAAAAATTGAAACCGGGTACCCGGTACCCGGTTTTCAAAACCGAATCGGGTACCCGCTTTTTCGGGTAAAAAAAACGGGTACTGGATCGGGAACCGGGTCCGGATTTTTTTGCCCGGCCCTAATTACAAGCATGTATGTACTATTTTAGTAATCTTAATACACTTAATATACTTGCTTACAAATTACTCCGTAAAAAATTGGCTAAAAATTGGATTGGGTGACCTGCAGTAGGGCTGAAAATTCTTCTATAGTCGTCGAAAAAACGACCATCAAAGTCAAAATAATCTAGGCCGTTGATTTTTTATGTTAATTAAGTTGATTTTGGTAATTAGATTTGACTTTTATTGTAAATAAAAATATACATACTTTTAATATTATTTTTTTGTAATATTAATTCATTTTTAATATTTTTGGATTCACCTAAATTAATTTTAGATTTTGTTATTTTAAAAATTAAATTAAAAATCCGAAATTAATTTAGATAAATCCAATAAAATTAAAAATGAATTAATGTTACATTAAAACAATATACAATGTTTTTTTTTTTAAAAAGTCAAATCTAATTACTAAAAAAAATATTCCAATAGGGCCGGTTCCAAGGCCTAATATCCCACACATTATCCTATAAAAAAAAATTACTCCGTAAAAAACTCGTGCTTGAGCAAATCCCTTTCAAGATATAATCCTAAAAAACCAGCATTTTTATAAAAAAATAAATAAATAAAATTGGAACTAGCAAATCAGGTTTTTGTCGACAAAGCTCAATTTTTCTATAGCGGTCATCCTTTAAAACGACCACCACTATGGAGAAATCATAGCCCTCCAAAATCATTTATTTTACCTTTTCTTTTTTACCTATATTTATTATTATTAAATTTTCCAAAATTCCATAATTCATTTAAAAATTCATTTTTTTATTTTTTCCAATTAATTAAAATTAAAAAAATTTAAATTAATTATGGAAAATATTAAAAAATGAATTTTAAATTTAATTATGGAATTTTGGATAATCTAATAATTAGAAAAATGATTTTTTAAAAAAAGGTAAAATAAAATAATTTGGAGGACCATGATTTAATATGGTATTGCGGTCATTTTTTGAGAGACCGTTGTAGAAGCCCCCGACAAAGCTAAGTACATTATCATTCAAGCTAAGGAAGATAAACTTTAGTAATTAAAGGTAATGCCTTAGCTTTTTTAATGTTAATATAATTATCTTTATTTTTAACTTTTTTCTCCCTAATAAAAATTCCGTCTTATGTTTTGCATGCAATTATTTTGTGATTCAATTCGCACGAGTACCGCAATATTATCATTCGTTCAAATTGGTTTCTTTAATTAGCATTCTTTTATTTGTATTTTTTATTTCTTTTACAATCTTGTTAATGTGTTTATAAAAATAATTAGTATTTTCATATTATGTTAAGATTCTAGATTTCTATTTAGATACTCCCTCTTTTACAATCTTGACATTGCATTATTTAATTTGGTATAAATAATGTAAAATATTAGATCTGGTTTTATTCTTCTTGAAGCATACTTTCCAAATATATAGTTTTTATAATTAGAGATATTAATATTTAAAGTTATATTTCTCAAAAAAAATATTTAAAGTTATAACTCTGAAGATGTGAAAAAGTAAATGGAGCAAAATGTGGAAAGAGGAGTATTAAATATATTTGTTTTAGAAAAGTTGTTAATTTGTTATAAAAGTTGTTTTTTAGCCTATTATTTAGGATAAATTGTATTATACGGAGTATATATGAGAGATGAATAATAACCAACAAGGTAAGGCTTTCCCACTCAAATCTTCTTTCTCTTTTTCTACTATTCACTTAATCCACCGATTTGCACAAGTTTTTGTGAGATAAATTCACATTTTTTTTTTCCATTTTATGTAAGGTTTTTACTGCTTATATACTTCTGATGTTACATTGGCCCTGTTTGGGAGTTAGCTGTTAGCTGTTAGAGGTTAGCTGATTGAATTAGCTGTTTTAACTAACTGTTTGTGATAGCTGATTTGACTAACTGATTTATATTAGCTGTTTGTGTAAAAGTGTTTGGTAAATAGCGGTTAGCTGTTAGATGTTTCAGAGTAAAATAAATTAAAAAACTATAAGCTCTCCAAAAAGCTCCTCATATGGGCTTTTTGAAAAAGAGCTTTTTTACTTGAAAACTCTCTTCCAAACCTCTAACTACCACACACCCACAAATAGTTTTTTGAGTTGGTCAAACCTCTCTTCCGTCTCAAACCTCTCTTTTTCCCTCAAACCTCTAACTTCCAAACACCCATGTTCTTAATCTTTTCATGAGAAAAAAAATTGAGCAAAATGTAACAAACAAAATGAAACAGATGTGAGGTATTATTAAGGGTGAAATTGCGGATATAGGTCTTGTACATGACCATGTCCATAACATTTATAACTTTATAAGTTGACTAGTAGTTGAATTCATTATTGTCTGCATGTTAATTACTTAGCAAAGAAGGGAAAGCATTTAAACAAACCTGCAAGACAACATTAAATGAAATTCCAAGCTGATTTTGTAACCATAAATTTTGAATGCCCTATATTCTAATGCTGTCGTTATTGTGTTTAATTTTTTATTTATTAAATTGTCTTTCCTTTTTAATTTTTATTTTTACTCTAGACTTTCTTGTAGGCACTAAGGAACCAACATGGAGTTTGAGAGTTTTTCTCATCAACCGAAAGGTCAGATATCTATTTCATGTATTTTTTTATGTGTTCTTTAAACTTTATTAAGTAGGGGTGGTACTTATTGAGTAGAGCAGCTTAGACTCGACTTGGTCAAAACTCGGCTCGAGTTGGCTCATATTTAAAATGAGAATATAATCAACAAATGTTTGAAATTCAAGAGACATAATTTAAATTGAGCAGCTCGTGATCGACTCAGCTCGACTCAAAATTTAACGAGCACGAGTAAAACAATCCTATATATGCTCGCAATCGACTAGCTCAATAAGCACTCCTTAATCTTCTGATTGACGTTCATTTTGAGCCCCTTTTATTCCCCTTAGCTTAATACTAAATCTGGTGTATATATTAGAGTTGGAAAGTTTGCAGAAAGAGTATGGAGAAAAATCAAGAAGGATAGAAGAGCTGAAGACACAAATCAAAGACGTGAAATACGAGTTAGAGAAGAACAAGATGTTGGAAGAAAATGAAGAGAAAAGAGAAAGTTTCATAAGTCTAACCGAGTATTACAACCAGTTGATTCAAGAACTTAATAAGATGTAGTGGCAATAATTTCAGCAATTCATTTTTTAAGCTCGTAGTTAGTGTAGTAGTAGCTAGACTAAGCTAGTAGCTAGGAGCATCATCATCACTTTATATTGTTAGTTAAAAATATGTCTACTTGAATTATTCATGCATTTTAATTAGTTTGAATTTATGAAGTATTCCAATTTTTTTTTAATATCATTTTTTGTACAATGTTGAGAACTTAAAAAGTAAAATCTAAACCCGGGCTATGATCAAGAACATATATAAAACTATAGAAGTGAAATGACGTAAAATAGATGTACAACTTAGGGCTCGTTTACATTAGCTGAATAGAAATGAACTGAACTGAGCTGAATTGAACTGAACTGAATAGAAGTGTATTAATTGAACTAAATAGCTAGAGATGAACTGAACAAAACTAAATATAATATGAAGTAAACAAGCCCTTAATCATTTTTTTATACTTGTTATAACTATATATATATATATATATATATTCATTTGTATTATCAATTATCATTTTATGTATTGCATTGGTGGCTAGAACAAGTTTATATCAATTATGAGAAGGTTTTAGGATTGAGTCTTCCTGACTAATTTTCTTTTTGAGATATCGTACTTTAGATATGAAGTTAACATAAATGCTAC
Source organism: Salicornia ramosissima (assembly GCA_951394345.1). Lineage (NCBI taxonomy): Eukaryota > Viridiplantae > Streptophyta > Magnoliopsida > Caryophyllales > Amaranthaceae > Salicornia > Salicornia ramosissima. The sequence continues at coordinate 56,262,421 of OX596236.1, read as the reverse complement.
GTCGCTGACATGTTACCACCAAAATGGAGGATCCAAGTGAGAAAGTTTTATAAAGGGTGATGTCTTTTAAGGAAGTAGGATTATCTCTATTTTCTAACCTAAGATTTTGACAACTCATTTAGTATTAAAATAAAACATTTTAAAATCTTCTTCATTTCCCACTTCATACATCCTCCACCATTATTTAGGAAACGGACCATCTTTTTTTTTTTGAGAAATGGAGAGGATCTTTACTCCTTTTTAAGTAGATAGTATAGATATTTGACACTTTTGAATCATTGATTTAGAAATTTATATACCCAAGTTGAACCTCATTAATCCAGGATTTCCTCCTATCTAGGCCAATACCAATTGGTTTTGATAAAAAAACTTCTTTTAGCTTATAATTGATAGATTTTTCTCCTTTGTATTGAGATGCCTAGACCCATTTGTCATATACTTATATTCAATCAAATTTAATACCCCAAAAAAATTAATGAGTTGAAATACTTTATACAATTCTTTGGTGCTTAATTGTTTTATGTTGCGCAGTTTCCAATAATAATTTTATTGGGCATTGTTCAATTAAATAAATGGGCTTCAATACACCCAAGGTTCAACAATAACCATAAATGGGCCTTTGACCCAAACATTTATTAGGTCTTTTTTCAAGATCAAGCTCCAAGAACATGTGTCTCACAACCAACTAGCTACTAATTAACACGAGTCCACCCTATATTGGCAAGTCGAGGACTAGTGTCCCTTGAGTCTATTGGGAAAAGGATTTCCCAAAAAACAATGATTATTTTCATTAAATACTAACATCTTCAAATCCCATTCTAAAAAATAAAAAGAAAAATTACTTTTAAAGATATGAATTATAGGCGGTCAAATTTTAAGACTACAAACTTTCATTTATTCCTGAACAGTACCAACTATGAACCTTATTTGCATTGAGATGTATTAGTAAGTTTTTAACCAGTTATTAAGGGTTAGTGCAATGACTTGTCGATGCCATTGGTAATAAAAATCGTAACTATTAACAAAGACACCGACAAGGCGACAAGTCATTGCATTAACCCATAATTACAAGTTAAAAACACATCAATACCTCCAATTGCAAATAAGGTTCATAATTGGCACTGTTCAGAAATAACAGAAAGTTTGTACCTCTAGAATTGGACCACTTACAGTTCATACCTTTAAAAGTAATTTTTCAAAAAAAAAAAATAAATTCCAAACCCCAAACACCATCAAATATAAGATTATTTCACACTCGATTTCTAAACTTAAACACATCTCTATAACTCTAACTCCATGTTTTGTTCAATTATAGTCAAACAAAGGAAGGTAAAGGAATGGAAGAGAAAGGATAAGAAAGGAAGGGAAAATAAATTAATTTTACTTTCAAATGTTTAAAAAAAGCATGCTAAAGAATTGGAAGGAATTCAATGTTTAGTTTTTTTTTAAAAAAAAGAAAAGATGTTTAATCAGATATTCGTAAAAGAAAGAAAAATAAAAAATTAATTTTAGCAAAAATTGTATCATTTTTAATACTTCAAATATAATTTTAATATTGTAATCCATAAAAAAAAAACAATAAATTACTAGCCACAAAAAAAATTTAAAACTTTAAAATAACTTTGTTCTAACGAACCTATGTATACAAATCAATATTATTTAAAGAATAATATAAAAATGTACTATGAAGCTATGATATAATATAAAATTATTATATGGAAAAATATATTAGACAGTTTATGCTAATTAGAATATTTATTTGAATGATTGAAGTTGCAATGATGGATTTTTTTTAAGTTTGTTAAATAAATAAAAATAAAATAGTCATAATATGTAAGATATTCTGTAAATTTATTGAGGTAGTGTTTGGATACGTGGAATTCATTTCAAATTAATGAATTCAATTTCAGAAATTGAAATGTTACAATTCAAATGACAATTATTTATTTGGGTTGTTTTTAGAATTTGAAATGACATGATTTTATTAAGTATTTGAAATCCACAACAGTACATTTGCTTGTTAAGCATTTGGGTTGGAAATTGGGCCAAATTCAATTCAAAATTCTTTTACTTGTCAAACATGTAATTTGACCCAAATCTATCATTTCAAATGAAATACTTGTATCAAAACATAGCATGAGATTATTTTAAAAAAAAATTATTAGAATGCGGGAAAAATTATTAGGATGGCAGGAATGTATAATGGATTAGAAAGAAAAAAAAATGAAAAAATAATGCCTTTTTTCTTTGTGCACCCAAATTCCGGCAATATTTGTTAACATTTTTTTTTCATTCCAATTGTTTTCATTTAACAATTTTTTTCTCAAAAATAATTTTTAATATTAAAATATTTAAAATATACTACTAAAATGATAGTTATGATGCTTATGTATTACTCGCCTTCAAATTTAATATTTCCTTAAATATTTTTACATATTTTGTAGATTTTTTTAACTATAAAATAAAAATCAAATCCAATTTAAATTAAACTATACATAATTATTGGCATTAATAATAAGAGGTTTGTCATGAGGTTTGTTTTATTTTTTTAAGTTCATAAACAAACCTCTTATTGTTACACATTGGAAAAGACTGATATATAATGAACTATTTTGTCGTTAAATCGATATTTAAGAAACTTACCACCCTCATCAAGTTTCTAAGATAAATAATGCGAGTCTAATGGTTAAACTAAAATAAATATGATATAAGACTATCAAATCGAAAGGCAAGTCTACTTTATTTTATATTGAATTATGAATGAATCGAGTCAATTTCAACTATTGATCGAAAAGTTTTTAACAAAATTCAAAATATTGATTAATTAAAAACATTTAATTTACAACAACAAAATAAAAAAAAAAACGAAACTACAAATAACTAAGATTTTATATCTAGTATAACACTTATTAAAATAAAATCAGTCAAATCTAATATATAAAATTTGTAGTCAAATTTATTAAAAAAAAACTACAAATAATTATGCTATTTTTATGAGTATAATATATAACATCAAATTTAGAATGATATCACATAAAATTTGAATTGTTACGTATGCGTCAACGTTATTAAAATAGAGTGGTTTTGTTTTTTTCAACAGATATTTGAAATTCTGTATAAAACCAACGCGTTCTCCCCATTTTTAGGAAAAAAAAATAATTTACAATTTAGAATACAAGTAAATAAGTCCTTAAAATTAAACTTAAAACATAAAAACCTTAAACATATCATACAATTGTGGTTATCTAAACACAACAGAAGAATCAAACTCGGAAGATAAGTCTACTATACTATAGGCTGTTCATTCGGATTGATCCGAAATGTCGGATATCCGAAAAATTCGGATCAGCCAAATCCCGATCTGAAAAAATCGGATATCCGATTTTGGGGTATCCGAATTTTCGGATCGGATACCTGGATATCCGATCCGTTATGGGTTTTGCTTTTGTAAAAAAAAAAAAATTAAATATTATATAACCTACTTCAATGCTTCGTATCAAACAAATTGTGGGCATTATTGTAGGGTAGGGTGGCTGCTCATTTATTAAACCACTACACGACTACACCATTACTCCATTAGCAAATAATCAAGGAACTACACCATTAGCAATTTACAGGGGGTAAAGCTTTACTGTGTATCAATTTGGCAAACAATTAAGCAACGACGAGCAGAATGAGTTGACGGCAAGCAGAATAGGTCGACGACGAGCAGGAGGTGGCCAACAGTGAGTAGAGCGGCAGTGATCTGGGAACTTTTTGGAGGCTAAGGTTTCTCTGAGTTTGTTTAAAATTTGAATACCCTGTATCATATTTGGGAGGGATAGAGTTTTCTTTTTATGTTTTGTTTAATGGGCTTTGACCTTTGGTTGAGTAGAGACTTTTTTTAATGAGAATCTGAGAAGAACAAACCCAAGTAAGAAAGAGCAGTCAGGAGTTAGCACACGATCACAATACACACGGCCCAAAAAAAAAGCCCATAATTTTTCGGATCGGATCGGATATCCGAAAATCTAAATTTCGTGATCCGTATCCGATCTGAAATTTTTTCGGATAGTTCGGATCGGATATTCGGAACTTTTTCCTATAAAAAATATCCGATTATTTCGGATCGGATCAGCCGAATCGCGGATCGGATCACTTTGAGCAGCCCTACTATACTATATATTGAATCATGAAACTGAACATGAAAGGCTAAATATATCTGCATTTTTTTTTCTTCAAATTATTACTATCATCTTTTAATCTTTTATTCCTCCTATTCTTCCCAAAGTTGATAGAATTTTCCATCATTTTTCTTTGACGACGTATATATCAAATTTCATATCACAAAAAAATCGTTCCGTATAATATATAAATATTGGTATATGAATAACATCATTGCAATAAACCAAAAGACCGAATTAGCCCACAAGTAATTAAATTTTCATTATAATTTTACTTAAAGAATAATATTTTCCGAAAAATTTGAGTGAAATCGCTGTCAATCATTATCCACCAACTTTTGTGGGTATAAATTGAGTCAATTTCAACTGTTGATCGAATTTTTTTAAAATAAGACTCAAATGAATGGTTAATTAAAAATATTTGATTTACAAAAAAATAAACAAAACATATGTATTATTTATAATTGATTTCAATAGCGTGCCTAAGATTTTATATTTAATATAACACTTTCTTCCTATTTTTAGAAAAAAAAAATTATTTACAATTTATAGTACAGGTAAATAAGTCATCAAAATTAAAACATAAAAACGTTAAAAATATTCAATTAATAAGAAAATAATTATAAGGAAAATTCAACGGAAGCTAAATATCGCTCTATGGCCTCTATCATGTGTGAGTTGAAATGGCTCAGAGGTCTCTTATTGTCTAGTCTTGGTGTCGATCACTCTCAGACTATCAATTTGTTTTGCGAAAGCAAGTTTGGACTTCACATTGCCCAAAATCCGTTTTTCATGAGCGTATGAAGCACATCGAAGTTAATTGTTACTTAGTTCGTGATTGGGTCTAGGAACGCCTCATTGCTTCATATGAGATTTCTACTAATAAACAACTTGCTGATATTTTTACCAAAGCCTTAGGGAAATAGTAATTTCTATATCTTATGTATTTCTTGTACCCGGACCCTTAGTTTTCAATCCAGCGTATTTCCGTCTCTATACTTGTATCCATGCAACTTAGATTTTAACCTAGTTTGATGCGTTCTTGACATAACCAATAATAACTTAGTTTGATGCGAACCACTCTTTATATGAGCTTATCTAGCTCCACCACTTAGCTTAATTGCAACTCTTCCAATAAATTAATAAGTTTATCCAAAGAAAGTTGCATTCTCATATATATTTACATATACTTTTTTGGAAGATTTTTTCTTATCTTATTTTAATAATTAAACTAAATTATTCCAAATGATATTGGAAATTTACTTTAAATTTCTTTATCTTTAAAATATTTTATAATATATGTTTCTCGTACCCATATCATATATTTTTCAAGCGAGCGTATTTTGTATTCGTCTTCATATTCGTATCCATGCAACTTAGGCTACAAGACACGTTCTTGTCATATAACTCATATCTAGTAACTTAGTTTGATGCGTACCACTCTTTATATGAGCCTAATTAGCTCCACCACTTGCAACTCTTTCAATAAATTAGCCCGTTAGTTTAATAAAAAAAGAGTTGCATTGTCATAAGAATAATAATATTTTGCTATATTATTTATCTCATATAACCCTGCTATCACTCTAAATCTTCCAAAAATATACATTGTCCTATTGTCCTCAAGGAGACATTATAGAAGGAGGTGCAATAAAAATAAAAATAAAAATAAAAATAAAAATAAATATAAATATAAATATAAATATAAATATAAATATAAATATAAATATAAATATAAATATAAATATAAATATAAATATAAAAGATGGTAAAAAGAAAACACACATGCACATAAATACTGTCTTGGCTTTGTAATTTGTATGCAGGTTGCTCATTTTATTAATCATATTCAACATTTTTGTATACTTGTAATCATTTATTTGTATTATCAATTATTATTCTATGCCTTGGATTGGTGATTAAAACAACTTTATATCAATTATGATAGGACGAGGTTTTAGTTTTGAGACTTTGTGATTAATATTTTTTTTTTTTTGAGATATTATTGTATCTCATGTATGAAAGCAAATAATTATTAAGTTAACATAACACATTGTTATGTCACTAACATTCTAATACCACGATGGAGCTTCCACATGACAGTTTTATTAAACAGACACCTACTAAATAGATAATATAGGTTTTTGACTCTTTGGAATAATTGATATAGAAATTTTATATAACCATGTTGAACCTCATACATGTGCGCATTAATGAGTAGAGAATGTATTGTGTCAGACGAGTCCAACTGACATGAACAAAAGAATTCATTAAATCTGGACATATATCGTTAAGCTTGGACAAATATTATTAAATCTGGACAAATGTTAGTAAACTTGGACAAATATTGTTAGACCTGGACACATTGTTAAACATGGACAAATATTGTTAAACCTGGACACATATTGTTAAACCTGGACAAATATTGTTAAACCTGGACACATATTGTTAAACCTGGACAAATATTGTTAAACCTGGACAAATGTTGTTAAAGCTGGACACATATTTTTAAACCTGGACAAAGAGAAAAAAAACCTAGACAAAGAGGGGGAAAAACCTGGACCAAAAAGAAAATAAACCTGGACAAAAAATTGTACCATCCATGTTCTCTTTCTTTTTGGTCAAACCTGGAAAACTCTTTCTTCACATCATCATCTTCATCTTTATCTTCATCTTCTTTCCATTTGTTGCACTTATCTTCCGTTCCTCCGTTGTGGTCACTTTGCTGAAGTTAATGGAGTGAAAGTGACGCAGCGGGAGGATGAATTGGGTTGCAGCCGTCTGACGATAACAGTAGGTCAGACGGTCTGAACCAATACTTTCACTAATGAGTATCCTTAATTGAGAAAAGATTAGAGAATAAACTAACTAATAAGTCAGGAGTTACTCCTCTCATTAGGCCAATACTAATTGGTTTTGAAAAGAAATCTCTTTTAACTTATCAATGACAGAACTTTCCAGTCATATTTAATCAAATTTAACTCATCGAAAAAAATGATGATTTGAAATACTTTATACAATCCTTTAGTACTCAATTGCTTTATGACGATGTGTAGATCCAATAATCTTATTAGCCCGGTTCAATTAAATAAATGGGTTTAAATACACCCAAGGTTCACTAGTAACCCATAAATGGGCCTTTAACCCAAACATTTGTTAGGCCTTTTTTTAAGACCCCTAGTCAATGAGTCCATGAACATGAGTCATTTACAACCAACGAGTTATTGACACATGCTCACCAGTACCACATATTGGTAAGTTTAGGACTACTATAAGTAATCCTCTCAAGGCTCAAGCCATTGGGAAAAGACTAAAGAGTTTCACAAAAAAACATTCATGACCTCCATTAAACACAACATCTCCAAATCCCAAAAAAAATCCATCAAATACAAAAGCACTTTGCACTCGATTTCTAAACATAAACACATTTGTAAAATACACTTTTCATTTTTACCATATAAGTTATCTAACTTTAGCATCGAAGGAGAGATATATAGGGTACCAGGCTATACTTCTCTGTGCAGAACACTTAATCTATGAACAAAACCTATAATTAGATAACTTACAAGGCTATTTTCACCTATAAAATAAGTTATCTAATTATTTATGAAACTTTATTTAATCAAGAGTAATTTTTCTTTATTAAAAAAAAAAAATCTAAAGGGCAAATGGACTACGTATAAGTTATTCAACTATATGTACTCAAATTGGGATGATGGATTAGTGAATTTTGGGCTTTTAGGATGGAATTTGTGGCTTTGGAAGTTCGCTTGCAAAGGTTTGCGATTTAAGGGTGAATTGGCCCATTAATCTTGGGTTCCTACTTTCCTAGTACCCTGTGAAGCTAGTCCATTCTATGAAGTACCACTCATTTTTTTAAATCATAGTTTCTTATTACTTCCTCCATAGCCTTGTAGGTCTTAGCGTTTGTTACTTCAGCTTAAATTCAGTGCAGTTCAGTTCAGTTCAGTTCAACTCTCAATTTCATTCTCTTACAAAATATTACTTTCAGCTGTATTCAGTTCAGTTTAGTTCAGTTCAACTGTATTCAACTAAAGTAAACGAGCCCTCAAGTGTCTTACAATTTGCTATTACTAATTTAGGGTAGTGATATAAGCATTAAATACATTTTCTAAAATGAAAAAAAGTTGTGAGTTTATGACAAAATCACATATATATCGATGTAATCGATGCTTAGTTTTTTTTCTTAATATGAAGCCATGTAGCATTTCCCAATAATTTAATATTGCCAAATTGTTTTTTTATTTTTATTTTTTTAAGGTGTACATAAGATATTGACAAATGTAGAAAATCTACTATTTATAAGGTGTACATAAGACATTGACAAATCACTACAAATGTAGCGAAAAGCACTTAGACAATTTCTAATTTTGCGTTGTTCCTTGTTTGAAAATAAACACAACTACATAATGTTAAATAAAACATTATCAACATAATTGTAAATAAAACAAATATTATTAACTTACAACATACATATATGGATCCAATTCCAATATTTCAGGACCCGACGGGTCTGATTTCATATCCGGGTCCATAAAAATAGACCGGATACCACGGTTGTGCTCATTGCTTTTAGCCCATGTATATATATGATAGATTGATATGTTATTAAGTATTACAGTTAAAGGCTGAGATTCTAGCATCCAAGAGAAGGTTAGTTTTATTTTTTGTTTTGATTTGAAGGGAACTTAATGGTCAGCTAAGCTAAACAAAGAAAAGATTGTTAAATCTGACTTATCGATGGGTAAATTTTGGCATTGAAAATTACCTAAATTCCCTTTGTTTTTTAATTTGGCTTTTCACACTTGTCGATAGATAATTTTGACCCATAATATCTCTTATTGTGTAAATCTAAAAAGTATAAAAAAACTCATATGATGAGCTTTTTGGAAGAGCTTATAATTTTTTAGTTCTTTTTACCCTAAAATATATAATAGTTAACTGCTATTTACCAATCACATTTACACAAACAACAAATGTAATCAGTTAGTCAAATCTGCTATCAAACATAAATCTTTCAAATGTAAGAGCATAACTTTAATAGTTTAAGAGGAATTATTTAATTATACTCAGGGTGCGTTTTATTTATCCGAAATTTTCTGATAAGATATGATCTGATCTGAATTTTTTTGATCTGGTTTGATCTGATCTGAAATTTTCTAATTGTAGCTATTATTAAAGTTAAAATTTTTCTGATCTGATCTGAATTTTTTTAATCCTATGTAATATGAAATTTTCTGGTTATAGTTATTATTTTTAAAGTAATAATTTTTCTAATCTAATCTAAATTTTTTAAAAATAAATACAGGAGTGTTTATTTAAATTGAATCAAACCATCATCAACATCTTTTGTACTAGTTTACGTGTATCGATTAAATTGAGACAGAATTTTGGTAATTTAAGGCCACCCTCTTCCCCTCACCAAGTCACAATACTCCCCCCACAACATCAGATATAATCCAAATACAACCAATCAGGAACAAGATAATACCCACCTAAGGCTCCACACATCACAACATCTTTCTATCTAAAACCACTAAAATTTCTTCAAACACAAGCCACACATAATAATACTACTCGTAAATCGTATTAACAACACCGCCTCATTTCTCCCCTTTTATCCTTTCTTATTAAATCCCCACCCTCACTCTCCACTCTTTTTTAGCTACCATTTCTCTCATTTCCTCTCCACTCACCAAATCCCTCTCAAAAAAAACCCACTAAAATGGCCACCGTAACATCTTCCGCAGCCGTCGCAATTCCCTCCTTCAGCGGCCTCAAGGCCGCACAACCCACCAGACCCGTCACCGCCAAGGTGGCCCCCGTCGCTGCCTCCTCTGCCACCACCACCATCGCCGGCCGACTCACCGTGAAATCCTCCCTGAAGAACATCGCCGTCATCACCGCTGCCACCGCCGCCGCCGGCCTCCTCGCCGGAAACGCCATGGCCATAGAGGTCCTCCTCGGCGGCGACGGAGGCGAGTTGGCTTTCGTCCCACAAGACTTCAGCATAGCGGCGGGCGAGGAGATCGTGTTCAAGAACAACGCCGGGTTCCCACACAATGTGGTGTTCGACGAAGATGAGATTCCGGAAGGCGTAAAGGCGGAAGCGATATCGATGTCCGAAGAAGATCTTTTGAATGCACCGGGAGAGACGTACAAAGTAACCCTTACCGAAAAGGGAACTTATAAATTTATGTGTACTCCACATGCCGGTGCTGGTATGATGGGACAAGTTACAGTCAAGTAAAAAAAATAAAAAATGATTTGATGTTTCAATATTTGTTCATCTAATGAGGGTTGTTGTAGAGCTATTATTATAAACAACGTTTTTCATTGTTTCCTATTTATCAACTTCACATTTGTCTAAGTGTAATCCTCTACTTAGTTTAATTTTTTTGTTGGATAGTTAATTTCGTATCATAATCCTTGAAATTGAGGCTAGTTTTTTTATGTGATTAAAAAGTTATATAAATAACCTAGGTGTTGTTCTTTTAGACTAATTTTCTATTCAGTCTATCCAAGTAAGCCATGTTTTTTTTTGGATTTATTTTAAATTTAATTTAGTCTAAATTAAAAGAACATAAACTTTTGGTATTTATCATCTCATGGGATGATTTTATTTGTGTATTGCAAATTTGGTATTGTAAAAGGAATGAGTGGGGGTGTGTTTGCGCCCTAAAACGGTGCGTGGCTTCAAATTCACCTCATGTACTCATATTTTTAGTAGGAAAGATATTTCAGGGCCTTGAACTACTAAAATTCGAACAATATGCGTTGGGGGATAAGATCAAACCCGGGACATTACTACCAGGTCCTTAGGTCTTACCATTTGAGCTTAGGCCTATCTTTCTTGGTCTATCCATAATGAATTAATGACCATATATAATGAATGGTTATGCGTGCGCCTTATGTCATTTCTTGTTGTATAGGTTTGGTAATATTGCATGAACTATCTATCCCTTATCAATAAGATGGTATTGTTAAACCCAATATGAGCTTTAGATAATAATTTTCGAATGTAAGCTAAAATCAACATGGTGATATTGATACTTTAAAATTACTTTTCATATTTCACTTTATGAATATGTTCTCAACTAAAAAAATTGAAGAAAGTGAAGTGTAAAAAGTAATTCTGAAATGCCAAAATCACTATCCTAAAACCACGGCTAGATTAGCATAGGTAACATTTCTTTTAGTTTAATCTTTGTACTTTTAGCTACTTTTTCTTATTGCCCATGGATGACAAATAGCTTTCTCTAATTGATTATCTAATGCTCATTAAGAACTTGGTTTATAATTCTTTACATACATGTATTAATAATAGAATTAAGAGAAAATTTTAAGGGAGAAAAAATAGAAATAACGACTTCCATGCTGGTATAAGAATGAGACTCGCTCATCTATTCAAAAAAAGAAGAGAGAGACTCATACCCCAAGTGTATGTGTTACTTTGTTTTATTTTGGCATGAGGTGTCTATTCTAGTGTATCAAACCCTACTTATTTTTGTTATAAACTAGAAATATGACCAATTTTTGGGATTATCAGATCCTAACAGGTGAGAGACTCCTTAAATATTTTGATAGAGATATTATTCAATGCATTTTAATTTTGTTCTAAAATATACACTATGTTGTAATAGGATTTAACCCAAAACAACATTTATTCAAAATAGTGAACAATGATCAAATTTTATTTTTTTTTGACCAACATTTATCATTACTGATCTTTTCACTCAGCATCTAGATCGTGATAAATGGTAATTACATGAAATTTTAGACCATTTGCTGTTAAAAAAACAAATAAAGGAAATGTTTTTTTTTTCCCCCCTAGCAATGCAAGTAACCAATTTTCACAAGATCTATATATAATACATAGTAAAAGTAAATTTCCTTTTATTAATCATAAAGCTGAATAGATATTACAGCAAAGGAACCTTAAGTATTACAGGTTGAGGCCATATATATGCTTGTGAGTTGTGAGTTTCATTTCACAATTTATTGAGATAATATGAGTATAAATCTGTATGAGATAATGGTAGCCAAATGCTAAGTCATCAATTATTGAAATTGAGTTGGTACTTGGGCTTTTGGTTAGGAGTAAAGAGTCCAAAGTTGTTTTCAACACCGCCACCCTTTTGGTTCTCATTAAACATAGCAAACAAATATGTCTCAATTTCCTGTCCTTTCTTGCGGGGAGTCCCTTGCTTCACATGCCCAATTAACCCCTTATAATATTGACCCGCGTTACCAGAAGTCGCCGCCTTACCACCCGCCGAAGGCCACCCACTCTCGGACACTACGATTTGTGTGTTAGGGGCACCCGCCTTCGCCAATGCAGCATACACCGTGTCCACTAATGCATCAAATAAGTTTTGGTACTTTAATCCGTTTTTAGAATCGGTAACTTCGGGGTTGGGTGAAGTAAACAACGCGTACTCTAGTTTAATGCCTGAGGTTAGAGTGTAGGAAAAGTAAGGGTAAATGTTGGCTAATAACGGCGAATTATTATTTTTTAGGAAGTTAACAATTGGATTTATGAATGAGGGTGATTTAAAAGCACCATCAGAAGGTGGGAAGCCAGTAACAAGGTCGCTCTTGATAGCCGTTGAGACTTTGATTTTACCAGCTAAGTTAGCTGATCGAAGAGCATTATGGACATTTTGCATTGCGGGGAGGATTGAATTTGCCTCGGAATCGCCAGGCATGATCTCATTCCCCACTGCAATGTATCTAAAATTTACATTAGAAGCATAAGGGACTATGTTCTTTTGGACCCAAGTAGTTGCAGCAGAAGCAGATGAGCCGAGGGATATAATTTGTGTCCTAGGGACATCGAGAATGAGCCCAATGTTCGACCCTCTAAGAGCCTGGAGGGCCGCTTGGTTGGGATCATACAATCTCATCCTTGTTATTCCCTTTAATTTGTATAGATTTATTACATCTTGTTTCGAAGGTAAGTTATTGCCGTTCATCCCATAACATACACCAATTTTCGCCTCTGCATCACAAGATCGAATTCAACTGTCAGCACAATATGTACACACATACACATATTTTTATATAATAATATAAGATGGAATTTTATTAAAAAAAAATGTTAAATTGGCGTACCTGTTTGTTGAAGGCTAGGTAAAAATACTGCAAGGAGGAGCAAAGTAGCAAAAACTTGAGGGTTACAAATTACAAATCGCCCCATTGTAAAAGAAGTATAAAAAACGTACAGAAAATATTGTAAGGTTATATAGTTTTTGTTAAATAAATCATCATACAAATGCCAGTATTTATAGGGCAATGGAGATTATATTGTATGGACGAAAAGTCTAATATAATTAAAATATGGAGTAATTAATTAGATTATTTAAATTAATACAAAAATAAGAACACGTCCACTAATATGTCTGCGGCTTAATTGGCGTATGATTTCAAAGAAACAATGTCGTTTATGAATGAACATAATTTAATGATATATCTTCATATAGCAGCCCCTTTAGCTTTAATTTGTTTCGTTATGGGTTATACTGTTATAGATAGACTTGTTTACGTGTGAGTACATATTTTTCAACAGCATGGTCGAAATTTTTATAACAAATTTAAATTTCATTACACATGGGAATTCAGGATGCATATGATTATAGGGATTATTTACAAGATTATAAATTTTGATTTCGTGGATCATCTTAACATATAAGCATATATACCACTGCATATGTATTATTGATAATCAATATAACACTAAAAAATATTGGTTCCACAGAATAACCAGAATTGCACACGTGAATCAGTAATTAAGTTTTTCTTTTATTTAATAAGCTAGACAAAATATTGTATTATCTCCGATTCTTATTATTTGTAAGTTTGCAACAACCCAAATTTTACACTGATCATGTTGTGTATTTTGACAAAAGTTTGAGTGTAACACACAATAAAAAAACATAGCCAAATGGGGTCTCATTGGATCTTCTTAACGTGTACATTTTTAATACGTACTTTTTATAATTTTAACAAACACAAAATTAAAGATATTAATCTTTAAAGTTTTGTCTCAACATACGTGATTTTTTAGAAGCAAAATACATGGAAAATTGAGTGTTGCGATTAATAAGAACTAGGGGTAGTAGATTTTTTTTTATAATATACTCGTAAACATCTTAGAACAATAGGTCTAATATAAATTATATATGGATTTTTTTAAGATTACAAAACAATAAAAATGGAGATTGTGGTGGTGGTGGTGGTTGGGGGGGGGGGTAAAATAAAGACGATATTTATTTAATTTGACTACCTAAGTTTCTACCCACCATTAATTAATATATACTATTTTGTCATTATGTAACTGTTTGTTTGCGTTAACCATGAGTTTCTTTAGGAAAAATATTTATTTCATTTCCGTCTAATACATTTTTCAAAAACATAGTTTTACTAGTTTTTTCAAGTATTTCAAGTTTACTTTCATTTTTATTCGTATTAAATAAGTCAAGGCTAAAATTGTCATTTCATGGGAACATCATTCCCTCATCCATAGACTTGTATAATAGAGATCTAAGTTATCCATCAAATGGGACGAAACCGCTCTGATATGCTCTCAACAAATCTCCATAATACAGTAATACTATCAATTAGGAACAGAGGGAATAAATCAGTTAATCCGGCCTATTTTGTTATTGGTTAGATATCGGACCATATTGTAGGCCGCTCTCACAAAGTCACCAAATAGCATTGTCCGTCAACCGTCGGAGATGTGGGGACGGGGATGCCATGAGGGTGAGAAAGGTGGTGAGAATTGAACATGGGGCCAAAGTTTCCATGCCCTAATTAGCTCATAGCTAAGTGGGGAATCCTCAAGAGTCAAGAAATGCTCAAGAGTCAAGACCCCCATCTTTTTCCTATTAATTATGCGTAAAGGTGGCCAACGGGCGGGCTGGGTCGGGGACCGGGCCGAAAATGGGTAACCCGGAACCGACCCTTGGGTGGGGTTGGGCGGGCCGGGCCGGGCTGGGTCAGACGAGGGTCGACCCACGAACCGGCCCGACGGGTTGGGGACCGGGTTGGGCTGGGCTGGGTTGTGGGTTCGTGGGTTGGGTTTGTGGGTTAGGTTCGTGGGTTTGGCTCATGGGTCGGGCTCGTGGGTTGGGTTCGTGGGTTGGGCCCATTGGGTCATGGGTTGGGTTCATGGGATTTGGGGGTTTTGTGGGGGGTTTTGTTGGGGTTTAAGGGGGTTTAAGGGGGTTTGGGGGGTTTTGAGGGGTTTGGGTTTTTTTTTTTTGGGATTTTTAAATTTGTAAATGTAATCACTAGTTGGCAAAAACATGTTAATTATATATTTAACTTGTTAATTTAAATTCGAACAACTAAATAACTAAATATTATGAATTGGAAACGATTGCTGGCTGGATAGAATCCCACGTAATAGAGGTGCGACACAATGGTCAACTTAAATACCAAATCTTGCCTAGATAGATTCCGGGCTCCTGTTTGAGCCAACTAACCAATCGGATTGTAAGTTTTGTAACCTTATGATTAAACTGGAAAGTTCATACAAAACAATGAAACATTTTTAAAATCATGTATTACATATATAATTTTAGTTCTTAACATATATTAAAATCATGTATCACATATATAATTTTAATTCTTATTAAGATATATTAAAATCATTAATCACATATACAATTTTAATTCTTTACATATATTAATATCAACATCACATATATTTTAGTTCTTAACATACATTAAAATCATGTATCACATATATAATTTTATTTCCTAGCATATATTAAAATCATGTATCAAATATATAAGTTTTGTTCCTAGCATATATTAAAATCATGTATCACATATATAAATATAATATTAATTCTTATTTCTTAACCTATATTAAAATCATAAATCACATATATAATTTCAATTCTTTTAAATCATATCACATATATAATTTCAATTCTTAACATAAAATAATAAAAATAATAAAATGCTAGTAATTCGCACGGGCGGGCCGGTCGGGCTGGGTTTCGGGCCGGGCTGGGCTGGGTTCGGGCTGGGTTACGGGTTGGGCTGGGTTCCGAACGGGTTGGGCTACGGGCTGGGTTTTTAAACCACAACCCGTAACCAGCCCGTCTGGGGGCCGGGCTGGTTACGGGTCGGAGCGGGCTGACCCTGGCGGGCCAAAAACCGGGCGGGTTCCGGGCCGGGCCGGGCCAACCCAGCCCATTGGCCAGCTCTATTTATGCGTAAGCCTTGCTCTTGACCTTTGAGCAGTTGAGCGCTCCATCTTTGAAAAATCTAGCAAAATTGACATTTTAATCATTTATATTACGTAATTAGTCGGACGAGAATTTTCTTCTTGCTGACTTGTTGAAACTTCTCGTTCTAAGTTAGGAGTCTTTCCATTCATAAGAGTTGGGTGATATAGCATTTTGAATAATAATGTTACTAGAGATGACTTGGGTTATTATAGATAAATAAAAGCCTTATATTATTTTCTAAAGTTATATTAATGTATATTTAGAGGTGAGAAAAATTGACACGATGCGCTGACCTGATACGAAGTTAAGTTGAGAAAAGTTATCATGATTTGTTAACCTGATATGAAGTGGACTTGTTATTAACTAGTTTGGGGCTTTGGGCATAAAGCCTTGACCCGTTTAAGTAAATGGGTTGACATGATACATTCATTAAACAAGTCGGGTTAGGATTGAAAGGTTCAACTCATTTAAGTAAACTTGTGGACACGACACCATTATATCCAATTGCAAATGAACTAAATATATAAATCTCTCACGACTCGCGAACTCGACACAAAACCGACCCATCAATGTCGGGTTTAGGTCGAAATTTTTTGACTCCTTTAAATAGGGGGGTTCACATAACATGGTCCATTTATATATTAAACAGGCGGGCCTTATTAATTAAGATTAATGAAATTCGACTCATTTATCTAAACGAGTTGGCACGAACCGTTATCGACCCAATTATCAACTCAATATATATTGAAATTTTTGATAAAACTAGGCCTATAGATTGACGTCCTTATAAAAAGAGGCTAAAATGAGTCGAATCTCATTAATCCTAATTTACAACTACAACACGTAAAATGATTTCTAGAATCGCCACTGGATAGCATCCCTATCAACACTTACAAAATTCTCTTCAACATCACCAATCACACCACCTTGTAGCTAGATAGCCACACGTTGCTGCATCCACTGATCCACAAGTGAACCAGAACCAACCAAATTTGGGTTCCTTCAGCTAGGTGCAACAAATGAAACTGGATTTTGGTAATTGTGATCGAAGGTGAATCTGATCTAATTTGGATATTTTAATTTTTTTAAAATAAGCATACAAAAGATACATATATATTAACTGTTCAATATTGATATGGGCACACCCATTTGTGAGAGCACAATTTTCGTTGTTCCTCTTTCAAAGGGTTGTGCCCATATCAACAGTACATTTTGTGTGCCTTTATTATTTCTTCTTAGACAGCTAATTAATATGCATCCTTTGTATGCTTATTTAAACAAATTATCCAAATTAGATTAGAAATAAAGATCGTTTTTCATGAGGCATATCTCCTTCAATTCGTATTTTTTTCCAAATTAGTTCTTGTAAGTGGTCAAATTCGTTGTCAAATTTGAGTACTCAAAAGTTTTCGAGTATTTCGACTTCCATACTTCGAATTATTAGGTGATTCTTTTTGCAATGTAATCTTAGAATATAGAAGTTTATTTTCCAAAACGTTCATTGTATTTGAGGCATTATAGCATACCAAGATTAGGTTGTAAAGTCAGTCTAGTAGACGTGTTAATTTGCAAATCGACAGAAATCAACGTCAACTTCAACGTGTTTCACCTTCGTCCCATAATTTTTTTTTGCTGAATTTTGATCCTAATTTAGTTTTTTTATGTCTAACTTTCACCTATAAAAAGTCAGAGAAATTTGGAGTTCATTTGATTTTTTTTTCATCTTGAAATTCTTTATTGGAGATGGTCAGAATTGTATTTTTTGGAGAAGTGAAAAGTTTTTGCTCGTTGAGAAAATTGGATACTTTGAATTTTTACATGATTCTTTCTGCGTTGGATTCTTAAACCCTTGGATTTGCAAAAAAAAAAAAAAAGAGGAGAGAATGGAGGCAAATTCGCTTATAATTTTGGGTTTGAAAAGTCTCATTTGCTCCTAATTCCTATGCCGTTGGATTCGCAGAGGTTTATCACATCTTGTGCACATGGAAAATTATTTCCTATCTTTTAATTCCTATCTTTTATTTCCTATCTTGTGCGCTTGAGTATACTTTTATTTAGTTGTATTGGATGTGAATTTTGTTTCCGTATTTTAGATATTCTTGAATTATGTATTCATATTCGATGTAGATGCCGTATAGCTATTTATAAATGAATTTTGTCTTCCTGCAAAAAAAAAAAACATACTCCAAAATCAACATCATTAAAGCTATGCAAACTTTTAACTTATTTAAAATATTATTTTTTTTATTGACAAGAAATCAAACCAGATAATATCAAAAACTTCAGATCGGATCAGAGCATGTATATAAAAAAATCAAATTAGATCTTCATATTTGCTTTTACATATGGGCAATGCTATATGCAATGCGCTCCAAAGGCCGCATATAAGTATTTAATATACATTGTTTTTATTATTAAGTTGTGAATTTATCAACAATTCATGAGTAAATCGATCAGTGCAATAAAAGATTATTTAGTGTATATTCTTTCCACATTTAATTTGATCTCTTATACGCAACCCTTTAACCTTTTCTTTTATATATTACTAAGTGTAGCATTATTAAAATAAATTATTTAATTGGAAAAATACTTATTAATACGGAGATTATTAAATGATACCTTATATGACAATTTTTTTCTTCTTATAATTAATGTATAAATGAGGTCAAAGTTTCATCAAATATTCAAATTTGATAAGACAAAAAATTCAAATCAAATTGAAAAAATTCAGATAAGATTAGACTAAGTAACTTTTATTAACATAAAGCTAAATAGATATTACGGCAAAGGAACCTTGTATATCAATTTGAGGCTATATATGCTTGTAATTTTCGTTTCACAATGGTAGCCAAAGGTTAATTCATCAATTAGTAAAATTGAGTTGTTGGTACTTGGGCTTTTGGTCAGGTGTAAAGAGTCCAAAGTTGTTTTCAACACCACCACCCTTTTGGTTCTCATCAAACATAGCAAACAAATATGTCTCAATTGCCTTTCCTTTCTTCAGGGGAGTCCCTTGCTTCACATGCCCAATCAACCCCTTGTAATATTGGCCCGCAATATCAAAACTCGCCTCGTAGCTTGAGTTACCACCCGAAGGCCACCCACTCTCGGACACTACAATCCGCGTGTTGGGAGCACCCGCCTTCGCCAATGCAGCATACATCGTGTCCACTATTGCATCAAATAAGTTTTGGTACTTTAATCCATTTTTAGAATCATTCACTAGGGGAATGGGTGAAGTAAACAACGCATACTCTAGTTTAACTATGCTTGGGTTTGAAGTATAGGAAAAGTAAGGGTAGATGTTGGCTAATAATGGCGAGTCGGTTATTTTTCAGGAAGTTAACAATTGGATTTATGAACGAGGATGATGTAAAAGCACCATCAGATGGAGGGAAGCCAGTAACAAGTTCGCTCACAATAGCCGTTGAGACTTTGATTTTACTAGTTAAGTTAGCTGATCGAAGAGCATTATATACATTTTGCATTGCGGGGAGGACTGAACTTGCCTCAGAATCACTGGGCATGATCTCATTCCCCACCGCAATGTACCTAAAATTTATGTTAGATACATACGAGACTACATTGTTTTGGATCCAAGTAGTTGCAGCGGAAGTATAGGAGCCGAGGGACACGATTTGTGCCCTAGGGACATCGAGAATGAGCCCAATGTTCGACCCTCTAAGAGCTTGGAGGGCCGCTTGGTGGGGCCCATACAATCTCATTCTTGCTATTCCTCTTGACTTGTATAGCTTTATTACATCTTGTTTCGAAGGTAAGTTGTTGCTACTCATCCCATAACATACGCCAATTTGTGCCTCTACATCACAAGATCGAATTCAGTATGTACGATATGTATATATAGACATATCTTTATATATAAGATGGAATTTCATATAAAAAAAATAGATATATATATATATAAAAGTAAAATGTTAAATTAGCATACCTGCTAGTTGAAGGCTGGGTAAAAATACTGCAAGAAGCAACAAAGTAGCAACAACATGAGATTTACTGATTACAATTCGCCCCATTGTAATTTGTAATAGAAATTAAAAAAAAGAAAAGAAACAAAAACGTACAAAAAATTATTGTAAGGTCATATAGTTGTTGTTTAATTTATAGGAGAATGAAGATTTATAAGAACACGTCCTAATTAGCTGGGCTCCTTGAGGGCTCCAACTTTGAAAAAATCAAGCAAAATTATTGACCTTTATATTACGTAACTAGCTAGCTAGTCGGACGAGAACTTTCCTCTTGACTTGTTGAAACTGCTCATTCTAAGTTAGAAGTCTTCCCATTCCTAATAGTTGGCTGATATATCCAATTTTACAGATTAACCAAAAAAATTAAATTAAAATACCTTTAATACCTTTAATTTCAGTTTAGTTTCAAATTTTCTCCAGGTCTTTTTTTGTTTTTTCTTTCTTTTTCCAGATTAGTGTGTGTTTTTCCAGGTTAGTGTCTAGTTTTTCCAGGCGAGTGTTTATTTGTTCAGGTGGGTGTTTATTTTCTCCAGAGCAGTGTTTATGTTGTTCAGCCGTTCAGGTGAGTGTTTATGTTATTCAGCCGTTCAGGTGAGTGTTGATTTGGTCCAAGTTAGAGTTTATTTTTTTTTCAGGTAATTCCTTATTTTGTCCAAATGAGTGTTTATTTTTCCAGGTGTAGTAGTCCAACTAGTCTGACAACAACTGTGTGTCAAACATGTGACACAATACATTTTCTAATTATTCTTATTATTATTATTTTTATTATTATTATTATTATTTTTATTATTATTATTATTTATTATTATTATTATTATTATTATTATTACTACTACTACTGCTGCTGCTGCTATTAGTGTACTACCTTCGCCCCAGTTTAGTTGCAGCATTTAGGTAATTATTTCTTCCTATCTTTCTCCATATCACATGCATGTTATCCTTATTATTATATTAATTTTCATACTTACAAACAAATTTTTGTCTAAGAGTCGATCCCACTAATTTATTGCAATTAAATTGGGACGGAGTTAATATTTTTTAAGGGTAAATCATGCTCGCTCTGAGGGGATAGAAAACATCCACACCAAGTTACAACCACTTGTAGCTTTGTATGCCACACCATATTTAATTTCAAAACTACAACGTTTTCAAGTTACAACCTCTTCTAATGGAAAGCTACAACTAACTACTTGTAATTTTTGATAAAAAAGCAATCGTAGGGCCCATATGGACATTGGTATACCTTGTTGCTTTGTGAAGCAATGTAGCTCCCACAAAATATAACTAATTCCAAATGTGCTCCAACAACAAAGCTTGGAAATATAACAATTCATAATTTGCAAGTTAGTCCTCCACTCCATCCACTGGAGTTGCCAATAGAAGTCCTAAAAAACGGGGCCTAACACTCCTCATAATTTACCAAGCGACTAACAAACAAGACTTGATTATTGAGGCACTTGCCAATTTGCCATCCTATTCGGTATTGGCTTGTTGAGGTATGAGGACATACTACTGGATAGCTAGTGGCCACGAAGCCCACGATGGTACTACCAACACAACAAATGAATCCAAAAAGAAATGCAACTTGGCCCAGGGATAATTGGATAAATCACATAGCACACACAATAACATATATGATATATCTATCTATACTTCTATACTAAATAATAAAATAAAAAATCATTTTTTTTTAATGTTTTCCGCAACATATATAGTGGAACAAATTAAGAGGGGAGGGGTGTTCGGGTTTTAATTTCTCCTTTGTTAAAAGATCTAGTAACTCCGTTGTTCATGACCTAGCTAAAATGAGTAAATAATTTATTCATTTTATGAACAAACCTAACTATTTATGACAAAACTTACTATTAAAGTGAAAGATAAAGAGCAACTAACTTTGTGTGTGTTGAGTATCCATTTAAAAAAAAATTATGTGGGTTGCTTGATTAAGCAATTTTTTTTCTTTGAAGAAAAGAGAAAGTAGAGTTTGTTAGGAATTAACATGCAAAGTCCATCAAAGCTTTAATGTTCGATGGATAGTCATCCCCACTAGAAAGGAACATATGTTACGTGCAACCCCATGAGTTACCTAAATTTGCCAATGATTGTAGATGATATATACTTCAGTTATAAGAGTTCGTTTGTTGATGATTTCATAAAAAAAAAACTTATTTAACTTAGCTAAACAATACATTACTCCGTATCTTTTTTTTAGAAGCTAGAGAAGTTTGCACATTGATGCTGTGTCATATGAGCAAAACTACATATTATTGCTATTGCTATTGCTATTGGCCTATTACTATTGCCATAATACTTCCATTGTAATTAATCAATCGTCATACATACTTTAGTCATTATTTTTTTTTTGTGTAAGAAAAAAAAATCCAGTGACAGAAATACAACAACTTGTTGACGTTCCTAAGTTTACCAATGATTGTAAATGATATATTTTTTTAGGAGTTATGGCCATAGCTTAGGCTTAGTGGTGAAACACGGGATCCGCTACGGGTTGAGTACACGAGCTCCTCCCGGCATGTTCTAGGAAGTTATGGTGAAACACGAGATCCATAACGAGTTATAGTGACCGGTCCAACAAAGATGTTATATTATGATTATACGATTGATATGTTAAGATGGAATCATAAGATGAAGATTAAGATGATTTCAAAGATGATAAGATAAGTTATGATCGTATATGATATGATATGTTAAGAATATGATAAGATATGATTATGACAAGGAATGAATTATGATTATGATAAGATATGAATTATGATGAAAAGATATGATTATGATTTATTAATGATATAATTTAAGAAGGGTTAAGTATAAGTTAAGGATTGGGATAATTTAAGAAGTATATTATAAGTCTTTCGCTGTGTATTTCTGAAATTATTACGAACATGTATGAGTATAAATACACGGATGATGTATGTATTTTGGTATGTATTCTAACCGTATTTTGCAGGATTGATTATACGTACTTTATACGCGAATATACGTATTTTAACCGTATTTCTGCAGGGGTATTTATACGTATTTTTATACGTACCTTTATACGTATTTATATACGTATCTGTATGCGTATTTTGTACGTACTTTTATACGTATTCTTGTATGTACGTTTATACGGAATTTGTGTATTGATGTGTAAAGCATGTATTAAATTCTTTATAGTTTTTATGATATTTTTCTATGCTATTATGTGTTTGGTGGTCCCTCGATTAAATGGGACAGCCTAGTTACTCGCCACTGACGGTGGACCCCCCCCCCCCTCAGTTTCAGGTGATGTTGCAGCAGATTAGAGCAGGCTTCGCAGGATGGGCTTGAGTGTTTAGGCCTTTATTCTTAAGTTTCTAGTATTTTTCCAGAACAATTTAACATTTATTAGTTTATTACATGTTCCCAGCATGTTGGGACAGTATTTCTAGACTTTTGGATGTAATAACAATTAGTGATTTATTATGGATTTTAGTTGTTATATTAATAAAAGATCATTCTCTCATTTATATTGATAATTTATTGTTTATTAAGATTAAGTAATGATCCGAATGTCGATTTCCCTTCGTAAATCGACAAGCTAAAAAGTCGGGTTGTTACAACCATACTTAAGGTGTGTGATTCATTCGTCTGAAATTTAATTTCTGATCTGATTTGATCTGAATTTTTCTGATATGATCTAAATTTTTCTGATTGTAGTAATAGTTATAATTATTCTGATACGATCTTAACTTTTCTGATCTAATCTGATTTTTTTTTATCAGATATGGAAATTTTAGAAAATAAGCACATGATTGCTTATTTAACTTGAATCAAACGCACACTTATTACTATAATATACTCAGCCAGGTTCAATTTGTTATTACGTATTTCGTTTTGATTATATTGTTTCCTTTTATATGATACGTTTGGAATCTTTCCATTTATATATACCAATATTATTGTTCCGCAATTCATAGCATCTATAATTGTATTATTAAGTTCAAATTTATCTTGATTGTGTTTGACTCAAATAAAAAAAAATTGCAATAAATTATCACAAGCATTGAGTGAGACTTAGAATTAGTTTTTTCTTTCCCTTTAATTAAAATATATACAATCTATTTACCTAAATAAATGTGCAAGATTCCAAACACAATTAACAAATGAAAACGGATTGAGTACTTCGTATGAAGTCGTGATACAATTGAAACCCCTAGGTTTAGACCTTGCTGCACACATATATGATGATTAGGGACGTCAATGAGTTAATGCACTCGTGAACAGCTCGCGAACAAACCCGGTCAAAGCTCGTTCGTATGTAAATAAACAAGTCCGAGCAAAATTTTCAATTAATAAACAAGTTTTACTTGAACAAGGTAGTACTCGACTCGTTAAGGTTCGCAAACAGCTTGTTCAAGTTCGTTAATAAGCTCGTTTGTAATCATCTAATACTCATTAAAAGCTCGTTTAAAACTCATATATATATACTTCGAATTTTAAAATATATTTATTTATATTACTTATCATTTAGCTAGATACCATACTTTGTCTTGGTTATAAATTTGGAATAATATCATACTTTGTATTATTCTTTTAAAATTTTAAATTTTATACTTATGCTTGGCCAAAGGTAAAATTAGAAATAATTAATAAAATAATAGATACAAAACTCATTTAAACATATGCTCGTTTATAACTCAGCTCGAGCTCGAATATGTAAACGAGCAGCTCGAGCCGAGCACGAACATAAAAAAAATTAAACGAGCTTGAACAATTTTTTGGAAGCTCGGTTATGCTAGAGCCGAGCTCGAGCTTGATTAATATTAGTCAAGCCTAGCTCGAACAACTTACTACTCGGCTCTGCTCGTTGACATCTCTGATGATTTATTTATCTTCCCTTATTAAATATGTGTATTGGCTAAATTGATTAGAGTGACCTAAATAATAAGTCTTCATTAATAATAAATTAATAATGAGAGAAGTTGCTAATACTTCGTCATGAAAGATTTGAATGACCGGATTCCCCATTTAATATTGTATCTAGATTCCCATAGCCCAATCATTTAACACCCACCACAACCCTTGCCAAAAAAAAAACACCCACCACAACAAAAGCCTATCTATTTTTCGAATAGATATTTACACTTTAAAATTACTTCTGAGTTTCCACACTCCATTTTATTAATATGTTTTGAATTAAAAAATTGAAGAAACTGTAACGTGAGAAGTAATTTTAGAGTATCAATATTACTGTATATTAATTCCATATTTCGTTAGTGTTCAAATGTTCACTAGTAGTAGTAGAGAGTATTATGAAATGTGAACTATTCCTTAAATTTGCAGACTACCTCTTTCCCATCCAGCTCCAACCACATTTTCAAGATTCAAGAGGCCCCATTTCACCATTTGTAATGCCACCTCCATTCCAAGACTTTCTGTAGCAACTTCAACCATTACTGGATGGATCCCAATTTGTTGCCATTGCTATGAGCCTATGACTCTATGAGGTTCCCTTCAGCATCCCACATTAATTACCACCCCAAGAACCATGCTGCCCATGTCAATGTTGCATATATAGAGCACCATTTCCTCTGTTGAAACCTTTCTCGATCGCACCCATGTAAGAAAGAATGGCAACAGATCGGACTCGGATTGGATTTTGCACAATCCGACTCCAACCCGACACTAGTCGGAGTCAGATTTTTTTAGGCAGAGTCAGACGCGGATTTTTATTTTGTGGATTTGGATCGAATTTTTTCTTGCGGATTGGGTCGAACTAGAGTCAGATCTGGACCAATAAATTATAATTCCTAAATGAAACAAATGTCTAATAAAATTAGATATTATATTTAATAAAATATATAATTACTACCAAATACTTTATATAAAACTAAACAAATTTATTTGAAAACTACTTAGAAAAACAAAATTCTCACTATATGTTGGAGTTGGTCTAATAACTTGCCGGATTTTTTTCCCAACATCCGACTCCGACTCGGAGTTGAATTATTTTAGATAAAATCAAATGAAGATTTTAATTTTTCGAATTCAAATCAGATTTTTTTCTTGCGGATCGGGCTAAGATCGCTTCCGGACTATCCTTACACTCAAGCATGCTTCCAAAGCCCATTAATGGAGCCTCCTAAATCAGGTTATAGAATTTTGAGGAAGCCCAATATCCTTAACTCGTGTGCACACTCAAGACAAGTGTGTGTGGGTCATGTACATAAATATTGAAATTAGGGATGCAAGTAGGGAGGTCAAGTAGGAGACCCGCCCCATCCCCACTCCAAATGGGTGGGGATGGATCCTAGTTTGGTGCGTGGTAGGGCGTGGATGGAGATAAAAGTTGTACCCGCAATGGGTGATGGGGCGGTGGTGGATTTTAGGTTGTACCCGCCCCGTCCCCGCCTCGCCCCGCCCCGCCCCGCCCCTTCCTCAAAAAACCTACATCTTACCTATTTAAAATATGTTTTTCAACAAATCTAATGCTTATTTCCTTTAATTAAAAACAAATTATAAGTTCATAACACTCATTTATAATTTTTCGTATTGTATATGTGTTTTTTATATTAGTATTTGAAATTTTATAAGTTATATGAATATTATTTAGTAATTTTCGAATGAGGATTAAATGAATGGTGGGGTGGGGAAGGTGGGGATTTGGTAAGGATGGATACCCAAGTGGGTGATGGGATGGGGATGATATTAATTGTTTGTTAGGGGTGTTTTGGGAATGGGGATGAGTTTCAGACCCAACGCGGGGATGAAGATGGGGATGAAAAAGTCAGGCGGAGATCAATGGAGATGGGAATGTCAAAATCCGCCCCGCCTCACTTGCATCCCTAATTGGAATATATTTGTCTATTATTAATATTAGAATGTTTGTTAGCAGAGAAGTTTGCATATTGATGCTTTGACATATGACCAAAACTATATTATTGCTTTTGCTATTGCCTTCATACTTCCATTGGATTTTTGTGTGTAAATTATAGTTAATCAAGCATCATACTTTACACAACTTGTTGATGGTACCTAAGGTTGCCAATTATTGTAGATGGTACCTTAGTTGTAAACTTGTAATAGGTTGCTGATAATTTCATCAAAAAAACAAGCAATACATTATTTGATACCTTACATGCATCCTTTTCTTTTTCAGTGCATAAGGATCGAAGCCACTAATGACAATGATGTGGAAGAGATTCGATCTTAGTCATTTGGTGTACGTAAGTACGTACACACTATGATTTGATGTTTCTTAAATCTAACACAACCATTAATCATAACTAATTGCAAAAAACTAACATTATTACATACATTTAATTTAATTTAAAGCAATGCTAATTAATTAGCATATATTATATTAGCTAGTTACTAAAGCAAAGTTGTCCATACTTGGGGTAGCCATCAGGAGTAAAAAGCCCATAATGACGCTCACTTTCATCCCCAGGTTTGAGATTCTCATCAAACATTGCAAATAAGTAAACCTCAATCTCTTGACCTTCTGTTAACGGCGTTCCTTTCTTAACATGTTGTATCATATTTTCGTAAAACGTCTTTGCATTTTCCACCGTGGCAGCCGCTTCTATGCGGCTGCTGCTTGACGCCCCCCCACACCCTTTCTGCTGCTGCGTCGTCGGATCGCAACCGCTTGTCATCCTCCGGTTTCTTTTTTTACTAGGAAATCCACCCTTCGAAGGCCATTCACTTTCCGACGCCGCTAACTTCGGACTATATCCGTTTCCGACGCTCTCCTTTTTACTACCCTCGTACAGTGAATTTTTGTTGTTATTTTGGGAGGCAATAACTTTCTCTACGGCCACATATACGGCATCGTATAGCGCATCGAATAAATTCTGATAATTTTTACCAGTCTTTGGATCTGGAACCGCCGTCGTTTTTGCAGTAAATAACGCATAGTCTAGGGGTATTTTTTCGTCATTTATATAAGCATTGTAAGGTTGAATGTTAACCAACAATGGTGCATCATACTTTGTTAAGAAGTTTATAATTGGGGTCATATATGATAAATCTCTGAACGTACTATTTGAGGGTGGGTACGAATTTGTGATTAGGCCTGTATCAATCGCTGTCGAAACCTTGATTTGCGATTCAAATTGGGATTGATCGACCAATGAATCCAAAGAATTTTGAATGTTTTGCATGGCGCATTCTAAGGAAGAGGCTTGTTCATCGGACGGATGGATTTCGTTTCCGACGGCGATGTATTTAATCGACTGAGCATAGTCGACCACATTGGTCGCAACCCAGTCGTCAGCGGTAGATTGGTCGTTAGCTATGGGTATAATGTCTTCATTAGCGACTCCTAACATGAGTTTGATGTTGGTTTCTTGTAAGCTTTGGAGTGTGTCTTGATCGGGTTTGTAAAGTCTCATTGCCCCTATGCCGTTGGATTCGTAGAGGTCTACTACATCTTGTGCACACGGTAAGTTGTTTCCCATCATTCCATTACATACTCCTATTTCTGCCTCTGCCATGCATATATATTATATTAAATCATCAATAAGTGAAAACATGAAACATATGCTTCCTCCATTCCAAAAAAAACGCAACAGTCAACATTTCACACATGCCGGGACGAAACTTTGACCATTAATATCTATGATTATGAATAATTAAAAAATATAAAAAGTTGATATTAATATAGTATTTAACGAGACGAATCTAACAAGATCCCACTTGACTATGTTTTATATTATGTGTAAAGCTCAAAATTTGGTCTAAGTATACAATGTGAATAGTGCAAAAATTTGACTGTTGCGTTTTTTTTTGAAACGGAGGAAGTACTAGTTTGTGAATATATATAAATTATCAGTGTTAAAATTATTTATTTTTTCTGAATTTATTTTGTTTCCTTGTGTACTCAAATATCTTCATAAAAATGCATGTTAAAAAAGTGTGTTGCGACTTGCGACTAATATGCAGCAAAAGAAGTGTGCGTTATTAGAGCATTCACATTCCACAATGGTAATTTTGAAGGACTTGCTTGCAAATATGTGAAATTATCTAGTGAGACGGTCTCACTAGAAAAAGTTCTTTAAAATAAAAACTTGCAAAAGTTACAAAAAAAACTATATAAATAATTATATAAGTTAAAACTAGTTAATAACTCTCTATCCATTTTAAAGAACTTTTGCAGATTTTTCATAACTTTTGCTAGTGAGAGTCGTGAGACCGACAAACCTGGTCTCACCAGAGACCTTTTCTTTTATCATACATAAAAGTTAGAAGAATACCTGTTAAGCGTAGATGAATGAAGAATAAGAAAGGTAGAATAAACGGCAAAGAGGCGATGACCATGGAGGAATTCCTGTGTATGGCCATAGACTCAGGCTAAAAGAAAGAGTTATAATTAGGTTGTATTCAATTCGATATTTAGTGCCCCCCAATCCCTTTATATAAAAAGGCAACAGCAACTGCTTATGTTTGTTCCGAAGACCAGTACTCCTTTCATAACATAAAACTTTCAACATTTGATTTTGCACGCATTTTGAGGAAACGATTTAAGGGTGTAAACGAAGGAACTTATGTTATGGAGAAAGTACTTGATTGACTAATATATTTTTTTTAGATAATGTGTGGGATAGTAGGCCTTGGAACAGGGCCCTACAGCAGGTCACCCGGCCCAATTTTTAGCCAACACACACATTTGTAAGGAGATAATAAGGAATCCTCGCAAATAAATGCGGTGAGAATCGAACCCAGGACTTCGTGCCTGGAATTCTAAAGCCTTAATCACTGGGCTATGACTTGATCCTCACTTGATTGACTAATATTCAACCGCACTTTTACTTACATTGATATATACGGTATACAAATATACAATACTCCGTATCATACAACTATCAAGTATCAACTTCATATCTCTCTTTGCCGGAAAAAAAGAACTTCATATCTTCTCCATTCATCAATTCATCATATCATAGCAATCATACTCGTACTATATAAAAATCTAGTACGGAGTAATAAAAAAAAATCATTCTCATCTTTTTTAGTTCCTTCGATCTGTATTACTCGCAAACACATTTATCGACTGTCGGCACATTTTTATCTAGAGATTTGAGTCTGTAAATGAATAAATTAAGTACAGTGAAATAATTTTAAAATAATAATTTATGTTTTTACTCTTTCTTATGTTAAAATCATCTTAATTAATTTGGTCATTTACATTTGCATATTTTTCTTCCGTAAAATTCATATCAAAAAATTCTGTTACAAGTAATATGAAACAAATGAAGTATTAGTTACTAAGAAATAAAAATGTGTCGTTTGAATTAGTTTAATATTTTTTCATTTATCTTTTATATGGTACGTTCGATCTCAAATTCTCAACTATTCAATTAGGGTGCATTAAAAAGTTATTTAATAATATATAGGGATATTCCGCTGCAATGATATTTTAAATGTATCTTTTAATTTGTCTAAACAAAAAAAAAGATTGTTTCTTCCAAAAATTAAAATTTACAGTCATTCACATAATTATAAACAAACATTTCCCCTTTCACCCAACCATCCCACAAAAAGGAAAAAAAAATTATTTACTATATTCTATGGACTATCAAATTTCTATGATAATGAAAATGTAAATTTTTTATGTACAAACTATATCAATATGGGTGTCTATTTATAGAGAATTAATAAATATGAATTTTGTTGCTTTTATTTTATTTTTATGAATTTTATATTTTGTAATATTTTCATTTTAAAAAGTTCATAAATTGTAATAACTTTTCTTAATTATTAGAATTGATGCTAATTGAATTTTTAGAAACATTTGAAGGGTAACATAGACTTATTCCGGGGGACACACTCCCTTAGCTTATATAATACTAGCCTTGTGTGCACGCTTTGCGTGCGGCGATATTTTTAATGTATCTTAAAAAATCGAAGGTTTTTGTTCGAGAAATTGATTTTTTTTTTATAAAATTCACACTCATTCACATAATCGTAAACAAACATTCCCCTTTCATACAGTCATTCCACAACAATGAACAAAATCAGCTATCAAATTTCTACGATAATATAAAGGTAAAATTTTTATGTAACAAACTATATTAAAATGTGTGTCTATTTATAGAGAATTCAAAAATATAAATTTTGATTATTTTATTTTATTTTTCTGAATTGTATATTTTGTAATATTTTAATTTTAAAAAATTTAAAAATTGTAATAACTTTTAATTCCTTAATAAATAAGAGTGATGTTATTTGATTTTTGTAATATTTTATTTGAGGGGATACCATGGCTCCCCTTGGCTTATATAATAGAGATAATAGATCATGTGGTTAGAATTTTGAAACTCCTATGACTATTTTTACGTAGTATTTTATTAGCTGTTTTTTTAGAAATATGTGACATGTCATTATTGTGATTACAAACACAAGCTCTTGTAGGTATTTTTTTTTTTTTTTTTTTTTTACACTTATTCTATCATTTATCAGGCCGGGCTTATCAAATTTGAACACATCAAATTAGAGCTAATAAGTTCCGATTATTCCTGATATGCTCTAATAATTTCTAATCAAGCTAACAAATTATAATAAGTTACAATCAATTCTAAACCGTTCTATCAAACACATAAAGACACTATAGAAAACTAGCATTAAAAAAAAAAAGACACTATAGAAAACTAGCATTAAAAAAAAAGTAGAAAATTTATGCAATTTGTTTTTGACGGGAATTCATGCTAATAATTGGTCGGGTGGTAGGTGGTTACCGGTCAAAATGGATATTAAATAATACTCCCCGTTCAAGGTTATCATACTATTACTATAATATACTATTATACTCAGTTAGGTTCAATTTGCTATTACGTATGTTGTTTTGATTGTTACCTTTTACGAGTTACCTTTGGAATCTTTTCATTTATATATAACAATTTTGCTGGTTTGCAATTTATAACATCTATAAATTTATTATTATGTTCAAATTTATCTTGATTGTGTTTGATTCAAATAAAAAAAATCAATAAATTATCACAAGAAATATTATCTATTTTTCCAAATAACCGTGCATGATTTTAAACATAATCACATAAATAACAAAAAGAAACGGAAAGAGTACTTCGTATGAAGTTGTTATACCATACAATTGATATAGGAAGGGTCGTCTTTGAATGCCATGCTTGAAGCCCTAGGTTTAGACATTGATATGATGCACACATATATGATGACTAGCCTTGAGTGCACACTTTGTGTGCGATGATATTTTAAATATATCTGTTAATTTGTTAAAAAAAAAAGGATGTGGTATGTTCGAAAAATTGAAACATTTTTCAAATTTACGTTCATTCACATAATTATAAACAAACTTTTTTTCCTTTTATCCGGCCACCCCACAAGGCCATAACAATGAACAAAATAAAAGTTTGTTTACTACATTCTATTAGTTATCAGATTGTTACGGTAATCAAAAGATAAAAATTTTATCTGACAAAGTATATTAATATGGATGTCCATTTATAGATAATTAAAAAATACAAATTTTGGTGTTTTTATTTTATTTTTACAAATTTTATATTTTGTAATATTTTCATTTTAAAAAGTTAAAAAATTACAATAACTTTCCTTAATAGTGAGGAGTGATGCTCATGGAATTTTTGGAATTTTTTGGAGGGCAAAATAGACTTTTCCAGGGGGACACCATGGCTCCCCATTGACTTATATAATAGAGATTTATTTATCTTCCCTTCTTAAATATGTGTATTGACTAAATTGATTCAAGTGTCCATAATAAGTTATGGCTCAAGGTTTAGTATTATACACATTTTAAAAATATTCTTCATTAATAATAATGATATTTGCTAATCTGATCTGAACTTATTGTCTAATTTGACTAAATTTTGACCGCGTATTATGTTAATCCATAAGGAAAAAACTGTATCAATTGAGATCTTATTTTATTTGTAGTACTGAATAGTTTTTTAATATGTAATTTTAATAATAATTTTAATTTATTACAAAATTAAAGATATTTAAAGTTAAAAAATATCAAATTAAATCATATGATCTGATCTAATCTAAACTCATTTTTTTTATTTGATCTTAAATAAGTAATAAAAAGTTGAAATAAGATGAATCAAACAAGGCCTTACTATTGTATCTAGACTCCCAAATCCTAATCCTTTAACAGCCACCACCGCAAAAGCCAATCCATTTTTCCTTTAGTGTTCAACTGTTCACTAGTAGTAGTAAAGAGTATTATGAAATGTGAACTACTCAAATTTATTAGTTTGTGGATTGTGAATATTTGCGATTCACACAATCAAATAAATACTTTACATAACTACTACTTGTTCATGAGATGTGAGTCTTAGCCTAATGATTAAGTCTTGATTATCTTTTGAATGTCGAGCCTGAGGTTTCTTACCTTCCCCCTTGCGTAAACATGTGACACAAGGCCTAATATATAAAACCTAGACTATCAATTGAAACATGATTGGTTTCGTATAAAAAGTGGATTTCTAATCTTCTTCATAAAAATATTTTGTCCCGGAATTTATAATTAATGGATTCATAGAGAGAATAATGGAGATTGAATTTGCAAACAAGTTGTATATGAAATTTCAACCCAATAACTTTTATCAAATATACTCAGAAGAAGTTTGTTGATATGCCACATCATCATAATCACTCGATCTTTAGTAATCAATTAATCACTATAATACGGAGTAGTAAGTTTTGTTGGCGAAATTTGCTCACAAACTACAAGAGGTAAAGATCGAGTGATTATGATGATGTTTACGACATTATTACTACCTTTTATTACTACTATTATTTTTTACGACATGTTTGGTTGGAAATAAATTGTGATAATTTTGTTAAGGAATTTTCTTTTTGTAATTCTCAAGCTTGAATTTTTGTCACATTTGCAATTGCCATCTATTACGAGGGAGGGTGGTATACTGAGAGTTTGGATGTGAATAAATATTTAGGAAGAAAATTAGCGGCAAGCCAGTACTACAATGAGAATAAATATTAGTTTCCCTTTCAAATTTAACTGTTAATTCATTTTTATTATCGTTATTTATGGCCGATTATTAAACAAGTTGTACATGGTGTGCTATTAGCCGCCTTAAGTTTGTCCTTGGCTAAGTGCCTAAGTAGTGGGTTCCTAGTTCACGTGAAACATAATATCCTTAGTTGCATTAAATTATTCATTTTGGTTTGTTGTGGAGTCGATCATATTCTTCTACATGTATGTCCATGGAATTGGTACTTTGTGCGTCATACCTAATGCCCTACTTACAAGCAAACAAGCACATAGGAATTATAGGACTATATATATATATATGTGTGTGGTGGCAATTCTGTTTGAATAATCAAGACTCGCGCGCTTGGAAAATTATGATGTATAAAATATAAAAATGATAGATATTTCACAACCATATATACAGTGAACTTTTAACAATTATTTGAGACTTTGAGAAGACTAGAGCACTGGACTAGCTAGCCATTAAGGCACTAAGGGCTCGTTTACATTAGCTGAATAGAGATGAATTGAACTGAACTGAATAGAAGTGTATTAATTGAACTAAATAGAGATGAACTGAACTGAACTGAATAGAGATTAACTGAACTAAACTGAACTGAACTGAATTGAACTGAACTGAACTGAATATAATCTGAAGTAAACAAACCCTAAGCTGTATCGTGATAATACAATTATGAGCATATCAACTATGGAAATGGACTCAAACCAACTTTCTCAAATATAAGCCGCCCTATTTAAATTATGATTTGATCAATTGAGGTACAAGTCTTAATCTAGTTGTTAAGTCGATCTTAATTACCCTTAAATTTTAGTTTAGGTTTGAAACTCATCGCATACATTTGCAATGATTCATTATCTTCTTCCTTTCAAATACATATTTCGTTGAGATTATTGGACTAGGTAACCTGCAAGGCGCGCAAGTCAACAAAAGAAATAAAATTATGATGAATTGGGGTGGGGAAGGGGGACAAAACAAAGACATTTTCATGAATTGATAGACTTGAATGACCACATAGGGATCATGGGCCTTTTGGCACAACCAAACATCCTCAATGTATATTTATAACAATTTATACTATGTATATGTATATACTATAAATTGTTATAAATAGATAAAATAGTATAACAATTTATACTAAATTTGTATATACATGTATCCAGAGATCTATTAATAAATAATAATTATAAAATAGTTGTTTAGTAAACTGATTATTTTTAATTTATTTAAATTGCTCTTACGGTATATATGATTGGAGGTGCTTTTGTGGATCAATGATCCTCCTATAATAATTCTGATCACCTTTTTCTATTCACCCTAAACCCTTAAATAAAACTCGTACGTGTGTTATAGATGTCTCAGATTGTCATTTTAATTTCTAGGGCATGCCTAGTTTTGGCACAATTATGAATTATTTTATCATGTGTCGAGGTCCTTGGGTCCTTGCTAGTGATTGTGACTATATCAAGCCAAGAGACGCATAAGAGAAATGAATATTATTAGCTAGGGATTGTGAAACCATGGGAAATATGGGCCAATAAACAGATGAATTCTTGGTTTATGTCTGGGGACTGGCACTTCAATCATTTTTTCATCATTTCAATAATTCAATTGAATTTTTTTTATTCACAATTTATCATTTTTTTTAATTCACAATCAAATCATATTTTTTTTATTCACAATCAAATCATATTAATCCAAATTATTAATTGATCATGTTCACAATTCATAATTAAATTTCATTTTCTAATATTAATATATATCTTCTTATACAATTGATGCAATATCGGCTAATGTCATTTTATGATACCAATTTTTTTATACGTGTGGCCAATATTGAGAAATTAATTACAAAGAGAATGATTGGAGTTTAGAGAAAGTTATATACTTCGATCCCTTTATTTACTTTATTTGTTATATTTTGACCAAAATTTTCTCACATACTTATTATAAATGAAACAAATAATTAAAGTGAAACAGAATGAGTAAATTACTATATAAATTTTGAGACAATTGTTAGTTCACATGACATGAAGTCACTAGTAGTCATAATTGAAAACTTAGGGGCATAGAGGGCTCAATCAAATACTCCGTATACACTATTAAGTACAAGTATAATGCAAAAATTATCCCGTTTCAACTTTTAAGTTTCCAAAAAAAAAGAAGTTAATTATATATGATCAACATGTTTCATAATAAGTATAATAGAACTAAATGTATATAGTCAAACTGTAGCCTATTTTATTACGAATGGTAGATGGAACCTCTACTTAATTTTCCAATTTCTTCCCTTAGATGTTTGTCATACTATTCTTAGTATTCCCTTTCCTTCTTCCCCCCTTATGAATGAACCATGTTGGGGTTTTGCTTCTGATGGCCAATTTACTCTCAAATCTGCCACATGGCTAGCCCATTGCATTCTTGCTTATACTCCTAAATGAGACTTTAATTGGCTTTGGAAATTGGATATGAATCCCAAGAGCCAAATTTGTGCTTGGCAATTTTTATATAGCGGTCTCCAAGTCCGACAAAATCTTGCTTCTCGTGGTCTTCCCCTCTCTCCCCTTTGTCCTCTTTGCCTATCGGCTGAGGAATCTCAGGACCATCTTTTCCTTCTCTGCCCAATTGTTCTTCCCATTTGGTCTCACGTTCAGTCCATTCGTTAGATTTTACCTCTGCCTAGTCAACCCTCCCTTTCCTCTCTTCTCTCATGTCTTCATAGTCAGCACTATGCCTCCATGGTTAAAGTTCTGCATATCTTATGGAGTATTTGGAAAGCGCGGAACAGGTTAGTTTTTCGTAATTCTTCTTTTTCTTCTATTGCTGTTTTCACTCAGGCTTTCTCGTATTGTAATGAGTGAAAATCTCGTCTCTCAATAGATGCTCTACATGCTATTTATAATACTGCCAACCCTACGCCTACTTCCCCGGGGCCTTCTTTTGTCCGTTGGCATCCTCCTCCCCCTGGTACAATTAAATTAAATTTTGATGGTTCAGCTGCTAGTAACTCTGCGTCTGCAGGTGTTGTCCTTGGGATCATAACGGTACTTGTATTGCAGTCTGAGCCTTTTTTTTGGGCAATGCTTCTCCCCTCGTTGCTGAGGCCACGGCCCTACGGAAGGGTCTTTTATTATCTTGACAACATAATCTGACCAACATGTTTATTGAAGGAGATAACCTAACAGTTATTCGTGTTTTGCAGGGTAAATTCAGTTGTCCTTGGAAGATGCAGCTGCTTATGGATGATATTCGCTCCATCCTCCGATACTTTGCGGCCTACTATTCTCTGCTCACATTTTCCGGGAAGTGAACCACACTGCGGATAATATTGCGTCCCTCGGGCGTTGGATCTCCATGCACATTGATATCGATCCTTTCTTAGATGCTAAATTCTCTTATTTTTCATCTTTAGATAAGTCAGGATTTCTCTTCGAGAGGAAGATCGGAGCTCTTGATTTTTTCTTGTTTATTTTTACTCCAAAAATAATAATAATAATAAAAGGAAACCTTTTTTATCTTTAAAAAAATATATATACTATTTCATTGTGATAAGCTAAAGAATACGGGGAAGTGGGGAGAGGATGTGGTGCCTACACCACCTTTGCAGCGTAAAGGTGCAGAGTTTGATAAAATGCTGAGTTTAATGTGTTATATGGGTTAATTAATAATACATTACTAACCAACAACATCCTCCTATCCTATTACTAGATAAAATGGCTACAAATAAAAATAT
Organism: Salicornia ramosissima; assembly: GCA_951394345.1. Classification (NCBI taxonomy): domain Eukaryota; kingdom Viridiplantae; phylum Streptophyta; class Magnoliopsida; order Caryophyllales; family Amaranthaceae; genus Salicornia; species Salicornia ramosissima. Next base: position 56,224,285 of record OX596236.1, on the reverse strand, counting down.
TAAATTAAAATAAATAATAAATACCACGATTGACGTATGATTTTGATATGCGTCTCAAACATAAGGCTGTTTTTGGTTGATGTAGGAGCACAATTCTCATAGAAAATTGCTATCCATGAAAATCAATATACCTAATAAGTTATGTCATAAGAAAATTGTTATTTTTATTGAATGCGATAATCTTACTGTTATCAATGTTTTGCAGGGTAAATTCTGTTGCCCTTGGAAAATTCAGCTTTTGATGAACGACATTCGGAGCATCCTCCGCGACTTCCGTGATTGTGCCTGTTCTCACGTATATCGTGAAGCCAATCAGTCCGCATATTATATAGCGTCTCTCAGACACTGGGCCCTACGCACATCGATATAGATCCTTTTATGGATGCCAAATTCTCCTTTTTCTTAAATGCCAACAAGTCCCCACGAATTTTCATTAATCGAATCTTGATAATTTATTTCCCATTTTTTTAGAAAATCAATTTTTTCACAAATTTTCATTTCCTTCATTTTCACTACTTTAATTTGTATCAAAAAACAATAAGTATCAAATTCCATCAAAAATAAAAATAAGTATCAAATTAAATAGATAGGAAATTTGAATTCCCCAAGGTAATTTGTACTACTTCCATTCCTAAAAGTTATCATGATTTCCTTTTTATACATTGGTAATTTGATAAGGCACTTTTTTAACTTTTAGATTTAGATATGCATTGGTAAAAATTATAAAAATATCTGATATTCTTATATAGTATTCGTTCATATGCCCTATCATGTCAGAACTTGGTTGAATTTTTTCCTTCCAAAATTCTTTTTCTTCTTTTTTTAATATTTTGTTTCTTTTTAAGCAAAATCAATTTCTTTTGAAACAAAATTTTAAAGTTTTAACAAAACCTACATTGTTTGAATTTAAATTTATATGTACAGTTTGTTATGTTGAACATTTTATCCACTCTAATGAATCTTTTGTAAAAAAATTTATCAAAAATATAATAATACAATAATAATTTAATATGATATATTTTTGTGATATTCATAAATTATTAAGATTTCTACTATATTTTAAAATCTTTTGTAGGTTTAAAATAAAATTTGTGGTTTATAATTTTTTTTAACTAATTATGTCTTGAATTGTCATACATACAATTTTGTTAGATGATAGATAAATTTCTAAACTAATTTTCTATATAAATTGAGCATTGCTCGGGCAAAAAAAATAGTTATAAGTTAAAAGATTAACACTTATTATGAATATTGTCACAAAATAATTGGAGAGAACGTTTAGGAACAAAGATAGTAGCGTTTTAGAAAATATATTAAGTGTTTAATTATGATATGTCCCGAGGCGTTAATATCCTAGCAAGATCCTAATTTATTTTAGTTTCCAAAGTTTTCTAAATGATCATTGAAAATTTTTGATTGATGAAAACCTCTATAGATCGGATTCTCAATTTTTATCTAGTCCAAATAACTTTATGTTGTCTAAACTTGGTTAATTAATAATGGACCCCAAATAATTTTCTCTTAAATGGATGTTAAAAATCTTACTCCCTCCATTTCAGTTTGATAGTTACGTTTAGAATCTTATGCATGGCTTATTAAGGTACATAGGTTACGTTGTGGGGTTCATAATAAGTATTATTGTTAAAGAATGCCTTATTTCAATACCTTTATTAATTAGTGCCGATCATGATAATTAAAGCAATTTTTATATTTATTATAGCCAATCACATCCAAGATCAAATTGAATTGACATGAAATTGCAATAATTAATATTTTCAATCAAGGATCAAATGCATGTAAACAACCAAAGTGATGGGGCACAATGCACCCCATTAATTTTTGGGCCAGCCACATGCAAAGCTAAGGCCCAGTCCAACACTCAACAAACCACGGAGTTCCCTCATAATGAAGGCCCACAAAGGATCAGGTCCTGGTATAGGACAAAGTCCATACAGGGGCCCCTGATCACCTAAAATCCACGCTCAAGCACCTGCCTGGTCCAGATCATATCTACCAGGCCCTGACGACAGCAACCTGGTCCAGGTCCAGCCTACCAGGTCAAGAGAACGTCCACCAGGTACAGGGTTACTGACCAGGTCCAGCCCAGCCTACCTAGCACAGTTCAACCTACCAGGGGGGGTTCTCTTGACACAGTCTCAGAGTACTATAAATAGCCCCTCCCCATACACATGCCAAGGTATCCAAAAAATACAAAACACACCTCAAACTTCTCCCTCACTCTCTCTCTCTCTACAATCTCTACTCTCACACTTACTGACTTGAGCGTCGGAGGGCCGTTCCCCGGTAACACCTCCGGGGGTAGCTCACGTTTGTTCATTTTGCAGATTCAAGCCCATTTCGTGGAATTTGGACTAGCTCTTAAACCCACCAAAAATAAATTACATTGTTGTGACCCCAAAATCACCTCAACAATTTGGCGCTAGAAGGAGGGTCCAGAGTGCCATATTCAGTTCATTTTCCATTTCCTTAACACCTTCACAATGTCTCAGCAAGGTAACTCCGGTAGCCATCTCAGCAAGAAATCACAGCGCTCGAATCAAGAGTGGAGCGCCAACGCCCACGTTCCTAGGGGCTCTCGCAGCAACCGGAGTGCTAACGCACCAACCAAATATCAGGTTGAGGAGGCGCTCCGGGTCCTTCGAGCTGCCTCCCTGCTGAACAAGGAGTCAGGCGAGAGCAAGCAGGAGGTCAGTGAACGATCAGAGGATGAGGGTGAGTCATCGGATGAGGACTACACAGTGTCCTCACCACGACCACCCTCCTCTATCGGAACAAAGAGGCCATCCGCATCGAAGACTCCAACAGAGGGCTACGAGCCACCCCGTGTGCAGAGAAAACTCAACTACACGCGGGGGTCAGGCAGTCAAAAGGTTTCGACCAACCAACGCAAGCCCACTCCTCCCCGGTCACTTCCAGGGGAGCGGGAAGAAAGTGAATGGGATACAATGAGGGAAGCAAGAAACCACCCAAGTTGGTTCTCGTCCTCAAGCAAAACAAAAATAGTGGACAACACCATCCAAGAAACTCGCAAAAAGGCGAGACGAAACCACAGGCGATCTCCAACGCCTCATACCACTGTCCGGGAGGAAGCTAACACGGTGCCTTCCTACCGGACCGCAGTGTATGACAGGCAAAGCGAGAGAAGGCCGGTACACGAAAGATTAGGACCACCTGCAACGGTCCATGACAGATTGGGGGGACCTGTAACTGTTAAAGACAGGTTAGGCCCATCCCCAATAGCCAGAACGGGCCTGGAGTCAACCCAACAAGAGACTCCAGGACCGTCAACAAGCCTGCGAGCAGGTAGGCCGCCGAGGCCTGAAGTAAGGACACCCACAAAGTCACCTTTTCATGCCTCGGTGATATTCGAGCCCACTCAGAGGGTGAAACTACCTGGTCACATCAGGTATGACGGGACAGGGGACCCCAACGATCACATCCAGCTGTATGAAGGTCACATGTACCTGGGCCCCTGCACGGACGCTACCTGGTGCAAATATTTCCCCACCACCTTGACAGGCCTGGCCCAATCATGGTTCCAAAGCCTACCACCAGGTACCATATACGACTTTAACCAGCTCACCGAGCAGTTCACTGGCCACTTCATCAGTGGACGAAGACGAGAAAAGAGCTCCATGGAGCTCATGAGCGTTAAACAGAGCAGGGAAGAGAGCCTGCGTGAGTACTTAGCAAGATTCAGCAGGGAGGCAATTGCTGTGTCTCCCCTGAAACCAGATATAATAATGATGGCCCTGAAACATGGCTTACAGCCAGGAACCTACAGGGACCATCTGGTCAGGGAAAACATCTCCACCCTCACCGAGGCCATGCAAGAGTCTGACAAGTTCATCAGGACAGAGGAGTTCAACAGAGCACTAAGAGCTCCCCCTGGTGAAAAAGGAGGACAGCCTGAAAAGAGGGGGGACAAAGGGAAAAGAGGGCGAAAGGACCCCAGGAAGCATGATTTTCCAACCTTCGACTCCTACACCCCCCTGACCGTGTCGGTGGCTGAAATCTACGCCACCCACAAGAATGAGGATAAGTGGCGAAAGCCACCCCCCATGAAGACAGCTGGTCGAGAGAGGGACCTGTACTGTGACTTCCATGACTGCCCTGGTCATGCGACAGAAAAGTGCAGATCCCTGCGCGACAACATTGAAGACCTGATCAACAGAGGGTACTTCAAGCAATACAAAGACTGGAAGGCTGCGCGAGAAAAGAGTAACCCTGCTCACGAGAAAAAGCGTGACAAGGAGTCACCAAAGAAGAAGGCCCCGGAGCAGCCCTACAACATCATAGCGGTCATCTTCGGGGACCAGCCCTCCAGCAGCTCATTAAGGGCAGAGCTGCGCGCCATGGGATCTGGTAGGTCGTACTCAACCAGAGACCTGCCAAATACCAGGCCCTCCGCTCTACCCACCATTTCATTCGGACCAGGGGACTGTGAGGGAGTATCTTACCCCCACAATGACCCCCTGATCTGCTCTATACAGATATCTCACAGCCTGGTGAGAAGAGCCCTGATCGATGGAGGTAGCTCCATCAACATTTTGTATGCTGAATGCTTCCACAAAATGGGTTTGAAAGACAACATGTTGGTCCCCTCCCCTGGCTCAATATCAGGCTTTATGGGCGAATCAATAGTGCCCACGGGAGAAATCAACCTTCCTGTCAAACTGGGACAGGACAATTCAGAAAGAATCTGCATGGTAAAGTTCCATGTGATAGATGCGCCCTCACCGTACAACGCCATCCTTGGCAGGACATTCATGGATCAGTTCGAGGGCGTAGCATCCACCTTTCACCTATGCTTCAAGTACGTGACTGGTACTGGGGGGGTAGCCACCCTAAGGGGATCTCAAGAAGCTGCCAAAAGCTGTAACCTGACCCAGATCAGGCAATCCAGGCCTGAAGAAGTGGCCAGAACCAGGAGAATGGCTCAGGAGCTGTCTGAGCTAGCCAGGAGCAACCCCAACAAAGTCCGCCTAACAGGGGATGAGCACCCCCAACCAAACAAAATCTTGACCACCAGTCACGACACCCCCAGCACATCGTTGGGAACAGATCAATACCTGGACCCTGAAGCCAGGCCAACTGAGGAACAAGACAGGGACCAGGCCATCCAACCTGGTCAGACGACAGAAGAAATTCAGTTGGAAGAAGGAGCAGGCAGGACGGTCATCATAGGCACAGAAATGAACAGAGAGGAGAGATGTAACCTGATCGCTCTTCTCAGAACGAATCATGATATCTTTGCCTATGAAGCAAGTGACATGCCAGGGGTAGACCCGGGTCTCATCTCCCACCATCTGAGTGTGCTCCCAGAAGTAAAACCCATCAAGCAGAAAAGGAGAAATTTCTCTGCTGAAAAGAATAAAGCTGTCGAGGCAGAGGTCAACAAGCTGATCAAAGCAGGTTTCATCGAACCCTGTGACTACCCTGAGTGGCTAGCCAATGTGGTTATGGTGAAGAAGTCTAACGGAACATGGAGAATGTGCGTGGATTTCACAGATCTGAATAGGGCCTGCCCCAAAGATTTCTACCCCTTGCCAAGGATAGACCAGCTAGTAGACTCAACCAGCGGACACGCGATGTTGAGCTTCATGGATGCATACTCTGGATACCACCAAATATTCATGCACCCTGCAGACAAGCACAAAACAGCCTTCATCACCAGCTGTGGAGTGTTCAACTACGTCATGATGCCTTTTGGCCTAAAAAATGCAGGGGCCACATATCAAAGAATGGTGGACGGAGTCTTTAAAGACCAGAGAGGTAGGAACCTCGAAGTGTATGTAGATGACTCTATAGTCAAAAGCGTACACACAGCAGACCACGTCAAAGACCTCCAGGAGACCTTTGATAACTTGAGGAAGCACAACGTAAAGCTGAATCCCAAGAAATGTGTGTTCGGGGTCAGATCAGGCAAATTCCTGGGTTTCCTGGTTAGTCAAAGAGGAATTGACGCGAACCCCGATAAGGTGAAAGCAACCCTGGACCTGCCAGAGCCTAAGTCAATCAAAGACATCCAAAGACTGACTGGGCGTATGGCAGCCCTGTCCAGGTTTATTGCCAAGTCCTCGGAAAAAACACAGCCCTTTTTCAAGGTCCTCAAAGGCAATAAACAATTTGCTTGGGGAGAAGAACAACAAGAGGCCTTCAAACAACTGAAGAGCCACCTCACAAAACTTCCAACCCTGGCCAGGCCTGTGCCAGGTGAAGCCCTGTACCTGTACATTGCTATGTGCCAAGCAGCCATCAGCGCAGTGCTCCTTCGAGAAGAAGGAAAAATTCAGCAGCCAATCTATTTTGTAAGTCATGCCCTAGCCCCAGCTGAGACCAGGTACCCCCTGATCGAGAAGGCAGCTTACGCAGTGGTCCTGGCAACCAGAAAACTCAGGCCCTACTTTGATGCTCATGAAGTAGTGGTCCTATCAGACATGCCCCTGGAAAAGTCATTAGAAAAGCTGGACAGGTCAGGCCGAATATCCAAATGGGCACTGGAGCTGACTGCTTTTGGCATCAAGTTCCAGCCACGCCATGCCATCAAGGCACAGGCCCTGGCTGATTTTCTCGCTGAGTGCTCTTACCATGAGGAGAACATAGGGGCCCCAGGCCCATGGATCGTTTACTCAGATGGATCTGCTCAACAACAGGGTTTAGGGGCAGGGGTTGTCATGATCTCACCTGAAGGTGACGTAATCGAATATGCCTTGCGATTTCAGTTCATTGCAACCAATAATGAGGCAGAGTACGAGGCGGCCCTAGCAGGTCTCCAACTATGCTCAACGATGAAAGCCACTAAGGTTCACCTGTTCACAGACTCACAACTGGTTGCCAACCAATTTAACGGATTATATGAAGCAAGGGAACCAGCCCTGATCGAGTATCTGAAAGTGATGAAGGATCGATCCTCTAAATTAGAGGAATTCGTGGTACAATTGATCCCCAGGGAGGAAAACACACAGGCAGATGCACTGGCAAAGCTGGCCAGCTCTACCTTACAGGAGCTGACCAGGAAGATTTTTGTGGAAATCCTACCCACGAAATCCATTGAGCAACCAAGAGAGCACACCTATCAGGTGAACTCAACAACAAGCTGGATGAGTGGGATCATTCTCTTCAAAACTACCGGCCAGCTCCCAGCTGAGAAGGATCAGGCCAGGAAAATAAGGAGAAAGGCCACCGGGTACACCCTGGTTGACGGAGAACTTTACAGAAAGTCATTTACAGACCAGCCCCTACTGAAATGCGTCGACTACGATGAGGGCAACTACGTATTAAAAGAGGTCCACGAGGGCATCTGTGGCCACCACATGGGAGGAAGAACCCTTGCCCACAAAGCCCTCAGGGCTGGGTATTACTGGCCAACCATGATGGCAGACTCGAGGGCCCTGGTCAAGAAATGTTCAAAATGCCAGAGGTTCTCACCAACCATATCTCAACCAGCAAACGACCTCTGTCCCATCCTCAACCCTATTCCGTTTGCTCAATGGGGCACGGACCTGCTAGGTCCCTTCCCCACTGCCCAGGGGGGGAAGAAGTGGCTGATAGTCAGCATTGACTATTTCAGCAAATGGATAGAGGCAGAGGGACTGGTCACGATCACGGAAGGCAATGTCAGGCAGTTTATTTGGAAGAGCATCATAACCAGATATGGAGTGCCAAGGTGCATGGTTTTCGATCATGGGAAGCAGTTCGACAACGAACCTCTCAGAGACTACCTCACCAAATTTCACATCAAATTCGCCTACTCCGCCGTGTGCCACCCCCAGTCCAATGGTCAAGCTGAAGCAGCCAATAAGCAAATTCTAAACGCATTAAAAAAGAGGCTGGATGACAAAAAGGGAAGATGGTTGACAGAGCTTCCCAGCACATTGTGGTCACTGAGGACTACCTCCAAAGAATCCACCGGCAGGACACCATTTAACCTTGTCTTTGGTACTGAATCCCTGCTCCCAGTAGAAGTTGGAAGCAGCTCTCTAAGGGTCCACCTCTGCGAAGCAAAAGCCAATGACCAGGTCCTCTCTGAGAACCTGGACCTGCTCGATGAGGTCAGGGAAGAAGCTGCAGTCAGGCTAGCTGCTTATCAAAATAGGATAAGCAAGTACTACAACAGAAAAGTTAAGAACAGGCCCATCAAAACAGGTGACCTGGTCTTAAGAAAAGCTGCAGCCGTGCAAAAAGATAGAATCCATGGCAAGTTATCAGCAACCTGGGAAGGCCCTTACCAAATCTACGAAGAGCTGTCCACATCGACATTTCGCCTCATGGACCTGGAAGGAAATCAGCTACCCAGCATATGGAATGCTGACCAGCTCAAAAAGTACTATGCCTAGATTTATCTTAATTTTTACTTTAACTACTGTAAGTCAATTATGTAGAAAAGCAAAGTTTGCAGCATGAATATGAAGTTCAGATTTACTCCTACAAGTCTTTCTACTGAAAAAATTCAAAATTCAAAATTCAAAAGTTCTGGTCTCACTCCTAGCCCAGTCCATGCATCTCTTCGACCCAAGGTCACACAAGGGTGCATGCACCAAAAGTTCTGGTCTGGTGGACCAGGTGAAAAAGGCTTGCCTGGCAAGCACACCTGGTTCCATTCCTAGCCCAGTCCATGGATTTCTTTGACGAAAAGTCATACACAAGTCCATGCCTTAAAAGATCTGGTTTTGGGTGGACAGGTGCGAAAGGCCGGAGGCACACCTGCCCATATACCCTGGCCAGTCCATGCATTTGTTGGCCTAAGGCCAAGGGTGCATGCATCAAAAGTTCTGGTCTGGTGGACCAGGTGAAAAAGGCTTGCCTAGCAAGCACACCTGGTTCCATTCCTAGCCCAGTCCATGCACTTGTTGGCCTAAGGCCAAGGGTGCATGCTCTAAACGATCTGGTCTGGTGGGGGCAGGTGGAAAACGTTTGCTAAGCAAACACACCTGGTCTCATTCCTAGCCCAGTCCGTGTACTTCTTCGACCCAAGGTCACACAAGAGTACATGCTTTAAACGATCTGGTCTCAGGGGGACAGGTGCTAAAAGCGGAGCGCACACCTGCCCATATACCCTGGCCAGTCCATGCACCTCTTCGACCCAAGGTCGTACGAGAGTGCGTGATCCAAACGATCTGGTTACAGGGGGACAGGTGCGAAAGGCGGAGCGCACACCTGCCCATATACCCTGGCCAGTCCATGTGTTTATGTGACCAGTTGATCACACAAAAAAAAAAGAGAGAGCAAAAGGTACGAAACACTTACAAATCCAAAGTAAACTCATTTACCTAACCTCGGGTCACACAAAAGCACATGCATTCACAAAAAGCAAAAAGTACAAGATCTACAAATCAAGCACAAGCAGCTCAGCCACCTGTTCAAACCACTACAACCTATCTCTGGTCTGAAAGTCATTCTATCACCTTCAAACCAGGGGGGGCAGAGAGTGTACACAACATATATATATATAGCACATATAAATATAAATATTTGCAGAGACAAAAATTCAAAGTCCAAGCAAAAATCACACTCATACAAACAAAGTGTCAACTGAACATTCGAAAAGCAGCACGAGGCACATCCACCCCATGGTGGATGGTAAAAATGTTAAGGGATTACATAAATTTTACAAAAGCAGGGTCGACGACCACCTGGCTCTAAAATGCCCAAGCAGAGGCCAAAAGAAACTGTTCTTAAAGTAACAGAAAGACAATTTAAAAGCAAAAGGAGAGAGCTTCGAGGGCACAAGAGGGTACCACTAGCATGCTCCAGAACAGGTCAACCAAAGGCATGACCAGAGGTGCTAGAGCAGGAAGAGGCATCCTCCTGATGACCAGGTGATCGCCAAACTTCCTAGGCAGGGGGGGACCCCCTGTCATCCTGCACAACAGGAGCACCCCGGTCATCCTCTGAAACAACCCTGTCCTGGTCAACTGCCCCGCCACTCACTTCCACCTCAACAGGATGGATGTTTGAACTATGAGCAGCACTGTGGAGGGTACCTCCCTGTGCAGGTTGAAGGGAAGCAGGGTCAACAGTAGAAGTCCCAGGCTGAGCAAGCTCCTCAGCAACAACAGGCTGAGCAGGAGAAGGAACGGGAGCATCCTCAGGCATTGGAGTAGCAGGTGTTTCAGGAGTCAAGGGATGCAAGTACTCCTGAATAGAGGAAGGAAGAACTTCACCAACCAGGGGCATTGAACCCTGACCAGCTCTGTAACCTTCCTCTACCACCTCCCAGTCCACGTCAGGATACGCGTGCTTCACACACCTGAAGGCAGACAGCCAGACATCAAAGAAATAATCATTGAAGTCCTGGTCCGTCCTGGTGAGGTGAGCCCTAGACTCCAGTTCATCCTCAAGCTCCACCAGTTTAGTCCTCATGTTCTCAGCACTGCCCCTAAGGGCCTCGAGCTCCCCAGCCTGGGTGTGGTTCCTCTCTTCAAGCTCAGCTATCTTCTCACCCCTGCTCTTTCCAACCTCCTCCAGGTCCTCAACCCTGGATTGGAGGTCCTCCCTGACCTGATCAGCCCTGGTCCTCTCCTCAGCAGCCCTAGCCTCAGACTGCTCGACCTGTCCCCTGGTCTCCACAAGCTCCTCCTGGACTTCCTTCAGCCTTTCCAGGGCCTCATCCCTGGCCTCCTCAGCAGCTGCTATCCTCTCATGGAAAGCCTCGAAAGCCTGAGTCTGCTCTGCAAGAACTGCCAGGTACTTCTGCTTCACGGAGACCACCTCTTCTTGAAGGTTGTTGATTCTTTCCTCGGCGTGAGTCAGGTAGGGCAAGCCAAAGGTCAGGAACTCGCTGGCCAGCACCCCATACTTCACCACCTGCAAAAGGAAAACAAATTACAAATTTCAGTTGAAAGCACAGCAAGGTAGCAAAAGCAGAAGAAAGTAAAGAATTCATACCAGTCCGATCACCCATCTCAAGGTAATCCCAGGGTCGGCCACTGAACTGGATGGCCTGTCCTGAGGACGCAAGACGCTGTGCAGCATCCCCCTGATATATCTATCAGAGGCCACACCTGGGGCAGCATCAAAACTTCCCTCCTCAGGCGTAGGGAACTCAGAGTTGAACAAGGCTGCCAACTCAGGGGGAAGATTATAGGAGGGCAATAAATTCTGTGCTTCTGCTGCTGCTGCTGTTGGTGTTGCTGCTGCTGTTGGTGCTGTTGCTGGTGTTTTTGTTTTTGTTGTTGTTGTTGGTGCTGTTGCTGGTGTTGTTGTTGTTGTTGTTGCTGTTGCTACTGTTGTTGTTGCCGTTGCTACTGTTGTTGTTGCTGTTACTGTCGTTGTTGTTGTTGGTAGTGCTGCTGTAGTTGTTGTTGTTGTTGATTTTGTTGCTGCTGTAGCTGCCTGGCCCCCCAAGAAGGAAGAACCAGGCACTTCAGAAACTGAGCTGACAGGCCCTGCCATCTCCGCAGACCTCCCACTCCAGTTAGAAAGCTGGGAGTAAGAAGGCATGCCAGAAAAGCCAGCCCTGTCAGAGGGATGACTCCCCAGAAGGAATTCATCTCCCCCCACAGAAGAGTCCAAGCCAGCCTGGGCCAGGTCATCCTCATGGATGGCCATGGCAGCCTGAAATCCAGCCTGCTCCTGGACCCTCCTCCTCCTCTTGAGCCTCAGAGGCTCCTCATCATCATCATCATCCTCATCATCATCATCGTCCAAGGTGACCACCTCCTTGCCCTTCAAGGTGACCTCCCCCAGATCTGAAGACCTAGGCCTCTTCCCACCTTCAGTGATAACCAGGGAAGACCTCTGGTGCCTAGTCATTGCAACCCTGGCGCTTCCGACCACAGGAGGGGTCAGCCCTGCACTCCTCCTGGACCTCCTAACTGGCCCAGTTGCTATCCTCGAGGCGGTGGAAGGAGGAGCCTCTACATCTGTTCTCGGTCTGGGGGGCAGCCTGCCCTGGTTACTCCTGACAGCATCAGGGTTGAAAGGAACGAATCTAGGAGCAGGCCTCAGAGGGAGACTCTTATCATTCTCCAACAGGATGAACTTCATCCTGGTTGGAGGCTCCAGGGGGATGGCCCTGGAAGGCCTCCTCTGATCATCTACTCCCAGTTTATCCCAGTCCACCCTCACCTGGGCCTCAGCTGCCAAAAAACAGGTCAAAAAGGGTGAGACCAAACTGCTATTCAAGACGATCAAGGTGGAAAAAACAAAACAAATAAAAGAGAAAATACCTCTAGTCATCTTACAGCTGAGATTAGACAGAGCCAGATAGGCCTCATTCCTAATCAGGTCCAGGTGTGGGAGCCACACCACAGGGGTAGCACTCCCAATGCTGCTGGTAGGGGGATGAGCAGCAAACTCTCTGACCACTGCCTGGTCAGCAGCAGACAGCGTCTCAAACCCTACCCACTCCGTATTCCTGGGCCTGGCCCACTCCGTCCTGGGCAGGTACACGTTGGGTTCGCTGCTTCTCAAGGGGACCGTCAGCCACAAGAACTCATAATACCAGTGCCCCATCTCCCTAGGCTTGGGGTAGGTGGTAGCATAGGTCTCATTGTCACGCCTCAGGACCTCCACGGTCCACCAACCCTTGGGCACATTGGACCCCCTGTACGGCTTCAACCTGTACATCGTCCGGAAGACCCTGGAGCTCATAGGAAGACCCCTGAACTCACAAACCCAGATAAACCCGATCAGCCTCTGGATGGCATTGGGCACTAACTGGGACAGGCAGACATTCCACTCATCCAGCATTTCCACGATGAAGGGGTGCAAGGGGAACCTCACCCCAGAATTCAAGTGGGCAAGGAAGACGGGGATGTGCCCTGGTTCAGAATCCCAGGCACAAGAATTTGCAGAAGGCTGAAAAAACTGGTACCCATCTAGGCCAGGTGCCAGGGCAAGAATGTTGGCCCTGGACACCAGGCTCAACTGGTGAATCTTCCCCAGAAACGCAGTGGACGGTCTAATCTGCATGACCCCCTGGAGGGCCTCGGAGTCCTCCCACCTTATGGAGACCCACCGTCCTTCGCTGTCCAGGTAGTGGTCACCACCAGCGGGACCACCTACCCAGGTCCGGACCCTCAGGTCCTCATTCCGAACTACCAGAGCCCTGCTCTGGTCAGGCTCCTCCTCTTCTGGCAACTCCCTCTCCGCCTCCTGGAGCTGAGCCGCAATAATGGCGTCACTACTGACATCTGGGTCCTCTTGAAAGATTTCATCCCCAGGTTCGTTCAAGGTTAAAGAAAAATCTGAGTTGCTCGCTTGATCCGCCATTGTTAAAGAGGTGAACTAAAAATGCTTTGAGGAAAAGAGGAAACCGAGACAAAGAACTGAAGGGTGAAGGAGAGAGAGAGTTTGGGGGTAAGAGAAAGAAAATTTTTGAATAAAGGTTCGAAAAACTCCTCAGCTCCCCCTATAAATACATCTCCCACTCTCTGGCGGCCCACTAGGCACGACGGTTAGTGGAGCAATTAAGGCAGCTATAACTACTGCCCCACGTCAAAAAAAAAAAAAAAAAAAACTCTTCAAATTCAAAAGAAGAAGAGGGCTGTCCACGACGTCCTGCTACCAGGACCAGGGCCCACTCGACACAATCCACAAAAATTATTACTCAATTTTTATGGACTTGGGGGGCAAATTGATGGGGCACAATGCACCCCATTAATTTTTGGGCCAGCCACATGCAAAGCTAAGGCCCAGTCCAACACTCAACAAACCACGGAGTTCCCTCATAATGAAGGCCCACAAAGGATCAGGTCCTGGTATAGGACAAAGTCCATACAGGGGCCCCTGATCACCTAAAATCCACGCTCAAGCACCTGCCTGGTCCAGATCATATCTACCAGGCCCTGACGACAGCAACCTGGTCCAGGTCCAGCCTACCAGGTCAAGAGAACGTCCACCAGGTACAGGGTTACTGACCAGGTCCAGCCCAGCCTACCTAGCACAGTTCAACCTACCAGGGGGGGTTCTCTTGACACAGTCTCAGAGTACTATAAATAGCCCCTCCCCATACACATGCCAAGGTATCCAAAAAATACAAAACACACCTCAAACTTCTCCCTCACTCTCTCTCTCTCTACAATCTCTACTCTCACACTTACTGACTTGAGCGTCGGAGGGCCGTTCCCCGGTAACACCTCCGGGGGTAGCTCACGTTTGTTCATTTTGCAGATTCAAGCCCATTTCGTGGAATTTGGACTAGCTCTTAAACCCACCAAAAATAAATTACATTGTTGTGACCCCAAAATCACCTCAACACAAAGTATACACATCCAAAACGGAATACGTAACCAACAGAGGGAGTATGAAGAAAATGTTTAATGCAACCATACATTGCTAAACATTTGTTCCCAATTAAGTATGAAGTACAATTATTTAAGAAAATATAAATTTAGTACATCCAAATTAAAGTACCTTAATAAATTAGGTCTTCTCTGGTGTAGTATACATAAATTAAAGCTAAAAATAAAACCTCAAAGACTGAATTTGAGATTCCCATATTTAGGTTGCTTTTTAGGAGTAAAAAGGCCAAAGTGTTGTTCAGTTTTAGCCCCCTTTTTCATATTTTCATCAAACATTGCAAACAAATATGTCTCAATTGGCTTCCCTGGTTTCAAAGGTGTCCCATTCTTCACATGATTGATCAAATTCCTGTAATAAGCTCCTGCATTATCCACCGTGGCAGCATCTCCACCGTCCGATGGCCACCCAGTTTCGGACACCACGATCTCCACGTCAGGTGCACCGAGTTTGTTTAGAGCCGCATACACTGAATCCACCGTTGCATCAAATAAATTTTGGTAGTTTTTACCGTTAGGATCACTAACCACAGCCCCAGTGGAAGTAGACAAAGCATATTTGAGACTAATGCTTTGTTGGTTGCTAATGTAAGAAAAGTAAGGGTAGACATTAACCAATAAGGGTGACTTATTTTTAATTAAAAATTTGATTATTGGAGTAATGTACGATGTGTTTTTAAATTCGCCATTTGATGGTGGGTACGTATTTTTGGTTAGGCCCGTGTCGACTGATGTAGAAACCCTAATTTGGGTACTCAAATCGAAGGATTCGAGTGATTCAAGAACATTTTGCATTGCTTGTAATACTGACGAGGCTAGCTTATCCGACGGATGGATTTCGTTCCCTACGACAATGTATTTGATCGTCGATGCAAAGGGAACGACGTATTTTTGAACCCATTGCATCGCATTTGATTGATTCGATGCTAGAGATTGAAGCTTCTCATTAGAAATGTCAAGCATGAGTTTGACACCGGACCCTTGTAGGGCTTGAAGTGTGTTTAAATCGGGACCATAGAGTCTCATGGCTCCTATACCATTGGAGGTGTAGAGGTTCACCACTTCTTGTTGCTTTGGTAAATTGTTTCCTATCATTCCATAGCATACTCCAATTTGTGCCTCTACAATGGAACATCATTTTCAGGATTGATTAGTACATCAAGTGTAATTAGGGATCACATCAATAAATATCTACACTTTTGTTTCTTTTTTTTTTTTCCGTTCATTCTATTATTATAAGCGTATGGACAATCAATAAATATATTTGCGAGGGAAAATAAAAATTACATTATATATCGTTAATGACATATTAATAAATTAAAATTTATAAAAATTGAGATGAATAAAATGCGATAGTCACATACAAGACTATATGCTTTTGCTTATCTGTTGAGACTTGAGAATAATGTTTAAAATTCATTTGAATTTAAAATGTTGCCAGATTCTAAACATGAGCGAAAAATAATAATAGAGGGATTAATTATTTTCGATCCGCCAATTATATATTGTTTGCACATTGCAGTAGAAACTGTATCATCTTAAGCCACAAGCATATATACACAATAATGTATATTTGGCTGGATTAGGAAAGTTTTAACCGTGTGTTTGATTATTGGTAATAAACTATAGTAATGACAATGAATTTAAAATAGTAATATAATTTTGTTAAGGATAAAACCTTGTAGTTTTCATGGTAAACATATTTTTATTCTCAAACTTGATTCCCCGGCCCCCTCCATATTTCACCTTTGAAATTTATATATAAATGAGCGGCAAAAGAAAAGGGTAAAACCGTAAAATTATGCATTGTACATGTAAATAAACAAACTTGTTTTGAAAATTAACTATTGTTGAACAGTTGGACATAGATAGCTAGTTAATTTCCATATTTTAGAGGACAAATGATTAATTCATAAACTAGAAGTGATAATCAATTGAAAAACATCTTAATAATTAATGGCTGTCAATTTTGAATAATACTTAATCGAGCAATTATAATTCCTCCCAAATAAAAATGTGTTTTTTTGGTAGCTTTAAGCAACAGTTAATAAGAAATGAAGGGCGAAAAGAGAGAGACGATAGGGAGAACGCAGGTACCTGTAAAATGCAAGCTAAGCAAAAAGAATGCCATGAAGAACAGCAAGGTGATCATAGCCATGAGATCAGAGGATTCAAAAAACAAACAAAATAATTAACTGGAATTATTTATATTATTATGTATGTTTGTTTTTTAGAATTAATTGTTTATCTGTTTAAAGCTAGAATTGTGAAATCATAAGTCGAATATGTGCCTCTTTATATAGAAGCAATTCATAAGTACGTCGAACGACGAACAGAAACTTCAATTGAATTGAATTAGCAGGTCAACTACCAAGTCAATGCTTAATTGCTCTGATCTTGCTTATTAATTATTGCACTGCTCCGAAATGGGTCCAACCCATACAGCCCAATTCACACAGCGTTCTACTAAATTGCACAATGTCCGGGACGGGGACAAAGACTAATACGGATGTGGGGACTGAATATATTATATATGACAAACTTAATTGTAAATAAATTAGATGACGATGGCGCTTGTATGATGTAAATATTAACCAAAGTATCAAGTGTTGTGCTCAATTTTGGGGGCAACGGTCAAATGAAGTACCCTTACTACTACTAAAAAAAACGAAAAATTTACTATTTATTCGCTTGTTGATTGATGGCTTGGATATGGGGAAATTTTTTTAAGGAAAGGTATGACATATTAACATGCATTACATGGTACAGGCCTGGTCAAATTTGACAAAACACACGAAAATAAGTAAAATTTAACTTAAGTACGCAAGTGCGACATAATGTACGTAGCTAGCTAGTAGAACATGTCAATCAATTTATCTAATTGTCTCAAATCAAGCAGACTAACACCATACATGCTCCTACTTAGCACAGAGACTAAAAACGAATAACTTAAAAATAAGACAAGAAATGGTTCGATGCAAATATTAATCAAAGTATCGATATCGTGCTCGGTATGTGGATGAATATCAAATGAAATACCTACTCTACACACTAATTAAACATGGGAAAATTAAACACTGCACGTCACTTATGTGTTGGTTTTTGGGTGGAATCTAAGGCTTGTTTTAGGTATGACAAATGTAGGTTGCTAATTGAGCTGAGCAGCTTGAGCTCAACTCGATCAAAGCTTGACTCGAGTTGACTCGTGCTCACTCGAATCAGCTCGGAACTCGATAATTGTACAAGTTGATCAATAGTTTTCTATGTTAAATCTTTGAAAACAAAAATTAACCTTGACACTTAATAATATAATAAATAATTTACAAAAAGCAAAACGATAATATAATCAATAATTTTCTTTTAAAAAATTGAAATTCAATAGAGCCAAAATACATTAAATGAGCAGCTCGTGATCGACTCAACTAGAAACCTAAAGATCACGAGTCGAGCAACCCCTTGCTCAAGATCGACTCACTACACCTAGACATACGGTTCAATAGGGGGACAATTCAGCATAATCCAACCCGAAATAGTGGATTATGTCGAACATGATGATTATATCTACCCAGTGAATTACCTATCCATTAATAATAAAATATTAAAATATTGATTATTAAGTTACATAGTATCCACTCTCAAATTGAGATGGACCGTTGACGGGTGGATAAACAAAAAAATTCCGACCATGCCAATCTATCTAAGCGGAATTCCACAAATCAAGCCACCATCTTTAATTGCTCCCATGTAAATCCAAAAATAAAATCATCTTTGATCAATTATTTTCTACTTAAATAATAATGTTAATAATATTGCAATACCCATAATTCCACATGCTACGTGGTCTGATATGGTATTTGAAGAATAAATCTTTTAAGTTCACCACATGCAAGTGTACCGTATAAAAAAATTACAGAGATTATGACTAATATACTAGTATAAGTTTGGTGGGTTAATCATTATATTACTAATTTGTTTTATAATGAAACTCCATCGAGTTTATGTATGGTTAGACTCTTTCTCTTAATTGCGAATACGACCCATATTTAACTGTACGTATTTAATATCTACAACTCCCTCCGTAACATAATACTAGTAACAATTGATTTTACACGTATTTTGAGGAATCGATTTAATGGTGTAAATGAAGAAATTAGTCAAAATAATTTTAATATTAGCAACTTATAATGACATTCTTGTTTGTATTATAACCGTTTTGACTAATTCCTTCATTTACACCCTTAAATCGTTTTTTCAAAATACGTGCAAAACCAGTTATTGGTAGTTACATATGAAGTAGGTAGTACTGGTATTCTGGTACTCCCTTTGTCCCTTTTTGTTTGCCCCATCCACTTTTTCTCATTTCTCGAGACACAATTTTAAATGAAAATATTTTTAGATACATAGGATAAAAAATTATATATTAAAAAAGTATACATTGAGCTGGATCAAATGATCATTTGACTATATTTTTCCTTATAAGTATAAAATTATAGAGAGTTAAAATTATCAAATAAACAGTGCCAAAAGTCAATATGGACAAATAATAAGGGGCGGACTGAGTAAACACTAAACAGTAGGCAGCTGTTCGCTACTGACACTTTCATTTGTTCGTTACTGGCGGCTATCCGCTAATGTGCAAGGAGCTCCATGCAATATGACAGTAAAGCTTTCATTTTATTCCATCTAGTTCTTCTTTCATGACATATAACTAGATTTTTTTGCAAGAAATTAATTATTTGTACACATTTTTAAGAAAGAAAAATTTACGGCATAAATAGATAAATTAATTTTAAATAATAATAATAAAAAGACACTGGTAACTCCTACTATCTCTCCTTCGACACCTATAGCTAGAATTAAAATCAAGTTAATTGATTTGTTTGTTTACAACTCTCCATCCTTAAATAGTTCTCTTAAAAAGCTTCCAAATTAATTTATTATATATAGTGCAACTAAAAAAATGCAATAGTTTGTATAATAAACTTTATTTTTTGGTTAATTATTTCATCAGATCAATTCCATGTTCTTATATATCTAGACTAAGCTTGCTTGGTGACTGCTATAATCGTTAATAGACACTACAAAAATTTGGCCAATTATTAATGACGGGTGCACATTAATAAAGGACTTAAATCCTGTCGTGAATATAGATATTTTATGACAATTTTTGAGCCAGTCGCTAAATTCACCTAATACCTAAACCAAACTCTATTAAAATTAACTCATTTACGACGGGAAAAGTCATTTACGAACCCAATTTTCTATGCCAGGTCACATTTTTACGACGGAAAAAATCATTTACGACCCCCTTTTTACGACGGGTCACATTTTCGCGACGAGAATTCCCGTCGTCAATAACATTTTTTCTAGTAGTGCAAGGTATTATTTTGTTTTTTAATACTATGTAATTTTTTATAAATTTTCCCGATATGTAATTTGGTAATTAATGTCAAGAATTATTATCTAATACATGGATCATTATAAAACGGAAAGTGTTGGGTAGCACTCATAATATCTGAACAAGTGTTTGATCACACTTCTCAGTTGTATACTATACTTGAGGAGGATAGGTTAAGTACTACCCTAATTAGAAGGGCTATCTAATTTTGTATTCCATCTTTCTTTATCATTTTAAAAAAATTGTGAACAAGTATTAATGTAGAGATAATAATGAGCTTCAACGGTTCAACCTTACATTTTTTTAATGCAAGCTTCAACCTTAAGTGGGAAATGATGTTGAATAAGTCCATAACATGAGCCAGCTATTAGTGCCCTAGAGCATAACATTCTTGGCCACTTGGTGATCCAATGATTGACTATTATGACTAATTGACTATATAATTTCAAGGTACATAGTCTTAAAGGTTGTGCTCACTAGCTACTGACTAGCAAGAGTATCAACTACGTAACGGAGTAATGGGACCATTGTGTTTTTTTCCTTAAATAATTTAAGATAGACGAAGCTATTATTAAATCAAAGATCACGATAATTAATTAATTGAGGTAAAAAAATAGTTAGTAAATAGTCATACATAGCGTGCAAAAAATACTAATAGCTATTATTAAATCAAAGATCAAGACAATTCTCAAGTTCGTGCATATTTATTAGTGTGGTACCGTATACATAAGTTATAGCAAAGGGGGAAATGGTTTGATATACAAAGGTATTAGACAATACATATATAGCATACATTTGCTACTTCATTATTTGCAAAAATATTTTGTTTCCCCTTTTATTGGTATCACATATTACTTAGAGAATGTATTGTGTCAGACTTGTCTAATAGTAATGTTACTGTCAGAGAAGTCTAATTGAGCTGGATAAAAAAACTCATTTACCTAGATAAAAGACCCATCTACCTGGACAAAAAAAATCAGGATAGAAAAATGAGAACCTAGACAGAAATGTAATTGGCCTGGACATAATTAAAATTTTGAGACAAGGACAAATTAAAGAGACAACCTGGACAAAAAATATGATTACCTGGATAAAAGAAACAGGTGACTGGATAGTCATTTTAATACGTGGACAACAAAAACTCAAATTTGAATACCTAGACACAATACCTAGACATAAAATAAAGAAAGCAAATAATACCAGAATAAAAAAGAAGGAAGATCTTGAATTGAATACTTGATTAATTAAATTGGAAATAATTAAATTGTGTTTACAAGAGAAAGTTTTAATTTTTAAACCCTAAAGAAAGCATAAGATTGTTACAAGGGATTAAAGCAGGTCTTTATAGGCAAAATTGGGCTTAAACAAAGCCCGTAACGCCGGCCCCGTTACGGGGTACATGCACCCTGTTACGGGGTACATGCTGGAGTCAAGTACGTGCTTCTAAAAAAGTCGAGTGAAGCGATGTGCAGAGACCTCGGTACCGGGGCCGATGCTGGGGGACTATGGCTTCAAAGCAAAGGAGAGAAGCAGGGGCAGCAACCACCCCGGTACCGGGGTCTGGTCTGATGCCCTGACTTCGAACGCCCATAACTCCTTCATTTCAAGTCGGAATAATTGAGCTTATGACCTACCGTTGGAAAGATCTTTGAATCTAGTTTCCAATGCCGCTGGAATCGCTTGAATCTGATATTCATAGCTCGAGTTATGTCCAAAATAGTGAGAGGTGGTCAAAATCATTCGAACCGAATCGAACAATTTCAAGCCAATTCTTCACTAATTGCCACCAGAACCTCTCCGACACTCATCGTGACATCCTAATGCTTCTCCTTTGCCTAGATTGGTGTACTTTGATGGTTTTTGTCCCATTTAGAGCACCTTTTATTAAAAATCTGTCAAAAACATGAAAAAAATACAAAACACTCCAAACCGACTTATTAGCGGCAAAACGGCTCCTAAGAGCACGGTTAGCACAATAAAACCATACAAAATAAGGACGAAAAACACATAATAATATAAACTAATTTATCACTTTAACACTAATCTAGTCAAAATTCTAATATACCTGGACAAAAAAAATTAGGATAGAAAAATGAGAACCTCGACAGAAATGTAATTAACTTGGACATAATTAAAATTTGAAGACATGGACAAATTAAAGAGACAACCTGGACAAAAAATATGATTACCTGGATAAAAGAAACAGGTGACCTGGATGGTCATTTTAAGACCTGGATAACAAAAACTCAAATTTGAAGACCTAGACACAATACCTTCAATTCTCCCTTCACAAATTGGACTCGCAATTGTTCAACTCAATATTCTGCTACCTTATCAGTGGTTGCTACCTTCATCTTCAAATTCACTGTTGATTGCCTAAGAAGCATGGTCGAGGTGGTCAGTCAGCACTGGTTTGCTCGGCTCCGAATGGCCTGTAGAAGCGCCATAATTATGCCAGGAAGATGGCTGAGCTTGCTACACAATTTTTTATTAATCCATAAACCCCCTGCGAGCATATACGCTCAGAGAAAACCTAATTTCTTTGTTCGTGTTTCCAAAATCCAAATTCTATAACCATCATTTTCAATTTTTCATTGAAGTCTGAAACTAATTCGAAGATCGACAATGAGGCGTTATATCGGTGGATTGTGGCCTTCTGTGTGTATTAGGTTTGATATTGGTTGTTGAACACAAATGGTGTTTGGGTGAAGTCCGTCTGATAGTTGTATTAGGTCAGACGGTCTGACCCAATACTTTCACTTTTACTTATACAACATAGATTAACATAGTATAAATAAATTTCACCGATTATTTTTTGAAAACCATACACCGCACGGAGCTAAGCTAGTTAAGATAAATATAACTATAATATTACATAATCAAAGATCATGATAATTCTCAAGTTCTCGCTTATTTATTAGTGTGGTACGGTATATATAAGTTGTATCAAAGGGGAAATGATTTACAAAGGTATTAGACAATACATAGCATACATTTGCTACTTCGTTATTTGCAAAAAAGGAAAATTATTACATTGACTTGCATTGTTTTATGATATTCGAACTCAAATCTTGGACACCACCATCAAACATTCCCTAACATAAAAATTTCAACAATGATTTTTCACACATTTTGAAGAAACGATTTAATATAAGGGTGTAAATGAAGAAAATTAATCAAAATGGTTTTAAATTTTTAATACAAGCAAATAATATGTGATTATAAGTTACTATTATCAAAATTATACTGATTAATTTGATCATTTACACCCTCAAGTCGCTTCCTTAATATGTATGTATGCAAAAATAAATGGTTGAATTTATTTGTGTTATTGAGAGTTTTAAGTTACTATCTATCTATCCTCCAAAGTTGAGTGAGCCATACTTAGACTGCATATCGGGAGTAAAAAGCCCAAAATGTTGCCCATCATCTGTTTTGTTATCCTCATCAAACATGACAAACAAAAAAGTCTCAATTGGCACCCCTGGTTTCAACGGTGTCCCCTTCTTCACATGCTCAATCAAATTAGTATAGTACGTCTTTGCATTCTCCACCGTGGCACCTTCTCCAACGACCAATAACCTCCTCCTACCACTAAACCCACGGTTTGATGATGACCACCCACTCTCCGACACGACCAAGCTCACGTTTTTCGATCCACCGGCCACCCTGTCAATGGCGGCGTGCGTAGCGTCCGCTAGCGCGTCAAACACATTTTGATACATCAACCCGTTGTTATTGTCCCTAACAGCTTGGTTTTGGGGCATGGTAAATAATGCATACTCTAGTGAAATATCTTGTGGGTTAAATTTGTAAGCAAAGTAAGGGGAAATACTAACCATCAAAGGTGAATTATTATTTATCAAAAAGGTAATTATTGGGTTCATAAATCCAAGGTCGTTAAATTGACCGTTTGATGGGGGGTATGAATTTGAGACTAGTTCTGTACTAATTGACGTGGTGACCTTTATGTAACCTAAATTGCTGGAATTTAATGCTTTGAGAATTTTTTCCATGGCTGGTCCCACAAATTGTGCTAATTCCGGATTAGACTCTCTTATTTCGTTGCCTACCACGATGTACTTGATCATGACCGTTGATTCGTAAGGAAGGACGTTGGTTTGGACCCATTGATCGGCAACCGATTGGCGGCCGGACCCGATGGGTTGGATATCCTCCGTACTGACCCCTAAGGTGAGGACGATGCCCGATTTTGGTAGTGCTTGGAGGATTTTATGGTAAGGGTAGTAAATCCTCATGGCTCCAATGTTGTTGGATTTGTAGAGGTTTACTACTTGTTGTGGGGTGGGTAAGTTGTTTCCTTCTGTTCCATAGGTTACTCCAATTTGACCATCTGTATTATGAAAATCAATCATGCAACGATTACAATCAAATGTTTGTTACGTTTGTTTTTTTTACATAGTTCTAATGATGTAATAATGGATGGAGTGATTATTAATAAAACAGAATGTTTGATTAGTGTTATTGGAAAATTTTTAAAAAAATGCCAAAAGAAAAATTAGAACTAGCTAGCTTAGCCGCCTATTATGGTGATAATTACACATGATGAATCCATCTAATTACTCGGTAACTAACAAGCTAAGACATTACGGAGTACTTGGGCGACTATGACTTATGTTTTCATATTCCCTCATCTCAAAATAGATGCTTTGTTAACTTTTTCAAATCTTTATTAATATAGTACATTTATATCACAATACTCACAACTTTTACCATTTTAAGCTGTAACATAATATTTATAACATTTTTTTTTTACTATGTTCAATATAAAAATTACCCATGTGTATGTTTTTTTTACTTTTGTTGTGGACCGGATTAATTATTCATTTTTCACTTTATCTCTCTCTTTAAATCCATTTTTTGTATAGGAGTCCGTATCGCATAGTTATATAACGAGTATTGCAATACATGGGTAGAATTTAGTTTTAGACATTGGATATGAGAAAAATACATCAATTACATATTTAAAAATTACGTATTGAGACAGTTCAAACGAAAACCCATCACGAGCTAAGTATATTTTTCCTTAGGTAAATATGAAATTAAATATCAAAGTGATATTTTTAAGTTAGTGTTAAGTCGTTCGTTATATAGGCAGGCAAATGGAGACATGGACTACATACTAAATCTTCAAGTCTTCAACTACTTCTAGATCATTATTTAATAGTCAGTCCATGAATGTGGAAATTGCATTGACTACTAGCTACTCCCTAATTAATTAACTATCCCTACATCTCTTCTTCATTTTTGGAATAGCTTTTATATGTGTGCATGATATTTTAGTTTAAAATATCAAAAGGAAGGGTAGTCAAAAAAATTAAAATCAAAAGTTTTTATAAGTTGACATCCATTTTGCGATAAAAGAAAGCCCTAAAATTCTGTAAGAAATCTATATGGATATAGATGTCTATTCGTACAGAATTAAAAAGTATAAATTTTTATTTTTTTTAATATAGATTTAATAATATTTTTCATTTTTAAAATTCCTTTCTTTTAATTAAAAACTTTCCTTATTAGTGTCACATGGTTTA
Organism: Salicornia ramosissima; assembly: GCA_951394345.1. Classification (NCBI taxonomy): domain Eukaryota; kingdom Viridiplantae; phylum Streptophyta; class Magnoliopsida; order Caryophyllales; family Amaranthaceae; genus Salicornia; species Salicornia ramosissima. The sequence continues at coordinate 56,199,068 of OX596236.1, read as the reverse complement.
ATGGTACACTTATTGGGGGACACCATGGCTCCCCCTTGGCTTATGTAATTATCACCTACTTTTTTTTCTCCATTTTCTTAATTAGAAAAAAAATAAAAAATAAAAAATTCTACACTCCTTGCCTTAGGTTTTTCCACCTCACATGCTGGAGTTCACACTTCACACCAGGTCACCAATTACAATTAATCATACTTTTCAGTCCCCAAAATCCGGGTTTATAAATGCATTTTTTTCCACAAATTTTTTTTAAAATAAATTTAATTTCAAATTAAATTTTTTTTTTTTTGCAATTTACAGTCATTTGAAGTTTTACATTAATTTATATTGCAAACATATGATTGTTTTTCAATGCATGTAATGGATTTGAAAATTAACTATATATCATGCAACTCACAAGGCTCTGTTTATTTTATGGATTAATATTGCATTAATAGAAAATAAAGTAGTGAAATTTAAAATCTAACTCTTGGCTTTTTAGTGGTATACAATTCATATAATATCAGCCAAATTCGGCGCTTTTAAACATTTTCATTATTATTGTCTCAATAATGATAAAAAAAATTTTAAAAAGTTATAACAAAAAACTCTTGGAGCTATACGGTTTTTTGTTAGAGTTAAAAAAGAGAAATTATAATTTCATTTTTTTTTAAATTTTAACAATAAATCATTCTATAAAATAATTGAATAATGAAAATTTAATATTAAATCACGATAAATTTATAGATTAATAAAAAAAATGGAAAAATTGCTTAGAATAATCCAACTTTTGGCCTGTTCGCTTATAATAATCTAACCTTTTGTTTATTATGGAATAATCCAACCTTTGTAGGGCATCCGCTTTAAATGAGTCAAGTGACCTGCAACCGGTTATTAAGGTTAATTGTGACACGTGTCTAAATGTGATTTGCCCATAATCAATTAGTAATTATTATATGATTAATTTTAAAAAAATCTAATAATTATAACTTTTTTTTTTAAAAACCTTAACCTGTGTACCTTTTTTTTAATAATTTTTTATATAATTTTTTTATAATTTTTTTTCTTAAAAACTGGTTATTAATTTTTTTTATAAATTTTTTTCCTTTTTTTAAATTTTTTTATAATTTATTATTTAAAAATTCCTCAATAATTATTATTATAAAAAATGACAAATCGCACGCTGACATGTGTCACAATTAACCTTAATAACCGGTTACAACAGGTTTTGACTCATTTAAAGCGGATGCCCTACAAAGGTTGGATTATTCTGAGTTAATCGAAAGGTTGACTTATTTTGAGCGAACCGACCAAAGGTTGGCTTATTCTTGGCAAATTTTCCTTAAAAAATTGCCCATATAAATTAAATTTCCATATTAATTATTTTGTTAAAATTGTGCATCACACGGGTGCTGACCTAGTATTCAACTAGCCTCATGTGCACGCTTTGCGTGCGATGATATTTTAATGTATCTTTCAATTTATCTAAACAAACACAAAATGAATGTTAATTGTTTGAAAAATTGAAATATTTGTTAAATTCATACTCATTCACATAATTATAAAGTCATAAACAAAGTTTTTCTTTTTTATCAAGTCATCCCACAAATATGAACAAAAAAAATTTATTTATTATATTGGGTCGGCTATCAAATTTCTACAATAATCAAAAGGTAAAATATGACAAACTATATCAATATGGGTGTCTATTTATAGAAAATTTAAAAATATGAATTTCTGTGTTTTTATTTTATTTTTACAATGTTTATATTTTGTAATATTTTCATTTCAAAAAGTTCAAAAATTATAATAACTTTCCTAAATAATTAGAAGTTGGGTTAATTGAATTTTTAGGAATTTTTTATGGGTAATATAGACATTTCAAGGGAGGACACCATGGCTCACCCCTTAGCTTATATAATAGAGATATAAAAAAATGAATGTTCAGTATTAAAACATTAATATTAAGTTTATTTTGGTGCAAAGTAGATATTAAGGGTCAAAGTAATGTCTCGGCATGCGTGAAATATTTATTGTTGCGTTTTTTTTTTTGGAACGGAGGAAGTATAAAAATACTACATAGAAAATTGAAATATGTATTTAATATATGAATCATTTCAATTCACATTTCAATGGAAAATTTTCATATAATTATTGTGTAAAATAAGTTTCAATGTGTTTTTCACATTAATTAATCCATTTGCTAATTCTTATACATTGCCCTTAGGGCAATGAATAGCAAAACTCTTATTTGAAAACCGTACAGTGCACGGAGCTAAACTAGTTAAGATAAATATAGCTATAATATATAAGTTGTATCAAAGGGGAAATGGTTTACAAAAGTATTAGACAATACATAGCATACATTTGCTACTTCGTTATTTGCAAAAAAGGAAAATTACATTGACTTGTTTTATGATATTCAAACTTAAATCTTGGACAACACCATCAAAATAACGTGCTCCCTCCGTAACATAAAAAATATAACAATTATTTTTTTCACGCTTTTTGAGGGAATAATTTAAGGGTGTAAACGAAGAAAATTAATCATAATGATTTTAAATTTTTAATACAAGCAAAATGTGATTATAAGTTACTGATATCAAAATTATATGATTTATTTGATCATTTACACCCTCAAATTGCTTCCTTAATATGTATACGAAAATAAATTGTTGAATTTTTTGTGTTACGGACAGTCGTTTTGAGTTACTATCTATCTATCCACCAAAGTTGAGTGAGCCATACTTAGGTTGCATATCGGGAGTAAAAAGCCCAAAATGTTGCTCATCTGCATCTCCCCCTTTAGTATCCTCATCAAACATGACAAACAAAAAAGTCTCAATTGGCACCCCTGGTTTCAACGGTGTCCCCTTCTTCACATGCTCAATCAATTTAGTATAGTACGTCTTTGCATTTTCCACCGTGGCACCATCTCCACCGTCCAATAACCTCCTCCTACCACTAAACCCACGGTTTGATGATGACCACCCACTCTCCGACGCGATCAACCTCACGTTTTTCGATCCACCAGCCATCTCCGCGGCTAAACCCCCATCGCCGGCCGCCGCTGTAACTGCAACGGCTCCGGCCACCTTGTCGATGGCGGCGTACGTAGCGTCCGCTAGCGCGTCAAACACATTTTGATACATCAACCCGTTGTTATTGTCCCTAACAGCTTGGTTTTGGGGCATGGTAAATAATGCATACTCTAGTGAAATATCTTGTGGGTTAAATTTGTGAGCAAAGTAAGGGTAAATACTAACCATCAAAGGTGAATTATTATTTATCAAAAAGGTAATTACTGGGGTCATAAATTCAAGGTCGTTAAATTGACCGTTTGATGGGGGGTATGAATTTGAGACTAGTTCTGTACTAATTGACGTGGTGACCTTTATTTTGTCACCTAAATTGTTGGAATTTAATGCATTGAGCATGTTTTGCATGGCTGGTCCCACAAATTGTGCTAATTGCGGATTAGACTTTTTTATTTCGTTGCCTACCACGATGTACTTGATATTGACCGTTGATGTGTAAGGAAGGACGTTGGTTCGGACCCATTGATCGGCGGCCGATTGGCCGGACCCGATGGGTTGGATATCGTTCGTACCGACGCCTAAGGTGAGGGCGATGCGCGAATTTTGTAGTGCTTGGAGGGTTTTAGGGTCAGGGTAGTAAATCCTCATGGCTCCAATGTTGTTGGATTTGTAGAGGTTTACTACTTGTTGTGGGGAGGGTAAGTTGTTTCCTTCTGTTCCATAGGCTACTCCAATTTGACCATCTATATTATGAAATCGATAATAACACTGTTAAGAATAATGTTTGTTACTTTTGCTTTTTACATAGTTCTAATGCAGTAATAATAGATAAAGTAATTAACTAATAAATAAAACTGAATGATTGATTGATGTTGGAAAATTGTTTTTTTCTTTATAAAAAAAGTGCCAAAGTACAATTAGAAATAGCTATTATAATACATGATTACTTGGTAACTAACAAGCTAAGACATTACGGAGTACTTGACTATGACTTATGTTTTCATATTTCCTCGTCTCAAAATAAATACTTCGTTTACTTTTTCAAATCTCTATTAGTATGCTACCTTAGTATCACAAATTCACAATATTCACAACTTTTATCATTTTAAGCTGTAAAACAATACTTGTAATAATTTTTTTTTACTATATTCAATATAAAAATTACCCATGTGTAGCTTTTTTACTTTTTTTAATTTTACTTTTGTTGTGGGCCGGATTAATTATTCATTTTTTTTACTCTATCTCTCTCTTTAAATCCATTTTTTGCATAGGAGTCCGTATTGCATACTTATATAACGAGTATTGCAATACATGGGTAGAATTTAGTTTTAGATTTTGGATATGAAAAAAATACATCAATTACATATTTAAAAATTACGTATTGAGACGGTTCAAACGAGAACCCATCACATGAGCTGAGTATATTTTTCCTTAGGTAAATATGAAATTAAATATCAAAGTGAACAGTACCAAAAAGTAAAAAAAAATTAAAAAAAAATTAAAAAAAAAAAATAAGCAACATAAACAAGTTGTACAAGAATAAGCGTGTGTAAATTATATATATAGCATATATATATATATAGTCCAAATGATTAAAAAAAGCATGAAATTAATTAATAAATAAAAATTAAAAGAATAAGTAAATAAAGAGATGGACAATGAAAACTAACCTGTAGGGTGAAGGGAGGTAAGCAAAAAGAAAGCAATGAAAAACACCAACAAGGTTGTGGCAGCCGCCATTGGAGGGTTGCCGAGGTTAGCCACCATACTGAAATGAATTCAATTCAATAGGAGAAGACGCTAATTAAGAATATATGAAGGTAGACTGACTGACTGACTGACTGACTGACTGAGTTTATTTTTAAGTTAGTGTTAAGTCGTTCGTTATATAGGCAGGCAAATGGAGAGATGGACTACATGCTAAATCTTCAAGTCTTCAACTACTTCTAGATCATTCACGCCAAAAATTAAAAAAAAAAAAAAGAAAAAGGTACTTCTAGATCATTATCATTATTTAATAGTCATTAGTTAGTCCATGAATGTGGAAATTGCTTGGACTACTAGCTACTCCCTAATTAATTAATTATCCCTAGTCCCTACATCTCTTCTTCATTTTTGGATTATCACCTACTTATTTTTTTCTCCATTTTCTTAATTAGAAAAAAAATAAAAAATAAAAATTCTACACTCCTTGCCTTAGGTTTTTCCACCTCACATGTTGGGGTTCACACTTCACACCAGGTCACCAGTTACAGTTAATCATACTTTTCAGTCCCCAAAATCCGGATTTATAACTGCATTTTTTTCCACAAATTTTTTTAAAATAAGTTTAATTTCAAATTAAAAACTTTGTTTTTTGCAATTTACAGTTATTTGAAGTTTTACATTAATTAATATTGCAAACATATGATTGTTTTTAATGCATGTAATGGATTTGAAAAAATTAACTATATAAATCATGCAACTCACAAGGCTCTGTTTATTTTATGGATTAATATTGTATTAGAGAAAATAAAGTTGTGAAATTTAAAATCTAACTCTTGGCTTCTTAGTGGTATACAATTCATATAATATCAACCAAATTCGGCGCTTTTGAACATTTTCATTATTATTGTCTCAATAATGATAAAAAAAATTAAAAAATTTATGACAAAAAACTCTTGGAGCTATACGGTTTTTTGTTAGAGTTAAAAAAGAGAAATTATAATTTCAATTTTTTTTAAATTTTAACAATAAATCATTCTATAATAGAATTGAATAATGAAAATTTAATATTAAATCACGATAAATTTATAGATTAATAAAAAAATTGCCCATATAAATTAAATTTCCATATTAATTATTTTGTTAAAATTGTACATCACACGGGTGCTGACTTAGTATTCAATATAAAAAAATGAATGTTCAGTATTAAAACATTAATATTAAGTTTATTTTGGTGCAAAGTAGATATCAAGTTCAGGTTCTTTGTGATAAAATGAATATTCAGTATTAACAAAATGAATATTCAGCGTTAAAAATTAATATTCGATATATAAATTATGTTTATTTTAGTTGTTGCAAAGTGAATGTAGGTTCATGTTTTTTGCGTTAATGAATATTCAATATTAAAAAAAATGAATATTTTGTATTAAAAAATTAATATTAAGTTTAGTTTGGTACCAAATTGATTGTAAGTTTAGTTCTTTGTGATAAAATGGATATTCAGTATATCATTAAAAATCTAAAAATGTTCAAAAAGTTTAATACCGGGATAGTTATTTTGGTAAATTCGAACAGCTTTTTCATAATTCAAACAATTTTTTATTTTTTTACAGATTTATCTAGAGTTTTCTGAGTTTTTTTTGCTAAAAATGAAGATTCAACAAGAGAGTTTTTTTTTTTCAGATTTGTGACGAATCTAGCAAATTTGAACGATTTAGGGTTCAAGAATTTGACAGATTTGAGAGTGAATTTGAAGATGAAGAGAGAGAATGTATAACAGATTTTTGCAGGATCTGCTTGCACTCGCGTGTGTTTTGTGTGTGTGTGTGTGCACGCATCGAGACCACCTAGCACGATATAATGATGGTAATAGATAGTGCATTTATAAAAATACACAAATTTTTATATGCGGCCAGTTGCATTGTTTCAAATTATGCAGCCGTTTTTAGGTGTTGCAAATTTTTTTGGGGGGTTACAAAGTGTTTAAGTGAGTTACAAAATATTTTTTGTTGTTACAAAGTGTTATTTTGGAGTTACAGTGGGGTTGCAAAGTGTTCAAGTGTGGTTACAAAATGTTTTAGTGGGGTTACAAAATATTTTTTGTGGTTACAAAGTGGGGTTGCAAAGGTTTTTTTGGGGTTACAAAGTGTTTAAGTGTGGTTACAAAGTGTTTTTTAGTTACATAATATTTTTGGGGTTACGAAGTATTTTTTGGGTTTCAAGTGTTTAAGTGGGGTTACAAATTTTTTTGGGGGTTACAAAGTGGTTTTTTGGGTTACAAAGTGTTTAAGTGGGGTTACAATTTTTTTTTGGGGTTACAAAGTGTTTTTTTGGGTTACAAAGTGTTTTTTGGGTTACAAAGTGTTTTTTGAGTTTAGAAAATGTTTTAGTGAGATCACAAAGTGTTTAAGTGGGTTAAAAAGTGTTTAAGTGGAGTTACAAAATTAGAATTACAAAGTTGTACATGGACTAGAGTGCAAGCACATCCCGCAAATTTTAACTTTGTAACCCCCTACACTCCTCTCCTGACTTTGTAACCCCCTATAAAAATTAACTTTATAACACCTCTATTTATTAGCGCGCACCAACTGCACCAAAAACGCACTGATAAAAATAGAGTGTGCTGAGAATCAACCCTCTCGTCAATAATATAACACTTGCTCCTAAATCCATGGATGAAATCCAACGACCAAAAAAGGATAGAGGCAGGAATTAACTCGTTTGCTTGGACTATCGCACAAGTCCGAAGCCACCAATTTTGACCGTTGCAACTCACAAGTACATACCTTAGTACCCTACAGTTTACCGACAGTGGAATATATATGGCATTGACTAGAGTTTTGCATGGCTGCATGGACTACATACGCCGAGGACTACCTCGATCGGCATGGCAAGAGCTAGGCTCGATCTGGCACGAGCCCGTTTGCGTGAAAATTTTTGTATGGTCATTGAATAACGACTATCGAAGTCAAACAAATCTAGACCGTCCATCTTGTTGATTTGATTTGACTTTTATTGTAATATCAATTCAACTAATTCATTTTACATATTTTTGTATTTACCAAAAATAACAGTTTCAATTTTTTTTTCAATTTTCAATTCAATTAAAATATGAAGTTGAAGGCCGAAGAGGTAAAAGTTGAGGAAGAAGAGGCCGGGACAAAAGGACATAAGAATACAACCAACTAGCTGCTTAAAAAAGTTGGTAGCTTAGGGAGTGGAAGGAGGTGGAAATAGACAATAGCTAAACATGTCACATAGGAGTAAGGCCCTGTTCTTTTGGACTTAAAAGCTACAGTAATCAGATCAGATAAGAATAGATCTGATCAAACAAACTCAAATCAGATCTGATCAGATCAGACATTATTATCATTATTATTATTATTAATTTCGAGCATCGTTTTTCCGCTCGACATTTTCCGACGACGGTTTTCGAACGGGTTTTCCGGCGACGGTTTTCGGGACGACTTTTCCAATGACGGTTTTCGGACTGACTTTTCCGGCGATGATTATTTGGCCGACTTTTCCGGCGGTGATTATTCGGCTGAATTTTCCGCCGACGATTTTTAAGCCGAGTTTTTCGGCGACGATTTTAGGGACGACTTTTCCGACACCGGTTTTCCGACGGAATTTCCGGTGGTGATTATTCGGCCGACTTTTCCGGCGACGATTTTCAGGCCAAGTTTTTCGACGACAGTTTTCGGGATGAATTTTCCGACGGTGATCATTCGACCAACTTTTCCATCGACGATTTTCAGGCCGAGTTTTTCGGCGACGGTTTTCGGAATGACTTTTCCGGCGGTGATTATTCGGTCAACTTTTTCGGTGACGGTTTGGTCAAATTTTTCGGCGGTGATTATTACTACTACTACTACTATTATTCTTAGTAGTAGTATTATTATTAGTATTAATATTATTATTTGAAGTTTTGGAGTGAGATTGAATGAAGAGGTGAAATGAAATGGGCTATCATAATAATAATTATAATATTAATAATTATAATAATAATAATAATAATTATTATTATTATTTTAGTAAATATAATCATGTATTACATTTCTCATAAAAAAATAAGTATTACAAAAATAAAAATAAAAATAAAATAAAAATAAAAATAATTCAGATCATATCAGACAAACTCAGATCAGATTAGAACAGATCAAACCAGATCAGTCCTAAAGAACAGAGCTTTAATTGCATACATACAAACACACATACTTAAATACTTACTTACATACATACATGAATACATATACATACATACACTTTAATTTTTGAAAAAAAATACACATACACATTCATACATACATACACTTTAATTTTAGAAAAAAAAATAAATACATACACATAAATATTTATACATACATACACATTCATACATACATACACATTTATACACTTTAATTTTTGAAAATAAAAATAAAAAAAAATTAAAAAATAAACCCATAAATTAAAAAATGAAGAAAAAATCCCTTACCACAAGGAAGAGGGATGGAGGCGGTGGTTGGAGGTGAGGGAGAAAGAGGAAGAGAGGGAGGGGCGGTGGTTAGTTTTTGCAGGGATAAAGAGAAAGAAAGGAGGGGCGGTGGTTGGTTTTCGCGGGGAGAAAGAGAAAGAGAGGGAGGGGCGGTGGTCGGAGGTGAGGCCGGAGAAAGAGGAGAGAGTGAGCATGGGTGGGGGTCATGTGGTGTTAGGGTTTGAGGAGAGAGAAAGAGTGAGCGTGAATGAGGAGTGGGAGAGAAAGAGGAGTGAGTGAGCGTGGGTGGGTCGCCGAAGGGGGGTCGCGTTGCCGGAGTGAGGAAAGTGAAAGAGGAGTGAGGGTTTGAGGAAGAGTAAGGAAGAAAGAGAGAAAGAGTAATGAAGAAAGAGAGAGGAGTGAGAGCTCGACTGAATTTGAAACGGGGGAAAAAATTACCGACCACTATCGACCACTGTGTCGGTCGGTAATTTTTTTCCGACCGTAGTGACGGTCGGTACAAATTTTTTCGACTGTTTTCATTCGTGGACGGTGGGTATTTACCGACCTGATTATTTACGGTCGGTAAAATCGGTCGGCCGAATCAAATTTTCTTGTTGTATTCCTCTTCTTCTTAAGCTTTTACATATATTTGAGTTTTTGGGAGAGCATAATAAACTTGTTCAGTTCTTCGTTGTATCTCAAAGACTTTTTCGGTAAACCCTTGCTCATTCCTATAAGGTCGAAATCTAGTCTTTAGAAAAGCACTCTGTAGGGGTTGTTTTTACCCGGCTGCCTACGTCACGAGTTAATTTGAATGCTCGTTAACACCGTATGTGAATACGGGCTAGTAGGAGTCGCCACCGTGCGTTTTATACGGTCCACAGACACCGAAGAAGTACTGAAAGCCAGGAGCAATCAGCCCCATATGGTCGTGCACTAGAGTATGGGTTCGGGGACAGGTTACGGGCCAATCGTGCATTAGGCCCGCCTTCCTGTAAGCGGTCTCTACTAGGTCTCTTTTCGTGGTCAAATCATTATTATTCCCGAATGCATAAATATCTCATATTATACCCTAAAGAACGCATATTACTAAGTGGGTTTAATTTATTTACAAATCAAAACTAAATTTTTGTGACCACTTCAAATTAAATCCATATTAAAAATCCTATAAAAACAAAAAAACATGAACGAAATAAATAATAAAAAAAAGCATGAAGATAATAAAAATACATAAAAAAAAAACAAAATATGTGCAGGTTCAAAGTGTGTTCCAAGAATAGTGGTTTGATGAGCTGTTCGACTAAACTAAATATAATAAATACTAAAAAAACACGATTAAAATGACGATTAAGGTACAAAATTCTGATGCGATTTTGGACACTTCAGTCGGTATATTTAAACTGACATTATTATTTAACCAGATCGAGCTTTTATGTATGACTTTATGAATAAAATATTAATAAATCATATTTTACATAAGATTATTTTTATGATCCGAAAATATAGATAAAATATAGCGGTTATGAGGTAATATGAAATTTAATTAATAATTTCATCTTACCATGACCGCATAAAAAATCAAGATCTGATTATTTAAAGTGATAAAATTAAAAGATAAAAATATAGCGACCTTTTAAGACACGAGATCTAAAAAAATTCATGTAATATAGATCGCATAAAAGCTAAGAATGAATTTTATGATAATTATTATTATTTATTATCAGATCTATAAAACATAAAAGCAGATCTAAAAAAAATAAAAACATAAGAGTCAATATTAATGTACGATCTATCAAATCACGTCAATGAATTAACAATCACCGCACGTATGAATTGCAAGATTGGAATCAAAATCGGTTAAATTATTAAGAAACGTTATGAATGACGATTAAACTAATATTTGTAAATCATTATTAATTATATCAAAATCAACGTTATTGTTGGTAAAATATCCAAATTCGCATATACACGATCGTAGTCTTTATTAATTATTTACATCATTTGTTGTCAATTTTTGTACCAATAATCCTCATTTCAATCGATCTTACTATGATTAAAAAAACTAAAAAGAAAGAAGATAGAGACTTCAGAATTCGTACCTCAAGAACGCAATTAATAGCTTTAACGACTGAAAATGCAATTAAGTATTTTGAATGATTTTTTAGGGAGATATAAGTATTATAGCAGCAATAACCTTTTTTCGTCTCAAGAAGACGTATAGCTTGAGTATTTATAGGCCAAAAGGAGCAAAAATCGAACCCGGAGGACGCCAGACCTGCGCCTAGGCGCAGGTCCAGTAACATGACCTGCGTCTAGGCGCAGGTCCTGTAATATGGACTAGCATCTAGGCGCAGGTCCTGGTCAGATCCGGGTTGATTTTTTTGCTTGATTTTGCGCGTGATTTCCAGGTTTACGATCCGATTTTATTCGATTACGGAAATATTTTGTAATATTTTGATATTCCGGAATATTCTGTCCCGGAATGTGCCGGAATGCCTAGAACGTTCCGGAATGTTCTAAATTCCTCCAGAAGCTCCAAAAAATTACAGAAAAATATTTTAAAAAAATATTAAAAAAATGAAAAGTATGAAAAACAATAATATACTTTGCGGAACAATTTTCAACATTTGGAAATGACGAAAATGCCCCCAAGTATGCAAAAATCCTAAAAAAAAACCATAAAAGGCTCTAAAAATATGATAAAAAAATATAGAAAAATTATAAAATTATTTTTATGATTTTTAAAAATATTTTGTGATGCAAAAATACATTTTTATTATTTTTTATGAATATAAAACATTGAAAAATGCATGCAAAAATATTAAAAAATATATCTAAAAATGAAGAAAAATTACGAATCAATCCCGTAATCATCGCAAAACCTAACATTTGCTTCCAAGGCACTATAAACACGGTTTAGGCAATTGGTTGAGGTATATTGTGCATTTTCATCGTCAATTCTACTTAATTGGACTTCTTGGTGTTTTCATAGTTTCATCATTAGTCTTTATGTCGGGGAGACACATTTAGGTGTCTATAGAAGCCCCCACTTTGACTGAGTCTGTAGAGTAAGTATAAACTCGCAAGACGAAAGTCAAAGTATTCCTGTCGGGACGGAGGATAACTCAAGACGTTCTGCGACCTTGAGTCACCCTTTTTAACGCCGGTACCTACAAAACAAATGTTAGTTTTACCTGTAACCGCGCCCCATGCGGTTTAATCCCTTAGAAGCGTCTGGATCCTCAGGATGATGATGGATTAAGTTGCTAGTTCCTCCAGATGTTCTTGGACCCTTCAGAACCATTCCCTTAGGTAAGCATAAACCCTTGGGACAATGATGAAAAGTTGTGTAGACGGGATCGATCAAGAGTAAGCATAAACTCATGAAAAGGCGTACGCGAGTAAGCATAAACTCGCGAGAAAATATGTTTAGGGTGACATAAACCCGTTGTGTGCCAAGAGTAAGCATAAACTCTTGGTAGAAAATGTGACGGGTCAAGAGTAAGCATAAACTCTTGATAAAAAGGTATGATGTGTTTGGGTCAGCAAGAACCCGTGAGAAACAATAATGTGCTAAGAGTAGGCAAAAACTCTTAGAGGAAGAAAACAAGAGTAAGAATAGACTCTTGAAAGATGAGGGTAAGCATAAACTCATGAGAAAGGAATATGTGTTAAGAGTAAGCATAAACTCTTCTGAGGGGAATCAAGAGTAAGTATAAACTCTTGAGATAAGAGAAGGTAAAGTGATGTGCTAAAAGTATAAACTCTTATATGAAGAATCAAGAGCAATTATAAACTCTTGAGGGATGAGGGTAAGCATAAACCCATAAGTAAAGTTTGTGGGTCAAGGGTAGGCATAAACCCTTAGAGAAAAATATTTGAAAGCTTAGGGCAAGTATAAACCCGCAAGCAAAGTAAGTGGATTAAGGGTAGGCATAAACCCTTAGAGGTGTCTTTGAATAAGATTAGGGTAAGTAAAAACCCGTGAGAAAATTAGGTGAATTAAGGGTAGGCATAAACCCTTAGAAGAACTTTTGTAAGATTAGGGTAAGCATAAACCCTATGAGAAAGGTGATTGTGAGTGATGTCGTTGAAGCGGAAAAATGTGTAAGGAAAACATACACATCTGATGAGAAGCTCCCACTTTGACTGAGTCTCGAGAGAAGAATATTCTTGCAAGACGAAAGTCAAAGTATTCTGGTTGGGGAATTAAGGGTAAACCTTGAGAGAAATTAGGGTAAGCATAAACCCGTAAGAAAAGAATTTGAATTAAGGGTAGGCATAAACCCTTAGAGGAATTAGGGTAAGCATAAACCCGTAGGAAAAGTAAGTGATTTAAGGGTAGGCATAAGCCCTGTGAGAAAAGTACTTGTGAGTGATGCCATTGAGGCGAAAAAAAAAATGTACAAGGAGGTGTGTGTAAGATGAGAAGCCCCCACTTTGACTGAGTCCGTAGAGACGAATGTTCTCGTAAGACGAAAGTCAAAGTATTATGGTTGGGGCGAGGTAATAGCATGTGTGGGCTGCATGAGCAAAGATATCAAGGAAAAGATGCATAGCAAAATTAAAAGCCATATAGGCATACATGGGTTTACAAAAGTTATTCAAGACACTAATCGCATATAGCGATTCAAACATTCAACAAAGATGGGCTCTAGCCTTGTGTGGTTTGTGCTCTGTGATGTGCGTATGTACAATGTGCATGATGCTTATGAATGTATATGAATGTATGCATGAAATGATTATGATGTGCGACATGCTTGTGGTGTATGATGCATGATGTGATTGATGCTTATGAAATGTGGTGCATGTGGAATGATATGCTATGTATGACAAGGAAATGAATGACCAAGGGAATCGACCAATAGTATTGTAATTAAAAATGGGGATGGAGCGGTCTTAATCCCCAATCATAACTTTCAATCGCAAGCAAGCCCCCAACCCGTGGGGGAGGCTATATTTGTGGTGGAATGAATGAATGAATAGAGTTGCATGAATGTGAGATGATGGGTAAGCCTTTTAAGTTGGTGGTGGGGTAGATGGATAGGTAAGCCCCCAGCCTGTAGGGTAAGAATGGTTGAATGATTAGGGTTGAAGTGGTTTATTGGATTGCATAAAGAGGCCAAAATATTGAGAAAAGATGCTAGCTCAAGTCGTGAACTTGAGTTAGATTTCCCGCAAGATGAAGATTGCCCAATTGATGATGCTTTGCATGGAATATGTCGTGCTCAAATAGAAGAAAACAAGAGTCAAATCAAAGTGATGACCTTAAGAAGAGTTAGGGAAAGCCCCCAGGGTGTGTGAAAGAGAAAGGTTGTTGGTGCAAGAAAAATAAAGGCTAAAAATTTGTGACTGAAGGGTGATGATGTAGGGAATTAATGTGGTTGGCTGAATTAATGTAGGTTCAAACTCGAGCCTATGTCGGGTGGTGAACTAAAAAATTTGTGCTTAAAACCCCAAGTTTATTGAAGGAGTGGACCTCAAAAATTCATACATTAATTGGGTCGAACCTCGAGAAGAGGCTTTCTACATATCCTTGTGGAATCAGACCATCGTAGTTCTTGATGATTATTTGGACAATACCTCAGGGGAGAGGGCTTTTTTGGTTGTAATGTTTGGCTAGGGTTGAGGGTTAAGAAGGAAAAGGGAAAGAAGGCTCAAAGTTCCCAATTAACCCCCCCATGGTGCGCAGTGTGCTTTTTGACTTTTTTTTGAATTGGATTGGACTGGATTTATTGAATTGAGCTGGATTGAATTAAACTGGATTTATTAGGTTGAGCTAGATTTATTGAATTGAATTGAGTTGGATTTGTTGAATTGATCGAACTAGATTTATTGGGCTTAGCTAAATTTATTGAATTGAACAGGAAATTGAGATGAATTTATTAAATTGAACTCTTTTTTTGCATTTTTGCATTTTTATATTTTTGCATTTTTTTGTTTTGTTTTTTTTGTTATTATTTTTGCACACGTCTTTTCCTACGCACCATTTGTTCCCATGGGTGAGGTTGATGTAGGTAAGGAAGGAAAATAGGTTTGTATGTGCTTGTGGCCCAAAGGGTTGCAAAGGATTGAATGAATACAGGTGATAGGAAATGATTGATGATTTTTGTGGAGTTCAAGGAAAGAAGGCCTCTCGGGCAATGTCTATTTATTAAGTACAATTTATTGATTATGAAAATTTGAGGTCATGATTTATGTTAACGTTAAAAGCACAAATTTAAATGGAGGCTAATAATGTACAAAAAAGGAATTTTATTAATGTAAATGAAATTACAAGGCTAGAAGTGGAAAAAATATCCTAATGACATAGGCTCGAAAAAGAAAGAAAAGAAATGCAAATGTCTAGGTGGAGGGACTCTCCGGCTCAAACTTTGAATTTTGTAGTTTTTTTTTTATTTTGTAGTTTTTTTTATACTTGTCAAGTAAAAATGCAACGCGTTCTTTAAAGCTTTTTTTTATTTTGTAGTTTTTTTATAATTCTTTTTTCGATTGCACAATTCAGTAGTGTAGCCGACATGTCACTTAAACTTGCTAATCTTCTACAATGTTTACACAAGCATAAAGTGTATATATGAATTTACAATTATCTTAATTAAATGCTTTTAATGTTCCCGGCCTTATGATTATCATTAAATGTTTCTATTATTTTTTTTTTATTTATGTTTTAATCTTCAAGAGTTATGCTCCTGCCTTCTGGATTGTAAATCATCTATTTTTTTGGAAATGGGAAGAACGCGTTGCATTTTTACATAAGCTCAGATATGTGCTAAAGAAAAACACACTTTCTAATTCAAAGTTTTTTTTATTTTATAGTTTTTATCCAGCTCAAAGCTAACATTGTAGAAGATTAGCAAGTTTAAGTGACATATCGGCTACACTACTGAATCGTCCAATCGAAAAGAGAAGGCTCAATATATATTCCAATTTATTTTTTAAATCTTCTTGCAACCCTCTATTCATAGTTTTATCCGACACGTCCAAAGAAAGTAAAATATTCCCTCTTTTTTATTTGTTGACGTAGATGTTAAACTTCAGATCCCGCAAAAGCGTCCAGAAGAATAGAGGGTCATTAACCCATGAACAACGTCGGTACACAACAAATTAAAAAAAAAAAATTAGCCCACAAATAAATACATTTAATAATTATAATTTGATTTATAGAAAGATTTTTACCGAAAAATCTGGGTGAAATCAACTTCAATCATTTTTCCACCATTTTGTTTTGTATGTATCAATTGAATTAAATTCAATTGTCGACTGAAAATTTTCTAACAAAGAATTAAAATACTGGTCAACCGGAAACATTCGATCGACAACAATATAAGTAGTGTACAACAATATAGATCAAGCATTAATAGATTTAGGATGGGTTTAAAAGCAAATATAAGTAGTATCAAGTATCAACATCAATATAAGTAGTGTACAGTAATTTTCTTTTTTTTCACTTGTTAAGCAGATCCAAATATTTTGATTTATAGAGTGAGATTTTATATACTCCGTATTTTTTTTATTCTATATATATATTTTTTTTGGTTTTAGTTTAGGCTTTTGGATTATTTATTTATTTATTGTTTTAATGTCTGTCTTTAAATTTTTGATGGTTTTATTTTCTAATTTTTTTTATTATGTAATTTCTTTTTGTATTATGTAATCATTTAAAACCGGATCCGGATATCCGTATTTTTAATCCGAATTTTCGGATATCCGGAAATTCAGATATCCTGATTATCCGGGTCGGAAAATAAGCGATCCGAATAACCTGTGTTTGCCCACCCCTACTAATACGTTCCAACAAGTTTAATAAGTTCAATCAAGTTTAATAAGTTCTAATAAGTTCTAATCAGGTCTAATAAGTTCCAATTAGGGGTGCGTTCTCTTCAACTTATTAGTGTAGGGGTCGTTTTTACCCAGTCGCCTACGTCTCACGAGTTGTTTTGAATGCTCATTAACGTCGTACGTGAATACGGTCTAGTAGGAGTCGCCACCGTGCCGTTTATACGGTCCACGAACACCGAAGAAGTACCAATGACAGGAGCAATTGGCCACATATGGTCGTGCACCAAAGTATGAGTTCGGGGACAGGTTACGAGCCAATCCTGCATTGGGCTCGCCCGCCTGTGAGCGGTCTCTACTAGGTCTCTTTTTTGTGGTCGTATTATTATTAATAATCCCAAATACAAAAATATTTCAGATTATATCCTAAAGAAGCGCATATTATTAGGTGTGTTTGAATTATTTGCAAATTAAGACTAATTATTGTGACCACTTTGATTAGATCTGTATTAAAGGCCCCTAAGATCAAATTGGTTCAAAGTTAAAAAAAAAAATACATGAGATAAAATAAAGAGAAGGTATTGTGTCAGACCGGTCTGACAGTAACGTTTCTGTCAAACCAGTCCACTGGACCTGGACACATATTGTTGAATCTGGACACATATGTGTTTAACCTGGACACATGCTGTTAAATTTGGACATGTATTGGTAGACCTGGACACATTTGTAAACCTGGAAACAGAAATGGACACATTTGAAACCTTGACACAATTTGTAAACCTGGACAAATATGAACAAACCTGGACAAATCTAGACAAACATGGACAAATCTGGATAAATCTGACAAATGGATCATTACCAACCAATACTTAAAGAACATTATTAATATTCAAGTTCATTATTCCATTTATTAACTAATAATTAGATAAAGAGTCTCAAAAGTCCTTAAATGAATCCAAAATACAACTTAAACTGTCTTTCCCAACAGGCTGGGCGGAACTAAATAATAAAGAAATAAAATAGCATAAGATAGACTCCGGGTTCTCTCTATAAAACTCAACAAGGCACACAACCCGAACCAAACGTAAGCCCACTTATGCGTCTGCATCATCACCTGAAATGGGGGGGTCCACCGTCAGTGGCGAGTAACTAGGCTGTCCTGCTTAAATGAGGGACCATTAACCATATAATATCATAGGATTAACCAAGAAAGTCATACAAAAATACATGAAAGTACGTATTAAAAATACATACAAAATACGTATAAAAATACGAGTAAAATATGTATAAAAATACATACGAAATACGTATAAAAATACGAGTAAATACGTATAAAAATACATACGAATACATATAAAAATACTTATAAAATACGTATAAAATACACTTGAAATACATACATAATTACATACGAATACGTATACGCATACATACAAAATACATACATAAATACATATCTGTCAGACGTACGCAGCGGAAGACTTAACATATCATACTTATACAATACATAAATATCATACATTCACATAAATACGTTAATACATACATAATCATATCCAACCCGTATAATAATTATCTTATCATATTATTACCCAAATTCCTTCTTTTAATCATCTTCTTAACTTTATGGAGCGGTCATTATAGCTCGTAAGGATGCCCGTGTACATCCCAACTTTCCTAAAATGCGTCGGGAAGAACCCGTGTATTCTACTCGTAGCTCTCCTTTGCAAGAACTAAGCCTAAGCTATGGCCATAACTCCTAAATAGTAGCCCGTGTACTACTACTTAGACGACTACACATCTTAAGATCCAGAACTGCCCAGAGACCGCAGTAGGGCACTAGCTTCGACTTAACCCAATCTGGTGACCCGTGTATCACCAAACAGGCGTTCGTTTCTTATCTTATCTTATCTTATCTTATCGACATGGCCATCGTGAGACTAATACTTCTTATCATCTTAACTTATTCTTTTCATCATATTATTCATTTCCTTCATATTGCAACTTATCTTTATTAATTCCTTTTTACTCCTTTAATTATATTAATTCCTAAAATTACAAACTACATCATTATAAGCCAAAAATTAAACTAAATTGACCATAATCATATTAGAACCATTCGACATTTTTAATAACAAAATAATAATTAAATCAATTCATCAATTAATCATATAAACAATTAAATGAATCTTTTAAATCAACAATTAATCAAGAATCATCAACAAAATTACTTAAAACATGATAAAAATCCTATTTTTCATCCTTTATACCACTCGACATTTTCATATCAAAATACCAAAAATTATACCTTTAATTAATTAAATACAATCATCAATATTTAATCAAATAAACTTAATAGTAAATAATAAAATCATACTTAAATCATTAAATTATCAATCACATGGACTAAAACAGGATCAAAATCACCCCTTTATTATACATAAACCACACGACATTTTAAGTACTAGAACAATATCAAGATTAAATTCAAGATTTGCAATAACATGTTTATTTCAAAGATTAAAATCAAGATTATCAACAATAATTCAAGAATTACCAAGATTCAACAATAAAAATCAGATTTTTAATTCCCTTAATTACCTTATGTCACTCGACATCTTATATAGCATGAAAAAAATAATTATTTTAATTTAAGGCTTTAATTAAATAATTAAATAGTCAAGGTCATCAATTTAATTCAAGAAAATATCATGAAATTATCATCAAAATTATTTTATGGTACTCGACATATATACTAAATTTCAAGAACAAGATTCAACAAGTTATCATGCAATTATTCAATATAAACAAATCTGGATAAATCTGAACATGCAAATCTGGACAAATATGGACAAACCTGGACAAATGTGGACAAACCTGGACAAATATGAACAAACCTGGACAAATCTAGACAAACATGGACAAATCTGGATAAATCTGAACATGCAAACCTGGACAAATGTGGAAAAATGTGGACAAATATGAACAAACCTGGACAAATCTAGACAAACATGGACAAATCTGGAAAAATCTGGATACACCTGAACATGCAAACCTGGACAAATGTGGACAAACCTGGACAAATATATGAATAAACCTGGACAAATCTAGACAAACATGGACAAATCTAGACAAATCTGGATAAATCTGGACACACCTGGACATGCAAACCTGGACTAATGTTGACAAACCTGGACAAATATGGACAAATGATGAGCCCAAGTTATACCATGTTTTTAGTTTGTTTTTAATGCTTTGTTTTTGTAATTTAGGTCATTCTCCTTAATGTTTACATTACTTTGAGCTTTAGGTGAAGTTTAGAGTTTATGTTGTAAACTAGATTAACTTGCAACTTTTAGCCTAAATAAAGAACAAGTGAAAGCAAGGTTTTTGTACATCAAAATGCAGCAGGACCAAATTCAAACGCTAATATCTTCTGATCTAGAAATGATATTGAAGTGATTAAAATTGGTGGTTGTAGATCTCTTCAAGAGCTTTCCAACGGTAGGTCATATGCCTATTTTCGCCAAGGAACGAGAGAGTTATTGCCGTTTTAGTACGAACTGTGTGTGCAGTCTACAGGGGCGCGCCCCGCGCCTTATAGGGCGCTGCCAGAGCCCTTGATGCAGTGAAGTCCTTTCAAAAGGCGATTCCAGCGCCCTCCAAGACGCTGCCAGCGCCCTGTGTGTCTGTTTGGCCGACTTCAATCCACTTGAACCTTAGCTTTATTGCTTTTTCTTCCACTTGCTCCTAGCTTATTGTCTTTAACTTTGCTTCCTCTTACATAGTAATGATGCTCCTTTAATAATTTTTGTAAAATATCTTAGCAAGGAGTATCATCTTTTTCTTCCTACCTTTGTATTATAAATAGAGGAAAATGAGGCAAATGTAAAGACATGCTTGATCACTAAGATCATTCATCTATAATATTAATTTCTTCTCATTTTCTTCTTCTTGTTCTTCTTTCTTTTGTTTTTCACATCTTCACTTGAGGATGTATTTCTTCTATGGGAAAGTGGAAGAATGATATTAACAATGTTTAAATAAGAATCACTTCTTCCACACTCTTTTACTTAATTATTGTCTAATTTTGGTCTAATTCTATGATCTTAAACTTACCTTAATTAGGTGATCACCTAGTTAATGAAAGTTGATGGTCTAAAGCTGATTTTTGGAAATGCAAGCATATTCTTGGTAACCTTAAATCTATGAAGCAACCAAGTTCCCTTAAATTCAACTTAGTCTTCACTTTTTGAACTTAGCAAAATTGACAATTTGCAACTTAGTAAAATTGACACTTTACCGAGGGGTTCACTTAGTAAAGCTAAAGCTTGGTTTGATTGAAGTTGAAAAATTAGACAAGTTAACTGGAGTTCGGCCAAACAACAGTTAATTCTTTTCGGTTTTCTATTTCTTAATGCTTTTGTTCACTGCGTATTCTTTGAACAATTAGGGTTAGGTAATTTACGATTTATCTTGTCTAACTAAACTAAAGGAAAACTAAGGATGCGATCCTTAACGAGATTTGGTCAAGTAGTTGAGTAGAGTTGAAGTGGTTCAATAAGTAAACCTGTTTTGAGCATATTTCCACTGAACCAATTTTAATTTTCCTTATTTAATTTCTGTTTTAGCTTAGTTTCACCAAACCACCCCCTCTCTTTGTTCTTCATGTTGAATAAAATGAAAGCATTAGCTCAACAAAAAACAGATGAAATGTTCGATGATGTCAACCATGTTCCCTGTGTTCGATAACCCCCACTCTTACTATAACGGGGGTTTTATTTGTCTTAGAGAACGAAAAAACCTCTTCGTCAACAAACCTGGACACATATTGTTAACCCTAGATACTTATTTGTAAACCTGGACACCTATTTGTAAACCTTGACACATATTATTTAAACATGGACACATATTGTAAAACATGGACACATTTTGTAACTAACTTGGACAAAATACGTATTTTTGCATTTTTAGGCCTTTAGAGGCCTCGTTTGGCGATTTCCGGTGGTCAAATCCCCTTTGGATATTTGCAGTTGCGTTCGTCTCGAAAAATTAATCAATTTCGACATATCATATGCCCCGATCCGACACCCGAGCGCAAAGTTATAGCCTCCCGAAGTTTTTCACCATTATAATTGTTTATAAGGGTCAGCCGTCTGACCAGATTGTCTGGTTAGACCGTCTGACCCAATACTTTCACTAAAATAAAATATGTACATAATATTGGTAGGATAAAATAAAATGAAATGAAATGAAATAAAATCAAACGAAATAGAATAAAATGAGATCCTATGAAATAAAATCAATTCAAATACTATCAAATAAAAAACTAACAAAAATAAAACAAAAGAAACTAAGGAAATTAAGTCATATGCAACCACCACTGACAAACCTGGCTTCGGACCAGAAAATCACCTGCAAGAATATTTTTCAAATTTTTTCTAGTATTTTTCCATGAAACTAGACACAATAAGCTTCAAAATGGCTACTCACACAACTCTTTTTTTTTAAATAAAAGGGAACATTAATTAACTAAATTCATACAAGTCATCATTCGCATAGATAAACCTACTACAATCCTCTTGATATAAATTAGTACAAAAGATAGGAACATTATCTAAGGGATTAAGTACATTAATTTCATTCGAACAAAGCCTGCTTTTCTTTGCCACCGCATCCGCCAACACATTGTCCTCACGCCTCGAGAACTCGAGGTGGATAGTCTGGAACAACCTCATCTTTTCCCTGCATTGATGAATAATTGTCGAATATATACTATAAGGTGTTACATCTTTACCAAGAACTTCCTTTGCATTCCAGCAGTCGGTAAACAGGATAATATTCTGGAAACCATTGTTATGACAATAAAAAAGTGTTTCTCTAATGCTAAGTAGTTCCGCTTGGAGAGCGTCCAGGGCAAAAGTTTTTTTATGGAAGCCCTTAATCCATAAACCTGTGTGTGATCGGATAATCCCACCCAACCCACATGGAGTATCCCTTTTAATAAAAGAAGCATCAACATGAACCACAGACAAATTATGAGAGAGTGTAAAGGAGGTGGGGGGGGTGCTTGTTAACGCGGAGATTGAAACACAGTTAGTCTTAGCCTGGCAAAAATCCATAGTAGATGATCTAGCTGCTCGTATCACTTCCTGCTCATTTTTAAAGGTATCAGAAAAGATTAAGGAGTTTCTAGCCTTCCAAATCTCAAAACACATCACGGGGAATAAGTCATTCCACAGTGTACTTTGAGAAAAGGAGGTGGAGGACAGGTTTTTACGAAGCCAAGCTTCACAATCACCTGACAGGAGTTGAATAGAAGGTGAGACGGATAACCAGATACTCATAGAAAACGGGCACTCACACAAAATATGGATGGAATTTTCAGGGGGTGAATGACATCTAGGACACATTTGATCTGAAGTGATACCTCGCGTGGAGAGAAGAACCCTATGAGGAAGTCTATCCCTCCAAACAAGCCAAAGAAAAAACCTAATTTTTGGTAAGGTGTTGCATTTCCAAATCCAGTCGAGGTTTTGAGAATGTTGGGAAGCGGTAATCGACTCATAAGCGTTAGAAATACTGAAACCTCTATGCGTTACAAGAGAGGAACAAGGATGGTCTTCTCCTAGGCCGGGGTGTGGTGGGTTGCAGCTATTGATAATGTCTGTCCAATTTGAGTGCCAAAAGGAGATGGATTTTCCGTTTCCTATGGTCCAGAGATTGCTTTTAGAAAGAATATTCCATCCCTCCCCAATGATTTTCCAAATCGGTGATCCTTTCCTAAAACTAATGACATAATTACTCCGGACGTATTTAGAACGAATACACCTTGAAGCAAGGGTATCCTGCCCTTGGCACATTTTCCACGCAAGTTTTGCTAAACAAGCTCTGTTCATCCCTTCCTGGTTTCTAATGCTGAGGCCTCCCTGATTTTTCGGGAGACAAATTACAGTCTTGTTGACTAGGTGAATTTTCTTTTGACCCTCTTCCCTGCCCCAAAGGAAATTCATGCAGATTCGATCTATTTTGACAAGGATTGATTTAGGAAGCATAATAGTTTGCATGTAGTAAGATGATATCGTGGAGAGCGTTGAATTGATAAGGGTCAAACGTCCTGCTTTAGAAAGGTATTTGGACTTCCAACCTGCTAGTCTTTGTCTAATTTTCCCAATGATGAAATAAAATTGGTTTTTGGAGAGTTTTTTGTGGGAGAGAGGGATACCAAGGTAGACTCCTAAATCTAAATTTTCATTTAGGTTAGTGATGCACATGAACTCCTCTCTATCTTCGTAGGTAGTATTTGGCGAAAAGATAAGTCTACTTTTGTTTGCATTAATTTTTTGTCCAGAGAGGCCCCCAAAATCCCTAAGAATGGTCATCATCGTGTTGCTAGTACATCTATCAACCCTACCAAACAACATAAGGTCATCAGCAAAGAGCAAGTGGGAAATCATAACCTTGTCTCTCCCTAAGGGGAAAAGAGTCCAATTATTGTTCATACAAGCCTGGTCAATAAGTCCAGAAAGGTGGTCTAAGCAGATATTAAAAAGATAAGGAGAAAGCGGATCTCCTTGCCTTAGTCCTCTCGAGTGATTAAAAGAATTAGACTTTCGAGCGTTAATTAGAATAGAAGAGGACGCATTTGAGACACAAAACATGATTAAATCCACAAGATTAGTGTCAATGTGAAGAGAAACAAGACAAGATTTTAAGAAACCCCATTCCATTCTGTCATAGGCCTTTTCTAGGTCTATTTTTGTAGCAAACCAACCTTTCTTACCTTTTTTCTTGTGCATGGAGTGTATAGTTTCAGTGGCAACAACAAGGTTAATATTAGTTCCTCGGCCTTCAATGAAACTATTTTGGTTCTTAAACATCCAATCAGGAAGAAAAGGTTTAAGTCTATGAACTATGATTTTAGTAATAATTTTATAAGTAATGTTACACAAACTAATAGGTCGAAAGCTATTGATTTTTTCCGGGGAATTTATCTTAGGAATTAAACAGATTAATGCTCGACAAATATCCCTCGGCAAACGCTTTTCATAAAACCAACGGTGGATGTTATTTATAAGATGAGGACTAACAATATTCCAATACTTTTGGAAGAAAATAGCGTGAAACCCGTCAGGACCCAGGGCCTTAAGGGGTCGCATACTAAAGAGGGCTTTACGGATCTCATTGTAAGATGGGACAGTATCAAGGCCTAAGGATGGCGTGTGGTTATTAGGAGGTAAGGGGCAAGTTGCATGATTTGAAGTATACAAATTAGAGAAAAAATCCACAATGTGGTTTTGAATAATATTAGAGTCCGAGAGTAAGATTCCTGTATCCGTCTTGATCGAATTAATGCTGTTGTAGTTACGTCTTATCAGTACATTTCTATGGAAAAAGGAGGTATTTTTTTCACCAAAGACAAGGTTTTCATTCTTAGACTTGGAAATCCAAAAGGTTTCTTCTTGAGCCATGATATCAAGAATTTCCTTTTGAAGTTCCTCTTCATGGTTAATGTGGTGTCTTGAAAAAGGATAATTATGTAAATGGTTTTGAGTTCCTTTTAGGCGAGCTATAGCTCTACTTTTCCTGCGGTTAAGATTACCAAAAACATTCTTATTCCAAATATTAAGATTAGAGGCTAAATGATCAAGAGTATCATTTATATTAGGATAATATTCAGACCAAAAATTGCTAACCACGTCATTAAAGGAAGGGTGGTGCATCCACATTGGTTCGAACCGAAAAGGCTTATTTCCAATATTAGTGCTGCATAAATCTAGATTTAACAGGATATGGCAGTGGTCGGAAGTGATACAAGGTAGATGCCATAGCTTAGATTCAGGAAAGTAGTTAAGCCAATCCGCATTAACAAGATCCCTATCTAATCTTTGAAGTATATTACGACTTTTTCTCATATTTTTCCACGTAAACTTAGGGCCATTACAACCTAAGTCCACAAGGTTACAAGAATGTATCATATTATTAAAAAGGTTAACCCTATGAGTATGAATAGGTCTTCCACCAAATTTTTCATGTTGATTTGTGACTTCATTAAAATCCCCAAGAACTATCCAAGGTTTATTTATGGAGTGCGACATATCTAATAGTTTATCCCATAATAATTTACAAAGAGTAAAATTTGGACTAGCATAAATAGACAAAAAAACATAAGAGTAAGAGTTATGGCATACCTCTACCAAGCTATGGATGCCTTGAGCATGTTCTCCTAGGATATGCACCTTAACTTTGGTGGATTTCCAAAGAAGAAGTATGCCCCCAGCAAAGCCCTCCGGTTCAACCAAATGCCACGAATCAAACGGGTAGTTACTGATGAGATTTTCTGTTCTAGTACGGCTGACATGTGTCTCGGCCAAGACCGCAATATCCGGGTTGTGAGTTTTAAGGATTTCATTGAAATTCCTTCTAAATGCTGGTCTCGCAATACCCCTCGCATTCCAGTAGAGTATATTCATATTATTTGGTAGTAGTGGGAGTGCTTTTAAGCGTTGCCTCAGCTCCTCGTCTCGGTTTTCCCAAGCTCGAATTTCTTCCTTCGTCACAAGATCCGTGTATTTTGCCCAATGTGGCCACACCACCATCTCGAATTGTCGTAGGCCATTTCTTCCTCTTACCTCTTCCCAATTCGCCGTTATTGCAATTTGTCTCATTGGCCATTGAAGTTCCATGACAA
Organism: Salicornia ramosissima; assembly: GCA_951394345.1. Lineage (NCBI taxonomy): Eukaryota > Viridiplantae > Streptophyta > Magnoliopsida > Caryophyllales > Amaranthaceae > Salicornia > Salicornia ramosissima. Next base: position 56,172,424 of record OX596236.1, on the reverse strand, counting down.
ATAGAGCATTGGTGTTGCTCGCTACTAGTCCCCTTGCTGCCACTATGCCCACTATTACGTGTAGCCTGTTGTGGGGAAGCAGTGGTGTTGGGTCCAACCACGGACCTAGGCTTTGGAGGAGTTCCCTTTCCTCCATGTCGCTCCCCACGACATTGTGCATTAGCCAAGTTAGAAAAATTCTCAATATTTTGGGTAGATGAGCTACATTTAGTAGTTGTGGCAAGTGGATTGGCATGAATAGGTTGGTCTCTGTGCTCATTAGTAGTTCCTCCGCCAGAAACTTGTCCACTTTTGGGTTGGCTATCATCTTCTTGACCTGTTGAATATCTATCTCCAATATTTCTTGTTGTTCTTCTATTGGTAGGAGAAATTGGGTGTTCAAGTAATTCAGGTTGGGCTTGAGAGGAAGCATAGGCGTCGTGATCCATATTTGGTCGTGGTATTTCATTTTGTGGATCCTCGGGGGGGACGGACTGATTGGGGGGATAGACTGGGCGGTGGAGATGGTGTCCTTGGTGGCGATGTTTGCTGGGTATTGGTCAAGGTGGCTGTTAATTGGGAGTTCATGGGGCTGTTCTGGGAGAGGTCGTTGTTGTTTGTTATATTGGAGGTCATGATGCAGATTGTTCTTAAAATTGGGAGATTGGGTATTATTTGGTTTAGGGGGGAAAATGGTGCCTGTATTTGTTAATATAATGGGAGGGGCGTTTGAATTGGTAGAATGGAGTTTAGTGGGGTTTGTGGGGGTCAAAAAGGGGTCAGTGGTGTTATTGCCACGTTTCGACTTGGGAGAGGTTGGGATTGGGTTGTCATGTAGAGGGTCTTCAGACAGTAGGTTTTCAGTACTGTCAGGATTCGAATCCTGAATAGGATCAAAGGAGTTAGATAGTTTAGGGGGGAGAGCAGTATTGGTAGAGGTGTTGATAGCTTTTTTGGTGACAGGTTTTGTGGGGTCAGGTTGCGAGAGTTCAGAGGTTTCTTGTGGCAAGCTTTTTTCCAAAGGATTCCTCATTACCCATTGTCTTTTACCCATAGGTTTCTGAACATAACTTTTGTCTTTATGTTGAGTGACACTTTTACCCTTCTTTCCTTGGACAATTTTCCAACCATTATGACGTCCAACATTAACCGATGGTTCCGCGGCGGTGTCGGCCGTTGTGCACGCCTTTGTTGCATGACCCAATCTTTTACAGGCCATGCACGCCTAAGGTCCTTCTACATAGCTTATTTCTTGGTAAGTATGTCCAATCCATACTCCTTTCTTTGGTTTTGAACATAACTCCATGAGAATACACATAGAGGCATATCTTCGATTCTCTCCTTGTAGGGAATTTGCATCAATTTTGACTACCCTTCCTAATGATTCTCCTACCTTTTGAAGAATATTTTTATTGAAGAATTCGATTGGAAGTTCTGGTAGCGTGATCCATACCGGAGCATGAGTGAGTTGATTATATGACGGTTTAAAACCGGGCTCCCATGGTGCAACCCATAAATAGGACCCCATGATGGTCCAAGGCCCCTCAGCAAGGATTTTGCTCTTTTCCTCTTGATTTTCACAAATGAAAATATAGTGTCCTTTTCCAATGCCTATGATATTCAACGATTGATGCCAAAACCATAGCTTACTTAATTCTTGTTGAAGGTAAGTTTTGGCAAATGTTCTGCCTAGGACTTTAAGGACCAATGCATTTTGTCATGGTTGAATGAGATCCTCATATTCTTCTTTCGAGAGTGGGACGAAAGCCGAGGTTTCCCCGTCCTCTCTTGGGTCGGCGAAATTGTTGGGTGGTGGGTTTGCAAGGAGTGGAATGGAAGTGGAGATGTAGGGTTGGAAGGATGAGTTTTTTATGTGGTGAGTGTCATTAACAGGGGTTTTTGTGGTGAGTGCTTGAGAGAAAGTTGGAGGTGGTCGGTGGCTATTAAGCAGTGGTGGGTGTTGTTGGGGTATTTCATGGTAGTTGCATGGATTTGTGGCGTGGTCGAACTGTAGCTCCTGTGCTGGAACATCATCTGTAGCCTGGAAGCTCGCTCTTTGTGCCGTGTGGGCGGTGTTAGGATGGGAGTATTGATCGGAGGTGGCCGTTTTTGGTGCCTGGTCATGGTTGTGGGGAGGGTTAGCTTGAGACATTCTCTCACTAGCTACATTCTCTCACTTACGGTTGTACATTCAATAAAAAAAAGACTCTCACACGACTCTTAACTCATTTCCAACATTCCAGTAAAATTCTGCAAAGTAGAGAGTCAAAACTGGAAATTATAGCGAATGGTGACCAGTCTGTGTTCGAACCAAAATAATGCCTGAAATAAAATTTCATAAAATTTTAATGATATTTTTATATGGAAAAAGACATCATAGGCTTCAAAACGACTATTCACAAGACTCGTAACTCAATTCCAATAGTCCTGTAAAATTCAAGAAAGTTAGTGAATCATAACTGGAAATGCAAAATCAGCATCGCGAAATAATGACGAGGCTGCGTTGGAACCCAGAAAAGATCTAGGAGAAATTTTATTATGATTTTTCTGATATTTTTCTATAAAACTACACATCCTAGGCTTGAAAACGACTATTCACACGACTTGTAATTCATTACCAATAATCCTAGAAAAATCGTCAAAGTTACAGCTAGGAACAAAACCGAAAATATGAAACGGGGAATAGTTATCAAACTATAACTTGATTCAATTACGAATAAAATGATTTCCAATTAAATGAAATATGAAATCAAAAATATGTATCAATGTATGGCTATAAATATATTGAGTCCTCAGAGATTATACCGAAATCGCCGCGGTCGAAACGGTTCCATCGAATGCCTTAGAGATGCTTGTGCGCGGGCTGTTTTGCGATGTTAGTTGCTTCTCTCTATTGGGGTTGTCTCGGTGATTAGAGGTGTTTGGGGGCTTCTATATTTCTGTTATTTCTTGGGGAAGAAGGATTAGGGTGTAGGTGTTGCTAGGACTTGTTGTTATTATGTTGTTAATGGTAAGGGAGGAGGTATATATAGGGGTGTGAAGAAGGTTCAAGAATAATGGATAGTATGGATATGGATGGGATATGGTTGATATGATGAGATATTGGATGATAAATATGGGAAGTATGGTGATAGGATAATGGTAATGGTGATGATATGGGTGATATGGTGTGATATGGTTGAAGATATAGATGCCGTAAGATGTTTCCGAAGCAAAGATGGGTTTTGCATGGGCTTTTAGTGCATGGGGAATTAGGAATTGTTACTTTGTTAGTATGTAGATGCTTATTGACGTGGGCTTAGGATTAGGATTTTGGGTGGGTTTTAGTACTAGTTAGGATTATTAGTGTGCATTAAGAAAATGGGTTTAATTAATTTAGTGGCATTATAATTAAAGTTAATAATATTGTGGGTTTATTTGGGCTAAAGGGTTTAGGCTTGGTTAAAGGGTCTAAAAACAAGTCTAGCCAGGCACAAGCAATTCTCAGGCCTTTTCAGAAATCCGGACCAATTGACGACGGGTATATTACAATCATTGGACCCTTAATTGGGGAAACACTTTTAGGTGTCTACAATTACCGACAGTTTGTGCAAGATTTTTCAAAAATAGCACAACCGATGACCAATCTGATTAAGAAGACCACGAAACTTTAGTGGGACGATAAGTGTGAACACGCGTTCCGAGAGTTAAAGAAGAGGCTGACTACGGCACCGATATTGACGCTTCCTTCTGGAAGTGACAGATTTTAGATTTATAGTGACGGATTTTAGATTTATAGCGACGCATCGAAGAAGGGATTAGGTTGCGTGCTCATGCAACATGGAAAAGTTGTAGCATATGCTTCACGGCAACTAAAGCAATATGAACAGAATCTTGTTTCTTTAATTTTTAATTGTAGAATTTTATTGCCTATTGTTGTCTTGAATTTTCGACCTATATGGTTTATGAAAGCATGAATTTTTATTGAGTTCTTGATCTATTTCTTTAGTTTTAAAGCATGATTAATTGATTTAATTGATTATAGTTTGCTAATCTTGGATTAAAAATCATGTCTTGTTCTTTCTTGAAATTGCCGTGAGGAATGATGAGGTTCTTGAATTAAAGTTTCAATTTTTATTATTAAGTTAAGTACAAAATCGAATCTTTATTATGAAAGTTTAATTACATGATCGTTTTTATGATTTGTATTTGCATGATCGAATCTTGATGATATTGAAGTATCTACTTGTTTGCTTACAATTCTTGCATGGACGAATTTTTTAATGATGAAAGGTTGAATTTTTATTTCTTATTTGTGTTATTTAAGCATGATTACATATGATAATTAACTGATTACATGATTATTTGATTGTTTATAATTATTTGGCTTTAAGCATTATCTGAATCAATTATGTGGTAGAGTCAATTGATTGCTTGTCAAAATGGGTATGATTGTCAAAATGGGCTCCAAAATGGGTGATAAATGGGTTAGGGTTAAATGGGGATAAATGGGCTCCAAAGAGCAAAGGGTTTTAGTTAGTGATGTGCATATAGAACATTAGAACGTGTGTCAACGCCACATTTCGACAATAAAGTGATGGTCAACTAGGAAATGTGTCACATAAGATGTTTTCTTATAAAAAGTTTGAAGGGTGAGTTTGATTCATCTGAAATTTTCAGATCTGATCTGGTCTGAATTTTTTATTTATTTTAGTTATTATTATAGTTATAACTTTTCTGATCTGATTTTGTCTGGTCTGATTTGAATTTTTCGAAAATAAGTACATGAATGCTTATTTAAGTTGAATCAAATGCACCCTAAGATGATTTTTACAAAACCTAGCCTGCAAAAGATGGTTTTTGAATTTAATCCCTTGTTTATTTATAGAACACTAGTTTATTGTGCACGCAATGCATGCGGTCTTAATTAAAATATTTGTTAACTACATTAACTTGATAATAAAAATTAAGGGATTCTCTCAAAAATACTCATGTGGTTTTTTAAATTCTTAGGCGTACCCACTTTTTTTAGTGTTTCTCATAAGTACCTACAATCATAATAAATTTTATCAAACTTAACCAAACTTAATTCTTATATTAACTTTTTTCCAACCCTACTGTTAACTTTAGTTTTTGATAATTATTTAACCAGTTCACTATTTAATTGTCACCACCGACGAGTGAAAAAGGTGGTGTGGGCTTTGCACTTGAACCATCACATCACATGCACTCTGCTTTATTTCCAGGTTCCACTACGCCAAATATGATATTTTATAGCGGTTAAAATTGCGTTTTTATAGCGGTTTTGGACCGCTATTAATCGCATCGCTATTAAATGTGAACCTTGTCTTTTATAGCGGTTTTATAACCGCTATTAAAAGTATAGGATTTGATAGCGGTTACATATGAACCGCCGTTAAAAGTCCTTTTTCATTTAAAAAAAAAAACCCTGAATATTGCTTACTAGACCAGAAAAAAGTAAATGCAATTGAAACCAAAAACACATTGAATTATTTTTATAATATCACCAAAAAAAGATTATTCACTTTTAAATGTGTAGCATATACAAATCATCTTACAACAATGCATAGAAATAATGATAATAATTAAAAAAAAAAAAAATCAAACTACAAATCACGCCGACTTGAGTTATGGCTCTTTTTCTCCTTCAATCTGGTTAAAAAACAATTTATTGTATGAATTAGTAACAAAGCAATAACACTTTTCGTTGCATTATGAAATAAATGGAAATACAAAATGAAAAAAATCAACATTTTTTTTTAACTGGAAATGCGAGAAAGGAAGAACAACAAACACACATAAGGAAAAAAAAAGGGAGAAGGAGTTCAATTTTACCTAAAATAACAAATTGATACTACAGAAATACTTAATTCCCAAATCATCACCTATTACAATCCGATCGAACATGACACTCAATCTCAGTCGGTCACGGCGATCTGTAAGGAGTAGCGAAGGAGGAAGATGCGTCTGCTGCTGGTGGGCAAGTCGTCGGTGCGACGGAGCCTAGTGGAGGACTAGAGGTTGAGTGTAGAACCGTGAGATTGAATGAATGTTGGTGTGGAATGATAAATTTGGGTTTAAGATGAAGGATGGAGGTGTGGGTATTTGGATTTTTACAATGACGGCGATTTACAAAGTGGAGATAAGAAACAATCCTTTAAGTAATTATGTGTAGTGGGTAGGGTTTGCTCAATACTTTTGACAGCGGTTACATGACAACCGCTATAAAATCCTTATTTTTAATAGCGGTTATTTGAAAACCGCTATAAAAGCCTTATTTTTAATAGCAGTTATTTTAAAACCGCTATTATATGCAATGTATTGTTGTTTTGATAGCGGTTCTCTCTAAACAGCTATTAAAAAAGCGCTATTAAATTTCATTTTTGGCTTAGTGTTCCCTTGTAGAAATTCAACTAGTTTTTAATCCCGTGCAAAGCACCGATGACATTTTTAGTTGAATGTAATTTTTTTCTATAATTTTAAAAGTATTAAGTAGAATAAGGTGAAATATGAAAACAACCAAACATGAGAAAAATAAGAAGGAAAACCAAACGTTTTATTAAGAAGATTGTCACATACTTGTATCTTTTAAAATGAATGATGCTTATTTCCTATATATCATATCTTACATGATTTTTAATAGGTGAATAATATTGTTTTTATTTCGGCCTTCCTTTAAAAATACTAAGTATTAATGTGCATATATTGTTTTCCACTTTTTTCTAAAGAAAAGTTTTTCTAGTTGATTTTTTTAAATGCACATATATTACAAATTTTATGCACATTGATTATTTCTCACCTTCTCATTTTAAGCACCGTTCTCTTTGAATTGTTCTTCAAAACAATTTATGTTATTGACAAAAATGATTAAAAAAAAATATATAGTATTGAAAACTAATTAATTGAGAAAGAGAATTGAAAACAATATTACCAAGAACATGTGTGAAAGTGAATATCTTTGATCTAATTCAATTGTCATTAGGGTTCGAAAATCTCAACTATTATCCTCCATTGAAGCAGCTTCTGAGGTTAGTTGTTGTTTTATTTTATAATCATCATATGAATTTCATAATCTAGGGTTTATCTTTGATCTAATTGAATTTTCATTAGGGTTCGAAAATCTCAACTATTGGTTCTAATTCTAAGCTTATGAAAACAAAATTATGAGCCTAATTTGATAATTTGAGTCTAAAATTATGAGCCTAATTTGATAATGACTCATAAATTTATGAATGAGCTTATTTGATAATTGAATCTAAAATTATAAGCCTTATTTGATAATTGAATCTAAAATTATAAGCCTTATTTGATAATTGAATCAAATTTGGTTACTAGTGTTTTCCTTTTGGACAAAACAGGATCGATGGGAAGGAGAAAGGCAGGCCGTTTCCGACGATGCAAAGACGCGGAGAAGAAAATAGTAGAAAGTGAGTCTCAAATTTTGGTGCATCTGAGAATAGTTGATGATTCATGGAACCATTATACCGAATTGTACACAATTGATCTGGAAAAAGATCAAGTGAAGAAATGTCCTCATGCTCTTTATAAGGATATGGGGTATAGTTCGGTCGCTGCTTTGGGTTCAGTTATCTACATCTTTGCGGGACATTGCCCTGAAGTTATTAGATTGCGTTCATTACCTGATGATGTTGATGATGAAATATTGCGCAAAAACCCCAATCTTCACAGTTACGCAGGGTCTTCATGTTTGGATTTGAATGATGATTCAGGTTCTGGGTGGAAACCAGCACCGCCTCTCAAATTCCTTCCTATCGAGAGGTGTTTGTGCGATTTAATTTCCCTTTGTGGGAAGATTTATGCCTTTGGATACAACTATGCTGAAGTTTTTGATCCCCAATGTAACGACTGGAATCTGTTGCTTCCACCACCTGGTTTTGAGAATTTTAATAATTTATCCCTACCTGTGGTTGGGGATCCATTAAAAAAACGCATCTTCCTACGCTTTCATCAATTAGACAACAAATTATCCCCCCTTTATGCTTACTATCCCAATGATGCCACTGATAACATCAGTGGACGGTGGGAGCTTTTGGTTGAAGATTTTAAACTCTGGAATAGTCAAGGGGTGGTTTTTGCTGACGGCGTCTTATATTTTTATGTTGAAAAAAATTAGAGATGTCATTGGTGATGCATTTGATGTTGAAACTAAACAATGGCTCAACATCAATTTCTCCTCCAAGTTTAAGCTTGAAGTCATCATGAGAACGTTTATTGCTTTTCTTCATTTGGGGAATGGCATTCTATGCTTGGCTGGTTATTGCCAGCAACATTTCAACACCTATGTTGAAATTGTCAAATTCAGAGTCCGCCGTACCAGTTCTCAAAATGTTCTCTTCACTCCCATCTCTTTCAGACGCCATACCATTCCGACCGTTAGTCTTGTATCTAATATCATACCTCTAAGGTAATATGCTATGCTTCTATTCATCAAAAACTTTCTTGTTTCCCTAATATCATGTCTTTGTTTGTTTGTATGTGGGTGTGGGTGTGGGTGTGGGTGTGTGTGCGGTTTGCCTGTGTGGTATATCAAGCGGGCATCAATAATAAGATATGGTAACCTAGCTTTACCAACACCAAGTATGTGTAGTAAGGAGATGAGATTATGCATTTATTCTTATATATAATGATGTTAACTTGTCAGACTTTAGACAGTGGTTAATGTATGATGAAAATGTTTCAGCGAGTGAGCTGATGTTTGTGCTTATAACTTGACCCTATTTGAGTGCATCTAATGTTGATATGAAATAATTTCTGCCTGGCAGCTTTTTTATGAAGTAGACTTTCTTGCTTTGTTCATGGATGTCTAAAATATACTGATCATTTTTATACTCCATACTTGCTCATGTATGCATTGAATATTATGTCAAAGTAGAGGTTTGTGATTGTGTATGCTATGTGCTGTACAGTATATGCCAACAATGAGAAAGGAATAACTGTGTTTATGCAAAGGTATGCTTGAGTTCCCTATTTGAATGTGACAATCTAGTTTCTTGCCACTGATGGTGGAACTCCATTTTTCAGGTGACGATGTTGAGTATCTGTTGTACTGTTTGGCCGGGCTCGGGCGTGTGTATCTACGAGATTGTAGCTAGCTATAGATTTACTTCCTACGTTGTTTAGTATTTCGGTTTGGTACTTTGGTAGTTATGATATTTTGGACACTTTGGGTTATATTTGTATTTGGACTATGATGATCTTGGAGTAATAATAATGATATTTGGGACTTTTGTTTAAAGTTTTTAGTATTTCTCGTTTTCGATTGAGTGCATTTCGGCTTTAGATCGTATTAATCTACTTTGTAAAAGTCGGGGTGTTACATAATTAATAATATTTTATTATCTCTATTAGGAGTGGGTAGTCTACCCACCGGGTAGGTTTAGTAATGTCCGATTAAGGGTCCGTTTACTTTGGTGTAAAACATTTTCGATGTCAAATGATTTTCCATGAAAAAACATTTTACTTTGGAAAACTCATTTTCATATAAACTTTCCAATGTTTACTTGCACGGAAAATAAGTTTTACTAAAATGTTTCTAATAGGGTGTAAAATGAGTTTTCACCCAAAGTTTTACACTTCATTTTTTCACCCAAAGTAACCGATATAAAATAGAAAAATGTTTTCAGGAAAAATATTTTTCGCTCTAGTAAACGGACCTTAATTGGATAATATAAGCATTTAATTTGAAAGAAACACAAACCCATATGAAACCTACAATCGTACTCATTAACCCTACCCAACTCAGTCTACCCTTTTACCAACCAAATCCAATCTAGGAATTCAGCCGAAATTCAATTGGGCTGGTTATTGGGTCAAACCCCCTTGACTTGATTTCATCTTGCTATTAATTTTGGTCGCAAAATTTGAGCTCTAACAAGACATAGGAAATGCCAATAGGTTCAAACCGAACTAGGCAATATGTTGTAAAGTTCACCGGTAATAAAAAGAATGTAACAATTATACTTTAGTATTATTTGCGGTATTTACTCTGACTGCAATTTATGATTTATACATAAGGAAAAATATCATGTGAGATCTAATTGAATTCATCTTAACATGTAGTGTTTTTAATGTTTTGTTTTTATAATTTTACAAACACATAATTACCAATATTAAGTTTTAAATTATGTTTTTGCCTATAAAAGTAGTCTTCCCTCTGTATTAGTTTAATTGCAACAAATGTGTTAGTGCAATTCCATAGAGACTTTTTCTTAAAGTAAGGTTAGGAGAATGTTGAATGGTAAAGTAAGAGAGATAAAAAAAATGATGTGTAAAGTACTTATGAAGAACGTGTAAGATTTAGGGGGTTATAGTGTTTGTTTATGATTTTAAGTTATGGGTATATTTGTCATTTTAAATCTAAAATTTTGTCAAATTTAAAAAGATATAAATTGTTGCTGTTATTGTGTTACAGCTTTATTTAGAAATGTTGCAGATATGGAGGGAGCACAATTTTTACATTCTTTTGATTACAGACGAAGTATATTAAAACTTTAACCTTGAAAGGCCTGGTATGCTTCTTGGGCTTGACTTACGCAGAATTGGGCCGATCCAGGGGTCATAACAAATTGGGCCTAAAGTAAGCTACCTATAGAGTGGTAGTATATTATTATTCATGACTACTGTATTAATTTGTTAAGTATTGGCCAGCGTACAAGTCTTCCACTCTTCTTTGTAGAACTAACAATCCAATAGGCAATAGTAACGTGTGGTATGGCGGTGGAGGCTTGGGCCTTCTATACCATCCACCACGTCTTGAACTTGACTGCACACATTTATAAAGATTTCTTATCTTTTTTACAATTAGATTGAGACGTGTCATGCTCGTGTCAACCTGCATATGCAAATGTGTTAACATTCTAACCCAAACTTGACCAGTTTAACAAATATGTCATGTTGTGTCAATCTGTTTATTTAAACACGCCAAAGTCTTTTATACAACCCGTTAATTTCATGTTGTGTGTCGGGTTGTGGTAGCATGTAACATAAATTTTTGTACAAAAAAGTTAATACTTAAATAGTAGTGTCGTATTATGTCGTATTATGTCAAACTTCGTAATTGAAACATGGGTGGTGTTCGAGGTGATTTTTGGTTCACAACAATGTTTATGGGCCGAGAGCAAGTCCAAATCCACGTAAATGAGCTTGTAAATCTGCACAAGGAACAAACGTGAGCTACCCCCGGAGGTGTTCCGGGGAAAGACTCTCCAACGCTCAAGTCAGTAAAGAGAATGGACGTAAGAATGTAGAGAGAGAAAATGAAGGAGAAGTTTGAGGTGTGTTTGTTATTTTTTGGATACCTTGACATTTGCATGGAGTGGAGTACTTATAGTACTATGAGAACGTGGGAATAAATTACCCCTGGTAGGTTGGACTGGACCTGGTAGACTAGGCTGAACCTGGTCAGTCACCCTGGACCTGGTAGGTTTTCCCTGGGCCTGGTAGATATGATCTGGACCAGGTGGGTGCTTGAGCGTGGATTTAGTGGATCAAACCTCTTGTAAAGACCTTGTCTTGTATTTGGGCCTGATGATGTTTGTGAGTTTTCCTTGTAACATGACTTTTTCGTATGTTAATGGTTGAATTGGGTCTTGTCTTTGGATGTGGCTGGCCCAATAACTAATTGATGCATTTTGCCCCATCAGGTGGCATGATATAATGTAATAAACAAATCAAATGAAGTTTCTAAAATACTCATTTGTATTTAGCCTTTTATGTAATTATATTGTTCTGTAATCATTAACAACAAGCTGACGAATAATTGAAGCAACAAGTTAGCATTGGCATGTTTACCCATTGAAAAAACAGGTACCTTAATTAAAGTTTGAAAAAATCGGATTTTCAAACATCTAGCCACTTGATTAGTTTTATAAATAATATCTTTATAAATAGTCAATAATAATTAGGAAAAAACCAAAACAAAAGGAGCCAAATATTAGAGCTGATAATAGATATAGTCATATGTGAATTGAAGTTTCTTTTTAATTTGGCTCAGATCAATTAATAATTAATTAATAAAACTTGCACATCAATTAATTTCAAAAGACCATGAAAGAGAGTTTGCTCCACTTACAAGATGAGGAAGGTTACTTTCAAAACCAATTGGTATTGGGAGGTATCAGGTATATAATTAATTGTTTTATTCTCTTTCTTCAATGCGAGCTGATACATCCATTAGTGCACACATATATAGGATGTCTAATAATTGGTTTTATACTGTATTAAGCCTCCTTACTAGAGACTAATAGATTGGCTTTATACTCTAACATACCCCTTCACTCATATATATTTTGTCTACAAGGAAAGAGAAACTTTAACCATGAAAACCTTTATTATACTCCATAAGAAGGGAAAAAAAAAACATATTCTTATGAGAACTTATTATGATCATTTGCTCCGATAACGCTTTTCTTTTTTTCGTCGAGATTGGGGCTTTCAAACAGGCTTGAGAAAGAAAAAAACTGCTTTATTGCTAGATGAATTGCTTCACATCATTCCGGATATCCTCGCATGTGCTCATGGGAGTTTTACCGTATATCATGCTCATTGCAGTCACCTCCGGGGTTCTTCGCACCTGGATAGTACCAGGACCCTTGTGCGGATTTTTAAAACTATCAAAAAACAAACATTTTAAAACTACATTTTTGGAGATGGTTGAGTCAAACTAACGTTGTTAACACCGTCAAACATCCATTATACGGAGTAATTGCAAACCTCTTTTTTTTAAAAGAATTTTAATTGCAATCCTCTAAAAAAGACTCTTTACAATTAATTGACCATTCAAAAAGCATTATAATAATTAGGACTTGTTTGGTTACTTTGGGAATTTATTTTCTAGGAATTTTCATTTCATATGAAATTACTTCCTACCTAAAATTCCTATTAATTGCTCAAATATGTTTGGTTGTTATGTGGAAATTTGCAAATCCTAGGAATTTTGAATGACCAAGGGTGGGGTGGGTGAATAAATTCTCATGTTTTGTGGGAAATTGAAATTCCCATCAATTGTGACTTCCCCCATTTTGTTTTTTTTATGTCAACCAAACAACGTTACCAAAAGGAAATTCATGGGAATTATGAATGCCCATGGAAATTAAGAGCAACCACACAAGGCCTTAGTTTTTTCGAACAAACCCCTTAGAGCTCGTTTACTTTAGCTTAATAGAGATGAACTAAACTGAACTGAACTGAACTTAATAGAGATAAACTGAACTGAACTGAATTAAAAACATTTAACTTTTGAATTAATGATTTTAAATAATGATTAATTTGATATTTTAATTCTCTCCTTAATTTTTTTGTATAAATTTTAAATAATTTATTAAATAAATATTTAACTTTTGGATTAATGGTTTCTCACTTTTGGATTATTATCATCATCATCATCATCATCGTCGTCGTCGTCGTCGTCGTCGTCGTCGTCGTCGTCGAAATGAAATCAATATTATTATCATCATTTTTACTATTATCATTGTTATCATTAGAGGTGGAAATTGAGTCGGGTTGGGTTCGTGTCAACCTTTTTACATAAACGAATTTAATTCTTTGAACCCTAACCCGACCCGTTTAATGAACGAATCGTGTTGTGTTGACTCGTTTATTTAAACGGGTCAAACCCCTCAACCCAAACACGTTAATAACTGGTCAATTTCTTGTTGGGTTAGCGGTTCGTATCAATTTTTCCCACCTCTAGTTATCATTATTATTATTATTACTTAAATAATATAATAGAAAATAATTAGCAAAATTATTGGAAAAAACCTGAACTGAACTGAACTGAACTGAATTTAATCTGAAGTAAACAAATCCTTATAATAAGTATTATGATAAGTTGATATATTTTCTTTAATTCATAATTGGCAAGTACAATGAGAAAACAAGATAGCTTTAAAGACTTGAGAAGATAGCTTCATATGAGAAAAGGCATTAGCAATAACTGCATAAGAGATGGCTATGCTTCTTTCAACTTTTCAATGTTTGACCTAAGAAGTTGCGGCCTAGAATTTCAACTACTACTTGTCCAATATATAAGATTCCAAATCTACCATAATCTTGTTCCAGTGATTTGGTCATCTTATATTAATAATTTTTTAGTATTACATGATTGAAAATCACTCTATCTATACAAATATAATAATATATAGTTGCACTTTATTTGTTATTTTTTCCCCTTAGTATACAAATATATAAGCTTAAATTTTAATCAATTAATTTTCAAATAAGATCATATTAGAAGATTTCATATTAGATCAAACTAAATAAAGATATATAGTAGCTAGAGGCAATAAAAACTAGCTAGATACAAGAAAGATAAAAAAATGTAGAGAAATGTAGAACTAGGCATGGGTCAGGATCGGACAACATGAGGACCAATTCAGCACAATACAATTTGGGCCCGGCCTAGGCAAGACACAATTGGTTGACCGTGGAAAATGTGTAGACAACATTTTAAAAAAATTTAGCATGCTTATTTTGATTAAAATTTCATAATATATAGAAATTTATATAAGGTACAATGACACGAAACAAGTTTGACCAGCACGAAACTTGGATCAGGTCATACATGGGTCTCATATTTTATAACTTAACACGAGCCGGATATGAACTTTTCTTAATCCATTAATTATAGGCATGACACGGTGTAACGGGAGGCACGTATGCCTTCTTCACACGACCCTTGTCCACCTTCTGACCTTCATATAATCATATGGAACTTGGAAGTAATACTTTATTAAATTTCAATTTTTTAATAGATTTGATTTCGAAGAATAAATTCTTACAGTTGAACCCGGCTGTCGCAGTCTCGCATACTTCGTCAAACAAATGGACAATACGCACAAAACCAGTAAATTGAAGCACGTTGATGTTATTGTATACTATTATTGTATAAATAAAATTAAATATGTTGATGTTATTGTATAGTGTATACTATTATTATATAAATAAAATTAAATATAATGATAATAACAGTTATAATACTATAAAAGGAAATCATGCCGAAGATAATTAATGTAGGTGGAAATGTGGAATAATGACGTTGCTAATGGTTTGTTACCTTTCTTTTTATGGTCCATTTGGTTGCTATTAATAATTGTGGGAATGAGAATGGATTTATAATATAATTTTGCTGAAGAAAAATCACCTATCCCATTGAAAACATATATTTATTCCTAATTTTGTTAGCCTTATATGCACGCTTTGCGTGCGATGATATATCTTAACTTTTAATTTGTTTAAACAAATAAAAAAAATAAGGTTGTTTGTTCTTTCACACGCATCGTCACATCCACAAAACCATAAACAAACTTTTTTCCTTTCATCCGACCATCCCACTACAATGAACAAAAGAAAAGGTTTATTTAATATATTATTTTCCAGCTATCAAATTTCTACAATAATCGATTGATAAATTTTTTATGTGACAAACTGCATCAATATGGGTGTCTATTTATAGAGAATTCAAACATATGATTTTTGGTGTTTTTATTTTGTTTTTACGAATTTTATATTTTGTTATATTTTCATTTTAAATAGTTCAAAAATTGTAATAACTTTCCATAATAGTTAGGAGTGGCAACAATTGAATTTTTGGAAATTTTATGAGGGTAAAATAGACTTTTCTAGGAGGGACACCATGGCTCCCCCCTTGGCTTATATAATAGAGATAATTTTGCTGAAGAAAAATCACCTATCTCATTGAAAACATATATTTATTCCTAATTTTGAAATTTCTGTCGTTTTTTTTAATTGTTACACTTTGACTTTAGGCATTATTCACACGAACTCTTGACAACTAACCTCCAAAGATATAGTCTCTTTTTCACTAGGGAAATAGATTGAGATCGTGTCTGAATATTACCCAGAACGTGTTTGAATATTACCTGATTCGGGCAAGCGGCGCACGCGTATAGTGAATTGAACCAGATTAAGTGAGCCAAAGTATGGTAATTAGTAGTATTAGTTTTGTAATAGAATTGTAGTAGCATGATTAATAATTTCAATGATGTATTTGCAACTACTTAGTTTAATTCTTTAGTTATTGTTTTTGTTTTTGTACTAATTATCATTAGTTAAAGTAGAGCTTGTAATAACTAGCTTAAATTATGCAAGTACATGAACCAAGAAGCAACAATAGAAGCAACGAGGATGCAAGACCAGCTAGTGGTCGCGAGGTGCAAGGGAACTCGCGAATCGCGAGGTTCCACTGCCTTGTTAGTTCCTACTGTTTTTGCTGACTTAACTTGGTGCTTGGGCTTTGGGCTAGTGCTTGTAAGTGGAGTAACTAGCTTTGCTTATTCATCTAGTAGTTTTACTTGGTGTCATGCTACCTTGGTTGTAGCTTGGGTGAATCATGAGAGCTAGGTGAAGCAAGATGGTGCAAGTGGAGCAACTTGTTCAAAGTGGCTGGCTAAGGGGGACATATGGCTCTTGTTTAGGCTAGATATTTTGCTTCCTTTGCTTTGTTTATTGCTATGATCATCTAGTAGTAGTAGTAGCCTTAGTTAGTTTGGTTTCTCTATAATAGCTTGTAATAGTTCATTGTAAAAAATCAGATTTGGATGAATGAAAAATGGTTTGAAAACTTTGTTTTTCTTTAATTTTTAAGTTGTGTGTTTAGAAGCTAGAATGGCTTGAAGTTCTTAGGAGTTGTCTAGCTACAAGACTTCGGCCGAACCTCTTAATTAGTTATCTAGGCTAATAGATTAAGAAGTCGAACCTCTTAGTCGAAGCTAGCCAAACTGATTAATGACTTCGAGAGTGATTCTCTTAGGAGTTAGTCAGATTTGATTGTTGAGTTTTGAGAACGATTCTCTTAACTCGGTAATTTATTTAGCAATAGATTCAAGAGTGATTCTTCCATCTATTAGCTAAAATATCCCATTTGGAGATTAGAAATAAGAGTAATCTTTTCTCTAATCTCTAAAATATCCCTTTTATTGTTTTTAGTTTAGTTTAATTTTGTAGCTAATTACCGACTATTGATTTTGTTATCCCTAAATTAAGAGGTAAGAGTGATTCTTTTCGTCTTAATTTAGAGATATACGATTGTTCTGAATGGAGCTTTAGAGCTTTTGTGTATTCATGGTAGTTTTAGCCTAAATTAAGTGTTAAGAGTGATTCTTTTCATTTAGTTTAGACTATACGAGTTTGTCCACAAAGTGAGCTACAAAATTGTGTGTTTTTAGCTTGTTCATAGATGAATTCGTAAGCATAAACGTTCTTTGAACGAGGTTTCAGGATTCGTTATGTTCCATGAACCCATACTACCACTAGCCCACTAGAACCTCCAAGGGACCAAGGCACACAACTCAAAGTAAATGAAAAAAATAAACATATATAAACTATACCGCTCTCTCTTAAACTTTTAATTTAAATTAGGCATCAAAATCTTAAGATAAGAAATTGAGAAGATCCTCTTATGTTACACTTTACTCCAACGCCGTCATGTATTACTCCGTTAGCAAAGAGACGAAAATAGAATTAAGGTTTATCCTTCTCGTAGAGGTGATTAAATATGTTTTGACCGTTAGGATATATATTTTTGCAAAATTTGTCCATAATGCTCATACTTCATAGTGCAAAGTGTACTCCCTCCGTCCAATATTAATTGCTCCATTTTTACCAAAAAACTCCCATAATTTTGGTCAAAATGGAGCCATTAATATTGGACGGAGGGAGTAATTGAAAGGAGTATAATAGATACCATAACATATCGGCATATACCTATGTAAAAAAAGCATGTAATCTCTAATATGTTAATCTCACTACAAATTCGTAATTAGCTAATATGTTAATCTCACTACAAATTCGTAATTAGAAATGACTTCTTTCTCTTTTAGAGACATCCTAGTTTATAGGTAATTAGAAAGTAGGAAAATTTTGGGTTAAAAAAGGGATCAATATCGACGTGTGAAGGAGTCCAGTACTTCAAGGACGCAATATAGTCCGCGAAACGGTTAGCTTCTTATAAAATAGTAAAAAATAAATAAATATATGTATATCCAAAGCAAAGTATAAAAAAGCTCAAGGCGCACCAAGGCGATTGGATTTCCTAGAGCCTTAGGTGCGCCTCATTGAAGTGAGGTGCACCTAAGAAGGCATGGGGAAAATCTGGGAAAAAAAAGGAAAGGTGCGCCTCAATGTGCCTTAGGATGTGCCTTAGTGCGCCTAGGCGCGCCTTAAGGCGCCTCAAAGGGTCTAGCCACAAGCGCCTCGCCTTGGCCAAATTAAACGCTTAGGCCCTATTGCCTTGCGCCTTAGCGTCTAGGCGCACCTCAGATGCGCCTTTTCAAACACTGGTACAAAGTAATATATGTTATAATGTAAAGGTCATTTAAATCATCTATTAGCTAGAAAAAAAAAGGGAAAGAAAGAAAAGATAGTGTGAATATATTGGATGATAAAGTAAATTAGCCAAAAAAAAATAAAAAATTATCGTAAATCTAACATACGGAGTAACTCAAATTTAAGAAAAAAACAAATTGGACCGAAGTAAACCAAGTATGTTACGGCATCACAAATTTTCAACTAAACATGGCTTAGTTCAGTTAGTTAACTGCTATAACAATATATTAATACGTATGAAGTTCTAATATACTCCGTATGTAGCTAGCAGCCTAGCTCAACAAGTAGTGTAGAATTTTATTTAAAATACTGATATCTACGCAAACGTACGACTCATCTACTTATTCTAAAATGGTCTAAAATCCGTAATACTATAAAATTGAACAACTGTTTTGCATCAAAATAAATAAATAAATAAATAAATAAATTGAACAACTCTAATTAGTGTAATTGCTTCATTCATCGATTTTCATCCAAGTTGCTGTTTTGCCCGCAATTCGAAACCCATACCATTTACAACAACGAACCCAAAAAAAAAATCATCCTCATCACTTAAACAAACAAGCAAAATATGTGGGCCGGTCTTGGTTGGACCGGGTTAAATTAGTCTGACCCGGCCTGGTCTATTAGAAAATGTCAAAATTCACATGGCCTAACCTATCCTAGAGTCACTAAAAATCTAATTCACATCGCTCTTGATCTGCCCCCATTGAACAGGGCTAGGTACAGCCGTACAGATACCAAGTGTATTCATCTATTAAATATACGAACAATTCATGATTTTTGTTAAACAAATTGAATTTTAATTTATTGTGAACTAGTCGTGGATATGAACCGTTTTTGTTCATTGTTTTGGAACAAATTAAAAAAGGCTCATTCACAAATCATAATAAACCATTAATGAAACTTTTTATTTCTAATTGTTGCAAGTGTTATCAAAACATTAATAATAGGATGATGTTACATATAGGAATACATACATACATATATAAAAATTAAATATTTTTTTTTCCTAAAATGGTATAAATTTAAAAATTTATGACAAAATCACAAGTAAACATGTGTAATCAATGCTAAACTTTTATCAAATTTTCCTTTTTCAGTTTCTTAATTATATAATGTTGTAAGAGCTACATATAACTTATTTCTAACATTAAGGCCATAATATTTTGGACTTATTTTCAATTTAGTATTGTTTAGTGCAAACAAATACTTCGGGCTTGTTTACTTCAGATTAGGTTCAGTTCAGTTCGGTTCAGTTAATTTTTATTTAGTTCAGTTCAGTTCAGTTCATCTCTATTCAGCTAATGTAAACGAGTCCTTCCTCCGTAACAAAATAATTGCAATGTTTTGACATAAATTAAAGAAAAAATGTCAAATTGTTGTAATTAATTTATCACTGATGGACTAAAACTTTACGGAATTGATTGATTTGGTTGCAGTATGTACAGCCTTACCCTTCCTTTTGGTTATATTTAATATTTATATGCGTGTTCCTAGGTCAAAGATACATACATGAGAATGAAGTCATAGCCT
Organism: Salicornia ramosissima; assembly: GCA_951394345.1. NCBI lineage: Eukaryota > Viridiplantae > Streptophyta > Magnoliopsida > Caryophyllales > Amaranthaceae > Salicornia > Salicornia ramosissima. The sequence continues at coordinate 56,152,546 of OX596236.1, read as the reverse complement.
AGTGGTTAGGGCTTTAGGATTACAGGCACGAGGTCCTGGGTTCGATTCTCACCGCATGCATTTGCGTTGATTCCTTATTATCCCTACTTACAGATGCGTGTGTTTGGCTATAAATTGGGCCGGGTGACCTGCAGTAAGGCCCGATTCCAAGGCCTAAGTATCCCACACATTATAAAAAAAAAAAAGGGGTCAAAGATACAAAAAAAATATAAAATAGCATTTAAATCAATGATGATAATGAGACGACGTAAAAACAGGGCAACCATGGTTCGATGAGTTTTCCTAGCCAGCTCAAACATGGATCACCAAATTATTCTTCTTTTATTTTTTTTTTATAAAAAAAAAATTAAAATTATATATAGTCAAATAGAGGAAAGGAGAGTGTAATAGTCAAAATAATACGTCAAATTCCAACCTTATTTTCTCTCTTTCCGTTGACTTCAACTTAATTGTGACCTTGTGTTTCCATTTTTCATAAATTATAATCTTCTATATATAGAACCATATCATATATTCATATCATCACTACTAAATAATATTCACACTAAATAATTAAGCTATAACTTCTTTTTCTTCTTCTGCTACAAAGCTCTGATTACTACCAAGCCAGGCAACCATTAATTAGATTAGATTAATAATAATATGGGTACTCAAGCTCCTTCAAATTATCATTCAGTGAGTTCCATCTTTTTCTTTTTAATTTCTCTCTGTTTTCTTCTTTTTTTTTACTTGCATTTTCCCATTCATCATTATTCCTATTTCACTACTTCTGCTTTATTTATTTATACTCTGTTAGTTCTTTTGTAGATCTTTCATTTATATAATTCCATTGAATCTGGTCTTTCATTTATTTATGAGCTTGTGTTGCGTCCACATTTCAAACCCAAAGGCTCTTTCATATTAGGGGGAGTGATAGAGTATATAACATCTTCCTATGCCTCAAATATCAGATTAGTCGTTTGGTTGAGATGGTCGTTTTTAACATATATATGTATGTATGTTACATAAGTTAATTAGGGTTTTTACAGACTAAAATTTAGGCCGGCGATAATTTCAGTCATTAAAAACGAGGATTCTTGTAGTGTTAGGTCGTTGTTTAGATGCTTTGAAAAAGAACTTAAAACTTAGAGATTTGAAATGAAAACACTGTACTCCTCCTTAATTTCTTCGGAAACATGAAATTTTAAGTGTTAATTTACCAATTGATCTAGGCCTCTAGGGTGATTGGGTGAATTATGAAATCCTTTTCTATCTGTGTGTTAGTTCTTTGTTGAATGATGACCATGTTTTTATAATTTTTAAGTAAAATTCCTGCTGTATGATTCATGCTAGTATGGTGATAAAAAAATCAATATAATGCTCCTACCAACAATTGTTACAAATTACTTATATAAAATTGTATAGAATAATATACCTCGGGTTTTATTTTATTTGCAATAACACAAGTATTTGCATGAATCCCTAGGAAAAATTTGCGAGTAATTAAATGGGAGACCAAAGAAAATCAGGGGTGCATTTGATGAACAAGGACATAAAGAAATTACAGCTTAAAAAAGGGAAAAAAAAATATTTATTGCAAATAATATGAATCCAATTCTGGCAATATTGCAAATAACATTAAAAAGGAATATTATTAATGATAAGATCAAATATGTGCATTTTGACTATTATTACACCTTAAAAATTTTGACCATTTTGATTAATAGTTTGCGGAGTGGAGGCAGGGTACGTGTACATTATTATTATTATTATTATTATTATTATTATTATTATTATTATTATTATCGGCTAGCTTATTGATTTATATATAGGCTCTCGAGTAATTACTTTAAAATCTCATGCAAATTTCTCAATTAAAAAAAAAATGCGAAGTAGTATGACTAACTTCAATCACCCCATGCATAACGAGGAAACGAAAAGATGTTAGAACAACAATATAATTATCCTTTTTTTAAAATAAAAAAAAAGGCAAAAAAAAGTTAAGTGTTGATTAATAATAGAACAAATTTAATTTCATTACACAAGATTTATTGCAGAGTACTATGTTTTTTAAATCCTGAATTCGTGACGTACATTATTTTCAATTAATATGTTTGTAGATACGAATTAACAATGTTCCTTCGAATTGCAGCATTATATGCTTACCTATATACAAATCTCTTGTCAGACCATTTGATGGTCAGGCATAACTTTTAACTCAAAATTTTTAAAATCTTTTTAGCATAAATATTTAACTTTTTGTATAATTTATTTAGCTTTGTGTAAAAAATTATTGTTTCATGTTGAAAAGTTAAGTTATAGTTTTTAGACAGAAAGTTACTCTATCAAACCTTCTGGCAGTCTAACGAACAAGAGACTTGTTGTACGTTAATTAATGTATCATGTTATATACAGAGTTACAGGCCTAATGGTTAGAGCTGCATATATATAAGCGTTAAATATATTACTTAAAATGTTAAAAAAGTAAGAATTTATGACAAAAATACACACAAACTGACATAATAAATGAATAATTATTGTTTATTCTCTCCATATTTAACTAGGGCTGTAAATTTCATTTTCCATAATTAATTAGTCAATGATGCATTATATTGCACGACCTTTGGTCAATCCTGATAGATAGTAGTCATATTACTCGATCTTATTCTTGTAATCGATCTCTAAGAGCATCCTATGCAATATAATAACACTCCGTAATAATCTGTTAACCCTGTTATTTATTTATTTATTTAAATTTTAATAATAATAATAGTGTAGTTTATTCCTTTTTCCAGCTTCCACCATGTGAAAATTTCTAGATAAGTCCACCTATTCGACCTTATAAGTTGTCCAACATAATTGTGAAGTTGAATCATACAAAAAACCAATTCCAAATATATAATTATTGTTGTATTAATTAAATAGTTTCTTGTATCAAAATTTGACTTTACATGTATAGTGATCCCTGCATCATCCATATCATTTAATACTTCATGCTAACGGAGTCTTATTTGGAGACAAGAATTTGACCATACACAAGGGCCTGCGTTTGCGGTGAGCAACCAGCGTGACAACATATATAGAGTTTCAAAATGAAAAGGGCCTGAAAATTTATTATTATTATATATAAAAAGCTGTTAATAGAAGATGAGTTAAAATATTTTCATGCATTAGGTTGCAATTAGTTTTTGAATGAGTTATTACCATAATATGATAGTGAGGAAAAAAATTAGATTTTTTTTTATTAAAAAAAGAAGAAAAAATCTTTTCAATTAAGTGTCTGTTTGGTAAGAATTCAAATGTTTTCTCCGAAAATTATTTTTCCAATTTTACATTTTCCGTCACAATGATTTTTCAATTTAAGCAAACAATGAAAAATGCTTAAAATAAAAATCATTTTACATTCAACTAAACAACGAAAACCTTCGTAAAAATGAATTTTTCAATGTAAAAAGTTTTCCATGTAAAACTATTTTCATCTAGAAAATATTTTATACCCTACCAAACGGATCCTAATAGAAATTTTTTTATGCAAAACTGACTTGTATCACGAACATTTGATTATTACTTTAGCAGTAAGTAAATAATTATTTGTTAATTGTGAGGAATTTTTCCTTATATACCTTCTAGGATAGTACAAACCTTCACCTCTAGTTTTGTAATCTTGTGGTCTGGACCAATAAACAGGGTACCACATGTTTTTGCCCGCCAGTTGCTAAAATTTCCGTCAAAGTGTGATTCTTATGAGTTATGATAGTATCAAACATTAATGACCTGAAAATTAACCTATTTATCTTCAATCCGAGAAAACAAAGAAAGGAAGAAGAGTTTGATCATATACAAGCTCATCAAACTTAGCTTATACATTAGTATTATCTCTCTAATTTTTTAATGTATAACACATATGGGTATATGCTCAATAACTATAGATACATTCATTGCAGACGAACAATGTACAATAGGGTCAAAATGTATTTTATAAATTTTATTGAGGCCAAGTAAACAAATTTTATATACATTGACTTTATATTATATATAGATACAATGTTTGTAAAGATATATAATTTAATTTCGACTCTTTATTAATTTCTTGATCCAAAGATTTATTATGTACACACACAGAGATTACAAAATCTCATGTTTTGCCCAAAAAACAAAATTCGATCTCCGTAATCAAAATCTCATATTAAACCATTTGATAGTCTAACATTATTTTTCACTAAATTTTTATACTCTGTAACTTTTTACATTTAAGTCTAACTTTTTACGCAATTAATTAAGCTAGTTTCACATAAAAAGTTATTGTTGTAGGCTAAAACGTTACAATTAAAAAGTTATCCAGTCACAAATTATATACGTAGAAATCTTTTATTTCTATATGGATTTTTTTTTTTGAGGATAAAGTCATAGCCCAGTGATTAGGGTTTCAGAATTCCAAGCACGAGGTCCTGGGTTCGATTCTCACCGCACGCAATTGCGAGGATTCCTTATTATCCCCCCTTACAGATGCGTGTGTTGGCTAAAATTGGGCCTGGTGACCTGCAGTAGGGCTCGATTCCAAGTCTTAGTATCCCACACATTATCCTATTAAAAAAAATATATATGGAAATATTTTGTGTGTAAGAAATTACGTTACTCAAAGTCAGCTAAAGCAAATAACCCAATCTCCAGCCTTAATTCATTCCCTAAAATTTCAAGTAATCCAGCTGTAATTCTTTTTTCAAAATTTCACACACTTATAATTTTTCTATATATTAACATAACTCTATTTTAGGCAACATATATTCATCACATCTCATTGACAGAAGGAATTGAAAGAGATTACCAATAGCAGAGATTTAGTGATCCCAAGTCATTATACTACATATATATCTGCTATTTACTCTCTGTTAATATAATAATATACATACACTTAAGAAATTGTTAGGAGTAAAAAATCACTAATTAATTAGTAAATTCTTAAGCTAATCAAGCACTATGGGCAGCCATCAAATTGGTTTTGTATGTTCTCTTCTCTCTTTTTACTACTACTTAAAATTTACTTGCATATATGTGCATTTTATAGCATAAGACTATATATTATTCAGAGAATCCAATTTGTTGATCAATTTTCTATTTTATTTTAATTTAGATCAATTTATGTGAATGATACTCTTTTACATTTTTCATTTAAGTCAACGTTTCATATATACATTAATTTGTACGAAAATAAATCATAGAGATCAATTCAAAATTTAAGTACTCTCTCTTTCACAATTTAGTTGCTACGTTTTAACCTGTAGCACTGTTTACATGCGATCTTTGACTACTTTTAGTTTTTAAGCATACGAAAAAAATAGTCATGATCGATCTAGTTTAATTCGTCTTAACATGTACTTTTCAAATATATAATTTTTATAATTTTTGACTTGTAAGTAGTTCAAAATATTTTTATTTAAAGGCGTGTCTCGTGAGATTTGAAAAAGTGAATGTAACAACTAAATTGGGACGGATACAGTAATAATTTTCATGATTCTTGATGAGCCTTGAGAGAAGTGTATATGTACACACATAATTTTATAAACCCTTACTTCAAACTTCAAATTAACCCTTTAAATATAATATAGGGCCGCAACTTCCCACCAGATACCATTTTTTACATCATTCAAGCAGATTTTCAGTGACATTTTCAGATATTAATTTTTTATACTTATCATAATAGCTGAACTATTTTATTTGCCGAATTCATTTTTCAGAAGAAAAAAATGCTTAACCATTTTGTAAATGATTGAAATAGGTATTTATATATTGAATTTTACATAATAAACTTATTTTTACAGAAATTTGTTATATTAAGTTGAGGAGAATTCTTTCTTGATAAGTCAAATGACTGACATTAGAGTAGGAAATTAGAAAATGATTGGTCATACAAGTAACTTGTAAAGTATGAAAAGTGTCTCAATAAAAAAAAAAAAAGGAGAATAGGAGATGTATTTTATTATAGTGAAACTTCTAAAAAAACTTTTTTAAAAAATATAGCTAATGAACGCGATAGATAATTGTCTTTAGTTATTAAATTTGAAATACATATCAAAATAGCACATTGATTGAATTGGGGTAAGTATTGTTGATTATATTTTAATATTTTCACTTGTAGTTTTTTACTACAGCATATTGTATAACGCTTTAAGATGTTCATTAACTTTTACCTCGTTAGTCGTTACTATCTTTTTAAAATAAGAATAACATGTTGTTTTTTTGAACTTAATTAATTAATCTAAAATAAATTAGTTTAAATTCTAAATTTGTTCGAAGCTGAAAATAACTGAAATTTTAGAAATTATGTCCAAATGAACAAGACCTAAGTCAAAGATCAATGGGTAGTGATGTACTAATGTTGTACAAGTCGTACTTACGGAGTAATATTTAAAACTTATTATTCTTCCTAAGAATATAAAAATAAAAATAAACTTATTATTCAATGTACTTAATGCTAGATGTAAATAAAGAATGAAATGTTAAAGATTTAAGGAGTAGAGTTGACTTTTTCATGCTATATAACTATATAAATGATGTAATGAAAGCAGACATAATGAAGACTTTCAAAAGTCCATATATGATTTGGGAACCTCTTTTTTTTCTGTTTTGTTTGGTTTTGGATTTGGGATTTTCCACCAAAATTTACAATCCAATTACAAATATATTATGGAGCCTGAAAATCGCTTACATCCTGGGCCTTATGGCCGTATCAATGTAAATCTCTTGATTTCTTTCTCTACATTATTTTCTGATCTCATCTGCATTTATTGGATTAATATATTATTCCTTTTTTTGGATTGTGTCATGTTTATTAGCTCGCATTTTTATTTCTCCTTATTTATTTTATTCTTTTGTATAATTACATTTTTTTAATATTATCTTTATATATTTAACAACGGGTTCATGTTCTATTTTCAAAATAACTGGCTAATTTCAATTCTTTTTAGCATACAAATTTTATCTAAAACCGCGTTAATATACAGGGTATATATAAAGCATCCTTTGTTATAGTTTTACTAAATTAAATGCATTAGATTTAAAAGGCCAAGGTAACTTGATAATATTTTACTCAAATTTTTGTTGATTTTTCATCTATTATTATTTCTATTAGCATTTTGCGGAATGTAATTTAAGAAGTGGGGTTATTTGGAAATTTTCAATTATCTTGATCAATTAACAATTAGTAGTAGACATGCACTTTCATGTGATGTGAGCAACTTGTCATTTCATGAATTTTTTTATGCATAGAAAAAATGGGTTTAATTCATTAGTTTGTCCAAAATTTGTGATATCACACTCCATGTGCAAAAACCCTAAATAAGTGGTATTTTTGACTTTGGCAAAGTGTATATTAATGCTGCCAATCCATAATTTTCCTAATTTTATGGTTATTGAATTGGTTGGTCCAATGAAATTTAATATTTGATATTGGTGCCAGTATTTTTCCTATTTTTGACTGTGAACCCAACGTTACCAATTTACCATATTACAATAATATCATATGATCACATCAAGTGTATAAATAAAATCTAAACACAGTAAATTTACTTATCTTTTTTTTTATTCTGAAGTTGTGGTTTTTTTAGCAATTTTAAATTAAGGTTGTTCTTGGTTGATTCTATTTTATATGCCTTTTGGTTATTGTTTTGAGACACTCTTTGGAAATTAAAGCAAAGTGAAATAAAATTAAGCACCAATCTAGGAATCATGAATTGACATGGTCTTAAATAAAATCAAATGTTTTTTTTTTTGGTGTATGAGAAAATCAAATGTTTGTTAGACAAATAACTTTCAAATGATCAATAAGTTTATTATGTACTCTTTCGGTTCTATAAAAAATTTATTTACTTTATGTTTGAATCTATTTTATGAATTTGTGTCAAAAAGAAAATCTTTATTTACCACCTTCGACGTACTTCACGTAATCTATATATTAAACAAATTTACACCCATTCTCGTTTTCATTTTTATTTGTTTGGTATTATTTATTGGCTTTATTGTTACAACTGGTTCGTAGAATATCATGGATTGTAGTTACATAAATTTTTTTTTTTTTTTTTTGAAATTTTCTCTACATGACCTTTTATTGTAGCTAGTGTATGTTCTAACTAATTAATCACCACATTCTTGATGGAGATTAACCCTAAAAAAAATTTTTTTGTTCACAATGTTAATTAAAAAACTTTAATTTGATTATGTTAAATTGTAAATTAAATTGTGTGTGTTGTACTATGTATCAGCCAGATATTGAAGCAGAGTTGAAAAAACAAAAGGCAATAGATGAATGGCTGCCTGTTACATCTTCAAGAAATGCAAAGTGGTGGTATTCTGCTTTTCACAATGTTACCGCCATGGTTGGTGCTGGAGTCCTTAGTCTTCCGTATGCTATGGCAAGTCTAGGATGGTAAGTTTTATTTTCTCAAACTTATTTATACCCAAACAACGTAACGTGACATCCAATTATTTGCATGCTATATGTCGTGTGTCATAGTTTTGAATATTTGACACTATTATTCATGACTAAGGTCGTTCGAGTTCATTACGACTTATTCAAACATGTGTTTAGCAAAAAATCAACTTCAATCATTAACATATAGTTGAAGCAATTATGATTATACCTGTCAAACAGGTTGGGTTGGATTGGTATATATAAAATAGTTGGGGGTTGGTTTGTACGTAACGGGCCGGGTGTCAACGGGTTTGGGTCGAAGTTATTTTTTATAATCCAAAGTCGTCAGGTTCAGGTTGACTCAATGGGCTGAGAAGTTTTATAACGCCCTTTGATTTTTCTTGTTTTAATGCATTATATGTACTAAAATACATTTTAAACGTTCTAAAAAGAACAAATTATAAGAAATATCTTCATTAATAGCTAATTTATGGCAAATAATTGATGTTGTAGTCCAACAAAAATAATGTTAAATTTAAAGTTTCAATGTTAAGAAGTGTTTTTGCCTAAACTTTCCCATAATATAATAAGTTTAATACAATACTAATATTTTTGGGTCGGGTCGGGTTAAGATCGGGTTATATAAAAATGGGTTTTAAAATGGGTTTAGGTCGTTATTTTCTGTCAAAATCCACTATTTACATGTTGGGTTTAGTGAGTTTTTTCGAGTCAAGTCGAAAATTGACAGCTCTAAGCACGATAAGATGTTCCTAATATATTATAAATGTACCAAAAAAAAAAAATCACATATTCATGCATGTGTGGTCCTTTTAGTAATTCTTGTAAAAGTGTATAGCTACTACGTATGTTATTATCAAATTTTTGTTCTTTTTACTAATATACCCAAAAAAAGGTGGAAGATGCATGTGTCGTGCAAATATGATGAAGAAAATTTTGATGAACAATATAGAACAAATTGAAAGTAATTTTTTAGCCTCTTAGTTTTAGTTTTGACAGAAACGTGCAATAATTTCTCAATTATAAATGGTGTTTTGTTTTTTGCAGGGGACCAGGAGTGGTTGTACTAGTTCTATCATGGATCATAACATTGTACACCCTCTGGCAGATGGTGGAGATGCATGAGATGGTGCCGGGAAAGCGGTTCGACCGTTACCATGAGCTAGGGCAACATGCTTTTGGGGAGAAATTAGGCTTGTGGATTGTGGTGCCCCAACAACTTATTGTAGAGGTTGGAGTCTGCATAGTTTATATGGTCACGGGTGGAAAGTCCCTTGAGAAGGTCCATGATATTATATGCGAAAACAAACAATGCGCTCCTATGAGAACAACCTACTTTATCATGATCTTTGCCTCTGTCCATTTCGTCCTATCTCACCTTCCAAATCTCAACTCCATTGCGGTTGTCTCCTTAGCAGCTGCTGTCATGTCTCTCAGGTATGTACTCATCCTATAACGTATTACTTAATACATGCATTGTTCTCATCAATCGATAGAACTAACCATGGCCAATTTATCAACATTACAATTAATATATAATTTTCATATAGTACTTTATACTTTTTCCGATATTAGTTGAGGAATAATAAACCGCTCACATTGTTTGGCGAGTTGAGGTGTAATCGCTCGCATATTAAACATCATATACAATCAACTAGACATCATATAGAATCAAGTGGAAACCGCATAATAGACACTAGACAAGACACTAGACACGCTATCTGTTACTGCAATTTCGTAAATAATGTGAAAACCAATTAATTCATATTTTGTAAGTAATAACGTCCATGTTTATTATATGGTGCCATGGGTTACCTAATCACACGCCCTAGCTTTCATAGCGATGGCAATATTAGTACTCATTCTGTAACATAACAATCGCAACAATTGAATATTTTACAACAATTGATATTACTTGTGAGAGGTAAAATGTCCAATTGTTGTCATTATTATGTTACAGAGTGAGTACATATGGTACATAGTCTACGTACTATAAAAGAGTGGATGATGCATGTTACCATGTTGGTTAATGCATGTGTGTTATGATATGATGTTACAGCTACTCCACAATAGCATGGGCAGCAGCATTAGGCAAGGGTGTACAACCAGGCGTTTCATACGCGGCTAAGTACAGTACTGACGCAGGAAAGATGTTTGGGTTCTTCAACGGGCTAGGAGACGTGGCCTTTGCATACGCGGGCCACAACGTAGTGCTCGAGATCCAAGCGACTATCCCTTCCACCCCGGAGAAGCCCTCCAAGGGACCCATGTGGAAGGGTGTCATCGTCGCTTACATTGTTGTTGCCGCATGTTACTTCCCTGTTGCCCTTATTGGTTACTATATTTTCGGTAACCAGGTTAAAGACAACATCCTCCTTTCACTTGAGAAGCCTGGTTGGCTTATTGCTATCGCCAATTTCTTCGTCGTCATCCATGTTATAGGAAGCTATCAGGTATTAATAAATTATTTTGGTTTTAATTTAGTCCGTCTTATTTTACTTACAAGATTTCGATCATCAACTTCGTGTTTATGTTTGGCTCTTTAGATCTACGCAATGCCAGTGTTTGACATGATAGAGACTGTGCTAGTGAAGAAGTTGCATTTTACTCCCTCTAGGACTCTTAGATTTGTAACTCGCAACGTTTACGTTGGTAAGTAACTAATTATATCAAACACTTTTTTTTTTTTTTCAGAGAACAGAAATTTGAAAGCAAAAAAAGCCCAATATAACTGTTTCAAATTCTCATTAACTTGTTTGCACTTAATTTCCACAGCATTAACAATGTTTATTGGCATTACTGTCCCCTTCTTTGGTGGGCTTCTTGGGTTCTTTGGAGGATTCGCCTTCGCTCCAACCACATACTTTGTAAGTCCAATAGTTTTCACATTTTAATGATTTATTATGAATAGTGTGTCCAACTTAATTGTTTTTATTGCATCCATTAAGATGTTCTAACGAGCTGTTCGTGATCAATCAATGTGAGATACAATTTTATATCTCACAATTGTATATATTTTGATGTAATTTCGAGCAAAATCAGAGATATATATGTCCAGCCACATAAAAATAGAGGAACATATTTTCAACAAAATTAAAACAAAAAAAACATTCGATATCTTTGCTAAAAATATCACCGTGATTAACCGGAAATTTCCCAAATCTAACTTTTTTATTCATGTTTGATCATCGATTCGCAGCTTCCGTGCATCATGTGGCTCGTGATCTACAAACCTAAAAGGTTTGGTCTATCATGGTGCGCCAATTGGGTATGTTAATGTTGTTTCATGACTTTATTAATAGAAGATGTATTTTTTGGTATCATAACTTTGGCCTAATATTATACATTTATCATCAACATTTTGGTCATTTTCAGTTTTGCATTGTTGTTGGGGTTCTACTTATGATCTTAGCACCAATTGGAGGTCTAAGGCGGATCATCCTTGACGCGAAAACCTACAAGTTCTACTCTTAAGAAGCCTCCTAATCTCGCGATTTGAAGATATTTTTATGCTATATATATATGCATTGGAGTGAAAAATTGGATAATTACCAAAATGAAAATTCCTACATTGGTTTTTTTTTCCTTTTTTTTTTAAATACATAGAATATGAGTTGAATCATAAATTTTTAACTAGGATAGTTCGATAAATTTTATGGGTTTTCTCTGTTCGTTTAATTGTGTGCATATATAGAAAGCTTTTCTGCTCTACATTTCTAATGAGCTTTTTCGAAATTGTTTATGTATAAAAGGGTCTTTTCACCTGTATATGCATTCTATCAGGCTTTTCCCTTTAAAAATATTGGGATATTTTTTTTATACTAAGATCGTGTTCAGTTTGTCTGAACTTTTCTGATCTGATTTGAATTTTTCCTATCTGATCTGAAACTTTGTGATCTAATCTAAACTTTTCTGATCTGATCTAATTTGAACTTTTCTGACCTAATCTAAATTACTATTTTTTAAAGGAATATTTCTGATCAGTTTTTTCCATCATCTGAATTTTTCTATTATGTTTTTTTTTTTTTTAATAAGCACTAGAAAGCTTAAATAAGTTGAACTGAAGTGAGCCTAAGACCTAATTTGTGGACAGTACAGTAGCATAAAATTCTTGGCAAAGTGAGGCTTTTGCTATCATAACTCATTTGTATCAAATTTCATTTCATTTCAAACAAGCAAGCAAACTGTTCAGGTGTTCCCTATACAAGAAGCCAGTATTTACATAAAATGGAATGACAAATCACCCCCACATACAAACACCCCCTTCAAGCCTAAATAAACTAAAAAGGAAAAAAAAATAGAAATGCTAAAAAGAAATAAGATATCATTTCAAGAAAGGGAAAAAGAATCTACGAGTATATTTTTTTTCTGTTTTAACATCTATGTACCTGTGAACAAAGACGCCTTCGGCTTTGGTTAGTGGCCAAAATTTTGGATGATGTATAAGTTAATCGCAAAGTTTAGTCGAGGAACTCTCCATTTGACCAGCTGATGTTCGAAGTCAGGCCGTTAACAATGGATCATTCTAGATTCAAGTTTCCGGCATTTGTTCATAATGTAATCGAAACTGTCCTCCTGGAATCAATAGTACCTGCCAGTACCAGGTCTAGTGGGCTCAAATCCTCGAGAATAAGGGTTGGCAGAAGATCTCCACATTTCTCGCCATTGTCGGCCAACACCACTCCTTTCTGCGGCATGATCCGTGTGCATTCTAAACACATTGCTAGTACTATTTTGCCTATGGCCATTCCTTGTTTCTTCTTCAATATCATACTGGCACCGCTGCAATTCAACAGTCATTAACGTCAATAATAGAGTAAAGATGATATCTAAATGGTTGAAGCTCCTTAAATGTCATCTCTCTCATCCTCCAAGCACCTAGGATTACACCATAGTCAAGCAATTTGAATTTCAACTTTCAATTTTTCAAATAACTAAGGCAGGACACATCACCTTATCAGGATCCGAAAGAACTGCATATGCCTCGCCAATCATCTTGAAAAGCTTATCAGCATCCTTGTACACCCCCTCTGCTATTTCCTTCCAGAGACCATCATCTCCACTCTCAGCTCTCGCCAATGATTGACCAGTCTAATTACAAAAAAAATCGAGTCAATTGCATGCAATAAAAAAATGGCAAGTGAAAAAGGCCATATGAAGACACACACTGTTACGAACTAGCTAAGCTGAAAGGGTATTTTAGGAAATACATAAATAAGTTGTCATTAGTAGCTTGTAGAAGTATCTAGTACGGTTTGTGAGTTAGTACTTTTCTATAAATAAGGAAGGTTAGGGAGAGAGAAGTCATGGAAAAATTTGAAGTGTTTACTTGATTTCTTGGGAGAGATTCAAGCCACTCAAAAGCTTGATTAGGGAGAGCCTCCACCTCTCAAATGTGGATTATCTTGCTATTTTCTCAGTTTATCTTAGCTATTAATACATAATTTCATCTTCATCCTTTGTTTATTTTCACATTAGCAGTTATATATTTTGTCCATCATCTCAGTCCATAACACACACCTTATCAGGGTGATGGCTCAGGGCAGCTTTACGATAAGCTTTCTTCAGCTCTGCTGCTTTAACAGATGAATCCACTCCTCTGCCATCACAATTGCAACCAAAACCGATGTCAGAAAATAGCAGTCCATCCGATATTCCATTTAGTTTTTTTTAAAAAGTTTCTTTGTGTGTGCCGCGCTGGTGATTGGGGTTTGTGTGTGTTGTTTGGGGGGGGGGGGGGGGTACAGGATTCTAAGTCTCTAGAAAAACTGAAATACTAAAACACTCACAAAATGAGGTACAAGTCTAAAGGTATCTCTTTCTTAGCTTGTTCCTCCATCTGATAGAGCCGTTGTCGAGCTTGTTTTAGATCAGCTACAGGGCCCATTGACAAATATGCCCCTGCATGATTGGACTTCTCCCCTGCCGTCTTAATTAGAAGACGAACAAGCCTCTCAAGATCTCTTGCTGCCTGATCATAATCTCTAATCATCTCAAATAAGGTGGCTCTTCTGGATATTGCCTGAAATTTTATTTTATCACCTTTAATTAGATTCGATTTTAGATACGATATTTTTGGCATAATCAAAAGCAAATAGAGTTCACAATCAGTTGTGTTTAACTCACGACAGAGACACATAAATGTACTTTTTACCAATTACCAGTAACATTCAAACTATGACACTAATTGAGCAAATCTAATAGGTGGAACTTTTCGACCGATTCCCAAAGCATGACCTTTGACCTCTTAACGTTATCCAGTGCAAAACTACTTGTAAGTTGTAACAATATTCAAACCAGTATTTTTTTAAAATTTTATATTGGTATTAACCATCAAGTATCAACATTGTTTTCAATACATAATTGGAATCAAACTTATCACTACTTAAGAAAATTAAATTTACACACTTACATATAAGTCACATAGACTGTTCGGTACAACTTCAAATAAAAGTTTTTTTAACTGTTGTAAAATCATGAAAGGTGCAAAAAAAAAAAAAAAAAAAAAAACAACAACAACAACAACTAGTGTGATGGGGGAGACAGATGCGAAAAAGGCACCCCATGCAATGAGAGAATGAGGGAAATAAAACCCCAGAAGAAAGTAACAAGGATATAGACAGACTGCTTAAATAAGTTTCTTAAAGAGTATGCCACCTCCCTTGAGTATTTGATGGTTTTTGTTAACAAGGCATTAATAGAACATCATAGTTCAGAAGGCATAAAAACCTGATAATTAAAAACGTGTTACTAAGCACATTAGAAATTATAAATAAGCTTACAGTCAGTCTATCTTTTAGTCAGAACAAATCTGTGATTTCCACATGCTTCAATATCAATCTTGAAAGTTTTCAAATCCAATTTTACAAACGCTAAACAGCATATAAGTAGGGCTTGTAGAAGTCAGACCTTAAACACCTTAGGATGTGTTTCTCGGTCCAAAATTAATTAACTTCGCCTAGTTAACATATACTGATGTGTCCAGTTTGTACGAGTTATTTAACTTCTTTTTAGTTCCTTTATGTAATTAGTTTAGCATAAGATTGCACATTTTGTTACTTTTGAGTTTAAACGAGAGTTTGGCTTGAAATGTAAAGTTGTAGTGCAATTTACAATTTTTAATGCTTTTTAGGATAAGTGTAGTTTGTAGTTGCGGTTTGGTTTTATGTGTTCTTGTAGTCTTGAGCTACGAAACATCATTAGGAGCATTTTTGGAGTCATTGATCATGCGCCAAACACACTTGAAGAAATCATTAAGCATTAGAGGGAAAGAAAAGCCTTATTGTGAACCTTCAAATGCAGTAAGTCCAACTTCAAATAAAAATATCTCCCAATCTACTCATTGGATTTATGTGATTCAAATTGGAGGTTGTAGCTCTCTTCAAGAGCTTTCCAACGGTAGGTCATAAGCCTTATTTCGTTAAGGAACAAGAGAGTTATGGCTATTTTAGTCCGAGCTGCGCAGACAATCTACAGGAGCGCGCCCCGCGCCTCAGAAGGCGCTGCCAGCGCCCCCATTGCAGTGAGCATCAAGAAGAAGGCGCGCCCAGCGCCCCCATCACAGTATCCCTCCAAGGAATGGCGCGCCCCGCGCCTTTGAGGGCGCTGCCAGCGCCCATCTGCTCTGTTCTGCACGCGGCTTCATCCACTTGATTTCTAGGTTATAATTTAGTTTAGTATAAATAGAAAAGTGGTTTTTCATTGTAGAAAGATCTAGTTTTTCATGTTCAAATAGTTCCTTAGCTTAAATTCTCTCTAGTTTCTCCTTAGATTACATAAAAACTATTAAATCTTTAGTTTGTAATTTTGATATTTAATCATGGAATCAATGAAGAATATTTGTTCATCAATGCAAATGGTAGCTTAAACTTGTTCTTGGGATTGGTTTCAATGATTCCAAAAGGCTCCTTGTGAGGATTCTCTAACTCTAAACTATTTCTTTACTTCAATTATTTACTTGCTCTTATATGAATTGTTATTGGTTTTGTTGAATGTTTTAGCTTGATCTTTGTCTTGTTATTATATTTTACAAAATCATTACTAGGGTTTGAACACAATCGATTATTGTGTTCAACCTCGAGTAGCAACTATCTTGTTCATGCTTAAGCGTATTCTTATTGTGAACAATTTAGTAGAGCTTGTTTAAACGATTAATTGTTTATTGCGTATTCTCTAAACAATTGCGTTCTTATTGTGTCTCCGTTCTTAAAGCTTTTGTTCACTGCGTGTTCTTTGAACATTGAGGGTTTTAGGCAATTTACGATTTATCTTGTCTAGCTAATTAAGGGGACTACAAGAGTTTACTCTTGTCAATAATTAATTGAGTATTGAAATGGTTTGGTAATTGAGAGTCTAATTCAATTAGCCGAGTCAGAGTCGTTGTAACCGAATCCTAAGATTCTTTAAAACTAGAATTTTCCCGTAATCAATTAGTTGTTAGTTTATTTTATCACTAAAATCTCCAATTCCCCCCCCCCCTTTGTTACCAATTTCACTAAGGAATTAGTGATTCTCCCCTTTAATAATCCAAATATATATTAACACAATTAAATCAACATAAATCCGTTCTCTGTGGATACGAACCTTACTTGCCCTTTACACTAGTTGTAATTGGAGAGTAGGAGAAATTTACTTTT
The DNA here is from genome assembly GCA_951394345.1 of Salicornia ramosissima. Classification (NCBI taxonomy): domain Eukaryota; kingdom Viridiplantae; phylum Streptophyta; class Magnoliopsida; order Caryophyllales; family Amaranthaceae; genus Salicornia; species Salicornia ramosissima. Next base: position 56,135,506 of record OX596236.1, on the reverse strand, counting down.
GATAAGTCTTTTATTTTAAACGACATAAAAGGCCTACCATATACTCCCTCTGTATTTTTATTTCAACTCATTTGGAATATTCGACTCAAAGTCAAAACACTTTGATCATGTATAACGATTTTTTAAGTAATATATCACATAGTCAAGTGGGATCGTATTGTATTCGATTTAAAGTGTACACTTGTAATGCACCAAGTAATTAAAATTAGAGTTTTTTGTCCAAAACTACCTTTATTAGCCAATTCCTTGTTGACCACTACCTTGTTCGTTGTTCCAGCGTGGACTTTGCTTTTTTTTCGAAAATAATTAGCCCAATCAATGTTTTGGGGTCATTTTTGCCCTAAAAGGATTAAATATGAAGTCGGAATCTACAAAAAATGGTCGCATAAGCTTCTATTTGCATTACAAAAATTTTCTCGATATGTGTTCATTGGTTTGCGTGCCTAAAAAATTATCTCTATCAAGGTTTTGGTGGGTCATTTTTGCCCTAAAGGGTCAAATTTGAGGTCGGAATTTGCAAAAAATGACAACATTGGCCAGCAAAATCAACGTCGAAATAGCGAATAAGGTAGTGGTCAACCAGAAATTTGCTAAGTAAGGTAGTTTTGGAAAAACTTTTGTAAGTAAGGTAGTTTTTTACAAAAAGTGGTGTAACTAAGGTAGTTTTAATTATTTTCAGAATTTTATTATGTTTATTTTTGTTTTATTTACCTTATTATTTGTCCTTATTACTTTAGTATTTTGGCTTATTAGCTTTTAGGTGATTTTGTACTAGAAAGTGGACAAAATAGAGTAATGGAGCCTTAGTATATATATCAGGCAGTAGGTAGGGGTGTCCAAAAAAACCCGTAACCGTTAACCGTGTAACCGGTACTTTTTAACGGTTAATTTACCGAACCGTTAAGCTTAACGGTTACGGTTAACGGTTTTAATAAACGGTTAACCGTTAATTTTTTCAAGAGGCATTAAGTTGCTTAGCTCAATTTTCAAATGGCCTAAATGCATTATTTTTAACAATCCTACATATGTTTCTAACCCTATTTCCCCCATATGCATAACTATGATTCATTTATCATTTTATATTTTCATCTTCCATCATTTAATTCATCTTCCATTATTCTTAACGGTTAACGGTTAACCGTAACGTAACGGTTAACCGTTACGGTTAACCGTTTGTTAACGGTCCGGTTACAGTTACCAAAAAGTAGTAACCGTTTATGAACACCCCTAGCAGTAGGGAGGAAAAGAAATATCCAGAAAAATATTGAAAAGGCTTTGGCTTGAGAGATTTGTGACCTAAAGTCACTCACTAAGAGAGTTGCAACCTAAAGTTGCTCACTATCTTTGTATTATTTTGCTGAGTTTATTAATCAAGTTTTCCAGTTTTATCTTCGAATTTCCAGTGCATTACAAATAAAAAATACTATACGTAATTAAAGAACATCAATAGTTAGAGAAGTACACCAAAAGACTGCACAAAAGTAGATAGATAATAAAGTATATAGTGCATCTCATAAACTATGTGAAAAAATTATACGAAGCAAGATTTAGTGCTCTATTGAATTAAGTGATAATGACACAAACCTTCACGTAGTGTTCATCCAATGCTATTGCTAAACTGCAGTCTGCAATTGCATTGGTGATCCGCCCCAATGCTTGGTAAGCTGCAGCACGATTGGCAAAACATACAGCACTGAAAGGACGGGACTCAACATTAAATGACAAGGCAGCAGTATAGTGCTCAACAGCTTCGTTATGCTTTCCTGCTTGAAAGGCTTTATTTCCTGCAGACTGCAATTAACCCACACTTTAAACCTCGTATATATTAATATATATGTATATATATACATATTAAAAATGGTAGACAAATTAACATGATATTGGAAATTAAGAACTCCATAAGAAGAGAAAAAAGATGATATCATGTGTCCCAAATTTTTTTTTTCCATGGACTACAAATTGACTTTTACAACGCAAGTGAGAACAGTAACAAATCACCCCTTTAAACATAGTAATGATAACCCAAAAAAGTCCATATACAAGGAAATCAAAAAAAAAAAGAAAAGAAAGATGCAAAGATGTTTTCTGACACCAAAACATACAGGGTAAAAAAGAATAACCAAAGAGATTACAACACAGCCTTGGATTTAAAAGAAGGTAATATTATACACCACCCGGTGACACAAAATTCAAGTACAAGGTTCAACCCCCAAAAGGAAACATTAATAAACAAACTCCAATCTGCTACCAGAAAGATTCCTATCATAACAGAATGATATGTATCACGCAAATTATATAAACAGCCAACAGGAGACACCGAGACATTGATATTACGCCTTCATATATTGTAGACCACTTGCCCAAGAGACCCAAGACTTTCTAATTGAGCAGAATTTTCTTCCCACTTTTGTACAATTTCTCATGACATAAAAGGACTATCAAAAGCAGTGGTTCCAAAGGTAGGACCCAAAAAATTACTACCTGTGCATCATAATACTTGCAACAAAGGGGTATTATTTGTGAGTAAAAAAACTAGTTTGTTGCAAATATTATGATACGGAGATAGTATTTTGGATCTCCTTAAAGGCTGAGTTTGTTCAAAAAGGTTGTGAACTCCATATGATTGGGATACTTGCAATTTTTTTCCAACAGCATCTAGACAGAGTATCGGAGGGGCTGCCGCGAGGGATGACAAAGAGGCACTAATCTAGAGAGTTCAGGGTTCTCCTAGTTTGAACATGAAGTGCACCAGTGGATATGAGCTCAGCTCAAGTTTCACACAATGGACACTTGCCACCAAATGCCAATAGATTACTGATAATTGCTACATTCACTTTGAAAAGAGTGACTAAACACCAAGGAATAAAGCCAGTAATATACCTTATGAACTATCAACTCACGTGCAGTGGAAATTTGAGGTATAAATGACTCGAGAATGTCCTTTCCAAACCTAAAATTGGAAAGTAGAATTAAGAGTCATAATCTAATAACATGCTCAACTTATGTCTAACAGACAAGGGTTAAAGATAATATATACTGCAGGATGCATTACTTGGCCACCATAGACTTCCAACAGTCTTGCTTCTCCAGAAAATCAACAGCTTCTTCTAGTTTTCCTAAATAGAAATTTGATTTGAATAAAAGACAATAGCGCCAAATTCGGAAAGAATAACACTTTAAAAGCTCAGCAGCCTCCAAGTATGATGAATGCCTATCAGCATCCAGTAAAGTAGAGTTCATTTCTGCCGCTTCCAGAGTCTGGTCACACAGCTGTATCACCTCTTCATACCTCCGCAACTGCAAAACAGGAAGTCTCTTCTTCAGATCTGTCAAGAAACAAATTGAATAGAAGGGGGAATGAAATAGCAGATGCATTAAGAAACCACAAACCATGAAAAGTGCTTCTGCTTTACTTTCTAGCAGCTTCTCCGAATATGGGCTTATAGCTAGAACCTCAGCAATCACTGCTAGCGCACTTTCTGCATCAGCAAATGTCTTTTGTAGCAAAAGTCCAGCAGCACGATCCATGGAATCAGATACTTTCTGCCAGTTGATAAAATTTGGGTCAATCGCATCACAAAAGCATATTTTACAACCAGACAATTATAAGTTTACCTATCTGGTAAACACTAGAAAATAGATGTCAATATTTCGACACGTTCTTACAATGTAATTTGGAAAAATTAACATCCACATGGCTGGAAAGCAGCAGCAGAATGGCCTAACTGATCAACTTAGAGAACATAGCTTATTATCTTTCATTACAAAATCTCCTCAAAAAGATCTTGTATGAATTCAAGACAAAAAAATGTATCATTCAGCAATTTCTAGGCTAATTTTTTATGTAGAGGAACAAATCATTTCCCACTATGGTGTTCCTGTGTGTGAAAGCTAAGCAGAAACCATATTTTTACCATATAGCCAAGCAGGAGATGGAAGAATTACACAGCATATAATACAACCATAGGAAAATAACACAGCCCCAATAATTTTTTCGAACAAGTATTATAGCATGCATAGTGTCTGCATGACGGCATATAGCCATATAAGGCTCCAACTTCTTCAGACATCTGAATTCTGAACAATCCCCCATCAAATGCATGCCAACAACATACCCTTTAATAAATAATTGCATTTTAAAGTGACACCTAAGTCCACAACCCGTGCAGAAGAGTAAAGTATATGTCTCTATTTGAGTATTTGCACAAAAATTCCTTTTGAATCTACTACTCTCACATCGTCTCATCAAGCAATTCAAGTCACTGAAATATTGGGGATAGAATACAGACAACACAGATTCAGTCTCCAGAAGAGCAGTGATGACCAGATTTAGAAACCAAAAAATCTAATACTCCCAATCATCATCTCTCATATTAGTTAAATTATCGTAAATCTTCAGTTAAGATGTCTGAGGCCTATTTATTGATCTTGAAAATCCAACCCATGATGCTTGATTGCTTGATATGGAAACTCAAATTTCAAACCAAAGATATACCTTAATGTTCAGCTAAAATAAAACAAAACTTTGTTATTAATCTACTTGAAAAAGTAGAGTGGAAAGCAGCTTTGAATGATCACTTTGAAGAATATTAATAACTACGCTAAGGTACCTGTGCCTTCTGCAGACCATCTGAAGCTTCCAGAATAATCTTCCGCTCCACACAAACATCAGTTGACTGCAACAACTTCTTGAAATATAGAGATGCATCGCCTACTTCACCAAGAGCAAGGTAGCAACTACAATAACAAAAGACATGAGGTGAGAGGAACATAAAAGAGCAAAGTCAACTACAGAATTAAATGGAAAAAAAAAAAAACAACAAAACAAACTTGATATAACAAATAACAAAATTGGGGGTGTGCGTGTGTGTGTGTGCAACCTACCAAAAAAAAAAAAAAAACATGCAACAAAATCAATCTTCATAGCCGATCTTAACTCCTAAATATTCATGCTAGTAGAAGAGTTCAAAGTCAAAGAATCTTTTACCGTTCTAGAAATACATTTGGGAAATGCCAAACATTTATCCCATTCAACTTATATAATGATCGGCTTTACAATCACATGCAAACAGAATAAGCTGAAATTTTGAAGTATGAAAAGGAAATTATATGAAGTTCCTAACTCACACGATAATATTAAACGCAAAAAAACCTTGCTGAAAATGGCAATATTATAGCAAGAAAATAATTTCAAAATAGGAAAAACAATAGGAAAAATAATATGTAGCTAGAGCCACTCCAATTGAGCACGCTCAACCAAGGTATGATACTTATAGGACAAAATAGTATAGATGATTACAAGTATACAGTGATTGGTAAAATTGAATATTATACTTGTATACTTGTATTTCAGGAATGAACAATAAAAAAGTATATGTGATTACAGTATACAGTGATCGGTAAAATTGAATACTATACTTATATTTCACGAATGAACAATAAGAAAATTGAAGATTCATAGAAGATAAACCAATTAGCAATCTAGACTTGTCATGAACAATTTATATCAAAATCAGATGGGAATAATATAACAGGGACAACTAAGTGCCAACCTAAACGCATATATTTTTATCATAGCTCTTCAAATAAGAATTAAAGCAAATTTATATATTCAATTGCCAACAAGCTTTAACCTAAGAGACCAGAGAAATTATAGAATAAATTGAAAAAGATGTAATTGAAAGAGCAATACTTGGCAGCTCTAAGTTGAACTCTGAAGAATTTGGGATCTATCTCAGCAGCAACCAGGCAGTCTTGTAATGCTTCTCTCATTTTTCCACGAGACATAAGAGCCGCAGCTCGATTACTGTGGCAAAGCACCAAAGCCCGGAGGCAGTCCCTAGATGTCTCATGTTGTGGAATGCATTTCAAACCCTGGCTATAATAATCCTCTGCTTTCTCCAAATTCCCATTATCATAAGCTTGGTTTCCCCTAAAGGCATTCGCCATAATTAGCATTAGCAGCAAAACAGCATGATGATCTACTGAAAATTTAAGGAAATAGAATACCCCAAGTTCAAAATAATGGACATGACACACACCTCATCCGCCATTTATCACAAGCTTCTTGTGCTGCACGAGCTGGCGTTGTTGGAGATGAATAAACTCTCTTTGCATCCCCCACATTGTTATCTCCCACTACCATAGTAACTGGAGAGGTGGTGTTTTTACTTCCTTTTATCGGACCAATAGATACACCATCACTTTGCACAACTTGAGATGGAAGCATCGAAGCTCTAGAAATTGGAGAAAATTGCAACGATGTTGCTGAATCAGATAATACAGCATTCCGAGATGGAATATAGATATCTGGTACAGTTTTCGTTCGATTTTTCTTCTTAAAATAGCGCGTAGAAGCAGATACTTGACTTTGGGAAGAAGAGGAAGCAGCAAAAGTGAAGGAAGAATCTCCACTGGTTGCAGAACTTGAAGCAGAGAAATATTGTGTCTGATCACAATTTTGTTCCTCATTGTTTGATTCAACTTCATTTTCTCCACTTGCATCCAAATCCTCATATGCAGACATGAAACTTTCACTTTCAACTGCAGAGACACAATCCACTTGAGAACTTGTCATAGCTGCACACGTATTTTCATGCACTGAGAATTGCTCTCCTGCGTCATCATGCTTCCCATCATTGCCTTCATTAATATCCATGGATTCAGTAGCGCTAATCAAATCCTTAACTGTTGCATCATTAGAAAGTGCTGCCTGTGAACCAATTGATGTCTGGTTCTCATCGTTCCCACTTTCATCAGACGGAGAAATATCCATTGGAGAATAAGAATCAGAAGGCTCATTGTGGATGATGTTTTCCATCGATGCAGAATTCTTCTCAGGGGACATTAAAAATGTTTTAGGTTCTTTAACCTGTGCCTTCCTCCCCTTGAATTTGGCATCTTTAACTACTCCTCTTCTAGTACTGAATCCCGATTGCAGGTTTGACCCATTAAAAAAATTCCCTTTTGAATCAGGTGTTCTGAATTCAACATAGGGAATCCCTGTACGTTCTTGTTTGCAACCAAAAGCAAAGCCTTCCTTCTTCTCAGCACCATCACTGCAAGGCACGTTGAAATCATGCCTCACAGACTGGAAGTGAAAGCCAGAAGATGGAAATGATGAACTCAATGGTGCAGATGCATCATGAAATCCAAAGTTTTTTTCCAATTGGTGTTCGGGTACTTGAGTATCAATTGAATGTTCATGCTGTTCTCTGATTGGATTGAGGAACTCTGAGGGGTGCAATATTTTATTTTCTTCCTTGCTCATGCTTACCATTGGTACATGTATTGAAGGTGAAGAGTCACTAGTAAAAGCATGTTTGTTGGATTCTTTTAGGTTTTCTCGAATTCTCAACTTCTCAAAATCATCCAAAACCATAGTATCCACTACGACATCGGATTCAGTTCTACTAGCATCCCTTGAGGTCCGTGTCTGACTGTTCTTGATGACATTCATTTCCTTCTGAGTGGCAGTTCTGTCGGAAACTGCTATGTTTGTACCATTCCTCCTACTAGGAAGAGTGCTCGCTATGCTAGCACTATTAGAATCTTGCATTGTCCTATTCCTCCCCAACCCCAAATTATTTGCACCAGAAGCACCAAAAGCAAAATTATGGCTAGCCAAATCAGCAGTATCTTTAAGGTTCAGTTTCTCCAAATCATTAGGAAGTTCAGATGCCAATGAAGTTTCAAATGAACTGCCAACATTATGAACACCGTGATTTCCACCAACTTTGTCAAATGTAACCCCAGAAACCTTACTTTCACTACCTGAAGATCCAAGGTTCAAATTCTTTATCTTATCAGGAAGCTCAGATGGCAGGTCACGATCAACACCTTTACTCAAGTTGGCACTACTACTTAGACTACCAATACTTTGATTCTCAATACTCAATTTCCTTATTTCATCGACAAGAGCAATCCCAGCATTCTCAACCTTACCTGCAACCTTCAAATTCAAATTCAAATTTTTACTACTATTCATGGATGCATTATCATCATCATCACTCTCCAACCTAGATGAAACCCCTGTTAGATTATCCGAAACAGGGAGAAAAGGATTAAAACCCGAATCATTCTTCCGAGGTCCTGAGCTTCCTATTGACCTAGGATTCAGAGGCTTTCTAGACTTCACCATCTTTGGTCTTGATAAACTAGATTTTGAGCTAAATGCGGGCTTTTCAGGGTCCATTTTCGAGGTTGATGGGGTGCTAAACTCAAATTTCGCATTCATTTCACTAGAGCTCCAAAACCCAGATTGCCTATATGAATTCATGTTAAATGATGAAGTTTATTAATCGTTTGAAATGAACCCAGAAAATCTCAGTGAAGAAATATGCAAAGAATTAAAAAAAAAAATCTAACCTTTGTTAAAGTTGGAAATACAACAAATTGTTTACCGTTGTTTAGCAACACCGGCAACATGCCAAGAAAAGCTTCATCAAATTATTAGTAATTGATTCTCTATCATCTGTCCCCTTTATAGAGATGCATGCTTTATGTTCGACGAAATGCTTCTGAGAAAAAAACGTCAAATTTTATGTATTGCAGGGAAGAAGAATCAGGGAAAGGATTGAGGGGTTGATTCGAGTTCTTAAGGGTTCTTAATTAGATTGTTTAATTAGACAAAGACACGACGATATGTCTGTAAATTTATTTTTTTTTCTTTGATTTTTTATTGTGAAATATGAAATGATAGCAACGTCTCTTGATCTGGGCCAGCAAAAGAACGAAAAGTCATGTGAATATGTGATCTGATCACTTCTTTTCTTTTCTTCCCCTAGGCCCTTCTATTGATTTTTTGTTTGCTTAAAAATGGCACATAGCATTGTTCTTTTTCGTAAGTAATGAAATTTTATTTATCCATTAAAAAAAATTACTCCCTCTGTTCCAAATTACTTGCTACATTTTTTTTCACATCTCCTAATACATACCACACTAGATCTATTATGACTATATTTTTCTTTATGTACATGAAACTATAAGCAGTCAAAGTTTACAAGTGAATAGTGTCATTTTTCATAATGTATCAACTAATTTGGGACAGAGGGAGTAATGTTTATTTACGCATCAGTGCACCAGCACTCGTCTCTCATGTCATGTTAAATTGTCAAAGCCGCATAGAGTTGGCATAGCGGCCTACCCGATTGATTCATTTAGTGTGAGTCGGTCGCACCCCACACGTTGTGTTCTGTAATATTTTTACAAAGTTTTGGTCAAGCCCAATCTAGGTTCATGTGTGAGGCCACCTTTTTTGTTTGAATTATGGTTTTGATCTTGAATACGTTCATAATCACAATAATTGATGTCTAACTATTTGTAGGGAATAATAGAGAAACTCAATACTCTCTTCATAACACAGGTTGATACGCTTTTCTATTAGTTTTTTCGACCCTTAATGAAATATATGGTTGCTCGATAAACTAATAGGATACACTGAAGGTATGACAAATTTTTTGTTGTTCTACAACAAAAATCAACCAAGAAATTATGTAAATAATAATTTTTGTGAAAACACTCAAAATATAAAGAATTACTGTAGATTTTCTAAAGATCGAGTAAGCAATAAGGAAATAAGGATAGAGAAATATGTATCATGTCCTACTTATATAGGAACACTTAAGGCAACCCACTTAATGTATCCATTCATATTCACCACATCAAAGGTTCGTTATAATAACTTTTCATTCGAATAAACAACCATACAAACGAAATAAAGGTTATATGTATCACTTCATTAAGATTATAATTATATATCCAAAATATATAACCAAAGAAAATTGTATGTGAAAATTGATCAAGAAACCATGTAAAATGCAGAAACTAGCTCGAGTTTAACTTCCAGAAATATAATCTGTTACAGGACAAAAACTCGCCCAAGCTTTTTCCATTATGATCAGAAAATGTTTTTGATTTACAACTTGATTCCTGGAGTAAGCTTACATACTCATCTAATTACTTGTTATTTACCACTTTTTTGGTTATCTATCTTTATAAATTTTCAATTTTTTAGACTTCCTCGGTCTTTAATAAATTTAGCCACAATATATGATCCATAAATTCATTTATGCATAAATATTCCAACAGTATGTTATCCAGATGGTGGTGGAATAGTATTTTTGCTAAAGGGTTGAAGGGTCATTGTCTTTACATGAATATGGATTTGAATGGTATGGTGAGATCTGAGATGGATCTGATCATATAATATGTTGTCTACTTATTTTTAGTTTTCAATTCATACAACTTTTACTTTATAAGAAAACTCAAATCATCAAATGAACCCCCTTACAAGATAAAAAAAATTAGTGTGGTCTTATGAGAGTTATGACTATAGACTACTGTAATGGATGACTAGGATTGCTCCATATTTGATTTATTTTTAATTTCTAAATATAAGGTATTGTTTGGTTGAAAGAGATTTCTAGCCATGTTAAATTTAATTTTCTAGGAAATGCAAATTAGAGGTTGTGTTTGGTTTACACTTTTATAGGAATTTCAAATTCCCACAGGAGTTTAATTCCTCCAACAACATGTAGGAAATCAATTACCATAACCCCCCTTGGCCCCTTGGTAATTTAATTTTCTGTGAGAATTTTAAATTCTCATGTGTCAAGACTGTCAACCAAACACATACATACATTTCCTAGGAAATTTATAAGGGAAATGAATTCGTGTGAATTGAAAATTTTTGTGATGAATTATTTCTTACGTCAACCAAACAACACCTAAATAATTTATTTTTAAAAAAATAATTTAATTATATTTCTTATTTTAGGAAAATAAAAACTAATTTTAGTAAAAAGTAGAAAATATTTTTCTAAACTAAGAAATCTAATTAAAGTATTTTTAAAAAGATTTTTAATTAGATTCAATTTAAAAATTAAAAATAAATCAAAAATCAAGCAATTCTAACCATCTATTATGATTGTCGATAGTCATAAGACAAACAGTGAAATCCCTTACAAGGGAGTTTGACTCGCTCTCTTGTAAGGTGTAAGTGGATTGATGGATTTTCAATTGTTCCCCTAACCAAGGAAGCTTTACTCTTTTTTAAGCTTGTTTCGTTCATAGTTAAGTACTCTATGTTAAAGTTAAATTCAATTTAATTATTTCTAACTCAAATAAGTAAAATTGACCATACATCATATATGACCTAAACTATATATATTATTCAAATATTTTAAACAATACGACCTAAGGTGTTTTTTTTTTCTTTTCCTTTCTATAGGATAATGTGTGGGATACTAGGCCTTGGAACCGGCCCTATTGCAGGTCATCCGACCCAATTTTAGCCAACACACGCATCTGTAAGGGGGATAATAAGGAATCCTCGCAAATGCGTGCGGTGAGAATCGAACCCAGGACCTCGTGCCTGGAATTCTGATGCCCTACCCACTGGACTATGACTACCCCGGGCCGGCCCTAAGGTGTTGTCCGTGCATCTTAACCTTTCAAATATAATACATAAAAGGGTTTTTTTGTCCAAAACTACCTTAGTTACACCACTTTTTGTAAAAAATTACCTTACTTACAAAAGTTTGTGCAAAACTACATTACTTAGCAAATCTCTGGTTGACCACTACCTTATTTACTATTTCGACGTTGACTTTGCCTTTTTCTGGCCAATCTGGTCGTTTTTTGCAAATGCCGACCTCAAATTTGCCCCTTTAGGATAAAAATGACCCACCAAAACCTTGATATGGATAATTTTTTTGGCACGCAAACCAATGAACGCATATGGAGACAAATTTTGTAATGCAAATAGAAACTTATGCGACTATTTTTTGTAGATTTCGACCTCATATTTAACCCTTTAAGGGCAAAAATGACCCCAAATCATTAATTGGGGTAATTATTTTCGAGAATAAAGCAAAGTCAACGCCGGAACAACGAATAAGGTAGTGGTCAACAAGGAATTGGCTAATAAAGGTAGTTTTGGACAAGCTTTTGTAAGTAAGGTAATTTTTTGTAAAAAGTGGTGTAAGTAAAGTAGTTTTGGACAAAAAACTCTACATAAAATATGTTGATGGTTGAAAAAGAAAACTTAGATAATATAATTGTTGTAATTTACATAGCAGGCTTAAAATTATTAGATTGAATATATAAATAATAAGTCCACATATATTAGTTAGGCTATGTCTGATTCACCTTACATCTAACCAGATCAGATTTAAAAAAAAAGGTTCAAATCAGATTTTATGATTATTCTATTTAGAGTTCTTTATTGTTAAATATCTTTCATTCATTAATGAAAATTATTATGAAGGTTAGCGAAGTAAATATACTTTATTTGTTTCATATTAATTGCAACGTTCCTTTTTCAAATTGAGTAAATAAGTTCAGGATTTTGTTGAACCAATTCAGTGCCTTGGTAAGTAAGTTTTCTCCCGCAATTCTAGAGAATGAAAAAAAAATAAAAAAAAATGAATGATTGATGGATCGGAGGTGTCAAAGCCATGTAATGTGAACGAACGTAGGACAACTAACACCAACTATGATTAGCCAACTGTTGAAGAAATTGAAAGATGACATACAATACAGTACAACTGTACAATACAACCTTAGAAGCATTGTTGTTGTTATACTACTACAAGTATTATTTTTTATGTAAGGAATTCAAGATTTTATTTCTTTCGAATAACAATCCTGATCTATTAGTAGTTGGGCGAAATCTAAATTTAGCATCCAAAAAAATGAAAAAGGAACGATATCAATATACGTAGAGAGCCGATCCAATGTTTGAGTATCTAATATCTATACAATATATTAAAAGGCCGCATTGTGCCACGTAGGGGCCAAGTAATTGTGTCATGATATTAATCCATGTGGCATTGTCTAATGCACATGCGCCACATAAGCATGACAGATAATTTTAACAAAACAATTATGCTAAGAACAAGATTCGAACCTATCAACTCTTATAATTCAAAATGATGTGCTTACCACCTCAACCAACTTATAATTTTGCTTTGAATATCCAAAAAAACTAGTTGTTCTTTAAATGTAACATGGTATTGGATCTTGAGCTAAATCATGTTTCAGATTATCCGACTTAATTTAATAGAGGGAAATACATATCAAGTAAAAAAAGTAACCCGGAGCAATGCCTGAGCCGATACACTAGTTGTTTTTTAAATGTAAGATGGTATTGGATCTTGAGCTGGATCATGTTCGAGATTATCCGACTTAAATTATCCAACACATGCACCTAAAAGGAGAGAATGAGGGACTAATGAATCCCTCCAAATGAATACAGTAAAACCTATGAAGATTTCACCTTTTGCAATTCGAAAGGCTTGTGTCATTGTGGGTTGCGCTTGTGGCACATTCATCAATGTCATGAGCCACAAATATTGTTGGACATTCATCATTAATTAAGGAATTCTTCACATTATCTTTAATTACAAGAGAATTAACCTTAACCACATAAAAGACTAGCATGTATCATTCTTAAACTGATTGACAACAGCCAAATAGCCAATAGCTAGGTAGATTAATTACTTTGAAAATCCATTGACAATTTGACACGTTAAAAAAAATCCAAAAAATATCAATTGTTAGCATTCTCTATTTTCGGTTTTTTGTTTTTTGTTTTTTTTTAAAAAAATGTGCAAACCACGAAAGTGATTTGTAGTTTTCTTAATTTTTGCCGGTTTTCAAGATGTATATACATGGTCATCAATATAAGTATAACTAATTTCAAGTTCAAGGCCATTATATTTATTTATATTATTATATGGTTTGAAATTACATTAAATCAAAATTTCTATTATATGGTTTGAAATTACATTAAATCAAAATTTTAAAGCGGCCATTGATACCAAACGAGCCTAAGGACTAAAGAGTAGATCATACGAAGTAATTTTGTAATCTCTTTTATACTAACTTAAATAAGTCAATTTCTAACACTTATAAATGCTATCAAAGCCATTTGAAATACGTTATGAGAAATCAACATCATAATCCAAGATATTAAATTAGACTTAAAAAAATTACTTTTATTATACTTACAATATAAGCCTCAATTGGAGAAACTAATCAAGTGGCACATAAAGGGCATATATACTTATATCAATTTAACTTGCTAGTTCTACCCTCTACGCCACCATCTTTCCATAAAGTTGTCAGTGATGCCAAATGACTAAGGAGTAGATCATATAATTTTAATTTGTAAACTCTTTTATACTAAGTTAAATTAGTCAATTTCTAACTGTTACAAATGCTATCAAAGCGATTTGGAATACGTTATGGAAAATCAACATCGTAATCCAAGATATTAAATTAGACCTCCAAAAAGTTAATACTTATAAAGTTATATATACGGCTTGGAGTTAAAGAAACTAACGAAACGGGAGATTATCTAGCCCACAAAAGGCATGCTCATATAAATTTATCTATCGATCACTTCAAATCAATAACAGGAATAAGATAGAACAATTGACCCACCTCTACGTGTTAGAGATTCAAAAATTTCATATACTATATATATTAGCCAATAAGCTGTTGACATTCTTATTAAAAAAAAAAAAAGAAGAACAAAGGCCTTACTATATATGAAGGAATCACTCTGAAATATATATGGTCTTAGCAAATTTAGAATTAATTAAGTAATCAACATATATAATACACCATAAATCTCCTACAAGTATGTAAAAACAAAGATTATTGGAAAAACAATAACATTCATTCCTCAAGTCTACTCACAACTTGTCACCTAAGATATATTGAATTTCCACCTTAGTCATTAAAAAAAAAAAAAAAAATCCCTGAGTAAAAAAAACCCAAACCCAATAGAATCATAAGTTGTTGGAAAGTCCATTTTTAAAAATTAGAGATTTGTCGTGCATACAAATTAATACGCTTGATGGTTTGTTATTATAAAAAATCCTACCCAAAACCATAAAACCCCCCTTTTCACAATCTTCCATTTTTTGTTCATGTGTATTGTATCGTTATAATTGTTGTATCAGACTATTGATGTTTGCAGATCTTATCTACTACAAGTCTTTAAAAACAAAGACCTAACATAATGGTCTTGTATTCACTCTTGAAAAGTATGTAACATTTTGATGACACGTGACAACTCAATCATCTATCATTTTTCCTTGCTCTTTTTCTTATTTCAAACTTATTTTGTCTTTTCATTTATCTTCTTTTACATGGATAATAATAATTAATATATTAAATGTCACTGCATGTATATTTCCTTCTTTGAGTTTACCTATAAACAATCAAAACAAATTATTATCCAATCAATTCACAATTAAAAAAACTGTTGAATATTATGATGAGAAATCAATCAATATGTATGATTATGCCATCAATCCATTTCTGACCGATTTTACGCATTCCGAAACCGACCAGTACCGAGTCCGTTTAAGACCGAATCCGTTTTCGACCAGTTTTTATTATACCGAGACCGACCGTTACCGAAACCGTATTGTACTGAATCCGTTTTTGACCGATTTTTTACCGACCGCTTTTGACCGATCGTTTTCGACCGAAATCTTATTGTACTGAACCTGTTTTTGACAGACCATTTTTTATCGAACATATTTTGACCAACCTTACGACTGACCCCATTTTTTTATCGAACTTATTTACATGATTGATGATTATCATCATCGTTATCATGAGTATCATTATCAATTCGTTGTTGTTGCTAATTCTTATCAATATTGTTATCATCTTTGTTATCGTCAATTCATTATCATCCATCATCATCTTAATCGTCATCATAAGCTCATAACCATTTATTATTAGCGTCGTAATCCATCACCATCATCCATGTCATCATCATCATCATCATTCATGACCATCTATCATATTGATCATCAACATCCATCATCGTCATCATGCATCAGCATACATCATTGATGTCATCATCATCGTTGTCATCATATGCATCCATCATCAACATTCATCACCATTCATATACATCATCACCCATGATCATTATCATGACTTATTATCATCCATCATCAACGTTATCATCACCATACATAATTGATGCCATCATAATTCATCACCATCATCAATCAACATCCTTCATGTTGGCCAACATCGTGATCAACACCAATTCACCATGCATCATCCACCATGATTATGATCACGTGGTTATTACCATCCATCATTATTATGATTGATCAATTGATTATTTATGTCATTGACTCACCATCATATCATTATTACTATTGTTACCATATACGTAGTATATTGCTTTTATGATGATGATGACAAGTTGACAACGATAAATCCCATCCTCATAGCCATTGATATTCTAATGATATATATTTTTATTATAATCGTAGCCATCACACTCATCATAAATTGATATGGTTCATCGAGATTATTTTATGATGTCCATATATAATATTTATATTAGTCACTTATTAAAGTCGTTGTTATTCTCATAATTCAGGGGTGGGCATAGTTTTCGATCCCAAGATTCTAAGCCAGATATTCTAAGCCAACTAACCCGAAATATCAAAATCCGATCTGGAGTTTTGAATTGACTAATTGTATTGTGATTTATTTGTGTTCGATCGTTTAAGACTAACAGGTTACGTCCTACATTTGACCTTGATCGACCGATTATGACCCGCATGCTGATTTTGACCAAGCAATTATGACTCACATACTGATTTTGACCGATCGATTATAATCCACATACCAATTTTGACCGATCGATTATAACCCGTATACCGGTTACGACCTGTAAAAAATCGTTTTTAACCGACCGAATGTGACCTGTTACCGATAACGACCGGACCGATAAGTACCGGACCGAAACCGACCGACACCTGTTTAGGAAAATATCGAATTTGACCGGATACCGAATAAGTCCGACCGTTACCGACCGATACCGAAAGAGCTCATATGATCTATTTTTGACCGACCAGTTTCCGACCGTTTGACCGTTTTTACACCCCTCGTCCATAATATATATGAAGGAATGGAATATTAAATTTGAAAACTTAAAACTCATAATTTGAATGATCATACTAAATCTACATATCGTAATCATGATTATTTTAGAACTAAGATGTATATTTTTTTTTTTGCTGGCAATAAACAAATGTATAGTTAAAAGGTATTTTTCAGCTCATTACCTGTTATTGTCAACGCTTTTAACAAGAGAGTTAGCTAGTATCCAAAATGATATAACTTTTGAAAATGTAAACCCACAAATTAATTACAAATAACTTTAACATAGATAATTTATATTTTTATTCATGTTGTTGCTTAAGTTATTGTAATTAATTCATTTAATTACTCTTTAATCTCTTTATTAAAGTGTGTGGCAAGTCCAAGCAAGATTGTTCTAACTAATATGGAACAAAAGAAGTATACTATATAAGTGCGTTATATCTCTTCAATCACCTCAAAAAAGTTTCGATTTAGAGAGGTTAAGGTAAGGTCTAATAACTAATAAGGTATAATAAGTTCAATAACGTTTGAAGATTGATCAGATTCAATTAGATGTAATAAGGTATAATTATTTTTCATAATCAGGTCCCATAACTTTAATAATTTTCAATTTAAGTTTAAAAGGTTCAGAATCTTCAAATAGTAGAAAAGAACGCACATGTAGCTACTCCAAAAGAGAACATTACTAATGACAAAATGTCAAAATGATGAATGTTTCTTTGAGTAAATATCATACACGGAATGGAGAATATGTTGTCTAAGTCTAAGCAATCAAATACAAATACAAATACAAATTCAACTTCATATATAATATACTGCTTTAATCATTTACAAATTGTACCAACTTTTATTATCCCCTATATAACTGAAGTTTCATATCATCAAACATTGGAGGCACTTTGTTTTATTCATCCTTTCATTGCCACTTTACTTGCTAATTGAACATGAACAGAAAAAACTTGATGATCTTCATTTTACAGAAATTTCATTCAATCGTAACTCCAGCATTCAGGATGATGACTATGATGCACTGCAGTAGCAAGTCATGCTAAGATTTGTCTTCAATCTCATACAAACACTCAAACAGCCAACTTCTAAATCCATCACTTACTTGCAGAACACGGGTATGAAACTAGCTGCTATCAGAGCCAATTACCTTCTATTTAAGTCAGTTGAGCATTATTCTTAGACATATATTCCTAAACCAACCTCTTTTGGGTTAGTCTCCACCATCCAAGGAGGCCTGTTAAACCATGCAAAATGAAGATAATGAATTTTGGGGATTCAAGATCTTAATACCGAAGCCAATACACAAATAATTCGATCCATTAGGAAGAGGTATGGGCCTGTTCTCGTCAACTTATCTGAACTTATCTGTTTAGTTTATTGATACTATCTGAAATTATAAGCAATGAAAAAAAGTTGAAGAGAACAGGGCCGTACTTGTTCATCTCAAAACTGATTGTTCCTTGAGCAGCGCGCTCCAATAAAATATTCCTTGCCTCCACTGCAATTCCTTCAGGCTACATACAGAATAATATTATATAAATGGCAAGTAAGCATGAAATCATGCTTCATGCAGAATTACAAAAGAAAATAAATAATTAAAACAATGCATTAGTGTATGATTATTGTAGTTCTTAAGTCTGGCAATGAAGGCTTCTTAAATTTGTACCTCTTCTGGAAACCATACCCCAGGCTGAGTACTACCTTCTAAGACTGCAAGGACAAATGCTGCAGTAGATATTCCAACCGATCTGTGAATAAACAAGACACTTATATATTGTTACATATTATTTGGTGGCAAATAACAAACCTCATACATGAAGTTTACATTTGTAATCTACAAACAAATAATCAGAAATTGCATAGTATTGGCCATTGGGTGAAACTATAAAATTCAACAATGGAAAGACGCGGCAAAAAGATTCCTGATCTTAATGTGGAGAATCCATTATCTTACTTCATCATGGAAATATGGAATAGGTAGCCAAAGGCAGACCTAAATTGGAGCAAAGGGTGCACAACTGCACATGCTACCCTTTAAAATCTATTTGTAGCAATTTAAATCACTAAAGTTTTGTTGCTGGCTTGCTGCAGTGGTAAGGGTGAGTACATTGAAACATGTGTTGTTGTGAGAGGCCTTGGGTTCTCTATGGCAGTGTAGTCTCTTTTTTTATTTTTCTGTGAAATTTTTTATATATATGTTTTTAAAATCTAGTATTAATGCTTGCTTTGTTAATCTCCTACTTTGATAATTTAAAATTTCATATTTATAGAGTAAAAATTGTCCATCTTAATAAAGCTAGTAACATAATTTCCAGCCTATTTATTAACAACACAAAAATTTAAATAATCTCATAGTATTTTTTTTATCAAAAAGTCTCATAGTATTAAAAAAAAGGGGGTTGTTTACTGTAACTTGGATGGTGCAACCCACTGCAAGTAGCATAGCATCAATACTTAAACCCACCCTAAATTTAGGGTCCTACTTTTGTTAGTGAAATGTGTCTCAAGAATAATTTTTCAACATAATTTTTCAATAATTCAGGGTCCTACTTTTGTTAGTTCTACTTGCTTTGACAGCCTGTTTAATCATGTCATAAAATAATACACATTTATGATCTATTAGTGATTCAGTGAGCACTACAAAAGTCCATATAACCAATCAGAAAATAATTTTCTTAATTGCAAAAGATTCAAGCAATGGTGCTTCTTGGGGTTGAAAATCTTTATCGTTTGATTCATGCCACAAACTCTATGATCTAAGCAGTAGAACACAGAACAATAGTAATTTGTTATGGACTGAGATGATGGACAGAATATGGTAACTGGTAATGTGAAAATAAAGTGATGATGAAAATGTAGTTATGTATTAATAGCTAAAATAAACTGGAAAACAGCAAGATAATCCACAATCGAGAGTTGGATGCTCTCCCTAATCAAGCTCTCGAGAGGCTTGAATCACTCCCAAGAACACAAGTAAACATACTAATATTCAGCATGCCCCTCTGCCTCCCTAATGACCTCTATATATAGGCATAGTTATTTTCTAAGAAGCTATCTAGATTCTTCCTTAAGCTTCTATTAACCATCATATTTTCTAATACCTAAAATACCCCTTCCCTAAATATGAGTTCATAACACAATTAGTAAACAAGAAACTATGGTCTATGGATGGGAGCCTTCAAAATTAAAAGAAAAAAATACAGGATTAGTAGGAGCCTGATACTTACTCGGACAATCTCCTATGAGTAAATAAACCAACTGTATTGCGCCCATCTGAACATTCCAAATCAACCTGTCAAAAAGAGTGAATAAACTAATTTGTCAACTGCCACCGAAATAACCAGTGGAAACCATTCGACAAGGGGGTTGCAATATATATAAATCAAAGCCTTGCTGCTTTGTTTGTATTAAATTTACTCAGATAATTGAAGTATGTTAATCAATTTATAGCACCTTACCCTCATTGAGACACGCTCCCCAGCAATCCCATCAACTGCACGGACTACAGGGTCAAATAACTCAACCAACTGCTGGACCTTTTTTCTATCTCTTAGAAAATCCTGCACAAATCATATACAAGTTCATGATTGTGTGATGACAAATGATTGCAGCAATTTACATATAGAGTTTTTTTCCCCTTTTTCTAAAACTGAGTATTATGCGTAGCTAGTTAAAATACTATCAATGAATAAAAAAAAATTATTTAATGAAGAAAACATTAAAACATCACATGGCGTTCTTATTATGCACAGAACACAAACCAAATAAATTACTAGCTAAGAAAATTTTCAACTAGCTAGCCATGGAAACTCTTTGCGATACACTAGGTAGCTCGGAACCAACAAAGTGGCGACTGTCAAGAGAAAAGGAAACTTTTAATATACAATTCCTCTACTCCACATCAAT
Source organism: Salicornia ramosissima (assembly GCA_951394345.1). Classification (NCBI taxonomy): domain Eukaryota; kingdom Viridiplantae; phylum Streptophyta; class Magnoliopsida; order Caryophyllales; family Amaranthaceae; genus Salicornia; species Salicornia ramosissima. The sequence continues at coordinate 56,114,659 of OX596236.1, read as the reverse complement.
TGCAACATTTTCCACTAGCAAGGAGGATATTAGTTGTTTTTAAGTTTAAAGGAAAACCTGATTAAATTAACTTAAGCTAGCAAGAATGTAATGGTAAGTTACCGTCTTACCGGTGTCAATGTTACTTTACTTAATTGTTTGTTTACATTATCTAATTTCTTCCTTAAAATGTATACCAAAATGCTATGTTGCAACTCAAGCAGAGTCACAAGTACATCATAATTAAAATATATATGAAGTACTTTTTTATTAATTTAAAGGGGTGATGAACATTGATAGGCTGATAGCATCTTTTACATCATAAAACAATTTTGTTGCAATCTACATGGAATGAACAAAATTTTACAAAAATAATTCACCCACTTTGCTTCTCAATAAATGGTCTGGATATCAAACTAAGGGACAATTTGTGGTTATAATTATATGAAACAAAAACTCAATTCTTCAACATGTTTCGGCCAAGTTTCCTGGAGTTTCCCAGAGTTTTTGTTTTCCAAATCAGGGGAAATGTCACTTGAGAGAAGCTTCCACAATTTACAGAGAATACACAAAGTTACACCAAAAATCCACTACTTACTATCTTTAAGAAATCATCCCATGTCCAACGTCTATATCTGCTGTTTTTCAGACTGTTTTGTCCAATAGGCCAACAATAGATGAATAGAACCACATCCATTACTGTAACAGCCAATATTAGCAAAGGGAAGAGTATAGTACTGTACCGGTGGTAGTAGGTTTGTCATTATACCCATTCCCCAATTCCAAAAGAAGGGTGCAGTCCCAAATCTAGCACTGACAGTTGGTACCCCCAGAACTTCATGAGCACTTCTTACTTCTGGCAAATTCCTGGAGAAAAATTGCCATTGCTTTATTTGCTTAAAGTTGTGGAACATTGTCCAGTGAAGAGTATTATATGCTATACACTAGGTCCATGGATGACAAAATATATGAGGGTGATACTTTGTTAGATTCTTTCCATACTTCAACTAGATATATTAGTCATAAAAAAGAACAAGCGTAACCACTCTCTTAGTTAGATAACACATGGATGCAAGCAATGACAACCCGTTTGATAGCCGATCATAAATGGTGGTAATGAGAATGAGTTTATATGTAAATTTAGAAGGAAAATCAAGATTAATTCCCATAGTGATGCTAGTAACTCCAATTTATCTAATTTTCTTCACAAACATTCATACTCATCCAAAACCACCCTCCCCGATGGTAATGGTTGGTAATAGAAAATATGAAGAAAATTTAAGCTTGGGAATGAAAATATGACTTCCAAGGGGATTATAAGGTTCTTCCTTAACAAAATCACACTTTAAATTTATTACCATTACCACAACTTATTACCAACAACCAAACAATCCGTGAGTTCCAACCAATTCATTGATTGGAATCACAAGATAATATGCATTCCAGAGCTGTAATAAAAGCATTTACTGAAATTTGCAATTGAAGATCAAAGCAGTAGATTATTAGAAGGTATAGCAACATTAGTTTGCAGACCTATAGGGTATCAAAAACATGAAAAATTATATCGCCAAGAGCAAAAGACAAGTGGCTCCTAAAGTATATCTCTTAATTCATGATGACCAATAGCAATCAAATGTAACTCACTAATACCAAGCCAGTAACATAATATTCTTGGAGCCAATAGTGAAAAATTTTAAACATCATTTTTGTAACTTACAGCAAAAATACATCCCTCTTATTTATCCCTTTTCCAAAATCAACATTGAGCATCCCACTATAAGGCTTTAGCTTGACCTTTTCACCTATATCCACAAAAATACGACATAATATAAATGAGTTGACTGTACTAATGCTAGCAAACAAGTAAATCAGCAAGAGAGAAAATGGGAGAAATAAAACCTTTGCTGTAGGCAACAACCTCTTCTCCTAAAAGTAAAAAACTTGTAGACAATATTGTTGGACCAGCGCCTCCAGTCCCTGCTGTGTAGTAGGAGAACCTGAGAATCACAGACAACATATGACAAGCTAACTCAAACGTCTGACCACATAAGTAGCAGTAAATAGATCAATGCACACACAAAAGCAATGAGGCGGGTTGCATAAAACTTGAAATCAAACTTCTGAACAGCTTAAGTTTTTTTAAAAGTTAAACATAGTTTAAAGGAACATAGCATCGATATAATTACCTGAGCCTTTCAGGCTCACCCTTGCCTTCTTCTCTCGCCGCACGAACGAGCTCTGCCGCCATCACTGTCATCATCATCCCAAAGAAAATCAAATTTGAAATGGTGATCAAACAAAATATTAATAAAAGAGAATAAGATCCTTTGCCAACAAATAGGTTGTTCTGGACAATCCTCACTTAAACTTTCTAGTAACAAAGGTACGTCAACTAAAAAATGCCATGATCATTTAATAATAATGTAAAGTATGAATTTGAAGGACAATGAGATGTTCAAGTATAAGAACCATTGCTCACTCCAGGGTAGATCCCAGCAGTAGTGATAGCTGGAACGTTAGCAGCTATTGCATCATTGCAAAAAGATTTGGCACGAGCTGAGTAACTAGTATCGTCACAAACATCAATGTATGCTGTCTGTAGGAAAACCCATGAAGTATATATTAGTTTGAATACCCAAAAAGACTCAAGAACTAGTGTTGACACTGAAAACAATGCACATAGTAAGCTTTACAACAAATAATCCATCAACAAAATCATTGAAAAAAAAAAAAGTTATTAGATAGTTACCTCATCTCACCTTGGTACGAATAGCAGCTTCAAGTATAGGGCATTTTTCTGTCTGCTGGAAAGGCCCTGCAGTGTGAACTACAAGATCTACATCTGAAAGAAAGCACCAAATATTCAGTACTTGTACAAGCAAATAATGATATACTCGTACTAAACTGAACAATGAGGATAGCATTACAGGAGCACACAACTTGTAAACTTTTTTACTCGTACATGTTACCAAGGACTCAATCACAAAACTATCAAATCAAAGACAATAAAATCACGGCCCATGAAACTGCCTCGGAATTGTTGGAAATTGGATAAATTGCTAAAAATGTTGAATAATTTACTTTATCAATTACAGTATAACTTTTGAAGAATTGAAGTTCATGCAGCTACTTAGCATATAAAGGTGGATCTTTACTTAGCTAAGTCCTAAATTACACGTATTCAAATTGATATTCTGCAATTTTGATTCATTCGATTAGTAAAAGTTCCCCTTCCTATCACTAAAATCAAACACTTGTAACTTTTTCACTAAAATCAAACATATTCCTTAATTTTCACTCTCTTTTATTCAATTCCCAAAAAAGCATACATATCTATACTCCTTTTTCTTTCTTTGACCTCTTTGGGGCCTAAAACCTCAAGGCTCTGTTTTTGCGCTTCCCTCAAAAGGCCCAGTTGATGTAAGTGTATGAGCTCAGTGTATGAGCTCAGCTATATAAAGTGCTTCCCCACTTTATACTTTTTCTAATGTCGGATAGGGATGAACTTTCCAACAATCCTTCCTTCAAACCAAGACCACATTCCCATGGCCTTCCCTTGAACAATAAACCTGATCTGCTTATTGCACCTTTCAGTACCGCTGTGTATGTCTTGTTTATCTTGCTTGCTGGAAAGAGGAGATATACCCACAGCATTTCAGTACCCATACGAAACACGCCGCCAGAGCTTCCATGGTTCCATGAACCATCCACCGAGCACATGCCCACCGAACATGCCCACTCGCACTGAGTTACAGGGCCCACTGTTGATCTCAAGGCAATCTCCGACTTGGATTATACACGAGGGGCACCCATAACACTCCAAGGAAGCCGCACACCCCCGGACCAAACTGCCCGGCTCTGATATCACTTGTTGGGCCGTCGAACCACGCTCACACACAAACAACAATATTATCCACTTTAGGCCTAAACCATCACTGACTTTATTTTTGACTTTATTTTTGAAGTTCCCCAAAAGACCTTGGTGATGTATGTGTTTAAGTTCAACTATATAAAGTTTCCAATGCGGGGTTGGAATGAACTTCATAACACTGTTTGTTTGGGAGGATTTCTTTAGGAGGATAAAGATAGGGATAAAATACCATCATCACTCTTACTCTGTACCTAGGAGGAGCAGATATAAGTGATGAAATTTCTTCTTTTGATTATAAAATACCTTTTTTTTATCTCTATATAATCACACTTTGATAACAAACAAATAAATGATAGGAATAAAATTAGTTAATTCCTCATGATTAAATCCCTATTATTATCCCTTTATTATCCCTTTATTTATTCCTGCCTCTATCCTTATTTAATAGTCCCCGTAACATTTAACTAGGTTAACACTTATCAGTTAACACGGACTATAAGAAAGAATATGTTAAGTGTAGAATTGGATAGTTGTTAAAGATAAAGTATGAGAGAGGAAATTATAAATTTATAACAAATATGAAAAGTTAGAAAATTATTGATATTTTGTTACAGCCATGTCTAGAAATGTTGAAGTTAAAGTTTTGGTGTACAAAACACCCCGGGATTCCGGGAAAGTAAATACTATATTAAAAAGGGGGGGAAAACAAGTGTAAGTAAATTCACCCTGTAGAGCATTCTCTAAAGCTTCGACATTATCAAAATCAACCTCAAAAAACGCCGATTTCTCCCCAAGATTTTTCACCATTGCTGCTCCTCTCTCCCTATAAATAACCAAAAAAAACCATGAAAATGACAAATCACCTCAAAAAAGGAAGAAGACGAAGGACATATATATATTACCGATTTCGACCACCTACAACAATTTGAAGTTCAGGAGAAAGCTTCGAAAGAGCGATGGCAGTAGAACCACCAACTCTTCCAGTACCTCCCAAAATCAAAACCCTAGAATTCCGAATTTTATCGCCGAAATCAAAGTTCGGCTTCGAAATCTCTTTCTCCTTAACTGAGCTCGAAAACACCGTTAATGGCGGCCTTGGAGATTTCAATTGAAGCATCAAACTAACTCCCGCCATATTTTTACCTCCTCTGAAATCAATGGGGATTGACAGTTAAGTTGATAGGGTTTATGGTTGAAGGTTTAGTTATCTTAAAAATCTATATATGGTTTACAGTTGATGATGACGTGCCAAATTGTGGGCTTTTTGAACTGGAGGGAAATGGGAATTGGGGCCACGTGGGTTGAATACTTTGCAGACGTGTCAATGTAAATGATGGAAAAAAATTAGTTGACCCACCGTGTAAACTAACCACCCCTATATATAAGGTTATAATAATTATGTTAGTGGAATCCAACTTGACTTAAATATTAATATTTAAATAATATATTAGTAGCGGGTAGTCTACCAGTGGGTCAACCAATGTTCATAAATGAGCATTTCCTTCGTCTCTATTGTTTTCTAGGGTTGCAATCCTGTAGATTTTTAATAAAAGTTAGAGTTTGTTACATTTCAATTATTTATTTTTAGAATCAATGGAACTTTGATGAGGAAAGTATGGGTAAATTGGGACTTTGATAAGGAAAGTACGCATAAAAGAGTTAACTCTACATGGTAGAGTTTTTCTAAACTCTAGAGGATCCAAACACGTTTTCTACATATAGATTTTTCTCACTATCCACTAATGTAACTATAGTTTGTGTAGAGTAACAGCGCTTAGAGCAAATTTAGAGAAAACTAAGAGAGTTTTGTGCATAAATTCAATCGTAATTTGGGATGTGCGAAGAACCGGAGACCTCTATTTATAGGGAAATGAGCAGATCCTACGTGTACACGCAAAATGGACCTTGCGAGTACACACAAAATGGACCTTGTGTGTGTACTCACCTCCTACGTGCACATACACAGCTTCTAAGAGCACAATCAGGTTATGCATGTACAATCCAGTCCTGCATGTATATGAAGATTGGCTTGTGCGTGTACACGCAAGTCCTGCGTATGGAATTGGAAGCAGAGCCTACGAGCCAATGCACAGTCGCTCATCCAGACCAGATCGAATAATTCTAGTATTATTTGTCGATTTTGGCAAGATTGCTGAATTTTGATAAGATTGTAATTTCGACAAGCTAATTGAATTTTCTTACATAAAATTGAATTTTTATTGTTTAAATATTTGATTTTTTTGGTTTTGAGAAACTATTTCTAGAAAATATTAATTTTCAGAAATTATTTTTAAAGGCTAAAACAAAAAAAAAAAAAAAACCATAAAGTAAATTAAAAGTCTAGAAAAAACTTATTAGAAAATAATTAAAGACTAAAGAAAATTAAAAACACCGCAACAGTAATAATGCCCAAAATAAGAAAATGACAAAAACCTATTCTCTCGGCGGCTCTAGGGTTTTTCCGGGGCCTCACGTAGAGCGTTTATTCTTCTGCTTCAATCTTGAGGTGTGAAGTCTTTTTTCTACAGATTTCTGGTGAGTTTGGTTTCTGTTTCATTTGGTTTCTGTTCCAGGGTTGCAACAACTATGATGACGGCATCGCAGAGGGTGAACTACCGTATGGGTGCTGGTTGCGTGCGTCGGCGACGAGGAAAAGGAGAGGGGCTGATCCTAAGGCTACTCAAAAACACTTATCATGGGACCTTTTGAGAAGTATTAAGGGGAGATAGATGTGACATGCCATGGCTTGTAGTTGGGGATTTCAATCAGATTCTATTCCATATGGAGAAGATGGGAGGGGTTAGTAGAAGTGATGGAGAGTTAGAAGATTTTAGATGTGCACTTGATGACTGTGGTTTACAAGATTGGGTTTTATCGGAGAGGAGTTTACATGGTGGAATAAACAACCGGAACCAACGGCAATTATGGAGCGGCTAGATAGGGGTGTTGTGAATCTGGAGTGAGTGGAGATGTTTCCTTATTTATTATAAGCATTTTCCACCTCTCGGCGGACCATTCTGATCACTGTCCTATCAAGGTTGCCAATGCAAGAGGCCGCAGACATGTAATAGAGGGCGGCGGAAGAGGCGGTTTCGGTTTGAGGATATGTGGTTGACTTCGGAGAGTTGTGAGGCTGTTGTCCGTGAGGCGTGGTGTAATAGTGGGGTGGCCTGGCTGAGGGGAATGTGCTGGCCTGGGAAAATTAAAGAGATGTAGTAGTGCTTTATCTCAATGGAATATTAGGGAATTTGGAAATGTAACTCACAAAATTTAAAGAAGAAAGAAAAAAATTATTAGAGTTGGATAGGAGATCTCCTACGGCTGCCATGGTGGATGAGAGGAAGGAGGTCTTATGGAGGGAATTTGGAAATGTAACTCACAAACTTACTGGCATATTGTTGGGCCTCATATTATTAGCTATACCTTAGATATAATTTATGGTAACAAAAATTTCTCTGAATTAAATGATACTCATCCTGTTTTAATTCCAAAAGTTCGAAACCCCACAAAAATGAGTGAGTTTCGTCCTATCAGTTTATGCAATGTTATTTATAAAATTATTTCTAAGGTGATAGCTAATACATTGAAAGAAGTGCTTCCGGATATTATTTCTCATAATCAAAGTGCTTTTACTCCGGGTCGTTTAATTTCTGATAATACTGTGGCTGCGTTTGAGATTTTCCATTATATGAGTAGTATGTGTTCGGGGAATAATGGGGTGATAGCTTTGAAATTGGATATGAGTAAGGCCTATGATAGGGTAGAATGGGATTTTTTGGAAAAAATAATGATCAAAATGGATTTTGGTTTGCAATGGGTTGAATTGATTATGAGGTATGTGAGGTCAGTTTCCCACTCGGTAATTGTAAATGGCGAGCTGTCGGTGGGGTTTTGTCCAGAGAGGGGTCTCCGACAAGGTGATCCACTTTCTCCATATTTATTTATTATATGTGCCGAGGCTTTTTCTCATCTTATCTCCATGGAGGTGGCCCGAGGGTCGATTCAAGGTGTGAGGATCTGCATAAGAGCGCCCCAGGTGTCTCATCTCTTGTTTGCAGATGATAGCATGATTTTTTGTAAGGCTAATAGTGCTAATGTCATGTCGATAAGGAGAATTCTTGATGTTTATGGTAAGGCGTCGGGTCAACTGGTGAATTTTGATAAGTCTGAATTAACTGTTAGTAAAAATGTGGAGGAAGATAAAAAAAAATTGCTTGCTGGTGATTTGGGTGTTAAGCTGGTTGGGTATGAGGGGAAATATTTGGGTATGCCGACTTGGGTAGGGAGATCGAAGAAGGAGATTTTCAAGACTTTGTTGGACCGGATTAGGAAGAAAATTAAAGGGTGGAAGCAGAGAATTATGTCTTTTGCAGGTAGAGAAATCCTCGTAAAGCTTGTGATCCAAGCGGTTCCTACCTATCTGATGGGGTTGTTTCGCTTCCCGGATGGTATTTGTCTTAAAATCCAACAGATGATTGCAAGATTTTGGTGGGGCCATTTAGATGAGATGAAGAAAATTCATTGGATTTCGTGGGAAAAGCTCAGTAAATCAAAAAAGAGGGTGGGCTTGGCTTTCGAAGAATTAAAGAATTTAATGAGGCGGTGTTAGTAAAACAAGGGTGGAGACTCCTAAAGAGTCCAGATCTTTTAGCTTCTCGATTACTAAAGGCGAAATATTTTCATAATACTAGCTTCTTAGGGGCTCATTTAGGTGCGAGGCCAAGCTACATTTGGAGGAGTATGTGGAAGTCAAAGTGGGTGTTGGAGAAGGGGTGTAGATGGGTTATTGGGAATGGCAGTTCTGTTAGAATTTGGGAGGATCCGCGGTTGGCTCGCCCACCTTCATTTCGTGTTATATCAAGGAGGGATGATGGATATACGTTTGTTTCGGAGCTTATTGATACGGTGTCGGGTAGGTGGAGGGAAGATGTGGTCGGTGATATGTTTTTACCTTTTGAAAGGGAAGATATTCTGAATATTCCTTTGGCGGCAACTCAAGGGGAAGATGAGCTTATGTGGGCATACTCGAGGGATGGTGTGTACTCGGTCAAATCGGGATACTATTTCATTAATTATTATAAGGATCTGATGGAAGGATGTGCTCAATCGTCGTCAATTTCTACAACGTGGCAAGCTATATGGAAGCTGAATGTCCCACCAAAGGTTCGCATGTTCATTTGGAGACTTGCTTGTAACGGGTTACCAACTGCGGAAAACTTAGGCAAAAGAATTGAAGGAGTGTCGGCGATGTGTGGGCGGTGTGGGAGAGAGGTAGAGAATGGGTTTCATGCGGTGTGGGGCTGCGTTTGGGCGAAAGGTGTGTGGGAGGTGGCTGAGAGGGAGGGGCTAGAGTGGGGAGCTAGGATGCAAAATGTTGCGGGATGGTTAGAGTGGGTGCTAAATTTTGAAAATGAGAATGTGAGTGAAAAATATTGTATGGTGGCATGGGGGATTTGGAATGAAAGGAATGAGATTGGCCATGGTGGTGATGTAAGTTGTGGGGAAGAGGTGGTAGGGCGTGCCATGTCCCTGTTAGAAGCATTCCAATCCATGGGGAAGGTGGCTGGACAGGAGGTTGGGGGTGGGGCTGAGTGTCGAAGTAATGTGGCGTGGCAACCACCAGAAGGTGAGGTGATGAAGGTGAACGTTGATGTTGCTATATTGGGCACGTGTGGGTCTGGGTTTGGAGTGGTGATGCGTGATTATAGGGGGAGGTATTCAGAGTGGCAGTGGGACGTTCCAAACAGGTGTTGGAGCCGGTAATCGCGGAGGCAAAAGCAACGGTGTTGGGTTTGCGACTAGCTATTCAAGGTGGCGTCAAAGATGTTTTGCTCGAGAGTGATTGCATTCGAGTTGTTAATCTGTTGAATAACAAGTGTGAGGATGGTTCTTACCTGGGTGTGTTTATTAGAGAAGCTTTAAGTTTAGTTCCTTGTTTTAATTCTATAGTCTTTGCTCATGTTTTTAGAGAAGCTAATAAAGCGGCTCATAATATGGCTCGCCTTGATCCGGGTGATGTTAAAGCCTGGATTGGTTGTGTGCCAAATGAGCTCGAGGATGTAATTGCCGAGAATGTTTGCTTAATGAATCTTTAACCTTAGAAGGTTCTTAAAAAAAAAAAAACTAAAGAAAATTGTTTAGATTTTTTTTAGCACTTTCGATTTTCAACCATTAGAAACGATCATTGGATTGCTACAACATTAAAGTTCGGGTGGCATATAAAGCGACCACAATTTTAGGTTGGATCTATAACAACCTCCAACCTGGTATGATGTAATCCTTGGCCTGTGGATGGGATAAATATAACTGTCTACACTCGTGATGATCCTTTGCAGGGATGAATATATAGATATCATAGGATTTTAGAGACCTGTGCAGAATCTAAAAATTGGACATTTGGATCATGATTTAGGAAAATGGAAAAGTCCATCAATTAGAGTTTAACCTAGGTCTTCTAACATGTGAGTCCCTCTCCTTTATTGGTTCTCACTAATCTTTTCAGATTTCTTTTATTAATATTGAAAACAACAATATAATATATCATTTGATGTCCTTTGATTCGGAAGCCCTGTGCGGTCGCCCACTTTGGTTATGTTATAATATTAATATTGACAACAAGATATATTAGGGCTTGAGCTATGTTATAAAACAGCAATAAGAGGAATTGGAGCAACGCAGATAAATACTAGTAATACAACTGCAGAAACACATACATGATGCATGTTTAAATCAAAGATAAATAAAAGGACAAAAACAATCTTCAACCCAAATAATAAACCAAAATTTGAAGGACTATAACAACAAACCTATAAAAAACAAAAATCCAACTTAACGACGATCTGTTTTACCAGTGGAGCGCTTCCCAGAGAATAGATGTTTAGGTTTGAGATTAGGAATGACTCTATCTGCTTCTCCCTTGTGTGCATTCCTGTTCCTCTTTGTAGATGATTTCTTGGCAAGCTTAATAGCCTTGCCCTTCTGTGCTGAGTCCTTTAACCCTTCTCCCGGAACAACTTCGTTCGGTGGTCTTGATTTCGACCTAGACCTGGATCGAGACATAGCTCGCTGTTTCTTGTTCGATTGCTCGACATCCACATCCATGGCTTCTCCACCCGCTTCAGGTGACCTTTGTCTCTTCCTGCCTCTTGACTTGCTACGAGCTCTTTCTATTGCCGCAGAAGGATCTAGACCCAGTTTTGTTAGCTGCCTACCCATTCTCTCAGTGGTAAACTTCTTATCCTTATCAAACTTCCTTGGCACCATGGGTCTTCTCCCTGCAGTGGTCTTCTTCAACCTGTGTTCTTGGATGAGCAAATGTTTCTTCTTCCTTATCTCTGCCAGTGCCTCTTTCTCTTCTGGTGTCAATTCCTCGCCATCCATCTCAAATTCTTCCTCAGCCTCGTCTGCAAGACGGTACCCTTCTTCTCTCTCCAGCTCTTCAAGCCTATGCAGGATATCAGGATCAATGAAATCATAGACATTATGCCCGTCAAGAAATTCCGGCAAAATGTCCTCTTTCCACTCATCATTAGCTAAGATATAATGCTTCTTCAAGCTAGCTGAGTATACACCAGCACCACCATTCTCATTTTCTAAATCCCTTTCAGTTTTCCTCATTTCCTTAGCCGCCGCCTCCTTGGCCTTGGCTTCCAGAACCCCTGGAGGTATGCAAGGTGGCCTTTCCTTCTGGTCTCGGGGCTTCGGCATTGCCACATGGAACCGATTCAAGCAATCATTAATCTTCTTAGACTTCATCTTTAGTTCAACCCTCTGGTCCAACAACCTATCACAAGCCGCGTTCTTCACCGCAATAACCCCTTCCTCAGTCAAAGTACTCATGGTTAACAGAACTCCCTCTTCATTAGTTGCCTCCCCTCCCTGACCTCTAACCGTTTTCAAAGCCTCGGCTTTCATTTCCATGATCAGCTTCTTGTCATCCTCAGGTACAGCATCAAGAGATTGCAAATCTGTTTTGTTGCACACTATGATCAACGGCTTGTTCATAAAAAGAGACTTGATACTGTGAAAGAGCGCGGCTTGCTGAGCAATGGTATATCCACAAGATCCAGAGATGTCCAAGAAGAAGAGGACCGCAGCCCGCAGATGTGCCAGAGCAGTGATACTGCACATCTCAATAATATTCCTATCTTCAAATGGTCTGTCCAAAATTCCTGGGGTATCAATCACTTGATACCTCAAATACTTATAATCAGTATGACCCACAAAGAGTGACTTGGTTGTAAATGCATATGGCTGCACATCTACATCGGCCCTTGTGATCTTGTTCATGAACGAACTCTTCCCAACATTTGGATACCCACAGATCAAAACCGTTCTTGTGTTTGGGTCGATCGAAGGCAGCCTTGCCATGTGCTGCCTCACCTGCTCAAGATAAGCCAGACTAGGGCCAATTCGCTTGGTCACTGTACACATTCTACCAAGAGCAGCAACCTTAAGACACTTGCATCTGTATAGCGAATCACCATACTTCAACAGCTTAACGTAATCCTTGGCAATTTTTGAAATCAGGTTTCTAGCAGTATTTATTTGCCCAAGGGCAAGTTTGTAGTGATCCTTATTGTAGAGAACATGAAGAAGATCTCCATAAAAAGGGTGGATATCGCCAAGCCTAGGGAACTCGTCAATGATGGCAGAAAGCTTCTCATAGAAGTTTTGTTGTGTGTATTTCACTTTCCTCATATAAAACTGACGAAGACGAGAGATAGCATAACCTTTGTGGACAACTGTTGGGGTTTGTCTTTGAGTTCGAGACAAAACAATGTCTATCATTTCCTTTCCATTGGGAACAACAGTTATTTTCTTCAGGTTATACTGCACCATCTTTACAATTTACTTTCAACCCTGAAATTTGAAAATAATCACATACTGCTTAATTTTAACAGAATTGGCATTGAAAAACAAGTATACGGATGAAATCAGAACAAAAGAACCAATTGTCCAAGCAATACAAGAAAAGATAACAAATCGCTCACTAAATGGCTGTCTGACAATAAAAAATAAATGACTAATTGAGTCGAAAAACTGCAAGAAATTCACATCAAAATTCTAGCAACAAATTCAGCCATAATATTGTTCCTTAACTTCAGTAATAATGATAACATAATCGCTCAATAAACCACCTAACAATAACACTAAATGGCTGTCTAACAATTTAAAACAAGAATACGGATGAAATCAGAACATAAGAACCAATTGTCCAAGAAATTCACTACAACACAAATTGTTTCCTACTTAATTTCATTTTTTTCTCACCTAAAACACATCATTTTATTTGTACACAGAAATTGATATGGCATAACATAGCTGAGCAACCCGAACAAAATTTATGCATTCATAACTCAAGATCAACAGCAGCATTCAACTTCAGCCAAAAAAAAAAAAGATGATACTCGTAAAAATTAAAACTTTAAAAATGGCAATAAATAAAAACCCAAAATCACACTTCAAATTAAAAATCCAAAGTTAAGTACTTTGAAAGTAAAAACAACATACAACATAGAGGAATTTGTGAAACTGTGAAAGTAAAAAAGCACTAAAGCAGGGGAATAAGAAATTGGAAGTAAAATAGCAGAGAATGAAAATCAAAATAAAATCAGACTAAACCAAAAATCTAAAATCAAAAACAATTAAACTAAAAATCACTGAATCAAAATGAGAAACAAACAATCAAACACAGTTACTTAGAATTCGGAGTAACATCACTGATCGATTAATAATCTTCTGTAACATCAGTGGATTTCACAAATAATAATAAACGATTAATAATATTACCTCAGAAGCTGCTTCAATGGGGAAGACGAATCTTGAAAATATGAACCCTAAAGTGGGAATGAGAGGGCTGGGAAAGAGGTGATATAAATCTTAGGGTTTATGTATTAGTCAGTGTTACGTTTACCCATTTGATGTATATCGATGGGTCAAAAAAAACAAGCTTAACCCGACCCAATTACTCAATTAGTTAATAGGAGTATATGGGTTTTATATTGGCCCAATGACACAAACATTTATATTTGGAATTTCCAGCTTTCTTTGTCCAAATTATATACTTGTAGATTTTTGAAGACAAATTGTATGGACTTGTTTGATTGAGAGAGTTTGGATGAGAGTTTAGAGTTTTTGAGAGAATTTAGAGTTTTGATCAATCAAAACTCTAATTTGGGTGTTTGGTAAAATAGAGTTTAAAAGAGAGTTTTGTATCAAAAACTCTGAGTAAAACTCTCTTTAGAAAAAGCTGGGTTGAGCAGCTTTTTCTTCAGAGTTTTGGAGAGAGAGAAATATTAATTGACTAATTTGTCCACATATTTAAAATTATTAAAATCTGCAAGTTATTTTTAAATGTCCATAAATGTCATTTTACACAGCAAAACTCTAAGCAACCGTGTTACCAAACACCTTTAAACAATCAACTATCTAAATCAGCAGTCAAATCCTCTGAAGAAAAAGTAATCATCTAACCATAACCTCTAAACTCTAATCACCAAACCTATTTAAAATCTGCTCATTTCTTTTTGATGGATTTTTATTCAACATAGTAAGAGCTACTCCGTAAACTATATTCTCCTGGTGTTGAAAAATGGATGATGTATTGAAAAATAAATGAAAAGATATATGCCTTCACAAGAAGAAAACACAAGCAAAACTAAAGTAAATTACGTCAAGTGATCATTAGAAAATTAAAGAATGTGGTACTTAGTATCCATAAAAAAAATTCCATCGAAAAAAGGAAAACTTCATACGAATAATCCCAACTATTATAGATCTTTCAATATTAATCCCAATTATCGGTTATTACAGTCCATACTAACTTATGATCGACTCTGATTTTCATCGTAGAAATAGAGGACGAAATAGTCAAGTAAAATAAATAGGGGAGGGGGAAGATAACGTTTATTTTTGGAATCGGTACTTGATTACAATAAATTGACTAATTCAATGAACTAACATCATAAAACAAGCCCAAAGTTTGGATTATACTTTAATAACCGATAGTTTGGATTAATATTGGAAGACCTTCAATAGTAAGAATTATTTGTATGAATTTTTCCAAAAAAAAAATTAATAATAATAATGATAATGATAATAATATCTATAAAATATTGGTATTCTATGAGAATTTGATATGCATAGGCATGTTTGGTAGGAGGTTTTAGAATGAAATGACTGAATATACTTTCTATACAATATATTAAAAGACGCTATTTACGACATATTGTGCCACGTTACCACGTATGTTTTCTCATGATCTGTCATGTGTCGTCTAACTGACGTGTCATACTTACGTGGCATAGCTAACTCTCTAAAATGTGCCATATACGTCCACGTGTGCTATTAATTCCACATGACACCACAAACATATGTTTTGAAATTCAACTAAAATTTAAACCTAACCTTGAATGGGAATTGAATCCACAACCTTTGTAAAGGAGTGTGAGCTCATATCCTTCAAACCATTTTAATATGTTGGTTTAATATGCTAAAGAGACTTGTAAATTACTGTTAACAACAAAAAATATTGTTACATATCCTGTTATCTTAATTCTATTAGCGTTGTTCTTTTTAATTTCAAATCTGATCTGTAAGAGTTTTTCAAAACTCTTACTAAATATTACATCATTGTTGTACTCAATATCAATTCACATTAGAGGAAAAAAATTAGAATAATAAAGCAATGAATTACGAAGTTTATGAGAATAAATACGAAATATAATCTATCTATATATATATATATATAATATAATATATTAAAAGGCGTTTCTCGCACCGTATTGCGCCACGTAAGCGCCACTTCTTGTCCATGTCATTAGTCTATGTGTCACTACACCATTTAAAACCCAAAATGAATTAAAACAATGGGCTTCAATAAGCATTTAACCCACAACCTACCTCCATGTAGCTAGTCTTTTACCAATAGTTTATATCTTCTCCTTTTATTCAACAAGGCGATTCCAATTATTATAAAGAAATTTTATTGATAATAAATTAGGTGGCAATAGATCAATGACAAAGAAAAAAAAAAGATTGTGACCCGGGGCAATGCCCGGAACAGAATACTAGTTTATAATTATAACTGACTCAATGCATAGCCCAGGCTAGGGCTGTCAGTTTGGTTAGGAGCACCACAAAAAATACTAGTTAATTAATAATACTACGTACGTACAATGTTAAATCCCTTACAGTAGGTTGCATGGATACGGTTATGGGTTCAAGAACGGGTACAGAATACGTCACTTTTGAAATTAAGGATACGGGTACGAATAAGAAAATAATATAAAAATATATAAAAACATGAAATTTTATGAAAATGTTCAATGTAACTTGGAAATTATATATGTTTATAAAAACACAAATATTTAAGTAAAATGATAAATCTTCTTTTAAAAGAATAACAAAAAGACGGAAAAATGGCCAAAATAATGTAAAATATTTTTTTAAAAATATAATTAAAAATGAAATGAAATATCAGATATCCGTAAAGTATCGGTATCTGACACAGATATGACTGCCTAAATGAAATATCCATGCATCATAGCCCTTACATACCCAATATTTTCTAATCTCTCCTCGACCCTATAAATCTCATACACACCCAACCAAGATTTACATCTTTGGGGCGTGGAGTAGAATGTGGGAGGGGAGTGGCCCAGCCCAAAGCAAGGGTGAGGAAAAGCACGTGTTCAACCAACTTTCAATTTCAATCAAACAAAATCTACACACTAAAGCTGTAAAAGCCAAGGTACCTACTCATAATATTTTTTCCATGGCACGCGGAAAATCGTTTAAGCCTTGTACTTTTTTAAAAAATAAAATAAAATAAAAATTTACAAACGGTAAAAATAGTCCCTTTCTAATAACTACAATAATAAAAATTTACAATCGATAAAAAATTCAGATCATATCGGATCAGAAACATTTATATCACATTAGATCGGATCAGAATAGTTCAGATCACATCAGAAAATTTTAGATCAAACCAGTTTGGATCAGATTAGTTCAGATAAAAAAAAATTCACATGAATAAACGCACCCTAAGTCTTGTCGTGCGAACATTAAATTTGAGGTAAAAACCATCATACAAATATTTTTCCACGACACGTATTTATGAAAATTTCATATCTTCCAATTTCAAATATTATTGATGAAATCAGACCAATTGACCTACAATATGGCTCTATTTAAGGCTACTACCACCACAATATTAATTTGTTTTGAGGAAAGAAACTCTCTTTGGTCCCAAATTCATAGAATTTGGTTCTTTCTTTTCTTTCTTTTTTTCTTTCTTTTTTTTAACAGTAAGATTTTATTGGAAGCAGGGCATTTTCGTCATTCTCAATGGCAAGAAGAAATTACAGTAAAAATTAATATGGTCCCCTACTATTATTAATTAACTTAGCATTACTGGCAAATCTCCGCATATTTTAATTTTGACAAATATCTGAATCTGATCGTGCCATGCCCAATTGCCCATCATACGGCCACAACTCATTTCTTAGTTTACCATGTTCTCTACATCTATCAACATTATTATACTCAGGAGCCGGATAGAGGGTGTCAAAATCATTTTCTTCCGTAGCACCGAAAAATATGACCAAATGATGTTGATTATAATATTATATATTTATGATGCCTTTGATTTGTCTGAAATTTTTTTATCTGATCTAATCTGAATTTTTCAGATTGTATGTAGTTGTTATTTTAGTTACTGTAATTTTCTGATCGGAACTGAATTTTTTTAGATCGGATCTAAATATTTCTGATCTGATATGATTTTTTATATGATCTGAATTTTCTAGAAAATAAGCACTCTTATATTGGTGCAACAAAATACTTCTCCTAAATTATTTGTTGCATTATCTTTTTCACATCTTTCGAGACACAACTCTAAATAAAAATATTTATAACTACATATAATAAAAATTATAAGAATTACGGAGTATATATTGAGACAAATCCAATTTGATCAATCATGCATGATTATATTTTGTTTCATGTACATAAAATGAGAAATAACCAAAGTTTGCAAATGAACAATGTCACTTTTGAAAATGTAGCAAGTAAGTATATACAGAGAGAGTATATAACACCTCATCCATCTCAAATTGTCGATTACTCCCTGTGAAATGGACCTTATCATATCTTGAAATAATCTGATTATATTTGTGACTAGATCCTTGAATTTCTTTTATTAAATTGAACTGAACTCGACCGAATTAAACTAAATTCTGCGTATACTCAGCAAGAGCTGAAATGAATATATAGAGATTGAAATATACTCCGTATATAATCAACCATAGTCCACATGATCTAAGTTCAAGTAGTGATTGGCATGTCGGCTCATAGAATTGAAGTATCATCAATACGAGAAAATAAATACAGTAAAGTCGTAAAATGAAGTTACATTACATTAGTTTGTTGGGGAAATAGACAAACCGGCCAAAAAAAAAATTAAAATTATAGTGTAGAAACAAATATCAACAAGATCTCATGAAATAAGTGCTGACAAGTCACAACCTAAGCACCAGAAAGGTGGAGCCTAGCTCCCAATTTCCCATTTCGTGATTTCCGCATCCTAAAAATTGATTTCCGCACTCCATGTTTACAATATTAACCCGCGTTAATACTGAAAACATGGAGTGCGGAAATCAATTTTTGGGGTGCGAAAATCAGTTTCCGAAGAAACTACCATAATATATAGTTTAAAGTTTAAACTTATACACTATATAAAGCCAAAGGAAAAGCCAAAGGAAAATCACGGTGTTAAATTGAAGAGAAATAAAATATATATACAGTTGTAGCTCTACATTTATCTTTGATTTTAAAAATTAGGGATTCGGATTTCGTACCTATTAGTAAGGTAATGAATCTCTTACACCAAAAGAATTATTGTACCTGTGGTAACATAATCCAAAAATTAGACCGAAGCTTAAAATAAAACTTTTTAAATATATGAATATGATATGCAAAAATAAACTTTTTTTATTAAAAACCATACAACAGACACTAATTAAAAGGGTATGCATGTGATCAATAATGACTTTTTAAAAATGATGGCAACTTTGATTTAAAATAGGAAATAATAGTACACTTAATTAAATGATTTAAAGCTTGTGAATTAAGACTATTAAATTGATGTAACAATAAGAATAATTAAGATTCAACTATTGGAATATTTGAAGATGTGTGGAAAATTTACTTGATAATTTTTTTTAATTAATTAATTGTCAAGAAAATTTTACTTGATAATTAATAATTAATGTAATTAGCATTTACATATTATGCAACTAAATTAGTAGCACAAATACAAGATTAAAAAAGAGATATGTGCAATTGAAAATGAGTAATAAATTACTTTGGAAGATTAGAGAAAACATTCACTATCGGCCAAATTTCAACTTTCCACATAATCATAAAAAAAATATCGGTTAGAAGAGAGCATATAGCGAACTATACTAATATGATTGAAATAAAAAGGTAAAATTTACATCTAGAAATAAAACTATACTAATGTAATTGTCTACATGTATAAAATTCAAAAATATGAATCTGGTGTTTCTATTTATATATTTTGTACTAGGGTTATATTTTCATTTAAAATAATGAAGACAAAAATTGATGACGGTTAAAGAATTCGAGAGAGAAGGTGGGGACACTTATAAAATTGGAGAGAGAATGTGTGGACAATTAATGAAATAGTAGGCCATTTATGTATTTTCAGTAGCAAAAATTTATCACATAAGGGGAAAAATTTATTATATTTATTTTGAAACATAAAAAATGGAAACTAGTACGGTTTTTTTTTTTTTTGGGAACGCACCCATGAATCAAACAAATTTTCATTTAACTACTCCGTATATTTTTTTATACAAAGTACTCCATCCATTACAAATTAACTGTTACATTTTCCTTTTTCGTCCATCCCAAAATAACTGTTTTATTTTTGACTAATGGCTCACATACAACTTTACATTTATACCTTTAGAGCTTTACTTACTATTTTATACTTTTACCTTTACTTTTCACAAAAAGTGAACCCCAACTTAAATCCTACCTCAAACCCTAATAAGGCAGTTAATTCGGACCAAAAAATGTATGTGGTATGTGAATTTTAAGTTCTCAAAACAACATACAACTATGTGCTACGGAGTACTTTAATTTTTTGAAAGAAGTAAGAGAATTTTTGTTAGTCCATTATTGTGGCCTTTTGTAATAGGCAAAAAAAAAAAGAGACCTAAAGAAAATGATGGAGACAACTTGTTATTTTGGGAAAAATATAGGGGGACATTTTATTAACATCTTTCAAATATAGTCTAGGCCATGTCAATCTAATTATGGAGATTTTTGAATATACTTTTTGGTTGGTCGGTTGCTTTGTTATGATGAGTTGAAGGCCGACTTATTTGTTTTACGAGTAAATGTGAACTTATGGCCTTTAACTCTAATGGGGGATTATTACACATTTTTTATAGAACAATAGAAGTATATATTTTATTAAATACTACTACTATATCTTATGAGAATTGTTTTTTTTTTTTAATTTTTATTTCAAGTGTTTATAAGATCATAAAAAACATGTGTAAAATTTTCATAGTACCATGGGTCTATAATCAAATTTGCTGAGGTTTTGAGTTTGGTAATAAGGTAGTATTAGGTCTTGAGTCGGGTCTTACTACAGCCTGTAGGTCACTCGGTCTAATTTAGTCTAAAATGCATCTTCAAAAAGGAACATAAAGAGTTGTTAGAGTTCTCACAAATGCGTGTAGAGGGGTTGTTAGAAATGATCGATCAAGGGCGGTTCTAGGCCCATGTATGTGGAGTGGGCGACCGCACAGGGCCTCCGAACCAAGGGGCCTAAAATTGTATATTATTCTATTTTTTGCAATATAAACAAAAGCAACTTGAATAGACTAGTGGTATGGGAAATGGCCTCATATATTAGAAGTCACAACTCACAAGTACAAATCTCACTACAGGTTTTTTATTAAAATCAATAACCCATGTTTACAATCCATATTTCCAAAATCATTAACCCATACCTTTTATTCCTCTTCAATCCTAGTTCCACCCCTATGATCGATGGTACATAAAGTTGAAGCCTCCATCGTACCATGGAACCATACGCTACTACCCAAGAATTGGTTCTCTTGGTTTGACTCATTTTGATTTAAAGGTTTGTTTCTGTACACTAGGTGCTTGTTTAGTTGAGAGATATTTTCCTTGAAAATGTAAATTCCTAGGCAATAACTAGAATATGGTGTGTTTGGTTAAAAATTTCCTAGGAAATCAAAATTTCAAGGGAATTTTAAATTCCAACATAGCATGGGAAATAACTCACCAAGTTCCCCTTTGGTGAGTGAATTCCTACAATGCATAGGAAGTTATTTCCTATCTATGAAATACTAATTCCAATGATGTCAACCAAACACTTTTTATGTAATTAGCAAGGGCAAAAACTTCCTATGGTAATAACTTCACGTGGGAATTTATTTCCCATGGTAAACAAAACAAGCACTAGAAATATGGAACCAACATTTTTTTCCATCACCCTAATAGCTAATGATTTATTAATGTAATATTCCCTCCGTTTTATAAAGTTTTACCTATTTGGAATTTTGAAACTATTTACTTTAAATAAAATGGAAGGTTAATTCATTAATTGAAAGTCATACGACATCCACAATAGAAATCAATAACAACAAAATACATATCAAAATAGATCAAAATAAAATCAATTTTGAAACTATTTATAATAAGAGAGCATCTTCTAAAATAATGTTAATATAAGGAAATAAAAATGTAATCATATAGGGTGTATTTCCATCCGTCTTAATGAGTGCTATAAGAATATCGAACTTCTAATTTTTTTACAAATATATAATGAAAGATAATAAAGTTAAAAGGTATATTAACAAGTTAAAAGATAAATTGACATAATTTTATGGAATAAAAAGAGTAGGAAAATTTGATTATATATAAAAAAATTATAACTAATTAAAATTTATATAAAAAGTTATAATTTTATGATAAAACGTTACAATTTTTATTGACATTATAATTATATGGCTGGTATCATACTATCAAATGGTATGATGAAAGATTTGTTACATATCCGAATAATCACCACCGGAAAAGTCAGTCCGAAAACCGTTGTCGAAAAAGTCGTCCCGCAGCCGAATAATCTCCGCCGGAAAATTCGGCCGAATAATCAACGCCGGAAAATTCAGTCCGAAGTCGTCCCGAAAACCGTCGTCGGAAAATGTTGAGCGGAAATAATAATAATACCAAACAAAAGAACAGGGCCTAAGTCCAAAAGAACAGGGCCTAAGTTATTACTCGTATTAAGCTGGAAAGTTCTCTACATTTTGAATTATACCAAACAAATTCATTATACGTAGTATAATTGCTGCCCGAATTAAAAATAGTATTGCATTATTACAATATAAATAAATAATTCAGTTCGATTATTAGTATTATTGTTACTGGGCCATTATTAAGCTGGAAAGTTCACCAACATTTGAATTATAAAACAAAGCTTGTGATCATTCATTCAGTTTTAGACGGTTGTTGGAAATTTTATAATGACTTTTTTTTTTTTTTTAAAGGGTTATAATGACTTCAACTGCTCATCATTGGATTTTCTATAATATACTCGTATGTAATAACACCTAAGTGAGCGTAAAACAACGTACAATAGATTGCAAAACCCTACGTATCGTAAAAGGCCGCAAAAGACAGCGATATGAAATAAGTTATTCATCAATAATGTTGTATTCCCCCACAACCAACAACTGTAATTTAATTTGTTGAATTAGAATAGTACTTCATTCAATTTGTTTTGTATTTGTTTGATGAATTGATGTGGTATGATTTTATATTATATATCAATATATCAATCAATTGATTTTAATTTTTTTTGGGTTAAAAAACAGTAAGCATATAAGAACAAAAGAGTTGGTAGAAGAAAAAAAAAAGGTAATTAAGAATCATCCAATCATCACTTAGCTGAGCATTAATTTCCACTTAAATATAAGCCTTAATAAGTGCACATCAATCACTTACTTGTTTGTTAGATTTCTTTTGCTTACCTCCACTAATTGTACTTTTTCCCCACGTCATGCGAAACTGTCATCTTTATCTATGCTTTCGATCTCCATTAGGAGGCTTCATGGATGTTGGAACATCTGTAAATAAATTGGCTTGAACATATGAACACCGATAGAAGAAATTAAATAAAGCAAGGAAAAAATGATTATTTTCTTGGATTATTTTCTTGGATTCTAAATTGAGCCAAAATAACATCAATAATGTTTGAGTATTATAAATGAACCGTGATTACTAAAATGCAAATACCAAATAAATACATAACCCATAAAGCATCGAAGCCAGAATTTTGCAACAGTGCCCTTTTCACCAAACTATCAGAAGCAAGGAGCCAAGGAGTACACCAGCGTGTTTCAACAACAACACCGAAAAAACCAAACCAACTTGGGCCTAAGGACGGTAACACGCCTATAACCCATGAATGACTTATTTCAAGCCCATTGTCACTGTATCACTTGTCCAAAGTGCATTTACTATATAAATTCAAGACAAACACTTTATTATTTAATTCTAAAGTCTCGAGCAATAACAATTCTTATAACGAACTCTATATATTATTATATATTATATAAGACTTTGAATTAGGTATCGGAGGGGCATTTATCTCAACTCGGAGCCAATTAATGTGTGCGCTGCAGGTAATTCTGACAAATTTTATAATTAAACCAACTAAATTGCCTTTTCATGAAACACAAATGTCTTGTCTCACATCA
Organism: Salicornia ramosissima; assembly: GCA_951394345.1. NCBI lineage: Eukaryota > Viridiplantae > Streptophyta > Magnoliopsida > Caryophyllales > Amaranthaceae > Salicornia > Salicornia ramosissima. Next base: position 56,090,980 of record OX596236.1, on the reverse strand, counting down.
CATTACTTCATACAAAAACAGATAGTATGAAGCAATGATATATCATTCCTTCCATTTTTATGGGAGATACAATGGAAAAAAGGCAATTCTTTATCCAACTACATTGACATTCAACCAACTAACTACTCCCTCCGTAACGCAATGATTTGACATTTTTTCTCTCTACTTTATATCAAATTGTTGCCATTAATATGTTACGGAGGGTGTACTATAAGTAAGTACTATATCTTTGGCCATTGGAAAATTCCAAGAGGCGCACGCATCGTATTATTAGACAATGCTTTACAGCTTTAGTATATGAAAACTTTAATATCCAAATTAAAGCTAATACAAGTATATAGTATGCTCTGAAGTCTTTATTTTAAATCTCTATCTGGAGGGATAGATAAAATATAAACATTTGCTTTCTTAATATCATTTTTTCTCTAATTGAGGTTGTAAAAAAAAAAAATACAAGTAATTTTATCAACAAAATTAATTATTTGTTACTTCGTATATATTTATAATCAACTGAAAAGCTCCAATTTAACTGAAAATAAAATTAAGATAGAGAATCCTAATATTCTACATTTAGATTCTCAATATATCTTAATTTGTAGGAAAATTTGTCAAAAACTATCTTTTGTAGGCTATGTAGACGGAACAGACATAGATCCTTTCAAGTCAAGCCCCCCTGGCCCCCATCGATCTTATTTCAAACTTTTTTTGTAAGAAATCATCTTATGTGACACATTTCCTTATTTGCCGTCACCTTATCACCGGAATCCAGGTTGACTCGCACGTTTTATTCATGTGAGTATATGTGACTCATTAAACCACTATGTTTTTTCATTTTTTTTTTTTTGCGTTCTTGAACTCATTGGAACCAATTTATTAACCCAACAAACTTTTTCGACGACGGTTTTCTAATTGACTTTTAAATAACGAACAAATAATAAAAAATAATTAAAAAAGTAAAGAAAATGTGATTTACATTTTTTTTTCTAGGCTCCTGATCACATGATCGTTATTCGTTACTATATAGAAAAGGAGAGGACATGGGAAAATTAAATAATTACATGGGCTGTCCTTGTCTCTCTAAATTTTGTTACAGTCATGCTACATTTCTAGTTTGCTACTGTATATTTCAATTCCAATCCCGGCCAGAAAGCTCAAGTGAAATCTAGTACTCCCTCCCATCCAATTTTTCTCATCTCTCGAGACACAATTTTAAACGAAAATATCTTTAGATATATGTAATAAAAAAATATATATATAAATTGCATATTAAAAAAATACACATTGAGCTGAATCAAACGAGATCTCATTTAACTATATTTTTCCTTATATGTATAAAATTATAGAGAGTCAAAGATATTAAATAAACAGTACCAAAAGTTAATATGAGGCAAACAATAAGAGGGAGGGAGTAATAAACAACATTATCATTGACTATGCATGGCTTGGCTTTTAATTGACCACGTATATTAAAAGACAAGCCTCTTACTTGTACTGTTAAGTGTTAACAAAACCAAGGTCAATGCAGCCGACCTATTAAGAATTTTTTAACTTCTATATTTGTCTATTTGAGTCATGCTATCCGACTAATGCCTTTTTATCTCAACCTAGGTTAATCCCGTGCGAAATACGATTTATTTAGTTTGTTCCAATAAGAAGTTATTATTCCCTGCTTTTATGGAGGAAATGTAGTCACATTCTCATTAAAATTAGAAGTCAAATGATGTCATGATTAGTTTTTGAGGGGAAAAAATTTCATGATAACATGTATCATCTGTTAGCATCAGCATATTATGTTTTAGTATATAATTATAGATATCCAGTGGATAGTTAACCCACAACTAAAGCCTTTTTTGATAGTACTTACTTTCACTCCTTGTTATCTATTACAGATGAGATCATAAAAAATAAGTTTAGGTCAAATCAGATAATCAAATTTCGGCTGAATCAAACAAAGCCTAATAATACAATAAATATTGAGTATTTATTTGTAATTGATGAGTTGTTGTAACAATGACACTTTTTTGCACTTTTCACTTTTTTTGGCTTACACTTGAAAAAAATATATTATATAGTGTTATTGGATTCGTTCCAACTTTTTTTTATCTATTTTTTATCATTTACAAATATATAACTAGAAAGTCTAGAAATATATTAATCTTCAATATTTTGTCTTGGGATGCATTAAAAATAAAATTTTTGCAAAAATTTACAAAAATAACTAGAAATATTAATCTTTATTCCTATATTTTCCCCTTGCTCCTTAATCGTCGGTTTTTTTTATATATATAAAAAAAAACCGCAATGGCCATTGTAAGTAGGGAATACAAATCAATTCTCCAAAGATACTATCGCCCCATTACTCATAGTAAATATATAGAAGTTAACATCGTGCGTATAATCAATAAAGAAGGAAACAACACAAAGAAGGAAAAAGAACAAGAAGTGCGTCTTCCCCTTGCCTTAATTAATTTCAAACTTTTTTCACACTGCCATATGGACTTGATAAGGACTCATACAAATTTTAACATGGATTCCAAAGTAATAAAATATGTAATTATATAAAGAATTAAAAATTAGCACCAAAAACAAATAAATAAAGAATTAAAAATCAAATGAGTAGTATATATAGGACTATAGGAGATGACTAGCTGAGTATTGCCTAATGATGTGGCGTGGGTGTTTGGGGGGGACAAAGCATAACCGCTGCTCATATTATGTCATGAGGTATTAGCAACAGCCGAGTCATAGAGTTATGAATGAATGATTGAATGGCTTAAATACATGTTTTTTGGCTGTAGCTATAATAATATATTATGATTTGTAGTCACTGCTGCACTAAATTAAAGTCTTTGCATAATTATCATTTCTGCTCTGCTATTTTATATTTATTTATTTATTAGACGGAAAGGTATACGGGTGGGCCCTTATACTGGTCCTATCTCAGGATGCCAGTATAAGAGGGGAGGGGAAATCCCAGCAAACGCTGGGGGTGAGGACTCGAACCCGGGGCACAACCCGCGAACGGAGGCGCGGCTCCCACTGAGCCACGACCTCTACCTTTGCTCTGCTATTATATACCCGCCTCTCTCAATAACAGTTCTTTGTCTTTTCTTTTCTTTTTTTTTGTCATTTATTTGTATACTTTATTCGATCCGAATTAAATGCAACCGTTTTTGTTTCACGAAGTTTTAAATGCAACCGTTTTTTATTTAGGGTATCAAAACTAGAAAATGGTTTCAAAGGAATGGAATTTGAGAGTAGACATTCTTATAGAATTGTATTAATTAGTAGCATGCTGGTGATGATGCAAGGAATATAAGAATGTAAACCCTCCAATGCGTGAAAATACACTTTCTTACTAATTCAATTCGCCCCTTATAGATCACCGGATTACCACGAATGATTAGTGAGATACAACGGAGAAATAACCTTATACTCTAAGTGATCTCAAGAGTATAAGCACAAAAGGACTAGTGTTTGAACACACTTAGCAAAATTAGCTAGAAGTTAATAAGTGCAAGCAAGTTGTGATAAGCAAAAGAGTTCAGAATTTTTCTTAGTGTCCTGAACAATGAACAAAGCCACCTATTTTAAGGCAAAGTTACAAGAAGAAATCAGCTTCATGGTTGATTAAATCCACCATTGAAACCTCATAAATTAAAATCAGAAGTTATGGGATTTAATTGTGCATTATTAAGCACCCATGAAAATTCCTTGCACAATGCAACTCTTCACACTTCTGATTTTAATCACTCTTAATACTGATTTAAATCGGCATTGAAGCCATTAAACAAGACTCCATTCGCATAAAGCATCCAAGGCAAGAATCCAAGAAAAGTCGTAAAACTGAACTCACGAGGTAGAAACTCCTCCTGCGAGTCGCGAGACCTAGTCGCGACCCAGCTCGTGAGTCGCGAGGGCTTCTCTGCCTCGTGGTTCCTTGCTGTCTTATTTTTTCTTCCTTTGTTTATAGTCATAGCCGGCTAGCCCATTTAGTCATAAATGTTCCAACATCAACTTAAATAAGCATCCATGTGCTGATTTTCAAAACATTCATATTAGATCAGATCAAAAAAATTCAAATCAGATCAGATTATAAAACTTATAACTTTATAATAACTACAATCTGAAAAGTTCTTATCAAATCAGAGTAGATAAAAAAATTTCATATCAGATCAGAAAATTTAAGATGAATCAAAGACACCCTAACTTATGAGAGACAAAGTTATAGATGCAACTATGCAAGCTTGGTGGAGGGGGGAAAAGGCCAGGTTAATGTAAAGTTTTTTTTTTTTTTTTTATAATTATTATTAAAGGTTAATGTAAGGTTAGAGACTAAGTCATTAAGAATTAAGGGTGCGTTTGATTCAACTTATATAAGCACTCATGTGCTTATTTTCAGAAAATTCAGATCAGATCAGATCAGATCAAACCAGATCAGAAAAATTCAGATCAAACCAGAAAATATTAGATCAGATCAGCAATTTGTTCTTTGTTCCTTATAACTCAATTAATATTATTTCTATTTTTATAATAAAATAAAATAATACGAAGTATAATTATAATATTATGCATACTAATGATTAATTATATTTATTGATGACAAAAAAATTGAATTGTTGTGATATTTAGCTTATATTTTGGAAGTAATACTATAGCCATAAATTTTTTTAAAAAATCGACCAATTTTGAAGGATAATATTAATTATTAATTATTTGCATAATTTTTTATTTGAAAGAAAATTATATACATAATACACAATGATGATATTAATTAGTTACCATTATATATATGGAAGACGTATGAAGCAACTATTTTTATTTTATTTTGTTTTTATCCTTATTTTTTAAATTTTTTTAAATTTTTTTTTTTGCTTTTAATTTAATTTTTAATTTAATTTTTTCATTTTTATCTTTATCTTAATTATTATTATTATTATTATTATTATTATTATTATTATTATTTAACTTTATTTTTATATGTATTTTCATTTTTTTTTATCTTTATATTTATTTTCATTTTTATTTTATTTATATTTTTTAATCTTTATTTATATTTTTTATTTTCTTTACTTTTTTCATTTTTATTTTTATTTTTATTTCTATTATTAATATTTTTTTAGTTCTATTATTATTTTTATTTTTATTTCTATTTTAAAAAATATTAATAATAGTTTACATTTATAATAATGTACAATTAAATTTCACCAAAGATTAGATTAGACCAGATCAGAAAATTTCAGATCAGACCAGACCAGATCAAATCAGATCAAAAAATCTCAGACGAATCAAATGTACCCTAGGTAGAGCAAAACACTAAATTAAATTAGCCGTTAGAGAAGCGAGGCCTTTGGACTTTAGTTTAGCTGTTTAGTGTTCGGTAAAGTCAAGTCAAACCAAATTATAACGACTCCCATAGAAAAGTGAGAGGGTTGAATAGGCGGGAAAGTTGCATCGTGATTAATTAATCCGTTATGGGCGGTTAATTAGGGTAGTAATAAATAAGTATCTCACTGGAATATTCCTGATGTCCAACTGCTATTAGATGACTTAAACAAATACTAATATCATAATTATAACTTTATAAGTCATAACCGGGACACCTAAGTTAGGGAGGTATGGAAAATTAGTCGGCCCTAGTTTTTTCTCTCCTCTTTCCTCTCTCAATTCTCTTGTTCCATTGGTAATTTTGAGGAAACTTCCATCAATTTAATTGGTGAAAAACCACAATTTAATTCTAATTTTTTATTTTCACTAGTTTTCTTTTAGTTTTTTTCCTTGAATAATTACTCCCCATCTCTAATGATGGTTATTGGTCTACTTTTTTGGGTAGATTGATTTCTCTCATCTTGTATGGGCTCTTGTGGCTTGTTTACTTTATATTATATTCAGTTCAGTTCATCTCTATTTAATTCAATTAATACAATTCTATTCAGTTCAGTTCAGCTCTATTCAGCTAATGTAAACGAGCCTTTAATTCTCACCTTGTGTGGGTTGTTATTTCTTATCTTGTGTGGGTTGTTATTTCCCATGGTATGTGAGTTATTTTTCCTAAAATAAGTTACATCTAATAATTGGATTGGCTTCAAATATATATTTTCTTCCTCGGATCTATACAGGAGGTGGTTGCAGTTGGACAAGACATATTGAAATCGAACAAAAATCACCAAGTGATTCTGCAATCGGTCGGAAGAGAAGCAATTAGTGAAGTTGAAGTTAAATATGTATTGTTGTTTTAAATCTAATGTCTTTGGAGAGTTTATAGATTTGTAAGTGTCGTTTGATTTTTTATCATTAATATATAATCTCTTGTATTTTGATCAAAAAATATTTTGGCTTTTTACTAATTTTTTGTAATTATATAGTGTTTGACTGTTTGTGTACTTATTTTTGGGGTTGAAGCGGTTTGGAATTTTTCAACAACTCGCGGGTATTAGAGTACGTGCAAGTGTGCACCACTGCAACTGCCGATATTTTCATGTAGATAGTATTTGTAATAGCTAAGGGTGTGGTGGGTGCCTCATATTGTATCTCGCCTTGCTACTAGTTTCCTAGATCATATGATTTTGTATGTTTTGATTACGGAGTATTATTTTTATACATATTAAAAAATAGAGAAAAAAATGGAAGTATGCACCAGATGTGGCCAGTAGGAAGTGGTAAAATCAGTATCAGTATACTCCTAATAAATAAATTATTAAATAATAAATAGCAAGATTTATATTTTTAGAATGGAAATTATAATGAACTTAAATCGTTAGATACATGAATACATGTGGACCCACCATGCTTCAAATTTAAAACTTAAAATTTTATATCGAAATTAAATATTGGTATTGCATATAGTATTGTGAGTGATGATAACTCAAGTGATTAGAGGTTTAGAGCTTCTCTCCTGATTTCAGATGATTTTGAGATCGATTCTTATTCCACCTTTTGTGGCTCATTCGAAAAAATAAAATAAAAATAGTATCATTGTATTTTTTTGCTTTAATGACCCTTAACAACTTTAATCCATCAAATTTCCCTGTACACATCAAAACATACAAGTTGAGACAAAATTCTAACCCTACTTAACTCATAATTATCATTTTAATTAATGAAATTTTATGACGGAGAATAAGACTAAAGTACAGTGGTATTAGGTAGAATTCTCAAAAATTAGCGATACCACATAGAAAAACCAAAAGTATGTACGATGGTATCATATGGAATTTTGCTTAAATATATGTTCTAATGCTTGATTTTTTTTATATGGTAAGGAATCCACCAATTCACCGGTTGATACTGGGTTACTAACCCTAAACAATTGATCAACTCTTGAACTTTAGGTGGGGGTAAATGGGGAAATTCTTAAGCAAGGAGTTGTGAGAAATCGAAGCCCTCACCACTTTGATAAAAGGTGGGTAGCTCAACAAGCTCACTTACTCTTTGTTCTAATGCATGTTATGTACTATAAGCATGCCACATTAATTTAATAAAAATATATTAAGTAGATTTGAATCCATCACCCTCTTACAATTTAAGATCATGTATTTAGATGTTCGTCGCCACTCTCAGCCCAAACATAATTGTTGTCGCTTTAGCCCACTCAGCACTCCACCATATGGAGTGTTAATTAAAATATTTGAGGATATAGCTCAGCACGGTGAGCCACTCGCGTTGACTTGGATTGTACGATACCAAGATATTTATCTTCTTTTAAATTGTTTGTTTTCTTAGTTTTTGTTATTAACAATTCTTTATGAGAGTTTTCTACTCAATATTTGGGTTCTTTGTCTCCTCTAATGAAAGTATTTTGAAGTTCAATTTTCTTCATCCTTTATGGGGATTAGGAATTAGATTTTAGAAGAATTAATTTATTTTATGAAGACTTATGCGATATCGAATAAGATGTCAAATCGACATGTACACTCAATTGTGTTATGTGGTATTCAATTCAAAAAGAACAACATATTGAAGGACAACGACGTAGAAGACGATAATTCATCAATGTCAAATCTCATTGACGGCCGTATTTTTGTCGAATTAGCTAGAGTCGAATTACAATATTATTTAATTCAATTTGCGTTATATTTGTTAGCTTTGATTTTTTTGTAGATGACATTTGACTCTTTTATCAATGAATTTAACTTATTTTAAAAAGTTGTAATTATTTCTTCGTCACACATTTTCAGGAAGAATTTTAAGCGAATAAACAAACAAATTTAAGAAATAATTTTTGCACCATATAGTTTCACTTTTATACTGTATAATTGCAACATACCTTTTGTGTGCTTTTTGGATGTTCAACCCGGTTTGAAATTAATTAATTTTGGATATTCAAATACCCGACCGGTCTAAGAATTCCCTTTTTGTGTGCTTTGAACATATATATTTGTTCAAATGTCCCGTACGAGATATACTACATTTCCAAATCGAAAACGTCGGATCATGGAACGGATCTAGTTGAACATCCATGAATAGTGTCCAAGGTTTGCAAATTGGACCTTAAACCACTTCAACTAACTTAATTTTTATTATTTATTTAATTTTTTTTTTTGAGAGTTTTTTTTATTTTTTATCAAACCAAGTAAGTTTGTGAAATTAAGCTTACTTCCGGCATAAGAAATCCTCTTCTTTCTTTGAAAAAAAAATTCACAAATATATAGCGAAATACTCCGTAGTCGGTAAAAACTGAAGTACAGTTGTACAGGTGGATTATAAGGTAATTTCAAATTTGTTATTGAGGAAATCGTGGCCGTACAATGGGGGGGATTCGAGAAGGCGAAGGGGTAACTTTTTTTTAACTTTTTCTTAAAATAAAAAACCACTGAAAAATAAAAATAAAAAAATACTATTGAAAGGCGGGACTTAGCTGGAAATAGCGGGATACAGCTGACAGTAGTACGACGGCTGACACTCCGATACGCTACTAAACGTCGCCGTTCCAACTGTCTAAATAACTCTACGCGTGCTTTTCTGATTTGTCTCTTTTTCAAATAATTTTTTTTTTTTAAAAAAAACAATAACTTTTTAAAATTTCAATTTTATTTTTATTATGGTTAATTGCTCAATGCTATAAGCATTAAGCAACCCTTAACTCCTGAAGTTAGGTTGTATATAAGTATTTACTCCGTAATGAGTTCAGATCCTCTAGATTTCAATTTTGGTAGATTTTTAAAATCTGGACTTTTGAAAAACAATCAATGACTAAGTTAATTTCTGCAAAAGTCAAACAAAAAATATTTAAAAACTCCCACTTTCACAACTCTACCAAATTTACCAATCCTAAGCTCTAGATGATCTCAACTACTCCGTAATACATTTTCTAAATTAGTATCAATTAGAGTGACCATCATTGGCACGACCTATTAGCTTGCCCGAAAAATTTATGCAATTTGGCGCACTTAAAAGAACCACTTTTTGTTCAAAATCCCGGCCTGAAAAACTCGTAGATGGCGCGCTAAACCCGTAAAAAAAAAGATTTTGGACACGCTTGCTTGGTTAAGGTCTGACTCATAATTTTGATCACTTACGGTATAAATTTAGTAAAAATACTTTGATCAAGGTAATTAATACAACCTTTGTCCCCTAAAAAACCGCTCCATTTTGTATGTGAGTACTACTCGATCATATTGTTACTTTGACCATGTTTTATCTCTGTCCATATTTTATCTCTATTATATAAGGGAAGGGGTGATGTCGTCGCAGTGTCCAAGTGAATTACCACACTACCCAGCTATCCTTACTCATCTTTTATAATTGTTACTTGTTAGTCAAATAAGAAATAATTTTGTCATTTCTGTATTAAAATCTCTCAGAATGATGTTTGATTTGTAAAATCATTAATAGCTTTTTTGTAAAACAATCAATAATCACAATTTAATATATATTATATAACTTAAAGTTTACAACCTCATTGCCTATCCCTTACTATTAAAAAAGGTTATAGTTAATTAATAATTACATATCCCTAACTATGAAAATTAGATTAGATATTTGTGGTTAAATATGTTTGATTTCGTTTTAAATAAATGATGAAGATTGCACATTTGAAATCTATTTATCATTAATTACAAACCTAAGTATACATTATTTGTAGATTTCTCTTTCTTTTTATAGATTAGTGTATAGCTATTTTTTATTTTTTTTTTACACTGAAAAACACAAGGGGTGCATGATAATTACGTCCCCTATCTTTACGCCCTGTGCTAGGTGGGGGCACATACTATGTTGCTTTACCTAGTTAGGGAACGAATTTTTCATACACCCCTTGTATTTTATGATATAAATATTAATTTGAGGCGGCCACCATGATCATCGTCATCAACATAATGTCCACTTAATGTCTAGTATAGGTGCGCCTAAGTGATAATTCGATTGCGGATAATTTTTTGAGGAAGTTGAGAAAGATAGTAGGAAATCCGAGCGAGGGAATTTTTTATTTTTTTGCAAAAAATGTGAATGATTTTGAGTAAATTTTCGGGTGCTGTTTCCCAGTTTACTGTCAATAATTAACAACAAAATGTTTGTCATGTTAGAATTTCTGTAAATGGTAAATTGTGAAATAAATCATATAGATTTATATTTGATACTGAAAAGGCAACATTTAATTTAACAGGAAAAAAATAAATAAAATTCAAAACAGGAACTGCTTCTTTAAAGAAAGCTTATGTTTGTAATGCCCAATGAGAAGTATAATCACTGTTAGCGTAACATTGCATATGAGATAGAGTCTCAATATTATAACACGAGAATAACGCCTCATCAATTCAAATAATTATATTACTCTCAACATATAAAACATAATATAATTATGTGGGGTCTTATTTGATTCGTCTCAATAAAAAATTGAATAATATCCAATTAGAATTTTGTACTCCGTAATAGCCAATTTTGTATTTATTACTAATCATCTGCCTCAAAAAAAAAATCTTTACATAACTTTACATTTAAGATGATAAGCTAAGGTATAATAATTAACCTATTATTATTAATTATAATAGGTTAATTATTATACATTCAAATTTTTTTTTTCCTTCAAAAAAAAAACAAAAAAACTATACATTCCTCTAGGCTCTAACCTATAAAGTGGAGGAGGATCAAGTCATAGCTCAGTGGTTAGGCCTTCAGAAATCCAGGCACGAGGTTCTGGGTTCGATTCTCACCGCACGCATTTGCGAAGATTCCTTATTATCCCCTTACAGATGCGTGTGTTGGATTCCAAGAGTACGTCAAATTGAATGTTGTTTTAACATGTTTAAAATTAGTACTAAATCAACCGATATGAAGTATAAGCATTCCAATTCAATTATCAACATAGAATAATATATGTAATATATATTATACGAGCATAAGATTATATACCCTACACATGAATACATGATCACTTGATCAGCACCTTTAAAAAAAAAAAAGGAACATATATATTTGACTTCATGCCTTTACAAATTGCTATTCCCCCACTATTATTTGCTACAACAAGCATTGCTATAATAAAGTAATAAATATTAAAGACACTATAGCTTAGGACCAATATATATATATATAGTTAATTCATATCATCATAATAAATATTGTAATATATAGTAGCAACTAGCTAGCAACTAATTTGCATGTGAATTTATATATTAAAAAAGGAGCACGTTTACCTTGTAACTTTGCTCATAGGAGTAAAAGGTCTCAATCAATGAGTCAAATAAACAATGAATTCCACCACTTTATTCCACACCCAAAATGAAACCCACCAACTCTCCCAAGAGTCAAGGGCAAAATTATTACTAAAAATCACCATCTCCTTTAATGTCTCTTATTAAATCTCATCATATATAGCTAATCAAATTTTTGAACCTCATAACAACAATGGTTAATTATGTCATCCCTTCATCATATATATATATATATATATATATATATATATATATAGGAATAGGATCGTGTGAGAAAGAGTGCTTTAGGTGAGAAAGGTTTTTATGTGAGAAAACCTCTGCACCGTTGACAATTTTAGATCTAAGGGTTGATGTTTAATCTTTATTTTTTTAGTAAGGGCAAATTGGTAATTTAATTTGATTCATAAATTTTTAATTTTTTGATTTAAAAAATCTTTTTTTAAAAAAAATGTTACGTTTTTTTTTTATAAAAAAAATCATATATTTATTTTTTTAAAAAAATATGCTTTTTAATAATTTTTTTTTTAAAAAAAATCTGCTTTTTTTATAAAAATTTTTGTTAAGTTTTATTCCTGATTTTTTATTATTTTTTTTTAAAAAAACTATTTTTTATATATAAAATTTATTTTTTTTAATCTAAAATTCTACTTTTTTTTTTTGTTCGGAAGTAAATCTTAATATGCTCCAAATTTTATGAGTCATGTTCTAAAATTTTTACGACATGTTCATAATTTTATAAGCTTTGTTCTAATTTTTATACACCATGTTCTAAATTTAAAAACCCATGTTACAAAGTCATCATATTCTAACGTGTATATATGCTTAAAATATAAAAAATATTAAAAAGCCATATTTTAAAGTAATTTATTGTTTCTTTTATTTTAAATAGATAAATTATTAAAAAAATTATATATCATGTTCTAAATTTTATAAGATATTTTCAAAACTGTATACAATAAGTTTGAAATTGAATAAACTTATTTATAAAAAATAAATAAAATGATACAATTATAATAAAATTATTGACCTTTTATACAAAAAAAATATATAATAAAATATATACCTGAACATATTATTTCAAAATATTCTTAATATTTTGTATTGAGGTTGATCTATGGAACCCGTAAAAAATAAAAAAAATAAAATAACTTATTTAATGTTCTAAATTTTATTAACCATATCCTAAATTTTATATGGTATGTTCTAAATTTTATATGACATGTTCTAAATTTTATATGACTAATTGACTATATGAGAGGATAACGGTTTAACAAATTCCAAATTTTAGTTGTTTTTTTGATAAAACATAAATTTAAGTTTTTTTTTTATAAAAATAAATTTTATTTTTTTTGATAAAAAAATTAGTTATTTTGATAAAAAAATAAATTTTAGTTTTTTTATTAAAAAAATAAATTTTAATTTTTTTTGGATAAAAAAATAATTTTTTTTATTTATCCCCTAACAAATAGGGGTTAGTTACGTAAGTTTTTTTAGTTAAAAAAATACATTAAATCCTAACCATTAGATCTCACTGAATCGATGTTCTAGATATATTCTCACATAAACAACCTTTCTCACCTAAAGAGCCTTTCTCAAAACTTTTACTAAAAACCTAACCTAAGTTGCAAACTAAAAACTTTTACTTATGAGCGTCAGATTTAGATCAATAATAGTGATTAATTTTGTTAAAAAAATTCTAATCCGCATCTTCGAATTATGACTGCGTGTGTATATATATAAGTAAAGATGTTCGTCATCTTCTTGATCTTCTTTATTCGAATTATACCAGATTTAGAATGCAGTTCGATCATGATTAAATCTGCTTGATGTTCGAATCTTCTTAATGCAGTTCGAATTTTACCACCATAATCTTTAATTCGAATGATAGATTCAAAGATAGTTTGAATGTAGTTTGAATATTAATTTTACGAAATTTAAGGTTTCAAGTCTTATATGTACCATTTTAATATTGTATGTACCCTTGACATTTTATATGTACCCTTGTTATTTTCGAATAATAGTTTTACGAAATTATATGGTTCGACTCTTATATGTACCATTTTAATGTTGTATGTACCCCTGATATTTTCGAATAATAGTTTTACGAATTATATGCTTCGAGTCTTATATGTATCCTTTTAATGTTGTATGTACCCCTGATATTTTATATGTACCCCTGATATTATCTTCGAATATTGATAATTCATGATGTCGAAGAAAACATGATGAGGAAGATTATGTTACCAGATGAAGAAGATATTAATGATGATAAATGAATACAGCTGCAACATTAATGGAGGATGATCGAAGATGTATGAGCATATAGATATTGAGACCTGATAACTTCAATGGAGGAGAGAAAGGTGTGATTTGTTTTTTTTTTATAGGAAAGAGAGAGTGCAATTTTTTTCTTTTGGAGAGAGATCAGTGCGTTTGTGTTGACAGAGGAGATAAAATGCTTTTAATTTAAATCAGATCAACGGATGAAATCAAAATAAGTTAAATCAACGGTTAGGATCTTTGGTTTTTAGTTTTCAACTTAAGTTAGGTTTTTACATGATCCTATTCCTATATATATATATATATATATATATATTACCCCCTTCGTAACATAAAGATTTCAACAATTGTTTTTTCACGCATTTTGAGGAAGAGATTTGAGGGTGTATACGACCAAATTAATCAAAATAATTTTGATATTGGTAACTTATAATCACATTCTTATTTGTATTAAAATCATTTTGATTAATTTCATCGTTTAGAACCTCAAATCGCTTCTTCAAAATGCGTGAAAAAATAAATGTTGAAATCTTTATGTTACAGAAGAAGTACTATTTTTGTCTTTTAGGGTGCGTTCTCTTCAACTTATTAGACCTGAACTTATCTGAACTGATTTAACTTATTAGACCTTATTTAACTTATTAGACCTTATTGGAACTTATTAGACCTTATTGGAACTTATTAAACCTGATTGAAACTTATTGGAGCGTATTTTATATGATTGAAACTTATTGGAGCGTATTTTATATGATTGAATAAAATAAATTAATAATAATAATGATGATGATAATAATAATATTCTATACATTTGAACCTATGTTTTTTTTATTGTTGAATTACGTTCAAGAAGGTAATAATAATTAGTATATCTTTTTTCAAACCCATTATTAATTAATATTATCAATTCCAATAACAACTTATCTACATATTTAGTTTTTCTTAATTCACTTGTAGTAAAATTAACAAACTAGAACGGATTGAATAATAATAATATGGAGGATGGGTAAAGTTTAATTTGGACCAAAATTAATAATAATAATAATATGGAGGATGGGTAAAGTTTAATTTGGACCAAAATTAAATCAAACCCAAAATAAAAAATAACTTATTAGACCTTATTGGAACTTATTAGACCTTATTGCAACTTATTAGACCTTATTGGAACTTATTAGAACTTATTGGACCTTATTGCAACTTATTAGACCTTATTCAACTTATTAGACCTGGTATAACTTATTAAAACTTATCTGAACTTATTGAACCTGAAACTTATTTTTTAAAGGGGAAGAGAACGCACCCTTAATTAAACACATAATTAATGTATTCCATTTTGTTAGTTACGCTTTGTCTTTTTTCTCTCTTTAGAAAAATTCCAAACAAAACTAACAAATAGGAGCGGGATGTAACTACTTATGAAGGATAATTTGGCCACTTGTTTATTGGATTAATTATGGCATCATTTGAGGATATAATAAATTACATTAATAGAACTTCATATTATAATATAATGCACGGGAAACCCAATACTGGTCGATAATTAATACGAAAAATTTAATCAAATGATCATCATAAAGATAGATGAAATAGGTATATAAATCTAACAAATATAAACGAGTTTATAAAAATTTATTAAGTAATGATGATTTGACTTTAATTTATATTTAGGGTCCGTTTACTAGAGCAAAAAATATTTTCCTATTTACATCGTTTATTTTGGTTGAAAAAATAAAATGTAAAATTTTGGGTGAAAACTCAATTTACACCCTATTGGAAACATTTTCTCAAAATTTGGGAGTAAAACTTGTTTTCCGTGCAAGTAAACATTGGAAAATTTATATGAAAATGAGTTTTCCAAAGTAAAATATTTTTCATGGAAAATCATTTTACATCGAAAATGTTTACACCAAAGTAAACGGATCCTGAACAATGGTTTATAACTACTCAACCCTTTTTCCTTTGTTTCTTATGTTTTGACCATTTTGCTCACACAAGAAATTTCAAACATAGAAAAATTAAAGTGAAACGTATAAAGTATTTTTAAAGAATTATTCAAGATAGTGCTAAAATAAAGTGGCAAGCTAAAGAAGCACGAAAATAAGATTCAAACTAACCAAAACTAAATCAAATGTCTCATTACTTAAATATGAACCTAATCAAATCCAATATGAATGACCCACATTTACTATTCTACTTCTAGAGGAATACTTAACACTAACTCGACTTTACATATATATGATTACTATCGCGTTTAATTCTTTATGTTTTCTTTTTTATTTGTTACATTTAATTATAATTTTACCCGATAATTTAATGAAAGTTGATCGATAGTGGATTTATATTATAGAAGCTTTTTCAACAAACAGGTTATTTTTAATTTATTTGATTAATGCTCACGAGCATTTTTTTTAAACATAAAATAATTGCTTCGTTCAACTTAGGAATAATAAGAATAACTTAGGAATAATAAGAACGCTTGTTATATATAGAAAATTATTAAATACAGGAAATAAATAAATGTTCAAAATAAAATATGTAATAAACAATAAAGAACGGAGGCAACATTCATTGTTGTCTTTTTAATTAATCTACAATAAATGCACACCATTATTATCATTTTTTTTTTTGAAATACCATTATTGTCAATCCTAAATCTTAGATAATGAGTAATAAATATAAATAATAATAAATAATTTAATTTAATAATACAGTAATATTATGATAACGCTTTCATTTTATTTATTTATAAATAAATTGAGGGAGAATTTGCCACACTTGAAAATTTCACCCTAGAAAAACGAAAAATATTGCGAAATATACGAGGGCAAAAGAGTAATTCAACCAACCAAGGGTATAAGTAACTATCGGTTAGCTTTCCAACACTACTTAGCGCAACCCAAGTCCCTTCTTTCACTCTCCTTTTTCCCTTCTCTCTCTCTCTCTCTCTCTTTCTTTTTTTTTTTTTCTCTCTTTATTACTAAATTTTTTTAATTTAATTTAATTTAGTTTTCTCTCTGGGACATTTTGTCGAGCAGGTGGCATTCATCGCCGGTAAACCACCGTTTAAAGCAAATATCACCCAAAACTGAGTCACCCCCACTTCATAACTCAACATTTCAGATCAACTCAGGTCAATAACGTCGTCGTTTTGGCCTTTAAAAAAATGAGAAATAAGGAATTGTTATTATTTTCGGGGGTTTGAAACGAAAAAAAAGAAAGAAAAAAAAAGTTCGAAAAAAAAGGAGAAATGGGGAAAGTGGGGTTTAGTTTAGCGGTGGGAATAGCGGTGGTAACGTGCGTTGTGGCGGCGGGTGTGGTGGGGAAAAGAGTGAGAAGTAGGAGAAAGTGGGGAAGAGTTGTGGGTGTTTTGAAAGAATTGGAAGAAGCTTGTGGGACCCCTGTTAGCAGATTAAAACAAGTTGTTGATGCTATGGCCGTTGAGATGCATGCTGGTTTAGCCTCTGAAGGTGGTTCTAAGCTCAAAATGTTGCTCACTTTTGTTGATAAACTCCCCAATGGGTATCACATTCTTCACTTTTTACCAATGATTTTGTGTCTGTTTTTGTTTGATGATGCCAATTGATGATGATGATGATGATGTTTGTCATTGATTCTGTATTAAAGGGTTTTGAGTTGCAGCCTTCTATCTTTCTTTTTTTGGTTGATTGCAAGTAATACATTCATTGGACTGTTTGCTGATTGGGGAATGTGGGATAGGTTGAATCTTTAATTTGTTCAATTGATTTACCCCTTTAATTTTCTGGGGTTTTCAAGTATTTTCAAGAAAAATTGAGGGTTCTACATTGGTTGGTTGATCGCATTGTGATATATTTGCTTTGATTTGTTGCCCTTTTGCATATTAATACTCATTTCCATATCAAACCTTTTTCAATTTTTTTTGAACAGTGTTTTCTTCTCATGATATGAAAATGTCTCCTTTTCTTGTGGTTACTGTTTAAGCATTCAATCTGGGTGATGTGGTTGGGTGAGATCTAAATTAGTTTTACTGTGAAAAAAAAAATTGCACTTTGGAAATGTAGATGCTTGTTGATTTTATGGGGTTGGTGAAGTCCCACTACCACTAAAAGAAAAAGAAAGGAGATTTCCAAAATGTGATGCATTCTGTTTGTTCTCTGATTAATGATGTACTATATGCTGCCCAATGAGGGTAAAACTGCTCTTTTTACTGTTCATATTTCCTCTTGGTTTGATACTATCCTCATGTAAGTTAATGGTTTTGGATGCACTTGACAGTTGACACTCTTCTTGATTTTTCATGATAAAGGTTATTTGTTACAGTATATGAATGTGTAATGTGGCATTCTGAAACCCCAATTTCTCAACAGTTCTTGCTATGTATGTGAATGCATGCACTAAATTAGTGAATCATAAGTTATTTTAACTCCTTTAGCGACGTGGTAATGAAATCAAACCCCATTTTGTACGTATTTTAAAAATGAGATTTAAGGGTGTAACTGGACGAATTAATCAAAATTATTTTAAGGGGAGTTATTCTTGTTTCTATTATAATTACTTTGATTGATTTGCTCATTTACACTGTTAAATCATTTCCTTAAAATGCTTTTCTTACACGTAACGAGGGCAGTATTTGGAATGAATTGATATGCGCAAATTGCAAATTGTTGGCCATTGTGTTGGTAGATATCTTACACTGCCGTAGGGTTTGTAGTTACTTTGTTTGAAACCTTTTACTTTTCTTACGGAGTATTTATATACGGATCGGAGTACTATATTAGTCCGTGTTTCGTAGTATCTCGTTTCATATTATTTACAACAACCAGACATCTCTCCTTTTTACTATTTTATATTAAACCGTTGCAAACAACGTGAGACGGAGTTAGTTTTAACTATTGTTGTTACCTTTTTTATTTTGTTTTAGTGAGTTGTGTTCTACCCCATATGCAAGTATATATACTCTCTCTGAGTATTTTTTAATGGATTGAGAGGGACTGTGGCAGTCATATTTCTGTTGAATGTGTGGGTTTTTTTCCCTTTTCTCTGAAGTTGTCACAGTTGACAGCCTGTTGCCATTGTATGTGGACCTCACCAATCACCACTGTAAAAGGGCAATATTGACATTCTTGGAGTTATATTGTCCTGATTACAGTGACTACAAGCTGTTGTTTTCTAACCCGGTTTTTTTTTTCTTACCTTTTGACCTCTTAATATGTGTGGTAGCTTCTTGAAGGTTATTGGTTGTGGACCTTGTAGCTTTATTTTAAAATTTATTTTTACAATGCTGATTACGGGCTGCATTTGCCAGAGAGTGAATTATCTGTAATTGTCTTTTTGCTTATGTCTCTTATACACCCCATTGATTACTTTTTTGTTTAGGAGTGAAAAGGGATTATATTATGCACTAGATCTTGGAGGTACTAATTTTAGGGTCTTGCGGGTTCAGCTCGAAGGACGAAGACCCGGTCTCGTTAAAAATGATGTTGAGAGGAAGCCTATTCCCGAGCATTTAATGACTAGCACCAGTGAGGTTGCCCATTCTGTCTTGTAATCGTCCTACGTAATTTGTTGATCGGAAAATCAGCTTTATTTTTTGTTTGTCGTTGTTGCAGGATCTGTTTGATTTCATTGCCACATCGCTAAAGGAGTTTTCCGATCAAGAGGACAAGGATTTAAGTCTTTCTCCTCCCTCAAGAAGGGAACTCGGTTTTACCTTTTCATTTCCTGTGAAGCAATTATCTGTTTCTTCCGGGATTTTGATGAAATGGACGAAAGGGTTTTCCATTCGTGACATGGTCAGTGTGTAAGCGCACAATGTTCACACTTAATTTGCTAGTATATTTAACATTTATGATTAATTTATATATTTATTTTGTGATTTTTTTTCTTTGGTATATGCTTCGCTTGATTTAGTAAAGCTTATTGTTACGTAAGTAGTTCCGATTTTTCCATTTGTTTATTATGTTAATTGAATCATGTGTCCTTAAAAAAAAAAATTGAATCATGTGAATTTTGTGTCCTTTGTTTTCTTTGATATGACTCAAACTTATTTTTTTTAGGGTAATGCAGTGCTGTAAATAAGCATTAATGCAGTGCTGTAAATAAGCATTAATTACAGTTCGTAAATTCATAATAATTTAAAATTCATGCCAAAATCATGCGTAGTTTGGTGTCACAAATGTGTGATTTAGATGAATGTTATTATTTTTTACAGCCCTAAGGGCTATATATTGAATTTTTCATTTTTCAATTCGAATTCTTAAATTTCTTGTTTCCCAGGTAGGGATTGATGTTAGTGAATGCTTGCGTCAAGCAATGTCTAGACAGGGCCTAGATATGCATATTGCAACCTTGGTAAGTTCATCTTTTATGGTTAATTTCTTTGTCAATGTCTTTGTTTATGGCAAGTTGCATGAGATTATCCATTGGTGATCAGTGGAAAATTGACTGCTTAACGTCTAGGGCTTCATTTTTTTCTCTGTCTAAGCTGGTGTTTAACATGTTACTATATTCTAGCAGAAGAAACCTCTGCAACTGGTATTTATGTATTTTCTTTGCTCTGTCGTAAAAATAATACATTACTTCGTAGTTGAGTGTAAGATGCACACGAGCATGCAGTGCGGTCAGTTGTTGTGTCCATGTTGAAGAGTACAACTTCTTCCTATTCATTGTTAAGCAGGTAAATGATACTGTGGGAACTTTGGCACTTGGACATTATAATGACGAGGACACTGTTGCTGCAGTGATCATTGGGACTGGAACAAACGCCTGCTATTACGAGCGGGCAGACGCCATCATTAAGTCTCAAGGCCTTCCTTCATCTTCAGGAGGCATGGTATATTTCTTCAACCTTACCTATGATGATTATCCATTTTTACATTTTCCATTCATTTATAGTTGTCTTAAATCATTCAGGTTGTGAATATGGAGTGGGGTAACTTCTGGTCGTCCCATTTGCCAAGAACTACATACGATTTTGAGTTAGATGCCGAGAGCCCTAATCCAAATGATCAGGTTCGCTCCTTTTTTTTTTTGATTGTCTTAGATTACTGGAAAGTGATATACATAACCCTTGTTTAAAGAGCTAAAAATGGTAAATTTTAGTTAAATGAAACATTTATTATATGGATTTACGTGTGATTTTGGCATGCATTCCCAGATTTTTACTATTATCGAGTATATTAAATGTTGATGCATATATCATTACCCGAGATTATTAAAGAACAAATGGTTAACACAAGTGCTCTGTTGCTGCAGGGTTTTGAGAAAATGATCTCTGGAATGTATCTTGGTGAGATTGTGAGAAGAGTCATACTAAGGATGTCCAAAGAGTCCGATGTATTTGGACCGGTATCTCCTAGCTTATGTGAACCTTTCATCTTTAGGTATATTATATACTGATGACCGTTAGACTGTCTTCTCCTGCCTTCTGTTTTATCCTCTTCCTTGTGTGAGATTGTTTTTAAAGGCTTATTTGTTAATAATAAAGATTAATAACCATATGTTTTTCATAATATTGAAATAACTATCTTATCAAAAATATTAGTTTAAATACCATCCTATGATTCACTTTTGTTAAATTTCTTCACCTTGTAAGTATTTTGCCCAAAATATTTGTTTGTGGAGCTTAGATTTTATGAACCCTTGTTATAATTGTTTGTATTGGCAAAAAAAAATAAAATACCTCTCTTAAGGGTAAAAACTTTGTAAAATTTGAGCTTTGCAAATGAATTTTTCCGGTGAGATTATCAAGGTGGTGAAGTTCAACAAAAATGAAACGTAGGGTGGTTATTCAAATATTTTTTTTCATACGGTAAAGTATTTCAAAATTTCGAAAAACGTAAGCTAACCTTATTAACAAAAAAAGCCCTTTTTAAAAATTAGATTTATGATGAATAAATACCAATGCAGGACGCCCTTGATATCGGCAATGCATGAAGACGAGTCTCCTGATCTGAGAGAAGTAGCAAAAATCTTGGAGACTCTCGGGGTAATGTTTGACTGTTGAATCCTGTGAAGTTAATCGTACTGCTAAATTAAATTACTTGTTTTTACCGCTTTTCTACTTCATTCTCCTCCTCAGATTCATGATGTCCCTCTAAAAGTCCGGAAACTAGTAGTAAACATATGTGACGTGATAACCCGTCGGGCAGCCCGGCTAGCGGCTGCTGGGATTGTCGGGATACTGAAGAAGATTGGCCGAGATGGAAGTGGTGGGGTTGCTAGCAGCAGAGCCAAAGGCCCAAGCAGCAGCAGCAGCAGTAGGTTAAAAAGAACAGTGATTGCAGTAGAAGGCAGCTTGTATTCAAATTACAGGGTGTTCAGAGAGTACTTGAACGACGCCGTGGCCGAGATTTTGGGTGAGGAACTCGCCTCCTATGTGATCCTGAAGGTCACCGAAGACGGGTCGGGCATCGGAGCAGCTCTGCTCGCAGCTGCATATTCTTCGTCTGAGACTGTTGATTCATGAAAAAACAGAAGCAGAAAGACAGGGACCGCGGTGCCTTATACATATAATGTGTGCATATAAAAATATATAATATTATTTTTACATAATACAAGTATAGTATAGGCCTTTGTACAAAAAGATGTAGAATTCATTGGGGGGTTGGTCCATATCATATGTATTCAATTTATATTTGGGTAAGTAGTATAAGGGCTTTGGGGGTATTGTGCAGCAGTTAGCAGGGGTGTTTCTTTTCTTTCTATTTGTTATTGGTATAGCACAAGTGTAATATTTGCCAAGAATAGTGTAATTTGTTGGTGACTTGAGGTGTGTATTGTGTACATATAAGTATGCATGTTTATTCTCTCCTTATCATCAAAAGCTCTTCAATTATTCTATTGTTGTTGTGCACTTGTGCGGGTCGAGCCGAGTAGTAAGCTGTTCGAGTTAGGCTTGACTAATATTAATCGAGCTCGAGCATAACCGAGCTTTAAAAAACCTTGTTCGAGCTTGGCTCGTTTAATTTTTTAATGTTTGAGCTTGGCTTGAGCTGCTCGTTTACATCTTAGAGCTCGAACTGAGTTATAAACGAACATATGTTTAAATGAGCTTAAGAGCTTTGTAATTTTACCTTTTGGCCAAGCATAAGTAATACTCCGTATAAAATATAAAAATTTAAAAGTATAATACAAAGTATGATATTATTCCAAATTTATAACCAAGACAAAGTATGATATTATTCCAAATTTATAACCAAGACAAAGTATGATATTTAAATGATACGTAATATAAATAAATAAATAAATTTTAAAATTGGTAGTATATAAATGAGTTTTTGACGAGTATTAAATGATTACAAACGAGCTTATTAACGAACTTGAACGAGCTGTTCACGAACCTTAACGAGTCGAGTAATACCTTTTTCGAGTAAAACTTTTTTATTAATTGAGCTTGAAAATTTTGCTCGGACTCATTTATTTATATACGAACAAGTTTTGACCGGGTTTGTTCGCGAGCTGTTCACGAGTGTATTGACTCATTAACATCCCTATGCGGGCGGTGATTTCCACAATCCTCATCTCTCACATAAAATATGGAGTGTGGATTTTTTTGGGTGTCTAAAAATTAGTTTCCCACTCGTCTATGTACATTTAAAAATTCGTTAATATTGGTCAATGAATTTGAAATTCCTTGATTTCCTTCTATTGTGGAAGTTTGTGCTATTATAATAGAAAAAAATTCATATAAATAATCCTAACTATTGGACGTCTTCCAATATTCGTCAATTGACTTAGGTAACCTATTGTAATCGGTCACTAATTCGTAAAATATTCGTTATCATTCATCTTTCCCTATTTATTGTACTTGCCTATACATTCCTCCCTTTCTACGAAGGAGATCGGAGCCGTTCAAAAGTTAGTATGGACTAATATCATAAAATTACCCTATAGTTTGGATTATACTGTAATAACCTATAGTTGAGATTAATATTGAAAGACCTGTAATAATTGGGATTATTTATATGAATTTTTCCATTATAATATTGCTTAACTTCTTGTTATTGTTACATTTGTATATATGTCTTCTCATTTTTACTATCTACCTTGGTTTTTTTATACAAGGTTACGGAGTATTTTTTATAAGATATGCATGGTTAATCCAACTTTTAAAGTTATATTAGGCCTTTGATGAGATCGTTTCACATTCTTACTATATAAAATTGAGTTTTAAGGAAAAAAATTGCAGGTTTCCAACAATTTTTGTAAGTTTTTTTAAACTTTACATTGTGAAAAATGATCTTACAATAAATCCTTGTTACCAAAGAATTGCATTATATATTTGGTCTCTTGTAATTCTTGAGTGGTATTAAGCCTTCAAAAATGAATGTTAATTTGTGAATACAATAACCATTTACTCCTTTCATTTCGTTTTTAGACAGTTGTAAGTTGTAACTTTTTTTATGAGAGAAAAAAAGTTAAACGTTAAATAATAAAAATCGGATCATATCGGAAATTGGATATCTAATCTAAAATTTTGAATATGCGGAAATTTAAAATATTTATTATTTGGATCAAACTTTACCGGTCCATTTTTTTGGATGATTGGATCGAATAGCCAAAATGAGCAGCTTGAATCCGTGGTAGATGACTTTGGTTAATATCTAAGATGTTCCCAATGACAAATCAACCTAGTAATTACTACTATCATCAAACCAATTTTGGAATTAAAGAATGCCTTAGTCTTTCTAAAATTGGCCATTTCCAACTCAATTTATACAAAAAATAAAAATTAAAAAAAAAATCAAATGTTAGATGTTCATGTTTAATTTTGCTTTAATTTGTCTATACATTTTTTTTGGAACATTGTCTATACATTTTTGGTTATTGCACCATTACATTACAACTTGCAATCCATTTTTTTTTTTTAAAATCCAGTAATATTTTGTGTTTTCCCTTTTTCTCATTAGGTTTTCTATTCCCATTTTTAATTAAAAAAAAAAACACAAAGGAGAAAGTCTTGCTGACTTTGAAACTAGCCGTTGGAAAAGGACACCTTGAAATTACAATCACACCTCTCTAACGTTCAATTCAATTTATATAAATAAATCATTATTATCATTTTTCCTTATTTATTTTTATTTCTTTCTTTTTGTCATCCTCAAAATTTCGCAGTGTTTAAAAACTCAATTCCATCTTCATCTTCTCATACTCATTTCTCCATCTCTCTCTCTCTCTCTCTACAAAGAAAGTAGAAGAAGAAAGAAAGAGAAAATTCAAACTTCAATCTTCAAATTCAAACTTAAACTGACTTCTCTCTCTAAGAATGACGATGAACGGCGGTTATTCTGACAACACTCCGACAACAGCTCCGGTGGCTAATCCGGCGAAGCAAAACATCGCTCCGGTTAAAACCGCCGATACTCAATCTGTTCTTAAAAGGTTCATTCTGTTACTTGTAGTTACTAATGATTTTGTCGAAAAATTCAGGACATAGGTTTTGTACGTTATGCTGATTATTCGAGTGTTGCCCTTTGTTTTATGTTGATTTGGGTTTTGATTGGATTTTCTTGATTTAGTTTTTTTTTTTTTTTAAGTAAAGAACAATTAGGGTTTTCCATTTTAGGGTTTGTAAATTATTCTTGTTTCTGATGATTTCTTCCGTGCTTTCTTGTGTTTGCGAAACAGGTTGCAGTCCGAATTAATGTCTCTCATGGTAATTAATTCACAATCATAAACTTTATAAATTCAAGTATAGTTGAAAGTTTTAGAAATTCTAAATCTGAAAACTGAAATTGTTTGTTTTGTTTGATTTTGGGTGAGATTAGATGAGTGGTGATCCAGGAATCTCAGCATTTCCTGAAGAAGATAACATGTTCAATTGGAAAGGGACAATTCATGGAAGCAAAGACACAGTTTTTGAAGGAACTGAATATAAATTGTCACTTACTTTTCCAGCTGATTATCCTTTTAAACCACCCAAAGTCAAATTCGAGACTGGTTGTTTCCACCCTAATGTTGATGTTTTTGGTAACATCTGCTTGGATATCCTTCAGGTAAATTCAATTAATGTCTATATTCTTGTTTATTTATCTTGTTCTGCTTTTAATTGTTGTTTCTGTTATAATTTAATGAAATATTTTTTATTTTTGATTCATGTAGGATAAATGGTCATCTGCTTATGATGTGAGCACCATATTGCTATCTATCCAAAGTCTGCTTGGAGGTAATTTAATGTTTTTACAAAGCCATTTAAATCATCTCAATTCTGGATTTGTATTTCTTCACATTAATAGTAATAGTGAAATGTCGTTCAACGGTGAGACCAGTTCTTGCCTAGAAAAGTTTAAAACAAAATTTGTAAAAGTTATTGAAAATATAACTATTTATATGTTTTCTATAAATTTTGCAAGTTTTTCTTTAGCTTTTCCCATTAACACTTAATCTTACGGCGAGGCTGTATCACCAGAGTATTTGTATAATAGTAATGGATTCTGAATGCAGAGCCTAATACAAGCTCACCATTGAACACACAAGCAGCAGCACTTTGGAGCAATCAACAAGGTTGGTGGATTGGTTACTGGTTTAGTTTTGATTTCAGAATAATAATAATGATGAAGAAGAAAGATTATATAATTAAATTGACTTTTTTTTTTTGTTTTTGTAAATGTTGTTGGATTGCAGAGTATAGAAAAATGGTGGAGAAGCTTTACCAGAAAACTTGAACAAACAGCTTAGGAAGTGTTTGCATTGTTTGTGTGTAATAGATGGGTAGGTTGGTGATAAGGTTGGGTTGGGTGGTTTGGGAGCATTGTTCATTGATGATGAGTGTTGAATTGAAACGACATTATTCTTTCTGTTTCAATCATCAATGTGCCAATCATTTGTTACTGTATTACTTCTCATTATTTTTTTTCTTCTTAATAATACAATCTCTGTCACCTTCCTTCTTGTCTCCTTACATATATACTTTTTTCTAACTACCAATATCTTGGTAAATACAAACAAGAACAACAATTAGCTTATAACCTACTAAAACTACTCTAGCAATTCATGTTGATTACAAGTTATACTATATATAATGGAAATGTATATAAATAAATAAGAGGTTCCTTTGTAAGTTAAAGTCACATGGCATTATCACAAGCTTTACAAGTTACTATTTGTTAGCAATTCACGTTGATCACAAATTACAAGTCACAAGCTTTATGAAAAATAAATGAGAAAATACGGTTCTCACAAGGAAAGATAAATGTGCGCTTTCTTCAACTTATGATATCTGATTTTATATGGTTTGACTTGACAAACATGTTCAGAATTGATGAAATCTGATTAACCTTGGCAAGCCTTGATAGCGCTAGTAAAATCTTATTAGAATTTATTAGTCATGATTGGAACTTATTAACTTTGACCTAGCTTGATATGCCCTAATTACTGATAAAATAAGTTGAAGAGAATGGATCCTAAATAATTGAACATAAAACTTCAAAATTTCAACATTACAAGTACAACATATGCTTACCTACATGGTATAATTAAAATTTCTTTTTTCTTAAGACATAATGGAGAAAATTCTATCAAAAAAGATATTGTCATGAAATTGACACAATTTGAAAATAAATTATAAAATAAATGATAATATAGCGAACAAGTTATTCATCAAAATTTTATAAGCAAAATCGAACATACATACGTTTGATATTACCTATACATGGTGTGTTGTTGGGCAAAATAATATTCACTCTGTAACACATTAATGGAAACAATTCATTTTATATGCACTTTACAGTCCGTTTGATAGTCGGTCATAAATGCTGATAATGAGAATGCATTTATAACTAAATTTGAAAGGGTTGATGATGTTCGACCCTCTCTGAGCTGAAGAAGATCACCACCTGAGATCTTGCTTCACCGCTAAATCAAATTGTATACTCGCACGATAAAATGTAGCTTATCTGCAATGAATTCTACACTAAATTTAAATTGAAGTGAAAGATTAAATAGTCTGTCACAAAAATTTTACTCGATTGTTAATTTAAATTAAGCATTATACTTTAGTACTCTCAAGTCTCAAATATCAATCACTCTTTGAAAATGTATCTTGTTTAGTACCCAAATTGTTGACAATGAAGGAAAATGTTAATTATAGCCGCAAGATTTTGTCTTCCTCGTCAATTTCACCTTTAGAGTTGACCACTCTCAAAGTCTATCATTGTGGAGAATCCACTTTAATTGAATCGAAAAGATATCTCAAATAGATTGAGGTACGAGATTCGATCCTCACCAATGACAATATCCCCGGACAAATGCTAGTGTGGGATTACTATGATAGGAGCTACAAACTCAAGAAATGGGATTACCTAATCTACCTTATTATGTAAAAAATAAAATAAAATTACAGAGTATTAAAAAGAAAGAAACTGAGAATCAAAATGTCTACTCAATTTTAATTGAAACTAAAGTATTTGTACACTAATTCTAGTCAATATATATATATATATATTTTTTAAAAACAGATTAAAAAAGGGCAATAAGAAAATTGGAGATTGTTGCAGCCACTACTCACTAGTCTTAGTAGTCTAGGCCACGGCGTCTGTATTTTCATCAGGACGCCTGCGGACTGTTGAACCATATTCCATCAATTTTCTGTCATAGTCATCCAAGTTGAATCTCGGACAAGTGTTCAACTGTCGTGCTTAGAAGGTTCTGCTAGGTTAGGTTGAAGTGAGCTGCCTCAAATTATACTTGGCGAAATCCTTGTACTTCTCCACGACACCAATCAAGCACACAGTCTACAGAAAGGAAAATTGAAGATAAGATGGGAGATAGTCGAACAAGCAAAAAACACCAAAATAAAAGTGACAGTCCGTCGATTATGTACCTTGACAACTTGGACTATTATAGTCTTTTCGGGGTTTTTGAGATTCACTTTGTGTGGCTCAGGAACAGACTTAGCAACAGCATCTATTATCTTCATCCTCTCTATGCCGGTATTGGCACGAGCATCATACTGAACAGCAAACTGCGGAAAATAATCCAACGCAAATCAATTATCATTTGACTCACAAGAATAACACCAATAAGCTCATGAAAATTGAGGTGTAGCAGATTCCAACTTTTTATCTAGAACACAATTCGTAAGTTCCAATCATACTTCCATAGTTCAGTACCAAATACGATACGAATCTTCATTAACAGAATTTATTTAATATGAATCTATGAAAATCAAACTACACTTGTATACAGCAAAATATGGAGCATCATTTGTGAATCTCGACATGCAACTGTGCATAATGATGACGACAAAAGCAAAGAACATAACTGAGACCAGCCTGTACAAACTGTGTAACAAGCGTATGTGAATGTGTGCAACTACCTTAAATGGTGCTTCGCTGTTGGCAGGAAAATACTGTTCAACAAGTGGTTTAATGGCTCTTGTGATTTCTTCATCAGAAGCATAGCACGCGACTTCTATTGGTAACACTCTCAACAGAGACCTGAAGAAATGAAACATAGTAGTTAAGTTCACAACATAAGCATAAGACACACACACACACACACACACCCCCCCCCCAAAAAAAAAAAAAAGTTCACAACAGTTGTCTTATTTTCACGCACAATAATTCCTTCATAATAATGTTATGTATTTTTTAAAAATTATCAAAAGTTAAATGGTCAGAAAGTATTTATCAAGACTAATAAGACTCTACATGGATACCATCACGTCCAAAAGACTAATGTGACAGAGATGTGTATACTACGTTAGATGTGTGGGCATACAAGGAAGGATAAAGTAAAAACAGACGTTATCACAAAGAAGATAGGAGTAGCGACTGTGGAGGATTTGATAAGCGAAAATTGGCGAAGGTGGTTTAGGCATGTGAGACGGAGACCAATTAATGCACCAATAAAACGGTTTGAGGAGTGGCAAACGTAAGGGAAGGTGATAGGTAGAGGAAGACAAAAACCTGGATGATGATTGTTATTGGAGATACGAGTCGTCGAGTATTTTAGGGTTGGAAGAGGAGTTGGCGTTAAATAGGGAAACATGAAGAAGAAAACTTGAAGCAAATAACTTTTGCGATTCCATATAATAATACATGTCTAGCCCATCCCAAATTATTAAGGCTTTGTTGTTGTTGTTGTACATAAATTATAAACAATGGCCAAATTCAATAAGACCCCACAGAATATGGAGTATTAGGAAAAGTGACCACTTTTACTAGACATCCTAAATTGTACCGGATAATATACATTCTAGACAACAGGATGCTATATATGCTATATATAGGGAAGCAGCTTGCACCTTGACATATGCTTCTTTGTAGCTAAAGCAGATTCCATAATATGTTGTACAATGTCTGTAGGGCTAGGGTCTCCGTCCTTTCTCCGCATTTGAATCAGCACAACACCATTGCAGCCAGAATCAAGCTTGAAGAAGCGCCGCTGATTCAAACAAAAGTGTTACAAAAGCAAGTCTGACAGAAAAAAAAAAAAAAGACTTCCTTTCTCTTTTCTATTTCAGTATTTTTTGGGGGTGGAGGGGTGGGTGCTGGTGTTAACATATTAACTCACCTTGCTCTTATCGCCTAACTCCTTCAGTTCAGCTTCGATTAACTTATCAACAGATGTCTCTACGCTATGGTTTTTGCTTTCTAACTTTTTAGTATCACAGCATTGTTTCTTTTCGAGTGGTTCTTCATCCACCTTGTCTTCACTTTTGTCATCAACTTGTTTACCAACTTCCTCATTATCACCAACAGGATGACCAGATCCCGCCTCATGCAACTGATCATCCTTTTTTGCAGGATCAGGATTTTCTACTACATTACTTTCACTATTTGCACTGCCGTCTGCAGGTTTTTTTGCAGGATCCGAATTTTCTTCTACACTATTTCCATTATTTGCACCATCTTCTGCAGGTTTTTCTGACTGGTTTTCTTCCTCATCTGCCTCATCACTGTCATCATCTTCTTCATTATCAGAAGAATCAGAGTATGAAAATGTTATTTTTTTGTTCAAGGGTTTCTTAGGTATTGCTCCAGTGTTAGCACTTGCATCCTTCCCATGGACCAGCTCTTCAAAGAACTAAACAATATCAAGATAATAACACTTTAGGATTTACACAGAAGGGCAAACCAGAAAACGTGCGATTTCATGACATGAGACAAGGACCCTCACAAGTCACAACCAAAGCATATACGGAGTAAACAATAAAAAAGTATCGACGACATAAGATTCTTTTGTTTGCGACTGCATTTTTATGCATAATGAACTGCCTTGAAGCAAGAAGCTCTGCTAAACCATGATATTTTTTGGCTGTTGACAAGCTCTATATTAAAGTTTTCCCTTACCCAACCACTCTTCTTAGTTCTTATAAAATGTCCATTTTAAAAAGGGTTAGTACCAAAAGATATTATTTACTCTTTGTACAGCCTAGAAACATTAATGATTAGTGGAAGCAAAATTATTGGGAAAAATTATGCTATATAGCTTAATAGTGTGAACTTTGGGCCTATAACTTGAGCATGGATTTTGGGCCCTTCAAGAGAACAAACAAAATCGATGACAAAAGCATGATCCAATCTTTAATACTTCAGCAGAACTTTGGACGAGGTAGCATAGATAGGAAAGTCTCCACTAACATGATCAGAATCCATATACCTTCCTAAACTAATATCTCCCAAGTTTAACTCCTTTCCCATCTACTCCCTCCGTAAGATATTAATGGCAACGATTTGACATAAAGTAGAGAGAAAAAATGTCAAATCGTTGCCATTAATATTTTACGGAGGGAGTACTTTATTCCTAGCTCTAATTGACTGTCCTTTTTCAAGAAATACCCCAAGCTAAAATTAATTTTCTCAATCACTTGTTCAGCCTAACAAATTACCAACACCTCTTATTAGAAAGGGGGAAAAAACGAGTAAGTTCTAGGACAACAATAAGATCGGCTAAAACAGCATGACTTTAGGCTAGCACCCATCTCCACTAGCATACTTAGGATCAATCACATGCCCACATTAAACAAAGTCAATCAATATGCTCTCTTAAGATCTTTCAAAACAATTAGTTAACCAATATCCAAACAGTTAAACTATATAGCTAAACGCAACCAAAATTCCCTTCAAATCACAATTGTAATCATAATCCTCTTTTTTCTTTTGATATGGAAAGAAAGACCGAATAGCCCCTTTCAATTTCATACCAATCACAATCCTCACGATACAATTGTAAACAAACACATACCAAATATTCAAATAGCAATAATTGCAGAATTAACCAACAAAATCAAGAACATTTGAAATTTCAACTCTATTGCTATTCAGCAACGAGAATAAAAAATGACAATCAGAACAATAAAAATTTGAACTTTAACTACTAGGGGCGCCAAAAAAATCATTTCTGATTAATTAAATAGCACTTTTATATCATAAACTGTAAAGGAAAAAAAAACAGTACTTTATTAGAGATAGAACGAGAAAGACATACAGATTCGATAACATTGATAGCTTCCTGAGAAGCTTGATGTTCTCTTCCACCATCACAGGTTATAAAAAAGCCTTGAATGCCTGGTCTTAGTGGGGCAGGCCCCTTCTTTTTCACTGCTTTCTGAAACCCAATAAAAACAAACAAATAATTTATCAAACAACATATATCAAAAAACAATTTGAATTTTAAATAGAGAGATCAAAAAATGGAAAACAAAAAAGGAGGATATGAGGAGTTACGTTGTGGGGTAAGAAGCGCCGTTTGCGTTTTTTGCCATCGTTGTTTGCAGTTTTTGGTTGGTTTTCAGCAGCCATTGGAAGAGAGTGAAGGCAAATTAGGAAGAACACGGTTGAGGGTTTTAGACTTTAGTCGGATTGAGACTTGAGAGTTGAGATTGTTGGTTTGCACCTTCAACGCACCGTTTGGCAAGTACAGTAGGGCATCCGCATCACTGCATTACAGCATTAGTAACTTAGGGCATGTTTGCCTTGTTTGGTTCATTGACATGGACAAGAATGATATGGTATGGAAAAGATCAAATAAGATTAAAAAAATTAAGATAAGATCAAATTAGATTAGAAAAATTCAAATCAGATCAGAAATGTTATAATTTTATAACTATAAATAAAAAAAAAAAAATGGATCAGATCACAAAAGTTCAGATCAGTTATGTTCAGATTGGATCAGATTAGAAAATTTCAGACGAATCAAATGCACGCTAAAACTATTTGGTTTAGTTTAGGTTTTGATACATGGGTGGAGTGGGATGAGAAACTTAGGGCATGTTTGATTCATTGACATAAATTAGAATTATACGGTATGGAAATGCATACCGGATTACCGGGTGATATGGTTATGCAAGGCACAGGCACAAGACATGCGTTTAGGAAGCAACGTTGGTTATTTGATGGTGAAAAAAAACATAAAACCCTCCGATGGTACCCAGAACACATGCTCGAATTTCGGGGAAAATGGTGACGGGTCCCGAAACAGCATCCCGAAAGGCCGGAATTGATGGCTATAATTCATGATTTTTGAGGGTTCTGGGGTTCCGGAATCAAAGTTGTCGAAAATCATATGGGGGGGGGTTTGTTGGGTCATAAAACGACCGTACGCAAGTGGAAACGAGCAACTGAGGCCGTTTGATCGGACGAAAATACACCTACAACCCGCTCGTTCGGGTGGCGAAAAAACGGTCGTGTTGGGTGCATACGTGATGATTTGAAGGTGAAAACAGACATGCAACCCTCATATGTTACTAGGGACCATGTGCCAAAATTTCGGGGAAAACGGTGAGGGGGCCCAAAATGGCATCCCAAACGGCCGGAATTGAAGTCTATAATTCACGATTTTTGAGAGTTTTGGGGTCCCGGAATCGAAGTGGCTGAAAGTCATATGGGGGGTTTGTTGGGTCATAAAACGACCGTACGCAAGTGGAAACGAGTAATCGAGACCGTTTGAAGGGCCGAACCGCCGAAAATACACCTACCACCCGTTCAGTTAGCGAAATAACGGTCTTGTAGGGTGCATTCGTGGTGATTTGAAGGTGAAAACAGACATACAACCCCCATATGGTACCCGGGACCACGTGGTCGAATTTCGGCGAAAACGGTGACGAGGCGCAAAACAGCATCCCGAACAGGCAAAACTGAAAGCTATAATTCACGCTTTTGGAGGGTTCTGGGGTCCCGGAATGAAAGTGGTCGAAAATCATATGGGAGGTTTGTGGGTCATATAACGATACTACGCAAGTGGATAGCAGCAGCCGAGGCCGTTTGATGGCCCGAAAATGCACATAAGCCCATTCGTTCGGCTAGTGGAAAAAAGGGTCGGGGCTGGGTCGGCCCGGGTTGTTCGGGTCCCAAAGTTGCAGCGCAACGGGGCCCGAGGGTGGTATGAAACCATCCCTCAAAATCTCAGGCCAAAATGAGAGTGCTTGGGTGAAATTCGGTCGGGTCCCGGAGTTGGCGGCGGTGTCCGGGGGTGGTATAAAACCATGCCTCAAGATTTCGGGCCTAAATGACGTCGTTTGGGTGCAACTTGAACGAGCTGTTCATGAGCCTTAATAAGCCGAGTCCTACCTAGTTCGAATAAAGCTTGTTTATTAATCAAACTTGAAAATTCTGCTCGAACTTTTTTTATTTATACATGAACTAAAATTTTGACTGAGTTTATTCACAAGCTATTCACGAATGTATCGACTCATTAATATTCTTACCCTTCCGATCCCAGGACACCCCTGGAATCAATAATGCAGTAAAAATTTCCTCGCAATTAATTATTTGAATTTCAATTATCTAATTTCGCGCGTTGAACACTAACCGCACCATTTTTCCACTCATAAATTCATAATTTTCACAAAATATCTTCAGTCTCCATTAAAGCTTCAACTTCGAATTCATGGTTTTTATTCTATTTTCTCTATATTGTTTCGCTTTTCATCAGTTTCTTCCTAATTACTCCTCTTCAGTTCTCAGGGTCTTCCAATTTTACGATTAGGGTTTATATTTAGCTTCAATCAAAATTTAAATTTTTAGTATTTTACAATGCATAAATGAAATTTCAATGTGATTCTTGATGCAGATGGAGGCGCTTTACATCAAACTTTACGAAAAGTACTCCAAACTCAAGGTTTCTCTCTCTCACTCTCTCCCTCTCTCTCTCTTTCTTCTTCACTTTCTCATTTCCAAGTTTTCTATATCTACTGTGGAGTTCCAGTGTTTGAGAATAATATAGAATTATGAGATATGTATTGTGTGTTGTATTGTTAGTTCGGCCTTAATTGATGAATCTTTAGCTCTTAATTTTTCTTGCTTCACTTTTTCAGTCAATAGCTTTCAATTTCAAGTTTATTTCTTAAAGTTGTCATTTTTTCCCTGGGTATTAGTCAGAAAAGGATCGCGAGCTAGATGAAGTCAATGAAGAACAAGAAGTCAAATTCATGGACTTTATGTCTGGTAATCATGAGTATTTTTATTTGAATTGAATCTATAATTTATGCACTTTATTTGAGATTAGCCATTTGTTGCTCGACTTTCATCTGAATGTTTAAGATTATTTTTTGTTGTTGTTGTTGTTGTTGTTGTTGTTGGTGGTGGGGAGCAGTATTTGGTGTTCCCCTGAAATCTTACATTATGACATATATTTATTACTTTTCTTGGATCAAGGTGGCTATTTTTTCACATTATTGCGATTGTAATTGTCATTGTAGCGTCAGATACTCTAATAAAGCATTTGACAACTGAAAACGCAAGGTTGTCTGATAATATTGATGAACTGAGGAAAGAAATTGTCTCCTTGAGGTATTCAAATTTCCAAGATTCAACAAACCTTTTTTGTCAAGCCTCATGATCCTCGTTATAGTCGTTATTTGTTGGTTGTAGGTCAGCTAAAGACCAGCAGTATGAAGATTTTCAGCAACAACTAATGGAAGAAAAACAGAAAAGTAAGTGTAACTAATTGCCATTTTATCATATTTAGGAGGAACATTCAATCAAAGCATGGGTCGGCGTTTGTTGTTGTAGGAGATGCCCTCTTACCCGCTGTACTTGTACCCACCTCTAACTCTCTAAATAACGGATTAGATTAGCCATTGTCTACTATATCTAAGACAGTACTGACTTATTATTCTCGTTTTGAATGCTATTCATATGTGATAGATGTAGTTGAATTCATTGGTGTCATGAAGATGGGACACAAAACTGCACATATAAGCAATAAGCTAGCAGCACATGAGCAGTTTTTTTTTTTTTTTTTGGCAATGAGCGGGTTAACTAAATGCAAAAAAATATACTTAGTAGAAGAGACACAGGCCATACCAACCTTGAAGGGTTTCTATGCAGCTGCTTGGATTGTGGCCATTGCATCACTTGAAGATAGATTTACTAATTACTATTGTTCATACACCTTTTGTGAACCCCAATATCTCTATATAATTTTTCATATCCTCTCCTGTTTCGATTTCCAAGTAAATGCTCAAATCTTCATAATTCATATAATGACCAGTTCTATATTGGTAAGGGGCAATGCATGAGTATCCTTTGACTTGATTTGACTCCTTTGATAAGAAACACTCACTGGATGGAACTTTTGTTGTATTATGTGCTATGAATTTTGACTGTATTTCCCTCGAATATTTGCAGATCGAGAGCTTTCTGCAGAGGCTGAGCAGCTACGTGAGTTGCAGCATGAGAAAACCCTCTCTAGCAACATAACTGAACAACACAAGGAACAAAACGTAAGCAGCAGTCCACATAGTCCATCTGTATCTCGAGGACAACTCAATGAATCACCCGTGAGATCAATGAGAAAACGGGCTAGACAGTCTATGGAGACTGATTCTGCCATACACACTGGGTCAGTTGGTCCTCTTGTGCCTTCAGCTGGACAAAGAAAATTTTCAGATCGACAAAAAGGAGATGATTCCAGTGCATATGTTCAGGTATCTATTTGTTTCTAATGTTTAGGAAGGGTATTATGATTTTTGTAACTGATTTCTGTGTGTCTATATGCAGCCAGAGTGCTGTCAGAGTGACATTGACAAAGGTGAGTTAGTGGCTTTACCCTACCATTCAAATCGTAAAGTCCATTGCTTAGTCCTTACGTGCATACTAATATCTTTGCCTTCCAATTTGTTTCGCATTATTGTACAGGTCCTTGCAAATGCCTGTTTCAAAATCTTGTAGAGTGCCTTACTGGCATGAAAGTCTCTGTTTCTAATCAACCTGAGGGAAGGTGTATACATGCAGTTCATCAGTTGAGTGGTAATGTACTAACTTGATACCAATAAATTTTTGGCGCAATGGAGGGATTGTTTCAGAATACAAGTTAGCAAAGAGATGAATCCTTTTTTTTATTCTTCTTTCTCCCTTGTAACGAATTCCTAATCCAATCTACTGCCACATGTTAACCTCTATTTTTCTACTGATGAGACACACATTATTTGTAGAGATCTCCTTAGCCAACCACTTGTCACCCAATTTATAGATGGCAAATAGATGTTTGTTCTGTATAGAACCATTTTGTTCCAGCTGTATCACTGTGAGCTCCAGGCACACCGCCAATTATCGTCATCATTGTTATTGTGGTTTTCCTTTTCTTCTTTAAAGGTCATATGTGTTTATAGGCGATTTTTACACACACATATAGCTATTTACAGTCACTTGCTGGACATTCTCTCAAGGAAATTATGTAAGGCGGCTGTGAAGAGTCTTTATTTTTATTTTTGGCCTGGACATTTCCATCTAAATCAGCTTAACCCTTTTAACAGCTTAGTGAAATGACCACTAATCTGTCATGCACTTATTGGGTTTTTTTTTTCCAACTGTATTTTTGTTAAAAACACAAATTTGTTGATTCTTGTTGATTGCAGGCTATTCATTTAATTTGACATGGGTGAATAAGGCTTCCCCAGGTGGAGAGTTGTTGTATGATGTTTCTTCTCTGGGGACGTTTGTTAATGTGGCCCCTGAGTGGATGCGGGAGGCAATCATCTTCAGCTTCAGTATGTGCCCTTTATTTTTTGACAGGATATCTCGTGTTATAAAACATTATTAGTTTTACTGTGTTGCCACAGATTCACCATTGTGCAATGCCTTGATTCAGTGTCTAAGATCCAAGCTTTCGTATGAGCAGATCTTCAAGGGTCGGTCTGCTCATATGAAAGATCTTCAAGGGTTATCATTTTGTGTAGTTGAAACTGATGCATATGGTCTGCCAATAGTTCCGGGCCTCCGGCAGCATCCTATGTATGCGATGTATCATGTATTCTGGGGGTAATTTATTTCTTAGGCAAGGCCATAAGCTCTAGTTGTGTATGTATTATTACTTACTAGTCAGCAGTCATTAATCTAAGCTCTTTTACAGCGTGTCATTTGTTAAGACTAATTTTTCTTATTGGTTTACAAGTTATAACCCTGGAAATTTTCTATATCAACTTTTGAAGTACTTCACACACTTCTAAGTTGCAATGAGTGAAGCCCAACATAGTTTACATGCTATGTTTATGGAACGTAGTACAAGGTTTTTTTTTTTTTTTTGATTTATTATTATTCTTTAGTATTTTACATGCTAAAACCATAAATGGGTATGTAACATGTGTTTTAAAATATATTGGTTATGTTTGCTAAAAATACTATTGAGTTGTGCCTTTTCGTATAACTAGCCAGTTGCAACAACATAATAACGGCTTGTTCTTTTAGAAATGAATTTAAATTGAATTCAAGCAAATCCTAGACTCAACGAGTTAGTGGGATCTGAGTTAAGTTACATTAAAATTTGACTGAAATTAAGTCCAAAAGAACAAGGCCTAAATAGCTTTGCAATAATGATCTAGTCAATCAACAAAAGCAAAATGCCTCATGCTCAGGATAGAGTTCACATATGTTGTTGTCTTCTTTGAATTTTGTTCCTTATGAGGCTTGCTTATGACTGATGTTTGATTCCTATGATTGTGATGACCGAGGGATTCTACCCACCAAGGCAACCACAACCTCAATTGCTCTACCCATCTCTGCTGGTCAAACCAGTTTGAAACTTGGGGCATGTCAATTACTACAAATAAGATATACAAGAAAAGCATCATTAGTGACTTGGAAAATACACTTACATAGTAAGGTTAGAGGTTCTACACTTCTACTTAGTAGTGACCTTGAAAATGAAATCAATTATGTTAATGCTTGCTCAGAAGTCCGATCACATTAAGGAGAATTGATTAAGATAATCCTTGCTCAAAATCTGTTGAAAGGTACAAGGGTCTCAGATATCGATGACCTTAGGTGATGCTATACTGATAAGATACAAAAATGGAATGCAGACATTCAACATCCCTTATAGGAGAATCAATCAAATATCGGAAACTATTGACATAATTAGATATGATCTACAAAATATTGAAGCAGGATAATGATACTACATTTGTAATTCTTTAGAAGTCAACTAGATCTATCCGTTTTTCAACTAGATCTATTTTGTAGATATGATCTACAAAATATTGAAGCAGGATAATGATACTACATTTGTAATTCTTTAGAAGTCAACTAGATCTATCCGTTTTTCAAGTCAGACAAAGCTTCCTTTGTTGTTGCTGAGATTACAGCATCAGATGCATTAGGCAAGTAATAGTATTTTCCTGCAATAATAAATAAAAAAATAGCAACTTGCGTCATGAAAGAAAACAGAAAGAATTTAGAAGAAAATTAATATTCTGTGAGCATACCCTGAGCTACTCTGGCTATCTCTTTGGCAAAGCCAGTGGATACAAATTTGTTTTCTGTGTCAATAACCAGCAGTGACATTCCCGCTTTGTATATTTTACCGGCCACTTCAAGAATTTCATCCTAATGAAAAGGCGTAATACAAGAAAACATCATTCATTTGAAATATGAATGAATAGCAGAAAGGCCGAATTGTAGTCAACAAAATATGTGCAATGAGTTATAATTTTTTTAGACTTCCAAGGTATAAAAGGTAAAGCTGTACCTTTAACTCTTTTGAAGAAGGCTTGGGAGTATCTATAGAGACTTCATCTGGGTCTGCAGTAGATCTTTTCAGTGATATGTTTGCTCTGCCATCAGTTATAGCAACAATCATGATTCTTCCAACATCCCCACTTTTTTCTGCATTTAGTCCAACCCTCACAGCCTAAGCATAGACAAAGGATGAATTAGAGATAGGAACAAATTGTAGTCAAGGAAAGCAAATTTACTTCAGCATTTGACCGGACATCAAAAATTGCGCTTTTGGAGTTTGTTAACAAGTGCTGAGAGATATTAGGGGTACAGAAAAGGCAGGGAAAATATACTTACCGTTGTAAGTCCATGAGCTAGAGGGGAACCTCCACCACAAGGAAGCCTCTCAAGACGATTTCTTGCCATTGAAATTGATCTGGAAGGAGGCAGGAGAACTTCTGCAGCATCCCCACGAAATGGAATAATAGAAACCTATGTAGAATAAACGCAAATTACAAATTTAGAACGAAGGCAATTGCCTAAAAGCATTCAAACATAAATCATGCTCTATCATCATGCACAGCACATCAGCGCAAGAGATGAAGTCACGTTTCAGTTTAAGTTATAAAGAAAAATTCTAAACCATTGAAGACCAATATATACATACCAAAAGCTGTTTTGACTGTTCTAAAGTCACATCGCATTATATGATCAATTAGTTTGTTTTCACTTTTCAGCCAAAAGTATATGTATAAATATAGATGAAAACTGAATAAGTGATAAGTTTACCAGGGGCTCCAAACTTGATTCTATGTTTGAACCTTAAACAATAGACACAAATTGTAATTGATAAATAAGCAAGCTATCACTCTCTGCATGACTTTCAAAGCAGAGTTTATAATTAGGAATTATGCAAAAGAATCAAGGCTTGTAGAGCAGAGGATGAGGAAAGAGAAAGGGGAAGGAGAGATGCGGCCTTGTAATTAATCTCCAAAGATTAGGCTAATTAAGGGGAAGCTAATTAGATCCTCACAGTTTCCTACAAACATTTGGCTAATCATGAAATTCTTACAGCTCATGCGTATACAGATGATTTTTAAGGTCTACTAATGTGCTTCCATTTCAAAGTTACAAAGATAAAGAAATTTGATGGCACATAGAACTTCGTTAAGTCATAAACATGGGTGTCATGGTGTCATCATGAACTCAATTTCTAGAGATAGGAATATAAGATCATCTCCATTTCCTTTCCTACTATTTCCTATCTTAAGATTTTGACACCTAATTTAACTTAAATATAAGAATTCCAAAATCTCTCATATTTTCCTCCATGCATCCCCAACCGTTAGATTAAGAAATGGACTCTCCATTTCCCCTAAGAAATGGAAATGGAGATGATTCTTGCTCCAATTTCTACAGCAGGTAATTAATGAGAAGTTTCAGTAATTAATGGCTATCATGATCAACATAGCATGATAGAAAGCCAAGATAACACATCTTTGAGACATGTAATATTGTAATCAGAATATGAAGTGCCCATGCCCTATGTTTGGCATGGGGTAATCCATGCCTACAATCTGCCAAAGCAAATGTCCTAAGCAACTTTTTTTTTTTGAGGGAGTCCTAAGCAATCTTGATTTTACAACTTGCAATAGACTCACCTGATCTCTGCTTGTATAGCTCTCAGCCAACAACTTGAGTGCCGCGCCCTTTGCATTCTGCATACGGTTTAATGCCATGCTCCCACTAGCATCAACCACAAATATAACCTGCCATCAATCGATCATCAAGCCAAAGGAATACAGCACTATTATTAATGAAGACTTTTCTCAATAAACATCCCACAATCACAAAATATTATCATTCTGCTATGATTTTAGACTTCTCTCTAAAATGCATGTGCTGACGTGCTCTAGTGTCTAGGATACTCAGGGAAGTAGTGGAATCACAAGTATAAAAGACAAAAATGACAGGAATAAAGAGGTGAATCAAATCCAACAGTGGATACCAAAGCTCCTGCTTTTCTTGCCATTCTTTTTGCTCTCATGTCTGTCTTTTCTACAAAAACTTTCCTCCCTGTGTTCAGATCCTTCTCCCTCCTCAATTTCTGATATGGAGCAGCAGCTCTAAGAGTCGCATCCACAGCTAATCTCTTGACAGGACCCTGTACAGCACAAGTTTTCTTTAATGGAGATAGTACAAAGGTAGGCCACAATACTTAAATACTTATTAAATCATAACAATTAACAAAGGCAGCTGACAAGACTATCAAGTCAATAATCTGGTCTATCCTCAGCAATGAAGTGAATTCACCAAAACTCTCTTGTTTTAGAGGACAGAGGGGGTATTTTCTTTTGCACAAATTCTTATATGCGGCCAACTGCATTGTTTCAAATGGTGTGGCCGTGTTTAGGGGTTACAAAGTGTTTTTTGGGGTTATAAAGTGTTTAACTAGGGTTACAATGTATTTATTGGGGTTATAAAGTGTTATTTTGGAGTTACAGTGGGGTTACAAAGTGTTTTTGGGGTTACAAAGTGTTTTTTTTTTTGTTACAAAATGCTTAAGTGGGGTTACAAAGTATTTTTTGTGTTACAAAGTATTTTTTGGGGTTATAAAGTGAGGTTACAAAGGTTTCTTTGGTTTAAGTGGGGTTACAAAGTGTGTTTTTGGGGTTACGAATTGATTTTTTGAGTTATAAAGTGGTTTTTTTAGTTTACAAAGTTTAAGTGGGGTTACAAAGTTTATTTTTGGGGTTACAAAGTGTTTTTTGGGGGTTACAAAGTGTTTAGGTGATGTTACAAAATAGGGTTACAAAGTGTTTTTTAGGTTTAGAAAGTATTTAAGTGGGGTTATAAAGTGTTAAATGAGTTACAAAATATTTAAATTGGGTTACAAAGTTGGGGTTACAAAGTATATGTATGGGGTTACAAAGACTTTGTAACCCCGTACAAAAATCAACTTTGTAACCCCCTGTCTATCAACGCGCCGCACCATTACTTAATGGTGCGGCCAGTTGCACCAAAAACGCGTTGTTTCTTTTGGGGGGTAGGGGTAGGGGCTACACAAGGTAAAAGATAAAACCTTTGCAAGCATTGTCTTATTGTAGGCTGTTAGGGAGAAAAGAACAAAAGCATATAGAGAAGCTATGATTCACTAGAAAGCTGAAACCTTTGGAAGCATTGGCTTAATGTAGCGGCCTCGATCCTCTGAAAATATGACATTCTTTGCCCTCCCAGCTTTTCCTTTGCGTCTCTGAGCTTGCTGAGCAAAGAAAAGAAGTTTCTCATCCACCAAACCTCCTTCTGCATCAAAGATAAACTCTTCGGGTAATTGATCCGGCTGTTGCTCGTTCTCCTCATCATTCTCATCCTGCAACACA
Organism: Salicornia ramosissima; assembly: GCA_951394345.1. Classification (NCBI taxonomy): domain Eukaryota; kingdom Viridiplantae; phylum Streptophyta; class Magnoliopsida; order Caryophyllales; family Amaranthaceae; genus Salicornia; species Salicornia ramosissima. The sequence goes on along the minus strand of OX596236.1, from coordinate 56,047,813 downwards.
TCTTCTCAAGTAAAACTAAGTTGTGAAACAAGCCACTACATCCAAATCAAGTGAGTTGCGAAGGGGAAAGGAACCTCTTTTTCTTCTTCTTCTTCCTCATTCTCATTCTGCTCCTCCGATGAATCCTGATTCTGTTGAGGGGGTGGGGGAGGAGGCGGCTGTTTATTCTGATCTTCTGGGGGCCTTTCCTGGAAGTTTGAACGAGGAAGAATTACCAGTTCAACCTGAAAAGAAATCATATGATAAATCTTTTCATTGAGCAGCTCCTTCAACACTGAAGAAAGTCCACGAGAACACTTGAAAAAAAAAAATCAAATCTAAGAGACAACAAAATCCCAACCTAAATATGATTTGATAACAAGTTCAATGGACTATTTTTTCCAACCATATAATTGACACTTTTCTGATGATCCCAAGAAATGTTTCGACTTAACAAATTCAAATAAAAGTATAAAACAATCTAAGATATCCAAAAGGCAACAAGGTTTACATGAACGATACTTAACAGCTTTCTTTAGGTCATCCACGCTGACATTTTCACGTCCTTCCAAAGCAGTGAGACACTTGGCAACACGCATAGCATACAACTCAGCTCTGTGTCCCTGCAAAGTGTAAACAGATATTATACGTGTAGCAGATCAGATAGCCTTCAATAACATATAGAAAACATATATAGTTTATTCTAAATAAGAAATATAAAATTAAGATTCCAAACGGAAAAGGTAAACAATTAGGACAGTAGCTATAGCTTACTAGTGCGTTCAGACTGTTAACTTCATTTAAGCAGGTAAGCAAGTATGTTCTTAGCCCTTCTCAAAGCAACAAATACCTTCCCACCAATTTCCGAACAGTTGCAGGTCATTATTTAAGGTGAGCAGGTATCAATGTATAAAAAGGCTCAAGGCGCACCAAGGTAATAGGGATTTACCTGAGCCTTAGACATGCTCTACTGCGCCTTGGCGCGGCTCATTGAAGTGAGGCGCACTTGATAAAAGAGGATTATTTTTTTTTGTAATAAATTTGCTTGCCTAGACACAAAAAGGCGTCACCTTGCACCTCAGGTGCGCCTTTTTATACACTGGCAAAAGTCAATTTACTTCGTTCAGAGACATTATTCCTTCCTGCTTGATAGTATCATCCTATATTGCTCTACTGTATTACATAACTTACTAAATTCATACACGAGCATGAGTTTCTTTAATTTCTTAACCAATTAGTAGCTAACACAGCATGAAATTCCTTACCAGATAAATATACTTCAGCAATCCATCCTATCAACATCTTACCTAGTAATTAATACAGCATGAAAACTGTTATAGGATGAACATAGTTTTGCAACTCATTCTATGATTCTATCAATTAGCAGAACATCAAGACAATTTTCAATTGGCTACTCTAATTGCAGAAGGGCATATTTGGCAGCTGTTACCTAAAGAGGTTATAGCATGTGAGTCCATCTACATTCTATGTAGTTCTAGTAAAATGCCAAAAAATTAACACACACACGTGCGCACACATACACACAAAAAAGAAGCACAAAAAAATCATAAAATCAAGATGAAGCAATAAAGAGTCCATTTTTTAGAACCTGGCAACCACCTCGTATTGCTTCCATGACCAAATACTTTAGTTGCTCCTTGCTAATTGTAACATCTTTCAGGTATTCCCGAGCTAATATGATCTGCAATTTATGACAATAGATAAGGCATCAAACGTATGTTTAAAAAAGTCCAGGTCCCAAAGAAGCAGAAAGCCTTTCACATGAAGCTATTTTAAGTGCATAACACTTCTACTAATGTGCACTTTTGGATCCTTTTTTTGTTCTTGTGCATGTGGCTTGTGCCTGCATACATGTAAGAGAGGGAATATTTTGTTTGAGAAGGGATAGGAGGCATTACGTGGTAGCTGCATAAGTGCATATCTTTGGAATATATTGGAGATGATGGGAGAAAAGTTAATTGGCTCCCTCTTGTTTTGTTGAGCCTACAGGTCTCATCAAACAAGTCGTGGGAGACAGGGTAGAATACGAGAAAGAGACTTTGTCAGAGGTAAGCTTGAATATTCTTTAACTCATTCCTCATTCAACTAAGAGAGAGAATTAAATAAAACATATTTTCAGGAAAGCTACTGCCTACTGCTATGGCAATTCTGACTTGTTGAGAAACCTTCTTTGCTTTAGTTAAAACTTAAGGAGTTTTCCTGGATTGCTCTTTAGTTGTATGAAGCACGACTAACATACAAATTTGCTAACTTTTACCATTGACATCTTCAAAGGGCTCTATAATCTATATCCCAAAAGTTTGCACTCAGTTTATAACTACATGATGCACATCCAGTTAATATAATTTGTGCATCATCAGTCACTTTCTCACTAGATATATGGAAATAAGACCTTCTCTTCCATGATTAAACATTTGCCGAGTATGCACACTTCAGATATTCAGGTGGGAGAAAGAGGAAATCTTCTCTAATTAAAGAGAAACGAGAAAAAACTCATAACACTGGAAAAGAAAAGTGCTACACTAGAACAATAGCTAAAAGAAGAAGCATCTAGAAATGGCATGCCTACAAGATGGTAAAAAATACAACTTGAATATAACTCTATTACCTGGGTCTTAGCAACTTCTGTTTCCTCTTCAACCATTGTAAATACTTCATTACTTTGTTCCTGAAATTGAGTTGCAACTCCAACAGCTGCAACACGGTCTTCAAATTCCATTGGAAGATCTGCACTGAAGCAGGATTACAACATCAGATCCGTATAAGAAAAAGGTGTAATGTAATCTTCTAGGAGAGAACAGATCCTGAAATGCTGATTATGTGTGTGAAGTGTCTTATGTTCTCATTGACCAGATGTGGAAGACTCCGAAAAAAAATCTGATAATGCAATCTAGGAACCTTGAGTGTAATACCTCAAATTAATTGCTACACGATCCAACAAATGCTCACGTACAGCACCCTCTTCTGGGTTATAGGTAGCAATTAACAGGGGCTTGCAGGGGTGACGAAAACTGATTCCTTCTCTTTCAACAATATTCACACCCTCGGTTAAAACATTCAGGAGAAGATTACTGATTCCTTCATCCAGAAGGTTTATCTCATCAACATAAAGGACACCTCTATGAGCTTCAGCCAGAAGCCCAGGCTGAAAAACAGTAGTTCCTGTTTTTACAGATTCCTCAACATCAACAGACCCTATAAGTCTATCCTCTGTAACACCAAGAGGAATCTGCAAAGCAATAGAATCAAATCACAATGGGTGGATGATGGTTAAGAAAAAGAACATTGCATAGGGAACTTGCAATTAAGTACCTGTACAAAAGGAGATTTTACAACTTTGGTCTTGATATTGCCAGATGAATCATATTCAAGACGATCAGCCAAATAATCTTCCCACCTTCACCATTTGCAATTCTTTACATAATTATTCAATCAAGAAAAATTGCAAGCCAAACAAAGAATGGCTGATAAATGTAGCAAGGACAGTACTACATTCACATTCAAAATGCAGCAAGGACAATACTACACCCGTACACGCAACTTTTCATATAGCTAGTTAATGAACAACAAATAGCAATTTAATTTCATTAGAAGAAAGCCAGAAAGTAAATGTTGTAAATAAAGTAAAAAGAGAACAGTCATTTATTATTATTATTATTTACTATTGTTTGGGAGGGGAGTGGGGATTAGAAAATATCAAACGATTATAGTTCAGACGTGCGCTAAAAACACCAAAACAACATGGAGTAACCTTACAGTTCTGGACAAGATGGATCAGCATTTGCCATGGAACCCACAACTACATCAATAGGTGGAAGAATGGCATGTAGACCACGTGCCATAATTGTTTTGGCCGTGCCTCGCTTTCCTGAAATGCCTATCCCTCCAATTTCACGGTCAATAGCTCCAAGCAGCAATGCAGTTTTAATAGCATCCTGCAAATGATGCTACGCTTTAACGAGAAAATCAAGATGATACAATCGAGAAGTAATATATATAACGTTTCACCAAGTCTAATTTCTATATGCATGGATTTTACAGAAAACAAGATCCTGTATAATAGACAGAAGGAGGTATGATAGATTGATAGATGCTCCTACACACCATCTATAAAATGGTAGTCATATATTTGCAGAGCAATACAATTCAATATTATTTCCATTGTTAGCCTGGCCAACACTATAACCATTGCTCCCTATAAAGTCCTTAAATTCACAGTTAGTTTCTTAACTAACTATTTGTTAGGGTGATGCTCAGATCCTATGTTGTACTAGATATTCGATATAAGGTTTGACTCATCCAATGGGCCAGAACATTATACTCCCTCCCTTTTTTTTGTTCCTAGTTTCCATTTATAGTAACCGGAGTTTACACATGTCAAATTCACATTAAAAAAATTCCCTAAAAAAATGATGTAGTAAGAGTAATACTCGTTGATCAATCCTAATATTGATATACTAATATTAATATAGTATACTTGATATATTGATTAATACAAAAAAAATCTTCAAAAATATGCTCAACAATTAGTTTAGCCTAGAGGTGATCATGCTCAAAAATACACGGTCATAATTTGCATGTCCAAAGTCCACAAAAAATTGGACTGGGTCAGGCTGGGCCCTCAGGCCAAGCTACTTTTGATCATATTCTCCTCAAACACAGAGCATCCAATCCCCTGCATAGCAAGAGCCAAGAGGATCAATGTGGCCAAAATCACTCTCACCATCCTTTGGCTGAAACAAAATAGTACTCCAAATTAAGAAACTTTTATCGGAAGTTCTGGCATCTGGGTTATGGATTTGGAAATTCTCCCAATTCCATGTACTACTACTACTACTACTATCACAGTGCATTAGCCCTACTACTACTGCCATGTTTAAAAGCACAAGTGCACAACACAATGTTATACTTGTAAAATTTATGAATGGAGCAGGTCATTATCCGTCCTGGAATTACCCCTACTACTACAGGCTCTACAGCCAAACAGGGGAAAAAAACAATGATCATATAAAATTTCAAAAACTAAAAGTTTTAAAATCCAGCATTACTAGTACAACAAACATACTACTCCTATCAATCATTTCATACGAATTATACAAAAAAAAGGGGGTAATTAAACAAAAAGAAAAGCTCACCTGTCCAACAACAGCAGCAAGGGGGAAGAATTGGCGACCATAATTAGCGCCTTTAGGGTTTTCAGAGTCGGAGATAATGGTGCCGTTGTCGGAATTTAGAGTTGTAGCGGCACAAATTCTGAAGGACGGTGGTGAACGACGGAAGTTGCGACGGCGAAGAAACTTTGTAGAATTGAAGGTGGTGTACGTAAGAGAGAATGGAACTATTGAAGAAGAATTAGAATTATTGAAGAAAGTGAAGCATGGTGATGAACAAGGAAGCGCCATTGTTGAGATTTCGAAGAGGATAGAGAGAGTTAAGGCTTCAATTATCTATTTCCTATCCCAACCACTGCTTACCGGAGTAGCACGTAGGACTTCACTTTTGTGAAATTTCGTTTTAATTACTCATACAAATACAAATTCAGTTCAATTCAATTTGACTTCGATTGGATATTTTGTATTTAGTTTAACTCAATTCAATTCAATTCAGTTGTTTATAATTTAGTTTAACTTAGTGCACTAGCAATAAGGGGTTTGTTAATGGGTTTATGTTCACTTTTTGTTTATGTTTGTAAACAAACCCTTTATTGTTTGGTTGGTTTGTTGGGTAAGGTTACAAAATAGTAACCGGTTATGGAGCAAGTGTTTTTTTTTCCTTTTTGTGTGTGAGAGCTTTTTTTTTTTTTGAAAAGTGGGTCCATGTACAATTATATAGGTTTGTCTATTGTTGATAAAAAGGTTTGTATGGTAGTGATGTAGCATATAGAATAAACCTCTTAAAAGTTTGTCTATTGTGAATGCCCTTAGTTCACTCCAGATTACTTAAGGTAAAAAAGGGTTGTATTTTTTTTTTTCCAATTTACATATTTTTTCCTTTGAAAGGATAATCTTTCATTTATTTTTCCCTAAATTACATCAAAATACTTATTTATTTATTTTATGATAAGGAAAGATAAACTTGTTATTCCCTACTTGAGCACCAACCATAGGCATCCTTGCGGATGATTAAGGAAAAATTATAATTATGTGGATAGTAACAAAAGGTCATGATTTGATGTTTAAGCCCTTTATTAATTAGATAATCTATTGCATAGTTGACTTCTCTGTAGATATGATTAATATCGAAGTGCTCGGATTTGGATAAATCTATGCAGGTCTCCTGAACTAAAGAATAAATTTTCCACGGGATTGTCAAGTTCTTCGAACTACTATAATTGCAATATTTTCTCCTTCAATTTGGATGTTTTTGATTCCTAGTGAGATAGTGTTTTAACACCTTCTCTGAAGATCATAGCCTCTGAAAAGGATGTAGTTTGAATGGTGATTTTGCTTTGCTCCCGAATTGACTATATCTCCATCATGGTTTCTAATTATTAAACCAATAGATGTACAGTTATTGACATATTTAGAGCCGTCAGAATTTAATTTAAAGGTGTGAGTAGTTAGAAGAGTCCAACTAATATTCTTTTAGATTTTTTTATGAGCTATATGTTTTTTATGAGTGGGAGGTTGTGGAAGATATCCTCATATAAGAATTTGTTCGAATTCTTAGTGTGGCAAATGATTTGATGAGTAATGTGGTGAATAAAGTAGGGCTCGTTTTTAAAGACTAGTGAGTTATGAAAAAACCAAATAAACCACTAAGTAGTTGCAAATGAAGCAAATAAACTTGGCAAGTGGGGCGGGGCATGAGGAGGGAATCAAACATGAGATATCATGAGGATCTCTTACTGTATCACTGAGCTAAGGGCCATCCTCATATGTGCATATATGAAAGTATGTATAAAGTAGGATTGAGCTCCTGTGCAATAGCGCTAAAGTCAAAGTCACATTCGTAACGTGAGGTTCGATTTTAACTAACAATAAATCTCCATCCATAATCACTAGACAATGTTAGCATGTCAGTTCTATAAGAGGAGCCACTAACCGAGGCTCAGTCTACTTTAAAGTCATACTTCTCGACTTTCAATGAATCGATAAAAAAAATATCAACATCATATTGCTAAATGCTAACGGGAAGACGCAACTTTCTCACTTCGCTCTATAGGAATTTCTCCAACTAGCACACAAGCAATGCTCTTTTAACCAAATTTGTTTGCGGGTATATAAAATGAATACAGAGATATAAAAAACATATGATAAGGAGAGAGATAAGAAGAAATTAAAACCTTACAAAGAAATAAATAAGTTGATTTAATGTGTTATTTTCTTTTTAGGTAAATGTTACAAATAAAATGGGGCAGGAATAGTATAAAAAATCCTCAAAATTACAATAGAAAAGGAACATAGCCAGAAAGTAATGTTGCAGTATCTTGAACCATTACAGCTCTAAACGGAGATGATCTGGCTTCATAATTTCAGGCTAGTAATTGACCATAACTGCATCCATGTAAGCTCCTATATTGCACAATTTTATGAGATGATTTGCCCCAGTGTCGTTTTAGTTCACCGGCGGCGGCCGATCTTGATTGCTTTCCGGTCCATTGTTCGATTCTATAGCTGGGAATTTCGTAGGTGACCATTGAAAACCACTGGGTATACATTGTAAAAAATGTCTTGCAAAGCTAACATTACCTTTAGATGATTGCAACTAGGAGTGATAATGAGACTAGCTGGCTTGTAAACTCTCGAAGCTCAGCTTTGCATTTACAAGAGCCAAACATAATGATGTTTGACTCAAGAAGCTTTCATGAATGGACTCAATTTTTTACTTCAAGTGTAATTTTATATAATACTCTGTAATAGAAAAATTAATTTAATATTAGAAACAAGTTTAGAAACAATAATAAAAACTGAGTCCTTTCAATATCATTGTGGTTTTCAGTTTTTTGTTTTATTCATTTTTTTTTCTATCTTTTATAGCCATATAATATATGTTGTAAAGTAAAAAAAATAAATATATATTTATACTACTATATATGTTGTAAAGGATTAAAAAACTAGTTGAATATATTAAGATCATTATAATTTTGAAAAAGGACAACTAAAATGCACAAACCACTTATTCTGGTTTACTGTTTTTGGTTTTTAATTTTCTAAAAAACCGAATAACGAAAATAAAAAAGAGTATCGAACAAGCCTAGTTGTGAAATGTTATAACTCAAAAAAAAAAAAAAATTAGTTATGAGCTTTTGATTTTGAAAGGCAAGTTTTAAGGTAACTTGAACTTGAAAACTTTGGCTCAAAAAAGCTCAAGGGTAGATCCGAGCTCAAATTAAAATCTAACGAGCCGAGCTAACCCAAGCTCTTATCCAAGCTAACCCAAACTCTTGTCCAAGCTCGAGCTTTGCAACACATACTTCTTAGAGAGACAATATGATGTATAAATTTTTTCTTAGAATAAAGATAATCCCACCCTAAGCAGAAGCTAACAAAATATCTTATTATTTAGGAAATTTGTTAGCCTCAAGGTGGTAATTATAAAAAGAAACTGGCTACTCAAAAAAACAAAATCAAGTACAACCTTTCTTCCTATTCCACATTGAGCAACAATTTTCCGGCATTGACCTAACTTCAACTTGTAGACATTTATGTTAGGGTTTTGGAGAGGGTGAAGGGATGCATTAGGAAAAAAAAAAAAATCTAACATGCCCTCCATTTGTAGGTCAGTACTGGAAAATAATTGGGAAAAAAAGGCAAAAAAAAAAGAGCAAGTGTTTCATTTCCACAAGGAACCTTAGATATGAGACATGGAGTACTTGGTTTTGGTAAATGAACACATACCAAGGAGACAGGGACCAAACTGGACCAACCCTAACTAACCAATTCTTACATAATCCTGAGTACACCTAGAATTAGTGCACTCAAAGTTATATTATGTACACACTAGCATCAACATATCAGTCCAAATTTGAATTGCGGGGAAAATCAAGGGAAACATAATAGAATGCTAGCATCAACATATCAATCCAAATTTGAATTATGGGGAAAATAAAGAGAAACAAATTAGATTCGAATAATCTAATAGCAGAGACTCAAAACATGTTAGCACGCAAAAACAAACACAGACTAACCTGCTCAGATGATTCCGCGTCCACAACACAATAATACTATGCTAGATTTCATATATTTGTAGCATTGATAATGAATACAAAGCTTTAAGGTTGTGCCATGCTTTCACTTGCTTCCAAATTGATATCCCAAGGTATTCCTGGAAAAAAGGAAAAACAAGGAAAGAAGAGCCATTTCAAAAAGAAAATTATACAGGACCAACAAAACTTCCTCAGTTTTCCCAAGTGAACAGACAGTTTATTGTGACTTTATAGTTTTACAACTTACCTTGACAATGTAAAGGCAGTTAGCTGTGCTTAAGAATGTTTCCATCCAATAATATTATAGAAAACAGGTCCAGAAATCCTTAATTGCCAACACAATGAGCAGTGTGGTTTCCATATTATTGGCATGTCCGAATCTGGAAAACTTAGAATGCCTTGTTCTGGAAATTATATTTAGCAACCTCTAGACTAAATAAGAAATTTTGCACATCAGAACACAGAGTCAAATAATACTTTTTCATTCACTTTTGACGAATCAATTACACATTTAACATTTAATTCTGCTGTAAAATGTACCCTACCTCTAAGGTCATTGTATTTGGTCATATAAATTAGAAATGAGGAAAAATGAAGAAGGTAAACCGCCCCCCCCCCCCCCCCTCTCTTCCCCCCAAACTGGTAAAAATAATGTTGACAACAGGAAACTGTAGAGTCTGCATTCATGTGAATAAAGGCTAAACAAATTCCAAGATGATCACCAATATAGATGGTTTTCTGCATCCATCTAGCCCAGAACACCTGAATAACTGTTATCCTGTTAGTGGTGTTAACAGTGACTGTTCAGCACATTTGGTTTCCTTCCGAGATACTATTATCATCACTCCTTCAACAATTGGGCTTCCAAGTTCACATCTTGACTTTCAACTGAACAGGATACAACATCATTGCAGGTAATTGACTCATGTTTTACTCCATTATGCCTCAGAATATCATCCTGGTCAACAATTACATCACAACTCTGCGCTGTATGAGCCTTCACCAGACCAGAAGGATCTGAGATAACATTATCATCATGTCCCTCCAACAATTTGGCTTCCAAGTTCACAATTCGACTTTCAACTGAACAGGATGCAACCTCCTTGCAGGTAATCGACCCTTTCTCTACTGTCAACTCAGAATCGAGCATCACATTCTCATCCTGATCAAGAGTTCCGTCGCAATTCTGCTCTGTATGAGCCTTCAAGAGTCTAGAAGAATCTTCTGAGCTAACATTATCATCAGACTCTTTCAGCATTTTGGATTCCAAGTTCAAATTTCGACTTTCAACTGAACAGGATGCAACCTCCTTGCAGGTAATCGACCCTTTCTCTACTGTCAACTCAGAATCGAGCATCACATTCTCATCCTGATCAAGAGTTCCGTCGCAATTCTGCTCTGTATGAGCCTTCAAGAGTCTAGAAGAATCTTCTGAGCTAACATTATCATCAGACTCTTTCAGCATTTTGGATTCCAAGTTCAAATTTCGACTTTCAACTGAACAGGATGCAACCTGCTTGCGGGTAAGTGACTTGTTTTCTACTCTCAATTCAGAATCTAGCATCAGAGCCTCATCTTGATTAAGTGTTCCATCACAATTCTGTGTTGTATGAGCTTCTAAGAGACGAGAAGGCCCTTCTGAGATAATATTACTATCCGACTTTTTCAGCACTTTGGCTTCCAAGTAAACATCTTGACTTTCAACTGAACATGATGCAACATCCTTGCAGGTGAATGACTTGTTTTCTACTCTCAACTCAGATTCCGGCATCAGAGTCTTGTCCTGATCAAGGGTTTCATCACAATTCTGTGTTATATGAGCATCTAAGAAGCCAGAAGGATCTTCCGAGATACTATTTTCATCAGGTTCCTTCAGCACTTTGCCTTTCAAGCTCACATCTTGACTTACGACTGAACAGGATGCAACCTCCATGCACGCAAGTGAATCATTTTCTAATCTCGGTTTGGAATCTAGTATTAGCATCTCATCCTGGTCAAGACTTCCATCACAAGTCTGAGCTGTATGAGCCTCTAAGAGACCAGAAAGACCTTGCAAAATACTAGGACCATCAGATTCCTTCAGCACTCTGGCTTCCAAGTTCACATCTTGACTTTTAACTGAAGAGGATGCAAGCTCCTTGCTGGTAATTGATTCAGTTTCTACTCTCAAATCAGAATCTAGCATCGCAGTATCATCCTGGTCAAGAATTCCATCGCAATTCAGTACTACCTGAGCCTCTAAGAGACTAGCTGGATCATCATTGCACTGAAGCTCCTGCAAATGATTTGAACCCTTTTGCATAGCATCAGGTAATTCATTAGCATCCGAAGGCTCACTTTCAATAGGTAGATTACTATTGTCTCTCGAAATGTCAACAAAAGGACAGACAGGAGGGCTCCTCTCACGGCAAATATGACATTTAAACCCTATAAGACTCCCAATATTTTCTTTGTTAAGTCCAAATGCTTCACCATGAAACCAATCTGTAAAAATAAAAAAAATAAAAAAAAAATTTAAACCACAATATGCAACATCAAAGATAGATTATCATCAAGTAAATCAAGATGCAATCGAGTCATTGATATTAAAACTTAATCAGGCTTCAGAAAAGTCCTCACCTCCACAGATTTCACAAGCAATATACATCAAAGCTGCCGCAGATCCTTGCTGCGAACAGAGAGAGCATTTTGGTTGAACATCAATCTCAGAGAAGAATTCAGATGGGATGACAAGCTTTCTTTTTTTGAACTGTACAATCCGCTCATCATTCGATTTTGTAGACAACAAAAGGCCGTTTATCCAGCATGAATGGAGAATATGTGTTCTTTTCTTTTTCCATAATAACCCCTTTGGAGATTCCACTTTCCTAGGCTTATCCATCTTCATTTTATTGCCTCTTGCAAACCTATTAGAATGTACAGTTGTAGACTTAGCTTTCCTAGCAGAACGGCGCAGATTAATGCCGATTGAGACATTGGCAGTATTCTGTGATAGATTCTGCTCATGGAATGCCATCTTCTTGGCATTCTGTAAAAGCACTTGTCTTTTAGTACTGGCAGAAGTTTTTCTCTTTTTCCTTGGCTTAGGCCTTAATGTTGCCGAGTGCCTTTCACTGTCAACCTTCAAAATTTTCAAGTCCCGAAGTTTACTTAGCTTCCGTTTTCCCAGGTTACTTTCTTTCCTTACATGCTTCCCTGAACGGCATCTGTGGCATGTATATGTGCATCCAGCAGTAATCCCCTCGGATGACTTCATGACATGTCTTTTGTGAAAATACCCTAACAAATGTACACGAATTATCAGATTCATCTAAATAACACTAACCAAACCAGTAAAGAAAGTCAACTTGTCAAGGCAATAGCTGACTTAAAACACGTATCACAAATTTGCACAAGTACAAGATAACTTTCTCCAATACAAGCTGAAAAACCATAAAAACATAGCAAGATCCAGTCAAACATCAAAATCAAACTATTGTTATCTTCTTACACACTGCCAATTTTAACATCTTTTCCAAAATTTACAGCAGTTTAATATGACAGTCTTAATATATAACTCGAACAATAGAATCACTAAAATTAGCATATTTCAAAAGGTGGTCCACATCAAAAAAAGAACACAGAATACTTGGCTCACAGTATCTACCACCATCAAATATTAGAACAATAAACAAAAAACAAGTCATTAATAATCATTTTGAGTTGCTAGATAGAGGATCATTAAAAACATTAAAAAAATAAAGAATGAACAAACAGAGAAGAGAGAGAAGTAGATAGAATGGGTAATTGTATTATTATTGCATCCTAGACCCTCAGGTCTCGCATAATACATATATATATACACAATATTGTTAGAGTGCTAACAAACTAAATACAGCTGGCACAATTAGTTAATCATCATAACTAAAAGAGGGAAAAGATCAACTAACTACTCACAAAGAATCAAACAACGAATCAACCATCAACAACAAAAGCCTTTACATACCGTTGCAAAGTTGGCAGATCACAGCTTCACTGGGTATAAAGAAAAAAAATACACATTAGTTCTACAAGAATCATAAAGATAAAAAAATAGAATGCACAAAAAGATGTCAACACCAACACCAAAAACAAAAGCAAAAAAGTTTCATTTTACACTACAACAGAACTTAATCTTACACTACAACAGAACTTAATCCAATAAAAACATGAGAGCATGACAAATTGACACTTACACAGGTGAACAGCATTGATAAAACAGTGTACCAAAAAAGAAAATTTTAAGAAAGCAGGAACACTAAATAAGAGAACAACATTCTGCCTTACCACAAACAGTCCAGAAAGAAAGCAGGAACACTAAATTAATTCCACATACAGAGATTAAACCAAAATGGAAGTTAGCTTTAGTAAAAGACTCCAAATTTATAAAGCTGATAAATTCCAAGCCATAATAGATGAACTTAAACACATTGCTACAAACTCCAGCCCACATAAAAAGTTGTCAAAGAATCAACCAGTATTGAACTCTGGGGGAAACCAAAGACCTATATTGTTGTTGTTCCTTCTCATCAAACTGGAAAGATCCTCAAATAAATAAATAAATAAATTTCACCATACTCTCTTCCTGCTGTTGTTCATCTAAACATCACCTAATGTCCACAAAATACTATGATAAACTGATATTGCTCATTAACAACGGAGCATGAGCACGAGAACAAAAGTAATATTTAATAGTAAAAGTTATACCTGATTGGAACATTCTTGTTGCAGTGTCCACATTGATAACTATCAACCCTTTCTGCTCTTGAGAATAGATAGTCAAAACCTCTTTCCCTCAAAGGCTTCTTGGTCACTTTGTCACTCCTCTGGATTTTACTGGAATTTGCCTTCCCCACTTTACGTGAGATTCTTCTCTCCTCGAAACTCTTCAAGAGATATAGGGGAACATACTCTTCATCCAACCAATATTTTTTCCTCTCAGAGACAGATTCCTCAAACTTTTTCCCATGTTTGAGAACAACATCTGGAACACATCTTCTCTTGCCAAAATCCAGAAGATATTTTGCTACTTGTCCTTCAAGACGCTTCCGTCTGATTATGACTTTCTTAAACAGCCTGATTGATTTTATAGATTCCTTGTCCAATAGAGAATGAGGATAATTATTCTCAATATCATCCCAGCGAATGAACAGGTCGAACTCTCTCACCTGAGATAGCAACAAATAACAGAAAATATCACCATCAACCACATACAAGTATAGCTGAAGCACAAAAAAGAGTTTATTCAATCAATTCCCCAACCCTTCATACAGGTAAAAGTATAGCAGAAGCATAAAAGCTATTTAACACTATTGAGTTCCTCAAACCTCAGAAATTACTGTATTGGGATAGACAAGTGCAGAACTGAACACATATCAGAATTCACAAGGATTCACTGGCAACATCAGAGCACTAATAGCTGAAGGTAAGCAATTAAAAACACAGGATACTATTTACAAATTACGGCAACAGTGAAATGTGAAGCATATAAAAAACTGCAACATCCGGGTACTCTTGATGCCCCATTCCCACTTACCACAGTGGTGAGTCCAGAACCAGCTATAAGCCTGAGAGATGGTAAACACAGCCCTAAAGAGTAAAGATGGCCACTAAATAATTGCTCATAAAGATTACCTGCAAAGCTAGTTGCTCAATGCTCGTGGATGTTTCCACAGCAGCCCTCCAAGCAAAACATTTGGATCTCCTTGCATTTTCAGAAGCTTCGGGATATTGTATGTCAGGTATCTTCATGCAGCCAGCTGCATTATTTCGGGTTTCTGACTAAGTCAAAAAAACCACATGGTTGCTACAAGCCTACAACTGTGTAATGCAAACCTCAACAGGTCAAAATATGTACATACCTTTTCGGGCAACTTTCATAGCCAAGGAGTGAGGCATAACTTTCCAATTGAAGAGTCTACGAGAAGTCTTACCCCCTCTCCACCAAAACAGAACCAACCCACTAGTAGCACTTGATGATTTAGACTCAGAGCCAGCATGCCGGACCTTCTTTTTGTTGATTCCATACTTTGCAGTAACACGTGAACTGGCAACAAAGTGAGTAGCTGAACCCATAGTAGTAACCAAATCAACATGTTTCCACCAATCCACTGAAAGAGCCAATGGACGTAAATTGGACTCCAGCTGCACGTACAACAACAAAAATAAGTACAAGAAATTTAGAAATAAGAAAAGGCAACATTACAAAAGAATGCACCCTTTGTCTTTTTTTTAGTTGCGAGACTTGCGACATTATCTTATGCACAAGTTTTTAGGGGAATCATTAAGTGGTAAGAACCATTAAAAATCAAAGGAATTTATTAAGAAGATGAAGTAAAAAAAGGGTAAAACAGATTAAAAAAAAAAGTGGCTAAATGACAAAAGTGATGGCAGAATATATGAGGGACTCATATATCCAAAAAGGAAATGTAAAAAGTAAATTAAGAAATCCATAAAAGGAAAATGTAGCAACTAAAAAAAGGAGGGAGTAAAATCTTCACAAGTAAAAAGATCGGAGTCCTGGGACCATGAAATCATTAAAAAAAATACTAAATAAAACAAAAATAGGCCAAGCATTCCATTGCAGCCTGCTCCCTTTTATTTTGCCCATTTATTACTTAATCCTCTCTTAGGAAAGTTTCAAATCATTCAAACCCATCTCAATGTATTACGCAACCCCCCTTTCATAACCATCTTCTTTATGGTACAGTTACTTAATTTTGATAGAGCAAAAATATCTGAAACAAGCTTCATTATTTTTCACCTATTCCTAGTACTCAAGAACGAAGTACTGCATACATAAGGCAATAATTGATTTGGTGCAGTGTGCAGAAAATTCAGATGTGTGCAGAAAATTGCTATTTAGGGTTTCTACTTCCACAAGTTTAGCAAAAGTGATTTTTCAGTCAAAAACAAAAGGTTATACAATGACGCTCATTTCAATTTACAGCATCATCAAACCAAAAGACCCAATAAACAAATATATTATATTTAAATCAAGAAAACATCATAACAGAGCTACGTGCTTTGACAGGTAAACCTTCATGCACAAAGTAAAAGTAGCAAAGAAAATCAATTCAGAGAAGGTACTCCCAATGGTAGAGGAAAATATTCCTGATACAAATGCAAACTCGCAATAAAGTGATGATGAATTTTCAGTTGGTATACCTTCGAATTTGTAAAGAAAATAGGATTGGGGGAAGTACACGCACACACAAAGATATATAAATGTATCCCTCTACCCTCACTTAAACAAATGAGTGAAATGACCTATAAGACACATACTAGAGTACTGGACTGAAAATCTGAATCAGGAAGGAACAGAGCAAAAACATACCATAAGCAAGGGGAGTTTCAGTGAAAAAACATCAGATGCTTTAAGAACACGTTTCCGCCAAAGCTCACTATACTGAGGTCGTAGCCATGGACCAGCAAGAAATCCACGCAAGCGTTCTTCCATATACATAATATAAGATATGACATCAACAAGATTTCCTTTTTTATTCTTTTTCAATATGATACCTTGAATTTCTACTTTCAGAGCATCTGAAACAGGAATACTATTTTTGACACTGAATAAGCAACCTCTTCCTTCAACAGGAAACCTGCAACAATAGCACCATCCACATTTTTCTTTCTGTCTCTCCCTGTTTAGATCTTGGATATTAGGCCAACAGAACTTTGCTGACTTGTTCAAAATAAACTTCAACTGAATAGATATTATCTCCTCCTCTGTCTTTGGTACATCTATACTTATTTTGCCAGATGGCTTCCTCAATAACTCTTCCACCACTGAAGAAGCTGTCAAAGCAAAGTTATAGGAGTTGATATAAACATCTCCAGATTGCCCTTGAAATACATCCTCTTCTTTAGCCTTCAAAACAGATCTAACTTTTCTTGCAGAACCTTTTCTCTTCCTCTGTTTGGAGCCTGCTCTGCTAGCAGCTATGCTAGACACAGGTCTACCAGATTTTTGAATAGACCCACTCTCCTGTAAGACTTCACCAAATCCTTCAGAGCTTAGATTCTCAGTCTCAGTGCAGGGTTTAGTATCTGAACCAAAAAAAGTCAGAAGGTTCAGAAAATTCAGATCCTAAATGACTATAATATCGTGATATAATGAATTTTTTTTCTTTTTTTTTTTATCACTTCCTCCATTCCTCAACTTACAATTTTCAGATCCCAAATCAGTTTTTGGTTGACATCCATCCACCAGAAAGCCCCAATGTTGAGAAATTGCACTTAAAATTGAGCCATATAGGATGCTAGATGATCGCAGTAATTGAATCACAGCACCAAGGTCATCTTTGTGGTAATAACTACATAAAGCCTCGGCATCATAGGAATCTGAACTGTGAATTAAGCAGCATGTCAAACAAAGGAATGCACAGGTAAAACTATCTCAACTAATCTCTCTCAGTACAAAAATAAAAATAATAGGACAACATGACAGAAAGAAGATATATTGATGCAACTAACTGTTTTAGTGTTGACAAAAAAGAGGAGAATAGAAGCATATATGTACAATCAGAGAGACAGAGACATAATAGAAGCATTTCACAAGCATATGGGCTTGAAATTCTATAGATAAATTTGCTTCATATAGGAAAGCTTTGAAGGTTTAAACTTAAAATTTTCACCTGCTCAAAGGGAAATCAAAATTATTTAATAAGTATCAGTTGCCAAATTATTCCTCAATTATTCCTATTGGTTAACTGTCCAAGTATCTGAACGAGTAAGGGTCCACCTGCTTCTTATTGAGACTCTTTAGGAACATTCATAAATTTCTTTGCACTCAACAACATGTATTATAGTCTTATAGATTCTTTCATTTCCAGCCTGCAATATATTATGAACATATGCACTATTGTACATAGCTTGCAGCTCTATCAATGATAAGATGGGACTTTGCATTAAAGCACAGACATGCTATTGCTAGACCAGTAAATACTGTTTGTGTGTGTGTGTAAGGTCAAGCTTTGGAGCAAAGACCCTACTTATGTGCAAACAAATCATACTAACAAATCCAAACCATTAAATATTTGAATTCGTACTTTCGTAGCTCTAACAGATTATTAAAAGAGGTACATTAGTAAATAAATAAATAAAAGTTTGATGATCATATTTTTTCCACTATTAGACCTATGAATTTAATGACTAGGATTCGTTCTTGTATAAAAGAGGTATTCGCAAATGATCCTATTTAATATACATACATAGATAGATAGATGATCATTTTTTCCCACTATTAGATCTAAGAATTTAATGCCTAGGATTCGTTCTTGTATTTATATAAAAAATAAAAAATAAAAAAAGTATGCTCACATGATCCTATTTGATATGTATATATATAATGTAAAAACAAAAATCCCAAAGGGCAGAGGCAGTTGAACTTGAGATCTCAAGCACGCTTGTCATACTATCATTGCTCCTTGCCATTAGTATGCTGATTAGTTTCTCAGCTAGAAAGAAATCTAAATTAAGCTAACATGGTAATTTCATTCAATCCCATTCATGAGATACGGTACTAATGTGTCTTCTTCCCCGTCGAGCTCCTCTAATTCAGTATTGCTTCCACTTCGGTTTGTAACCAATTCAATCCATCCATTCAATTTAACCTTCCTTTATAAATTCCTTCTTTAACCATTCTAGTAATTGTTGGCAAAATATTTAGATATTAATTCTAATTATACTACCCCTTATTACTAGAACTTTTTGTTACTAAAAAAGGAGGAAGCTTGATGGCAACCCTCTATATATATCACTTTCGGCATTTGTAGATACCAACTCATTTTCGGTATGCCTTCATTGCCTCTACCTTCAATCAATTTTCCCAATTCAATTTACGGTTAGGGTTGCATAAGCATGCATAGTATTTTCCAATTCCCATTGTTGTGTGCTTTTAAGAAAATAAATTATTGGTTTGAATTTGAGTTTGGTTATAAGTTGGTATTTATTCTTTGGTTTTGATTTTGATTATAGCAATCTTTGATTGGGATTTGAAGTTACTGAATTTGATTGAGAGATGCAATTACCACATTTAAAATTGTATTAGAGCAATAAGTGTTGCGTATGGAAAAACTCTCTAACCTTTTATAGTTTTATTGTCCTTGGTTGTACTGTTTTCTATTGAATCACTCTTGATTACATGGTGCATGTGTCCAACTCAGTGCACGCATACCTTAAATGTGCCAAAGGTGTTTGCCTACTTAATCTACCCTGCTTATTACCTGAGTTTATTGCTTATATTTGGATCAGACATATAAGCACAGCTGCACAGGTCACAAGTGGGGCAAAGTTTACCAGAATATTTGCTCAATTTTATAATTCTATTGAAAGAGTGATACCATAAATTCAAATAAATTTGGTTTTTAATTAGATTTTTTTTCCAGGTAACATAGAGTCAGGCTGTTACACAAAACCCTTTGAGGTATTGTACCCTATTTAAAGGACATTGGATTGCTATTTTATGATTTCTCTCCTGGATTTTGCTTAATTATGAATACCATGTTTAGATTACACTCATTCAACATATTTACTAATTACTATCTGAATCTGATTTTTCGTTTTTGAGTTTGAATTTGAGGATATACAATTATGTAATGACTTTTACGGACAATCATAGTTGATATAAAATAAAATTTGGAAATTATGACTTTATTGCTCTCTAAGGAGCCAAACTGGTAAGTGTGTCTAAGTGGGTAGCTCTTGGCTATTGCATCTGAGATTACATTATAAGCAATTGACCTATATTTGAAAACATTATAATGCATGGTAATTATCACTTATTTTGCATGGTAATTTTCAATGCATTATGCTTCTGAAGGTATATTTGACAATATTGATATTATTATGATTCCTCTGTGTATAAGACACTCTATTTCCATAATCCATGTTTTATAGCCCAATATCACAAATTAAATAACAATAGTAGAGAGTAATGCCCAGGCCCTAAAACTAGTTGAAAATATGAAAAGAATAATGAGTATACAGAAGCCGCAAGGAACTTCAAATCTCAATCACTATTGTACCCCATCTTTACTAATACACAGATGGGATATTTAAATCCTACACTATACATTATCTTGTTTACACAACCACCCATTAACGAAAGAGAGGATATAAAAAAAAAATCAGTAAATAGTATTCCCTTCATCCCACAAAATCAATCAACCAAAATTTGTGCCGAGCAATATTGCCACTAAACACATAGTTGACAGTTTTAACAGGATAGAAGGAACATATCAAAGGAAAAATTGATTAAAAATAAGGTTCTAACTACAATCAGTATGCTAAAAACAGTCCAAGCTATTTATTACTATGTATTTCATAGCAATCCCAACATTATGGGGAATTTTACAAAAACGGCCCCAACTACAGCATGTATTCTATAAACCGTCTCAAATTCTCAATGTGGGACTGTTATTGGGATTGTTTTTAGAAGATAGTCAATAGTTAGGAGTTTTTTAAACACCCCCTCAAAGTTGTAACCACTATGAGATAATCATAATTGAAACTGTTTTACGAAAATTGGCCGTAGTTTAGATTGTTTTATCAATTTTTCCCACATCAAATATTAGGCTTACAATTCCCATAAAATGTTAACACAAAACCAATATAAAGACCACTACTTTTACAAAAATGCAAATGTAGAGTGAAGAAGAGGACAAGCAGATTTCTATGCAGATCCCAAGTACATGAATTGAATATTCTTTTCACTAGAAACACCAACTTCTTTCATCTTCCTCCAAATCTTGTGACTTCCTTCTAAAAAAACTAAAGGGGGAAAAAGATGCATGAAGGGAGTCAGAGACATTCTAACTTAAGAGTACTTGACTACTTAGAAAGAAAATCAAATCTTAAATTCTCCATCTAACTCAAGAAAACTTAGTCTAAAGCAATTCGGAAATGATGTCTACACCATATTACAAACATTTAGAGGCACTTAGCCTGAGATAACGCAAACTTCAAGCCTAGCGTATTAGAAAAGTCATATATACTCTATTAGATTCAGAAAATTTTAGGTGCATTCTCCAGCAAAAAAGGATGTCTTCTCCAGACCCCAGCTAGAGGTTTCAGCTTATAGTTGCCATTAATCCAACAGCATCCTTTCCCTACAAGCTATAACAGATCAATAGTATATTACTTCTTCTAGAACATGGAGCTCCATGCTAAGCTACAGTTTTAAAAACAAAGGAAAGAGACCTTCAGGAAAAAAGAAAAAACATTCTTGTACTTTTCAGACTCCCTTCTTCTAAAAAAAAGAGATACATTAGGTTTGAATTCTTAGGCTACCTCCTAGTTTTTTTTTCTACTTCTATAGTTCATAAAAAAGATAAATTTCAAACAAGATAAGAAAAGAGATTCTCTTATCTCCCCTTGTTTTTACAAGCCTAACAGTTCTTATTCCCTGACAATATTGAAAACCCACCTTTCGCGCTGATTTCAGAAAATAACAAACCTTACATCTGTTGATGGAAAATTGCCATGCCTTAGATTAATTAAATACTTGAAATGATTCATCTAAACTTCTAAAGAATGCCACTGTTTAAACAAGAAATTGTATCTTCAATCGTCATATTGTCTCACAATAGTAAAAGGAAATAGAAAGATAGAACCTAAGTATTTGTTCATCAGATTGAAATCAAACTTATAACATTGTTGTGAAACCAGCATTCAGACGAAACAATTCTATATGGTCAGCAAAGATGAAATAAGAATTAGTTAAAGCAAAAATGTGACAACTAAAAATACTTTAACTAAACTCAATTGCAGGGAGCTTACACCAAAAGGTAGTCAAAGCAGCTGAAAAACAGGCGTCCATATGGATCAGTTCCAAGTAACTCTGCACCTCGTACAGATTTTTTACGCTTATTGACAAAATTCAATCCACCAATCACACATTCCGGACAGAACCAGTCACCCTCTGGCAGAAGACTACTAACAATTCCGACACATTTTGAATGATATGCAGCAGGACAACCATCACAGCATATTAAATTTCCATCCATCTTACAAAGACAGCACTCATCGCTGTTTCCATCGGCTATATCCTCTTTCATATCCTCAGTCAAGCAGGACTCTCCAGGGATTTCTAAGGAGGTCTTCTTTTTCTTTCCATTGCATGTTGTCCGACCAGCTTCCATATTAGCCTCCGCTATAATCGTCCTTTTAGTAAGCTCTGATCTAATTGGGTCAACTTCAACAACATCATCACAGAGACAACGAAGCAATTCTATCTTCACCTCTGCCGGCTGCTTGTAGTACTCGCCATCAAATAGCTTCAAACGACTGAGGGTAAAACCAGGCTTTAGCCTTGAACCATGAAGTAGTAGATATTCAACCATAAAAACAGGCCAAGTAATTTCATCCAGTAAATTCCAGTTCAGATTCCTATGATATTAACATAAAAATAACAGATTAATTACAGGGGGCTCATTTTTTTTATTTGCCAAGAATCTTTCATGTTTCAAAGTCTAAGCTTTACCTCAAACAAGTAGAAGCAGATTCACACCCCTCGCTTGCAAGCAAATCCAGGTGCTTCTTCAATGTCAACAGGATGGAGACATGAATAAGATCAATCAATTGAGTAGAGACCCTGCTCTTCAATGCTGCCACAAAATCCTCCAACTGAAATGGACTCAAATACAATATGGTACTAAATGACCTAAGAAAAGAATACACGGAGAAAAGATCTAGTACAGGAATTCCCTCTAAAGTTAAAATAGCTGAAGAAGGTGGTAGCTCAATCTTGGAAGAAGAAACCTGGGATTCTACAGGTATCTTCAACAACTGCGGAGTATGCTTTTCTTCTACTTCATCAATAACCCCGGACATGGAGAAATCATTTGGATCATCTTCTACTGCTGTACTGGGAGCATTGTTTTCATGAGTATCAACTACTTTTGCTCGACGTGCACTTCTTCTCAACACAGTTTCAGCCGATGATCTTAAATTCCTCCCAACTTTTCTCCTCTTTCCCTGGGCTGGAGTTCCATACTGGCATTGACCAGTACTAGCACCCTCTTGAACACCCCCTTTCAATTGAGCATCATAAACCCAATTATTTACATGGTTAGCATCCACTAAACTACTGGTATCCCCTTTTTTCACTTCTTCACCTAAATCTACACATGTATTGATATCCACAGTTCCACTAACCCCGTTCAAGACCTCCTCGTTAACCCCTAAGTTCAAATCAAACCCATGTACTTTTTTCGCCAAAGAATCAATTTTTTCAAACCTAATCTCATGCTCACTGGTCTGATACAGTTCCTCATCATTTACACTCAAATTCAAATCAATACAACCCCTAATTTCCACATTTTCAGCTACATCATCAAAATTCAGCCCGCGATTCAAGTCTAACCCATCATTTCCAACAGTATCGTCAAAAGTCCCATTAACACTAACAGGAGCGTTCATATCATTCACTGCATTGTGACCTAAACTGTTCTCAATCACTAAGTTATGCTGGGAAATATCAACTGCTAACAGTTCACAAGATTTACCTGGATCATTACGACGGCGTTTTTTGGGTCTCCCAACTTTTTTCACTGAAGCAGATTTCTGATTCTCACCAGCTAAGTTAACAGCATAGGAGGAAGAAGAAGAAGAAGAAGAAACTAAACGAGAAACATCAGATAAATCAGCTTCCTCAGAATCACCGTCTTCGTACAAGATTTTGAAAAATCCAGTTGAGGAATCGTATGAATCTACAATTCCTTCAAAAACCCCAAATCCTTTAAATTTCTTCGCAACTGTTTTCCCCACAAATTCCATTTGGTGATTGCGGGGATAAATTCTAGGGTTCTTCAAAAGAGGGCAAAATTGAAAAGATCAGCTTGAGTAAAGTGAGCCAACACCCCCAAAATGTATTGACATAACAAAGTGAAAATTAAAGAAGAGTTGGGAGTTGGTGTGTTGGACTCTTGGGAGTTGTGAGTCTGTTACAACTTACTATTCCTTCCCCAATGGCCATTGCCCATTGGAGTATACTTGTTGGAGTATACTTGTTGGTTTTAAATAAATAAATAAATACTCCACTATATAAAGTATAAACTATAGTATAAATGTAATGAAAGCATTGTAAAAAAAAAAATATATGTAATGAAAGCAATCACTCTAGATCTCATGAGATGCTAACTAGTGTGAAAGCAATTATCTCTATTATATAAGCCAAAGGCCGGTAGAGGTGATCGTGGGCCGGGCCGGGCCGGGTTCGGGCCGGGCCGATGCATAAAAATCAACTCCATAAAGCGGGTCGGGCTTAGTTCGGGCCCAAATTTCTTGGCCAAAGCCCGAAAATTTAGTGTGGGCTTGGCGGGCTTTTTCGGGACGGGCCTAAAAAAGTAACAAAAAAGTCTAATTTTAAATGTCCAAGGCCCACACGGAAAAAAAAATCGGGCCGGGCCCAAATTCGGGCCTAATTTTCATGTCCAAAGCCCGCAAAAAAAGGGTCGGGCCACTTTTGATCAACTCTAGGGGAGCCATGGTGTCCCCCTCAAAAAGTCCATAATGCCCCTTAAAATTTTATTAAAAATCAAATAACATCACTCTTATTTATTAAGGAAAATTATTACAATTTTTGAATTTTTTTAAATTAAAATATTACAAAATATGCAATTCGGAAAAATAAGATAAAATAATCAAAATTCATATTTTTGAATTCCCTATAAACGATACCCATTTTAATATAATTTTTTACATAAAAATTTTACCTTTTTATTATCGTAGAAATTTGATAGCCAATTTTGTTCGTTGTTGTGGAATGGTTGGATGAAAGGGGAATTTTTTTTACGATTATGTGAATGAGTGTGAAGTTAGAAAAAAAATCAATTTCTCAAACAAAAACCTTCGATTTTTTAAGATACATTAAAAATATCGTCGCACACAAGGCTAGTTATAATAATATGTGAATTGTGCACCCACAACCCTAACGGCCCGTTTTGTTGTTGGTAATAAATTGTGGTAATAGTAATGAATTTATAGTGTAATTTTGCTAAGAAGGAACTTTATAATTTCCATGGAAAATAATTTTCATTCCCAAACTTCAATTTTCTTCTCATTTTTCATTCCCAATTATTGCCATTGGGGATGGTGGTATTTGACGGGAATGGATATTTGTAAAAAAAATTAGATAAATTGGAGCTAAAGTAGTACCACTATGGGAATGGATTTTGATTTTCCTTCCAAATTTAGTTATAAATCCATTCTCATTATCATGAATCCATGATTTACAACCGGCTACCAAATGGGTCGTTAAGTGCATATAATCGGTATTATATAAGTATGTAACTACATTTAAATATAACATTAATATTATGTAGTGTTTAGATGGTAATGTTATGGGTTCAATAAGTTATGAGTGATTATAAAAAAAATGTTTTTTAGGGTATGCTTTAAAAGGAATACGGATATGTGCTAATGAATATTAACTACTAAGGGCTCGTTTACATTAGCTGAATAGAGTTGAACTGAACCGAACTGAATAGAAGTGTATTAATTGAAATAAATAGAGATGAACTGAACTGAACTGAACTGAATAGACATTAACTGAACTGAACTGAATATAATCTGAAGTAAACAAGCCCTAAGTACTAACTAAAATTGGGAGGGGGCATTTAGGAAAACTTCCAAATGGAAAATCATTTTAAAAATTAATTTTAATTTCAATTATCATACTACTATTTGTCATCTTTAAAAGCTAATAAAAATCTTAATTATAAATTTCATAAAAACATATTTGAAATCATAAAAGCTGGAAATTTTGATAGATTAAAGGGGTGTTCATAGACATATAGAAAACGAACCTTGAAAAGCTAGCTAACCAATAATTTTCCCAAAATGAAAAAATAAAGGTGTTATTAATAGAATAAAACCATTCATGGACTTATATAATTTTGACAAAATAAGGGCCCTACTGCATGTCATTCGGTCCAATTTTAGCCAACACACGCATCTGTAAGGGAGGATAATAAGGAATCCTCACAAATGTGTGCGGTGAAAATCGAACGCAGGACCTCGTGCCTGGAATTCTGAAGCCCTAACCAAACCGTACTTGTTTATGGCAATGCTACTAAACCGTGATCTATGTTTGTGATGCTCCTTATTTGAGCATATACAAATACAAAGAACAGATTCTTTTCAACTTAAAATGACTACTCTTTGTTAGAAATGCGAATTATCATTTTGCTTGGGAAAGGATCACTTTTTCCTTTCCTTTCCTCTTTGTCCCACGTTAGAAGTTTAGTTTTGTTATATTTTATTTATATGTGTGCGTTATAGTATTTGAAAAGCTAGGAGTGGGTCTCCCAATGTGTGTGTTATCTCTATTGTTCGGCTATTCTTGTGTTCATAGCACGGAGTGATGGGGCTTTTATTTTGGATTCGGGTCATTTATTTTTAGGTAGTTACAAATTTTCAAATTGTGTATGACCGTTGACATCTTAATGTTTCTGCCCCTTTTTTTTATTCTCACCCACACTTATGCACCGTCTCTCCAATACTCTTTTCAGTTTTTGTTTTTTAGAGTTTAAGTTGCCACAATTCAGATTGGTACATACACACAAAAAATGGGTTTTTTCATCCTCATTGTTTTCCAATTTTAAGCAAAAAAACGAGTTCCAAACTTTAATTTCGGGTGGTGTGTCACCTCTTAACCCTTTAGAATTAAGAGTTTGACTTTTATGGCTACAATTGGGCCGTGTAACTTTGCGGTAGGACCCGATACAAAAGTAAAATCTTCACAACATCATTTTAAAAAAAAAGTGTAATCACACTAATCACAATAATTTTCTATAATGTCAAACCGCCAATCAAATAATTTGGCTTAAGTTCAAGAAATTGAAAAGTGAATTTCTAAAAAAAATTACTTATTTTCTATGTGAACCAAACAAGATCTTAATCACCCACCTCACCCTTAGATCATTCAAAATTCCTAAAAAATGAATAAATGAATCATTTCCATGATAAGAAGTTAGTGCTTATTGCAACTAAACAAATCCTAAAATTGTAAAGCCACCCATTCATACAAATTTTAACCCTTTATCTCGACTTTAAATTGCCTCAACCCATAGTAGAAGATTTGGCCTTTTGCAAATGGCCTCTGCCCACCAACTTATAACTTATCTTCTATTTATATTGAATGAGATAATTTTACAATTATGAATGTTTTGTAGAAATATCATGAATGTTTGTGGAAAATCCAGCTCATCATTGATTCATGGATGAAATCAGAGTAAACCTACAAGATTTTAACAATTGCTCTTCATCTCATGTTTTTGTGAAACTAACCGGAGTGCTAACAACTTTGGTTCCTTGCTGTAGTGGACCCTTTGCATATAGTTATGTTTTCCTTTTAGTAGATGCATTTTTTTTTCATTGACAAGTTAGGATCTATGTTGGGAAGAAATGAGAGGATGATCTGGTGAGCCGATTCGATGCCTGGTACTACACCTGGCAAAACTAAACCCGACTCGTAGATCACCTGGAAACCGACCCAAAAAAGTGGGGCACGAACAAAAAAAAACCCAAAATCCATTAAATAGTCTAAGATTAAACCCGAAACCCATTTTGACCAAACTTGTTTTGACCAACCGAAATCGAATTGACCGAACGATGCCACAGGTCCACATTATCAAACTAAAAAGGTTAGGAAGGAGTGATGATTTTAGCACTTCTAAAATTGAATTTAGCACTCATTTTCCTTACTATTCTATTCATGTGAGAAAGAATTGCCAAAATCATTTCTCACCTTTTCAAACAAAAACAAGTACGGACCATGGTCCAGGGAGAATGTTCGCAAAAAAAATTGTTGCAAACCTAGTGTAATTGCGGTAGTGTTAGCTTTCTACTCAAGATCAATGCATGATCTCATCCATTTTCATTCCCCTTGCCCTAAAAATCCATAATTAGTTTAATCAATTTTGATATCAAATTCTCAGAATTGTTGTCTCTTGTGTTCATCGGTTACCGAATGGCGTCCATGTTCGGTGATTGGCCCTCACACGACCCTCACAACTTTAGCCAACTTCGCCCTTCTGATCCTTCAAGTCCTTCTGTAAGATCCCATTTTACCTTTTAACCTCATTGACATTCAATTGATTGTTTTTGTTTTGGTTAAATTTGTCCCCCCTCCTGATTTGAGGTCCTTTTTTGTTTTGTTATGTTTTGTTTTGATGGGTAATATGGAATTGTGTGTTTTTTTTTTCTTTCTATGAAATTGTCATGTGTAGTTGAAGTTTAGGCTAATTGAGTAATGCAAAATGTTCAGCTCATGATTTTATTCTGCAAAATGTGAACTCACTATGGTATTCATGTTGAGAGTAAGCATCATCTCTATTTCCTTGTATGATTGTATCTTTCTCAATACTACCTCGGTAACCAATTATGTGCAACAATTTGACATAAAGTAGAGAGGAAAGATGTCAAATTGTTGCAAATAATTGGTTACAAAGTTAGTATTAGTATACTACTCCGTGTTTATTAAGCTTAAAGATTTCAATGGTTTGCTCATGTTTCTGCCTGAGGCAAACTTAGTGATTTCATGAATAACCATGATGAGTTATCTACTGGCATTTGTTGTTTATGTTTGTATTATGCTTCTTTGGTTAACAAGTGGGCTTTAGGAGTTAAGATTCTTGATTACTTATGCTTCTTATGTGAAAACACTTGGAAGATATTTCATCTGGTACTGAATTTGTGTGGCTTCTAAATTATGATGATTGAAGAACTATCTGATGCTTCTGAAAATCTAATTCTCAAATCCAGCTAAAAAATTGATGGAGATTTTTAGTTTAGTTTGTTTGAAAACCTAATGCTCCCAAACCAGCTGCAATGGATTAATATTTTAAGAGAAAGGGTGATGCTTAGCCACCCAACTGAGCTTTTCTAGTTTGGTTTATTGCTTGGTTCGTTTGATTGAATTTGTTTAGAGTGTTTGATTTTAAATTAGCACGTAGTATTTTGTAAATTCTGTTGTTTCACTGAAAAGAATCATATTAGTTGCTAACTTGGTATCAAGAGCCAGGATTTTTATACCCTTGGATGTATTATTTCCATGGTTCCATAATAAATATGTTTTTGTTTTAGCAATAGTTTTTCTTATCTCTGTCCCAAAGTGAAAAATAGAACGTTAGATGATATAATGTTGAAGTTCGAGGAAATTAAGTTCCAAATATTAGAGCTTCAAAAGGATTCTGAACTGAAAGGGTACAGTTTCAAGATGAACATTCTATTGATATGGACTTACTCCAAGCAAAATGAGTTTTATTGGGCATTAAGAAAAAGAGAAACTTGCAAACTAGAATCGGGCTGTTACATGTGATGCATTACTCCATAGACTTAAATACAATAAATCAAACTCGCAAGACAAGCCAACCTATAAAGCTATGTGGGCGAGTCTGTGCTAGTGATCCACCTCATAAAGGGCCTCTCTCATTTTTATCTCTACAGATAAACCTATTCCGGTGTCCCCTTAGTGACGAAACGGGGGAGTTGATACCTATGCTTACTGCTTACCAGGATGAATTGTAATCAATGTGTTAAAAAGGCTCAAGGTGCACCGAGGCAACATGGATTTCCCTGAGCCTTACTTGCGCCTTGGTGTGCCAGCACACTTGGAAAAAAGGAAGCAAAAATCTGAAAAAAAAAAAGGGCTGGGCCTTTTGGTGCGTCTTTTGTGTGCCTCATCAAAATCCCTCGCCTAGACCCTAAAAGACGCATACCCTTGATTGCCTTGCGCCTTAGTGCCTAAGCACACCTTTTCATACACTGATTGTAAGTGATTGAACAAGTGCCACGCCCTAGGATATAGTTTAATTAATTATCTTTTTTTGTTAGATTATTTTGCAATTTATATTGCTTTTAGAATGGGGTTTAGGATGTTATTTCTATAGAGGGATGATTGAGATTCATAGAGTTTGAAGTTTTGTGTATCAAACCTGGGAGAGTAACTGTGTAAGTGAGATGCTTATTTGTCCAAAGTAAAGTTTCTAGTTTGGTTTGTTGTTTGATCCTTTTGATCAAATCATTTAATTTAGGGCTGTGCATTTTCAGCACTCCTGTTTTTGTTCCATTTGACTGAGCAGAAGCATATTAATGTTTAAGTTGATTTCTGATAGGCTGTCCGAAAAATCAACCAGTTGGACAGGTTGATTGAGTGGTGCGGAGGTAACTTGACTTGTAGAGTATTTAGATTTGTTTGCAGACAAGATATACTTGGTTCCAAGAATTTCTAAATTATGGAAAAGAACAATTATGAACAGTTTGGTGTATCATAATTCAGCTGGCTCTTCACTAATGAATCTTTATATATCTAGTGACTATCTTAACTACAGCAATGGTTCTAAGGCTATTGCTTTGCTGCCGCTCGTCCATGCCTTCGGTTGGTTTGATTATTTCCCTTATTTCTCATTTACTTCCATTTCTTCCCACTTATCTTCAACCAACATTAGTAGTATATTTAATGAAGACCAGGCTCTTTGCAGTAGAAGTTGTGAAACACATCAAAATACATCTTTTAGAAGACACTATTGGTAATGGCATAAAGGATGTCCACTGATATTGTGTACATCACCAGAGTCTTTTTTTCATCACCAGTGTAGATTATTAAAGTAATTTAGAGGAAGAACTAGGAGATTATTTAATTATTCTTCCTGAATTTTCTTGGTTGTGATGGACTAGCTGAGTAATTTTTCTTCCCTTCTCTTTTCCATCTCTTGAATTGAGTAGATTTTTTAAGATTATGAGAGAGTTTCAATAGAGGGAGTTTCTTTAGAAGGTTTGGACGTGTGGTAACAATGACGATAAGGTGAAAGGAGAAAAGGAGGGAGAGAGGAAGAGAATAGGAGGAGAGATAGTTTTTTAGGAGCTTGTGAGTTGATGAGCTGATAGCTATGTCTGAATTCTGTCAGGGGTAGGAGAAAGGTTGTGGGAAGAGAAGAGGGTCACACAATTAGGGTTTCTGGGTTAATGAAAGTCTAATCCCATTAATTTTGTAGAACCTCAGGAGTTTGGGATATAGGGGAAAAACCATAGAATGATAGCATGCCTTCGTATAGGAAAGCGATCATCTCACGCAAAAAATTGTCATTGATGTCTATTAGGCTGACTGAGTATGTAGTCAATTACTAGCTCCATTTTTGCATTTGCTTTTCTTTTGCAATACACTTTCAATCAAGTTTTTCTATTTTCACCTCTCCTTTTATTCAATAGTTCTCTCCTTCGTTTCTTGTGGATCTTTTAGGAGTAAATGTAATGTCTTCAACTCTTCATTTTTCTTATCTGCTTGTGGGTAAAATTAAAACTGCATATGTTTGAACCCCAAAACTACTGGTTTTTACTCAATCCTCACGAGCCTTATTATTTTCAATTATATTTTTTAAGTCAATTCAGCCTGTTAGGGGAGTCTGGGAGGTTGGTTTACATAACCTGCTACAGAACATAAAGCTTTGTAATCACCCTTGCACAACAGTGGCGGAACCAGAGTGTTTTTAGATTTTTTTTTTTGCGTAGACGGTGGGGGGGGGGGGGGCTTAATCTTAAAATACAACAACATCTAGATGCATATAAGACTGTAACTAGTTGTGGGAGGGATATAAAATTTAGATGTTTTATAAGCAATATCCTTGCCCTAAATTCGAATACTAGTGAAAGCAAGGCAGTTTTATTCCCTCACTTTTTCCCTTTCTTTTTTTTTTCCCCTCTATAAGCTTTAATCATCTTGTCTTATGATTCGAATCCTTTGTTTTTTTTCCAAACAAGTTTCTACAAGAAATATACGAGTGCTTGCTGTTTTCTTTCTGTTTTTCCTACAGAAATAAAATCTCATTTCTACTTTGAAAAGATTATTTATAAATAATTTTATAATAATGACCCCCTAAAAAATCATACAATACGGAGTAATTGTATGTAATTGGCGACCCTCATAATTTTTTCTAGTTTCACCACAGTTTCCCAAGACACTATTTGATGACAGGGATTGTGTGAAGCTGACTGCAGTAAGTGAATGAAACATTGGTTGTTTTGAAATGTAAATGTCAACTAACAGAAGAATTATGTGCTTGTAAAGTAGGGAAATCATGTACCATTACTTTGCCGCATTTTTATAGTTTGCTGTTTCCTTTTTATATGCAGAGGTCGACCCCTGCCACCTATCATCCTACTCACAGTCGCACTCTTCCACCACCTGATCAAGGTAATGCTAATTCTTTAACTATAACCTTTTAAGAAGGTTTGTTGCATTCACAGACTAAATCTGTGATACATAGAGATTAGCTTAATTTTCACTACATAGCATTAAACTTAGATGTATGGTGGAACTGCTCATTCTTTTTTCTACTTTCAGTTCTTATTAGGAGTTATAAGTTATATACTCTCTGTTCTTAATAGGAATTTTACACATTTTTCTACTCAAAAACCTCATCCTTTCTATTTCTGAGGAACGCAAACAGACACTGATCGCTTGAAACTCTGCTTGCAGTTATATGTACAGAAAGTAAAAACATTCTAATCAGACACTTCTACAAGCATGCTGAGGAGAAGGTACCCATCAAGTTGTAACAATTTGGTTAGTTTGGCCTTTGTTATGCGATAGATATTTGATTATTTTGGCCTTTGTTTTTTTTCTTGGGTGGATGCAGTTGAGATCCAAGAGAGCAGCTTCAGAACACATAGCACCTGAAAATGGAGCCAAGCATCTCAGAGCTTCCACCTCGGGGACTCATCCATAAGCTATTGCCTATTGATGCAGCTTATTAATGAAATCATGTTGTACATATTCGTATAAAGCGATGAGAAACATTTTTTTTTTTCATGCTATATTTTAGTGTGGTGGTTCGGATGGGCAACTTTATATAAATAGGGTAAGGTCTCTGCAAGGATAAGGGATTTTCCCACTCTAGGGTGATAAGGGATCGAATGCCATTCTCTTTGTGGAAGATTCACCTAATGTGGGTGAGGCTTGAAATGCTATTGAGGTTGTACATAAAAGTGAGCACAATCAATCAATGTAACTGGCTTACACTGTGCAATGATCTATCTGGTATATATGTATTAGCTTCCTAAGAAGCCCTGTAGTTGTGTTATTAGCTGCTTGAAAGGTTTTTGCTTACAATATAATGTATTCATTGTATTTGCACTTTGTTTGCCATGGACGTTTGGGTCAGCACATCATGGGCCTGCCTAGCCCAAAAAACTTAGCCCAAATCGTTTGGCCGGGATACTACCCGTGAAAATTCAAGAAAGTGATCAAACGTCTAGGGCTTTGTTTTTTTGGACTTAATTATTGAAATTTTAGTTTGGTTCAGTTCAACTCTAGATGAATTTAGAATTTAGCCTAGTTTAATTCAGGTAAGATTAATTTAGTACAAAAGAACATGACTTGAGTGTATTTTAGCATCGACTGCATTTTAGCCTAGTGTATTTTAAAAAATCATGGTGCAATTGTTGTTCGTAAACAACTGTTCGCTAGTTCACTTGATTTATTTGATCAATTAGCAATATTGACAATTTGTGTTTGGTGTTTCCATTGTATGCTAGTAGCCGCATAGAGTTATCAATGCACTTGGTTGTATTTATTTATTACTGCATCCGTCTTTCACTTTGACAAATTTTCTCTCACAAAAAATTTCAAATATAACAAACATGAAGCGATTGGGCGCTCCTTTGTTACATTTAAGGTTCCAAATATCCTAGATTGAACATTGTGCTCTTATAATAAGAGTACCAATATCAACTTTAGAGTGCATCAATAGTCATCATAATAACAAACAAAATGAAACAGAGAAGAGTATTAAACGGAAAGAACGGAGTATTGCAATTCATTTGTTTATCTAATTGGGTAAATAAAATGTAGAAAAGGACCGACACTCGGCTCCCAAACTGCTTAAAATAGATGGTATGGTATCATCATCTTTCATTTATGAAGGATCATAAAATCAGATCTTAAATAGTGACACAAAAATTGAACTAGTTGCAAAAAAAAAAAAAAAAAAACAGTAATAAAGTAGGTTGGGACTTCTAAAGGGAGGACCATTTTCATGTATTTCCCTCCCAAAAGGCTAAGCCAAAAAGGACTTTTGCAATAATGTGGGATCCAAGACCAATGGAGTAAACTGAGACACATATCCTATATTGCCTCAAATTTAATTCCTTTGGGTAAAATTTAGGTGAGTAAAATAACTACTCTCTCCTTGGAATAATTTTTCAAAATTTAATTCCTTGGCCTTTGGGTCTAATTTAGGTGAATAACATAAGTACTCCCTTCGTTTCCTAGAGCTCGTTCAGTTGACATATGAAATAATTTCCTATAAAATTTTATATTTTATTAAAATTTCTCCCCCTCCCCTTCTCAAATTTCTAGGAACTTAAGAATATTATTTTCGATTTTCCGTGATACTGAGAATTTAAATTTTCGGGGGATAGTAAGTCATTCTACCATTTTGTGGAAAATAGAATTTCCTGGAAAATCTAAATTGTTAAGATTATGTAAACCAAAAAACACAATATCTCCTCACTTCAGGAAAAAAAAAAAAATCAATGATTTTTAGTGTCAACTAAACAAGCTATTAATATTTGTTACGTATTTCGTTTTAGAATATTTCTACTAATATAAATCATCTTTTATTGATAAATAATTAAGCGCACCAGTTAGTGTAATTTCATGGCAACTCGGTTAGGGTAAAGAAAAAGTTGCATTAGATTAGTGAACATTAGCTAGGGTATTAGAATCATTTTTTAATAAAAAAAAAAAAAATACAATCTAAGCACCCTGTCTCGATCTTTTCCTAAATACCCACACAGCCACACTAGATACCAAACATAACAAATGTAGGGAAGCAGGGAACGTAGATTTTTACATGAATTCCTAAATTAATTTCTTTATTGAAAATTTATTAAATGCCTATTTGTATATTTGTATCCCTAAACACCTGAAGTTTACAAAACTTGATAATGTAGGTGGTAGTACGTCTTGACTCTTGAGTCGAGCCTTATTGCAGGTCAATTGATCCAATTTAGCAAGCACACGCATCTGAAAATGGAAAGATAAAAAATCTTCACAAATGCGTGTAGTGAGGTTCGAGATGTGATTTGATAGTACGAAAGGCCAAAACCTCTACCACTACACCATTTAGTGGATGGAATAATAGTACACTTATTACACATTTTGTGTAGTCATGATAAACACAATTCTGCACTTGGTAAACACAAATCTAGGCTTGATAAATGCACAACTACACTTGTTGTGGAGACACTTACTTTAATTTGTCTTGTGCAATGAAACGGACATTTTAATGAACTATTTACATCCGCTACCTATTAGACTATGTTTGTTTTGAAGGAAAATATTTTCATGGAAAATCATTTTATCATTTTCCTTTATTTGTTTCGAAAAGAAAGGAAAATAGTTTTCTAAATTCAAAAAACGTTCACTTTATTTGAAAACATTTTCCTCTCCTCAAGAAAGATAAGCCATATTTACCACTACATTTCCTTACTTCCCTCGCTCATTTTCTCCTCCCAGTCTCCCGCCTGTCATTTATCTTCCATTTTCTTTCCCATTGAAACAAACAATAAAAAAATAATATCTAATTATAATTTTCTTTGAAAAATTAATTTTCTTTAAAGTTGTTTTCTATTAAAACAAACGAAGCCTTAGCGGTTTATAACGCCTCCCAAATATATAGCACACTATATGAGTATATGTCAAAGATT
Organism: Salicornia ramosissima; assembly: GCA_951394345.1. Classification (NCBI taxonomy): domain Eukaryota; kingdom Viridiplantae; phylum Streptophyta; class Magnoliopsida; order Caryophyllales; family Amaranthaceae; genus Salicornia; species Salicornia ramosissima. The sequence continues at coordinate 56,011,932 of OX596236.1, read as the reverse complement.
GTGAATGAATGTTGTGGGCTTATGTTGGAAGTGCAAGTGCATAACCAAAACAAGTAGTAGTATTATCAGTAGAGACTCACATGGGGTGTTTACTAGTTTTCTTTTCTGTTGTGTTGCACATGCCAATGGCCCTAATTTCTTATCTACTTAAAAATACTTGTATATATATATATATATATATATATATATATATATAGCTAGCTGCTTATTATAATTGCACATGGATGATACCATATACTCCCCACTAGGACACTATGTCCCCACATCTTCTTGCAACCCATAACTAAATGGCCATACATCATGGTCCTGTTATTTTGGATTGGATTGGATTGGATTGGATTGGAATGAATTAATCTAAACTGAATTTGATTAAATATAATTGTGTTTGGATATGTTCTTTTCAACTTAGATTAGATTAGATTAGATCAGATCAGATGCGATTTCACCAATTCTCATAAGTTTTCAGATCAAATCAGATCAGAAAATTTCAGACGAAGAGAACGCACCCTGAACTAAACTAAACTAAACTAAATCCTAAATTCAGCCACAACTATATGAAATTTTGTTATGATTATATTGTATATGCATGAAACGAAAAATACAACCATATGAAATTTTGTTTAATTCATTTTAGTGTATATATATTTTTTTTATTTACTTTAATAATCTTTTGAAGTATTATTTCAGATATTGATGATCAGAATAAAAGATGTATTTGATTACATACTTCTAATATAAAAGATAAAATGTACATTTTGAGATGAAAATATTCTAGATTGAAATTGTACAGTTGAAGTTCTTTTTTTTTATTTTTTTAATGAATTAATATAAATTGAATTTATTTTAATTAAATTATAATCTTAGACTCGATAGGAGCAAAGTTGAAATGCACCGAAGTCAGCTTGATTGAACGAAATTAAAATGAATTGATTGAAATTAAATAGAAGACAATATCATCGGATAAGTACATATCTATTTTCTCTTAAAAAAGGAGTCCCTTCAATTCCCAAATGATGCAAAGGCCAAAGGGTGCATTAGTGATATTGGGTGCACATGAGCACATGAAACCTTTGACATTGCCATTTGTGGACATTGACATGCATTGTGGTCTTACATAAATCTTATTACATTGAGATATTTTTTGCCATCTTAGGGTACAACAACAATGCATGAACGAAGTGGGAAACATATTACATACACTTAAATCAAGAATTGAAAGCATCACATGTGTTTTTGCATAGTGATTTAATTCAAAAAATTATAACTTTTTACACATAACTCTTTTTGAGTAGATTCAACTTTTACAAGATTCCTTGTTCCGAGAGCTTCGATTATTTGATATATATTATAAGTCCAATTTCGCTAATAAGTGAAGGAGATATGAACATTTTAAGACTAAATACGCAGTCAGAACAGCAGAGGCGCATGGGTCATGCCGTTCATGCGCCCCCACCTAGGTCTGGGCCGAACACTATTTTAAAAGAGGCCCAGCCGAACATTATCTTGTTTATCTACATTCATTTAAGCTTATCAAAACTTATTAAAATTATTAGACCTTATTGTAACTTGTTTTTGTAATACATTGTTTAGATTGCCATCAATTCTTTTTTATTGTTCACTAACATTTACCTTGCAATTTCATGTTGTTTATACTTTATAGGGTCTGTTCTTTTCAATTCCTTTTTTTTTTTTTTGCCTAATTAGATATTACTACTCCCTCCGTTTTTATTAGATTTAACACTTTAACTTTTCACACTTGTTGAGGCACAATTTTGACCGACTATATCTTTAATTGTATAATTGTAAAAATTATATATTTGGATAGTGTGTACCGAGACGAATCCAACAAGACCCTCTTGACTATATTTTACCTTATGTATAAATCGCAATTAGTAGTCAAAGTTTGTTGAATGAATAGTACCAAAATGCTATGGTATCAACAAACTTAATTGATATCAGATATCTACCTATCATTGCTCTTTTAGATATTGGTTCCAAAACGTCCATGCTACTGCTATACTCTGCAGCTGGGAAATACCCAGTATATCAAAATGATTTTTGTAACTCATACATATATCAAATGACATTTTTGTAATTTTGTTGAAAATATATTACCAAAACACCCCCTATTTGGTTGGTGCTTGGATCTCTGCCCCTAAAATTTGTCAAAATTACCTAAAAATGTCATTTAATATGTAAGAATCAAAAATCATTTTGATATACTGGAAAATGGGAAGCCCTCCTCTGCAGCGCATGCAGCTCTTAAATTTTATATCAGAGATGGCTACTGATCTGAGGATGGAGATCGAATATGAGGACAGTATTAAACCAATATATAGTGACTAACTACTTAAAATCAATAGCATGTTTATCAATTTTTCCAAAATAAAGTTGTTTAGCTTTCCATTTATTTATTCAACATTACTCAACATAGCGGGTCCACCTAGGGATGATTATATATGAGCTTGGCCTATTCTTGTACAGTTATACAGTTCGAGCTCGGCCTTGGCCAAAATTCGGCTCGAGACCTTAACGAGGCGAGATGAATTATACTAATATAAGCTTGGCTAGCTTGAAAAGTTCATAAATATTAAACAGACTCGATTATTCTTTTATATTGACATACTGTATTATGTATGAATCTAAAAATATATTTGTTCCAGATATTACACAATAATAAGCTAATATCTATAGTGTTAAAAAATAAACTCAATAAGAAGAATATACATTAATAAAATAATAAAGCAGACAAAAAAATAAGGATAATAATACGTCAAGCTTGTTCGTGAAGAACTTGATAATGGCTTGGTCAACTTTTAGTCAAAGCTCGACTCATTTATAACTCGATTTGTTACTTTTTGAGTTTGACATGAGTTTGTATAAACTTAAACAAACACGAGTTGAGCTAAGTAGAGTTCAGTCTCGGTTGGTTCGAGTACCCTTAGGCCCACTTATAATTAACAATATACAGTACTAAATGATCATAATGGAGACATTAGTGAAGGTTAGTGACTAAGGGCTTGTTTACTTTAGCTTAAATTCAGTTTTGTTCAGTTCAGCTCTATTAAGTTCAGTTCCGTTCAGCTGTCAATTTCATTCTCTTATAAAATATTACTTTCAGCTGTATTCAGTTCAATTTAGCTATGTTAGCTAAATATCCAACAAAACATAATTTAAAGAAAACAAAAAAAATCGGTAGTGAAAGACGAAAATTAATTGCAAAATTAAAGGAGAAGTTGGTCAAACGTCACTCTCACAATTATAAGAAGTTAAACAGTCAGTTGAACTATGCATGAATATCATCCCAATAAGATCAACTGCCTATAAATACCTTCTCAATTTCTCACTTACATCAACACTTTCATATATACATTTCTCTCTATTATTTCTCCTGCAAATTTTACTAAAAACTTACCAAAATTTATATATATAATCTTTAATTTGTTCTTTGAAAAAAATAATGGCAATGTCAAGAAACCTTACTCTTGTGCTATATGTCACTTTGATGCTTATTGTATTGACATCAAACCAGGTACATACTTTTGGTTACGTTTATACTCCTGCTGTTTCAAAATGTTGTTTACCTTTTCTTTTTGTACATGTTTTATGTTAACGTAATTAGTATCTCCCACTATATTTTATAAAAAAATTATAAAAGTTGTTATAATAAAAAAAAAAACTATATATATTATGACGAATTTAACACTATCTCGATCATATGAAACGAAAACAGGATTACTCCATTTGTATCAAAACGTTGATTATGTTTATTTTTTGCACAATTTTCATTATACTAGAGCGAGCTAGTACATTCAATTCGTAAGTAAAATATTGAAATTGTGTGTATGTTTTTGTTTCTTTACAGGCTGCTAGTCAATCTTCTCAGGCACACATTCAAAGTAGCGACCCTATGGTAACTAACTGCTCCTATCACATGCATTATTAACACTTATTATTTCACTCTATAATTGATAAATTGCTACTCTGCACTTTTATTACAAGAAACTGATTTCTGCACTCTCCGAATCATTTCCGCATTTTCCTGCCTCTTACACATGAATATATAGTGTTTGTAAACACCATTCATGTGAGAGTAGAGAAGTGCAAAAATATTTTGAACATTGCCGAAATCATTAGCCTTATAGTGCTTCTGTAACAGAATAATTGCAACGAAAAAAATGTTAAATCATTGCAATTAACGTGTTACAGAGACAACAATATGTAATTGAATTAAGAGTCTAGAAGTACTAGGACTCTCATTGATGTGGACGGTACATACATAGTAGTAAATGCAGTCAAATCAACAACCATCTTAGTATCTCACCATGATATTTCTTTTATATACTCATATTCCTACTATATATATAGTAAGGCAAAAACTCATTCTATGAGTTAAGGAAACTAAAATTATACTCCATTACAAACAAATCGGGTGTGATAGGATTTTGGCATGCATTCTAAAATTATTAACTCAGAAATATATGAATGCATATCTCGCACCATGGGGCACTCGTTAACATTATCCATATAGTAAATACTCAGTAGCAAATATTGTTTGTTATTAACACTATTCACAACTAAATGTACAAAAAAATATAAATATATGAGATTTTATTTGTTCTTCTCGATCAGTATTTTATCAATAATATGTATTCGTAATTAAAAAAATCTTTACCATTACTCAATTTAAAAAATTATTTTTCACATAATATGTGCATTGGGAAAACAAAGAAAACAAAAAAGAAATGGAGAAAAATTATATAATTAAGACATGTATAGGACGAATAAAATATCATGTTAATGACTTTATTTTTTCATATACAATAATCAAATTCTGCTTTTAAAATTATTCTATTTCTTAATTTAATTCTAAATTCTAATAACTCGGATTATATAATGCACCTTAATAATTTTGTTTACACATTTTGTGCATCATTTAAATAATTGGAAGGAAAAAAAAAACCTGATATAGTAGTACAGTGCATATATATCTAATCATGTCTATTTTCCACAAAACAATTACAATTATAAATATACGACAAGGGGTGTTCATAAATCGGTCCGGTCCGGTCCCCGGTCGATAAAAATTATGATTCCGGTCCACCGGTCCGGTCCGGTCCAAACCCGGTAAATTCCGGTCCGGACCGGTTTGGACCGGAATCTAAAAAAATTAGTATATATTTTTTTTTATAAAAAAAGTGTATTTAAATTCCGGTCCGGACCGATCTAAACCCGGACTGGTTAGAGAAAAAACTATATTTTTTTAAAAAAAGTAAGTAACCGGTTCAATTCCGGTCTGGACCGGTTAGACAAAAAATGTGGATTTCGGTCCACCGGTTCTGGATCGGTGCACACCAGTAGAGGTACCCATGACGAATGATTGATCACTTTTCATAGATACAAGTATATTCATAGGTTGGGAACTTTGGGATGTTGTTTTATTATTACTCTGTATTATTATTATTTTAATTTAATAGGTCTTTGTTCAGACTGTCTTATATATAATGGTGAGACCAAATCTTCACAAGAAAAGTTATAAACATATATAAAAAAATTATCAAATTGTTTTTATAGATGTATAACTTTTTTTTTTTTTTTTTTGTAACTTTTACATATTTTTCATTAATTTTTTCTAGTGCGACTGGTCTTACGACAACACTATCTCACCAAAGAATTCGTATTATTTTAATGTATCCTAATTCTTATCCATACAAAAATGGAAGTGACATAGCCACTCATCTTACTTATTGTTTAATTGGATTGTTTTTAATGTGAATACAGTATGGTGCCTCTCAAGGAAGCCTCCAACCTCAAGGTAGTTTTTCCTATTCAAATCTTTGTACCACTAATATTTTTTTTTTGTCCTAAAATTGACATTATTGCAGTTATTATGTAATTAATCTCTCAATCTTCGGTCATATGTACTATCCACTAGGTCTTGAACCTCATTGCACGCACGTTCATATTTGTGATGATTCATCATCTTCTCTATTCAAATGCATGTGTTGGCTAAATTGGATTAGGTGACCTGTAATAGGGCTTTGTCAAGACCTATTTAGTACCACCCACCTTATTGATAATGAACCATCTCAACCAAAAGCTTAAGCTAATAGTTGAAGCCCAAGAATATGTTCGCCCTGTTTGGTTGGGAGAGGTTTGGCCTCAAATTAGAGTTTTTGACCCATTTTAGAGTTTTTGACTGATCAAAACTCTATTATAGGTGTTTGGTAAAATAGCTTATGCAACAGAGTTTTGGAGGGCAAAACTCTACTTTATAAAACGCTGCTATACCCAGCGTTTACAAAGGAGTTTTGAATTTTTTTTTTCCCCCAAATCACTCTTCAATCTCTCAGTTTCCATTTGACATAAAAAAAAAAAAAAATACTCTCATCTTCAAATCTGTGAGCCTCCTCAACGTTTCTCCTCCATTCTTCTGAGATCTTTTCAGCCCAGTATTTGTAGTATTTTCAAAGAGTTTAGTGATTTTTTTTTTAATTTTCGTTTAATTATTTTCATTCTCTTGTTTTCAAGAGTTTTTCATTTTGTGAATTATTGAGTAAAACGTTGGGTAATTTATGCTCTGAAGTTGAAATTGGCTTTATGATTTGCTATGCTTGAACATGTAGGTAGAGATATGAATGACTATGTGTGTATATGTAAATGGTTATTTAAAATAAAAATTAGGTTTATATAGTAATTTTGGAAGAAGAAGAAGACTTTGCTGATACAGAGTAATTAGTTTTTTTAGCCAAAGTAATTGGCTTTATACGACTAATTAGGTTTATATAGTGTGTAAATTTTAATTGGAAAAAAGGTAAATGGTTAGGATTATGCTGGAGAGTGGAAATCGTAAAATTGCTCAAATGCCACTCAAATTGCACTCAAATTGCTCAAACTTCACTTGAAATTGTAATTGGTGTTCTTTTTTTTTTGGCATTAAGTTAAAACTAGAATTGTAGCAACAGTTGGCTATTGTATTGATATTGATTGGCATATTTTTTACTGAATATAACCTTGAATACATATGTGCAAAACGTTCAAAAAATAGTAGCAATAATTTAGACAAATTAAAAATATATAGAGAGAGGGTGGTTTAATTTCTAGTTATTTTGACTAGTAGTGTAATTTCTGAATTTCATTTGCCCATAAATGAATATAAATAAATTAGAACTCACATGTTAATTCTTATGTTTAAATAAAAAGAAATATTAGACATAAAGTCAAATGGCCATAAATGTCATTTTACAAAAATCAGCTTTTACCAATCATCTAAGTGTTACGAAACACAATTATATAAACAGCTGTTAAATCAGCAGTAAAAAACTCTAAGCAAAAAGTAAAAACTCTAACAACAAACTCTAAGCTTTAACAGCTAAACTCTAAACTCTAATTGCCAAACAGGGCCGTTATATACTTGTACTTTTATCACTCCCGGCCCCATCACATAAAAAGTCTTTTCGACTTGAAATGTGGACGCAACATATGTCCATCATACCCAGCGCGAATTAATCCGATCCACTTAAAAGGGAGAGGAATGACATATTGAAACTCGTGACCCCTGTATCACGTTGGCTCTGATACCATATTAATGGACCATCTCAACCATTTCAACCAAAAACTTTAAGCTGATGGTTGAAGTTCAAGAATATGTTATATATACTTTTATCGGTTATCATTATATTATTAAAAAAAATGTCATATCTCATATATACTAATGAAGCCATATGTATGAATGTGTTTATGGAATGAAATAGAATGTGGGCCAAGGTGCACAACGAGATGTTCGGCGACGCAATACAAGAAGCCGTGCATGTTTTTCTGCCAGAAATGCTGTGCGACGTGCTTGTGTGTCCCACCAGGCACCTACGGCAACAAACAACTCTGCCCTTGCTACAACAACTGGAAGACCAAGCGTGGCGGTCCTAAATGCCCTTAATTCTTTCTACATCATTATTATATATTATATATTATATATTAATTAATATAATATAATCTCTTTTATTATTATTATTATTATTATTATTATTTCATTCCCCCAACTACTCTATAACTATATTATCAGTAGTTAATTTGCCTCATTTATGATTATTATTATTATTATTATTATTATTGTTGTTGTTGTTCTTCTAACTATATCCTACTTTCCTGTTCCCTTTATTTATTAGTCCCCCTTATATCAAGGAATGAATCATCCATTATGTACTTGAGTTGAGATATTATTACTATCTCTATATTTTCTTCAATTTTATCTACTTTAATGGCTTATTCACTTCTTTGTATGATTGTGTTTTGAGTTTTATATAACGTAACCATGAATTTGATTATATGAAAATCAGACAGAAAATGGTTTAAAGGGGTATATTAGCAGTCGCAGGGGTACATTAGATGTTTAAAGGAGTACAAATGGTTTTTAGCGAAAGTTACTAATATTTACAAAGATTGCCATTAGTAATCACACGTGTACCCCTTTAAGTGTCTAATGTAGGGGTTTTTAGGTTGAAAACGTTTTAAGCTGATCCTCTTCCTATATATATATATATGCTTCGTATTAATTTGATGGGCGTTTTTTCAGTTTTTTCGATTTGAACTTTAATATTTAGGGTCTGTTTGTTTTGATGGAAAACATTTTTCCCAGAAATTAATGATTGTAATTGTAATTTAAGCTCGTTGCTAAGTTTTCATTCTTTGAAAAGATGAAGCCCATATATGGTGGTGACATGGTGGTGCATGCATATGATTCTATGGAGCATTGAGGCCTCTTTTGTTGGACTTGGGGTTTTATGAAATTTTGGTTTGGTTCATTTTAGGTTCTGATAAGGTCTAAGACTTAACTTAATTTGATTTTGATTAGATTAATTCGATCTAGAACAGTTCCTACGTGGCTATGTGTATTACTAGAAATGTGAAATATGTATATGGTTATCACTTATTAGTTGCTAAGAACTAAGTATATATGCAAAGCATACTGAACTCGTTGGTAAGAATCGAACTTGTGATCCTTTGGAGTAGGAACCTAATTGGGTTATAACAAAAATAGACTTTATTCAAAATTAATTTTTGAAATTTCAATTCAGTTCAATTCGGACAAATATATTCAGTTTGGCTCTTACTAAGTCTAGGATTTAATATTCAATTTAGTCCAAAAATGCAGTGCCATGGTGCATTGACATAAGTCCAAAGAGGCAAAGACTACCCGTCATCTAAAAAACTCAAGAAAAAAAATATTGGGCCAGGCTATACAATAGAATCTGAACTTGGGCTTGGTAAATACAAGTATCATAGAGACATAGTGCAGGCCAAACAGGCAGTTGAACTATTAATAAAGTGGGCTCCAAAAGTCACAAATTGGAAGCCCATTTAGGGATGTCTTTGCATTTGATGGTTTTCTGGTTTTTGTGTTTTATAGATAGGGCTATACCCGACGAAATTAGTAGTTATAGTAGCAGTTATTTGTTCTACTAGTTATTGCAATAATGAGTTGTTAGTAGTTAGATTTCGGTAGTAAAAGGTATGATAGTGATTAGTGAATGTATTCACATATAAATAATGGTGAACTAATTGGGAAAAAAGTAGTAATATTGTACTCCCTTGGTCTCCTTATTTTTGTAACATGGCCCCACTTTTTATGAGAGTCCGTAGGTCAAACCTGACAGACTGACAGTCATAGGTGGACGCAGAAAGTAACCTTTAGCCCAAAAAAAGTAACATTTAGGCTTTGTTCTTTTGCATTTAATTTCTGAAATTTCTGTTTATTTTAATTCAATTCAGTTCCTAATAAATTCAGAATTTAGTTTAATCCAATTCGGTCTAAAAAAAAGGGTCGTACACTAAAAGCTAGGTAGCAAATTTTGATGGCTTCTAAAAAACTCTACATCAAGACCAAAAACAAGCCCAAAAAAATTCTCGAGATTTTGCATAACATATGTTAATTCTCCATTAGTGATCAATAAAATCTTCATAATGCATTTCAAAATTTATATAGCCAATATGATCTTAATGAGGTGGAATGTATACATATATTTACTTGTTCTAATTTATATTTCATGTCTTTTTGACACGCATTTTGAGAAAGATATTAGAGTATGTAAATGAAAAAATAAATTCAAATGATTTTAATATACACAAAAGCAAAATTATATACGACCACCTCGACTGGTGTTAAAATTATTTCTAAAAAATGCGTTGAATAATGAATTATATATCTCCATAATGGTATTGCAAACTTGGATTATGTTAATAGGAGTAACTTGCCCAAATTATGCCCAGAACCCTTATTTCTTTGATAAAAAAAGATACAAAGGGAATTGGAACAACATGGTTACAACTTACACAGCAGTACAATGGTTACATACATACATACATACATATATATATACATACATACCCACTCAAAAACTAAAGAAAAAGATGGGGGGTGCCAATGCTTGAACTGAAATCACTGCTAAAGAGATTACTCCTCTTATGATTTACTAGTATACATTGGCTAGTTAACAAAACTTTTCATACAATGATTTGAAAGAAAAAAAAAAACTAAACCAACAACAATACTTTGATCTAACTATATATCATCATCATCATCATCAATCATTCTTCATCTCTTACACCTCCATGCTGATACCGAATACAGAGGCCGATCTTGCCAACAAATTACAACACATCCATTCTCTTCCTTAATTCTATAACCATCACAATTACAACCCTGTAGCAAACGCCGTGCTTGTAACACCCCCATATAACTCAATGGAACGCTTCCAAATCCGGCCATATCAAACCTTTGCATCCACCTATCGAGCTTCTCGTGCCTTTCTCTTCTTTCTCCTCCTTCACACGCGATTATATTCTTAATCTCCTCACCAAGAAGCATCTTCTCTACCTTCCTCCTCTCGATTGATGCTCTTGGTAGACTACTCTCCAAGCAATCAAACAATGCAGCATAAAAATACAATGCCTCGGATAGCCTCTCCATCAATCCGGATGCATTGTGATTCGAATCTTGCTCGGCTATCACCATAATCTTAGGTGATAGCCCCCACAAAGCGGCAAGAAACCCATCCATCTTTGCTGAAACACTAATCGACGTGGGAGATGATGAGGCCGAATCATTACTCGGGCTACTACGTCTATTACCATTTCCCCCAATAGCCCCCCCATTAGCATGATTCAACATTGATAAAGAAGAGCTTTTTCTTAGGGTTTCATCTTCACAACCCAAAAGGGTATGAAGTTGAAGAATCGAGCTAATAGCTAAAGCCTCCCCGGTCTTAACACGAAGCTTTTCGATGTCAAGATTCTCAATCTTGCTAACTATAGGATTGAATTGAAATGGCAAATCCAATTTCTCAGCTTCATCAGTCAACCTATGGGCAACTTGTTCTAACACCTCCTTCTGTTGATGAACACCAGTAATCCTCAAATGAGGTGGACCTTCAGGCCTTGCACTCAAGGCCTGAATAAGTGCAATCCACTGTGCAGGTTCTGATGCATTAAGATCAATTATATGAACCATCTTTTCACCCTCCATTGCTTCGATAATCGATTGATTCGACACCACGAAAGCCAGCTTTAAGAAGGGAAACAGCTCAAAAAACAGCTTCCTAGCAAGAATTTCCTCTGAAACAACAGACATTTTAGTGAAATGAAGGGCTCTGTAAATACCAGGCCATGATTTAAGGACTCTCTCAGAGAGGGATTCGGCGAAATAAGCAGCAATTCGCTGCATTGTATCGCCATCAGGGGCGGCAAGATGAGAGATTTGCTCTAGGGCTAAATTTGCATTGTCTAGGCTACCATTAGAGACATGATTTGCACAAGTAAGCAACAGATGTATCAAATAAAGCCCTCTTTCTTCAGGTTTTAACTCTCTAAGCCAAGGATGAGGGTTGCCTAAATTTGGTGACATTCTAGAGAAAAATTGAAGGGGTGAAGATGAAGTTACAGATGATCCATCATCTTGAAGCATTGGTCCCATTCAAACTTACACCCTCCCCTCCAATAAACAAGACTTTTCTCCTAATTGAACCCAACAACCCTAACAAAAAAATTGGGATTATGATTCAATTATCAAAACTAATCAACACAATAATCAATTTAACAGGACAAATTGAAGAAGGGTTTTTGGTTGCAGGGCATGAATTAAGATAAACACACAAAAAAAAAATTTTGAAACTTAAACAGCAAGATCGATCAGAATTAAACAAACAAAAATATGGAAGAAAGGAAAACAGAGGAATCTACCATGAAAAAGCTTGAGAAGTGAGGAAATAGATTGAAATTCAACAAAATCTTTCTGGGATTTGCAATTCACAAAAAACCCATCAAAAGCCCCAAAGAAATTTCTCAAATTTCCGGTGGTGAACTGCTCGATTTCTCTGTTGATATGTATGTATGTATGACTCTGTTTTGGGGTTATGATTTTCTCTCTCTAAAAAGTAAAAAAATCAGTTGCAAAAGGAGGGAGGAAAACAAGAGCAAAGGAGGGAGGGAGTGCTTTGAAGGACTCCACAATTACAAATGGGGATGTACGTTAGTAGACAATGCGTGGTAGTAGTTTTTGTCGTCAACTGACTTGTTTTGTTGTTCAACATTTTTCTACGTAATGGCTTTTTATTTTTATTTTTTTTATTTTATGGGTTAAAGAAAAAGAAATACAGAGGAATATGGAATTTATGAGAAGGAGAACCCCTTTGTTGTTATTTGGGGTTTAACTTTTTTTTGCTTTTCTAATTATTTTACGGCCCGTTTGGTAGCCGGTTATAAATTGAGCTCATTGAAATGAATTTATAACTAAATTTGGAATGAAAATCAAAATTCTTCCCCATGGTGATGCTAGCTTTATTCCAATTTATCTAATTTTCTTCACAAATATTCATTCACATCTAATACCACCCTTCCACATAGTAATGGATGATAATTGGAAATAAAAAGAAATTTTTTAAGTTTGGGAATGACAAATATGTTTTTCATGGGAATTTTGAATTTTTTCCTTAACAAATTACACTTTAAATCCATTATCATTATCATTACCACAATGCATTACCAACAACCAAACGAGCCGTTAGTGCCACTAATTAAGTGATTAGCTCGTTTTATATATGTGTGTTGCATGCTCAATTGGTTTTTTTAGAGTCCACATGTGTTGAATATCCTATCACTCTAGAATACTCCCTCTGTCCCAAATTACTTGCTACAATTTCCTTATTTTGATGTCCCAAAATACGTGTTACATTTCCTTTTATAGTCTATGGACCCCACACATATTTTACATTTTTACCCTCTTTTTTTGTCATTTTTATTCTCTTTAAGCCAATCTTTTTCTTCCACTTACCTTTACCAATGGTGGGCCCACAAAAAAATTGATTTGCATAAAAATTTATTCCAAAATGAAATGTAACAAGTAAAATGGGACGGAGGGAGTACATGATTTAGTTTCACCTATCATATTACATAAGGGATAAACCTTGATTTGATGGTTATGCAAAACATCCCTAGTAGGGATGTCATTAAGACATTGTTGTCACATGAAAGTTTTCATTTTAGGGCTAATATACATTTGTCAAATCCAACAAAATTTCATTTAGAAAGAAACGTTAAATAAATGGGCAATTTATATGGTGATAGTGATTCCTATTCACCTCTATCCTTCAAAGTGGTAGCTTTGAGTAGTAAAAAAAAAAGTGAAGAAAATACAAGTTAAGAAATGAGATCATGTTGTTGTGAACATTGTAACTTGTTTCCTTACTTCATTATAAATAATTTATATTTCTGTTACCATAATTAATTACGAACTACCGTAATATCACCAATTTTTTATTCTCTCTACCCTGTTTGCAATGGAATTATACAAACTTGCAAGTATGATATGATATTGTTTCTTCTCACTTGAAAATGAAAGAAGGAAGTGAACATTGATGTGGTGAAATTCATCAATTTGAACTTGATTTCCTAAATCCATTTGATTTCTCCCACGAATTATTTTGTTTTGCTTTCTTACCATAATTGAGTGAGAATAGATAAATCATAAAATTGCTTGTAAAATTGAAGGAAGACATTTGAATATGACACGTCATTATATTTGCAAACTAATTAATACCATATTACCAAAAAAAATATATATATATATGTTTCTTTTAATTTGCAGCATTTATAATTTTTGATAATTTTATATCATCTGCATCAAATATTTAAATTTTTTTAGGCAACTCATTTTCTCTATCTCTTATTTCATTACATGTATCAGTCTTCTTCTTATATATACGGAGTACTTTTTACACTAACAAATAAAATTTGTCTAAATTCTAAAAGCTAGCTCATGTATATTGATTAATTTTGGACGTAACAAATATGTAATGCTTATGTAAAGGCCCATATATTTTGTTGTTTAAAAGAAAAACAAAAACATAAAAGGATTAATATTGGATGGAGGGTTTCGTCTTGTGGTGAAGTAAGTTTGGGAATCAGGGAAAAGGGCAAAAGAAAAAGGCAGTCTTAGCTCTAGTTTATTCCCAATCAACACTTAGCTCCAAACATGCCTTAACAAAGACAAACAAAACAACCCTCTTTCTCTCTCTCTCTCTCTCTCTCTCTCTTTTTAGGCTCAGAATTTGTTTCCTTGTGGGGTTATTAATTAAGTATGCCAATTTGCATGGAACCTCACACCATGTATTATATACTCCAAAAATGTTTGGCTGATCCTTAAAGTTATCAACTATCTAGACACATCAAAATAAAAGATTAATAAAGCTGTCATAAATTGGAGAGAAAAACATACTCTCTATGTGACTCTGTCTCATAAAAATTGTTTCATTTCTCTTTATTCTCATTTTCTTTGTGGGTCACTCCAGTTTATCTTATAGTGAGTTAATGACAATGATTTTTATTGGTTTAGGGTAAACGTTGAATAAAATAAGTGGGGTTCAAATAGGTAAGTAAGGGTGAAAGTGTAAAAAGGTGGCGGGTCATGATACTAAAAAAGGAAATAGAGCAAGTATTCTGGGACGGGCGAAAAAGAAGAGTGGAACAGTTTTTTGAGACAGAGAGAATAATAAAATTAATGCTCTAATACATTTTCAACCAATAAAAATTCACAGATAAAATAATTAACAACTCTTAGAATTGCTCAATCAATCTCCTGTATACTTCGTATATTATTATTTAAATAAAAAAAGTTTACAAAAAGTCATTTTGTTTGAAAGGCTAGGCACCAAACCAAACACACATACACATACATTTTGGAAATGGTATTTATCCCCTTCTCCTTCTCCCTATTAAAGACAAAGTAGACAAGGTGGTTAAGGATACTTCCAAAACTAGATGCCACTTTTTATCTCTATTTGTGGACTCTCACTTTTCTCTCTTGCAAAAGCTAACCAACGCTCCTCCCTCGTGTTAGATGAACAAATTTATTTGAACATAAAATGAGAATATTTTTTTTAATTTTTATTTATTTGATAGAAATGAGAATAAATTTAAATAGCTTTAATGTAAGAACAAAATTATAAGATATAGATGTTGAGAAACACCCTTAATTAGCTCAAGTGATTAGACCTAAGGGACATGAGACTTGAGATCTCATGTCTTTCAAGTGGAGTTTCCCTTTACTTTCCATACACATGCAAAGTGGTTTATTTCTTTTGGGCTTGTAATCTTATATCAGTGGACGGGCTGATGATTTTCTTACCAAATAAAAAAGGTTGTGTTTTGAATAATATGGAGCAAGACTGCAAGAGACGATGGTAAATATTAATGACACTAATTGATACATAATTTTGACATGCATTTCAAAATTAATACAACTTTAAAAATATATGAAATGTCACGAGATACTCATTACTAAGATAATATACTTCTTCCGTTTCGAAAAAAACGCAACAATTGGGGTGGCACAGACTCCTAGGTAATTTTTTGTTGTGAGAGTAAAATAGATAGAGAGAGAAAGTGGGGTATGTGATGATGTAAGAGATAGAAAGAAAAAACTTACAAAAATGGAAGATTAAAATTGTTGCATTTATTTTGATACATTCAAATATAGAAATTGTTGCGTTTTTTTCGAAACGGAGGAAGTATTTATTTATAATGACTAGCTTAGTGATTGGGTTTCTTGTGGTGTGATAGAGTATATAATAGCTTTTGGTTAAGATGGTCATTTAACATGGTATCAGAGTCAACGTGATATAGAGGTCACTGGTTCAAAATCTCTCCTCTCTCTTCCTTCCAAGTGGAATTAATTTGTACCAGATATGATGGACCTCAACTATCAATTTAAGCTTTTGCTTGAGATGATCCTTTAATATGGTGTCTAAAAAAAAATCATATTGTGATTAATTTGGTTGAAGGAATTTTGAACTTAGATTCAACACCGGCCTTGTTTCATAAACTCACTTTATCATCACCAAGTTAAATATATATGGCTACCCTCTAGCATATTTATCGATAGGTAGATAACTAGATATGATTGCAAATTGGATTGTCAATGTTGGATGAATTTTGATTAATATGGAGATTACGATGATGATTGCATATTGAATTACATACATTGCTAAGTTTCAATTTATTAGATCTGGGCTTCTTAAATCCAATTAAAAAATTTATTGAACTGATTAGCCCTGATCATAAGAAATAATTGGATATTATTACAACTGATTCGATTTTATTGAATTGAAATATTTTTTTCAAGGTAAATCATTAATAAGTACGTCAATTATATATATAAAAAAAAAAATACAGTAATTGAAAGAGATGGTTAACATCTTAAACGTAAGCCTATAGCCACTAAAAATGAAGGGTTTTGGAACAAGAATAATAAACTTGAACATGGGGAGGATCAAGTCATAGCTCAGTGATTAGAGCTTCAAAATTTCAGGCACGAGGTACTAGGTTCGATTCTCACCGCATGCATTTGCGAGGTTTCTTTATTATCCCCTTACAGATGCGTGTGTTAGCTAAAATTGGGCCGAATTTTTTACAAGCAATAAAATAAAATAAACTTGAAGCTACAAGCAACCCAAATTAAAAAAGGAATGGTCACTTTTAATGAAGAAGCAAGTAGGTGTAGGTCACTGAAAAGGAGCTTTATTAGCAAAAATTGCAAAATTCATTTTTTTATTTTTTTATTTTTTTTTACTTTTGTCTTTTTTCATTTTGTCTTCAATCAAATCGAAGACGACAAATTGCAAACAACCAAATGGTATGAAAACCAAAACTTGTATAAATTGACTGAGGTACAACTTACTATACGTGTTAAATGGGAATTAACGTACATTGGAGCAATCTTTCTATGGGTAGTGAATTTAGGGAAATGAAAATTAGGTACCGAGTGGAGTATTAGCTTAATTCAGAATGTTAGTTTAGATTATGGGTCCGATTCTCACCGCAAGTATTTGTGAAAATTCTTAATCTTTTTCTTTACAAATGTGTCATGTGTGTGTTGGCTAAATTGAGTCGATTGACTAGCTCTGTGACTCGGTTCAAGGCTAATTAAAAAAAAGAAGTAAATTTTGGAAAATTTTGTCCAAAACTACATAGGTTACATATTTTTTTACAAGAAACTATCCAGGTTAGATAGACTCTGACAAAACTAAGGAAAACCATTAGCTAATATACACTGCTGCTAATTTTTTAAAAAAATAATCAAAAATTTTTATTGAGGCATGATTTATTTTGTGGATCACTATTTGCCACCCTCTTTTTACTAAATATCGCTCTGAATCCTAAATGAAAAGACTATAATCCCTTGCTAACACTTCAAATCACTCAGGGCTTGTTTACTTGAGATTAAGTTCAATTCAATCCAGTTCATCTCTATTCAGCTAACGTAAACGAGCCCTCACTAACCACCACCATCAACCACCATATTTCCCATAACTGCCGCTACCATCGTCCGCCACCACCATTCATAAATTTATTAATTTATTATTAAAAAAAAAAACTAGGCGTCCAAGCTGTATGCCCCCGCCATAGTAAGGACGGACGTCCTTACCAATTACCATGGTCCATGGTTGGTGCATCTGATCTGGACGCGTAGGTGTTTTTTAAGAATTAGATGAGTTCGTGAGTGTTGATTAGTGTGGTGGTGGTGTTAGTGTGGCGGTGCCGGTGTTAGTGTGGCGATGAATAACAACTCTCGTTTACACCTAGGGCTATTGTTGTGTGCTCCAATAATGAACGAGTGATGGGGCTATCACAAACCCATCAAAGATAAATCCTAACTCTCCAACTAATGCAGTAGGCCAGGGTAAGTTAAGGTCGAATCTGGTGGATCAGAAATTCAGAATCTCCATTTTTCATGGACCAAAGATTTAAACAGAATTCCCAGTTCATTCCAGTCCAAATTTCGATATGGACCGATTTTTGAACACCCATATTTTGCACGTTGTTAAAAGAGGATGATGATGATATAAAGAATCATCTCAGATGTGTACAATAAAATTCAAAACTAACAAAGATCTCATCTATTTTCAAAAGACTCATGGTCACAAATCTCAACCTCATCATCTTCAAATGTGTTTATACATGTAAGAAAAAAAAAATGCAAACAATGCATTGGTGTTTTTAGGGCATGTTTACTTCAGATTATATTCAGTTTAGTTCATTTTTATTAAGTTTAGTTCAGTTCATCTCTTTTCATCTAATGTAAACGAGCCCTGGAGGAGTAAAATATTTTTCAAATTAATTGCAAAGAGACAAAGCAAGGACTGCCACTTTGGAAGAAAAGTCCAACGTTTGATGGACTTTGTTGTTCAAACAAGAGATGGTTGTGCTTTTAAGAAGATTAATTTTGTCTGTTTTGGCCACCGACTACACTTTGAGGAGCGAGGTTAGTAGCGTAGTATTAACTTTAATATATAGCAACTTAATTATAATGACATCTAATTAGGTGTGCAACCAAAATTCTATTAGTACAACACAACAACAATTCATCTTTAATTTTTTTGTCATCTAATTAGCTTCTCTTTTTTTTTTTTGTATATATAGGTTATATTGCTATTTGGTAGCACTAAAGTTTAGGAGTGGTTATGGAAATAATGGAATTATGGTTACTTATATGGATCTCTCCACTAGTTAAAAACCATGCATTTACAATGTAACTTGTAATTTGGATGTGTGTGTTTAGGCACTGTTCTTTAGGACTGGTCTGATCTGATCTGATCGGTGAGGGTATTATTTTGTGAGGGTATAAAATTAAAACAAAGCTGATCTGATCTGATTATTGTAGCTTTTAAGTCCAAAAGAACAGAGCCTAAGGAGTAGTTTATGGAATTATGCTAACTTTAATTTGGACCTAAAGCATTTTTAAAATTAAAAGGTGTAATATGATTAATAGTTATCAACTTATAATATGTATTCTAACTAATTGCTTTAGCGATAAATGCAAAATTAGGCTAGATTAAATAATTCATCGCTTAAATATAAGTTTAAATCGAACCAATTTAGGTAATATATAATGTGAACAATTCTTTTTTATTATCTACACTTGTAATCACGTAAATAGTTTATATTTTTTTTATATAATCGATCTATGGTTGTTGATTGCACATGTTTAATTAAACAACTAATATCGGAATAAATTATTGAATCTCTTATCTGATGAGAGTTTTTCTAGTCCTTCCCTCATGAAGATGCATGTTTTGGAAAAATTAGGATTAGAATCCCCTAACATGGGTTAATGTTTTTGAAATTAAAATAGACCCCTCCCTCTTCTTAATTTCCTATTCCTTCTCCCAACATTTTTTTTCCAAATAAGGAGATGTGTTTTCTTCCTTTCCTTTTCATTCTCTCTAATTCTTTCTATCTAAGCAATGCGTAAAGTTCCAACCTCAGACTGTTATCCTAGTGAAGGGCCGCATTGTGCAGGTTCCTTGGACATTACATGCATTTCAACTTCGTGATCGAGTGATAGAAATGCATAATGGGATCCAGTGTACCTTATAATTTTTTTTTTAAAAAAAAATTATCTTCTATCCTAAACTAATTTCTCGATATAATTTGAATTGAGATGAGGGTCATACTCTCATACGTATCATGGAGATATTATTGGTGCATAATTGATATATATGTATATCAACTACAGGACAAATACAATTTATCTTTTTTATTAAAATATATATATATATATATATATAGCTGACATACATACATTTCAGCTATACAGTAATAATTCATCCGTATCAGGTGGGTTACTTATTCATGAAAGTTCAATATTTAGAGGTAGATCCAGCTACCCTTTTGTAAATAAAAGCCTTCTTTTTTTGTTTTTGTTATTTTTGGGGTAGTCATCATGAGAAATGACACAAAATCTAACGCTCCAACTACTGTAAATTTCAAAAGAAGAAAAATGAGTAATGACAAAGCTTCCTGCAAATTTCCAAAATGACTATTTTAATTATTTTTATTTTTTTTTCCTTTTTTGGACAAACTATTGTATTTGCAACTTTGCACAGTTGCTAAAAGTTAGAGTCAGAATCCACTGGTCTGTCAAACATAGAAAAGCAAATGAAATTACAGTAATTTTTAACCCAAAAAAAAAAAATGGTGAAAAATTTGAGCTTAGCAGGAAGAGTTTAAAACAAAACCTCAAAGTTAACGAGCATCACTTTTACATAAGAAAATTAAAAATGGAAATAACAAATTATAGTAAATATTTAAGATATTGGTCGACACATGATTTTGTTATACATTTTAAAATTATTACGAGTATTATCTTAGAAAATGTATAGATGCAAAGGATATCTTAGTTTTTTCTCCCTGTTTCCTTATCCAACATTAAAAATTTAGCCTTGTTTTTTAACATTTTATTTGGGTATTTTTATTGGTCCCACATTGGAAATGTACCAAGGATATTTAAGGTTTATATGTGGGTTTAAAGAGAGTCGTCTAGTTCGGTGTCACGTGCACGATTACATTGTTTTTGAATCTTTCAATTGTTGTAGTTGTTTCTGACTATAGACAATTGAATGTTGTTACCGGTTTTCCCATGATACTCGCCCACGATGTTGCACTTTCTCTTCAGTTCAGCATTCAATTACTAGTTCTGCTCTCTATATATTACTTACAATATGAACACTTCTTCCTTCTTTGTTTCATACTTTGAGCTACAAAACTAGTATCAACTCCCTTTCTCGAGTGTCACGTGTCAAACGCCATTGTTTCATTTGCACCGTGTCAAAGACGAAATTTAATTCAAGATAGTGATCCTTATCACATCACATCATTCACTCCACCTCCAAATTTTCATTCTCAAATCTGATTTTACAGTACCTATTCCTACAATGATTATCTAGCGCTATGGAAATGCTCGTTAGAAATATCCAAAACAAAATAAGGTTACAACATGACCAGTCAAATTATGCTATTGAGCCTTTTGGCTTTATACCAAGATTTTTTTCGTATTTGGCTTTTTTCTAGAAAAGATGTCCTTACTTTTCCAAAATAAGGTACATTTAGAAATTTAGAATTAGACTTGCAAATTTAAATCGTACAGAGTACTAACTTTGATCATTAACTTTTAGGGAGTACCTACTAAGTTGTTGTAAGCTTGACAAAATCAATAAATTTAAAATCTGTTGTTAAAAATTAAAGTAGGGATACTTCATAACAGGAAGAAATAGTAATGTGAAATTAAAGTAATTGTGTTATCATGACATGAGTCCATGATTAGAAGAAACCCAACTCTAAATTTGAGGCATTGTTGAGAAATAAACTTAGACCATGTACAACTAGGGATTACAATAAAATTTGGATATATTTTCCAGGATCTGATTTTATGAGAATAATGTGGATTTAGATCCGGACCTAGTTACAGGATCTGAATATGGATCCGTGATCTGTTTTTGAGTAAAAAGACCCACAACATTAATAGTAATAATAAAATTAATAACAAGAAAATAGGAAAAAAAATATGATAACGATAATAATTAATAAAAATGATTATGAAAGTAATAATGATCACAATAATGTCATATAGTACCAATTATTTGCATTTATTTTGTAAATGGTTGCACAAAAAATGTGTTAGAAATTAATTTGTTTGAAAATAATACATTCAACTAACAAAACAATTCCTCTCTCAATTAAAAAAAAAAAAAGTAACAAAGTAATTATGAGTATTAGTACTCCGTAAGACTTTTCATTATTTTAGTTGATGTTAATGAATTAGTTACAAAATAAATGCGAATAATTGGTACTATATGACATAAGACATACTCGTGAATTTTAGAATATCACTTCACTATGTAAGAGTAATGTAGTTAACAATATCTAGTGGTAATAAACTTACTAGATGAATTAGTACTGTACTTCCCGAAATGAAAACTGTTACATTTATTTTAAAATAGATACCTTTTTATTGGGTATGTTCGTTTCAACTTATATCAGATCAGATCTCATAATATAAGTTTAAATTCTCATCTATTTTCTGATTTTCAGATCTTATCTTTTCAGATCAAATCAGAAAAAATAAGACAAATAGAACACACATTTATCTTTTAAAAAAAAAAAAATGATTTGGTTGACTGTTCAACTGTGAAAGTAACTTAATGGTATAGTGGAACTGCAATAGGAGCTTGAATACAGAGACTTGGAGACAAACAACTTAACTTGGATGACCACTTTGTCTTTGGTAATCATACTATGAAATTAACGTAGTGGAATTTCTGTTGGAACCACGTTCACCTGTTTGAAAAAAAAATTGAACCCCCTCATTTTATTAATATCATAATTAAACTAAATTACACCAGAATATTAGTGTACTAAAATTCATTGCTCAGCTTAATACAGTTTTTTATACTTTTTATACTCTGTACAGCTTTCCAGGGAAGACAGCAAATGCCTCATGTGAAGCCACCCTCTCAGGTCAGAGCAATGAAGCTGACCTCATTTGAAGATTTCATGTGAAGTAACGAACGGAACAAGGCCTCGAGAGGGGGGGGGGGCATTTACATTTTTAACTGTGACCGAAGATCGTGCACTAATCAACTGATTTCTGCCATCAACTCTGATTTTGATTTTTGAATGGCCTTTTTCAAACAGATGCAGCCTGAACTGCATGAACAAATACTATATGAGTAACGCTAAATGAGTGATTCGTCAGTCAGAAAAGAGTATGCAATTATCCTGAAAAGTGTCCTGTCGATCGAGAGAGAATACAATTACAATCCTTTTAGTAACAGCAAGGCATAGAGTTAAGGGCTTCGGATGTTGTGACAGCTGATTCCATACAGATAGACGGCTACAAGTTATTTTTTTCTTGATAAAAATAAGGAAACCAATGGCCAGCGCAATCCTTTCATAATTACGGGTTAATATTCATCTATACGCCCCCAAGACTGCTACTAAAATTAAAAGTCAGACACTAGAAAGTTTGCAGGTCTAATGAAACGAAAAAGAATTGCAAATGTGCATCCAAGGTCCTGAATTCTGATCACAAATAAAAAAAAATTGTGAACTATACAGTTTACATGTTCGACACTAGGGCACGAAAATATTCAGAAAATAAAATATTAAATCTCAAAAATGACTGATAATTTAGAGCATACTACCCATTAATAGATTAAGATGCATGCCTTATCAAATACCTGCAGCTAGGTGTCACTATATACAACCATCAAGACTTGACTCGATCATTAGGTCCTCTCAATTGGGCAAGACAAACAGCAATCTTGGAACCAACTGCAGCATTATTCTTCACGAGAGCAATATCTAGACGCAAGTCAAGGAAGGTACCAACCATTTCAACAACATTTAGAGACCTGTGAAAACTGAAATCTCAAGTTCAAGAGCACTAGAGTTGATTTAGAGCATGCGAAGCTTAACCATACTCCTCACAGCTTTCAAACTTCAAAAACATTTTGTTAAGAAAGGAAGGGATTATGGAAGAAAATGAGTTCCATCATAAAGTTTGGGCATCAAAGGATACTAGAAGCCAATGAAGCTCCTCCTGTTAATGTATTCACTCTAGAAAGCAAGAAAGGGGTTTCAGCGCTACCCTTTATGTTTTGCTCCCTGAAAAATATTTCAAAGAAATAACCGTTAAGGCATAACTAGAGGTAATACCTGCAACTACAGATAGATAAGAGCATGTATCTGAGGTTAAGATCTAACCTTGCTTCGGTCAAGGCTCTCTGGATTGCAGATTCAACAAAGCTCCCAGAAGCAGAATATTCTTTAGGAATAGGAACGGCAATTAATATGCCAGTTCTGAGCTCGAGTCTCATATTGGCTTCTGCAACCAAAAGATAAATCAGAATATGATATCAGTGCTCTCACCATCAGAAATGTCAAAGACGAGGAAATTACAGCCTATCAAAGACGTGGTAACATGAGGTTTGCCAGGTACCTATTAACCGAGCAGCATCTTCTGCAGAGTCTACGCGACAAGAAACCTGAAATAACACAAATTATTACATGAAGTTTGTACTTTGCACCTTAAAGAAGAGCAGCATATCAAAGGAGACCTGAAAGTAAATTACATCCTATGCACAAGTTGTGTCTTATGCGACAGAAAACTAATAGAAACCAGAGAGACATACATGCTCCGATGGCTTTCCTTCCATTAATATCCATAATATCTATATAACAAAAAGTCTTCATCCCCCGAAAAAAGAACTTTAAGCCACAGCTTAGAAGACAACAAGCTAAGCTGGCTAATGGCTATGCATTAGCAGTTGAGGGATATCAGGTAAGCAATTGTATATAATATTACGGAGTATATAGTTAGATATCAATCAGGATTTGATGGCCAAAACCTCCATTAACTGGAGCCTCAAACGGATCAAAGGGAAATGATATAGATAAGATTTGGTCTTTGTGCCTTCCCAAGACTTTCATAAAGCTAATTGCCATCCACCAAGATCAGACAAGCATCAGATTTCAGGTGTTGCTACTTGCTAGAACATATTCGACATATAAGGAAGTACCTTGCAGCCACTTGTTTCAGTAAAAAAGGCAGGAAACTCATTGGTCTTAAATCCAGCAACACACACTCCTTGAGTTTCCTGCATCAAATAAATGGAATAAGAATAGACTTTGAGGACTTTAACAAGGGATGAATGTGATACAAATTCTGAATTTTGCAGAGGTACATCTTACCAAATACTCTAGGGTCCTAGGTATGTCGAGTATGGATTTAGCACCAGCAGAGACCACAGCTACTGGAGTCTTCCCCAGCTCTGTAAGATCAGAAGACACATCCATGGCTACAAGGGAAAATCAATGTATAAAATTAGAGAGTTGGTTTACTAATAGGCTAATGGATGACAAATAATGCCCTTCTATGTGAAGGCACAAGATTTCATAGTTAAAAAGTCAACAGCTCAGTGATAAAAGCATTAACATGAAGAGTTTACAAAAATAGGTTCATACTTGAATTAAACTAAGCCCCGATAACAGAAACTTCTTTGTGTTGCATAATTAGAAATGTTTTCAGCCATTACACGTAGCAATAAAAGCACACCAAGCACTAATATAAATTCTAAAATGCATCAGAGCATTTCTTTTCTTTATTTGAGAAATACAAAAGGTATCTACTAGTCCACCACTGCAACTCTGCGAGTAATGATTATTTCACTCCACCGAGTGATCCACTTAAGGATTTAGGTCTAAGACAATATCTTTTTCCATTTCAAAGGCTGTGATTTGAATCACCAACCAAATGTTTAAAATGCAAAGTGAGCACTCAGCCACTCACTATGCCAAGGCCAATTTGGCTATAAAAAAACTTCCTTAAGATAGTTAAGTTTTAAAATATCCCAATGGTATACCTAAATTACTAATGCAATTCAATAACCACTTTTAAAGGTTTTTCAGGTCATTAACAACCACAAACACCACCATACTTAGGATTTAAAATGAAGAATTTTTTTTTTTGGCTTGACCAAGCTTTTAACCACAGTTAACTAAATTAAAAAAAAATGAATTAGTGGTTGTTAATGGCCTGAAACAATCTTTACAAGTGGTTGCTGAATTCCGGTAGCAATTTAGGTATACCACTGAGAATTTTTAAAACTTAGGTATACCATTGGGAATACGCTAATTCCTATGTATACTGATGGGAATAATCCTAAAAAATTTCCTTAAGATAGTGCATATTAGAATATTGGTAACATAAATACATGATGACCATATAGTACTTCACATTATGAAATGCAAGAATGTATTTAGCCATTTTCGTTTAGACCAGAAAATGTTAGCTTCTCAATAGAAGCAAATGACAATGGGAAGTGAAAAGAGCTTAGATACTTAGATTACCCAAAACAAACAAAAAACATCAATCATATACACCAGTGTCACATAGTTCCCTAAAGTGCCCGCAAATCGTAATCCGAAAAAAGCGAACTATGGTTGGTTTTGGGCTATTTTAGTCCCATTTTAGGTGAACCGCGAACTATAGAAGCGAATCAAGATGTGGTATATGTAACACTGATATACACGAAGGCAGGAGTATTATCTTTAGGAGCTATAGTCAATGTTCATCCCTGGTAAGCTCCCTAGCCTAGACCAAATGTGCTTGTTTTTGTTTAGGAAAATAGAAATTACTTTGCTCTGCGTGTCTGTGTACTCCTCCAATTCCTCCAGTCACAAAGACTGAAATGCCAACCTGCAAATGCACTAATGATAATTAACAAATATTTGAAGATTTGAAAGTTTTTTTTATGTATGCGTTGTCAGGGGAAAAGCTAACCATTGAGGCAAAATACATTGTTGCTGAAACAGTTGTTGCACCATCAAGTCCTGCGGCAACCTAATAGCAGAGAGAAACAGTACTAATTTCAGATGAAACTAAAAGAGGCAGTAGAAAGTGAGATTCTTAAATGTAGGAAATGATCATGAACACAAAACTATAATGTACAAGCAGCTCACAGTTTTGAGACAAAGTCACGATAAATATCGTCACCATAATACCTCGGGTAACAATATGGTCCAGCATCTTGAGAATATTGTGCTAAAATTTCGGGCACAAGATAAGTGGGTCAATTGAGATCTGATAGATTATATAACATATTCTTGGGCCTTAACTATTAGCTTAAGTTTTTGGTTGAGATGATCCTCTAACATGGTATCAAGAGCCAACGTGACGCAAAGGTCACAGGTTCGAATCTCTCCTCCCTCTCCCTTCCACGTGGAATTAATTAGCACCAGGTATGGTGGGCCTGTGTTGCATCCACATTTCAAGCCCATGTGAGAGTGATAGATTATATAACATATTCCTGGGCCTTAACTATTAGCTTAAGCTTTTGGTTGAGATGGTCCTCTAACAAGATCCTCATTGCAGAATGACAGAATGGAGGAGCTGAAATGGCAGCTTGTCTTAATTAATTTTTAGGGGCAGTGGGTTACGAGATTAATAGCCAAATTTTAATGATTGTTTTTATGAAGGATTAAGGTAATTGTAATAATTTTTATGGCCCTTAATTGCAAGAATTTTGCCCAAAACTACCAAAAACAGGTACGAAACACGCCCTTCATCAGGAATCCAAATAAGGCAAGTTTGGCATGAAATCAATGTTCCTTCCTAACTAGCAGACATCCAGCCTTTTATGGGTTTTGGTTGGATCTTTTCAAGCATTCAAAGATGATAGAACAAGGAAAAAGATCTAGCTCAAACAAGCTCCAAATCCGACATGGCCCCAAAGGAGATTCAAGTTGACACATTGAAGACATTTTAATTTTAGTTTTAATTATGTAAAAACTAGGAGTTATAAATGTTAATTGTAGCATTAAAGTGTGATTATGCAATAATGATGTATAATAGAATCTCAATTCTAGGTGAGATTGAAGCCTATACATAGGCGTGTGGATTCATGTACGAATTCACATGGTATTCTGCATCAGACAACACAAGGGAAATCACTACGATGATGATGTTAGAGTAGAGGCTCAAAGAACAAGTTTCTGATATAGGACTATGAGAGGCTAGTAGGCTACCAAATTGGTGCAAGGAATTTACATCCAGTGAAAGTTCATGTCTTTAGATTGAAAATCACTTCGATGATGATGTTTGAGTAGAGGCTCAAAGAAAAAGAAAAGAGGGGGGGAAAACAGACAGCAACAGAGGGAATAGCTTATAACTATCACCTTTTCAAAATTTGTTATCAAGAAAGCTCATCAGTAAGTTATGCTAAGGGCATAGCTGGACTTTTGCAAAGCATGTTCAGTCTAAAATCTCCCGGTGTCCAAGGCATAAGATGGATGAAAGAATTTTATCCAAAAATTTAAAGGACGTTAGATCCATTCAACTCTTCATTTGAAGTGCAATAATTGCCCACGGCCTCATAGTATATAAAAGAAACATGAACAGTTCAATAAACAGGGGAAAAAACATACTTTTGCTCCATTAAAAGTAGACTCCTTTGAACCTTCCCTACCCTTCCAACAATCCAAACCAGCCAAAAAAGATGAAAGCTTAGACATGCAGTTGATGATTGAGATGCTTTCAACTTTGTACGGAAATAGTGGGGAATTGGAGACAGGCAAGTGAATATGTGAACAATCAACATCTACAACTTCCAGAATCAACAACAAAAGCAAAGTATTGTGTAATGAATCAAATATTAGGATAAGGGTAATTTAAAAATTCTATAATAATATAGATACTAGGAGATTCTAGAGTTTCTTAGGTCTATAAATAGAGCTGAAAGAGGAAGGGAAAGAGTCTTATGTGGATGAATGAAGATTTCTGATCTTATTTTCTTACTTTATGTTTTGTAACCAAGGAGTTTTGTGGCGACACGAGTTCACTAATTATCAATATTATCCACTACTCTCTACTATTCACTCTCTTCATTATTATTGCTATAATTACTATTATTAATCTTCTGTGAGTTTCCTGCCTTTACTGGTTATTGCTGTCTGTTATTGCTTTGCCGGTTGTGTGGGTTGTAGCTGGTGGGGACAGGTGGTTCTTAACATACTGCTTCCAAGAGAATAAAATTGAGAAAGGACCTATAGTCAGAAACAAACAAATCACCAAATAGCCAGGGTTTTCAAACAGGTGGATGCTGAAGTAAATGATGTAGGTAATATTGAGTATACAATGGACTCTTACAACTGCAGCGATGTCACGACGAGCAGTCTTTCGGACTTGAACTCCTGTTTTAGCCAGCCTCTCTAACTCTTCAATTTGTAGACCTAATGATTAAAAAAGTTATTGTAAATATTAGACGATAAATCCTATATTTGAATGTTTTCCTTCACCGGGAAGTCTATAATTCTATACTTCACTCTTTGGAAGAGACAAATACAATATGCATCACAATACATAATTACATATGACCGTACTGACCTTTTCTAGAACCATAATAGAAAAGTCTATATTTCAGTATTGGGGGGTGGGGGGGATACAATACGCATCACAAGAATACATAAGATTGTTCTGAAGTTTTCCATGACCATACTAATGAGTAATGACAGATTGAAGATGATAACATATTCAATTCAGTTTTTGGATGAAGAAAGGCCATTAGAGGATATTAATAAAAATGACCAAATAACTTGAAGAGCATACAAGCAACTTTCATAACAGACATGAGTACTCTTAAATTTAGAATAGTAAGCACCTATATGTGGAAGTCCATCCAGTATAGCAATGGTCGCAGGAATAGCTCCATTATCTCTCACAATTCCCTCTATCTCCTTAGCAGTTTCCAGATTTTGAGGATAAGGCATTCCTAATAACATTGTAAACAAGACAGTCAGAAAGAACAAGGATATTAAGCAACCTAAACTCAAAACTACACTAAGTTTAATTACCTACATTATTAAATTGTAGAAATGGGTTGCATTACTTGTACACTTCATTCCAGAACATACTACCAACAAAGAAGACCCCTAAGCAGTTCAAAATACACAAACATTTAAGAAACACTTCAAATTAACAAGGTCCAATACGAAAGTTCATACTCATAATTCTTGCTCATTAATCAAACTAACCATTTAGCTGAATAGTGCAGCCACAAACACTACTATTTCATGAATATGATGAATTAACTATTTGAATTCAGAAGTTCAAAATACGAAGGCAAACTGGGAAGTCACTCCTCTCGTCCTGTCAGAAAAGACTATTGCATTGCCCAAAAACAATCTTTCCTTGGACATATAAAAGGAAAAAGTCACATGAATAATCTGACCTTTTCCCGATCTTCTCAAAATGGACCGACCTTTGCATTAACTCGTTATAATCCCACACTTGGTCCTCCTTTCATTTGAACCATTTAAAAACTCGCTATAATCCCAACACAAGGCTCTCTAAAAGAACACTACCCCATAGCCTTAGCAGTGTTAGCACAGTGAGAAAACACACAGAAAATTAATGCAAAGGTTAGGACCATTTTGAGGAGACCGGGCAAATGTAGGATTATCATGTGAATTTTTACTAAATAAAACCCTTTTTAAAAGCAACCGAATTCCAACACAAAGTTTTTTTGAAAAGACATGTACATATAGAATCACCCTTCATTGCCTTCCAATCAAAAGCACCACAACTTCAATACAAATTTAACCTCTTCAAGCGCGCCTCATGTACAAAATTTGAGCGCGACAATCAGATTTCACAACCAAACGACAATCCCTTTTTCAATTTAAGTATAACCAAATTCGGGGAAAAAACAGAGAATAAAAGGAGTGTTCTTCAGCATACAACATACCATGGCATATAATCGTTGACTCCAGAGCAACAACTGCAGCTCCACGGGATAGAGCATCGGAAACTTCAGGGCTTATTTTGACCAACCCACCCTATATTCACCGAAATTAGGAACATTACATAGACATTTCCTCCAAAATCAGAAAGAACTTTGATCTACTCATAAGACCATTAATGAAGCAAAACCCAAAAATAACCACAATCTATTCACACAATGGGAAGAGAAAAATCTGAGGGCAAATATGAAAATTGAAGTGGGGTTTAACAGTATGAAACCTTGAAAAGATGAGAGCTTGAAGAAGAAGGTTCAGGCTGTAGGTGTCTTCTGATGTTAGACAGTCTTAAGATTGCTGGTGAATCCATCGTTGTGAAGTTCTGAGAATTCCTCCTTTTTTACCTCGATCAGAAATGAAAGTTTCAGACTATTTGCTCGAACAGAGTTCACTTTGGTTATTAGGGGAGAAAGAAAATCACTCTACCATGAGAATTAGGGCCAAGTAGAGTGTGGTCTGAACCGCACCAAATCACAAACTAAACCGCAATCGTGCGGTTTGGTTTGGTTTGGTTTGGTTTGGTTTGCGGTTTGGTTTGTAATTGTGCCAAATCGTAATTTTGCGGTGCGGTTTTTGAAAATTTTGAAACCGCCCCAAACCGCAAACCGTAATTTTTTAAATTGTTCTAAAATATTTAATTTTATACTTTTTATTTGGCCTACTACCTTATTGAAATTATGCCTTTTGTTTTTTCTTGGGTTTTATCTAGTTGTTTAAACCTGTAACTATCTAAGGCTTCTCTAACTCTTTAGGGCTATAACAAAAAATAAATCTAAGGTTTATTTTTTCTTATCAATTACTAATTATAAAATAAAAATTTAAAAAGTGGGTTAAAACGCAAACCGCACCGCATCAAACCGTATTTTGCGATGCGGTTTGGTGCGGTTTGATATAAATTGCGGTGCAGTGCGGTTTCAAAAAATAGCAAACCGTAATTTTGCGGTTTGGTGCGGTTTGACGTCCAAACCGCACCGCGCTCAGCACTAATGAGATGAGTAAAAATATAGCAATGCCTAATTTCTAACTGTTAACATTACATTGTTGTAAATAAATACAACTTTTTAATGGCATTGCTGTAAATAATGTCACTTAAAAGTTACATTTATTTACAAAAATATCATATTAGGTGTGTTTTATACTTCTATACATCTAACACGTAGATGTTGGGCATTTACCCATAGGAAGTAAATGTTAGATTTAGGTATTGTTTGGTTGGATAAAAAAAATGTAGAAATGAAAATTCCTAGGAAATGCAAAATGTGTGAGTTGTTTGGTTGACAAAACTTTAGTAAATTGGAGGAAGTATAAATTTCTAGGAATTTTCACTTCCCACAAATTGTAGGAATTTATTTACCTAGGCTCCTTAGGTAACTATAAATTCCCATGGGAATTTATTTCCCATATTACAAACAAAACAACTTTATAAAATTCACATGAATTTGATTAGGTAATTTAATTCCTACAAATTTAAAATACATGGAAATTTTTACTTCCTATGCCAACCAAACAACCACTTAGTTAGTTGTTTATTTAAAAACAAATGCCTCCACCACGACACCACCATACCACACTATTAATGGGGATGTTCAAAATGAATAGATCCGGAAAAAAATTGGATCATCTTTTATGGATAAAAAAATCGAATATTCCGGATTTGATTGGATCGTGGGGTTGGGTATCCGAAATGTTAGATATCCGACATTTCAAATCTGATTGGATTGTGGGGCTGGGTTGGAGATGGGGTGGGGTGGGATGGGGGTGGGTTTAAGGGTGGACTTGGGTTTTAGGGTGGGGTTGGATTGGGCTACGGTGGGGCGAGTTAGGTGGGATGGGTTGGGGTGGGGCTGGGTGTAACGACCCGACTTTTTAGACATGTCGATTTACGAAGGGAAATCGACAAACGGATCATTACCAACTTAAAATAAACAATAAATCAAATTATTTGAACAAACGGATTTACTTCTATTAAATAATCAACTAATAACCAAAATAACTCAATATCCTTTATTACACAAATTATCTTAAAACTGTCCCTACATGCCGGGATCATAAAATAAACTAAGTAATTGTCTTTATAACATGAATCATCTAATAAACTAATTAACTAGGGTCCTCAGCTACTCAAGCCCATCCACGAAAGCCCGTTAATCAGCAACGTCTTCACCTGAAACTGAGGGGGGGTCCACCGTCAGTGGCGAGTAACTAGGCTGTCCCATTTAATCGAGGGACCACCAAACACATAATATCATAGGAAAGCACATGAAAACCGTACAGAAACTTAATACATGCTTTACATACAATCATACAAAATACGTATAAAAATACGTACAAACATACGTAAACGTATACGTACAAAATACGTATAAAATACCTAAACGTATACGTACAAAGTACGTATAAAATACCTGTAGAAATACAGTTAGAATACGTAATGTCTACGTATAATGTACGTACAATCAGCCCTGCATTATACGGTTAGAAATACGTACAAAAATACACTCATCATTCATATACATACATACGCATACATTTATACTTTCATACAAATTACAGAATTATACAGCGGAAGTCTTATATCATTCATATACTTATACTTATAGTATAATACAATCATAACCCTAATTCTCCCAATATTCATTAGACCATAGTCCATATCTTATCTTATATCCTATATCACTAATATATCGTATCCCATATCTTCATTAGCTTATATAATAACCTATCATATATTATATCTTA
The DNA here is from genome assembly GCA_951394345.1 of Salicornia ramosissima. NCBI lineage: Eukaryota > Viridiplantae > Streptophyta > Magnoliopsida > Caryophyllales > Amaranthaceae > Salicornia > Salicornia ramosissima. Next base: position 55,978,509 of record OX596236.1, on the reverse strand, counting down.
TGGTTTCATATTCTTATCTTATCATATTCATTTCATAACCTTTAATATCCTTCATTTCGAATTCATATCATAACTTTCATTTTATATCATAATCGTAAATTTCATATCATATCATAATCATTCATATCAAATCATATCATTCGTTGGACCGGTCACTATAACTCGTTGTGGATCTCGTGTTTCACCACAACTTTCCTAGAACATGCCGGGGTGAGCTCGTGTACTCAACCCGTAGCGGATCTCGTGTTTCACCACTAAGCCTAAGCTATGGCCATAACTCCTAATAGCAGCTCGTGTACTACTACCAGACGACTACATATCCTAAGACCCAGAACTGCTCGGGGGAACTCATGTGTTCGTCCCAATTGAGCAGTGGCCTCGACTTAACCCAGTCTGACTACTCGGGTCATCAGGTGGGCGTCCTTATCATATCTTATATCTTTAATTAATCATATCATATCATATATTGGGAAATACTAGGTGACCGTAATAGGAAATGAAATGTTCGGAGTCCCAGGAAAGAGAGGTGCGGCACGTATATTGGCCACCTTAAATACCAAGTCTTTCCTAGCCAGAGACCGAAACATAACATGTATAGCTATTACTCTGTTTCCTTTCTTATCCCTAGTAATATCTTATGTAATTCAAACCTTATCTTATGCTATCCTTGATTTCTTATTGTAACCTTTATAACTTATCCTTAATAATTATTTTATCCGCAACTTTTGTTATTAATTATTCCCTAAATTAATAATAATTCAAAATTAACCAAATTTGACTTATTCCAATAATTCCACACGGTATTCCAAATTTTTATTCAATAATTAATTAATGCTTATATTATCTTAATTAATTAATTAATTACTACAAATTACCAAAATTATAATAAAAATTCTATTTTTATTATTTTGCTTCACTCGACATTTTTACATAATATAACAAATTTTATCAATTAATTTAAATAAATTCAATCATCAAGAATTAAATAAACTAACTGATCAATAACATAAAAATCATACTTTTAATCATCAATCAACATGATTAAATGCAAGAATCAAGATCAAACTACATGCTTAATATTCATACTTTCACACGGCATTCTTGCATAATATCAAGAACAATTTACATATTCAAAAATTAAATTAACATGGTATAATTAAACACTTAAAATTAAAGATTTACATATTTAATTCTATATGATCAATACTAACATAAAAATCATATTTTTAATCTTTCTTTAAATTCCACACACTCGACATTCATAAAGAAAAAAAAAACATGATTAATTTCCAAATTCAAGATTTAATTTACATGTTCAAGAATTATTATTAATCATCATAGTATTAAAGAATTGAATCAAGATTTACATGAATAATTTAATATGATCAAGATTAACATAAAAATTACATTTTTAATCTTTCTTTTGAAATTTCATCCACTCGACATAATGAGATAATAAACATGATTAATTTACAATTCAAGATTTAATTAATACTAATTAAAATAATCATAATCATGCTTAAAACAATTAAATAAAAACATCATAAAACATGTTGAACCACTCGAAAATATCATGAATCAGCCAAGAATTATAATCATCAAATTCATACAAGATTTCGAGTACCAACAAGATAAATAAAGATTTAATCATGCAATTTTAATTATCAAATCAAACAAGATTCATACATGAAAATCAAGAAAATTCAAGAAAATAATTCAAGAAATATCATACACATACTCGACATATTCAATATAAAACACTATTAAATTTCCTACAATTTTCATGATATAATCCTAATTTACTATATGTTTTTCTACCCTTAGATTAAATAGAAAAGCGAAGTTACCTCATTCGCTAAATTAATCCCAAAACACGAAAATGATTCACCTTGGTGAATAATTGTCTCACTCGACAATTTGAAGAAAGAAAGAGAGAATACAAATTTTTTTAGGGTTTTTGAGACAATTGCAAAAATAGGAACAAAGTATGCTTACTTGATCCTATTTAAAGAAGAAAAAAAAAACAAAGCAACAAACCCTAAATTTTAATTAGGGTTGCCGTGGGGTTTAGGAGCAAAAAGGGGAATAGTTTGTTAGGTTGTTCAACAACTTTGAATGGGTTAGAAAATAATTAAAATATGTAATTTAATTAACCAAATTAATTAAATAAAACAAAAACATATACTTGGCCCATTGACAAGAGAACCAGCCAAGCTTAAGAAAGAAAGAAGAAAAAGAAAATTGGGTCTTTGGCCCAATTTGAAGAAAAAGTTTGGACTAAAAGATGCAAACAGTCCAAATCATATGGCCCATTTGGACTTGAAATTAAATAATAACGTTAATAACCGCGAAATTTTCTGGCCCAAAATTTCGGGTTATTACACTGGGGCAGGATTTGGGTTTTGTTGGGCTAGATTGGGTTAGGCTGGGTCTGGGTTGGTGGTTGGGTGGTTTATGGGATAGTTGGGTGGTGGTTGGTGGAAGGTGGGGAAAGGTAATGGAAAAGGTAAAGGGAGGTACGTTTGGAAAACTGTTAGAATAGAAGAATTGAGAGGGAAATAAATATGACAAAAGTAGTCTAACAAACACAATTAAAGGAATTAAACAAGGAGGACTTGGGAGAAAGATATGGAGATGACATACCTTGGAGTATTCGATGTTTCTTCAATGGAGGACCGAATGAGAGTTTGGGAGTTTATTAGTGAGTAGTTATGAGAATGAGAAACAAAAATGACAAATGTCATTAAAAAGTTATAGCTGACTTACTTTTTTTTCTTATGAACAAGTCATTTGGTCCATTACTGGCCAAACATAGTGAAATGTTGGATTATTAGATATTTACGCAAGGCAGGATTATTATTGTCCAAACGTTAAAAGGTTGGATTATTTAAATCCAATTCTCCTAATATTTATACACGTGTCTCGATGATGTAGAAAAAATATGATTGGAGTATTTATTTTGGGATTGGGTAAGATCAGGGAGTATATCAATTTGATAATATGGGTAGTCCTGTATATGTTGATGGTTCCATTACTTCCATAAGAGTGCGTGTTGGGTTGTCGTCAAACGTTCACGCACACACTAGTATGGTATTTTCCGCTTTGGGACGGTCAAGTCCTCACGAATTTGTTTTTGGGCACCTCCCAACAGGCCTCATACTAGTGTGATGAACTAACCATAATAAGGAGCTCTTCAACTCACTATTTCTTCCATGTGGGACTTGGATTGTTTATCCTCAACAATCCTCCCCTCAAACCAAGGACCACATACTCATGACTTCCCCTCGAACGACAACCCCGATCTGGCCACACTCACTGTAATACCCCGAAAATTTGGGATATTTTAAAAATTTTATTAATTAATTAAATGTATAATTAATTAACTATTTAATTGATTATTATTTAATTAATTATTATTTTGTGTAGCAATCGAATTATTTTGAGCCTGGCCTTAACCTTTTTATTTTGTCTTGCCAAAACCCGAGCCCAATTGTTTCCTTTGATCCATGTGTTATGCAGTCCATCCTTTTTATTCTTTCTTTGTTCCATTAATTTCTTTTATTTAATATTATTAATTCTTTATTTATTTTGACCCTATTTCCAAAATTCTATATTTACATCCTAGCCCATTTATTTTCTTCTTACTACTAAGGAAGCCTATTGTCCTTATCCATTTCTGTGTTCCTAAATATTTTAGTCTAAGTCCAAAAGGCCCACTTAACTTTGGACTGTTTTATTCTTGTTCCTCAAAATGGGCCAAATGACCCAATTGCTCCCTTTTCTTGTCCTCTTAGCCGGCCTCCTCTTGTACATGGGCTAAGTATTATTTTCATTTTCTTTAATTCTTTTGGTTTAATTAATTGATATTAATTATATTATTTAAATAATTAAATTAATTAAATTAATTATATTCTTAAACCTAGTCAAAATTGTTGTAACAACCCTAACCAATTGTCCCCCTTATTGCTACTTCCATACGGCCCTTAACAAATTAGGGTTGTATGTTTCTTTTCTTTCTTCTTTTCTATAAATAAGATCTAATATTCTCATTTGATCCCTAATTGACAATTAACTCATAAACTCTAAAAAAAGTTATTTTTCTCTCTTTCTTTCATCAAAAAGTCGAACCAACATAAATTCACCCAAGGTGAATAATTTTTCGTGTTTTGGAAAATTAAGCGAATCCAGGTAACTAGCTATTCCGTTTAATTTTGGTACTTACTAATTCACATAATTAATTAGGTTGTATCATGAAAATTTGTAGAATTTAGGAGATGTTTAATTCTGAAAATTTCGAACCATGTGAAATACTTTTCATGTCATCCTTGATGTGTTCTTGTGATCTTTATGAATCTTTAAATGTTTTAATTAATTTTTATGCATGGATTGATTTATTTAAATTTATATTGTATAATTACTTGTATGAATTTATTGGTTAATCAAATCTTGTTATTTCTTGATGAATTTTTTCGTGTAGGTTTCTTTACTGTTTTATTATTAATCATGATTTATTTCGTGGCAAAATTCGTCCTTTTATTATTTATAATAATTTAATCTTTCAAACCGGTAAAACTGTCCAGATTAGGTTTACGAATTTATTAGTGTACTTAATCAAATTTAATGGCTACGAAATTTTAGGTGGAAGTCAGTAATACTGGTTTAAAGCTTGTGTAATTGTTTCGTAATTTTTAAAGATCGTTTGCTATGGCAGAAAATTCTGAAACCGAATTCAGCCTAATCTGACTGGTTAGTTATAAAATCACTTAAAAATAGTAAAAGATGTTATTTTTAAACGAAATTTATGCACGTTAAACCTTTAACCTATATTTAACATCCATTAAAATTTCCAGACTATTCGAGACCTTTAGATGGTTGATCTTAATTTAATCCTTTAAGATCAGATTGCGTAAAATAGTGTAATTTAAATTGTTTATATAAGTTTATATGATTATAGATGATTATTGTACTTGATTAAATTAAAGCATGAATTTTGGGTAATATATATATATATATATTTCGAGTAGATTGAATAAATAAAAATAGGATTTTTATCATGTTTTAGTTAATTATTGTTGTTAGTTGTTATTTTAAATAATTATTGAAATTGATTTATTAATTTTTGATGATTGTGTTTAATTAATTTAAAGTATGAACTTTTGCTAAATTATATATATATATAAATGTCGAGTATGTCAAATGTATGAAAGGTGGAATTTTATCTTGTTTTTATGTATTTTATATGATTAATTATAATTAAATTAATTAATGGAATTAAAATATAAATTCTGGTTTTAGTCGTCAAAATGTCGAGTGGTACTAGTAATAAAGTTAGGACTTTTGACCATGAATTTAGGAAGTAGTTGTAACAGGTTTGAACAATTATTTTATTTTGAATAATTAGTTATTTAGTGATTATAATTAATTAATTTAGATTAATAGTATTTAGGTGTAACCCTAAATGTCGAGTGGGGTAATATTTAAGAAGGGATTTTAGTTTATTTTTGGACTTATAAAATAATTATTAGGGATAAGTTATAAGTATATGATAAGATATCAAGGACAATATAAGATAAGGTTTAGAGTTGCATAAGATACTACTAGGGATAAGAAAGGAAACAGAGTAATAGCTATACATGTTATGTTTCGGTCTCTGGCTAGGAAAGACTTGGTATTTAAGGTGGGCAATATACGTGCCGCACCTCTCTTTCCTGGGACTCCGAACATTTCATTTCCTATTACGGTCACCTAGTATTTCCCAATATATGATATGATATGATTAAATAAAGATATAAGATATAATATAAAGAATTGAAAGATATAAGATAAGATAAGGACGCCCACCTGATGACCCGAGTAGTCAGACTGGGTTAAGTCGAAGCCACTGCTCAATGGGACGAACGCACCTGATGACCCGAGTAGTCAGGCTGAGTTCCCCCGAGTAGTTCTGGGTCTTAGGATATGTAGTCGTCTGAGTAGTAGTACACGAGCTACTATTTGGGAGTTATGGCCATAGCTTAGGCTTAGTGGTGAAACACGAGATCCGCTACGGGTTGAGTACACGAGCTCACCCCGGCATGTTCTAGGAAAGTTGTGGTGAAACACGAGATCCACAACGAGTTATAGTGACCGGTCCAATGAAGATGATATGATTTGATATAATGCAGATGATATGAAATGATATGATATAATAAGATATGAAATGATTATAAGATATGTTATGGAAATATAAGATATGACTGATAAAGGATAAGCTATGATATTTCTAAGTTATGATATAACTACGAGAGTATGGAACCATATAGTATAAGCTAAGTATTTAATGTATAAGTCTTCCGCTGTGTATGATTCTAAGTATATGATATGAGCAGGTACATTTTATGTATGTATGTCATCGTATGATGGAATGTATGTATTTGTATTTGTATGATTATATGTATCTGTAAACGTATGTATTGTGTACGTATATGTCTGAGTTGTACTCGTATTGTATGCGTATTCCTAACTGTATTTTGCAGGTATTATTATACGTGTGGTATACGTATATCTATACGTATTGTATACGTATTTCTAACTGTATTTTCTGCAGGTGTATGTATACGTATTTATACGCACTTTATACGTACATGTATACGTGCTTTCTTACGTATTTTTATACGAGATTCGTATAATTATTGTATTTCGTTCTTCTATTTTTCTATGGATGTTTCGTGCACTTCCTATGATATTATGTGATTAGCGGTCCCTCGATTAAGCGGGACAGCCTAGTTACTCGCCACTGACGGTGGACCCCCCCTCAGTTTCAGGTGACGATGCAGCAGCGTAGAGCGGGCTTCGTTGGATGGGCTTGAGTAGCTTAGTTGTTTTCTTTGAGTTCTAGATTATCCAGAACAGTTTGAGACATTACTTTAGTTTTGATTATAATGCCAGCCTGTTGGGAAGACATTTATTCTATTTATGTAACTTTTTGGGCTAGATGCCTTTGACTTCGGATTTGAGACTACTTTTATATAATAAAAGTTGATTTATTTTAAGTACATAATTTACATTTATAGTTTAAATTAGTTAAGTAATGATCCGAATGTCGATTCCCTTCGTAAATCGACAAGTCGAAAAGTCGGGTCGTTACACTCACCTCGTTACTAGGGTGACAACTAGTGGTGTGCACCAGTCCAGAACCAGACCGGACCGAGACCGGTTGGACCGGTGGACCGGAATCCACATTTTTTGTGGATCGGACGGGTTCAATTCAAACCGTTTACTTACTTTTTTTTTAAAAAAAAACTTATTTCTCTAACCGGTCCGGGTTTGGACCGGACCAGAATTTAAATACACTTTTTTTATTAAAAAAAATTATTTATTTAATTTTTTTAGATTCCGGTCCAAACCGGTCCGGACCGGAATTTACCGGGTTTGGACTGGACCGGTGGACCGGAATCATAATTTTCATGGACCGGGGATCAGACCGGTCTGGTTCCGGTCTAAATTCCGGCCCGGACCGGTTTATGAATACCCCTAGTGACAACCATCTTGCACCGTCGAACACCACGGAACTCCGCCACGACTAGAGGACTTTCGATACAAGGACCACTAGATCACCAAATCGCGAGGGCAAACAAGGGACTCCCACACCATGGCAGCCACCCCTACCTGGGACCGAACCACACAGCTTGGCTCCCGGCTTTGATACCACTTGTTGGGCCACCATCAAGCGTTCATGCACACACTAGTATGATATTGTCCGCTGTGGGCCAGCCAAGTCCTCACGGATTTGTTTTTGGGCACCTTCCCAAAAGGCGTCATACTAATGTGGTGAACTAACCATAATAAGGAGCTCTTCAACTCCCTATTTAATTTCTTCCATGTGAGACTTGGATTGTTTATCCTCAACAGTGCGTTTGCCTCAATTTATTGAGCCTAAATTTATCTATATTGAACTAATCAAAACTTACATGAACTAATTAAACATGATTGAAACTTATTAAAGTTATTGGGCCTGAATAATTAGACAGATTAGTCTTTACTATGGAAACCACTGGACCTTATCATTCCTGATTAGAGTTGATTAAACTTATTGAATTTATTATACCTCATCAGACCTTTATCTAAATCTATAATTGGAATTATCTGGACTAAAATTTATAGTTCCTCTGTCCATATTCTATTTTGGTTGTGCATATAGTTGCTTATCGAGCGAGTTGATCTCGACTCTCGAGATGGGGCTGCTCGACTCGTGCTCGTTAGGTTTTGAGTCGAGCTCGAGTTGATAACGAGTTGCTCGTTTAATGTTTTGGCCCTATTGAATTTCAATTTTTTTTTTTAAAAATTAATACTTATATTCTTTTTTCTTTAGGTAAATTATTTATTCAAAGTGTATTAATTTATTATATTAAGTGTCAAACAAATTTTTCTTTATTTATTATATTAAATTATTCTCAACGATTTGACATAGAAAATTATTAATTAATCTATAAAATTATCGAGTTTCGAACTAATTACAATGAGCACAAGCCAAATCGAGTCGAGCTCGATTATCTCATGAGTTGTTCAACTCGATTAGCACCGTAGTTGTGCCTAGATTGCTACATTTTGTTTTTTATTAAGTCATGTATCTCTCTCTATGATCTATATGTAGCAAATTTAAGAGACTGATGTAGCAATAACAATTAACAAGTAACAACCATGCAAATTTACAACCAATCAACTGACTCAACTGTGAGTAAACAAACTAACAAGTAACAACCACCAATTCATAGTCTCTTCTCAGAGTTCATGGCAACAAAACTCTCATCCCCCCCAATTCTAGATTTTCCCTTGAAAGATGAAAGAACCCTTAAAACATTTCACTCAATTGCTCCTCTTTCTTTGATACCCACAAATTGTTGGCCTTGTTTAAAGTCTAATTTCAGGAATGTTTGTTCAGTAAATTCATCAATCGTTCGTGCTGTGAAAGAAGATGTCATTCAATCATCTGATTCACAGACAACTCTTTGCTCCGATTCTCCTTCATCATCATCTTCTTCTAAGCTTGTTCTTGTTGTTGGTGGCACTGGCGGTGTTGGTATTCTATCGCTTTATCTTCATCTTGTTTCCCCCCTTTTAATGCAATTGTTATGAAGTTCAATTTAATTTTTGATTTAGGTCTCAATTTTGGGTTCGGAAAGATTAGCTGGGTTTTATTCCATCAGCTAAGCTTTGTATAACATTCTTTTTAGTTGAAATAGTAGTCAAATTATGGTTGAATGACTTGAATCTTTGGGTAGTCATATATTTTTGGCTTATTGACATTCATGCTAATTTCAAGCATGTATTTGTTAATTGATGATTTTTTGTGTTAAACCTCTGTTTCTACTATACGGATTAGCATTTCTAGGCTTTTTTTAGGGATGTCAAGGAATTCAGGATTAGGGAGGTTTAAAGAGTAGTATGTTAGCATGATTTGTTCCGAGGTTTTGGATTCCACTCGCAAGACTTTAGCCAACTAAGGTGATTGGCATCCACTCAAGTGCAATTATTAAAACCAAAACTCCAAAAGGATCAAACTAGGGCAGAGCAAAACTTTATGAAAATCCGAATATTACGATCCGATTTTTTGGATACTTGATCTGAAAATCCATTTTGGATTATATCGGATTCCAATTCGTATATTGATTTTGCAATTATCGGATATTAGAGAAAATTTCAAATATCCAGTATCCGATTATCTCGGACATTCAAATATCCAACATACTCTGTAATTTAAATAAAAATATAACAACACTATACATAAATACCTATGTAAGCATCTTGAATTTTGATACTGAAACTTGGGAATCGTGAATTCCACATGATGCCAATAGATTTTCTAGGACTAAGGTGCTTTTTTCGTGCATTGCATAACTTTGTTTTGACGCATAGAAAGGTTGTTTTTTCTCTATTAGTGTAGCATGTAGGTATGAAATAGAAAGTGCAAACCTTGGATGTATCTAGTACTTTGGTTTACTCATTAATTATATGGTTTGCAACTTTGCATGTAATATTTAAATCCAAGGGGATTGCATTTTTACATACTGTCTCACTCAAAAGGAGCTACTTAAGTATGACTTCTCCTAGAACTTGAGTGCTTTGTATATTTTAGCTTCTAGCTACTTTACAATACATTTGGACAATCCATATCTGGCATGTATTTGCATCACTATTCACTAGATGTATGGAAATGGTTCAAACTTTGAAGCCTGGAAGGGACAAAAGTTTTAATACTTGCTTTTTTTTCCATAGAAATGAGAGCACTATTCTCAAAATTTGAAGGATTTTTAAACCGTTGAGAGTAGTTCATCCTCCCTTAATTGCATAAATGGAGATTTTGCATGGTTGTCTTGTCTGCTAAATGTCTACATATGATTGGAATTTGGAAATTAACCAATTTAATGAAGCTTGATTATTACACGATAAAACTTTAGTGTCGTTAATGAACGTAAAAAAGTATTTCCTCTGTTCTTTTTTATTGTAACAACCTTTTTTCGCACAAACTCCTAGACATAATTTGATTGTAAGTGTAGATGGATAAAGAGCGAGAAATTGGCATGTGATGGAAAGAAGGAGACATAGATGACATCTAAAACAATAAAGGAAATATTTGTTGCATCTAAATACAGATTTCCAATTATAATATTTGTTGCAACTAAAAAATGGAGGAAGCATTTGCGGTTCGTTTGGTAACCGGTAATAAAAGACGGTAATCGAAAAAAGATTATATGTAAATTTGGTAGGAATATCAATATTCATTGCCTTGATTCCGCTAGCCTGCCTCCAATTTATCTAATTTTCTTCACAAATATCCGTTCCCATCCAATACCCTTTCTAATAGTAATATGCTTCCATGGAGATTATAACCTTGTTTTCCTTGCTAAATTATACTTTAAGTTCATTTTCATTACCATGATTTACTGCCAATAACCAAACGGGCCATTGAGGTTCTTTGTCACTATCTTTGTGGTCATCTCATTCATGTAAGTAAATTAGCTACGTTTTGTTGTTTCACTGTAGGGCAACTCATAGTGGCGTCTTTGCTCAACCGCAATATTAAAACACGTCTTTTGTTACGAGATCCTGAAAAGGCAGCCAAATTGTTTGGTGAACAAGATGAACAGAATCTAAAGGTAATTTTCCTACATATAATCAACATGGACTATTAGTAATTTAGTATGCACATCAAAGGTTGTTATACAAATTCTTTGCACCTTGTAGTTTTCTTTATTGTGAGTTGTGAACTTGATCTCTTTGACTTTCAATAATGGATTTTGTCCTGTAGCAATTGCAAGTTTATATTAATGGAGCTTTTAGGACTATGACAGGTGTTTAAGGGAGACACAAGAAATGAAGAAGAACTAGATTCATCTATTCTTGAGGTTTGTCTGTATGAAAAATCATTTACTGAATCTAATCTAGATTACAAAATTCATCAATGACATGGTTATATAATGTTGGTGAATTTTCTGGACAATATTTGCCTCTTAGGGTGTCACACATGTTATATGCTGCACGGGGACAACCGCTTTTCCTTCACGAAGATGGGATGGAGATAATACACCTGAAAGAGTAGGTCTGTTACTTCTTGAATGCATTAATGTTTAGTTCTTGTTAAGAAGTCATAATCTGTATTTTGTAGCATGGGAAGATTATGAATTCTGTAGTTAGATTCCAGGGAGTTGAGCCTTTGTAAATAATATTGACTGAAATTAGTTGTCGAATTGGGTTAACCTTTTATTATAAAAGGCATCACATAATTAAATGAAAGACCCTATATAATAGTTGTTTTTATCTCGATTGTACTTTTCCCATCACTTTATTTAAATGATGGCACATTAGGATACAATCTTAAACTATCATTATTTGATGAAATGTAGCAAACTTTTTTCTGAACATCTATGCATTTTCTGAATGGAGGGTGTGTGACTGTTAATTAGGGTACACCTGTTTGATCTTTGTGCTGACTGGTAAATTTCTTATACTTCTTGAAGATTGGAACGGCGTGAAGAATCTCATAACCATACTGCCCTCGACTCTGAAAAGATTTGTTCTTGTTTCGTCGGTTGGAGTGACCAAGCCTAATGAACTGCCATGGAAGTATGACTTCTTCATTTTTACATAATTTGGGAACTCATGACTGGTTCTCCAACGGTTAAATGGAATATTTGATCAAGTTTTCTGATGTTCATCCTGCAGTATCATGAACCTTTTTGGTGTTTTGAAGTACAAAAAGATGGGAGAAGATTTTCTTCGTGATTCTGGTATTCCTTATACTATAATCAGGTTCGATTTTTGAGACTTTGATAAGTTTGTTAGGATTACAGGATCTTATGTTTTGCTGCTGAAAGATGGCATACAATAGATCACAAGACAAAAAATTCACACTAGATAACAAGACTAAAAAGAGAGGATGTTGAGGTTTTGTATGTTATGTATATCTTTATTTGAAAAGTGTTTGAATAGGAATCCCTTATGCATATGGAGATTTATATTTATATAGAAGCCCATGAATTTCCGCCTTTCCGGTATGAAAACTACGATTTGCATGAATTTTATCATATAAACATAATTTATGACCCCTAGCGCTCTTTGGAGTGGAGTGTCAGAGTATTATACTCTAGTAGGCTGTTTAAAATTTTCTTACAGGGGTTGCTTTTTGTATCAGACCGGGGCGATTGACGGATGGCCCATATACCTCATATGATCTCAATACTCTTCTAAAAGCAACATCTGGGGAACGCCGTGCTGTGCTCATAGGTCAAGGTAAGCTACTTTGGCATCTTCACAACACTAAAGAAACTTTCGTGCAGAATGAAATATTGCCTCTTAATAGCTAACCTGATAATTTCTTTACTACCTGTCTTGTGAATGTAAACCACATTGCTACCTGTGTACTATTTTTGCAGTTCATATGGAAAAAAACTATTTGCTTGAGCTATATTATTAACGCTAAGGTGGGGATAATGTTTTAATGATATGTTCATGAAATGGCAACGAGACATATCGATATTGATCCCTTTTTGGAAGCTAAATTTTCTTATTTTTTAGCTATAAATAAGTCAGGTTATTTCTTCGAGAGAAAGAACTCCTGATTTCCTTGTAACATTTTTTCCAAAAAAAAAAATGACAATGACAATGAGAACAAAAAAATGTAGATTTTATTATCCTGGTATTTAAATCATCATGATGATTTAAAAAGTTGCAATTTTTTATCTGAAAGTTATGTCAGACACTCTGATAGAAGATTTTGCAAACATTGAAATGACAATGAGAACAAAAAAATGAAGATTTTATTCTCCTGGTATTTTTTAAATAATCATGATGATTTCTTGAATCGTGATCAGGCGATAAGCTTGTAGGCGAAGTAAGCAGACTTGTTGTGGCCGAGGCTTGTATACAGGCATTGGATATTGATTGCACCGAAGGGGAGATTTTTGAAATCAATTCTGTTCAGGTGTTCATTCTTACTCAATACCCATTAATCAAAGATATGGTCATGCATTTTTATCACTAAAACTCAATATAATCTCATTACTTTCGGTTGAGAATGTTTTATTTTGCAGGGAGATGGACCTGGGAGTGATACACAGAAGTGGCGAGAACTGTTTGATGCTGCTCGAACTAGATAACATAGCGTGCTTAACGCACAAAAGTTTTCGAATGAAATTCCAGTGCTGTATCATTTTAAATTCCCTGTTCTATTATGCTGTATAGTAACTAAATAATTACATGAATGTAGAATTGAATACACTGTGGATTCCTTTGAAATTAAAAACCAGGTAACCTTTCATTAAAAATTTGAGGGTTTTATTTTTTGGGGAAGTATGAAGCATCAACATGGAACAAAATCAAGGTAATCCGAGTGATGTTTTTTTTTTTTTTTTAGGCTATGGTTTATGGCGCAATGGTTGCCATGCGTCAGTTAAATACAACATGATGTGTTTTTGCTCGTAATAAAATGGAGCTGAGCTTATTTGTGTATTCTGGTTAAAAAGCTCAGCTAAGAGAATTGAAGGTAGGAAAATGTTTGGTTGACAAACATTCACAACCCTTCACAAGTAATAATGACAATATATAAAGATAGAAACAAAATTGGAAAGAAAAAAAAAATTTCAAATCATTTTTTTTAGTTAATCTTTAATGCTTCCTCTGAACACAACAAATCGGTTGGCGAAGTCTCCTATGCGTTTTTCACGAAGAGACCATATCTATTCAACAATTTCTCTCGCCAAATACTCTGCCATATTAACAATTGGCATAAAATCCTTGACGATAATATTCCTCACTGCTCCAAGAAACACCTTTCTCCCCAAAATTTGCAACAACGTATAAGTTGAATACCTACAACCACCCAGCATTCTAAATTAAACTTTGATGGTTTCAAATACATCAATAATAATACATCCATAGGATTCACTATAAGAAATCACGAAGGTAATATCCTAAATTTTGGGCCTATGCAAATCCGTAATTCCAACTTTATTCTTTTTGCTGAGGCTACATCACTTAGGGAATGCGCTAAAAATGTACTCTCTTTAAGAATTATAAATAAATCTCCGAATAGGAGACAATCTTCCAGTAATCGATGAAGTTAGAAGAGCAATTTATTGGGAAATCCATACCTTAGTTCAAGATACCTATCTAGGCCTTACTAAATTTAACCAATTTTTTTAATAAAACACATTTATAAAGAAACAAATTATGCACCAAATTATCTAGCTAATAGAGGCCATAACTATCAAATTATGACTTTGATTTTGGGTATTTCCCTTGCGATCACAATCTTTCTTTAATTGTTTGCAAGGACGTATGTGATTGGTACTTCCCGATAGGCTAACCGATTTTTCTTTCATAATAAAAAATTTAAAGAAATAAAATATTGGATGCAAAAAAGTATACTACGTACCTAGGTATACATGGAGCTATGTGTACCTGATGTCATTTTCATAAGTATTAATCTTTCAAGGATTAAACTGTAAAAAAAAAATTGTTGACAAAAAACTTAAACCAAAAACCTAAAAACGTTATTTTTTCTCTTCTCACTTTATATACTACGTACAAAAGGATAAAATTTAAAAACTAATAAGATCAAAATACAAATTGATTATAAGTGCAATTTAAAAGCAACCCAAAATAAAATATACAATAGTGGAATAATTAAAATAATCTAACTATTTAAAAAATAATTACTAAATAAGTAACTTGGACTTCAAAATAAGTAAAATATATATGAAATTATGTTCAATACGAACATCAAATGAGAAATAGTAACAATAAAGGCTCGTTTACTTTAGTTGAATTGAACTGAACTGAACCGAGCTGAACTGAATACAACTGAATGTAATCTCTATTATATAAGCCAAGGGGGAGCCATGGTGTCCCCCTCAAAAAGTCTAAATTACCCTTCAAAAATTTCTCAATACTCAAATTATAAAATATTAACTAAAAAGGTAAGTTTTATATTTTTTAAAATGAAAATATTAAAAAATATATAATTCCAAAAAATAAAACACGAACACCAAAATTCATATTTTTAAGTTCTCTACAATTAGATACCCATATTGGTATAATTTTTCACACAAATATTTTCTTTTTTATTAGTATAAATTCTATTATATAAAAATCTCAAAATACCGATCTTCCTTTACTTATGAAATAAAGATGATGAAAATATAAATTAAATTTAATCAATCAATAACAAATAAGGAATTATCAATCAAAGAGGAAATAATTATTTATTCCACATAAAATATAACACTTTTTTTTTCTTCTTTTTAAATGAATATATCACAAATTTAATAATTTACAAAAATAAATAAAAGCAACAAAATTAATATTTTTGAATTTTTTTACAAATGGACACCCATATTTATATATCTTTTCACATTAAATTTTTATCTTTTAATTACAGTGAAAATTTGATCACTGATAGTGTAATAGTTGAAATTAAATTTTATTCAATTAAACAATTATAATCTTATTTTCAACAAGCTCATAAATAATGTATACAAACATTATATAGGATACTCATACATTAAAGCACGCATCGCGTGCACATAAAGCTAGTATTTTATAAGAGAAGGAAATTGAGAGCTGAATTGAACTGAGCTGAATTGAATTGAATTTAAGTTGAAGCAAACAAGCCCTAAGTTGAGCAATATGGAAATAGACAATACATTAAGAGCTCGTTTGGTTGAACACAAAATTAATTCCCACATGAAGTTTTATGGGAAATAAATGAAATGCGTATTTGTGTTTGTATTATTTTGATTAAGTAAGAAATCTACTAGTTCATTGACTGATACATGGGCCACAAGCCCAAAGGGAAAGGGGAAAATAGTCAAAATACCACAACATAATGTTGTGGCGGGTAAGGATCGAACATGTGACCTTGGTCATGGGACTTGGGAGCATAGCATCAAGGCATACCTCAACCCCTTCGAAATCCATTATTATTGTATTTAAGTTATCGTATTTTGAGAAAATTTTGCGAAAAATGCCTTATCCATTGTAACTTTAAATTTAACTTTACCTTTATTGGACTACAACAATATCAATTCTTTGCCTTAAATTGGCTATATTTCTTTTAATTTATAGTTTTTTGAACGTTTAAAGTACATATTGGTACATTTATTGCATTTAAAATATGTAAAATTAAAGGACGGAACAATGCTTCTCAACCCAAAAACTATCAATAAGGTAATATCGATTCAAACTGGTTGACACATAACTTTCGCAGTGTAAAACCCGAACCATTTTTTTACATCAATCCAACCCGACCTGCCAGCCTCCAAAAATAAATTCAAAAACTCAAAACAAGTTATTCTTTGGTTCACTACCACGTGTGCATCCCCAATTGGAAAACTTTCTCATTGCCCTAATGTCTTGATTAACCATATTGTATTGGGAAAAAATCCCCAACAAATATACCCAAAAAAAATCATAAGCCTAATTTTTTTCCCTATGCAAAAAACCACGATTTCCGAAACAAAAACTAAAAAGGAAAAAGAATAAACCCATTTACGGAGTATTTAAATTTCACCCTTTTCCCAAAATATAATTATTATTTTCCTTGAATAATTTTTATCTTTCTCAATACAACCCTTCTTTGTTTTTTTTTTTCTCTCCTCAAAAAACCCAAATCAACCCTATCGTTGTTGTTTGCCTCTTTGTTTTTTTTACCCACTTCACCGGAAAACCACGTTTTCTTTCGCTTCTCTTCTCATCGGCAAATTCATCTCACCGGTTTTTCGATTTCCCCATTTTTTAATTCCTTTTTAAGGAAGACAATTAATACTAATTTCCCGATTTCCTCAAAAAAGTGAGAATTTTTTTTAAGAAGAAATACATATATTTTTGAAAAAATTAGTCCCTCCCTTTTAGTTTGTTTGTTTGTTCTTCCCCCCTTTGATTTCCTGGTTTTTTCCGACGTGGGTTTCCGACCAGGTCTGCGCACGATTATTAACCTGCGCAACTTCTTTTCTCACCCTATATAATCAATTGGGTTACGATATTCTTTAGCAGGTATGTAGGATTTGGTTAGTTTGTGCTGAATTGTATTACAAAATTTGGGGTTGATTTAGGTTTTGATTTTGGGGTTTGATTTGATTTTAGGGGTTTGTTTGTTTAAGGAGTTTGTTGAGGTTTTTGAGTGTTTCGCTTGTCTTGTTTGGAGTGTTCAGTGCCCGATCCATTGTTTTGTATATATTGATTTGTTTGTTTTTTGGGGTTTGGATTTTATGGATTGAATTTGATGTTTAGTGTTGGATTTAGGTATAGTTTTTGAAATTGCGATCAAGTTGACATTGTAATTTTCTGTCCTATTGGCAGTGTGCTACTTATTTAGTTGTGTTTCTGGGTTTGTTTAATATGAAGTAATTGCAAATGTTTTGAGCTGTTTTGGAAGTGTGATTATGTCTTCGCAAGCTCCCCCCTTTTTTTCACTTACTCTCAGTCCTTGGAATTCACCATTTCGTGCAATATCATCTTATCTTAGTGCTACTGAGTTTATACTGCTATGCATTGGACGCTGTTCTTTGTGCAGCGTGTGTGCAAATGTGCAATATGAGGATTTTGATTGCTTTGTCTGATTGTATCTTCTCTTTCGTGTTCCTAGGATTTTTTTGGGTTTGCTACGTGTTTGGCAGTAAGCTGGAAGCCACTCTGTAGAATATAGTATTAGAATTCCATGATAGAGAATGGCATTTTTTAGGAATTATACAAGCGAGGCAGTCACCCACAGAGCCATGGAGGACAAGAATGCAAACCACAGTGTGAATAGGGTGCACAACTCAATAGATATAGACTTAAATTCAAGTGAAAATGATTTTGAAATGAAGATGGATGGACACTATCAAAGTGACGGTGAACCGGATATTAACAGACTACCAACTGATGTGGGTGCTAATGGCGGCGCTGATATGGGTCCTTCAACTTCCCATGCATATGAGAGGAGAAGTAGAGGTTCAGCTGATAAGTGGGGGTCTACTTTTTGGCAAGGCAGCCAGCAAATTGGTTCCCATGATGCTGTAGACTCTGGACATGAATCTAGAAGTGGTTCCGAGTATAGGAATGATGAAGGGTCTGAAGGTGATTCGTTTGTCCAGGAGGACCAATTAGAATCAGAAGATTATGAAGGGAATGCCGTAACAGAAAAGGTTCCTGATGATGATATGTTGTCTGATGAGTATTATGAGCAAGATGGGGATGATCAGAATGATTCATTGCAATATAGAGGGTTTAATTCAGCTATGGAGAATTCAAGACCACAAGCAAGGACTACCATGGCAACTAACTCACTTCCGCGAAATCGGAGGCGACGCTATGACGATGAAGATTTTGCAGAGGTCGAAGATGATGACGATGATGATGTAGCAGATGGTTAGTCATTTATGAGATCGTTGGATTATGCTTCTGAAATTCCAGGGTGTATTTTGAACATGTGTTTAGCTAAATGAGGAAATTACTTGCAATATTTATTTATATATTCATCCAGAGTATGGAGTTTTGTATTTTAACCCGTCCATTTTTGTTTTATTGAAATTTTTTATTCACAATGTATGCAGGTGATGATCCTGATGATGCAGATTTTGAACCTGATTTTGGAGCTGCTGGCGGCCGGTCACGAATCAAGGTTGTCTTATTCGATTCGTCCTTTTTTAGTGTGTGACTGTGCATCATGTTTCAACTTTTGTGGTGTACCTTGTCTAATGTCTAATGATGTTTTTTGAATGAATTTAGGATGATGACTGGGAAGTTGAGGATTCAGATGAAGAGGTTGAAAGTGAAGCAGGGCTTGATATATCTGATGATGATGCCTTCTATAAGAAGAAGCCCAGGGGTGGCCAGCGAGCCAAAAGTGGAGGGAATGCAAGGATTAGTAAGGTGCAGAGATCTGCCCCATCCCGTAGAAGAAAAGGTAGGGTATATGATGATGAATTTTCTGCCGAGGATTCCGAGGATGATAGTGATGAGAAATATAGGACAAGGAGAGGAGCACCTTCTCGCAAAAACAATAGCTTGGAGAGAAAGAATGAGACTCGTTCTTCTAGTAGATCTATCCGCAAGGTTTCATATGCAGAAAGTGAGGAAAGTGAAGAAGTTGAAGAAGGGAAGAATAAGAAGTCACAGAAGGTTTGTTATTCTCATTCTTGTTTATGGAATATTGCATAGTTTGCTGTGGCCTCCTTGACTTTTTTAAATGGGTCAGGGTATGTTTTCATTCTTTCCTATTGCTGACTATGAGTTTTCACGGACATCATCTAGCAGCAGATTTTTTTTTTTGTAACTTTTATGTGCCTGAATCTATCAATTAAAACCCCTTGTTGATCCTTCTGTTGCAGCATTGTTTTTTTATTCTCGTTTGGAGTCTAGTCTCCCTATATGTATTTGCTAGGAACCTGTCTAAATTTAATGCTATCGCATGATTGCAACACGCTGTTTAATGTATCTGTATACACACATACATACATACATACATATATATATATATATTATACTTCCTCCGTTACAAAAAAAATGCAAAGTCAACATTTCACGCATGCCGAGACACTACTTTGACCCTTAATAACTGTAATTATGAATATTTAAAAATTATAAAAAGTTGATATTAAGATAGTGTTTTACAAGACGAATCTAACAAGATCCCACTTGACTATATTTTTTATTATGTATAAAGCTCAAAACTTGGTCAAAGTATATAATGTGAATAGTGCAAAATGTTGACTGTTTCCTTTTTTTTTGGAACGGAGGAAGTACATATTATTTGTGCTGACTGCTTCTTTTATTAACTACATCAATCTTTTCCTCTTTTGACTTGATCGATATGTTAGATTTCCCCTTGAATATGTCTGAGTATAGCTAGTTCCTTACTTACAGGAGGATATTGATGAAGATGATGCTGATACCATTGAAAAGGTTTTATGGCATCAGCGAAAGGGAATGGCTGAGGAAGCTATGAGAGCCAACAAATCTACTCACCCTGTATTGTTAAGCCAGTTGTTTGATACTGAATTAGATTGGAGCAATATGGAGTTTTTGATTAAATGGAAAGGCCAATCTCATTTACACTGCCAATGGAAACCATTAGCTGAGTTGCAAAATGTAAGCTAGCAATCATCGGATTTTCCCTTGTAAAGTTATATTTCTGCTGTGTTTTAATTGGGTAATTATTTGTGGTTGTGGTGAATGCTGTCCTACTCAAATTCACTATGTTTCTGGCATATTGGCCTTTCCCCCCTTGTTTTTCTGTTTGATATTTCCTTCTTTTCCTTTGCTTTGTGTACTTCAGCTCAGTGGTTTCAAGAAGGTAATGAACTACATGAAAAAGGCTGCGGAAGATGTAAGATTTCGGATGTCTGTATCTCGTGAAGAGGTAAGTTTCACTCGGTCTCTTCTCTTCTTACTTCAGAATGTTCAGATCGTTCTTTCTTTCTTTCTTTTTTATTTTGTATTAGAAACATCAATTCTTGTTCTTCCAAGAGCATAGGTCAGTTTGGGAGTCAGGGATTGTAGGAAAACTGACCTTTACTATGATGTTCTTCTGATTTGTTCATTATTTACCTTTCTTTTTCATATTAGAAGAAACATCAATTCTAGTTCTTCCAAGAGATAGGTCAGTTTGGGAGTAAGTGGTTGCTGGAAAAGTTACAATTAGTATTATGCTGCTGTTCCGATTTGTTCATTGATTACCTTTCTGTTTTTGGGCAATGAAAGTCACTTTCCTTCTGCTTTTTTTTATTTTATTTTTTAAATTCAAATGTTGTGGAGCTTATGATTGTGTTAGACGTGTGTTTTTAGTTGTGTAAATTGGATTACTTGTAGGACTTTGCCAAGTTCAAGTGTAATTGAAAATATTTTGGTCTCTGAAATTTTAGTTCAAGCCCTATTCATTGTTTTTACAAAACCAATCCTATTTGATTCAGTCCAAGCAAATTGTCTGGAGTCCAACTTCAGTCCATTCTTATTCAATTTTCTATATATTTATAATCTGCCGTATTAATAATCTAATGATAAATTAAAGTCATTTTGGACCAAATTGATGCCATAAATAAAAGGCAAAAATTGTTTATAACATATCACACATGATTAGTTGACTTTAAAAAACAACTGTGCCATCTAAAGTCTAATCTCTTCACAGGAAAAGAAACTAATAATACATATGTTGAATTATTAATTTACACATAATCATTGCCGGCTAGCAAGAAGGCCCATTACCTTAGGAAGTTTCAAGTGGGGAAATTGGAGCCAAGTTCTTTATTTTCCTCTTTGTGGGTTTTCTCATTAATTTTTTGGGTTTTTCTCAGTTATACCCATGAGGTATTAGGATTTCCCACCTGTAGCAACGAATTTTGAAAATTCTCTGTTATACCCATGAGGTTTGTAAAAAATTTTAATAGTAGCCAAAAAACATAATTATAGGTCACAAACATTAGCACCGTTTACTTTGCAAAAAAAGGTAGAGGCGTGATGTACTTTTGTTAGGTTAATTTGGTAGTTTTGGGGGTGAAAATTAATGTTTGTTTGTTGTTAATGACTTAACTATGTTATCTATTATTATGTTTGTTGGCTACCGTTAAGAATTTTTAAAAACGTCATGGGTATAACTGAAATTTTTCAAAATCCATGGCTACAGCTGGGAAATCCCAATAACTCATGGGTATAACTTAGAAAAACCCTAATTTTTTTTAGCATATAGATTTGATTTTATACTTGTATACATATGATATGTTCTCAAGGTTTTGTGCTAAGGACTTTGAAAGGTTGCATGGAAGTCTAATTCAATGAATGTTGGATTTGGAAATTTAATTCCAAATCAATTCCAAATCCAATCTATACTTTTTGAAGCCTAATTGAGTTCGACAAGTTTGGATGACCTTATATAAACATTATTGTAATAGACCGGAATAATAACTTATTAAACCTAAAACTTATTTTTCTAAGGTGTATTTACAACTTATTAGACCTGAACTTATCAGAACTTAGTGGAACGTATTTGAAGTTGGCTAACTTATTAAACCAGGAATTTTTTTATATGGTGAAGAGAACACGCCCTGTATGGGGAACAATTCTATTTTGCTTGGGTACTTATTTGTTCTTACACGTTCTGCCCTTCCCTAATTTTGGGATCGACAATATAATTGTCCAGAAAACCCCAACTGTCATTACTTTGTGTTTAGGGGGGTATGAATGATTGGCTTTAGGGTCTATGCTTCAAACTATCCATGAGTAGTGAAGCTAAAACTAATAGTATGTTTTTATTTAGTTTGCTCAGTTTGACTTTGCTAACATTCATAACTTATATTTTGACCATAGATTGTGATTTATATTTTATATTTAAGAAAAAAAACGTAGTCTTGTGTGTCTCGCTTGCTGGATTTGTCACAACATGTAGATTTTTATATCTAAGTTATAATTTTTACAAACACACAATTAAAGATTCTTCCTTTTTTTTTATTTTTATACAAATGTTTCTTTCCCTTTTTATGTTAGGTCATTTCTTCTATTTCTCTCTTTATCACATACCTCTCTTTCTCTCTTTCTCTCTCCTTTTCCCATTCACAACTAAAATTCACCTAGGAGTGTCTGCATGCAAGTTTGTTGCACATATCAAAAACAGAGGAAGCGTTAATCTTTAAAATTTTGGCTCGGCAAGCGTGAAAAGGTGAAATGAGCATTTAAAAACAAATTTAAGGGAGTAATTCTTACTACAACTGGAAATACTTTATCCATGCATGAGGATGTGTCTGTTTTTCATGCAGCTTATGCATACAGGAAATACATATTGCAAATGTTATACCCAGTTGGTCTGCATACCTATAGCAATATCTATGAGGAATTGGAAGGAAAATTAGAAATATCAAAGCATGCTTATATTTTAATCTAAAATAATGATAAATTGAATCTTTATAAATTTAAAACTTTTAATAATGGCGTCATGAACTCATGATACACTAAAATTAGAAAATTTTCAATAAAATCGTTACTAAAATTTCAGCAATGGAGGATCGAGGGCGGGGACCTCCATTGTTGAGCTCTATGCCTTCAAGAGGTTGAAAGTAGAGGGGAGGAGAGATAAAAGGATGGTGATGGTGAGAGGCTTGGGAAGGATACTTCATTAAAATTGCAGCAATGGAGGACCGAGGGCGGGATCTCCATTGTTGAGCTCCTTAAATTTCAGCAATAGATGGAGAGCAAAGGGTTTGGCCTCCATTGTTGAGCTCCATGCCTTCAATGGGTTGGGCAAAGCAGAGGGAAGGAGAGGTAAAAGAAGGATGATGGTGGTGGTAGGCTTGGGAAGGATAAATAGTAAAATAAAAATGAAGGTAAAATATAGGTCTTGCGTGGGAAGTTAGGAGGAAAAAGAAAGTGAAAAAAGTAGATCTAATCTTAACCATAGGTTGTTTAATCCAAGGGTCACAATTCCTTCTCATCCTTCTCACCATAAGATCATCCTTCTCACAACCACAACCCTTTGATCAACAAATGATTGACTAAGATTAAATTTGATTTTCCCTCTTGACTCATATAGTTTTGAGTCAATGTATCCATGGCATAAGTCAATGTACTTTTACTCAATGTATATAGTTTATGTTGAATGTACATATAGTTGGTAGTCAATGTACCTATAGGTTATTGTTGATGTATCTATTGTTTTCTCACCTTCTCACAATAAAAAATTTCTCACCGGAACCCAACCTTATATATATATATATATATATATATATATATATATATAGCAATAGAATTTTCTTTTTGTGTATATACTTTTAGGGTGCGTTCTCTTCATCGTATAGTGATTAGAAAAATTCTCAAAAATAGAAATCAACTGTTTTTGGACAGTCTCCTATACTGTATTCTTTAATATTAGAATTGTAGGGTTGAGTTTTAGATTGTGGCAGCAATGCAGTAATGTTTTTGTTATAGTCTGCACTCTTCTTTATGCTGTTACAATTTTTCTTTAATCATTAAATATATGAATTATTTATATCGAAATTATGTTTCAATATATTCAATGAAAGTGGTATTCAATGATATGGTTTGAGAATGAATGAGAAAAGAGACTTAGTGCCTTATTGGTGTCTCACTCCTTTACTGTAATCTTTCTGTGAAACTTGTTAGATTGAAGTCCATGACGTAAGCAAGGAAATGGATTTGGATCTTTTTAAACAGAACTGTCAGGTATTGTCACTTAGACCTTGATTTTGCGGGTTCCACTCCTATTATTTTCATAGCAAATTCCCAAGATCCTCTGGTTCTTGTTGGGTTTTTCTTGAATTACTTCTATAGTTACATATGTAGTAAGCTCATTTGCAATTGACAAGCTTAATATTGGTGTATTTAATTTGTAGGTGGAGAGAATAATTGCTGATAGAATCAATAGAGATAGCTCAGGTGAGGTGACTCCTGAGTATTTGGTGAAGTGGCAAGGATTATCTTATGCTGAAGCTACCTGGTAAATATTTGAATTATTTGAATTATTTAAAGCTTGAAAGCCTTTTGGCTTCTTTCATTTGGTGCACCCTTGCTTGATGTACAACTCCTCTATTTTTTGCAAGTTGTTTTGAGTTATGTTTGACTTCCTTCGACAGGGTGTCAGTGGATTGTAACATGTTTTAGTTGTTTTTGTTTGTTTTGCTTCCCATGCAATCAATTGTGTCTAGACTGCTAGATATTATAATGATCTACTCTTCTTTGAGCACCTAATTTTTAGTGGTAAAACCAGGATGTATGCACTATTATATCAATGTGTAAATGTGAGCTCCTTTAAATTGCAGGGAAAAAGATATAGATATTGGTTTTGCTCAAGATGCTATTGATGAGTACAAGGTAAAATCTCTTGAGCATACATAGACTTCTTTATCCCCGTTTCCTATTAGTCTTCTATTTTGGTTATAATACATTTTTGCTTGTAGTTATTGGCTTGATATCTGCATATGTAGATAACACATGTGGCATTACATCACAACTGAAGTTTTCTATGAAAACATTTTATTAGACCCCAAATGGTTTTTCTTGGTGTGTACGGCAGTTTTTAGTGTACTCCTAGCTTAATTAGGAGTATGTATGTGTGTATACAGCATACATGTATACATATATATATATATGGTTTTACATTAGATTGTTTAGGTTCCGTTCGGCATCATTATAGTTTTCATTTTTTCAGTTTTTTGCTTTTCAAAGTCATGTGAATATGTGATATATGTCGCACAGGAAATAAAAAATAAGTCAAACCTATTAAAATCATTATAATTTTGAAAACTGACAGCAGAAAAGTGCAAACCACTTTTTCTGGTTCCCTTTTTTTTAATGTAACCTGGAAAACTGAAAACAAAAAAACGATAACGAACAAGCCCTTAATTGATTGTTTTACAAATTCGATTGCATATATAAATGGTTTTAGGATATAATTAATTTTGTCCTTTCTTTTGGAAGCAGGACCTTGGTACACTATTGTTTTATGTGTTATTTTACCCGTTTGGCCGTTTGTTATGAATTTTGCATATTGTGAACCTTCATGCACCTGCCTTTCGCCTCTTTTTTCCACTCTGTTTTCCCTTCCTCTGCTTGCACCTTTTTTAATAACTATGTTTTCAAAGTGCGTCTCATATACAAAAGGCGCGCGTCTTCACCTTGTGCCTAGGCTCTAGGGTCTAGTTGTGCCTCGGTGAGCCTCGTGCCTTTTAAAACTAATGTTAAAGACTCTCTTGTAGATTTGTAGAACTAGGAACGGGCGTGCCAAGCCCGCAGACCTCATGCCATAATTGGTCGTGTTTGTAACATGCCAAGATGTTGTCGTGCCATGCCATGTAATGCCTGTGCAAATTTTAGAAAACAAGGTCCATACACGACATCCCATGCTCCGTGCTTGGCGGTTTGTACCATGGCATCGTGTGTTCTTTAGAATTTGTGTGCATTACGGATTTTTGTTTAAAGTGAATGGGCAACATGTGGGCCACTCCATTATGTTCGTTATGCTCGTGTTGGGTTGTCAACTTTTTCATATTGGTATCTGTGCACTGTCCATGCTTGTTGAGCGACCCTTTGCATATACGAGGCTGGATGGGTGCGATGACGAGTTGTCTCTTGTGCTGCCCAGTCCTGTTCGTCTCTTGTCCCTTGACGGTGGGGTTTGGACTGTAAAGTATGATGATTTTTGGGGTATAAGAGCTTGTGAATACTGAGATATCCATACTTCCTTTAGGCGAGGTATGGAATGCGCATATGAGCTTTCTAGGGTTAAAACCGAATGTGGAAGGGCCGAAGGGGTTGATTTTGAAATACTCAAATGGACACCCCATGCCAAAACCGGGCTTGATGTATGTGATGCTGAGCTGGCTCTTGTGCTGCACAGCCCCCATCTCTACTCCCTTGATGGAGGGGCCTGCACTGTTTAGTATGATGATTTTTGGGTTATAGGTTTATTGATTCTTTCTGCTGGCGATAAGTTTATTGCCCCCTGTTTGGTTCCTAGTCTTTTGAAGTTATTGTGATAATATTATCTTGATGTAATGGATTGGCATAGCTACACTATTTATTGCCCCCTGTTTTGTTTCTTGATGTGAGACATGGGATTCAGAACTTTTTTTTCTCGGCATTGTGTAGTTTTTAGCATGAGTTGTTTCTTATACATGGTGTGCCAAACAGGCTCGTGAAGCTACGATAGCAGTTCCAGGAAAAACAGTGGATTCACAGCGTAAGAAGATCAAAGGTATGAGAACTTTGTCATAGTTTTTTAAGGGTTGCTTTTATATCAGCTTCCCTTGTTTCAAAAGTAACCTAAAATTACATATTTTTTGATTTTGTGTTTATATAATTATCATCTTTCAAATGAAGTTTCCCTGTGTTTTTTTAGCTGTACATGATGCTTCATTCTTCTGTTTGTGCAAACAATGGCTTTGTATTGAAAAGTTCATGCTGTGTAGGAAGTTTGCGGAAGCTAGATGAACAGCCTGAATGGCTGGAAGGAGGAAAACTACGTGATTATCAGCTTGAGGGGCTAAATTTTCTTGTCAACAGGTTCACAGATCTGATCTTTTGTTGTCCTCAGCCTGATTCTTAATTTTTATTCTTTATTGCCTTTTCTTCTGGCTAAACTTAAAACATTTCGTCATTTTTTGACTGGACTGGGATTGACTTTCTGGCTTTTCTGACTCCACTTATCCCTGATGTCACAAATGTTATATGTATATATGTGTGTATATATATATATATGTTTGTATGTATATATGTATGTATGTGTATATATATGTGTGTGTGTGTGTGTGTATGTGTACATATATATTGGGGCTGGGTTCCGGTGATAAATTTTTTATCGTGAGAAGGTGAGAAATACCTAGGTGCATCAACTATAACCTTTAAGTACATTGACAAACAACTCAAGGTACTTTCACTGTAACCTATAAATACATTGACGACATTTGGTATTTGATAATAAATTGTGGTAATGGGTTTAAAGTGTAATTTTGTTAAGGAAGAACCTTATAATCTCAATGGAAAACATATTTTCATTCCCAAGCTTGAATTTTTTTCTTATTTTCTATTACCATCATTACCATTGTGGAGGGTTGTATTGGATGAGAATTGGTATTTGTGAAGAAAATTAGATAAATTGGAGTTAAACTAGCACCATCATGGGAATGAATTTTGGTTTCCCTTCCAAATTTAGTTATAAATTCATTCGCATTACAACCATTTACGACCGGCTACCAAACAAACCGTGAGTATAGATACATCAGCCCTTCATTTATTGATCCAAAGGTTATTGTTGTTTCTCACCCTTCTCACCAAAACTAATTTTTTCACACGAGCCTAATTCTCTCTCTCTGTATATATATATGTATGTATGTATTGCATGGATGGGCTTGAGCTTGACCCCACTTTGGGTATAAGTTATGATCTGGGTTCTGTAGGAATGTACTTAATGTTATTTGTTTTTTTTTGGATATTTATGCTTCTAGGGTGTGAACTTGTCATATGGAACAGACTATTAGTTTCTATACCTGCAATAACTGTTGCTGCTTTTTTGTTACAGCTGGAGAAATGATACTAATGTCATTCTAGCTGATGAAATGGGTCTTGGCAAAACTGTTCAATCAGTTTCTATGCTTGGTTTTTTACAGGTAACATTTTGGTTTATATAGTATTAGTGTACTTCCTCCGTTTTTATGCTTGTTTTTACAGGAGACATTTTGGTTTTTAGATGTAACAAACTCAATGACACGTTTGTGAATGAATGGTAAATGGATAGTGATAGGAAGAGATGCGTTTTATGAAGAGAGAGAAATGACATCCTAATATGGAAAAACATTTGTTGCAACTAATATGAAATTTACATGTTGGGTAAATGTTTGATCTAAAAAGAAATGGAGGAAGTATTTGCTTCCCTCTTTCTGCAGTAATATTTGTGTTTTGCCTTTTTGCAGAATGCCCAACAAATCAATGGTCCGTTTCTTGTAGTTGTACCATTGTCTACCTTGTCCAATTGGGCAAAAGAATTTAGGAAGTGGCTTCCCAATATGAATGTTATTGTCTATGTTGGAACTCGTGCAAGCAGAGAGGTGATTACTGCTTTTTTTTGTAGGCGTTTATTTGTTATTGTTGTACATATTTTTGGTAACATTTTTTTTTATCTGATAATGTATCTGCTTTTTTATTTGTTTTTGAATTATGAACAGGCCTCTCCTTAGATAGTTTCTCCACATTGCATTTTGGTTCTTAGCAGTGTGCTGTTTTTACTTTTTAGTTCCTGCTTTCTGCCCTATTGTTCTTATATATTTATTGTCAATGATTATTTCAGTATTGTATGGAGTACAGGAACCTTATGCTTTGTTGACAAATGAGTCTGACTCTGTCATATTTTCTTCATCCTTAAAAATGCCAACTTTTGAGAGAATGCCAAGGATAACTGGATTTTTTTAATCATCTGCATCATATTTGTGTCACATAGCTGCTTGATCGTCAGTTTTTTGGGATTTTTTAATCACATAACTCCTTGTGTCAAATAGGAATATAAGCACCTTATCATGTGCTTTGAGATTTGGTTTTGTTTTGTTCTCTTTCATCCGTTTTAAACCTTATATTCCTAATTGGCACTCTAGAAGTTGTATTCCCCATTGCGGTATGGAAAATTAAAAATCGAGTCTCACCTTTTGATCGAAAGAAAGAACGATACTTTCAAATTTGGAACCTTGAATTTTGTAATTGTGAAGTGATATATCGTATTTGGAATTATACTTAGTAGTTACTTATCTTTGAAATAGGGAACTTGAATTGGGAATTCAAATCCCCCCTCCACCCCAAATTGTTTTAATATGTTCTTGGTTACTGCAACTTAAACTGTAGCTACTTATAGTTTAGTTTACTTTCAGTGTATATACAGTGATTTCAGAGACAAAAAAAAAGTATGTACCTACAGAAAAGAAGATGATGGCTTAATTCAGGAGACAAAGTGTAAGATTAATGTACAGACAAAAAAGAAGAGTATCTGATTCAATTTCTGTTTTCTGGGTGAAAATTTCCGTCTTCAGGCATAATAAACAAATAGAGAAAATATTCAATATAGTGTAAACCATGGACCAACCATGCACAAAATTGGCAAAACAGGGTCAAGTGCAGGTGATTTGATTCAATTATGAAAAATATGGAAGGAAACTCATTAACTCACACAACAATAGTTTAACTTACCTGTTTACCCTCTTTGTAATCCATGCGATTTTCCTATTTCTCTAGCCTTTTGTCTGCATTTGCATTCTTTTACCCCTTACTGCAGCCATTGAGCCCCCTGCCAGTTATCAATGAATGATTAAATTCAATACTATAAGTTGCCTCACTAAGATAGTGAAATGAGCAAAAAGTCCATTTGTTTTGTACTTTTGTTCCTCATTGTCAATCGATTCTGTTTTGCATCTTATGTGAGATGGTGATTTAGGTAGTGGTTTTTTTTTATTTTTTTCTTTTCTCAGCACCTGTTTTTTCAACCTTTTTTTGGGAATGTTCCATGCATGTTTTACTGTTTTCTCTTTTATGTTTAGAAAAGGTGAAACTGTGACACAATAGTGACAAGAGTTTGTGTGCTTCATATACTGTTACTGGACAGACTATTGAGATGCTTAAACGGACCATGGATCTTGTTATTGTATCTTTTGAAAGTGTTTATTTATTTGTTGTTTTAGTTGAGGATTTCTGATTTTTGCATGTAATGTAATTGAGGACTGCCCTATCTTTTGAAAGTGTTTATTTATTTGTTGTTTTAGTTGAGGATTTCTGATTTTTGCATGTAATGTAATTGAGGACTGCCCTATGATTCAGGTTTGTCAGCAGTATGAATTTTACAATGAAAAAAATACAGGCAGAATGATCAAGTTTGATGCTTTGTTGACTACGTATGAAGTTATTCTAAAGGATAAGGCAGTGTTGTCAAAAATCAGATGGTGCTACCTTATGGTTGATGAAGCTCACCGGTTGAAGAACTGTGAAGCTTCATTATATACTTCTCTCTTGGTATGTCTTTTTTGTTGATGAATGTGTTGGGTTACTATAGGATTACCTCCATAAACCTCAGCACCCATTGCTTTTGTTTTGCAGGAATTTAGCACCAAGAACAAGTTGCTCATTACTGGTACTCCACTACAGAATAGTGTGGAGGAGCTATGGTAATTTAACTTTCTAACTGAAGAGGTTGCTGCTCTTTTTGCATGATTATTGATTTAGTATAAAAACAAGTTGCAAACTGCAGAGAACTTAATTTTGGCTTGGGGGATGGAAAAATGGGTTTGGACTCTAGAGTCTGGAAGAGCATATTTAAATAAGTGGAATTGAAATAAGAAGCTTCAACTAAAAAGCTATGAAGGACTGTTTTCTCATGATGGTCATTGACTTGCCTATTATATCTAAGGATATCACACCTATTTTTACTCTAAGACATTAAAGCAATTGATGTTTTCTATTTTTCATTTTTACTTTATGTCAATACATTGAAAGCAAGCAATAACTTTTCAAGGAAATTTGACGACCTTTTAATACATAGGTTGCATACTAATACAAATATGCTCTGTTTTTACCTTTTTGGTTTGAATAAAATAAAACCATTGTGAGTACGTACTTGTTGGGGTTCTTTGCTTAGTAAGAAGCAGGGAATCTGTAATAGGAAAGTTAGAATTGTGCCTATAACTCCGTATTTTTTTCCTATTTGATGGAGCACATTTTTATGATCATTGCCGCCATTGTTGTCCTTCATGGTTCATTGCTGTTATGTATGTTTTGGGTGCAATTAGCGACACTATCTTATTACTGATTATTTTTTAAATTATTGACATATTTGGTGCTGGGGAATTAATTTTTCCCTTGCAATTATTTTAAACAGCCTCATCAAATGTTCTCATGCTATGATTTAGCCACACAGCCCACACTAGTTTTGGGTTAAATTAATGTTGCATTTGTTTGGTCACAGGGCTCTGCTTCATTTCCTGGATCCTGACAAGTTCAGGAATAAAGATGTATTTGTTCAAAACTACAAAAATCTTAGCTCTTTCAATGAGATTGAGGTAGGAAAATGTATTGTTTATTATATGCCCTCTTTTTTTCCTCTAGCAACATCTAAAAAAGGTATAGTGATACTTAAACCCAGAGTTTGTTTGGATTTTTTCCAGCTTGCAAATCTTCATATGGAGCTAAGACCTCACATCCTTAGGAGAGTCATTAAGGATGTCGAGAAATCTTTGCCACCTAAAATCGAACGAATACTTAGAGTTGAAATGTCACCATTACAGAAACAGTGAGTAATTTACTCGATGTGATGTTCATCCTTTTTCTGTTCTTATGTAATTTAGTCCTTTTACAACTTTAACAGTTTAACTTGCTTTGCATTCTAGGTATTACAAGTGGATTTTGGAACGCAATTTTCATGACTTGAACAAAGGAGTAAAGGGAAATCAGGTTAGTCATCTTCTCAATAAATTTGTGTGCTCCATAGTTTACTGTCTACTTTTTGTCTTTTGTTGTTATTGATTGTTTACCGGGTGTATTTTGCTGTTTCAGGTTACTTTTCAATTGCTATGCTTGTAACTTCATAATATTTGACAGGATTACATGTGATTGTGCAGGTTTCACTATTGAACATTGTGGTGGAGTTGAAAAAATGTTGCAATCATCCTTTCTTATTTGAAAGTGCTGATCATGGTTATGGTGGAGAAACAAATGATGGAAGTAAACTTGAGCGAATGGTTCTTAGCAGTGGAAAACTAGTGATTCTTGATAAACTGCTTGTGAAGTTGCATGAAACAAAACATCGTGTTCTGATATTCTCTCAGGTTTTTTCTTTAGCCTTTCTCTGTTAATAGTTTTAATTTATTTGCTGACTTCCTTGTCACTGTTTTTTAATTTGTGAGAAGATAGCTTATTCACTTATATAGGTCTGTAATTATCTCATGTGGGAATCATTTAGCTGTTTGTTGCTAACTTGCTACTTCATATACGATTCAATTTTTTGTTGGTTTTGAAGTGTGTGAGTTTGTGGGCCATATAACATTGACAGCTTGTTTGGTAGGCGGTTATAAATTGGGTAATGTGAGTGAGTTTATATGTAAATTTATAACAAAATTTTCATTCCCATGGTGATTGATGTCCTCCCTAATGATAGTTTATTCTTCATATATATTTCCATTCATCCAAGACCAACTCCCAATTGGTAATGGTTAATTTAAAGTTAAATAGAACACTAGTTTGGAATGAGACTGCATCACTAGATTGTAATGATGTTTACTCTGCTAATTTATATTTATAATTATAATTCATCCCTATCACCACCATTTTTTTAGGGCTTGCCTGATAGGCAATGAAGGTTTACTATTAATAATGGTCTTTGTGGATAGTGCATTAATGCTACAGTGAAGTAGAGTTTTTCCTGGGCAATGCTCTTCCATTGCAAGAGTTTCACATTAACTCTAATTTCCACTCACTACCATGTATATTATTCTAGTAGTGATGATTTAAGTGCTTTTCTTGTGGAGATGCATTTACTTTCTTATGGCACATCTCAAGTAAAAGAGCTATTTTTTTGTTATTATGACTTGATGGATCTTTCCAAAGGTCTTGCATGGACTGTTTGATAAGCTTTAGCTGGTTAAGTAGGAGTTTCTTTGACTGTGTGTGTGTGTGTTGCGTGTATGGTTTTTTCCAAAGCCTCTTACTTCACCAGTCTGGATCTGGACCTTTTCACAATAAATTTGTTATATGCAGATGGTGAGAATGTTGGACATAATAGCTGAATATCTATCTTTGAGAGGATTCCAATTTCAAAGGCTTGATGGTAGTACAAAGGCTGAGCTGCGACACCAGGCTATGGAGCATTTCAATGCCCCAGGAAGTGATGATTTTTGCTTTCTTCTTTCCACTCGGGCTGGTGGGTTGGGTATAAATCTGGCAACGGCAGACACAGTTATTATATTTGATTCTGACTGGAACCCTCAGAATGATTTGCAGGTTTTTAGCCAGATCAACTCATTTTCTAGTTATTTTCTAATTTTTTCCCCCAGTGCAATGCTTAAGCAACAATGTCAATTTAAGTGGTTAATAATTACAGTTCATTGTTTGGACTGGATCATTGCATAATTTACAAATTGTCATTTTTGGCAGGCAATGAGTAGAGCTCATAGGATTGGACAGCAAGAAGTAGTTAATATATACCGTTTCGTAACGAGTAAAAGTGTTGAAGAAGATATACTTGAAAGAGCAAAGAAAAAGATGGTATAGTGATGGTCTTTTTTTTTTTTTTTAATTTATAGATTTTACGCCTATTGGTTGGTATGAAATGTATTTCATTTTTCACACTTTTAATGGTTCCACATGCTGGGTTATAGGTCCTTGATCATCTGGTGATTCAGAAACTAAATGCTGAAGGTAGACTGGAGAAGAAAGAGGCTAAGAAGGGGACTGTCTTTGACAAAGTGAGATGAGTAACTTCTTGATAACTTGGGTTTCATATTTGTTTGTGTTTCCCTGGAATTTTCAGTCTGACTTGTAGCTTTTTATCATCCCTGTGGCTTTTCTTTCATTATTTGCTAATTATTTAGTCTTTATGTGATCTGTTATATTCTGCCCCTTCAGAATGAACTTTCAGCAATTTTGAGATTTGGTGCCGAGGAGCTATTCAAGGAAGAGAAAAATGAGGAGGAAAGCAAAAAAAGATTATTAAGCATGGATATTGATGAAATTCTTGAGAGGGCAGAGAAGGTTGAGGATAAAGGAACTGAAGGAGAGCAAGCAAACGAGCTTCTGAGTCAGTTTAAGGTACAATCTGATACTTTATTTCCCTCCGTCCCAAAATAATTGACGCACTTTCCTTTTTAGTCTGTCCCAGAATAGTTGATTAATTTCTTGTTTTGAAAATACTCTACTATTATATTATTTCATTAATTTTCCCTACTTCTTAAAAGCAAGGGACCCACACTCTCACATTCTAATAAAAAGAAAACTCCACTATCTTCAATCACATCAACCTTTTCAATAAAAATACCCCACTTACACCTATCGTATCTATTTTTATATAAAATAATATTGGGTAACCACTCAACTTGTCATCTAAAGCTCTGCACACAGCAAAATGTTTCAATTAAAAGTTCGTGTTTGCTAAAGGCAGATTTTTTTTTTTGTTGAATGAAGCTTTAGTAATTTTTTTTGGGTAAACATGTGTAGGTTGCAAACTTCTGCAATGCGGAAGATGATACTAGTTTCTGGAGTCGTTGGATAAAGCCAGAAGCTGTTGGACAAGCAGAGGTTCAATTCAATTTCACTGTACTGTATGCAGGATGTATAGGGCTGCATGCACCATTTGTCCATCTTCATTTGTGTTGTATAGCTTGAATTGATTTCTCTGCCATAAGCTTTGTGTATCTTCTAATGACATGGACCTATGCAGGAGGCATTAGCTCCCCGAGTGGCGAGATTCACCAAGAGCTATGTGGAGCCTGTTCAATCAGAGGGAAGTAACAAAAGGAAAAAAAAGGAACCTCCATCAGTGCGAGCAAATCCTAAGCGTCGAAGAGCAGAATCTTCTCATTTTGTCCCGATGATTGATGGTGCCATGGCTCAAGTAAGAGATTGGACTCGTGGGAATTTACCTAAGAGAGATGCAACCCGTTTTGCAAAAGCTGTAAGCTTTTCATGTATCTTGCTTTCTCATAAATGGGAACTCTCCATATTGAAGCAAATAATTTTTACATTGTATAGCCCGAGCTTGTGCCAAAAGTTTGATATATGTAAACTTGTGTGGTCTCATGGTCTTAGGTTATGAAATTTGGCAATGCAAGCCAAATAGATTTAATTGCTGATGAGGTTGGAGGTGCAGTTGAGGCAGCTCCAGTAGAAGCTCAGATTGAACTCTTTGATGCATTAATGGATGGATGTCACGAAGCAGCCAAAGAAGATCCAGATGATCAAAAGGTATACATAAATATTTAAGACTTAGGTCATTTATGTTTCTTTTTGAATGCGTGTTAGCTGTTGTGGCACTCACTCATATTTTCGATACCATCTGCAGGGACCTCTGTTGGACTTTTTTGGTGTTCCAGTGAAGGCCAATGATATAGTTACCCGTGTGGAGCAACTTCAGCTTTTAGCTAAGCGTATTAGCCGGTACGAAGATCCTATTTCACAGTTTCGAGTACTAAAGTACTTGAAACCTGCAAATTGGTCAAAGGGGTGTGGATGGAATCAAAGTAGGTGATTTCTAACTATGGCTTCACTGTGCTCCAATGCTTTTCCTTGGGTGATATTCTCTAATCTGTGGTGTATTTGTTAGTTGATGATGCAAGATTGCTATTGGGTGTGCATTATCATGGATTTGGCAATTGGGAAAAAATTCGTTTAGATGAAAGGTTGGGTTTAACAAAGAAGATTGCCCCAGTTGAGCTACAAACACATGAAACTTTTCTTCCACGCGCTCCCAATTTGAAGGATCGTGCATCTGCACTTCTTGAGATGGTATTTGAACTTGCTTTCTTTAGCAAGCCAATTTGTTTTATATTTTTGTTGAATTTTTTGCTGATAAACTCTTACTACCATTAAGGATGTGATATATGCTTTCCCCTTCATGGATTAACACTTGGTTCTTTCTTTTCTTTTCATTTTCTAGGAAATTTCTGTTGTTGCGGGGAAAAAGTCTAATCCTAAGGGACGTAATAAATCTTCAAAGAACATTGAGAGTTTGCATAATTCAGTAAAACCTCGTGGTAGAGGCCGAGGGAAACCGAGTTCCCCCAAACTTTCTACCTATATGGAGAAAACAAGGACCCAGAGAACTCAGAAACTCGAACCTTTAATTAAAGAGGAAGGCGAAATGTCTGATAATGAAGAGGTTTATGAGCAATTCAAGGAAGTGAAATGGATGGAATGGTGTGAAGATGTCATGATAGGTGAAGAAAGAACGTTGAAACGTCTTCAGAAGTTGCAGACTACAAGTGCTGACCTGCCAAAGGAGAAGGTTAATCTTTTTATCATTGCACTTTCAGCAAATTTGTTACAATTGAAGCTCACACCTTGTCTTTTATTGTAACATAGTTCCTTTCTTCTATTCAGGTACTTTTAAAGATCCGGAAGTATTTGAAACTTCTTGGCAAGAGAATTGATCAAATTGTTTACGAACATGAGCGTGATCCACACAAACAAGATCGTAAGCTCAGTTGCTTTCTGATATATTTTCTTTCATCTTATTACCTTCAGTACCTACTGGCATCTTTTGAAGCTAAAAAGAAGCAGGTTGTAGGCAGGGATTATTATGGGGGGCTCTTTCTCATCTGGTTGTATACTACAGCTGCTAACGGTTTTTTTGCTTTATTTTTTATTCTGTTTTAAGGATTCTACTTGGAAGCTAGCTTCAATCCGATATATATTTTTTTGCCTATTTTGATTGAATTTTCTTGTTTGTAGGAATGATGACGCGACTATGGAAATATGTTTCAACCTTTTCTAATTTGACGGGTGATAGATTGTGTCAAATTTATACTAAACTTAAGCAGGAGCATGAAGATGAAGCTGGGGTGGGACCCTCCCACATCAATGGACATCATGATTTTCAACGCCAGTCTGCAAGATTGAAAGGACTAAAGAACAATAACTCATACCAAACAGCTGAACCAGGTCTTAAAGCCCATGATTCAGCAAAGTTTGAGGCATGGAAACGAAGGAAGAGAGCCGAGACAGATGCTTTCTTAGAGGCTCAAGGACCTTTCCAGAATGGCTCGAGATTGCCAGCGTCAAATTCCTTGGGCATACTGGGTGCTGCACCAGCTGACAGTAGACCACAAAGTAATGAGAGGCAGTACAAGATGCGTCAGGGTGGTTTCCAACAGAGACAGGGTTCTGGCATCAGGTAGCTGTTCCTTGGTGGGTGAAATGAGTCCTGGTGATTCAGGAAAAATGCCAGATGGCTTTTCCACATGATGAGGGCATGCCATTGCAGCCACTAGCCCCTCGAATATTTTTTGGCACATGGGGGATAAATAAATTCTATCTGTCGACATAATGACCAATGCTAAGCCTTGGCATGCCAGATAGGAGCATCCTGCTGAGCTTCAGTGGCTAGGAAAACACGATGGTCTACACTTAGACAGCAGCAATGGTAATTGGCGAAAGAAGAGGAACGTGAGCCCAAGTCGGTTTTGTTCTTGTCTAGCTGATAGAGGCCAACAATTTGTTTACAAGTATAGCTTAAAGTAGAGATATAAAAGTAGAGAAGCTCTTTAACTTAGCTCTTTCGTTGTTTACCCATACTGGGCTGTACTCAGTTCTTATGGTGCGTTCAGAAATGTACATTGTTCAGTTTTGTAATCAAATCAAATTTTGGTCACTTCAAGCAGCTTGTAACTAGTTTTGGTTTACATTAAATGTCTACTTTTTTGTTTATACAGCATTGAAATATATCACACGCAATGAGCTTGTTCAATTGCCTTTTTTTTGCGTCATCTCATTCTGCCGAACGGGGCAATATTTGTTGTTAGTTAACTTTCTGTAATTCCTATCATCTACCTCTAGCTTACTTTTTACAATAATTGGCCTTCTGTTAATTTGTTTCAGATCAAGCTGTTTTCCAGAAGGTGGTATATATCTTTGCAACTTTCAAGATGCTTTGCTTTTGCCAGGTAATTGAACATACCCACTACTAGTGATATGCTTTGCATTTGAGTAACAATTGTATTTTTACCTTTGGTTCATTAATACACATGCCTGATGCCAAGTATGACATTTGTGTTTTTTTTGCTGGCAAATATATTGCTCTGACAATAGAGTTCACGGGAAATGATTAATTTGCCTGGGTGCCTTTGGCTCAAAATGCATTTGAGTACTGAAATTTTTTTAGCCATCTTTAAAATCTTCTGCCGATGTTGATCTGGGCTTCACTATTACAGTATTAGGGTCACTTTATGTCAATAGTTATTTCAATGATGTGTAGTATTACAGTATTAGGGTCACTCTGCCTGTTATCTGTTGACATGGGCTTCATTATTAGAGTATACTCAGATTTAGGCTCTCTTGTGGGAGCTTTGTGTCCAAGGGTCAAACTATGGTTTACTTGCATCAATCAAACTATGTCCAAGCTTTTGTAACTCCTTCCCATCAAGTCATTTTCGGCCTCACTCTACCTCGTTTGAAATCTCCCTGGTCCCACTCTTTCACTCTTCGCACCGGTGCTTCCTAGAGTGTCCGTCTTAAATATCCAAAGTCCAAACCAACGCAAGCTATTTTCTCTTAGCTTGCTCGCAATGTCCGCAACACCAACTTTTCATGTCACAATACTGGTTATGACTATGTTTTGCTTACATGAAAGAAAAATATCTTTGATTTTGTACTAATACTCGGTCCGAAATATCAGTCTTGGTATCAATGTCACAGTGCTGATGATTGATAAAAAAAAGGTCTTTACTGTTTAGTAATTAAATGAGAAATATTTGTTTTGAGGAGCATGTTTCAGACACAGGGCCCTAATCAGGAAATCATCTCATTA
Organism: Salicornia ramosissima; assembly: GCA_951394345.1. NCBI lineage: Eukaryota > Viridiplantae > Streptophyta > Magnoliopsida > Caryophyllales > Amaranthaceae > Salicornia > Salicornia ramosissima. Next base: position 55,939,007 of record OX596236.1, on the reverse strand, counting down.
GATATTGATATTTGTGATGTCTTTATCTTTGTAATTAAATTGATTTTCATACTTCATTGGAAGTGCTTGCAATGGACCTTTCATGCACTGCTGACGAAAGCTCAGACTAAGCTTATTGTATCTGATATTTATAAGTTACTAAGATAGATAGATAGATAATGAGTTTCTGGAGTGATGCTCCAAATTATCACACGTTCCTGTTAGCTAGATTTCTCACTACTTGGTATAAGAGTACAAATTAGACAGTGATAAAGGAGCCAAGAATTCATGAAAGATCCACCAAAATCCACATCATAGGAAACGTACTGTAAGATTAGGTAGATCTAAAGTAGCTAGCTGTGGTAGCAGCCTTCCTCAGAAGTCTGTGGCTCATACTTCGTTATCTTGTTGTCTTTGACTTTGCTTTCTCAGCCCAAAAATACCTAGATCTCTTTTTCTGTTAAATTTTGGTTTTTTTTTTATTATTAAAAAAAAAATTGGTCCTTAATATGGGTAAAAATAAAAATAACATCCACATAGGTGCTGGTCATTGGTCACGGTGAGGCATGTACAGAGAAAGTTAAACCCGTGTTTGTTTCCGAAGAAATATTCTGTGATGCTTAAATCAGCAAGGGATACCACCAGACCTGTCAAACAGGTCGGGTTGGTGTAAAATAGTTGCGGGTTTAGATTGTACCGGGTTGGATGTTAGCGTGTTCGGGTCAGTATTAGCTTTTTTATAACCCAAATTCTTTGGGTTCGGGTTGACCCAGTGGGTTAGGAAGTTTTATAACGCCCTTTAATTTTTCATATTTTAATGCAATGTATGTACTAAAATGTACCTTAAGCGTTTTAAAAAGTACAAATTATAAGAAATATCTTCATTAATAGTTAATTCATGGCAACAAATTGATGTTGTGATCCAATAAAAATTATCTTAAATTCAAAATTTTAATGGTAAGAAGTGTTTTTTCTTACATTTTCCTATAATATCATAATTTTTAATACATTTTTAACGATTTTCGGGTCGGGTCAGGTTGAAAGCAGGTCGGGTCGGGTTAAGAGCGGGTTGTGTTTAGCAAGTTTAAAATGGGTTTGAGTTTTTATTTTTTTTGTCAAAAACCACTATTTAGGGGTCGGGTTTACTGGGTTTATCGGGTCATGTCAAAAATTGACAGCTCTAGATACCGCCATGGACACGTATCCTGCTGGGATTTGTTGAGGCCAGCGCCTGCACTAGGATCGAGTTAGTTATATACTGAGTTGGTACTTGGATGATCGCTACTTGTACGATTATGCTTGATTTAGTTATAGGTTTTTGTAAAGTTTATGGTTAAATAAGTGGACTTTGGGCATTGTTGTATAAGGGTATGGAAAAAAAACAAACAACTTAAAGTTCACATGGTTAGCTAAATATTTTTTGGAAATCTTCAAGTATAAACCACATTGGCTAACCAAGGAGATAATTGAGACATTGAAGTTAGCATTTAGAATGGTGATAATCAAGTACATGGCTTACAAGGTCAAATATCGAGCTCATAGATTATTGCATGGATCTATGAAGGAACACAACCAAAAAGTTGGTGGATACATGGAAATGATTAAGCAAGTTAGACCGAACATTTAGTTGGTTTTGGTGAAGGATGATGACAGTAATCCATTAGTGTTTAAGAGATTATTTTTCTGTTTTGATGGTGTTAGCAAGGGATGGGTAGAAGGATGTAGAAGGGTGTTATGTATTGATGCTTGTTTTATTAAGACCTTTCTTGGTGGTCAATTATTAACTGCTGTGGGTAGGGATGAAAACGACCAAATGTTCCCTGTGGCATGGGTTGTGGTGGAAGGAGAAAACAATGACACTTGGGAGTAGTTCCTCAATGAAGTCAAGCATTGTTTGGAGTTGAATGATGGGAGTGGTGTTGCTATAATCTCAGATGAGCATCACGTAAAAGGTTATTTCTTGACTTCAATTTTTGCCATTGTTTGTTGCTGTTTTATTACTTTCTGTTATGTTGAATGAAGTCTAGTTTTGTAGTCAATATTGTATGTTGTGAAGAAAGTGCTTCCAAGTGTAGAGCATAGACATTGTGCTAGGCACATCTATGCTTATTGGGATAAAGGATTTAGGGGAGAAGAGTTCAAAATTCTTTTTAAGAGAGCTGTTAAAGCCTATAATGTTGCTGATTACAATGAGGCTTTGGAAGACATGGAAAAGGTAAACTTTGTTGCTGTGGATGCATTTAAGAGTTAAATCCAAGACTATTTTGCAGATTTTTATGAACACTGACACAAATGTGGATGTAGTTGTGAATAATTTAATGGAAACATTCAATGGTTACATTATTGTAGCAATAACTAAACATCTATTATACCTGTTGGAAGAGATTAGGATAACCCTAAAGCAAAGGCTAGTTGTAAAAAAAATGAAATGGAAAGTACTACTACTACCATAGTGTATCCTTGGATTGCTGTGAAGTTGGAGAAAAACAAAAACGAAGCTGTTGAGTGTTATGTAGTTCCCTCAATCCCTTGTTTACATGTAGGAGATGTGTTGGTGAAAGACAATGGCCTAAAGTCACCTTTCAATTAATTCCTCCCCAATTAAAATTAGACATGGTTGACCTCAAAAAAAATAGGATAAAGGAACCTTTTGAGGACCCAAAAAAAACCTGGTAGACTGACCAGACATGGAAGACAAATGACTTGCTCAATTTGTAAGTCAACCAAGCATAACAAGGCAACTTGTAAAAACAAGGATATTGTACCATCACAACAACAAGGAAGTAAGGTGTCTTTTAATGACGAGGGATCATCACAACATTAAAGTCAGACCTCAAACCAGTTGGTCCTATTCATAATGCAACTACTGAGTCAAGCAGAACAGGGAAAGGTGATTAGAAGTGGCAAAGGAAGAGGATGAAGGGGTAGGGGAACTGTTGGGGTAGACAGAGTAGTTGGTGGGAGAGGCAGAGGTGCTGGTAGGAGAGGCAGAGGTCAAGGTGGTGTTGGCAGTGGTCATGGTGAGACATGTAGAAGACTTGGTGTAATAACAAAGATTTGGAAGTGGGGGCAGAACAACTGGTGGGGCATCCACAGGTAGCAGAACAACACTTGCTGGTGTTGTAGGCAGAGGAAGAGGTGGGAGAGGAAGAGGTGGCAGGGGAAGAAGTGGTGGGAGAGTTTTATTTGGCGTTGATATGTTGGTCGTAGGAGATGGTACTAGTTTTTTCAATGTAAGCATTATCATTCCTTTATGTTAGCTTGTCATTTACATTGTCATTGAGTGTTGTTTTTTTTCCTGTTAATAAGTATTTGTGAATTTTTTATAAAAAAATCCAACATCTTATTCACTTAACAAAGGAGAGAAGTATATAATGTTATGTGCAAATTTAAAACACTAATAAAAGTTAGTTGAGACGGTAAGTGGGTAATATTGCGTTGTAAGAGGTATTAGGTTCAAGTATGATCCAAGCATATTTTATTTTGTTAAATGATGTGACAATGCTTACGTGACACATATGCATTAGAAAGTGCCACGTAGACAGCTTACTTGGCGCAATACGGTATTTTGAGAGCCTTTTAATATATTGTATAGATAAGATTTGTAAAACACTTTCTATCAAAGTAAAACCATGAATCTTCATTCATTCACAGTTTCTAAACAACTAATGCAATAAACTAGAACGTCCAAATTTATTGTAACAAAAATAAAATAAAATAGCATCTCATAATTTTGAATCACATCATCCAATTATGACTTTAAAATTAAAACAATAAAAATATATGAAGTTGACCATGAAAGAATTTGAACTAGAAAATTGAATAAATTAGTGAATCTACATTCCAAGTTTATATGTAAGTCACTACTTACCCAAAACTAAAAGTGAAATCTAAACGCCGTAAGTTATAAACCAACACTACTCAGTACTCACTAATCAGAACTTTAAAATTCTAATTCAAAAAAAAAAAGAAAGAAAAAAGAAAAGAAAAGGCTAAGGGAAATCTGTAAATCACTTTATTTAGGGCTCCGTTTGTTTCGAAGGAAAATAATTTTCAATGGAAAACATTGATTGGAGAAAAGTTTTCCTTTGTTTGTTTGATTAGTGGAAAACGTATGAAGGAAAATAAAAATAGAATAGAAATGAAGGAAGGATGGGAGGAGTGAAGAGGGGAGAAGTAAGAAGTGTGAGGGAAAATGTGGCATTCCTTTCTTACAAAAGGAAAATGATTTTCTTATTCTAATGTCACATTTTCTGCCTTACAGAAAATTATTTTTCACCCCTTTCTAAAACAAACAAAGGAAAATGTAAAGAGGGAGAAAAATCATTTTCCGGAAAAATGTTTTCCATCAAAACAAACGGACCCTTAGGATTCTTCATTATGAAGTTTGTGAAAAAACGGTGAAAAAATATATAACTTAATATATATAGTCATGTGGGGTTTTATTTGATTTTTCTTAAGTATGTTATTAATATCTAATTATACATTGTAATTTTTACATATGTGCAACAAAAGATATTTAAGATCAAAGAAATACATTGACATATGTGCAAAGTCAAAATAGGAAAAATAACCAAAGGGAAAATAGGGATTAGGGAGTATTATTTAACACTAGCTATATATATTGATGCATTTTAAATAGACTTTAATAACTTTCATAAACTTTTCAAAAGTGATTATATAAATTTATACGGAGTATTATTTTATTTTATTGAATTACCAAAAAAAATTAATACAATCATTATAAACATTATACTCCCTCTATTTTTTATTAGATTAGATGATACACTTTTTTATTTAGGGAAGTTTTAATTTAGATTGGATGATACATTCTGTTTTTGAATAACTTTTCTCTCTATCTCTCCCATGCTACAACATAGTCCCATTGTATTTTCCATTCTATTTCTCTCCTCTATCAACAAATTGCCTAGGAGACTAGGATCCGTTGATAAAAATAAAAAAGCGTGTTGGGAGTGGCCCAAATCTTTAAGGCCCAATTCTAAATAATCTAGGATTAATATTGATTCAAGAATATTCTAGAGTATAGTGATGATTATCCACCATCTCCTTTACTAATCTAGATTCTTCTATTCTAGAATTTTCTACCAACTGCATTAGTCTTCCATGCTCACCTATAAATAGGTGATATCAATCCCCTTGAAACACGCAAGAAACCACAAAACACATAAGCCTTTCACTTCTTAATCCTCCACCAAAATATATCCACTAATTGTAATACTCCTATATTTTATATAGTGGAATAAAAAGCTCGTCGTCAAGTGGGTTGTTCCCACACAAAATCGTCTGTTTTTATCTTAATATTAGTCTTGTCTATTATTGCCCTTATTATATTTCTCGATCAATACATCTTCACTTCCGCTGCGCACTCTCGACCCCTAACAAAGCGTAAACTCATACAAAAACGGAGAACATATACGATTTTATATCAATCATATATAATGGTAATTATAACAACTTGATTTGGGACCTTTTTTTTTTTTTTTTTACAAATTGTCTTAAAATGTAAAATTTTGTGGAAAACTTTTAGTAAGTGGCCTTTTAATTTTAAGTGGCCTTTTAATTTTACAGAATGTATTAAGTTTTTATCTTTGGATATACCATATATGCGGATGTATATAAGAATTTCTAGTGATAATATGGACGATAGACATCTTTTGTATGCATTTATTTATGAGTTTGTGACAAATAGTTTTATGATTTAGGGCCTATTTACTTCAACTTAAATTCAGTTGAGTTTAGTTTAGTTTAGTATAGTTTTGAGTTCAGTTCAGCCCTCAATTTCCGTCTTTTATAAAATATTACTCTCAGCTATATTCAGTTCAGCATAATTCAATTCAATTTACTTCATTTCAATTCAATTTAGGTAGTGTTTGGATACGTGAAATTCATTTCAAATTGATGGATTTAATTTATGAAATTGAAATGTTACAATTCAAATGACAATTATTTGGTTGGGTTGTTTTTAGAATTTAAAATGACATGATTTTGTTAAGTATTTGAAATACATAACATTTGTTTGTTATGGGTTGAAAATTGAGTCAAATCCAAATCCAAATTTTTTACTTGTCAAAAATATAATTTAGTACAAATGTATCATTTCAAATAAAATGTTTCTATCCAAAACATTACTTCATTTCAATTCAAACATCCCTTTGGTTAATCAACACCCCCTTATTCACTCTGCAATCTGCAATCTGCAATACACAGAAAAAGAGCGACAGAAATTGAGAGAGAAATTAAATCATTAACCTAAAAAAATGGCGAATAGTTTGAATATTTTATCTCATACTATGATGCCATTTCCATATGCCACTTCAATTTCTTCCCCCAATCTCAGATTTTCTCTCTCCTCTAAATTCTCTCATACTTATCCGCTTCCTCATCCTTCCGCTAATTTCTCCCTTTTTTAAAATTCTGTTTCGATTCTTAGGTTTTTTGATTGCTAATTGTGTTTTTATGTATTAATTAATGCCATTAGAAGTAATTTTGTGCTTGATTATCGGAATTATGTTGTTAATTTTGCGCTATCATAAGTCTAATAAGTTTGTTTGCTGTCGTAATCGATTTATGTGTTGAATGTTTATTTGCAACTTCAATTATCGATTTTTTTTTAATATGAAATTTGTTTCTGGTTTCTCGTAAGAATTGTGATATTCTCTGATGTTCTAGTTCGAATACTTGATGATATAGATAGCAATTCTATTTTACAGATTTCATGAGAAAGTGAAACAATTACACTTTTTGTTGGAGTACTGCTAGTAAAGTTGAATGAATTGACAAATAAAGGATTGCAATGCATCCACCTTTTGTGCATTTTTGAAATCCGACAATAGAGTATTTACAAAAAAAAGCTTCTGTACGTGGTCATTTGGGCCAATTTTCATTGGAGTTTGCATTTGGTAGTGTATGACTGTATGTTTTCCATCCCTATCCCAAACAAGAGAGTGGTTTCTTTTGAGGTTTAAGCCAGAGAAATTTAGAACGGATGAAAGGAAATAAATAAATAAATTTGAAACCTCATAATCCCACCAAAATAATACCTAGCAGGTTAGGTGTTACTAATGGGATTACTTACTCTCAGGTCATTTAATCCCCACCTTAATCCCATTAGATGTCAAACAAAAGATGGGACAATTCTCACGATTTTTTTCTGTTACTTAGGCCATGCTCTTTTCGTCTTTTTTCTTTTCTTTTTTTTTGGCTTATCTTAACTTTCAAAACTTACCAATTTTTTTGAACTTATCTATAACTTATGTGAACATATTTTTGCTGAAAACAAGTTGAAAAGAACAAATATTTTTTGATCTCCTTTCTCTGAGGAAAAATTACTTTTGAGGTTATGAACTATCGGCGGTTCAATTTTAAAGGTATCAACTTTCAATTATACCTGAACCGTACTAACTATTACATGTAGTTGTAATGCGAGGTATTAGTAAGTTGATAACCTGTTATTATGGGTTTAAGTGATGACGTGTTAGTGCTTGTTGTAATACCGGTTTGGTTTTCAATTTTTCTTCCTCTAAAAAAAACTTAAGGGGCCGTTTGGTTCTTAAAGGGAAAAGAGAATCACTTTAGGAATGAGAATGAGGGGAGAATGAAAAGTAAAAGTGTTAGATGTAGTTAGTTGTTTGTTAAAAAATGAATGAGTTTTGCTTCCACCACACCACCACCCCAACCCAAACATGGGTCCACCACTCCACCACCACCGATCCACCCTAACCGCCCAATTCGAAAACCAAAATTTTAATATAGATTGATTTGATTATTCGAATATAGAATTATGGTGATATCTTTAGTAGAGGGAGAGATGGAATGGGGTGTTTGTTGCGTAGGAGTTCATATGGAGGAAGACGATTGGTTTCTATTTTTTTTAAAAAGAAATTCGAACAACCTAACCTACTCAACAGGTTGCAACTACATGTAATAGTTGGTATTGTTCTGGTATAATTAAAAGTTGGTACCTTTAGAATAGGACCACCAATAGTTTATACCTTTAAAAGTAATTTTTCTTTTCTTTTATTGTCTTTTTAATGTTTGCACAAACAGTAAGGTGTTAACTTGTTTGAGAACAAGTGAGATATATATTTGCCCATGCAGGGTGTTGCCAGTGGGGATTATGCCCCAAGGGTTAATGAGGCTAAAATAAGTGTATCAAATGACATAATAGGATGAGTTTGGTCCATCTCTTGGATAGTAATTGCTAATCTTCCATTATTAGGTTAATTAGGTGTGGGTATATATATGCCTGAGCAATGTTCTTTTTGAAAACAAATGTTTGTTGGAGTTTCCACCTTATTCATATGTTGATTTGATGGGATGAGCAATTGTTGGTTTAAGCCATTTGCTCCAATTTTATAATGTGGAGCAACCCACGTGTGTAAGCAACTGCAAAAATGAAACATAAGGTCTCAAAACTCCCCTCTATATTGAGTTCTCCAATATTTTATGATATGAGTTAATTGGTGTCACATTCATTTCGGTTGCATGTGGTAAAATGCCCAGTTGTAGGGTTAACTAAACCATGTTAATCTTTCAATACCAAGTAAAGCCTTTGATACCCATGAAGCCATGAAGGAGAAAAAAGAGTTGGACAATCAGTAAGCTTACTGACAATGACAAAACCAAGTGGCAATGATAACTGTGAGTCCCAAATTAAACTGAACTGACAATATTACCCTCCCCTCACATGTCTGAGAAATTCATCATTGCACTAGTTAGCTAAATAGCCAAACTCATATAATAAGGGGCCGATCCAGATCATCAAAAGGTATACATAAATAATCAAGGCTTAGGCTTAGCCAAATGAAACCTTTCTTCCATGTGCTCCCAATTTGAAGGATCGTGCATCTGCACTTCGTGAGATGGTATTGCCGATTTGTTTCATATTTTTGTTGAAGTTTTTGCTGATAAGCTCTTACTACCATTAAGTATGTGATACATGCTTTCCCCTTCATGGATTCACACTTGGTTCTTTCTTTTCTTTTTCTAGGAAATTTCTGTTGTTGTGGGGAAAAAGTCTAATCCTAAGGGACATAATAAATCTTCAAAGAGCATTGAGAGTTTGCATAATTCAGCAAAACCTCGTGGTAGAGGCCGAGGGAAACCGAGTTCCCCTAAACTTTCTACCTATATGGGGGAAAACAAGGTCCTGGAGAACTCAGAAACTCGAATCTCTAATTAAAGTGGAAGGCAAAGTGTCTGATAATGAGGAGGTTTATGTGCAATTTGAAGAAGTGAAGTAGCTGGAATGGTGTGAAAATGTCATGATTGGTGAAGAAAGAACGTTAAAACTTCGTCAGAAGTTACAGACTACAAGTGCTGACCTGCCAAAGGAGAAGGTTAATTGCAGTTTCAGCAAATTTGTTACAATTGAAGCTCACACCTTGTCTTTTATTGTAGCATAGTTCCTTTTTTTCTATTAAGGTACTTTTAAAGATCCGAAAGTATTTGAAACTTCTTGGCAAGAGAATTGACCAAATAGTTTACGAACATGAGCGCGATCCACACAAACAAGATCGTCAGCTCAGTTGCTTTCTGATATATTTTCTTTCATCTTACTACCATTAGTGCCTAATGGCATCTTTTGAAACTAAAAAGAAGCAGGTTGTAGGCAGGGATTATTATGGGGGGCTCTTTTCATATGGTTGTATAATACCGCTGGTAACTGTTGCTTTATTTTTTATTCTGTTTGAAAGATTCTACTACTTGGAAGCTAGCTTCAATCTTTTATTTCTATGCCTATTCTGATTGATGTTTTCTTGTTTGTAGGAATGACGATGCAACTATGGAAATATGTTTCAACCTTTTCTAATTTGACGGGTGATACATTGTGTCAAATTTATACTAAGCTTAAGCAGGAGCATGAAGATGAAGTTGGGGTGAGACCCTCCCATATGGCCATATCAATGGACATCATGATTTTCAACATCAGTCTGCAAGATTGAAGGGACTAAAGAACGATAATAACTCATGCCAAACAGTTGAACCATGTCTTAAACCCCATGATCCAGTGAAGTTTGAGGCATGGAAACAAAGGACGAGAGCCGAGACAGATGCTTTCTTAGAGGCTCAAGGACCTTTCCAGAAATCTTTGAGCAATGGCTCGAGATTGCCTGCGTCAAATTCCTTGGGTATACTGGGTGCTGCACCAGTTGACAACAGACAACATAGTAATGAGAAGCAGTACAAGATGCGTCAGGGTGGTTTCCAACAGAGACAAGGCAGCTGTTCCTTGGTGTGTGAAATGAGTCCTGTTGATGCAGGAAAAAATGCCAGACGGCTTTTCCACATGATGGGGGCAAGCCATTGCAGCCACTAGCCCCTCGAATATTTTTTGGCACATGGGGGGTAAATAAATTCTATCTGTCGATATAACGACCAATGCTAAGCCTTGGCATGCCAGATAAGAGGGTCCTACTGAGCTTCAGTGGCTAAGTAAACACAATGGTCTACACTTAGACAGCAGCAATGGCAATTAGCGAAAGAAGAAACACTTGAGCTCAACAAGTCTGTGTTTGTTCTTGTCTAGCTGATAGAAGCCAACAATTTGTTTACTAGTTAAAGTAGAGAAAGAAATTTAGAGAAGCCTTTTAACTTAGCTCTTCCGTTATTTACCCATACTGGGCTGTACTCAATTCTAGTGGTGCGTTCAGAAATGTACATTGTTCAGTTTTGTAATCAAAATCAAATTTTGGTCACTGCAAGCAGCTTTTAACTAATTTTGATTTTCAGTAAATGTCTACTTTTTTGTTTACACAGCATTGAAATAGATCACACGCATTGAGCTTGTTCAATTGCCCTTCTTTTTTTTTTTGGATCACCTCATTCTGCCGAACGGAGCAATATTTGCTGTTAGCTGTTAACTTTCGCTTTAATTCATATCATCTACCTCTAGCTTACGTTTTACAACATTGGCCTTCTGTTAATTTGTTTCAGATCAAGCTGTTTTTCACAAGGTGGTGGTATATGTCTTTGCAACTCACAAGATGCTTTGCTGTTGCCAGGTAATAACACGTACCCACTATACCAGTGATATGCTCTGCATTTGAGTAACAATTTTATTTTTAACTTTGGTTCATTAATACACATGCCTGATGACAAGTATGATATTTGCCTTTTGTTTTTTTTTTTTGCTGGCAAATATATTGTTCTGACAATAGAGTTCACGGGAAATGATTCATTTGCCTGGGTGCCTTTGGCTCAAAGTTAATTTGAGTACTGAATTTTGTTTGCCATCTTTAAAATCTTCTGCAGTTGTTGATCTGGGCTTCACTATTAGAGTATTAGTTTCACTTTATGTTAATAGTTATTTCAATGATGAGCAGTATTACAGTACTAGGGTTACTCTGCTTGTTATCTGTTGATATGGGCTTCACTATTAGAGTATTAGGGTTCACTCAGATTTAGGCTGTCTTGTGGGACATGGCTTTGTGTCCAAGCATCAGACTATGTTTTAGTTGCATCAATCAATCAATCAAAGCCTTAATCCCATAAGTGGGGTCTGCTATTTATTTATTTATTCCGGATAGTCATCCATAAAGATTTTCCTCCACCCCCTACGATTGAGAGCCTCATTCTCCTGTAAATCCAATTGCTTTATATCTTTTCTTACTCTTTCCCACCAAGTCATTTTCGGTTTCCCTCTTTCACTCTTCGCACCCTCCATCTTACATATCCAAACCAACGGAAACGATTTTCTCTTAGCTTGCTCGCAATGTCTGCACCACCAACTTTTCATGTCGCAGTACTGGTTATGACTATGTTTGAAAAATATCTTTCACTTGTACTAATACTGGGTCCGAAAAATCGAGTCTTGGTAGTTGGTATCCATGTCAAAGTGCTGATGATTGATTAAAAAGGCCTTTACTGTTTGGTGATTAAATGAGAAATATAGGAGTGTGTGTTGAGGAGCATGTTTCAGACACAGGGCCCTAATCAGGAATTCATCTCATTAGATATTGATATATGTGATGTCTTTATCTTTGTGATTAAATTGATTTTCATACTTGCTTGGAAGTGCTTGCAATGGACCTTTCATGCACTGCTGGAGAAAGCTCAGACTAAGCTTACTGTAATATTACTAAGATAGATAGATAGATAGATAGATTATGGGTATCTGGAGGGATGCTCCAAATTATAACACGTTCCAGTAAGTTTGATTTGTGTGTAGTTGGTGTAAGAGTACAAAATTAGACAGTGATAAAGGAGCCAAAAATTGGGGAAGGATCCACCAAAATCCACATCATAGGAACGTACTGCTGTAAGATCGATTAGATAGCTCTAAACTAGCTGTGGTAGCAGCCTTCCTGAGAAGTCTGTGGCTTATACTTCGTTATCTTGTTATCTTTTACTTTGCTTTCTCAGCCCCAAAAATACCTGGATTCCTTTTTCTGTTTAATCTTGGTTTTGAAATATGGGAATGCTATAGTTGTGTTATTTTGACTGTACGTAATCTCTTTTTATATATATAATAATATATATACATACTAATTTATATTTCTTTTTTCTTTTTTTTTAAATAAAAAAATAAGGTTTTTTTTTCCAATTTTTATATAAAAAAATTAATATGGCTAAAAATAAAAATAGGTTTGCCTTGGAAATCAAATTATTTACCAACATAACACCCACATAGGATTGTATAATAATTTTTTTATAAGAAAAGTGAAAAGTCGGTCCCGCCAGTACTTCAATAACGATTTAAGTAAATAAATACCTAACATTTAATAGCCATTAATACCATCAATCAAGTGTATTTTTAGGAATTTCAAATTAAGTATTTTTATATTTAGTGTGATTAGAGCTTGTAAACCTTTCGTTCCATCTGTCTCAAAGTAGTATTTACATTTTGATAAAAAAAAAAAAGCTATCAAATGTTTGGTCAAATGTAACAATTAAGGGCTTGTTTATTTCAGATTATATTTAGTTCAGTTCAGTTAATCTCTATCCAATTCAGTTCAGTTCAGTTCATCTCTATTTAGTTCAATTAATACACTTCTATTCAGTTCAGTTCAGTTCAGCTCAACTCTATTCAGCTAATGTAAACGAGCCCTAAGCGTTTGTTTAAACAAGAGAAATTTATTAATTTAAAAAGCCATGGAAGTATGGAACAACTACAATGGAAACCAAAACTAGCAAATACTGAATAGATTGAATAAAATATTATTCTAATTCCGTGAAACTTAAATTATTTGTGGATGAGGTCTGATATTATGGATATCTTCTTTCATATCGCTATTCTTTGTGCCTTATGTGAGAGTTTTGTGATCTAATGTTTTGAGATGAACAAAACTTAACCCAATTGTAGATGTAAAATTTATCTGATTCGACATCACACAAATCTTCTTAACTAATTAATTCTTTTTGTAATAATGGTAATAAAAAGCCCCAAAAATCTTACAAGGAAATAAATAAATAAACCTAATATATGGGAAGATATAACCCATTTTTCCATAACAAAACCTCTCAAAAGGAGAGATAATGATATAGATATAAAGGTTAAAAAAATGAAAAAAATAGGCTTACAATCAACACATAAATTGATGCGTATGTTTTTCTCATTAATTAAAAAAAAGTCACTCCCTAAGAGCGGCATATAACATTACCCTAAAATTAGTGGAAAATGATTTTGTTTGTTTATGTAACAATTAATTTGAGAGGGAGGAAGTAGTTTATTTTGAGGTGTGACAACTAAGTTAATACAATAAACTTAAAATGGTAAAAAATAAATAAATGATTGTGAGCATAGTCTTGAAGTAGGAAAACACAAAGTAGATAAATAGATAATGAAGTTTTACTATCATTATCTATTGTTCATTATGCTTACAAAATAACATTAAGTCATTAACTGATATTTATTATACCTAAATAGAGTGGCTTTGTATACCATTTAACTTAGAGGTAACTCTCCCTTCTAAATAAATAATAAATAATATTCACAATAATAGTAATAATAATAATAATTAAATTAATAAAAATCCAATTTTTGGATGAAAATTTCATTGATTAAATGTAATACACATTTTTCTGATGGCTTCAAGGAAAAGGTTCTTCAGCATTTGTGTTAATGAGAAGACTGAATACTTTTATTAATAGTATATAATAATAATAATAATAATAATAATAATAATAATAATAATAATAATAATAATAATAATAATAATAATAATAATAAATAATAATAATAATAAATAATAATAATAATAATAATAATAATAAATAATAATAATAATAATAATAATAATAATGCATAATCAAATTTCTGAATTTCCATTTGTTGTGGTAATATAAAAATGTAAGAAATTCTGGTCCGCAAAGTCTGGAGAATTAGGATTCTTATCTGCCACGTTGAAGTTGAAGTTTAGGTATGGGACCCAGCTCAAGGTTAAGCTGATATCTCCTATTATTATAAATTAAAAAAATCAATCTCAATTAAATGGTGGCTCATGAATGACTTCATGAGAGATTTCTGATTTTCTATATTTTCTTCTCTTTTTTCAAAAATCCCTTAAATTCTGAGTACATCACTTTTATCCATCTTTAGTGCTGTTGCTTTTCAGAAGAGTACTTCTGCAACCCTTTGCCAGATTTCTCATCCCACTCTCCGGTAAAATTTGTTCTTCTGCCTTTTTGTTTGTTCATTCTACATATTTATTCCTTTTTTCTCTCCTAGTAAATTAGATATTTTTAGGTAATAAAAAAAATAAAGGTTGGCCTATCACACAATAAGGTGTTATGAGGTTCAAATAAGCGAAAATAAGTTTAAAAGAACTACCCCAGAGCTGAAGGGTTCCGATACAAAATTGTATCTTACAGTAGCATTTTAACGTGATTTTGAGCAAAATTAGGGGCATGGATGTCGGGCCACGTACTAAATAGGGTCTTTTGAGAATATATATTTTCAACAAAATTGTAAAAATAACACCATGAGATACAATTTGGTATCTTACTGTGAGAAACCGAGAATTTCTCCTAAAGCCCCAGTATAAAAAACCATGTTCTTTTGGACTTTTTTTTGTCATCTCGATCTATGCCAATTCAGTTCAGTTTAATTTTCGATTAATTTAGTTGAATTCAGTTTAGTAACCTATCCTTATTGGTGGATTATTAGTTCCTGTATTATCTAGCTCAATATATTTTCTGGTATTTAAAAAATTATTTTTTGGGGGAGTTTAAAAAATTATTAGCTACTTTTTACCATATTGCCATCCCCTTGTATTTTGCTAGTGTTTTGCTTATCAAGCTTTTTACTCCTTTCCTACTCCATTTTCAATTATGCCTCTCAATTAGTAATTTAGTATGTATTCTTGCCAATTATCAATTATCATCACATATTATATAGCATATAGACAGGTTGAGGCTAGTGTCACAGTGACACAAATCTTTCAAACTTATGATCGAATTTTACTACACATATCTTAATGCGAGGATTTCTTATCCTCTCTTTCTCAGATACACACATTTACTAAATCTATGTTTAGTAACCTAAAATTATGTCGAGTAACCTGAAATAGGCCCGACACAAGCCCACTACCACCAAAATCAACAAAAAAAAAACTTGTAGAGTGGCCTACTTTGGAGGGTCCGTCATTGTATGTGATATGATAAGAACTAGAAGCATTAGTAACGTGAATACATTCACGTGTCGAGTTTCAACTGAATTTTTATACAAATTGATAGACAAATGCGCTTTCATGTACATCATTTTTGGACCTGCTACAGATTTCCTTGTGGTGCAACCCCTCTAGTCTTTTTCTTTGATATTTCCCCTAATTTCTAGTTCTATTCATGCTTTTCATTGGATGTAAAATATTTTGAAAGAACATAATTGTCTGTTTTCCTTTGTAAAGATTCAATGTGTCACTGGTTGGAAAAATTATATCACTTTCTCTAAGCTCGCAACATATCACCTGGGCATGCATATTAAGGAAAATATTTGAGTATATAAACGGATAAATTAATTAAAATATTTTAATCACAAGCAATAATTGAATCATTTGTTGCTGGTGTTAAAAGTGTTTCACTAAGTTTGTTAGTTTACTATGTCAAATTTCTTTGTTGAAACACGTGCCTAAGTGCTATGTTACAAGTAAAATGGAGTAGAGTAACCCTATGCTTGAGTATATCAACCAAATGATGCCTAAGTATATTATTTAATTCTCTTATAACATGGGACCCTTTAATCTATTTGTCTCTCCCTCATATTCTTTATTCTTGTGCCACCCTTCTATCTTGTTGTTATTCTAAAATGGATGGAGTATTTTATTATGCAAATGAGAATATGCGAATTTTGCCACTATTTCCCCCTCCAATTTTCACTCCTGTCAATCTTTCCCCCTCAATCTCTTCTTTTTACTTCTAAACATTCTTTCAATAAACTAAACAAAAGAAAGCTAATTTTAAGGGCTTGTTCTTTTAATGGGTTTATATTCCCAATCTAATGCAATTCATTCTAATTCATTTCAATTCATCCTAAAGCCATGCGAGATCTCGACTCGACATGTACTTTCCGAATATATAATTTTATAATGTTTTATTTTACATAGCTCAAGATATTATTTATTTGAAGTTACCCAATTTATTCCAATCCAATCCCGTGAAGAGAACGAGCCTAATTGAATTTTCTGTTGAAAAACATTTTCCATTAACATTGTTTCCCGTCCAACTAAATACAAATATACAATATGCCATCCATTGCATCCAACCTGAATAACTAATCTGCTCATCATTAAGATACAAATCCTTCTATACCAACTTGTAAGAAGTAAGGAAATGTCTTCTATTCTCTTAGGGTGTTTTTTTAAAACTTACTTTTACTTGTTATTACTTTGCTAAACTTATTTTCGAACATATTAATACTTATTTGCATGTCTTGAAATTATCAGAATATAGTTATTATCTCAACTAATTTTTTCTGAAATAACAGAACAAGAACTATGAGCTTTGTATATAAAGATATGAGTTATATCTTCCTGGTTAACTCTCATAATCTCCCTGTTTCACTTTGTTTGTTACACTTTGACCATTTTTCTCTCACAAAAGGATTTTAAACGTTACAAACAAAGTGGAACAAAGGGAGTAACATTTATGGAGTATTTACAATCATGTCATCTATAGTGCTGCTATTGAAGTCCATTGTAGTGTAAGCTCTTTATAACATAATCTATGATTTTCATTTGGTGGTCTTTTTCAACAGATATTGTTATACATAACCTTTGATTGTTGGACCAAATATAATTTCTTTGCTTGTTTACCTCATTGCCTATGTACCTCCTGTGCTATAGTATTGAACAAGATTTCTTGACTGATGCTATTTCTTGTGTTGGTTTGCAGTTTCTATAACTAGTCACTTTAAAAATAGTGTTGGCATTTATTTAACAAAGGGAGAAGATGGACTACATGTATGGATCAGGAAGGCATCACCTGTTTGTTCCAGGGCCTGTCAATATCCCGGAACCTGTCATTAGGGCTATGAACCGTAACAACGAGGATTATCGTTCTCCTGCCATTCCTGCTTTGACAAAAACACTACTTGAAGATGTCAAGAAGATCTTCAAAACTACCACTGGAACCCCATTCATGATTCCCACTACAGGTACAACACTTATTTAACTTATTAAGTATTGTGGATTGTAGTATTGCTTAAATACCTGGGAAATGTATGTTGAATTGTTTGCTTGTTTCATAAGCCTTTAAGACCACCTTAATGCACTCTTTTCTTACTCATGTGCACCTCAAAAACTTTCTAAAAGGCCACTCATCCTAAGACTACTTCCTATTCAGGACAAACACGCTACATTGTGGAACACCTTAGCACATGAGCTCCCTAAATTAAGGAAGACATACCTAGACCCTATTCTTTTGGACTGAATGAATTAAACTAAATCCTAGTCTCAGCCGCAAGAGTTGAGCAGAGCTGAACTGAATTTGCCAGAAATTAAGTCCAAAAGAACATGGCACTACCATTGGATCCTTTTGATTGTCTATAGGGTGTTATAGGTAACCTGTGAGACCGTGAACTATGCAAAGCTATGGGTTATAAGTTATAACATTTGAAGCTTCCCTTGAAATGAGGCATGTTCCCTACTTCCCATGAGTTTAACTTTGCAAAAAACCAGAGTACTATGTGAAAAACACTGGGTTGTACTATTTGTTGCTTAAAACATGATGTTATTTTATCCAATGTCTTAAAAAATAAAAAATTGATTGACTCTGGTCCAGGAACTGGAGCATGGGAAAGTGCACTAACAAACACTTTATCTCCTGGAGACCGGATAGTATCATTCCTGATAGGTCAATTCAGTTTGCTCTGGATTGATCAGCAAAAACGTCTTGGCTTCGATGTTGATGTAATAGAGAGTGATTGGGGACAAGGTGCCAACCTTGAAGTTATGGCATCAAAGCTGGCAGAAGATACTGCACATACTATCAAGGCTATCTGCATTGTCCACAATGAGACTGCAACTGGTGTTACCAACAACTTAGCCACTGTCCGCAGGATTTTGGGTAAATTTTCCCTCTGTTTGTAGATGTAACATAGCTCGCATGCCAAACTGTACTTCTTTTGTTCTTTAATTGCAACACTAAGCCATATTCAGTAATGAAACTTCAAAATAAGGGAAATGTTGCAACAATAAAAGAACAGAGAAAGTAATTGATTGATGAATAGTTGCTTAGTCTTAAAAAACTTAGCAAGTCTCTTATGGCGGTCTGATAAGATGAAAAAATATAATTTTTTAGCATAATAACATAGTTTTTTGTATATAAGTATGTGGTTTTGTTATTAAAAGTTCTATGAAACCTTCAGATAGTCTGACAAAAGATTTTGTATAAAAAAAATGTTTGAAAAGTGAGGATCCAATATTCTGAATGATCCTGGCTACAAGATGTTTCCATGTTTCTAACAATGGAGGTAACTAGGCTACAACATGGGATTACTGAGATTACTTGAATATGAATGCTGAATCATATTTTCATCATACTTTCATTTCTTGAATAGGAATGCTTACTTGAAGATGGTTTGTTTATTTTCAGACCACTACAATCACCCAGCACTCCTGCTGGTTGATGGAGTGTCATCAATCTGTGCCCTAGATTTTTGCATGGATGAGTGGGGAGTAGATGTGGCTTTGACTGGATCTCAGAAGGCTCTTTCTCTTCCAACTGGGATGGGGATTGTTTGTGCAAGCCCCAGAGCTCTAGAGGCATCCAAGACAGCCAAGTCTGTCAGAGTATTCTTTGATTGGAATGACTACTTGAAGTTCTACAAAATTGGAAATTACTGGCCATACACTCCCTCCATCCAACTCCTATACGGTCTTAGAGCCGCTTTAGATCTCATCTTTGAAGAAGGCCTCGATAATGTTATTGCTAGACATGCCCGCTTGGGAAAAGCAACCAGGTATAAGCCTATGTTTGCTTCATCTCATATATTAGTTCAAATCTTCTTATTTGGTTTTATACATTACTAGATACCTTTAACTTAGTGCTAAAATAATTAACGTAGTATAAGATTACATAAATGAAAAGTAATCATCATTCAATACAAATATAATGATACCTCATTTAATAAGAAATTTCATTATAAATTACTATATAAACAATGTCAAAGTTTAGTCAACAATTCAGATCAGATCTAAAAATTTCTGATACCAAGTAAACACAACCGAGTTCTTCCAATATACAGCATGTTGTTAGAGGATCCTAAACTCTCTAGTATATTTTTCAGAAAACCATCAATTGAATGTATCTTGTGATTTCAGTTACATCTATATTATAATGATGTAGTAATCAACTTTATCATGCTTCAAAACAGCAGAAAGAATAATAGAATTACCTATTGTAACATGTTTATGATCTTGACATGCAGACTTGCAGTAGAGGCTTGGGGTTTGCAGAACTGTACCCAGAAAGAAGAATGGTTCAGTGACACTGTAACTGCTGTGGTTGTTCCCCCCTACATTGACAGCAATGATGTCGTTAAGAGGGCATGGAAGAGATATAATATGAGCTTGGGTCTTGGTCTTAACAAAGTTGCAGGCAAGGTTTTCAGAATAGGGCATCTTGGTAACTTGAATGAGGTACCCATCTTTAGTCCCTATTCTCTTCAACTGTTGAATATATTTTACATTAATCAGCTTTACAGCTAAAAATCAGTCTTAATACATCACGATAAGTTTTACGTAACATTGCCAATAACAGTCTCAACTATAACCAATCTTCTAAAAACTGTTCCAACTTTAAAGGGTATTTGATAAAACTAGTCTCAACTATTGATTATCTTATTAAAACACTCTCAAGTTAGGACTGTATTTAGAAGACATCTCATAGTTAGTAGTTTAGTACCTTTTTAAAAGTTGGGACCACTATAAGACTTTTTGGAAGACCGGCCATAGTTAGGGCCATTTTTTATCAATTTTTCCGTAGTTTTATTCAGTAAACAATGCAAGAAAGTTTTGATTGGCTTAATCAATATCTATAATTCAGCAAAGTATAGATAGATGAGGAAAATGCAAGAAAGATGATAACTGACTTGTGTGTAAAACCTTTGATATGCAACCGCAGTTGCAACTGCTAGGTTGTTTGGCAGGAGTGGAGATGATACTTAAGGATGTGGGTTACCCTGTTAAGCTGGGAAGCGGAGTTGCAGCTGCCTGTACTTACCTGCAGAACTCGACACCGATGATCCCATCTAGGATCTGATGCCAAATCTTGCTACTTTTCCTTGTAATTATCTTCGTCTATTCAGTATACTTTACTCTGTAAAAACACATTCTGTATTATTTTCTGTCTCCCTCTCTCTGCTGCCTGCACTCTTTAAGACTTCCTTGGACATTCACAGCCATTCATGGCTGCTTCTGTGTCTCGGAGACATTTCTAATCAGATCTTTATGTTGTTTGGTTTAGTAACTCACTGTTTTTTTTTTCTCATTAAAATCGCCGGTGCTAAACTCGGTTACCTGCCAATTCGGTCCTTAATCAAGGCCAAACAAATTCACCTCAGTTCTAGTTTTGTAGCCTAATTACTGGCCAAAATATCATTTTAACAATAGTGCAAACTGCACAGATTGTGTTCAACAGCTTTTGGTGATTTCTGAGTTCCTGAACAAATTGAAGAAAGATGTTGCTCTTCTTCATTTGTGCTGTCCAAGGCAATAATCATATACTAGCAAATAACTACCGCATATATTGGAATTTCAAGAAGGTAAAATTAATAGGCAAGTCAACAGGTTATGTACATATCATAATGAAGTTGATCAGGTTTAGTTGTGGGTTACTAAACCATTTTACCAACCAATGAGCTAGTAGCCCAACAAGTTTGGGCAACTTTCGTGAATTCTGAGAAGGTACACACATGAGTACCTAGAGGTAGATAACCCTCATACAAATGTAACTCATTAATTAATTCATGTTCATTTTTCCTGAAAGATAATATTTATTATTGATGGTAATTGTTCATTTGATCTAATTTTGAAATTTAGATAATGTTCATCATACCTTATACTAATGTTAATTTACTAGTAAAAAAAAAGTTAACCTAAATTGGACTAATGTACATAACATGTGTATCATTCTATTGGTACACGTGTGTATTTTCTAACTTGTAAACTTTCCTTATCAGATTAAAATATATATATATATATATATATATATATATATATATTAATATGGCTAATTTCCAGTATTATGTTGTGTTTTCAAATAATTTACAATGACATAATATCTATAACATCTATTAAAAGGTGTGCGAAGCACTATGGTTGTGTCACGTAAGCATTAACATAATTCTGACACATATGCAAAAGCGTCATGTCATCACAATAATGTTGGTATTTAATTTTAAAAAAAAAAATACTTCGATTATAGGGAGATTTGAACATAGATTTTTTGTATGGAAATGTTAGGTAGTGACCAACTCAACTCTATTTATATGTTAATGTAAATATGCTTCGTTATAACTATATTGTTTTATTGTTTAGGAAAAATAAAGAGAGACAAAAAATATTATTTAAAATAAAAATGGGAGAAGTTAGCACACAATAGCTTTGCTCTACCACAATGGTTTTTGACTAATTGAATTGCAATTCTTCCACAAATCTATCTACAATCTAAAATATATAATTTCCAATTTATTTTGTTCATCATGATACCTAGATTTGTTATTTGTGTTTTCTCATATAGTTAACGTTCGATCTGCAATGCAAATTGAGGGTGATTTTGCCAACTCGAGTTTGTTTCGGTTGTTCTTGGTGTTTCAACAATCGGCAGTTACCATCCGTGCCAAAGGTCTGTTAATTATAACGCCTTTATCAATGCACTATAAAAACAAACTGTTGGACCCGAGGCAACGCCCGGGCAAAAAAACTAGTTAAATAAATTAAAAGTTGCTAGACAATTATGTGTGATTTTGGAACGCTCAATTATTGAGACATGAATTTGCAAAAGATCTACTGGTTTCTGCCAGGCTTCTAGAACCGTTTGAGATTTAAAATTCAGTTAATTTAAAATTCAGTTGACTTAAAATTCAACGTCGGCATTTGTTCAACCTTCAAAGTTACCACCTCCAGAATATGAGGTTATATGACATTCACCAACGCTATTCTCTTACAAGCACAAAAGTCCAATAATTATTTTTGGAAAAAAAATTCAAAAAAACAAATAAAAATCATCACCCTTGCTTACAGAAGTGGAAGGGACGGAATTCGCCAAAAAGAACAGTTGGGGAAATAAAATGGAAGACATAGATGTTGCAAGCAATGGCATCTTCTATGAAAAAGAAAAAAAGGATTTAATGAGGAAGATGCTCAAGTTTTACCTTCTTGATCAGTACAACAATAAAAACAAAGTTGATTTTTTAAGAAAATCTAACAAAAGTCAAATTATTTAAATCAAATACTCCATATGTTGATTACAAAAAAAAGGCAAAGATAAATGTTTCATTCAGGAGAAAGCCATCAGGCCCATCAGATATCATCATACCCAGATTACTGTACAGCATTTTACAATTATCAGTAAATACGCACGTTACTAAACATATACATCAGTCCTTAAATAGCTTCTCTGCAAGCTCTCTATAGCTAACTTTATTCTTCACTGGTTTTACTTGGCTTGGTTCCAAGGTAGATCCATCTTGAGGTTGTGTTGGAGGCATGTTTTTGTCTTCCGGTGCAGTATTTTTAGCTTCAGGCTTTCCCCGAAGACTAGGGACCAGATTTAGCAACATTTCATCAAGCGGATCAAATGTAACCTCTGATTTCCCTGTAGTGGTGTTCTTTGTGCCCTTATCTGGTTCACTGGAAGCAACACTAGGATTGTCTAAGTAGCGATTTCCTGTCTCATTGAATTTATGCTTGTATTCTTCCCCATTCTCCTCATTCTTTTCTGGTAAGTCAAGTCTTGAAGCTAATTCAATATTCTCAGGTTCAAAATGAGATTTTCCGGGCCCATTAGGCTCAAATTTTCCGGGCTTATCATTAGAAGCAATGTTCTGGGATACATGGTCACACATTTCAAGTTCAGGGCTTGCTTTCACTGGTGCACAAGTTTCTTGCTCGCTAATCTCATCATCAGAGTCTACTTGCAGCAGTTTAGCAGGCCTACTACCAATTCTGGCCCTTTTTGTTCTTGGAGGTTTGCTGACAGCGGGATTGCCTTTCTTAGTGCTTGTTCCAACCGGTCTTCCACGTTTTCGTTGGGGTTCCCGTACACAGGTTATGGTCTCTGAATCAGGTTTCCTTGGCTTTTCTTCATGGAAAGAGACAGCTGAGTGCTTTTCATGATCCTTGTCAAATTCATTAACCTCTTCTTCAGAAGCTGATTCTTCTAAGGTAGCTGGCTTCAGGCTGTATGCCATTTCGGGCAATTTCTGTTCCTCCTTGAAGCAATCCTCTAACCACTGGGACCCAACAACATGAAGCCGTTTCCTACACAAGATGTGTTTTTGGTCTCCTGGGAAACTCTGGAACAAGGTTTCAAACTCCAGCTTATGATCCGGAATTGAAATGATTATTATATGGGTTGCTTGATATAGATTTTCACCAACTTTACCACCACCTAAAGAAACTTCTACTTTCATCCTCCTCATAGCTACTTTTAAAAAGATGTCCCAATCAGCAGAGCAGGAGTTTGCAAACAAGTGAAAATATATGGAACAACCATGGAAAAGACCCCATTTTTCAAGTGGACAGTACTTTTTCTTGTAATAATCCACAGTTTTCGCATCATCTGATCTATTCACGTTGCGAAAGATCTGTTTCAACTCCGCAACACTAACATCACAAAAGTAGGAATCTGAGAATTCATCAATCTCCTCTTGTAGCTTCTTTTTCAAGGAGTCTGATAGGAAAATGAAATGCGCTGGCCTCAAGGGGAGAAGCTGCTTTTGTGAGCAACAGTCCAAAACCCAAGAATAGTGGATAACGTCACACCCGCGCCTCTTTGCTGCCTCAAATTTGAGCCCTCGACATTCTGCCCCAATGCAGTGACTAACTGTGTTGTTCAGATTCATGGAGAAAGTTCCACCATTTTCAACAACTAACTTGTGCATGGAATCCAAGGAATGATCTTGAGGCACATTCACAAAGTGAAACACCATATTTAAAAATATTTGTGATTCCCCCTTCACACTTGAAACATCAGTCTGTGTGAAATGAGAAGGAACTGCCAAAGTGAGTCTCTTCTTCCCTCCCTTTTTAGCAGCTCTTGCACGTTTTTTATTACCAGGCAACCCCCCTTCTCCTCTCTGTGTTGTCCACTTGCTTGATTTGACCAACTCCATGAAAGATTGAACATCAAGGCACTCATGCCAAGACTTGTCATATCTCACCTGGTCAATCCGAGGAAACCTCAAGCTTTGAGGTGTTGCAAATGCATCAGAATTTATGGTACGAATATCACTAGTAATTGACAAAATCACCGATTTTTCAGGGCTCTCAACCCAAACATCTGGCCTTTCCTTGGCGTGATTTGTAACCTTGTAAAAACTCGGGGCTAGGTCCTTTCGGTACTCGTATTTTCTAAAATATGGCTTCAATTTTGTTACCAATTCATCAAGCTCCTCATCAGTAAGTCCTGTACCCACTCTACAAAAAGAAAGGAACCTCCTTGGATACGTACCTGGAGCAGCTCTCTCGGCAAGGCCCACCAAAAACTGGCCCACCTCCCCACCCCGACGACCAGAACCATAATATCCTCCTATAATCAAAACATCCAAATCAGACCCTGCCTTTACATAATCTGGCTTCACCTTAAGCCACTTCCCAGTCCTATCCCCTGGATCCCATTTAGAACCAAGGTCTTTCAGAACTATCCCTTCATTACGATTCTTAACCATCTCCTTAAAAAACCTCTCAACATCATCCAAATGGTTGGCGATAATTGACCAGCATGGCTCACCGGCACGTCGATGAGCATTGAGATTATCATTGCTATTACCATTTGGCACTAAAATCTCTAAAAGACCCTTCACGGGTCTCACAACCTTCTTAAGAAGTTCGTGCCTCTCTTTCAATGTTTGATGCATCACACTAGTATCTCCAACATACAGCACATCAAAAGCAACATAACACAACTGTCTATCAATATCTAAGCCCTCCTTAGCAGCCTTAGCAATCTCTTGATTCGACCCAAATTCTGCAAAACGATCCAAAGAGCAATCCCAAACCAACATTTCCCCATCAAGAATACACTTATCAACTAACACATTTCCAACAATAACATCAGACATACCATATGCATATTCACTATGCTCGTAATAATTTCGAGAAAAATAGTTTACCTGAGAACCATTCTTGTGAATTTGCATTCGATGACCGTCAAATTTACACTCGACAACGACCTCCTTTCCATGAAACTTCTTCCAAGCAGCTTCACAATCTGAAGCCCTATCCGCCAGCTGAGCATTCACAGGTTTTCCAACCTCAATATCTTGCCTCTTATGCCTGACATTCTTATCATTCAATTTCTCACAAACAGCTCGTAAATCACACGTTACATTGAAAAATTCCTCGGCATCAGGATGAAACTCACGAAAAATAGTCTTCTCAGTCATCCCTAACTTCAAATCTTTCAAAATTATCATGATTATCCACTTCATCTCTTGCGAATTCGTCTTCCTTATCATCTCGGAGAGAATGTCAGTTTTTGATTTCCTGTCGGCATTCGCAAGCCGATCAAGAAGTTCGTTAACTTCGCGAACTGTGATTCCGCCAGAAGCGTAGGATTGTCGGCGTTGAAGAACATCAGCAGCGACAAGTGAGAAGTTTCCGGCAGCATATCCGGCAATTTTGGCACCGCCTTTTCGCCAATTCACAAGTTTTTTTGCGTCTTCAGAATCACGAGAAATCGCGAGTGCGTCAAGGAGACAAGTAGCGAGGACTGATTCTTTGAGGCCATAGGAACCTCTGTCGCGGTCTAAAGAAGGTAAAATAAGACGAACTGTTGAGAAATAGTCCGTTGGATTGCAGTAAAGATCGAGCAAATTCCGGAATTTTTTGCGCTTTTCAACTGCTGATTTTGTTTTTGATGTCCGTTCAAAGTAAGTTACTAATACGCTGAATAACACATCTTTGCTCATGTTTGGAGGAAGAAGAGAGAGATGGTGATGACCAGTCTGTTTAATGGGAGGAAGAGAGAAACACCGCCATTGTAGGGTTTTTGATTCTCAGGCAAGCTTCTCATATACGATTTTGAGTAATTGACGGTATTGGCTTTCTGGTTTGAGTTTAAAAGTTCCATGTTTTTTGTTTTCTCAAAACAAAAAAAAAAAAAAAATCCTATTGGTACTAACGTATTTCGGCGAACTTTCAATGATAATATTGAGTTATTTTTAATCCAAAGGTAATACCTCTTTATAATTAAATTCTCAAATGTGATTTTATTAATAAAAAAAAACCTTTAAAATTAACAAAAAAAAATACATTACAGAACTATAATTAACGAAAAAAAAACTATATTAAAAAAATAATTAATCATAATTAACAAAACAAACCCCTAAGTGTTAATATGATTTGTAAGACCTTGAGTAGACTATTTTTTTATACGTAGATCAAGGCGCGCAAATCGAAACAAATTGAGAATGCAAATTAGGGCTAATCAAGTCGTTTTTTGCAAATTCCGACCTCAAATCGGATCCCATAAGGGGTAAAATGACCCGCAAAACCTTAAGCAAACTATTTTTCTTTACGTATAGATCAATGTATGAAAATTGAGGCGAATCGGGAACGTAAATTGTGGCTAATCGGATCGTTTTTTGCAAATCCCAACCTCAAATCGGATCCCATAAGGACTATTTTCTTTACACGTAGATCAATGCGCACAAATTGGGACAAATCAGGAATGCAAATCGGGGCTAATCGGGTCGTTTTTTTGCAAATTCCAATCTCAAATCGGTTCCTTTAGGGACTAAAATGACCCGTAAAACCTTGCATAAGCTATTTTTATTTAATTAACGGAATATTCCATTACTTAACGGAATATTCATCCATGATAATACATTTGGGAATTTAATCATAAAGAGGTATTACCGTTGGGATTAAAAATAGAGTAGGTATTGTGTCAGACCAGTCCGACATAAGGTTACTGTCAGACCAATTCAACTGGACCTGGACACATATTGTCAAACCTGGACAAGTTTTGTTGAATCTGGACATATGTTGTTAAACCTGGACATGTATTGTTAGCCCTGGACACATATTTGTAAACCCGAACACAAATTTGTGAACCTGAAAATATATTTGTAAACCTGGACACATGTTGTTGAACCTGGACACATAGTATTAAATCTGGATACATAGTACTGAACCTGGACACATATTGTTGAACCTGAACATAAATTTGTTAACCTGGTGAAACTTATTGAACCTGAAAACATATTATTTACCCTGGACACATGGACCTGGACACATATCGTAAAATCTGGACATATATTGTTGAATCTGGACACATGTTGTTAAACCTAGACAAGTATTGTTAGCCCTGGACACATATTTGTAAACCTGAACACAAATTTGTAAACCTGAAAATATATTTGTAAACTTGGACACATGTTGTTGAACCTGGATACATAGTATTAAATCTGGACACATAGTACTGAACCTGGACACATATTGTTGAACCTGGACATGAAATTGTAAACCTGGTGAAACTTATTGAACCTGGAAACATATTGTTTACCATGGAAACATGGACCTGGACACATATTGTTAAATCTGGACATATATATTGTTAAGCCTGGACACATTTTATTGAACCTTGACACGTTTTGTTAAGTCTAGGCAAAAAAAAAAATACAAGTGTTGGACGGTCCGACGGTCGGACCGTCCAACACAATACTTTCACTTAAAAATAACTCGGTAGTAGCATTGAAAATTCACCAAAACACGGTAGACCAATGGGAATTTCTCAAAAAAAAATTGCCACTAGCCACCTATTAAGTGGGAAAAGTTGTCAACAAGTACCACAGTTTTTTTTTTTATTATTATTTAACTAAGTGCATAAGGATTGTAAACCACCCCTATTTCTAACACCGTTAACTTTAATTGTAATTAAACCATAATTAAACTTTAATTAAATCATTAACCCTTAATTTAATACTAACTAGCCTTCTATGCACACTTTGTGTGCGATGGTATTTTAAATACATCTATTAATCTGTCTAAACAATAAAAAATAAGGGTTATTTGTTCGAAAAAATCTGTCAAATTCACACTCAGTCATATAATCGAAAATAAAATTTTCACCTTTTATTCGATCATCCCACAACAATAAACAAAAGAAAAGGTTTATTTATCATATTCTATTGGCTACCAAATTACTACGATATCAAAATGTAATTTTTTTTATGAACTATATCAATATGGATATTTATTTATAGAGATTTTTAGTATTTTTGTTTTATTTTTTAGAATTTTATATTTTGTATTATTTTCATTATAAAAAGTTCTAAATTTGTAAGAACTTTCCTCAATAATTTAGGGTGAGATTTTAGAAAGTTTTAAGGGGTAATATGGTCTTTTCGAGGGGAGACACCATGGCTCCCCCCTTGGCTTATATAATAGAGATTAACCTTAATTAATCTTTTTTTTAATAAAAAAAAAATTTCGAAAAAAAAAAAACAAACAACCACCCCCCCACCACCACCAAGCACCGCCGCCCCTCTTCCCCTCTCCCACCAACCCTAGCCACCCCCCCTCCCCCACAAGAACCGTCATCCCCCTCCCTCACCCCCGACTCCACCCACACCCGACACCCCCCTCCCCGAGCACCCTCAACCACCGCCAACTCCACACCGACACCCCCACCGTCGATACCCCCCTCCCCGACCCTCCCCCGGCACCGAAAAACCCCTCCCCGTTATCCCCAACCCCCAAAACCCCCTGCCCAGCCCAGCATAACCCCCGAAACCCCTTCTCCTTATAACCCTAACCACCGCTAATTTGGGTGTTTGGTAAAATAGAGTTTAAAAGAGAGTTTTGTACCAAAAACTATGATTAAAACTCTCTTTAGAAAAAACTGGGTTGAGTAGCTTTTTCTTCAGAGTTTTGGAGAGAGAAATATTAATTGACTAATTTGTCCACATATTTAAACCTATTAAAATCTATATGTTATTTTTAAATGTCCATAAATGTCATTTTACACAACAAAACTCTAAGCAATCAGCTATGTATTACCAAACACCTTTAAACAATCAACTATCTAAATCAGCAGTCAAATCCTCTGAAGAAAAAGTAATCATCTAACCACAAACCCTATACTCTAACCTCTAAACTCTATACTCTAATCACCAAACAAGGCCAAAAGCTAATAAGATACATGACCTAACAAAAGCAAGAAAAATAAAAAACAAGGAAAACAACCATCTTGGTCGATAGGAATTTGAGAAGAAATGCAGTGAGGAAACAGCAAACAACCGGAACATTAGAAGGGTGTTAAGATTTTTTTTCATCTGAACATTACAACCAGAACTGTTAACTCTAGGACTATACCCTCTTTGGGAGGGGAGGGGAAGGGGGATCCTTGCACTCCCATCTGAGGAGAGTATTGAACACATTAGATGACCATAGACCATTGGACCCTTTGATGGGAAGCCTCCTTCGGATTGAAGATTCTTTAGGCAATGGTTTCCGATGCTATTGCAAAAACACTTGTACTCCTTTTAACTGAAATAAACTTTGAACAATAAAGCCAAGGATTTAAACACCACTCCATGCCCCTCAGCAACAAAGATCGATAAAGGACCCTTGACAGCTAACCTCGAACTAGAATCAAAATTGCGCCTCCAACCACTCAACCTCTTGAGCAAATCCGATCATAAGCATGGACTTTGACTCGACCTCGTCCCCGACACTGACTCAGACCCCGACCCCAAAATACCCTGATTAAACTAAGATCAAGGGATTGAAATAATAGAGACCAATGTCACATAGTTCCCTAAAGTGCACACGAATCGCGATCCGAAAAAGCAAACTATGGTCGATTTTGGGCTATTTTCCCCCTTTTTTTAGGCAAACTGTGAATTATAGAAGCGAATTAAAAGACGAATTATATACACTAATAGATTCAACCAAACTCATTGACTACAAGGGAGAACCCCAAAAAGAATACCCCCCTTAGCTCCCCCGAATTAAACAAGGAAAACTAGCAATGAAAGAACCCACAGCCCCACCCAAATAGAGGCGAAAACAATCAAAACGTCGTCCACCATAGCTACCCACTCAAGGACTAAAAAGAACAGAAAAAAAAAAAAAAAAAAACTCAAGAGATCAACAGCATGGACATAACATGTTTGAACTGCTAAAATTGAAAGTCTATAATCTTTGATTAAATCTATGAATCCGCAAAAATATACATATTAATCTAATTATCTAAATCAAAATACAATGAAACATTAAATTTAAAAGAGAGTTATGTAATAATTTGATTTTGCTTCTAATCCACTAGTACAAATTTCAGTTAAAACAACACAATTTTTATAGCAAAATACTCTCTGTCACTAACTTTTGCCACAAATTGTGTGTAAAATACTCCTATTGGTCTACACTACTATTTTTTTTTCTTTCCATAAATTACATTAAAAGAGAATTTTAGACCAATAGAAACAGTGGAACAAATTAGTGGCACAAAAGTGTGTCACAAAAAAATTAAACTCTTGTACTAAGCTAGAAATAGTATCATCAAATTAAATACTACTCCCTCTGTCCCAATTTACTTGCTCCAATTTGATTTTGAGCACTGTTCACATGTGAACTTTGACTTTATTTAAATTAATATACGATAAGAAAAAACATAGTCATGATGGATCTAGTTTAATTCGTCTCAACGTGTACTTTTCAAATATATAATTTTTATAATTTTTTATTATATATAGTTAAAGATATTTTTATTTAAAGGTGTGTCTCGAAAGGTGTGAAAAACATAATGTAGCAAGTAAATTGGGACGGTGAAAGTAAATACATATTGATAACACTAGACAGGGGATTGGTTTTTGCAATCCCCCAAACCAAACCTGTACTCCAGTCCTTTCACACAAAAACTACTCCGTAGTGGAAAATGATTTTGGCACTCCCCAATTCGATTTTGGCACTCCTCCCCCTCTCACATGAATAGTAATATTGCGGAGTGCCAAAATCAAATTAGGGAGTGCCAAAATCACCACCCAACACTAGTGTATCATCCACCCATTAGATGACATATAATTTTATTATTATATAATATATGAATTTAATTATTGAGTGCATCTTTTGCTTATAATAAGTTAATTTGTTGAGGTCTCATAACTCACTTGGATTATCAAAGAATATAATGGATAAAAGATAATCATCAACAGTATCCATTTTGTTTGGATATAAAATTATTAGTGACATCAAATCTTAACTTTTGATAAAATTCCCACCATCTTATCATATTCCCATATGTTAAAAAGTTTGATGAAACATATTATTCTCAGCAAAAGATTAATTAATGGAGCATAGCATAATATACACAATGTAATTATCTAAACTTTATATATACCCACTATTTTATACTCCATCCGTTTTAGAACATTGTTACGTTTAAAATTTTAGATACATTGAGGTGAATTGCTGTGACTTTTAAATGTAAAAAATCTTTAAATTATTATATGTATATATGAAAAAATATATTCAAATTAAATCTTATTAGATTCGTCTAGATGTAAAGTGTAATGAGAACCTGGTCTTATAAATGCATTGAAAACTGTACACAGTGTAACAAATAAACAAACGTAACAAATATTTCAAAACAAGAGCAATTAAAAGGTAAAAGTTATAAGAATAAGAATAATGACATATGAGTATACGAATGTAGTGCATGTAACCTAAACCATCCAATATGGAGAATTTAAAGTAATCCCATACTTTAAAATATCCAAAAAATAAATAAATAATAAATTGTGAATTATTGTTTCATGAAAACCAGGTCTTATCCAATATAAAAAATAAAAATAAAAATAAATCCATTTATCCAAAGAACAAGATTCTTTGTCATAAAGCCAAGCTTAGCTAGCCGACTTGTCATTTTCCACCATTACATACGAATACGATTACTAATCTAGAATGCATGTATGAGTCATGAGTGTATGAGATTGAGGTGGCTTCAGGATCGAGCTCCAGCACTATGGGATACATCTTATTATTGATGTCAATTCAGTATTTGTGTGAGAGAATTTATATGTTACAGTCTAGTTCAAGGTCTAATATCACCCACTTTCACATATATGTATCGTATAAATTGAGTCGGCTGACCTACAATAGATCTCAATTCAAAGTCTATTACCAGTGTACCCCCACATTATTATTATTTTTTTTTTAAAAACGAAATGATTCTTTACATTTTAATTTAATTTTTTCCTTTACCCTTTATAGAATTTATATCAATACACCTAGACATGTGTACACACACATGTTTATATTTTTTTCTCATTTAATATTTATTTTGCTAATCTAATATGCATCTTTAGAAATAGTGCAACATAGAAAACTAAATAGGTAATTTAAAATAATTTTATAAGCAAAACTATATATTAAATGTGTAAAAAAAATACGGACACCTGAATGCATAATATAGTAGCTCACCATTTTATGATACATATCTATAACCAATAATGTTTCGAATTACATATTAAAATACTTCATTTATTTATTTATTTATAGTTAGTTGTTATAATTTTCCACAATTATTCGTTATATTTTTCTAATACGGAAGTATAACAACTTTTTCCAGGTTTACACTACCAAATAGCAATTAACTGGAGTATTTTTTTTTTCTTTTTTTCTTTGCTTCTTTTATTTTCCTAGTTTATCTTATGACAAAGGCACAAGCAGCCCACATTCTTTACTTTTTCCCCTGCTTTTGCTACTAGCACTAAATAGCGTGAATTCCCTATATGTTGCCATAAGTCCATAACAAGTTAACAACGAATAGATGAAATGTTATTGGAATATTGGATTTAAATAATTTAACGTTTGGATAATAATAATAATCTCATCTTTGCGTAATTATCTAATAATCTAACCTTTAATTAATACTAATAGTTGTTATAATAATCTCATCTTTCACTACAATTTAATTAATACTAACTAGCCTTATGTGCACGGTATGCGTGCTTTAATGTATGAATATCTTATATAATAGACATTTTTATCAATATGGGTATCTAATTGTAGAAAATTTTAAAATATGAATTTTGGTGTTTGTGTTTTATTTTTTTGAGTTATATATTTTGTAATATTTTCATTTTAAAAAATATAAAACTTTCCTTTTTAGTTAATATTATATAGTTTGATTATTTAGGAATTTTTTGAAGGGTAATTTAGACTTTTTGATGGGGGACATCATGGCTTCCCCCTTGGCTTATATAATAGAGATTAATGTTCCAAATGACCTACGACCTATTTAATAACTGAATTTATATTTCACATAATATGTCTTAACGCTTAAGCCCACGAGATTCTAAAGTCTTTCCACAGAGTTCCAACATAGTTTATAATTTCCACTATTTCTTTTGCTCGTCAACTAACACAATATCACATGCAAATAAAAAATTATACACCATGATAAATCATCTTGAATTGACCTTGTTACTTCGTTAATGACTACATGGAAAAAAAAGGGTCAAATGTCCAATCTTAGGATTTGTTATCTTCAACTTATATCAGATTGGATCTCATAATATAAGTTTAAATTCTTATACATTTTCAGATCTTATCTTATCAAATCAGATCAGAAAAAATAAAACGAAGGAAACGCAGTCATAATTTACCACGATTATGATAGAAAACTCTTTTTTCTTTTCTGACACCGGTCCTCACACTCATGCTAGAAAAAAACAAAGGGCCACCCTATGTCACTATCTACAACTTGGAAACAAACGGTATATATAGAATGAAAACACTTCAAAATTGGACAATGGACATATCTATATTTTGCTAGTTACTAATATGGAGTTAGTTTTAAGAATTCTTTCCTACCTTCCGAAAGTGTATGTAGCCTTCAACATCACACAAGAGTACATGAAACTTGGGTTTGATCCACAAATAAAAATCAAAAAGAACAAAAAAGAATAATTGTTTTACTCAGAAAAGTGTTGATAGATGAAAAGTGGAGCGTGTTCATACGTTTAATTATATTACACTGTTTGTTTCCTATTTTCAACCCCAAACTTTGACCTTGAATCCATAAAAGTGATAAAACAATTACAGTCCCAAATAGTCGCATTCTATACATAACTTTTTCTCATATAAATTGTATTTGGAATGTCTTTAATATTAGTTCCTGCATTTGAGAAACAAACACAAGGTGATAACTCAGCTCATAACTAAGTTTGTTAGCCTATAAAAGATAGAGAGCTAGTGTCTGTGTCCTACATTTGAAGAACAAGCATAGACGCCCAGCTTAGTGGTGGAATTGTGTAGCCCGAGGTGTTAACTGATAACGCTAGGACGATTCCTTGTAGCTCCTATTAATGTAAAAGTAATGATATCAAGTGTTAACCTTTATATTAAAGACAGTTTATATTATATAGGACCTAGTTTACCTTATAGCGTACAAAATAATATATATTAATTCACACATTTGGACTTTAGCCCCTTTTTGGCACTCTTATGTTTGATCTACTATCTTTTGTGGTTTATACATAAAAAAAAAAACATAGTCATATACCACAATCTTCTTAGATTTTTATTTTTTATTTTTTTTTATTGCTTAACTCTTACAAAAATATACCTAAAGACATTACATTTTAAGCAATGTGTTAACACCCATTTCTCATAATTTTTTACATGATAAAGTTAATCGTTCCCTATCCACACGCTACACTCATAGAATAACCAAGGTGGATTGCATGCAATGAAAAGAACATGTTCGGCCAGATCAGGTTTAATAAGTTATAATCAAATCATGTTTAATAGGTTTAATTAGGTCAGATCAGGTTAAATAAGTTGAAAAAAACACACCCTAAACCTCATATCACATATATAAGAAATGTTCTAACAGTTTTTGGTCAAATATAACTACTCATATAACAGATATAAGAGATGATCTAACAATTTTTGGTCAAATATAACCACTAAAAGATGACAACACCTTTTGACCTTGGCAAAACTTGATTGATATCAAACCTTAATAATAATTAATAAGTAATAACAAGCTCTACTCCTATCCACGTTTACTTCATTTTTTGGTGTTCTTTGTTTAACCAAAGAGTCAAACCTCAACTAAAGTTACAAAACAACTTTGCCTTGACATACTCAACATCTCACATTCTCATATTCTCACATTAGCTGTTAAGTTTAGAAAGTCAAATTTAAGTGATTGCAATTTGTAAACTAAAAAATAATAATTTATCCAGGGATTTTGTTAGCATTATTTTCACTTTGATTAATTAAATTAAATTAAATAAATAAAAAGTGGGTCCATAAAAAAAATTAAAGAAAGGCTCCTACGTGGAAACCGGTTTTTTCTTGAAAACCACGTGTAAAAATTCCCATCAAAACGCGTAGTTAAACGCGAGAAATCTCGAAGAAGAAAGCCACGCTCTCTTCACCCATAAAAACCACCCTTTGTTTTTGCACTTTCATCTTCTTTCTATCTACTTCTTAACCATATCTCATCTTCTCTCTATCTTCTTCTACTGTACTTATCTTTTTCCGCACTTCAAAAAAAAAAAAAAAAAAAAAAAAACAAAACTCATTTAATTCAATTCTTATCATATCCAAACTATTTTAAAGTTTTAATTTTTGCGAAGAAAAAAAAAAATTGTTATGGCAGATCTTTTAGTTAAACAGATGGATAATCAAAGAGAAGAAGTTGATTATTTTGATCTTCTTCCTGATCCAATTCTTGTTTTGATCTTCAACAAGCTTTTTGATGGTAAATCTTTGTGTAGTTGTCTCCTTGTTTCAAAAAGGTGTGCTTCTTTAGTTTCTGAAGTTGATTCAATCTCAATCCAGATGAATGATAACAAGATTAATCCTCCAAAGTCGAAGAAACCCATTGAAGATTCTGGAAAATTGTCGACTGGGTCTGGGTCAAAGGGTTTTTTGAAGAACCCCATCATGAAATTCATCTGCAAACCTGTTTATCTCCTTCAACAGGCGATTGCGAGTAAGAAGGTTAATTCATCATCGAAACACGGTGGTGGTGGTGGTGGGATTGATGTTCTGAATTGGGTGGGAAATACGCTAAAGAATTTCCCAGATATTCAATCGCTTAAGCTCGAACTTCCCTGCCATGGCGGTGAAATTGGGAGTAATAAGAACATCCCGCTTCTGAAATGGGAAGCTGAGTTTGGGAAAGAGATGGAAAAGTGTGCAATTTTGGGGGCAACTTCAATTTCTGAGAAAAAAGAGAAAAGGGGATCAGAAATTGAAGAGGGTAATGAAAATGAGACACAAGTTTTCTCAGATGAGGAGCTTAAAATGAGGATTATATGGATAATTTCTTGTTTAATTGCATCATCAGCTAGGCATAATCTGATGAAAAAAATGGTGGGTCAATGTCCAAAGTTGAATTCTGCAGTGATTTCAGATGCTGGGAAACAGGGGAAACTGAGTATGAATGCAGAACAAATCAATGATTTGAGAGATTCAATTGAAATTACAGTTTCCAATAACAAAATTGAGAACAACCAAACATTGGAATTACAGCCAGAAACAACCCCAGAAGTTGAAATGGGTGCAGATGAAACAACAACATCAACAACATCAATGGGGTATGCTGGGAATTTGGTGATGAAACTGTGGTATGTAAAGGAACTGGAACTACCAAGTTCAGGAAAAGTAATGAAAGGTGCAACCCTAGTTGTGATTAAGCCTGAAAAAAAGGAAGGGAGTAATGAAAAGAGGGAAAATGAAGGGGGTGATGGGTTGAATATGTGGAAAGCTTTTGAAGCAGAAGAAGTATTTGAGGAAGCTGCAAAAGAGTTGTTGAAAAGGAAGGAGAAGAGAATGTATAGATTGGAAATGAATTCCTTCTGAGATATTTACTAATGATGATGTAATCTGCCATTTTTGTTGATCAGAAATTTCCTTGTTTTCTGTTTTGATTTTTGTAGTTTTGTGGATATATATAAAAAGTTTTAATGAGAAAAGTTGGAGAAATTGTACACTTTTGTTTCAAACTGTTTTTATTCATTCATTCATGTCTTTGAACTTTGGAATAATCTGACAAAACTTTGAGCTTGAGTTTTGGAATCATATACACTATAACTATACTACTTTTGAGTTTCCGCACACTTTTTTTCATTTGTGTACTCCCATTTTCATGAGTTTACCAAAGCAAAAACAAAGGTTGGAGGTGTGCGTAAATCAGTCCCCTTTTTGAGTTTAGGAGTAGTAGCAAAGTGGATGATTACTACCACCTCGTATCCTTATCATACGGGGTTCGAACCCTTATAAGGGGTGTTTGGTTGACTCTTTTATAATAGTATGACATCCATTTTCATGTTTGGTTGAGAATTTTATACCCTAGGGTGAGAAATCTTAGGTTTCTAACTCCATTCCATCCCCCTATAATCTCATACTCCCCTTACCCCCTATAATCTCATACTCCCCTTACCCCCTAAGTTTCTCATCTCACTTTACCCAAGTATCAATTTATAAACTAAACCAAACAACTTTAATGTGGTATAGGGTTTATAATATACCACCCTAGTATGCATTTCTATACCATACCATTCTAAGTTAGTGAACCAAACATGCCCTAATACTGTAACAAAGTAGATGCTTACTAGTTACTACCACCTCGTATACACTATACTGAGTACTAGTTTTGAGTTCAGGAGGAGTAGCAAAGTAGATTCTTACTACCACCTCGTATATCCTTAACATACAGGGTTCGAACCTTATCACAAGCATCCCTCTTTTATGTGTGTATATATAAGAGCTGAAATTGCTTACCCAATAAAAAAAACACTATACTAATTTGAACAGTACATGCTAGTGGGTTTTTTTTGGGCAAGGAGCTAGTGGTTGTTGATGTAAGCTTTTTACACGGTAATTCACCGAAGTGTGTTGCAGTTTGTGCGCTGAATAAACACATGTGATACCGGGTTTTGGATGGAAGTGGTCATGAGATGGGATCGGTGTGGATTGTGGAGTGGATATATTATTCTTAAGGACTTCAATGGGCCGATACACTCGTGAACAGCTCGCGAACAAGCTCGGTCAAAGCTTGGTCAAAGCTCGTTCGAATATAAATAAACGAGTCCGAGCAAAATTTTCAAGCTCGATTAATAGACAACTCGTTCAATTTCGTTAAAAGCTCGTTCATAATCGTTTAATACTCGTTAGAAGCTCGTTAAAAACTCGTTTATATAATTCAAATTTTAAAATATATTTATTTATAGTATGCATCATTTATATTTTAGAAATATATGTTTTTCCATTTATATGAGCTAAATTTTGAACTATAGTTTATCTCTTCTGAAATTATGCTATCCAATATCCATAATAAACTATTACGGAGTAGTCCATTATCCTGCTTTTACTTTCATTTTCTTGAGTCTTAACCAAATTAAATTTTGGGCTATAATTTTTGTTTCTTGTATTACTTATGCTTGGGAAAAGGTTAAAATTAGAAATTAATATCACAATATGTACAAAGCTCATTTCAACATATACAAAGCTCGTTTATTAATGAATTATCTTAGCTCGAGCTCGAATACGTAAACGAGCAAGCTCGAGCCAAGCTCGAACATGAAAAAATTAAACGAGCCAAGCTCGAACAATGTTTTTGAAAGCTCGGTTATGCTCGAGCTCGATAAATATTAATCAAGCCTAGCTCGAACAAGTTACTACTCGGCTCAGCTCGGCTCGTTGACATCTCTAATTATTCTTCAACGACCACTAGTGGAGTAGTGGGTTAAAAGTTAAAACAATGTGACATTTTTTTTGCCAAGTTTTTTTTTTATTTTTTTTTTACGATTAAAGGTTAATGTTTACTTTGGTGTAAAAAGGTTTCGATAATTTTACAATGAAAAACTCATTTTCATAGAAATTTTCCAATGATGACTTGAACGGAGAAATACATTTTACTCTCGAATTTGGGGGAAAAATATTTTCAATAGGGTATAAAATGAGTTTCTAGCTCAAGTTTTACATTCTAATTTTTCACTCAAAATAAACGATGTAAAAGCAATTCTCCAAAAGATTTATCAAGCAGACATTGCCATTACATTTATTACGGGAGGCTAGTGAAAATCGAACTTGCAGCCTCTGCTATTATTTTTCTAAGAAAAATTCAATTTGAAATAACTTCAAGGTACAAAGAGAGAAACTATACTACCTCTATTAAGTTTTTTTTTTGCAACAAATCATTTTTCCATATGTTAATTAAATGTGTGCAATAGTTTGTTGAACATGAAATTAACTGAGGTAGTACAAATATTTTCAAAGTTAAAAAAAAAATTAAAAAATCTTATTAATAATCCATGAAGATGCTCAACTAAGCTCATCTGAAAGGATGATTGGAGGAAACTAAAGATTAGCATAGTTACAACTTGAGGTAGTTGCATCTCATGTGTAATGCTTGGTGCAAAAGCAAAATCCTAAATGCAATCATCCATATCAAAAGCAATGTTAATGCTCAAACAATGTGTAGTATTATGTCACAAGACTTCAAAAAAGGATAGAATGAATAGGTTATTCTGCGCGTCAAAAAAAAAAAAAAGAATAGGTTATTCTATAACAAGTGAGATCTGGAATCCTAAATCCTAAAAAAAAAGCAAAATCCTAAATGCAATCTCTCCACTTTGTTGTTGGAATCTCCATAGAGATGATAAACAGATTAGCCTCGGCTAACATTAATACCAGTTTGTAATCTTACTATCCTTATTAAAGGCAAAAATGTTTATAGCAAGATGATATGATAAAAACAGCTAATGCCCACTGCTGCACAGTGGCAATTTCGTAATTTTGCACCAATTTCATAATTTTGCAATTTGACATGCAAAATTACGAAATCGCCACTATCATTTTTAATATTATCACTGTCAAATAATTTTTTTTTTTAAAAAAAAAAAAACTAGTCTTTTGTTTGCTAAGATTAAATTAGTTGCCATAAGAATCTCATTTCAAACCTACAGTAACACTAATGCATGTCAAAATCTCCATTTGCATACCAATCTTGATGGAAAACAAAGAGGGAAATTCTTGAACTCTGCAAGAGGGAACACACCTGACACTCTCAGTCCACTATTATTACATAATGCCTTCATCTGCAATTAAATCAATCAATATAGCATGGTTAAAAGTTTCTTATAGAATTGCAATCTACATGTAATATTAAAATCTCCAGTAGAGGAATTCATTACCATCACCAGATTCAGCAATGTTGTAGTCATCTTCATCATCATCAAATATTTCTCCCTGCAAAACACATATAAAGCCATTAATATATTTACTACAATGTTCAGTCACTGTTACTCAGCTCTTCTAACATGCTTACTAATTAAGTAGCAGTATCAAATCATTCCACCCTCCCCCGCCCCTCTCAAAACTCTAGTGAGATGGGGGGGGGGGGGTTAAGAAAGGTTCTTGTACATTCAGGTAATGCTATTACTCTATTTATGGAGATTTCAAACACCTTAAAAAGACTTCAAGGTTAGATATGGAAAATAACCTTTCCACACTTGAACAGATGAGAAAAAGGCTACTATAAACAATTATTTCACCCTCCGTACAATATGAAAAGAAAAGCGTTAGCAATCTCAGCACACTTCGGGGGTGCTTGGCATATATTTAGGAATGAAAATGGATTGGAAACAAATTGTTATGAATCAACATTAGTAGTGAGAATATTTTAAATAAATTGTAATTAGAAGGTTGTGGAAGAAACTAGTAAGGTTTGTGAGTTAGTTTTCTATAAATAGGGGAGATTAGGAAGGGGAAAGATATGTAAAATATTGTCAAAGTGTTTACTTAGTTCTTGGAAGTGAACAAGCCAACCAAAATCTTGTAATTGGGAGAGGATCAAACCTCTCAAAAGATTGAATATCATCTACATTTTGCTGTAATTTCTATAG
The DNA here is from genome assembly GCA_951394345.1 of Salicornia ramosissima. Lineage (NCBI taxonomy): Eukaryota > Viridiplantae > Streptophyta > Magnoliopsida > Caryophyllales > Amaranthaceae > Salicornia > Salicornia ramosissima. The sequence continues at coordinate 55,897,474 of OX596236.1, read as the reverse complement.
TATTAAAAAATTAATACTAGTCATCATCTTTATCATCTCAAAATCCATCCACCAACTCAGTTCATAAAATAAATTAAAAAGGGAGTAAGGCTCCGTTTGTTTTGATGGAAAACATTTTCCCGGAAAATGATTTTCCTCCCACTTTCCATTTTCCTTTGTTTGTTTTTGAAAGGGATGGAAAACAATTTTCTTTGAGGTTGAAAATCTCACTTTGGAAAAGGAAATTCGTTTTCCTTTTGTGGAAAAAGAATGCCACATTTTCCTTTCTACTCTTTACTTCTCCCTTATTCACTCCTCCCATCTTTCCTTCAAATCTATTTCATTTTTTCTTTCCTTCACAAGTTTTCCTCTAATCAAACAAACAAAGGAAAACTTTGTTTACATCTATGTTTTCCATTGAAAATTATTTTCCATAGAAAATGATTTTCCATGAAAATTATTTTCCATAGAAAATGATTTTCCATGAAAATTCTTTTCCTTCAAAACAAACGGAGCCTAAGGGAAGGGGAAAGAAAAGGAAGATGAAGATGGAGGTTCATTATACCTCCAATTTTGAAAGGAAAACTTTCATTCAAGAGGAAGGAAAAATAGATCCCTTCCTCTCCCTCCCTTTCCTCCAAATTTGTATCCAAATAGCAACAACAATATCAAAGCCTTATTCCTCTAAAAAAGATTGGGGTCGGCTAGATATGAATCAAATATGTATCATGAAAGTCATCCATATAGATTCTCCTCCTCAAATCTTCCCAATTTGCCGCTAAATTTTCATTAAATCCCAACAACCTCAAGTAATCAAATTTTTATCCAAATAAGGATTATTACTCCTTTTTCTCTCCTTTTCCTTCCTTTTTTTCTCCATTTCTTGCTATCCAAATAATATATAAAAGAGAACCATCAAGTTGTCAATCTCATAAAATTTTAATTGCATACGATATTATTATGCTTGTTATTGGTGCATCTGGCATGTGTTTCCATCCAAATACGAAACTGTAAAGTTTTTTAGAGTCAAAAGAGGGTAAAATCAGAAATATCAAGAAAATACTTCCCATGAGGTCAAAATAACTTTCTGCTTCTCTCACCAAAACATCACTAAGGCCCTGTTTTTTTGGACTTAATTGACAAATTCAGTTCAGTTCGGTCCAAAAGAATAAAGCCTAAATGAACTAACTAAAAATAAATGGATATATCATATAAGGAGTAGACAGAGAAATAAACCTGAGCATAATCATCATCAGAAACTTCTTCTTCCTCTTCTCCATCTACATCTTCCTCTTCGTCCTCGTCATCTTCACCTTCTTTCTCTTTTCTGTCTTTGGGATCGGCATTCTATGCATTTGCAGAGGCAATAAACATATATTCATCAATTATTTAAAACAGAAGGGACTACGACTACCAACACTAAAAGGTCAGTGAATAATATGGGCCTTCTTCAGCTCTAGATCTTCGATTAGAGCACCTATAAAAAATAATTAAATTGATACCCTAAATTGTATTTGTTTTTTCATGGCCACTAAATAGACAAAGTAATAGTATTTTAGGACAGCTTACCTCATGCTTCTTCTCAAGCTCCTCCAGGAACTCCAGCTTCTGAAGGTCTGCATGGAAAATCACCATCCAACAGAATTAGCCACTTAATAATGACATTGGTGACTGAAAACTTCTGCAATGAACAAACAGCTTAAAAAACAATATTTACTTCTACTATTTGGTAACCAAAAAAGTTATAAATCCCCTACCCAGCCACCCTCATCATACTTCTCTCATTCAGTTCACAAAAGGGAGGAGATCATATGATAATAAATTAATAAAGGCTTGACGCGGCGAAAAAAAAAATATGCAAAAGTGAATCTGAATTGAACAGGCCTTAAATTACTTAAAACTAACAAAGCTAGAACAGAAGATTCACCCCTTCCACAGTGCAAGCCCAGCAAGAAATAATCACTTGGGACATCCTGAGTAATAGTGAAGGAGAGAAATACACTTTCAAAGCAGTGAAAGGAAAATATAAACTTTCTTTCAAAAAAAAGAGATATAAATATGAACTTAAAGAAGTATAAGGTGAAAGGCTCTAACTATAAAACTGCTCATAGTTTACTACTTCCACTGTACCTAAATATTAGTTATTTTTCCATTTTGGATGTAACTCACTTTATTCCATCTCAATCCTTATTTATTCTAATACTTACCCCACTATCGTTATTTTGTCCTTCTCTCTCTTCCTTTTAAATGTTTCTCTTTCTCTTCATCGCTTTTATTCTGAAACAACGCAACTTTCCAAATTTAACCAACACTTGATGGAGGGAGTACCATATTACTCCAAATAGAAAAGGACTACAAAATCGTGTCCAAAACAACAATGAAATTGCAAAGAGGCTAATATATATACTCCCTCAGTCCCATCTTACTTGCTACATTTTGGCTTTGTGCATTCTTCAGATGTAAATTTTGACTCCGTTTAATTTTATTATTGTGTAAAAAAACATAGTCATATTGGATCTTATTTGATTCATCTCAATGTCTATATTTCAAATACATAATTAATACAATTTTCTTGGCATTCATACCTAAAGATATTAATGTTTGAAGAAATCTTGAGAGGTGCGAAAAAACAAATGTAGCAAGCCAACTAGGATAGGAGTACTTAATTATGGATTAAAAAAAGTAGAAAAAAATCTAAAGTTATTGCTACTTCATGATTACAACAAAATCCACCATAGAACAATTTTACGATAAAAACAACATAGGGTAACAAATTCAGAATTGACTAGTTATATATCTTGAATAGCTAAAGAGTAAGCAGATGGAAGTTACAGAACTGTCTTATTACTCAAAGTACCTCGTTTTGGATTCCATTGCACCTTCCTCTTGTTACTGAATTTTGTGCCTGAAAAGGAAGTTAATCCACCTTAAGGGAATCTTTATGGAAAGAGAAAAATTGAATATTAACCAGCTAGCACGGACATCATAAAATAAATTTTCTTAGCAACCAAAAATACACAGAAATTTAACCTAACCTCGAAGAAGCTCAAGAGGAAAATATCCAGGTTCAAGCTTTAGAAAACCAGAACCAGAAAGTGACTCCCGGCCGAATCGATTTTTTGGGTTGACCACGTCAGAATACCGCTCAATATCTACAGTTTCTTTACCTGAGATTGAAGCTCATCAAAATTAAGAATAGTTCAAAAAGTAGCATCTAAATCTCATTATTCTGTCTTTCCGTATAATGTTGCTATGAAAAGGCAACACCAACAAAGAGAATGTAGAACATATATATAATATTAGTTACTCCATAAATTAGCAAGCACATCAATTTATCATAGCTAATAATTATAAAATCTCAATCAACTTCCATAAAAATCCCTTATTGGCCCTATGACAATGTGTAATAAACAGATTATATTGGAACCATAGATGTATTGATGCAAATCAAAGCCCTACTACATATACCGAGAGGCTGGTTCTGTACGACCATTGATTTACAACAATTTGCAACTTCATAAAAAAAAAGTACATAAATTTCAAGGCCATTTTCACTTCCAATATAACCAAATGCTAAAATATCGTTGATATGAACCTTTATGGGATGAAATAAAGGAAACAATGGTGAAGCTTGATGAATTTATCACATTAGTTTAAGTGGCATATATAATTTCAAAATGGATGACTATTTTCTTTCTTCAACCTTCTTAAATTTAAACTTTAATGGAGGGAGAGAGGGAGTTGATGTTGAACTGTTGATATTTGGATAAAGCAATTTGGACAGCCTCCCTAGGAAAAACTAAATTTGTCTCTTTTTTGAGCAAAAAAAGTGCAACACTTCGAATTGGAGAGGAATAAATTCCAAATTAAACAATTTCTCTGAAAATTTGAATTTAATGCACGCATTTTCTACCTTCAATAAAAGAATTGATATCATAAAAATAAAGACTACGCCTTCCAAGTTCCAATCCTCTATCATAAGCTATTGACTTATTATCTACTTTGAAGCCTCCCTCCAAAAAACAAAAAAAAAAATTATTAATCAAAAAACCAAAAGTTGTGACAAGATGAAGCATTGTTAATTGGATTTTATATGATGTTTCCCTCTCTGTCCATGTTTTTATCAGATTTATGGACTAACAGGGCTCGTTAAGAGCCGTTTTGCTAATAATGCTTTCCTTGCAGTTTTGTTTTTTTTTTTTTTTTTTGTGTGTGTTTTGTACAAGTTTTTACAGCAAGAAACAAATTGGGAAAGAGACGAGCCAAGCAAATAGAGATTGAGAAAAGCACCTTCAAACAAGCTAGAATGAGTGTGGGATCAATTGATGAAGAATTAGCCACCTAGAATAAGTGCATAACTTGAGCTACACAGATTGAATTAATGCGATTCCAGAGGCATATGGAACAAGACTCGAAGAGCTCTCCAACAATGAATCACACACTCACACCCCCTGACTCCCAATTTCAACATGAAACAAAGAAGTTACAACAGTTTGAAGAAGTGGGCAGCCTGGCCTGAACTGGATCCACTTGGCCCCGGTACTGGATCCACTGGGCCCGACACCGGGTCTGAGGCTAATTAACTGTTGATGCTGCAACGAGGAGAAAGAAAAGAGAATAGGAGTCAACCCTAGACACCCCAGTTTGAATCTAGGCTAGAATTCCTCTGCAGCTGCCATGAAAAGAAGACACTCAACTTTGGGGAATTAGGCCTGGCACCGGATCAAGGCCCAATGACTCAATTTTTCACAAAATCTTGTAATTAGATAAAAAATCATTCACATTTTAGAGAAACAATATTCTTAGGGTTTTTCCCGTTTTTATATTGATTCAAGCAATCCAAACTAGTTTTTTTTTAACTTAATTGTTTATTTATTTATTTCTTGGTGTTGATTTTAATTTTGAGTTCACAACCTCTCATACTCTTGATCCAAAATTCATTGTCGTTTAATGTGATTCATCCCTAATCATTTCTTTGGTTTTCTTAAATTTCTTTCACCTATTTTGCTTGCATGTAATTGAATTTTAATTGTATTGTTTGAGTTATGTGCCAAGAGGTAAGAATTCCACATCAGATTTTTAGTATTAGGGAAGACGAATCTAGTGAGTACAAGAGCCTACTAAAGGATCTAAATAATTATCTACCGTTAAACTATCCCAAGAATTTGTTATTATAGTTCACAACCTCTCATACTCGTGATCTAGATTTTCTTGTTATTTTTAAATTTTGTTTTCTTTTAGTTTTCTTATTTTCTTATTTTTCCACCACTAAGGCTCACTGCATAATTCAGACTTTTTAGTATTAGTTGAATTTATTGTGCATGCCTCCTTCCGTGTGGATATGATCCCTACTTACGTAGCTACAATAGTTGAGTTGTTAGGTTATTTTTGATAGGTTCGCAACAACCTCTTCATGCACACAAATGAAAACAAGAGCAAATATGGAGAGTACCGACCAAAAACCATGCCTGCAAATTGTAGTTAATATTATCTATATCCCATTAATAATAAGAATGATAAGAAACAATAGTACATTAGTGAAAAAGAAAGTCAAGTCCTACCACCCAAAAAGCAAATTAGAAACTAATGGAATTTTGAGGACAAGCTCAGAATTTCATTTACCTCTCCTCCTCTCCACTAAAACAGCAAAATAGAAAATTAATGGGACTTTAAGGATAGGTTCACCATAATTTGCTAGTCAGAAATGAAAGGATTGCATCTAACAGAGTAAAGAAAAAAGAGCATGCAACTGATAACACAGGTAAATGCAATAGACATCATTAATAAGAAAAACAATTATAAAAAAAACCCTCAAATACATCCAAACTTCAATTGTGTTTAAGAACTTCACATAACACATAAGTCAATAACTACAGACATACAGTAACAAATTCCAATCACAATCTAATCGAATTTCTACATTAACCACAAAAATGCATAAACGCAGCAAAATTTATTGTTACCTGGACATGTTTCCTCAAGGTGGTAAGGTGAGCTTTGAAAGAAATTTCGAAACTTAAAATTAGATACTGCTAATCCCATCTCTTCAGGAACATTTTTTTTGTCAGGCAACTCAATATCCTGTAGCCCACAAAAAGCAAAATATTAAACAAAAAGCTCCAGTATCAGATGGATGCAGGACCGTGTATCAAACACGCAAATCCAAGTGAACTTGACCAATTTCCCCACATTCCTCAAGAACTCTCCACAAGCAAAAAAAAAAAGCTATTCCAAATGTAGGCATAGACATAGTGAACTTGACCAATTATAGCAGAGAAATTCCCTCTCAGAGTACCAGCTGAAAGTCTTATATGAATCTTAATCTGTTGACCAAGTGCATGTTACCATCATGCTTATCAGTTATCACCATATAACAGCGGGGTATGATTTTGGCACTCCCAAAATTGATTTTGGCACTCCTCCCCCTCTCACATGAATAGTAAGGGGGAGGAGTGCCATATCAATTTGAGGAGTGCCATATCAATTTGAAGAGTGCCAATATCAATTGCCTATAACAGCATTTGAATTTTTAACTTGTAACATGCAGAATTCATGATAAATAGCAGTATAACCGGACATCTTATGTAGAAGTTTCTTCATAAAAATGGAAACTAAAAAGATTTTTCCTTTTGTCCTCCCTTATAGAAAAGGGGAAGATTGTGGTTTAAGGCTCAAGCTCAATGATGACAAAAAATATAATGAGTTAGTAGAGATACTATAAATGTCATCTACGTGGAGATACATCAGCCTTACGCCAAAAGGAAGTTTTAAGCAGGTTTTGATCTGACTCAAGTAATAAATTAATTCTACAATTGTTTCAGCCCTTCTAAATGGAAAAAAGAAGGGCACTGTTGGCAATGCAGCAGTAATGCAAACAACGATTTTTTGAGTTAGTTGTCACAAACAAGAACAAAGATATGTAAGATGAAAAAATGGTCAACTTACTCACAGGAAAAAGCTCAAAAGGTACCGGCTTTACAGGCTTAAAGCCAAATCCACCAAATCCTCTTCCACGCCCCCGTCCTCTAAATGCCATCTATCAAAAAATATATATTTATTTATTTTTAAGTAAAATGTTATTCATAGCCCTTAGGCTACATATAAGAAAACAAGAAAAGTTTGACAAAAATTAAGCATAAATTCCACCCATTTTATGTGTGATTTTTTCATAAATTCCCATATTTTTACCATTTTAGGAATACAAACCTAAGGGAAGCTCTTTTATAAGAAGAACCCAAATCATCATGTTTCTTAATAATTGCCTTTCGATGCATGTATTGGAGGTTGTAGTACTTAAGGGAATAATATCTAGTTTATTCTAGTCTTTTCTCTTCTATTTTGTTGTTGTATTGCTGTTATAACAGCCGTCAGTTGGTCTATAAAAGGCCTTACACTTTGTACTTTTGACATAAACGAAAATAATGAAAATCTAATCTCTCTAATCATTCTGTACTTTTCTCTCCATCTCACTAAAATTCAATATGGTATCAGAGCAGCTCTAAAAATTCCAAATAAAAAAACTCAATTTCTTTCTTCTACAATTCATCAATCTTTCAATGTCGTCTTCCACAAAAAATCTTAACCTAGATATGAATAGTATCTACTATATACATCCAAGTGATGCAAATTCTTTACAGTTAGTTTCATTCAAGTTTGATGGATCGAATTTCAAAGATTGGAAGCAGTCAATATTGATTTCACTTTCAGCTAAGAACAAAATTGGATTTGTTAATGGCGCGATTAAAGAACCAGATGAAACTATACATCCTGCAGAGCATCAAGCTTGGGAAAGGTGCAATGATCTTGATCGTAGCTGGCTCCTTTACAATCTTGATCCAAAAATTGGTAAAAGTGTTCTATTCTTTAAATCTGCTTTTGCTATGTGGAAAGATCTTCAAGATCGTTTTGGATATCCTTCAATGACAAGAATTTTCAATTTGCAACGTAAGTTGTTTGAATTGACACAAAATGCCATGACTGTCTCTGAATTTTACACAGCTATCAAAACTATTTGGGATGAATTGAATGAGGTTGATCCCATTCCTTTTTGTACATGTGATAAATGTGTTTGTGGTCTGACTAAACGTGTGCTAGAAAGAGAACAAAAACATCAGGTTATACATTTTATGATGAAGTTAGGAGATCAATATAGCAATGTTAGGAGTAATGTTCTTATGATGTCACCTTTTCCAAAAATAGCTGAAGCCTATAGATTCTTTGCTCAAGAAGAGTCTCATAGAGAGTTTTTACAGTCTGCGGTTTCTGGTTACACTGATTTTGTGGCATTTGTAGCTGATTCAAGACCTTACAAGTCAAATATATATGTCAGACCAGGACTTCCTTATGCACGTCCTAATTCTGGTTATTCTGGCCAATATTATAAATCTCAGTCCAATCCTTCAAGTGGGAGTAGAAGGAATTCTTCTTATTTTTGTAGCCATTGCAAGATTCCTGGACATTCTATTGAAAGATGTTTTAAAATTCATGGATATCCACCTAATTCCAAGTATCCAAGAGACAGAAAAGTTGCTGCCATTTCTGTACATGATGAAGCTTCTGGTAGTTCTGCTGACCATCTTGTCACACAGAGTGGTACTAGCTCTGTTCCTCATAATACGCCTCTGAATACACCTTTTACAGCTAAACAGTATACATATCTCATGGAAATGTTCAATAAGCAATCTAAACAAAAGGTTGCTGCTGCCTCTGATTCTGGTGCACAAGCTGCCTTAGCAGGTAATTTGTGCCTTTTCTCCAATTCTTCTTTTACATGGATGCTTGATAGTGGTGCAAGTGATCACATGTGTTCTAATTCTAGTCTCTTTACTAGTTTTAAGTCTAGTCCATTGCCCTTTACTTCTATCACTATTCCTGATGGTAGACAAGTTCAAGTAAAGCATGTAGGTGAAGTTAAACTTGATAGTAATATCATTCTTCATGATGTTCTTTATGTTCCTGACTTTCATTTTAAACTTGTGTCAGTACAGAAATTGGCTAAGGATCTTGGTGTTTCTTTGGTCTTTGATAATGATAAATGTTATACTCGGGACCATTCTCCGAAAAAGCATCTCATTCTTCTTGGTGAAGTCAGAAATGGTCTCTATCATGTTGTTTCTTCCAGGCCTGCTGTTTCTTGTTTTGTTGCTGAGAAAGTTTCTTGTCTGGCTGAAAATGATGCAAGGTTGTGGCATTTGAGACTTGGCCATTTGCCTATAGATCAATTAAAATTGTTGTTTCTAGATACTCCTCTTAGTACTTGTAATAAGGATCATATTTGTCAAATTTGTCCTGCCTCAAGGCAAACTAGATTGTCTTTTCCTATTAGCTCTATCAAATCCATATTTCCTTTTCAAATGATTCATTTAGATATTTGGGGACCTTACAAAACACAAACATATGATGGATGTTATATGTTTCTCACTATTGTAGATGATTTTACAAGATTTACATGTACTCATTTGTTAAAAAATAAGTCAGATGTTGTTTCTGTGTTGCAAAATTTCTTTCATTATGTTCATAATCAATTTGGTGCAAAAATACACATTCTTAGATCAGACAATGCTAAGGAATTTGTAGAGGGTCCTATGAAATTGTTTTTGCAGTCACAGGGTGTTTTACACCAAACTAGTTGTTCTAATACCCCACAACAAAATGGTGTTGTTGAACGAAAACATAGACATTTGCTTGAAACAACTAGAGCCTTGTGTTTTCAATCCAATGTTCCCACTAAATTTTGGGCTGAAAGTGTTTTATGTGCCACATACCTCATCAATAGAATGCCCCTTAGGGTTTTAGAATACAAAACACCATATGATAAGTTATATAACACCTTGCCTTCTTATTCACACTTAAGGGCTTTTGGTTGTTTGTGTTTTGTTTCCACTACAAGAGTTCTTAGGAGTAAACTTGACCCTAGAGCTAAACCGTGTGTTTTCTTGGGATATTCTAGTACACAAAAAGGATATAAAGTTTTACATTTAGATTCTAACAAAATAACCATCTCAAGAGATGTTAAATTTCATGAAACACATTTTCCTTTTCATTTGCATTCTTCCAACTATGATTCTTCTTTTCCAAATCAATTTTTCTTGCCTAAATTCACTTCTTCCACTTTTGTTGATTCTGAAATTTTTCCTTCTCCTCAATCTGATTCTTCAACTACTTCTTCTCCTTCCTCTTTCACCAATGATTCTCATTTTTTTGATTCATCCCCTACATCTACTTCCAGCAGCACTTCCTCTGTCCCTACTGTTTTTCCTCCAAATTTTTCCAATTCTGAGTATCTTGTTGCTCCTGATCAACCCCCTTCTTCTTCTATTTCTATTCCTCCTATTCCTCCACCTCTTAATAGATCTGATAGAGCTAGAAAACCACCTGCTTATCTTAAAGATTACCAATGTTTTTCAAAGAAGGCTGCAGTAGCTTCTGTCTTTTTTGCCCCTACCACTACTCATTGGTGCAACCTAGTCTCTTCTTCTTTTACTGCTTCTATCATACCACCAATTCTTTACAAAGAACCTTCATCATATTCTGAGGCTGCTACAATTCCAAAATGGCAAGATGCTATGAATAAGGAAATTCAGGCTTTGATCAAAAATAATACTTGGGATCTAGTTGATTTACCACCAGGCAAGAAACCTATTAGTTGCAGATGGGTTTACAAAGTCAAGTTGAAGGCAGATGGTTCTTTAGAAAGGTGTAAAGCAAAAATTTTTGCCAAAGGAAACACTCAAAGGTATGGGATTGATTATGAAGAAACCTTTTCTCCTGTTGTAAAAATGACCACTATAAGATGCATTTTAGCTTTGGCTGCTTCTAAACATTGGGATATTTTCCAACTTGATGTTAATAATGCGTTCTTGCATGGTGATTTACATGAAGAGGTTTTTATGAAGGTTCCTCAAGGCTTTCCTAATTCACAAAACAAAGTTTGTAAACTTAGGAAGTCTCTTTATGGCTTAAAGCAAGCCTCATGACAGTGGAATTCTAAATTGGTGAATGCTCTTAAGTCTCAAGGATTTCAACAAAGCAAAAATGACTACAGCTTGTTTCTTAACAGATCAGGTTCTGACATCACAATTCTTGTTGTATATGTTGATGATGTGATCCTAACTGATAATAATCCTACTGTTATTACTCATTTAAAAAAAAAAATTGGATCAAATGTTCACAATCAAAGATCTTGGAAAGCTCAATTATTTCTTGGGAATGGAGGTCACTTATGTGCAAGATGGTATTCTTCTTACTCAAAATAAATTTACCAAAGAGTTACTGCAACAATGTCCTTACTCTTTACCTACTAGAGCCAAAACTCCTCTTCCTATTAATGTCAAGTTACAAGCTTCAGAAGGTGAATTACTACCTGATCCAGAAATTTTCAGGTCCCTAGTAGGCAAGCTGAATTTTCTTTCTAATACTCGACCTGATTTGAGTTATTCTGTCCAAGATCCTCTCATCTTCTTGCATTACAGCATACTCTAGGCTATGTTAAAGCCACTGCAGGACAAGGCATTCTTCTTAATGCCTCTGATCAGCTTACTCTTCAGGCATTTTCTGATGCTGATTGGGCCTCATGCCCTGATTCTAGGAAGTCCACTACAGGTTATTTGCTAATGCTTGGTCTTTCTCCAATTTCTTGGAAATCTAAGAAACAACAAACTATCTCTAAATCATCAAGTGAGGCAGAATATAGAGCAATGGCAACCACTGCTTCAGAATTGAATTGGGTAGTTCGATTACTTGAAGAACTTGGAGTTTCTAATTTGAGGCATGTCACTCTTAATTGTGACAATCAATCCACACTACATATTGCTCGCAATCATGTATTTCATGAACGAACAAAGCATATCGAAATAGATTGCCATTTCACACGAGACAAGGTGCTTGAAGGATTAATTCAACTTTCCTATCTGCCTACAACAGAGCAATTGGCTGACCTGTTTACTAAGTCAGTTTCTTCTCCTTATTTTTAGCTGCTACTGTCCAAATTGGGCATGTATGACCCTCATACACCTCCCAATTTGAGGGGGTATTGGAGGTTGTAGTACTTAAGGGAATAATATCTAGTTTATTCTAGTCTTTTCTCTTCTATTTTGTTGTTGTATTGCTGTTATAACAGCTGTCAGTTGGTCTATAAAAGGCCTTACACTTTGTACTTTTGACATATACGAAAATAATGAAAATCTAATCTCTCTAATCGTTATGTACTTTTCTCTCCATCTCACTAAAATTCAATAGCATGCATTACATACTATAATATTCAATCCAATATGGAATTTCAACTTCAGAAAATTTAAGCTCGGATAAAAATTCACAAACCCAGTCAAATTAAGTATCTTCCACTTTTTCAATATTTGGTTTCTCTTAGCAATTCTGAAACATAAATTGTCATATAGGATACTAAAATACATGTTAAAGTACATAATTACCTACTCTTTCAATTCCTTATTATTATCCAGCCCCGTCCCTGACCCAGGGCAACAGGGGCGGCCGCCCTGGGCCCAGTAAGAAATTCTCCATTTTTGTAGTCTACAGCACAGCACATACATAATCTATCAACAATATTTGATTGGAAATTCATTTTCCATCTGGCGATAAAATAAATTACCCAGCAAAGCATGAACTTCATTGTATAATTGATTCTACGGGAAAAACAATCTTACCTCAAAAACTCTGCTTGCTTTAATGGAGGAAACCTGCTTGCTTTAATGGAGGAAAGGCACCACAAAAACCACGCCCAACCTAGTCACACAGTTAGTTAGTTCGACAGAGAAGAGGAGAGGAAAGGAGAGAAGAGGAGAGGAGTGGGTGAAAATGTGAAATAAACGGAGAGATGAAATGTTAGGGACTAGGGTTAGATTTTTTTTATTTTTGGGTTTTGTCACTAGTACCAATAATTTTTTGTATTTTTTAGTGTAAAAATTTTTGTCATAAATTTTTGTCACTAGTACCAATAATTTTTTGAGTGTATTTTTGAGTGTAACCACTCTTATAGTCTTATCCAACATTGTCATAAATCGAATTTTTGTAAAAAAAAATAAATTAATACAATAATCGATAAAAATAAAATAGTCACTCGTTCATCACGATTGCTACGTTTGTTCTAAAATGTTAACTACTTCCTCTGTCCCAAAATAATTTTTCTATTTACTTTTTCATATCACCTGATACACAACTTTAGCTATTAATATCTTGAGTTATATTTAACAAAAAATTATAAAAATTATATATTTAGAGAGTACATGTCAAAACAAATCATACGAAATCCGATATGACTATGTTTTTCCTTATATGAATAAAATTAAAGAGATCCGAAGTAATCATGTGAATAGTGTCTCCAGTCAAACTGGAGCACTTATTATGAGACAGATGGAGTACATATTCACCTTTAATAAACAAAAAATAAATATTTTTTTCTTCTTAATTACAAACACAAAATGACAAAGATATTATTTTACGTTTCTTTTTTAGGTGGTGGTCCCATGTGATTTAACATGTTACTTCTCTTAATTATAAACACAAAAAGACAAAAGTACTCAACCTAACCCCTTTTTCCCTGAGAGCACCCTTAATAAATTGTTCCCCAAATTCTTATATGTGGCTGGCCACACCATCTAGGGGTGTTCATAAACAGTGGCGGATCCACCTTATAACTAGTGGGGTCCGTTGACCCCACTTGAACCTAAATGTGTACATTTTTCTCTTGTAAAATTTAAAAAATTTGCAAATTTCCCCTATAATTTGGAATTATTGACCCCTACTAAATTTATCAAATTCATTTTGACACCACAAAACATTTTTTCTAGATCCGCCACTGTTCATAAACCGGTCCGGTCCAAACCGATCTACTCCCCGGTCCATAAAAATAGTGATTTCGGTACGGACCGCGCGGTCCAAACTGGTCCAAACCCGAACCGGTTAGAGTAAAAAATTTTTTTTAAAAAAAAGAGTTAGAAATCGGTCTAAACCGGTCCGGTCCACAGCAATAACACCATCAAGTAATTGTGTGGCCAGCCATATATAACTCTATCATGTGGCCATATATTTTTTAAAAAAAAACACACGGGTCAGAACAAATGAAAAAATAAATCAAACACGCTCATTGCACAACAAATTTAGAAGTCTTCTACATTTTCCAACTCATATTAGGAGAGAGAAAAGTATTAGTTTGTTATTTATTTTTTCAATCGCATATATTACAAAAAATAAAATAAAAAATACCAAAATTTATATTTTAAATTTTCTACAAATAGAGACCCATATTGATATAGTTCTATAACATTATTTTTTTAGCTCTTTTTAAAACACTTAGTAACCCCATAAAATACTTAGGGCTTGTTTACTTCAGATTACATTCAGTTCAATTCAATTCAGTTCAGTTCAGTTCATCTCTATTTAGTTCAATTAATACACTTCTATTCAGTTCAGTTCAGTTCAATTCAGTTCAGTTCAGTTCAATTCAGTTCAGTTCAGTTCAGCTCTATTCAGCTAATGTAAATGAGCCCTTAGTAACCCCCATAAAACTCAATATAAATACTTGATAATTCCTTATAAAGGAAAATGATTTTGGCACTCCCCAATTTGATTTTGGCACTCCTTCCACTCTCACATGAATAGTAACTTTGAGGAGTGACAAAATCAAATTGAGGAGTGTCAAAATCATCACCTTTTATAAAACATACGTAGTAACTCGATATAAATATTTAGTAGATACATATAATTAATTTAGTAACACTATAAAAAATTAACTGATAACCCATAATAAGTAACCCCATTGACTTATCTTTGTAACCCCATTAACTATTTAATTTAGTCCTAATAATCGCACTGACTCACACTTAATAGCTTTCATTGGGGGGTACTTAGTGTATTATTTGAATTTATTTTTGGTAAATTAAAAATGGGTTACTCGAACAACAATAAACCCAAGTTTGCATGAAGGAGGATAGTACAACTTTTGATTAGTTGTGAAGTAGAAAGATAAAAAGTTGATTATCTTGTTGTGTATGTATGTTAGGTTACTGTATAGACAATTAAATGTTTAATTATATAGACAATTACTAGGTTACTATATAGAGATCAATGTTTCATGTTACATGAGTGAGTAGTTCATTTTGTAGAGGTTACTGTCTAATTTTACGTGGTTTTATTTTAAATTTCAACTATTTAAGTGTGGACGGTTGTAATATTGGGTTACTAAGTATGTTTATAAGGGGTTACCAAGTAACCCCTCAGACATAAATCAGTAACCCCTCAAACATGTTGTAACGACCCGACTTTTCGACTTGTCGATTTACGAAGGGAATCGACATTCGGATCATTACTTAACCAATTTAAACTATAAATGTAAATTATGTACTTAAAATAAATCAACTTTTATTATATAAAAGTAGTCTCAAATCCGAAGTCAAAGGCATCTAGCCCAAAAAGTTACATAAATAAAATAAATGTCTTCCCAACAGGCTGGGATTATAATCAAAACTAAGGTAATGTCTCAAACTGTTCTGGATAATCTAGAACTCAAAGAAAACAACTAAGCTACTCAAGCCCATCCAACGAAGCCCGTTAATCAGCAGCATCTTCACCTGAAACTGAGGGGGGGGTCCACCGTCAGTGGCGAGTAACTAGGCTGTCCCGCTTAATCGAGGGACCGCTAATCACATAATATCATAGGAAGTGCACGAAACATCCATAGAAAAATAGAAGAACGAAATACAATAATTATACGAATCTCGTATAAAAATACGTAAGAAAGCACGCATACATGTACGTATAAAGTGCGTATAAAATACGTATACATACACCTGCAGAAAATACAGTTAGAAATACGTATACAATACGTATAGATATACGTATACCACACGTATAATAATACCTGCAAAATACAGTTAGGAATACGCATACAATACGAGTACAACTCAGACATATACCTACACAATACATACGTTTACAGATACATATAATCATACAAATACAAATACATACATTCCATCATACGATGACATACATACATAAAATGTACCTGCTCATATCATATACTTAGAATCATACACAGCGGAAGACTTATACATTAAATACTTAGCTTATACTATATGGTTCCATACTCTCGTAGTTATATCATAACTTAGAAATATCATAGCTTATCCTTTATCAGTCATATCTTATATTTCCATAACATATCTTATAATCATTTCATATCTTATTATATCATATCATTTCATATCATCTTCATTATATCAAATCATATCATCTTCATTGGACCAGTCACTATAACTCGTTGTGGATCTCGTGTTTCACCACAACTTTCCTAGAACATGCCGGGGTGAGCTCGTGTACTCAACCCGTAGCGGATCTCGTGTTTCACCACTAAGCCTAAGCTATGGCCATAACTCCCAAATAGTAGCTCGTGTACTACTACTCAGACGACTACATGTCCTAAGACCCATAACTACTCGGGGGAACTCAGCCTGACTACTCGGGTCATCAGGTGCGTTCGTCCCATTGAGCAGAGGCTTCGACTTAATTAACCCAGTCTGACTACTCGGGTCATCAGGTGGGCGTCCTTATGGTATCTTATATCTTCATTTAATCATATCATATCATATATTGGGAAATACTAGGTGACCGTAATAGGAAATGAAATGTTCGGAGTCCCAGGAAAGAGAGGTGCGGCACGTATATTGGCCACCTTAAATACCAAGTCTTTCCTAGCCAGAGACCGAAACATAACATGTATAGCTATTACTCTGTTTCCTTTCTTATCCCTAGTAGTATCTTATGCAACTTTAAACCTTATCTTATACTGTCCTTGATATCTTATCATATACTTATAACTTATCCCTAATAATTATTTTATAAGTCCATAAAATATACTAAAATCCCTTTTAATAAACTGTCCAATTCGACATTTGATGTATACTTAAGTATTGTTGATCTAAAATTAATTAATTATAAACTCTAACTAACTAATTATTCAAAATAAAATATTTATTCAAACTTGTTACAACTACCTCCTAAATTCATGGTCAAAAACCCTAACTTTGATCTAATACTACTCGACATTTTAGGGAACAAAACCAGAATTAATATCTTTTATTCCTTTAATTATTTAAATTAATTAATCATGTAAAATACATAAAAACAAGATAAAAATTCTATGCTTTCATACATTTGACATACTTGACATATATATATATATATATATATATATATATATATATAATTTAGCAAAAGTTCATACTTTAAATTAATTAAACACAATCATCAAAAATTAATAAATCAATTTCAATAATTATTTGAAATAACAACTAACAACAATAATTAACTAAAACATGATAAAAATCCTATTTTTATTTATTCAATCTACTCGAAATATATATATATATTACCCAAAATTCGTGCTTTAATTTAATCAAGTACGATAATCATCTATTAATCATATAAACTTATATAAACAATTTAAATTACACTATTTTACGCAATCTGATTTTAAAGGATTAAATTAAGATCAACCATCTAAAGGTCTCGAATAGTCTGGAAATTTTAATGGATGTTAAATATAGGTTAAAGGTTTAATCGTGCATAAATTTCGTTTAAAAATAACACCTTTTACTATTTTCAAGTGATTTTATAACTAACCAGTCAGATTAGGCTGAATTCGGTTTCAGAATTTTCTGCCATAGAAAACGATCTTTAAAAATTACGAAAAAATTACAAAAGCTTTAAAACAGTATTACTGACTTCCACCTAAAATTTCGTAGCCATTATATTTGATTAAGTACACTAATAAATTCGTAAACCTAATCTGGATAGTTTTACCGGTTTGAAAGATTAAATTATTATAAATAATAAAAGGACGAATTTTGCCACGAAATAAATCATGATTAATAATAAAACAGTAAAGAAACCTACACGAAAAATTCATCAAGAAATAACAAGATTTGATTAACCAATAAATTCATACAAGTAATTATACAATATAAATCAATCCATGCATAAAAATTAATTAAAACATTTAAAGATTCATAAAGATCACAAGAACACATCAAGGATGACATGAAAAGCATTTCACATGGTTCGAAATTTTCAGAATTAAACATCTCCTAAATTCTACAAATTTTCATGATATAACCTAATTAACTATGTGAATTAGTAAGTACCAAAATTAAACGGAATAGCTAGTTACCTGGATTCGCTAAATTATTCCAAGGTAATAGAGGGGTTCGACCTTTTTTTTGAATGGAAGAGGAGAGGAAATAATTTCTTTAGGGTTTAAAAGCAAAATGCCAAATAGCAAATTATGGGACATGAGCCCTATTTATAGAACAAAGGAAAGGAGGTGAAATCCTAAAATATGGGAAGGGGGAGCCGTGTGGGTCAAAGAAGCAAGTGGGCTTGGTTGATCAAATCTTTAAGCCTAATGAAATTAATTAGGTAATTAGCATAATTACCCATTAAACTAAAACACCCATTGGCCCAAAGAAGACACTAAAACCGGCCAAAGGGAAAAATAAAAGAACAAATTGGGTCTTTGGCCCAACTTGAGGAAAAAGAATGGATTAAAAATAAAACAGTCCAATATTAGATGGGCCCTTTGGACTCAGAATACAATTAATAACCGCGAAATTTTCTGGCCCAAAATTTCGGGTTATTACACATGTATTTTTAAATCTAAAAAAATTATATGAATCTTGATATTGCTTTTGATACATATCTTCAATGACATTTTGTGCATCTCTTCCCTCAATTTCTTTCATTTACCTCCTTGAAATGTAGTTAGTTGTAATGATCTTTCAAAGTGTGTCCTATTGATTGTATATCACATGCTTCATGAGCCATCGAGTTGAATGATTGTGCTGGTCTTAAACCACTATCCAACATAAGGTCTATCGCATAAGCTTTTTATATTGTCATATTTCGTTCCGACCTATGAAAATGTTGCAAATATTTTCTTGTAAACTTATGATTATGTTTCGTGATACGCACATCAACCTCCCAAGTACTATCTTTAACTTTGGGCCTTAGACAAGCACCACAACCTGTTATAATTACCAATACTTCTTCTTTTTTTGGTAGTTGATTCATAATTTTTGATGTGTTTTGCGATGATTGTACTTGTCTTGGTTTTACTAGTGTATCGAAAGCATAAACTTCCCTAATCTATGTGGAGCATAACATAGATTTTATTAAGGACATCATGCTCCCCTTTTAACTTAGAGATTAATAACTAATTATATTATTCCTAAAAAAATAACTAATTATATTATGGAAAATGATATATGCAGCCCTAAGGGCTGCATATAAGCATTAATTACATTACCTAATATGAAAATAAGTTATGAATTTATGTGAAAATTACACATTGATCAATGTAATAAATGCAGAATTAATGTTGTTTATTTTCTTTTTTAGCATTAATTACATTAAGAAAAAAAATCTTTAATTAAGAGAAGTAATTAATATGTTATGATTCTTACTTGAAAAAAGAGTTATTGATTTTTTTATTAATATTATGGAAAAATGTATAATTGTGTATTGAAAAGTGAATTTTGTGGAGTATTGTAGATAATGGTTAATGTGACGACCCGACTCGCTTAATCCGGCGTCGAAGAAACCGACGAGTCGAATAGTCAGTTCTAACATACTAACATACTTAAAAATTAAAACAAAATCTCAAATTGAATATATACTAAATTCAAAAGTACAACATCCACAAGATTGTACATATCTAAATCCCAAATATCACTACTACTAATAACAGTATTAACTCCAAAACAATGTCAGAGTTAGAATATACAAGTATCACTACTATAGTTTAAACTAGAATCGTAAAACAACAAAACAAGAACTAAATAACATCGGCACTCGCCCAACCCAAAGCTAAACAAGAACCTCATCATCAGAATTACCTGAAAAATAAACAACAGTCCACCGTCAGTGCCGAGTAACATAAGTGTCCCACCCTAACGGGGATACACATGGTCATAACATAAATCAAACAATCAAACCAAACATACCAACACCAACATGCGAACCACACATCATAACATCAATAATAATAACAACAAGTAATAATGTTGACTCGACTAACTTTAACCATTAATTAACATACTTAAACTTTGGCGCAATCATTTACATATTAGACCGGACTACGCACGTACGAACGCATCTTACGCAAACAAACTTTCTACTATGCCAAGATTGAGAATCTTACTCCCAACCCCATGAAACCCATCTTACGGGAAATCCATGCATATCAAGAGACGACATAGTAAGACCTCCAACTATCCCAATACCGCGGATAGGATATGGGCAATGTTTTAACCCAATTCTTAAAATCTTACTCTAAGATTAGGCGTCTAATAGTAAAATCAAGCAAATCATTAATCGAAATTTACATTCTTAGTTAATCTTAAGTTGCATCTTACGCCTTGACTCAAGAATAACATGTAAATCAACAAATCTTGGAACCTCATATATCATTCTTTAACTTTCTTTAACCTTTCTTTAATTCTTTTTAACTTTCTTTAATTTCCAAGACTCGACCAAGAACTCATAAAAAACTTAACAATATTCATAAAGAACTCATAAAGAAATCATCCATATACTTATTATCAAAATTCACGCATGAATCTACAATGTTCAATCAACAATTATCAACTTACATGCATCAAAACTTGAACATAATTATCAAAAAACATGAAATTATCAAAAGTAAACATAATATACATAGAATCATGGCAAGAACATCATAAAACAACTCCCCAAAATCAGCCCAAGTTCACGCATAAACAAGGGTGATATTCATCAATTCGGTCTAATCTAATCATTTAATCTACACTATGAATCAAGGTATACAAACTAGGTTGAGATATTATGTTACCTTAATGAAGATTAAACACAAATTAACACACAAAAACTCGCTGCCCGGAAATGGAACCACACGGCCCAACAGTCACGCACACGACACGAACAACGTGCACCACCGCACGACCAGACCACGAACACGCACGGCTGCCACCACGGACACGGCCACCACACAAGCACGTGCACCACCACGAACCACACGACCACCTCACGAACCAAACTCAATCACGCCACAACCCGGAACCCAACCTAAACTAATGATCTTGATCACAAAAGATGAAGATAAATGAGTTTTTAATCACTTAAAGATCAATGGGATATGAATCTTTAAGTTTTGGGTTTAAAAGGTTGATGAACAATTGTTGGGAAATTTGAGCCAAAATAGGCGTGTGATATGATGGCAAATGGAGGGAGTTTTGTGTTTAAACTTTTGATGGCAAAGGATGAGCAAATGAGCAAATGGATCCTAAGCCTTACAATCACCTTCTATTTATAGAAGTGATCAAGGTGTGAACATGAAGCAAGTGGCAAAATAAGCCACTAATCCTAGGGGATAATCGGCCATGGCAAGGAAAATGGGCTTCTAAGCTCATTTGGGCTAATTGCACTCATGCATGACTAATCATGCTTAAATCGCATTTGGCCCAAAAATATTAATTAACTAATTAGAAAAATTAAATAATAAAAATTCTAATTAATTAAATAATAATAAAATAAAAAATAATCAACCAAAAATACAAATAATCGAATTTAATCGATATTATCCACATAAAATAAAATAAATAGTCCAAAATAAATTTTGGACCATACATAAATCACATAAATACAAATAAATCGATGACAGAAATACCGATAAACCTGAGTCGTTACAGTTAACCTTTTATTTAATGTAATGGTTCATTTTACTATACACAAGGTGAATGATATTGGAGTTAAAAATAGAAAAGATTCTAAACAGGATAAACATTTAGAATTCCATTTCACCAAACATGACAAACAAATGGGAACCACAGGACTAACTAATTTCTTAAAAAAAAAACTAATTCTATTAATATAATAATTATATGAGTACTTGGTAATAGCCATCATCGTTGCCATTGACTCACCCAATGCAGATTCAAATTATGGCGATTTTCTCTTTGGTGATTGGTTCTTTCTAACGAGGAAGCAAGCCAGCCAAAAAACAAATGTATTAAAAGATCAAATGGCTGTCTTAAAAAAATGAGATTCCAAATCATAAATAGACGGCTCTTTGAAAAAGGGGTGATACAATATTTTGGAGAAAAAAGGGAAGAAAAAGGAAAATTCTCCGTAAGTTTTTATGATGGCTTTTTCCAATGAAAATGTAATTGGGTTTGCATTAGCTCTGTCATCAAGTGGTTTTATTGGTTCTAGTTTCATCATTAAAAAGAAAGGATTATGGAAAGCTGGAGCTTCTGGAGTTCGAGCTGGTATCAATTTCACCCTTTTTGTTATTTACTTTTGATTCTGGGTTTTTTTTTTTAACGAAAATATAACTTTGAATTTCAGGTGTTGGGGGTTATTCATATCTTTTTGAGCCCCTATGGTGGCTTGGATTATCGATGAGTAAGTCTCTAATCTCCTCTTCTTGTTGTAATTGTGATTTGTGGGTTATTTAGGTTTCTTGAATCTTGATGATCATGTATTCATGTGAGCATTTTGCTGTATTGGGATTTTTTTTTTTTCCCCTGTACGAAATTTTTATAGGGTTAACCACAATTGTAGGCAGTCAATCGATGATAATCCCAACTAATGAACTGCAAATGATTACCCCTGCGTTTCGATTTTTTTTTTTTTCCCGTTTTGACTTTTGTAGGTGATTTAAGAGAACGAGGAGAAGTGCAATATATTTTTTAATTTGCTCGGGAGTTGTTAAAATGTTTTGGAAATTGGAGTATTACACTAGTATAATACTAGTAAATACTAATTTTTTGGGTTTTGGTAATTAAAGTGGGAATTGTTTACCGTCAATCAAATTGAGTGTTTTGTGGGTAATTAGGGGTACGGAAAATAAATATGGAAAATGTAAAGAATAAACTGAACGCCTAAGAAAGAAACCTAAAAAAATAAAGTGAAACAAGGGGAGTAGTATTTATGTGTTATTTAAGCATTCTAATTAGCAATAAACAAATTCTGTACCCTGTTTGTTTGGCTTGTTAAATTACATTGGTGTGTGATTCTGGTACAGTGATTATTGGTGAGATTGCAAATTTTGTAGCATATGCATTTGCTCCAGCCATTCTTGTTACCCCATTAGGAGCCTTGAGCATTATTGTCAGGTAGAATTTCTTATGGTCTAATCTGCTTCTTTCTTCATGCTTACAAGTAAGTTGATTAATTGGTTCTTAGAATATATTGAGCAGTGTTTCATGCTTTCATGTGGTGCAGTGCTGTGTTGGCTCATTTTATGTTGAAAGAGAAATTAAACAAGTTAGGGTTCTTGGGCTGTTTAATGTGCATTGTTGGCTCTGTCATCATAGTAATTCATGCACCACAAGAACATCCTATCTCATCTGTTCAAGAAATATGGAACATGGCCACTCAAATGGGTAATTGTTTTTTTTGCATATCATATATCTTGCACACTGATATCCACCGATGAAAGGATTTGACCTTGTTACAGTATCTCTGTTTTGATTCCAGCTTTTCTGCTTTATGCTGTCTCGGTCGTTGTCTTGGTTTTCATTCTGGTACTTTACTTTGCACCAATGTGTGGACACACTAACGTGTTGGTTTTCACTGGAATTTGTTCCCTGATGGGTTCTCTCTCGGTATAGTCCACTATACTCAATCTTCTTGTATCCTGACATTTAATGGCTTGTATGGTATCTAATAGACTGATAATGTGGGGGTAAAAGTTATGAATTTTAAATCTATTTTGATATGGGAACTTAGGAAGTTTTTGCTAATAGTTCTGTTGATGATTGTTTTTTTAACTAGCAAATCAACAATTCCTCAGTTATTAGTTATTACCACACTAGCTGCTTCATTGTCCCAACTACAATGATATATGTTAGATTATTCACCTCTAAACTAATGATTTTTCTTTATAAATTTCCGTTTCCATCCTTTACCACAGAAATGTAATTGATTGATAATGAAAATTTGTGGAGAAAATTAAATGTTTGTGAATGGGAGTTATACCATGAGTAAGAGTTTTTCTTTACAAATTATATATAATTTCATATAGACCGTTAGAATCAGCATGATGGTTTCCAAATCATAATAAACTTTAGTTACTGAACATTAACCAATAGCAGAGGCTCCGTCTATAAGCTGGAACATTAACCAACATCAAGCAATTCACTAAAATGAAGAGTTTATAACAAAATATGAATGCTGATATTCTCTCTTATTCTCTTGGTGTGCATAGAATGTTTCAGATATCTCATTTCATTGTCATAATAGAATTTGATTGTGTTATTTTCTAAATGGATATGCAGGTTATGAGTGTCAAAGCCCTTGGAATATCATTGAAATTGACAATCGAGGGAAATAACCAGTTATTCTATCCAGAAACATGGTTTTTCACATTGGTTCTCATGACTTGTGTCATCACTCAAATGAATTATCTGAATAAGGTTTGTATTTTAAATTTAGTTCCCTGATGATCAGCCCGTCTTATATATCTCTTTAGGGTGCGTTCTCATAAACTTATGATTGTTATGAAATTTGATTTTATAAGGCCTTACCTTGCCTTAGCTTACTTACCTGTCCAGTCCTGTTAAAAACTAATGAAATCTCATTAACCCTGATTGGCCTAATAAGAACTTATTAGACCTAAACGAATTGACCTGATAAGCCCTGATAAAATCTAATTGGAACTTATTAGAAATTAAAATAATCTAGTTGAAGAGAACGCACCCATTGTCTGTATATAATTGTGAAGTTCACATCTTATAAGTTAAATGAATTTGTTTGGAGCCAAAGCCAAACATTCTTGCTTGTTTTTATTAATACACTGAAAACAGCCTGTGTGTGTTTCTAAGAAATCCTTGTCTCATGTTGTGGGTGGGAAAACATAATGAGAAAAGAAACCCTTAAATTTTGAAATAATAAATGAACCCTTTGAAGTTTTACTAGAGCATGCTGCTATTGTGAATTTGTGATATGCATATTGCATTCTGATGTAGATATGTAATGGTCTTTACGAGTGTTTAGCTCCTAATGTTCTTTGGGACTATTTATAACATAATGTCATTCTAATATTTTCAGGCTCTGGATTCCTTTGACACCGTGGTTGTGTCCCCTATATATTATGTCATGTTCACAACACTTACCATTCTTGCCAGTGTGATAATGTTCAAGGTAAATCAAACTCGTTTTACTTCTGAAAAGAATAGGAAACAAGCGAGATTAGTATGCTGCATGTTTTCTGGCTGGAATAAAATCGCTGAATTAAAAGATATGTCAATTATAAGAAAACTAGGTTCTGTTAATTGTGAACTCATATGGTAGAAAGTATGTCAGGACTGGGATGGTCAAGATGGAGGAGCCATTGCATCAGAAATATGCGGCTTTATTGTTGTCATATCAGGAACAATGTTGTTGCAGATGACCAAGGAGATAATTGAGAAAATGCCTTCTTTTAAAGGTATATTTAGATTTAGATATGCTATAATTAAGCATTCCTTTGATTGCAGGTCAGTCATTATGAAAGCTATGCCTTTCATGGTACTGAATTATCATTTATGCGCTATTAACTCGTGACAGGTGGTAATTACGCTCCGCCAATGTCTCCTACCCTTACAGCAGGACTCTGTGCAGGAAATACAGATTTCCGAAAGACTGATTGGGATGATGTGGAAAATCCTGAAGTAGTTTTGCTGAGTAAACAATTCTCCTCTAGCTGAATTGCTAGCCTCCAATAGATATGAGCTGATGATCCTTTTGAGCTCTAGACATGATCGTGTTTGTTTCCCAGTGGCTTTTGTTTCTCCACGGAAATTATTAATGATTAAGCGAGTGAAAGAATTCTTTGTTGCTGTTAGAGATGTATTGATGAAATTCTTAAAGGGGGCTCACAGGTAAAGCATCATACATTCATACTGATGAGTCGGCTTTCGGTTGTCTGCTGGTGCTAAGAAGAATGGGAAATGAAGCCTTGTAGTTGAAATGACTTAGGATCATGATTTGTCTAAATTCTTTCCTAGGTTTGATTTTTTTGAATTTTTGATTTTTTGGGGTGAGAGAGTGAATTTCAGATTTTTGTCTTCAATGTTCTTGTGATCACATATTGTATTTTAGTATGTAATCAACTGCATATAGAGGAGTGGAAATATAGAGTCAGATATACACACATTACTGTAATTTTTTGATGGAGAAATAAAACATCATTTATACAAAGACATGCAATATCTGAGATGACTTTTTAAGCCTCTTGCTCTAATATTTTAGTTTGCAATTGCTTTCTTGTAAAGTTATTACTACAAGCCATTACATAATGTATAATCACAAAAGTTGACTATCGATGTATAGCCCTGTGTTTTTAGTCTAAATTGATTTGAACTGAATTGAATTTAGTTAAATCCTAGACTCATCAACATGAGCTAAATTGAACTGAGCTGAAATTTTAAAAATCAATTCCAAAAGAACAGAATTATGTATCTTTTTTTCTTATTTAAAATGAGAGATAATGCAAAAGTTAATAAAGAACATCAGTTCTACATGAAATGATGGAACAAAACAGAAAAAAATGCATTGTTCTAGTTGGGGGAAAACCATATTTCATTCCACCCAACATGATATAATACCTTAAGTCTAGAATTAACATAGAAATTATTGCAACTAATACCTTAAACTATGACTTCTAACTTATTCCAAGTCTAATAACTAACTCAATATCCTTCAGTTCCTAACAGAGTCAAAAGAAATGCTCTGTAATCTCCAGAAGTATCTCCAGCTATGGCTTGATCAAGGGATTTGTTGTACCTTTCCAAGTATAATTCCTTTATCTCTTTCAAGTCGATTTCTGCTCGACTAACGATCACTCGAGTGACAGCATCCTCATCTGTTCCAAGCCCAACAACAGCGTTGCGTAACATCTTTTGCAAGAAAAAGATAGACATTCATTCTCCAATTAGCATATACATCCATACTGATACATTATATTTGATCAATATATCTCAATATCATACCTTAGCAAAGAATTTTTGAGGGTAAATGATGCATTTGATGGCCACTCTTACAGTGTGAAAGAATTCATTTTCTGGGGAGCCTCTTAGAGCCTAGTTTTACCAAAGTAAGATGTACAAATACCATGTTAATTAGCTCAAAAAAAAAAAATTCTGAAATTTGTAATGCATACTCCATTACATGTTATTTGCGACAAT
This sequence comes from Salicornia ramosissima, assembly GCA_951394345.1. NCBI lineage: Eukaryota > Viridiplantae > Streptophyta > Magnoliopsida > Caryophyllales > Amaranthaceae > Salicornia > Salicornia ramosissima. The sequence continues at coordinate 55,870,277 of OX596236.1, read as the reverse complement.
TTGACATAAATTACAGAAGAAAAATGTTTGATCTAATCGTTGCAAATAATGTGTAATAGAGGTAGTAGTAAATTAAAATCAGGCAAATTTATGAATATATACTCTTGAAATGGAGGTCCCATGAATGTCCTTGAAATGATTGAAGGTAGCTAAGAGCTGGTGCTTGCTTCTTGTGCTGATAACTCTTATGACCTCTTCATGATTAGATTTTTTGTCTTGGATTTCATCATGAAGAGTGTTTGCATCTGAATATGCTATTGTTTGATCTACTTCATCACCATGGTACTTGTAAGTGCTTACAATTCCTACCAAAAACTGCATTATTTCATCAAAATAATGACATACATAGTATTATTAGTGCACCAATTCCGTTCAGATTAAAGCTATATATGTTTGGTTCTACGGATTTTTGCTGATCTGCACTTATATTTTTTTGTTGTGAACTCATTTATTTGATCTGATATGAATTTATTATTCCTATTGTGAGATGAGCGTCTTATCCTTGATCTGATTAAATTTCGATATACACTACTAATCCATAATAAAAAGTATATAGTTGTATTAATGAATACTTCTCTTAATGTTATTTTTTTTATGGATCAATTAAAGATATTTTAACTTTGAAAAACTCTAACAAAATTAATAAGATTCATGCGGGCTTTCTTTTTCCTGGATTCTATCTAATATGAACTAAAATAACTATTGTAATAAACAACTAAAACAAGGTGAATTAAACATATATATATATATATATATATAGCTTAATGTTATCTCAATTTTTGTCGGATTAAACTCGATAATTCTAATATACATGTCATGACAAAATTCGGTTTAGTTAAAAAAAAAGGCAAAAATCAAAGATTTTTTTTTTAGACGGAAAGGTGTACGGGCCCAGCCCAATAATCAAAGAAATAAAAAGAAAAATACATGTACATACATTTCTGATTTTGCCAGATGAATGAGATGCAACATCTTCTTCAAGAGAATGCTTGTAGATGTTGTGATAAGCACGTTTAATTGTAAGGAGTTCTTCAGAAGATTTAGTACTAACAATCTCTGCAACTAAATCATAATCTGGCTTTGATTTCTTCAGTGTTTCATGTATAATTATAGCATCACGTTCAACTGGATCCATAACCCATAGGCCTACTGCTTTCTGTTTTGTTTTTTTTGGCAAGCAATTAATACATGCATAATAATGTTGAATAATATGTAATTAACATTAGTATTTCATGCATAAGTTAATATAAACAAACTAAACATATAGGGAAAAGAAAGGACATATGTAGTGATCGAGTGGTGGAACCGAGAATTTTAAAATATGAACGATGGATAGATAGTAATGAAAAATGAAAGTTTAAAAATAAAATTAAAAAAAATTGGAAAAACACTTAGTTTGACATACATAGTATAGGACCTATGGTGATGAATGTGAGTTGGTTCAAGTCGTACTCACACCTGGTGGAGAAGTGGTGGAGTCAGATTGGATTTTGACTCTCATGTTTTTCTTGGATCTTAATAGAATGATTTTTATTTATATGTTTTGTGAATTTAGGTTTTGCTTTGAATTGTTTTATGTTTCTACATCTAGTTATCTTTTGTATTTTTTTTAAAAAAACTTTTGTGTATATTGGGATATAGACTAAATGAAGACACAACGCACATAAAATTATTTTTTCATAATTTTTTTTTTTGTGTGTGTTTGAGTCCTTTATATATGTGTTGTACAGTATACCAGGTAACTTAATGGCTTTGCATGTAGCCATGTATATGCTCAAAGCCCAGCGATATAGTTTTGACTGTTTTTAATCGTGTACCTTTCCTCTTAAAAAAACAATAAAAATATGTAGTGACCCTATTTCTTTTTGTTTACTCCATGTATTTTGAATTAACTACTCAAAAGCAAAGAGAATTTGATCTCATCTCATGTATTCTTCTCAATATATGAGAAAAACGGAGTTATGTAGCGTTTTGTTTGATGTATTATAATTAATATCAATACGTAATAATATTAATTAATGATAAGATGTATGCATTGACAAACCTCAAAATCCCCTGAGATCTCACACTTGATCTGGTCGATGAGATCCTCTTGGTACACTTCTTGGTAAGCTAGTTTAATTAGCTTAATTTGAGGAGCACTTCGATGACCCAACAACGAAATTATTGTATTCTCATCAGTTCCCAATCCTATGCACAAAAAATGAGTTAAGAACAGCAAGATTATACGAAGTATTAATCAAATTTTCTACCTTTTTAAAAGAATTCAAAAGCGCAATCCAATTAATTTAAGATAATAAATTTTTTCATTGAATAGAAAAATCAAAATCAATTCCAAAAAAGAGGATATATGTTTTCATTGTAACACATTACATTTATTTCCCTCTTTAAGATTAAACTAACTAATTCCCCCCCCCCCCCTCTAAGGGCCTGTTCACTTAAACTTATCATAAGTTCAGTTCAGTTCAGTTCAGTTCAGTTCAGTTCAGTTCAGTTCAGTTCAGTTCAGTTCAGTTCAGTTCAGTTCAATTTTGTTCAGTTCAGTTCAGTTCAGTTCAGTTCAGTTCAGTTCAGTTCAGTTCAGTTCTGACATTTTCCTTCATTATGTTAATTAGTTTGTTAATTTTGTTAATTTTGTTTTCTATTCTTTGCACAAACTAAGCTACAAGTTACAATGTTGACATTGTATTAATATTTAATATTTATTTTGTAACTCTAATATTTATTGTGTTCTAATATTGTGTTATAATATTTAATATTCACATTTTATCATTAAAATTTGCGAGAAAATAATAATTAAGAATAATAAAATTTATTGTAACTATAAGCTACAAGAATAGTAATAATAATAATTTTAATGATAGTAATAATAATTATAATAAAACTAATAATAATAATATTGATATTAATATGATTCTAATAAGATTTACAATAATATTTTTTTTACATCTACTAGTCTCCATAATCTACTAATTTTATTACATCGACTAATTTTTTATATTTACTAGTCTTCATAGTCGGTTAGTTCATCATCATCATCTTGGTCTTCTCCATCAACATCCTCCGGTTCCGGGATATTTGCCTGAATTGACTCCCATATTTGATTATCCTCCGATGATGTCACCGATCTATTTATTCTCCGATGTTCTATTTTTTTTTTTTAAATCTTAATTTATTAATTTATTTTTTTTTTAAAAAAAAAGCAAGAAAGAGAGATGAGGATGTGAGAGGAGGCGGCCAAATGAGGATATGTGATGAGATTTTAGGTAAGAAGTTATTATTATTATTAATATTTGTTTTTTTTTTTTGAAACATTAATTAGGTAAAAAGGGTTGAATAGTCAAATCCACAAGTAACAATACAAAATTACCCTACAAAAACAAGTTTAAAAAAAAAATAACAAAATGAACGTTGACAGTAGTAACTACCATTAATCATTATTATTTTAAGATATATAATAATTAATTCATTACCCATTACTTAATTAACCTACAAATAATACTAATTAATATTACAAATCACTAATCCAAATCTTAAATCACTCTATTTATTCAGTTCAGTTCAGTTCAGTTCAGTTCAGTTCAGTTCAGTTCAGTTCAGTTCAGTTTTGTTTTGTTCAGTTTTGTTCAGTTCAATTCAGTTCAGTTCAGTTCAGTTCAGTTCAGTTCAGTTCAGTTCAGTTCAGTTCAGTCAGATTCAGTTTAAGTGAACAGGCCCTAATTTCATCATGTTCTTGGGATTAAACAATATGTTTGATAATATTAAATCAAGTAATTAAATAAAAAATTGAAAGGTGATTGAAATGAGAAATTAATAAATAAAATAAAGGAGAAAAGTGATGAATTATAACCTTTGCATGCATTCTTAATTTCATGAGCATCATCAATAGGAGAATTTCTCTCTGGAGCAACAAGGCTAGCCATTGTTTTTTCTTTTTTGTTTTTTTTTTCCTTATCCCCTGTTTTTCTGAATGTGCTTTCTAATATATATATAAATATAAAATATAAATATGAATAAATATGAGCACAATTTTACATGATGCAGAAAAACTGTTACGTTCTTGAATTGATTCATATAGTTGTTGTAACTTCCATTAATATAAAAAAACGTATACTTATATTTCTATTTTTGGACAGTGAATGAATGTATTGGATTATTGCCATTATTTCAGTTACAAATTACAAGGCAACGTATATAGTGCTAGTAGAATTATTATGGCTTAACGTTATAAATTGAGGTTGAAGGGTGTATCAAGTTTTTTGAACTCCGAAAGTTGAGATTTTGGGTTCGAACCTTACTTTATGTATCTGAGGTGATCTGTATAATTTCTTCACATCTAAGACGCGTGTGTCGGCTAAGGGTCGGAAAAATAAGGGCCTGGTCTCGGATCAAAAACTAATATCATCAACATTAGTACATTATCCAAACAAAAATGTTGTATTTTTCAATTAGTCGGATCAGTGTGCCTAGATGATTTTTTTTACAATAACAATAGTTTTATTTGCGTGAATTGTCACTTAGTTCGAGCCATATTTTCATTAAATTGTAATATAGTTCCACATTGATGAGTTTCTTATTGATTATGTACGTTTCAAAAAACAAGTAGACACATTAGTTTTCCAATGAGGTTGCATGGTTGTAGTAGAGTTTGAAATTTCTATTTTCATGTATAATACATATGTAAAATGGTGAATTAAATAAGGTCAATTATTCAAGCCACGTTGACTATAACTCATAAGTACTTTTAATTGAAACTAAATACCATAATCTCACCTGTTGTTTTCACCACGTTGACACTGCTCTTTCCGTCATTATCAGAAAAGATAAATTAGGTTTTTTTCTCCCAATAGAAAAAATAATTCAAACCAAATTATAAATAATTCAAACCACAATAATTTGGTGATGTGTATACTAAGCATATTCTCAAGAGATTCTTGGATTCAAATCTCACTAGACTCATCTTGTAAGATTTTCCTTTCCCCTCCCATAAGGTCACTGTTCCATAATAAGTGCGTAATTTTTCAATCTCACTACACTCATTTGATTTTTCAAGCTAATTGACCGTATACAACATTGAGAACAAGACAATAATGAGTGCATAATTTTCCAATCCAAAAATTATTCGATCCAATTCAAAATTTCAACTGCTTTTTTGAAATTCAAATCGAATATTCAAAATTTTAAAACCGAATACCGAATCAGATATGGGTTAGAATCAATGAAATTTGAATTTTTTTCCCCAAATATAAAACCACATTATCCGGATTTTAGGATATCCGATTATCTGATCTGGATTTCCGATAACAAATTCAGTTTTTCAATAAATATAGTTACAAAATTTGAATCAAGAAACACATTTTTCCGATCCAGATTTCCGGATATTTGGAAATCTAGATATCCGGTTTTTTTTAATAAGATCCTGATAAAAAAAATTCTTAATCGAAAAATCAAGATATCCAGATTTTTTATCAAATCTGATCCGATATCCGAAAATACACATCCCTAAATTGATGAGGCAAGTGGCAACCATTTGAGATCCTATCGTACAGAACAACAAGAAGTTTCATGGTAAAGAGAGAAGTTGATGTACAAATTGAAGACAGGTATATACAAATTTGTAAATAACTGTGTTCTGTGTACAAGAGGGTATCTACAGAACCCAGAAAATCCCATTGAGGCTAACAGTTAATTTGTCATGGCAACTTCCTTCAAAAGGGCAATTGGCATCATGCAAGACTCATATTGTACATCAGTATGACAGTATGTGCCTAAGAATTGAGCAGCTGCTTCGCGGTTGACAAAATCAATATCAAGTTCATTAAGTCAGAACACTGCCCAACTCTATGTAACAGTTCAGTTCCCCTCTTCCATACTGATGAAAACTAGCTGATAGTCGGATGAATAATCTCGAGCCTGAGCTGTCTAAAATGTCCTTTGTCGATGCAATTAAAGTTAATCGACAAGCTCAGTAGAAACTCCATTGGTAATTACCTGATAGTAGTCAAAATGTAAAAAAAAAAAGAGCATAAATGTTGTTGCAAGCATAAATGTATGTCATTTACAAGCTGATCTGAAAAAAGAAATGGTGTTTCTTTAAACAAAATGTTGAAGTTCTATGTGCAACAGCTGACCAATTTAGGAGAGTAAGAGGCATACTCACCAATTCATTAACAAAATTACAGATGTGAGTAGATTGGGATAAGCTCGGTCTTGAAAACCGGTAAACAAGCTCGGTCTTGCTGGTAACCCCATCTGCAGTCTTGTGATGGACAATGCAAATAGATAGCTTGATAATATGTGCAGTAAAAGATACCTGCTTTGATGCCACAACTTTGAATACTTATGAGCGTAATTCAGCTGCTTCATCATATTTAAAAGATGCATAATTAGAGGTCTAGCGTCATTACACTATTATCAACAATATAGCCAACAAACAAACAAAAAAATCCAAACCATTAGCCAATCAAAAACTGTTTCTAATATGAAAATCATACAAGTTATACAGTAACTCACCATGAAACAATATATAGTTATCCGGTATCCATATCCATCAGAACTGTAGGATTTTCAAGTCTTTTTTCTATGTCTGATTTAGAAGCCAGTCTCTCTAGCATGTTAAATCCTTGCACACCTTGTGCCTCAAAATATTCTATCAAAAACAAGAGAGCAGACTGATTGATGACACTGCCCCAATCAAAAGGAGCATTCCCGTTCTTATTTGCAACTTTATTTAAAAAATCCACTACACTATTCGAGAACATCGGTGCATTAGCTGTGGTCCAATGAGAGAGAATAGCAGCAGCAAAGCCAGGGTACTTGTTTGGCAATAACATAACAGCGCCAACAATTTCTGGTGTGGGAGCACAAGAACTACATAGCCCTAGAAGACCTCCTACAGCAATACCACTCATTTCTGAATCAAAATCAGCTGAGAACAAACAGTCGAGAAGCAACTTCTCCACTGGGAACATGGAAACTGTGAGCTCCGATCTAATCAAGCACCAAAGTTTGTGTTGATCTACTTGTTTCCAGTAAACAGACCTTCGAATTAATTGAAAAACTTTTTTAACATCTTCACCAAATATAGCAAACCTTTTCAATCCCAAGTCGATTTGCATGGATAAAAGATCAACGTCTTCCAGCTGACTGAGAAGTAACAGGATTACATCTTCATCACTATGGGATAGGTCAGGAAGATAAGCAAAGATGGTGCGGAAGATAAACTTAAAAAATTTCCTATTCCATAATGAACTAAACACCACATCAATTGAAAGGAGCTTACCAAGAACCATATCCATCTCTTTACTTAAGGCATCCCTAGTATGGTTAAGCATATTTCTATAAGAGGTGAAAGCACCATCAATTATCTTAAAGTACAAATCTTTATTAACCTCAGGAGTTGTTTTATTTTCCTGATCCATGCTTCTGGATTTAAGTGCAAGATATCCTTCGATGTGGCACTTCAGCAAGGGCATCGTTTTGTAATCAATCTCACTGGTAAACTTGGCTCCATAGCCTGCTTCATGTGCTTCGTGTGCAAGTCTCAATGCATATGATAACAACCGGGCTCCAGCTGAACAGCCATTCCGTGACCACCAGAGAAGCATCTCCTTAATTTGATGGCGTTGAGATATAATATAGGTACGAATGACTGCAGCTGTTACAGATTGAACCTCATCATCAACATCATCATTGTTTGGGAGACTTCCAAGTGGTGAAAATAGTTTGTAGCCAGCCAGTTCGGTTTCCCTTTTCAATTCACATGCTAGATACTCAGGACCAATACTACCAAACTTTTCTTCATTTACAGGATTTATGTACAAATGAAGAATGTTTTCCACCAATTCTTGGCCCATACTGCTTGAGCTTTTTATTAACTCTCCTACTTTTCCTATCAGATTTGTCAAATCATCAACATGGCCTTTAATACCAACACAGGAGGCACTGAGCAAAGCAGCAGAGTCAATCACTTTTGGTAATGATATGTGCTGTGCATTCAATTCAACATTTTCAGGACATACAGGAAATCCAGCAGACAAATGCGTCTTAGAGGGATTAGGCGAAGACTGGGATGGCATATCAGATAAAGTATGTTCAGTTGGCTTAGGCTCTTTAAAAATTACAGATTGGGCCTTTAACATAAAATTTTGAAGCATCTCTTTGACAAAAGGAGACAGCATGTTGCAGGAGGTTAAAATGTCAAGGGAGCCAATCACTCCTTTGTTGACTAGCACGTTCATAGCAGATGAAACACCTTTGCAGATGACATTTTTCCTATCCATATCATAATTTTCTACTACTAATAACAAGAACTCTAATAGTGAATTGGTCATATTAATGTATCCAGGTATAGAGTTCACAAGTAACAACATTGCAGGCTCAACATTCATAACACTGTCCACCTTTTCATCAAAGAAAAGCCAATCATAGAACAAGGTTAACTTCACATTCGCTTCAATGTATTTCTTTGTACATAATTTTAACAACCAACCAATAACAGCCCATCTTGGAACTACATCTGATTCAAGTACTTCATTAGAGGGATGGTGGGAACAGCAAATGAAGCGGACAATGTCAATGATAAGGGTCTCTCTCTGGGGCACGAAAAGGAATTTCCTCGCGAACCACGCCTGGTGCCTTCTCTGAGAGCCCAGCTTTACATGGGTAAGCAAAAACCGCAGCTGAGTCTCCATTTCAGGAGTTATTCTAAGTAAGAAATATTTACTTGAGGTCCTAATGCCATATATATGAGAAATATCTGAAAATTCATAACACCCGAATGAACCTGGATTCAACACTAAATCCTTCCATATAGCTCGAAACACAGGAATATGAACTAAATCCTGTAAAAGTCGAACTAAATCCCTCCCGATACTCAAGCACAAATGGAACTGCTCTCTCAACATTCTAACACAAAACGAAATCTCCTTCCTCTTTAACTCTATTGATCTCGGACTACGTGGTAGGCGATTATGATCAGCCAACAATCTAAGATATGTGTATAAAGCACTAGAAAGAACAATTGGCTCCTCATCCAATATCAGATCCCATTTGGACATGATCAGACTAACCATCTCATAGCTCAACCACAAATTTCCATCACTAAAATCCCCACCAACAATTTGCCTCAAAAGGGAAACTAAAAGACCATCAAAACCAATGCCAGAAACATCAATCATTAAAGAAGTAACCCAAATCAACTGAACTCTAGGAGACTCCAACATCTTTGAATACAACCCATCAACAATTTGCGATAGTAAATTGATAAATAAACAATACCCATCATTGACAATACCATGTAAATACTTAATTTGAGTCTTTGCCAAATTGGGTTCACATAAAACCCCATAAACAATTGCCTTGTTAAGGTTTAAGTACTCTTCGGGTGAAGGGATAGTTAACTTTAAAGGGGGTGTTAATTTAGGTAGAAGAAGGCTATAAGCTTGTCTTAGAGAGGATTCTAACTGATTTGAGGCTTCATGAGGGGCCAAAGTTATCAACTTTGAAGCCATAATTGTGAAAATCGGTGCAATAATAGGATTAGGAAGCATCAAAAACTACAAAAAAGTTGAAAGTTGAAGTGATTAGTAGCAAGAGTACCTCGTTGTTTGTTTTGATGAAGAATGTGCTCATAGAAAGGGTTCGACATGACGATTCGCCGCCAATTTTGGCGGTGATTGGTGTTTGTATAGACGGTGAAACGAGAGAATTCAAGCCGAAATATTTAGGATTTTCTTGGCGGTTATAATGCAGAAACTCGAGTTTATGATTTTGGTAAAGAAAATCAGTTTGATTTAAGGTTTTTTTTTTTTGACTCGAGTTTTAGGGTAATCGGGCTAAATCATCAAGTATTTTTTTTTTTTTTAAAAGGAGGTTAATTAATTAATTAAAAAGTACCAACCAAACAATACAGTTTCTAGCCCTGATCATCAAAAACAAAAATATTTCATGTTGGCCTAAACCAATTAAAAATATACAATTTGAAGAATGGTAGGATCAAAGCTGTTTCTTACAAAGATCATATTAACTACATTAAGATTATCATGTTTCTTACAAAGTTCATATTAACTACATTAAGATTATCCTGTGCATACTTCGCCAGCTTGCCTACCACCTTGTTGAGCCTCCTATCCTCTACTGAATCTGAGAAGGTGAACATAGACCTAGTAGCTCCCTACAATCATGGAATAAATTTGCCAAATCATCAAGTATTCAATTGCGCCTTCCTAGTTTTATTTCATTCACATTCGAACCCTTTTAACAGACGATAAAATTATATTTTTATGTAATCATGAAAAAAAAAGAGTTGGAATATAGCTTAGTGGATGTCCAGTACCTCAAATTGAGGTCAAATTGACATTATAGTAAATACATCAAAATTTTAGATGACATTATAGTAAATAAATCAATACTTATTTATGATAATGTCACGAAAAAGTTGAACGTATTTATGATTGTGTCGTTTGAGATGTTTCATAGACACCTCAATTTGAGGTATTAGGCATTTCCCGGCTTCAAAGATAAACACCATTTAAAAGTGAAATTTTAATAAAATAAAATAGTTTTTGCGCTTAATTTTCTAAAACTTTGATGTTTTACTTTTCGGACTTAAAAGACAAGTTTTAGTGGTGAAGATACCGAATCAATCTCTAATACGAGTAACAAAAACATTTTCTTTGTGATACTTTTAATCCTTCATAGGAGTTATCAATTATTATTTCTAAAGCTTGAATAAAACGATGAATAAAAAAGGAAAAAAAATCTGAAAAATTAAAAAATTGATTTTTTTTTTCTATTTTCTGATTTTTTTATTAAAAAAATTCTGAATTTTTTTGAATTTTTTTTTAATTTTTTTTTTAAAAAAAGTAACGGTCAAACTAACAAATTTAGCAATTGGATTACAATTTAATTAGTTTAGGGTTATTTGGTCGAATTTTTAAGTTTGAGAGTTACCGTGTAAATTTTGCAAGAGTTAAGGGTTATCAGGTAGAATTTCCCTTTTAAATATACCTTTTGCATAGAATTTATCGTATCTCCAAATCTATAAATAAAACTATTTATAATAAAGCTGAAGAAGCTGACATTAGTTTTTATATGATTGTCAACTTAAAATTTAATTTTTATTGCATTTTTTATATGTGAAAAAATTGATCACATCATTATATTGACAGGGTGTCGCAACCCGTCAAAAATAACCTAAATATCAAACTAATGTAGCAGTGATAAGTAGGGTTGAATCCACAGACAAGCAATTTAATTTCTTTTATTACTAAAAAGTATGAACTATGTAAAGGGCCTTTGTGATTGAATTATCCTAAATAACTAATAACTAAAAAACAGAAAATAAAGATTGAATTTTTATAAGATTAAACTGAAAATAATTGAATTCCAATGTTCAATAATTCATTAACAAACTCTAACCAAGATCTAACAGGCTTTCGTAATTTATTAGATCTACAGATTTACATAACAGGCTTTCGCTATTTATTAAATAAATCCGCCTAAAATCTTAAGTCTTAATGAAGTTTTCACCTTTCAGCTATCGACTAGATTATTACTCAAATTTATATGTTCAAAACAGATTTTAGGGAATTAAAACTTGTCATGAATTAAAGAACAAAAGATTCAATTAATCTAATCATTCAAACATAAATTTCCCAAACCCTAGATCTAAAAGACTACTCACACATGTTTGAAAGAATAAAAGAAATAAACATGATCATAATAAAAAGCATAAATAAAATAAATAAGAAAGAAATAATACCAGAATTGGAAAAAGATTGAATCTTTAATTAACTTGAATTGAATTGAATTTAATGTGTTTTTACAATAAAAGAGAGAGAAAGAAAACCCTAAAAACAGAAAGAAAACCTAAAGAAAAGCATGAGGAGTTACAAGGGATTCTAATAGGTATTTATAGGCAAACTGGGCTTAAACGGAGCCTCGAACACCGGCCCCGGTACAGGGTACATGCACCCCGGTACCGGGGTTGTCGCTGGAATCAGGTTCGCTATTTTTGGAAAATGTCGAGTGAAAAGCTGTGCAGAGACCCCGGTCCGGGGTACATGTACCCCGGTCCGGGGCCGATGCTGGGGGAACTTTGGCTTCAAAGCAAAGGAGAGAAGAAAGGGCAGCAACCACCCCGGTACCGGGGTACATGTACCCCGGTCGGGGTGCATGAACCCCGGTAAAGCTTGCACAGACCCCGGTACCGGGGTACATGCTGGGGGTCTGATATGATGCCCTGACTTCGAACACCCATAACTCCTTCGTTTCAAGTCGGAATTGAGCTTATGACCTACTGTTGGAAAGATCTTTGAATCTAGTTTCCAACGCCGCTAGAATCGCTTAAATCCGATATTCATAGCTCTAGTTATGTCCAAAAGAGTGAGAGGTGGTCAAAATCATTCGAACCGAATCGAACAATTGCAAGCCAATTCTTCACTAATTGCCATCAGAACCTCTCCAACACTCACCGTGACATCATAGTGCTTCTCCTTTGCCTAGATTGGTGTACTTTGATGGTTTTTGTCCCATTTAGAGCATCTTCTATCAAAAACCTGTCAAAAACATGGAAAAGACACAAAACACTCCAAACCGACTTATTAACGGCAAAACGGCTCCTAAGAGCACGGTTAGCACAATAAAACCATACAAAATAAGGAGGAAAAACATATACTAAACCAAATTATCAATAAGAAAAGTTTTTTTAATGGTAAAAAGATATTGTTTTTAGTTCTACTAAAAATAGAAAGATGCTATTCTTTTCATCTTTTTTTTTTTTAAATACCTTGCAATTATCTCTTCCGCATTTTTTTGTTTGGGTGGGGGGGACAATTTGCAATGCTAACTTTAGGGTTGATATCTCAAAATAATCTGAGCTGCTTCGTATTATTTTTGTTATCTAAAGCAAACATGAATCGACAAAAGTTTAAATTATTCAATAATAATCAAAAGTATTGATTTTGGAAGATATGTAAATCTGGGCATTGTTCATGTAAATTTTTCAAAAATTAATAATTTTTGTTGAGTTGCATAATTCTAAACACACAAAAAAGATCATATATGTTACATTCATAAACAACAATAACTTTATATTTTTGTATCAATTTATTTAGGCTCCCTTCTCAAAGTAATTTGAAGTTTATTTTAAGGTAATTTCACAACCATTTTGTATAAAATCCGTGCAAAGAAACTAACCTAATTGTAAACATTTTTTAGGTAACTTTGCAACTATTTTGAGTAAAATCCATGCATAGTATAAGAAACTAACCTAATTGTAAACATTATTTGGTCCTTTAAAACAGGACAATGTCCAAACAAATTTAATTACACATGGATAACAATTGCAGATGTTAGAAAACCAGAAAACTACTTTCATTTAACCAGAATTTACAAGGCAGCTGCGGTCAACAATAGCCAGCAACCTACAATGAATATACAATTATGCATTTCTCACCCTCAATCCTCGCACATCTTACACTTCTTTTTAAAAGAAAAAAAAAAAGAAAAGAAAAAAGAAAGCTACAATCAAATTACATGAATCAGATTTGAAGAGAGAGGGGGGCTAGAAAAAGAATCAAAAGAAAAAAAAAAAAAAAAAAAACTGCACCTCTGCATCTGGACCTTTAATATTAGTCCGAGATTCATAGCTTCTTAGATCAGCAAAAAATTGCAGAAAAGAACAGAACAGTAGGAGAGAACTGGAAAAAAATGATCTCTGGGAGTATGGTTATCACTTTTAAGAGATTAATGAATCAAGGTCACCTTCAACTCCACCACTCGCCTTATCAGCTGTGCGGACATTGTAGCGCTCATATACTCTCGCTCGATTTTCTGACCACCACTGTTCTGCTTGTTTTTCACTAAACCTTTTACGACTGAGATAAACAGGGAAAACAAACAAAAATATATGATATCAAACTGTTGATAAGGATTAAGAACATGATATACAAACATATGTACAAAGAGGAAACTATTTTTTGAAGATAAGTTTTATTGAAATGAAATTGACACAACTTGGACAGAAGATAAAAGTAGTAGAGAAGAATATGCTCACCTAAATCGAACTCTCTTTAGATCCTTGATGCCCCCTGGTAAGGAAACAAATGTAATATATACACCAGGCTCATCCTGCTCAACCCATTCATTCTCTGGACGAGGTTGACTTTCTCGAGTTCTATTCCCATGTCTTGTTGCCTCTGAACTAACTACTCTACTTTGAACAGAACTACGGCTACTAGGGGTGTCTGAACCATTTGCATGCACCAGACCATTTAAACCATTTGAATCTGATAGAAGGCTGGGAACCTGTTCATTACCCAGGTCAATTGACGAATTTGTGACATCAGCAAAAGTAGGGGTTGAAGACAGTGATGGAAATGAAGGAGATTTGCTGGTTCGAGCAGTTCCAACAGGCAGCCTTTCAGCCATCTCTTTGAGCTGTTTGAATAGCAAGAAAGATACAAAACTCATCAATGCAAATTTAAATATACAATCACTAAGTAATAGCTACAGTAACTATCATAGTTCTCGTAAAAGGAAAAGCTTGTGGGATTTTATTTTGTGAAGCTGTCTTTTGTATTTGGATGCAAAGGGATTGTAAAATCTTTGGAGTTTCTTTGAGCAACTCTGCTACTGTTATTAATGAAAGCATTTTAAGAGCTGTTTGCACAGAGCTTCTGATCAAATTAGGAGGTTGTATTTGAGTTAATTTCTATTTGGTGTCTGCTATTGTTTGGGGTCAGTTGCTTCTGAGGAGCTGTGTGTTCTGCTGGTGCACAGGTGACTTTGTTGTGCTTCAAATGAGTAGTTGAGGGCTTGAGTAGATCAGTTGCTTCAAAATGTGTGAGGTTACTGCATCAAAATGGGTCCTGGAGTGGTGCTTTCTGCTTTGGTAGTTCTGCTCTTCCTAACAGCCTGCTTTGGCTACTGTCCTGGACCCCTAGTCTGAAGTTAGAGCAGGTTAGGTGTAGAGGTTGAGTTCTGTTCTGGGAAGATACTGTGCTACTGTTTTCATCTCTCTTGGGGGTTCTTTCTTGGGACAGCAGCTGAGGAGGGGTGACTAAGTTTTTCAGCTAATGGTGCTACTGTTTCTTGGGATAGTAGCTGGGCAGTGTTATTTTGGTTGTTGTTGGGGCTGCCTTTGTTGCTTGGTTTTCTTAGTTAATTGTTCTTTACACTTTAACTTAATTTTGGTCTTATTGTGTGCTCTTGTTGTGTTGAGGTGGATGTGCAAAATTTGTCCCCCCACACCCCCAAGAAAAAAAATCTTTGTGAACTTGGTTTTTTATTTTTTGTGGTTGGTTTTATTTGTTTTTTCCCATAAGTAGGGTCGGCTACATGAACCAAAGTGATTATTCTTTCTTTGGTAATTTATAATAATAATAAAATAAAAAACCTATCATAGTCCTCCATGGTTTGAAGATCACAAGTGTGTCACACGAGAGTCCTTAAGTGATGCCTCAGGGACTTTTACAAGGTAACCTGTGATCCAAACACAGTGCGAAGATTTTTTAAAAAAAGGGAAGATATAACAAAAGGCACCTGTGCAGTTAGTGATTTGATCACTTCCTTAGCTGCTTTGCATTTTGCAGTCTCTTCACCTGCTATTGCTACCGCCTCTGTTAGTTGTTTCTTGGTCTTTTCCAATTCAACTTCTTGAAGCTGAGTTTGACGAGTGAGACTTTCCACCTGTAAGAAAGGAACAATGTATATAATGTTCAAATTGACAATAGGGTCAATAGCTGCAAAATATGATGCACAATATAATTGGTTACTTAAAAGACAGCTTTTAGTCACACGTAACTCTTATAATCCAAATGACTTTGTTTTTGCAGACTTGCTGATAACTTTACATCATTTTCATGAAAAATCTATTTACACTCCTTCAAAAATCCACATATTTAAATATAAAAAAAGGAAATTTTTAAGAGAATTGTGCTATATCTTTAAAATGGAAATATATTGTATCTGAATTAATGTAAGCAAAAAGTTGTTCCCTAGACTCCTAGCAGGTGTATAAAAGAAAAATTCCAAGAGAAACAATATATCCATTACTGGTATAAAAAAGGAAGTCATATTTGACCTTGACCCTATTTTTCAAAAATGATTACTTCTTACTTGTATAAGTCCACAAATTAAAAAAAAAAAAAAAAACATGTTTTGAAATTTCCTGCCCGAATTCAGTATCTATTTACATCATTAACTGAGCACAGATACCAATCAAACAACTGAGCTCAGCTAACTAGTCATTAACAAGCATAATATTTCACCAATTAACACTATTTCCTAGAAAAGAACCTAACATTATTTTTCACAAAACTAATAATGTCTGATGTGAAGGGATGAATCTTAGCCAAACAAGTAGCAGAGAACAAACAGCCATGCGGGTAAGCAAATCTCCATACCTGTGCCTTCAATCGGATGACCTCATCGCTAAGGCCATCATTAGTCATCTTAGCATCATCGGCAGTCAATTTCGGAGACATAAGTCCTGACAGTGTTGGGTTAGGTGTTGTTGAGCGAGGTGGACTCGGCCGTCTAGAAGTTGGTGATGTTGCTCGTGAGACTATTCTGGATCCTGGAACTGAAGCGGAGAAAAATTTCTTCGAAGACCCAAACACGGGATTGAAAGATTTAGATATATTAGCTCCCCATTGTGAACCACCATTCGGTATAGGTGATGCACGACTGCTATCATATTCAAATTTCTTATTTTTCTTGGATCGACCTTCCAACGCGTCCATTGAAGAGTATCTTGCAAGCTGACCACGGGATCCAGAATCAAGCTTTTCCTCTCTCTCATTTGGTTCAGGTCCCTGATGTACAATTCCTCTTCTACTGGCAGATGAGTGTGTTGAAACATTAGTTGCAACTGCTTTCCTTAGTTTAGAAAGACAATTATCACAGACCCGATAAGGTTTGTTTGGATTAGGTGCCATGGAAGCCTTGAGAGACTTCTTACTACTGCAAGAGTGACAAAATAAAAGCCCACAATTGTAACAGTTATGGCGTTTTCTTTTGAAGTTGAATGGCAGACGACATCCAGAACACATTGACTGATCAACACCTGAGACCCACTTATGCAGGCAGATAGCGGCAGTGAAGTTTGTACCACAAGATATACTTCGCACTTGTTTGTCCTTTAGAGCCTGTACTAATGTTGGGGTATTTCGATCTTCGGTATCCCCATGACCTAATCTTCCACTGGCACCCTTCCCCCAAGTGTAAACTTCAGTTCTAGAGGTCAAGGCAGCAACATGATAAGCACCACAAGCCACCTCCTCTACAAAACTTTTCAAGAGTTTTCCTTCCACGCGTGCTGGGAGCTTCCCGTCCTTATGAGGATTGCCTAGCTGGCCATAAACAGGGCTTCCCATAGTATAAACATGACCAGAAGTTGTGAGAGCAACAGTTATGCTATGTCCACAGGCAACCTGACAAAAATTAGGTTCAACAAGAGCTGCAACACATGTAGGCACAAGTTTTGCCTCCTTGTCACCATGCCCAAGTCGACCTTTATCTCCATCACCCCAGGTGAATAGCTTACCTGAAGAGCAGTTACTAGAACCTGAGTTCCCAACCATAACTTCCACCACTGCAGCCGTATGCCAGACACCACAAGCAGCTCGAACTGTGCGAAGACCCTTTAAGGACTCCAATTCTCTGGGTTTTGAGATGCTTTTACGATCTCCATGTCCCAAAGCACCAAATGTGCCATCTCCAAAAGTAAATAACTGCCCAGCAGAGGTCACAACAGCTGTATGCCAGGGTCCACATGAGATGTATGACACATGTATGCCCTCCAATGGACCATTTATTCTTTTTGGGACCCAGTGGCTAACTTCATTCCCGTGCCCAAGAAGGCCAAAATTGAAAGCACCGTCACCCCAAGTGTATAATTCACCGGAAAGAGTAACGGCACAACTATGGTACTCTCCGCACGCTACAAGTTCAATGTTGATATTGCTGAGGGCATCTATGAGTTTTGGATGCGACACATCAGCATCCACCCCATGGCCCAGTCTGCCTCCAGATTCCTGGCCCCATGAAAAAATTTCGCCTTGCTTGGTCACTAAAGCTGCATGTTCTCCACCACAAGCTATGTTCTGGACATCAAGGACTACAGCGGACTCTAATGCCTTAGGCAACAAAGAATCCATCTTGATCCCAACAGAACTACCGATTCTACGCACTCCGCCACCTAGCACACCATCACCTGTGCCTTCTCCCCAGATGAAAACATCACCCAGAGCATCCCCATCATCAATGCCAGAACCTTGACTTGATGAGCTAACAACACTTGATAAACTGACTCTAAAAGTATCTGCACCCGCTCCCTTCATCTGACTATATAAATTATCTGAACCTGATGATATGGAATGGGCAGATAAAGCAGCCGAATCTGGAGGGAAAAATCCTTTAGAAGGCACAGTGAACATCACATCTGAAAATGTTTTGTCCAAAGCATTTTTAGGGGGGCTGTTGTATGGACTATGAAGACGAAGCTGATCACTGCTATCCTGTGTTCAATTAAACAACTCAATCAAACATAGAAAATGGAATGACAAGAAGGAAACAGTGCTTTATTAGTTCTACCTTTTTCCATGTTTATATTACCTTCTGCAAGCTATCTCCACTAACAAAGGGAGATTGTAAAGGAGAGCTTTTTCGCGTGTTGGTCCTAGGACTATTTGCTTCAGATGGAATACCATCACTCCTTGACTCTGTTCTCCATTTCTTTTGATGACTCTTTGAAATCAAAGCTTTGAGACCACTAAACCATACTTCAGCTTCATCTTTGTCCTTGCAAATCTAATAATGAAAAACGATATGAGAATGCTTGAAAAGAAATGATGGCAGAAAGAGGACGGCAAAAAGGAAAATGCCATGTAAGAAAATATGGGAAATTTCTTACCAAGTCCAATGATCTATCACTATATACAAGAGAAAATGACTGATATTCCTTCTCAGGTCGAGGATATCTTTGGAAAATTGGCTGAAAGATATAACTAATTAGTATATAGATGACTTCAAAAAGGAATTGAATTAAAAATAAACACAACACCATGGGAAGATTCCAAATAATCATCAAACAGTTGCTTGTCCCCCCCCCCCCCAAAAAAAAAAAAAAAAAAAAAAACCAAAAAAACCCCCAAAATCAGAGAAGGAAAATTTTGGCGATTGCACATGAAATGCTTATATCTTAATATCACTTTACTGAATATCTAGCTTCTGCAGAAACAGAAAAAGATTGTCAAAAGTTGCTAGTCACGAATAATTCAATAGTTGCTCATTAGTACCTTTATATTCAACCAAAAAAGTACAGACGATGAGTAAGATCAATTTCACTCTTAGGAATACTTTTTTATAATATTTCCTTCAAATTTTGTTTGATTTTCCTTGTTTATACTTTAGCTCCTTTTCTTTCTTGTTTTTGATCTTAATTGTTCTTCATCTTTTTATTTCATTAGTTTAAATTACTTGTTATTGTCTTATTGATTCTTTCATTATCCTTGATCATGTATAGCTTTAGTGAGTAGTCTTTTAGCTAAGGTTGGGTGAAACCCAATCAATTTTTCAATTAATTCAAATGTACTTTGCTGTGAAGTACATGTTTTGGGTTTTTGCTTGAAATTGCTATGTCGTTGATGATTCCATAATGCTGAGCTTTATTATATTCTAGCTTTTTTTTATTAAAAAAAAAAAAAAAATATTTGACTTAGGTGACCTTTACCTGTTTGACTATTATGCTAGAAGTTTGACTTGCCTTTTCCATTGAGGACTTCTGTTGTGCTTACCTTTTCAAAGCTAAATGCCACAAAAAATGGGATTTTAGCAACACTAAACCCTAAAAAAAGGTTTGAGTTGTTTTAAAGTCATTTTCCCCAAACCATGTATCCTTAGTGCCGCATAAGTGCTTCAATGGTTCATGTTTGGTTGAGTTGGACGGCTTGGGCCTCCACCTTAGTGTTCATCTTAATTTGATATTTTCATGTTATTTTTGCTAGTATAGTCCTAAATCCTAATTTCAACCTTGTCTTCCAACTAGTTTACAAGAACTAGAACAAATTTGGGAACAATAACAGGTTATATCCCACAATAAGATCATAAAATTTATGGAAGTGACTTACTGTGCGCTGACCAGATATAATTCTGGAAACATGGCTAAGCTTCAGGTGCTTCTCCTCTTTCCCCGAGAACCATATCAAAACAGATTCATCCTAAAACCAATATTTTCGTCATAAAGGGAACATAATAGGAGCATTTCCAAGTACTAAACGCGAAGATAAATTGAACGGCAGGAAAGATAACATAAACCAAAGTGTATGAAGAGAAAAGCTTACGTTGGATAGCCGGAATGGGCAGAACTTTGGTTTTCCTCTTCTTCCATACTTGAGCAGATAGGCCCCTTTCTTAAGGGCAGTAATTGCCTGCAGTGGATCCAGCGAATAACATATAAATGGACTTAATGTACAAGCTAGGAAGAAGATAGGAATGTAGCTCAAAGAGTCAAAGTGATTGCTGAAATTCTTAAAGGACATTTAATTTGGGTAAGTGTTAACTCTGTCCAGAACGTTTATTTTGAAGTGAAAGAATGATTCATGATCATTTTCAAACTGCAACAAATTCTTATATAAATTATACCCTGATGGCCACTATTCATTCTATAGTAGTGAACAGCAAACGAAGGCTACATACTGACAGCAGCAATTAAGCACCAAGTCTGAGCAGTCTGAGCTGCTTCTTGGCAACCGTGCAGCAAAGTCAATCAAAGTAAAAACCTCAGTCAGCATACAAAATTGGTGATCCACATACAAAGAACAAACTACCTAGGAATTCAGGATCAGCAGTTGTCCAAGCCAATTAGTGTCAGAAACTCATCAGTAAGTTAACAGTATTTTATTACTTTTCAGCATCATAACCTTTCTAATGAAGCCTAAGCAACCCTCTTTGAGAAACACTACCAGTACACAATGCTTCAAAATCTAAAGCCTTGGACTTCTATAGCCATGTATATTACCCAGTAAATCCTTCAATTAATTCAGAAGCAATAAATCACATAACATCCAAATCTGTCTCGGTGTAGAATTAAGTTGGCCAACAGGGATTGAAAACTTCGTCTAAGAAGGCATTATTACGGGCATACATCTACCAGCAAGACCTCAATTCTCTGAACAAGTTACTATTGTGGTCCTCCATTTTACACACCCTCCATTTTACACCGAAAGCCTATGTTACTCGTATTCTTCATCAATCATCTCCAGAGCAAGTTCGTCCAATTGAGACACTTGAGTACAGAACAACCATTGACACTCCCAATTAAATGAAAAACTCTATAATTATCCAATTTTGGGCTTGTAAATTTTCTCTTTGCCTCAACAAAGACACACCTTGCTCCAACCCATGTTCATATGATAAACTTCATCTATCCGGCAGGGATCGGCCCGCGAAAAAAATTGGGGATATTATAGACAATAGGTTTCACTTTCATTACATAGCATTTGATAAACAAGTTTTGAACATTTACTTCTTAAACTAGGTATTTATCCAAAATGTACATAGCCTTACCACTAAACTAGTTCATACAATTAACTAAAGATGCTATTTGGTGATGAGACTCTAGCAATCATGTACGAAGTATAAACAATTGAACAAATTATTACACCACAGGAAAATACTCAATCAATCCAAAAATGAAATTCAAAAAATAAAATCACAAACACTAAAGTATTGAACACACAGTAAGAAATAAAAATTCACCTGCTCAATATCTCTTTCCATAGGACCATTGCGAGTAAGATCTGAAGCCATTCTATCCAACTTTGCAAAAATTCAGCAAAAAAAAAGAATCCCCAATTTTTCTTTGCTCCAAAAAAGTAAATCAGAATCTTAAACTAAACAAAATTAACTCAATCCAAACTCAACTCATCCATTCTCGAAGATATGTAAACATTCCATACGTCAAATTCCACTACCAATACTACTCCTCAATTACATTTTCTCAATCTAAAACCCGTAAAAAAAAGATGCAAAAACAGAAAAACCCATTAACACCCAAATATTTCACTCCACCGAATTATCCAAAGAAATTAAAGGTTCCGCCATGATTGTAGCAGCTTTCTTGAGCTCAAATACACTTGCTAATAGCAGAAATCATATGAATGTACAGAACTCGAAGAAATGAAATCGAAAATGCAAGTGAAGTGATATTATCACGAGACTGTAGAAAGTCAAAGATGCATTGACTTGTAGCGGAAACAAAAGTGAAGCAGCTGAGTTAGTTAATGTTGAAAGAAAGAAAAAATGCAGAGAAATCAGTAAAAAAAAAAAAAGTATGGAGAGAGAAAGAGAGTGGAAAGAGTAAAATGATCTGAAAGAAGTTGCAGAGAGTTCAGAAGACAGAGAGATAGTGATAGATGAGTTTCTTTCTGAAAGAGAGCGATTGAGAAATTATTACTCCAGAAAATAATTCTATTTAAAAAAGAAAAGGAAGTTTAAAGTCATTTAATCATGGTAGTAAATTTTGACATTGTTAATTTAAACTTGTTTAATTTGATATAGGTAATGAAAAACATAGCGATATGTGATCTCATTTGATTCATCTCATTTGAAAAACAAATTGGATGGCACGGACTTTTAGTCCATTTTTTGTTGTGAGAGTAAAAGGAATAGTGAGAAAGTTGGAATGTGATGATGTGAGAGATAGGAAGAAAAGACTTATAAAAATGGAAAGATTAAAATTGTTGCATTTATTTTGAAACTTCCTAAAATATAAATTGTTGCGTTTATTTCGAAACGGAGGTAGTATAATTTTGGGAAATTCCCAGTGGTATACCCGAGCTTTTTCGAAATTTCACTGGCATACCTGAGTTTATTTTAATCCCGGTGGTATACCTGAAATTATGTCTAATTCCCATCCGTTAGATTTAGAAGGTATATTCCGTTAAATGTAATGGAATATACGTATTTTAAGGTTAGATTTAACTTTGGTTAACAATTTTTTTAATTTTCTTTAAAAAAAATAAAATTTAAAACTAGTAATATATTAAGTTAATGGGTTTTTGCAAAAAATAATCCGATTGCCCCCAATTCGCGTTTTTGATTCGCATCGATTTGCGCGTATTGATCTACGTGAAAAAAATAGTCCGCTCTTGGTTTTACGGGTCATTTTTATCCTTACGAGATCCGATTTGAGGTCGGATTTTGCAAAAAATGATCCGATTGCCCTCAATTTGCGTTCCCAATTCGCCTCGTTTTGTGCGCATTGATCTATGTGAAAAATTAGTTCGTTGAAGGTTTTACGAGTCATTTTTACCCTTATGGGATCCGATTTGAGGTCGGATTTTGCAAAAAATGATTCGATTGCCCCCCAATTTGCGTTCCCGATTCGCCTCGTTTTGCGTGCATTGATTTATGTGGAAAAAAAAGTCCACTCTAGGTTTTACAAGTCATTTTTATCCTTAAGGTTTCGATTTGAGGTCGGATTTTACAAAAAATGATCCGATTGCCCCCAATTTGTGATTGTTTTTCCTTTATTTTAATTTTTTTGTTTTTTTTTTCAATTTATTAACCATGGTTAGTGTTTTTAACAATTTGTAAGCAAAAAGGTTACTTTTGGGAATTATGTTTAACATTAGGTACACCTCTGGGATTAAAAAAAACTCGTGTATACCAGTGGGATTTCCAAAAAGTTCGGGTATACCACTAGGAAATTCCCTATAATTTTTTCTTATGTATAATTGGAAATATATTAATATTTAGGAAAAATTCAAACGAATAATCTCAATTATGTGAGGTCTTCTAATATTAATCTCAACTATCTATTATTACCGTATAATTGTTCTACGATATGTGTAACGCCCCAGATTTTGGGCTAGTTTCGTGTTGGTTTGCTAGTGATTAGTTTGTCCCGGTGCATGGTCTAAATTTATTTAGACTATTTTAATTGCTTATGTGTAACCATTTTATTTAATGGTTTAATATTTCTTAATTTTATTTTATTTTAATTAATTAGAATTTTATTATTTAATTTTCTAATTAATTAATTAGTTTTGGGCCAAGTGCAAAATTAATCATGATTAGTCATGAATTAGTGCAAATGGCCCAAGTGAGCATTTAGGCCTTTTTCTTCAAAAGCCCAACCGGCCCTCTTGTGTTTGATGGCAAGCTTTGCCACTTGCTTCATGTTCACACCTTGACTAACCACTATAAATAGAGGAGTTAGTAAGGCTTTAGGAACTTTTGGTTCATTTGCTCATTTAATCATCTTTGCCATCACTTTGTAAAGGCAAACTTTCTCTCCATTTGCTCCATCCTTCACGCCATTTTGGGATTGATGAACACCAAAATTGTTCATCATCTTTTCTAAACCCATACTTAAAGATCCTTCACCCATTAATCTTTAAGTATTAAAACATATTTTAAACCCCAACAATTTCATTCAAGATCACTAGTTCGGGGTGGTTTTGGGTTCGTGTTCTTGCTTCAAGTAGTGGTGCTTGTGGCTGGTGGGTGGCCGTGCAAAGGGCTGCTGGGCAGCCGTGTTTTCTGCCTTTGGAGGCCGTGTGGGGCAGCAGTGGTGGGGGCTGGTTCGTGGCTGGTCCAGGACCGGACGTGGTGGTGGTTCGTGATGGTGCAAGCCTTGTTCGTATGCCATGTCGTGTGCGTGATGGTGCGTGGGTTTTCGCCGTACAAGACTTGTTCCGGGCAGCAACTTTTTATGTTGAATTAGTGTGTTAATCTTGATTAAGGTAACATGCTTTCTCAACCTATTTGGTATACTATGTTTATAGTATGAATTAAATGCATGTTTGGGTTGATTGTTGATGAATATCCATGATTTTATGTATGATTTTATAATCTGATTTTTATGTGTTTACATGATGTTTTAGTGATGGTTTTGATGATTTTATGTTTGAATATATGTTATTTTATGATCATGATTATTATGTTAAAGTTTGATGAATTTTGGATAAGATTAAGTGGTAGTATTCAAGTATTTCATGAGGTTATGCGTGTGGTGATGAATGTGTTGGATGAGTTCTTGGTTGAAGATCTTGAATCTTGATTGAGTTCTTGGTTGAAGATCTTGAATCTTGAATGAGTTCTTTATGAATCTTTAATGAGTTCTTTGAGTTCTTTATGAGTTCTTGATGAGTTCTTTGAGTTCTTAATTGAATCTTGAAAGTTAAAGAAATTGATTTAAAGAATAAAGAAAGTTAAAGAATGTGTTTAATTCGATTAAAGAATGGTTAGAAGTTGATGAATTATGATTGGTTAGACTCAAGATTAAGGCTAGAGGCAGTTCTTGAGAATAACTTCGGTATTTTAACTAGTTAATTTCGAGAATCAAGGCTAGAGGCAATTCTTGAACTTAATTTAGTTAAGTTGGATAATAATGATGATAAAAAGATTAAGATGATTAAATAAATTGATTAATTATGATTAGCTTGATTTCATTTTTAGACGCCTGATACTTTGAGTAAGATTCATTGTATTCGGGTTAAGACGTTGCCCCTATTCCATCCGCGGTATTGGGATAGTTGGAGTCATACTATGTGATCTTTGTGAATTTCCAGTAAGATTGGTTTCACGGGACATGGATTTCCAGTAAGATTGGTTTCATGGGGTTTGGGAGTAAGATTCTCAAATCCGAGCATAGTATAAAGTTCGGATGCGTAAGATGCGTCCGTACGAGCACAGTCCGGTCTAAAATATGAATGATTGCGCCAAAGATAGTTGATTAGGATGATTTGAGTCGAGTTCACGTTGGGTTGATCTTGCACTTTGATCTATTGACCTGATATTGTTTATTTGATTTGTGCTATGTACATGTGTATTCCCATTAGGGTGAGTCAGTTATGTTACTCGCCACTGATGGTGGACTGTTGTATATTTTCAGGTATTTCTGGTGATGATACTCTTGCTTAGCTTTGGGTTGGGCGAGCGACGTTGTTATTACTATTATCTGTTGTATTTACTGTTTTCCGTTGTTTTAGATAGTGATGGAGTTATATAGATTTTACACGTTGTTGAGTGGACTTTTATATGTTGTTTTAGACTCCGATGTGTGGTTGGAGTTACTTGTATTTTTAGTATTTCTAGTTTGATTTTTGGACTAGTATAGGTACAAACTTGTGGGTATTTGTACTTTTGAGGTTCGATAATAATATTTGAGGAATTAGTTTTATTTCTTAAGTATTTTAAGTTGTAGTTCCTAACTATTCGACTCGTCGGTTTCTTCCGCGCCGATTTAAGCGAGTCGGGTCGTTACAATATGAGTCCATTGACTTAGTTAATCTATTGTAACAATTCACTAATTCAAAAGCTAATCGTTATTTTTCCCCTGCCCCTACTTATTGTACTTGAATATATCTTCCTCCCTTTCTGCAAAGCAAATCAGAGCCGGACATTAGTTAGTATAGACTAATATGGTAAAACAACACCTACAGTTTGGATTATATTGTAATAATCGATAGTTGGATTAATATTGGAAGACCTCCAATAGTTAGGATTATTCGTATAAATTTTTCCTAATATTTAAAGTTATGTTTCGGGAGATGTGGAAAAACAAATGGAGAAATTAAATATGGGCAGAGGGAGTGAGTAAATCTTAGTTAATTTTTTTTTTGTAACAAAAAATTTTAAGTTTGTAATTGGATTAGACTATAAAATCAAGTTAGTTTGTTTAGTTGTGCGATTCCAAAATTGAATTACGTCAAAGTACAAATAACACATGGAATTTAATTACGGGATGTTTAGTGAAGAGATGATTGAGACATGTAGAGAGGTTTAGAGTAATTTTAGAATTTTGATAAGTCAAAACTCTAAAAGGAATGTTTGGTGAAATAGAGTTTTAAAAACTCTCAAAATGTACATGGAGCTTTTTCATTCGAGGATTGAGTCATTTTACATTATTTAGAAGTAAAACTCTAATCAATTAGTTAAGTGTTAACACAAAACAACTTTTCAAATCAAATCCTCTGAACACAATAAGTAAAATATTTATCAACAAATTCTAATAACTAAACTCTATTTACTAAACAGGCGTTAGGGCCTACACATTTTCAAATGCCCTCGACGTGATCACAAGATTTCTAATACTGTACTTTTTTAACAATAACATTTATGTTTACTAAAGAGATATGGTACGTTACATTACATGAAATAAAACTACATGTAGATAAAATTGATCATCGACTAATGTGTAAGACGTGGTGGTTTTCTCATTTACAGGTTTGACTAGGTAATCTTCCTCATTCTTTATGATACTCCTATCATTTTAAGTGGTAAGAGCTAGTATCCCAGAAGTGACGCCTGGAGTTCGAATCTTACCTCCAACGTTGTTAGGGTTTCAAGGCCCTGAGATAGGTATAATACTTGACAGTTATCAATGTAATTAAAAATATTTGGAAACTCTCTTTGGGAATTTATAACATTATTCAAGACATCAAACAAGACCTTATTAAATTTAATGTTGTGGATATTTCTCATTGATTTAGAGAAGTAAACCAGACAGCTGACTATCTAGCCCACATGAGCCATAATTATCCTATTTTCATTTGCTGGTTTCACTCTCCCTTTGCAGCTCTTTCTGTCATCTTAAGGAAAGATGCGCTAAGCTACCCTTTTGAAAGAGAGTAGTCAGTTTTTCTTCATCTAATAGAAATAAATATAAAGTTCATTTGTTGAAGATTGAGTGGCTACATAAGTCAAGCATTTGAATACATACAAGTATTGTGACGACCCGACTCGCTTAAACCGGCGCAGAAGAAACCGACGAGTCGAATAGTCAGATCTAACAAACTAAAAATACTTAAAAATTAAAACAAAACTTCAAAAGTATATATTTACTAAACCAAAAGTACAATACCCACAAGATTGTACATATCTAATCCCAAATGTCATACAACTACTACTATCAAATGTAAACTCCAAATATATGTCAGAGTTATAGAAAACTATACAAGTACTACTACTATAGTTCAATACTAGAAAATATCGTAAAACAATAACATAAAAGCTATGTAACAACGGCACTCGCCCAACTCAAAGCTAAGCAAGGACCTCATCATCAGAGTTACCTGAAAAACAACAACAGTCCACCGTCAGTGGCGAGTAACATAACCGTCCCACCCTAACGGGGATACACACGAACATAGCACAAACCAAACAACCAAATCAAACAAACCAACATACATCAATCCATACGACACATCATGCCATACTATCAACAATGAATAACAACAATTAATCATGCTGACTCGACTAACTTGACCATTAATTAACAAATCTTAACTTTGGCGCAATCATTCACATACTAAACCGGACTATGCACGTACGAACGCATCTTACGCGATCGAACTTTCTACTATGTCAGGATTGAGAATCTTACTCCCAAATCCCATGAAACCAATCTTACTGGAAATCCATATCCGAAGACAACATAGTAAGACCACCAACTATCCCAATACTGCGGATAGGATAGGGGCAACGTCTTAACCCAAAAACAAAGAATCTTACTCTAAGTTTTAGGCGTCTAGTAGCGAAATCAAGCTAATCTTTACTTTAAATCGAAGTTTACATTCTTAGTTAATTCTTAAGTTGCATCTTACGCCTTGACTTAAGAAATAACATGTAAACCAACAAACTTAGAACCTCAAACATCAATCTTTAACCTTTTCTTTAACTTTCTTTAATTACTACTAACTTTCTTTAAATTTAAAGACTCAACCAAGAACTCATAAAGAACTCATAAAGAACTCATCCAAGATTCAAGATCTTCAATCAAGAACTCAATCAAGACTCAAGAACTTCAACCAAGAACTCATTTAAGATTCAAGAACTCATCCCAAACTTCATCAAAATACACGCATGATACAACATGTTCAAATAACAAATTCATCAACTTCCTAATATCCAAAATTCATCAAACTTGAACATGAATAACACAAAACATAATACTAACTTACCAATCATGAAATATACATATTCAAATAGAAATCATCATAAAACCATCCAAAAATTCGGATTATAACACATACATAAATATGGTTATAAAACACCAAAATAGTCTAATCTAATCATTTAATCTATACTATGATACATAGTATACCAATTAGATTGAGAAAGTATGTTACCTTATTAAGGATCACACACAAATTCAACACAACTTGCAGACCGGAATCGAACCACACGGCTTCAACCAATTCGGACCACACGGCACACCCACACGGCTAACACACGGCCTGCACACGGTTGCACACAGCTTGCACACGAGCACCAACTGCACCACCGTCCTCAACACGAGCCACACGACGGTCCACCTTTGAACACGGCCCTGGCTGCCACCACGAACACGGCCACCACACGGCCAGACCACGAGCACGGACCTGCTGCACGGCCACACTTGCACACACGGCTTCCCACGAACCAACCCAAACACGTAACAACCCGGAACCCAACCTAAGCTAATGATCTTGATCACAAAAGATGAAGATTAATGGAGGTTTAATCACTTAAAGATCAATGGAATATGAATCTTTAAGTTTTGGGTTTAAAAAGTTGATGAACAATTGATGGGCAATGAAGGCCAAAAATGGCGTGTGAAGGAGAGCAAATGGGAGGGAGTTTTTGTGTTTAAACTTTTTGATGAGCAAGTGTTAAGATGGCAAATGAGCAAAATGATCTCAAGGCCTCACTAACTACTTCTATTTATAGAAGTTAGTTAGGTGTGAAAACAAGGCAAGTGGCAAAACTTTGTCATGCACAAGGAGGGGGCCGGCTATTACAAGGCCAAAATGGGCTTTTGGTGATTAATTGGGCTAATTACAAACTTGCATGACTAATCATGCTTAAATCGATTTAGCCCAAAAAAATATTAAATAATTAATTAGAAAATTAAATAATAAAAATTCTAATTAATTAAATAATAATTAAAATAAATAATAATCAATCATAATTAAATACTTCGAATTTAATCGAAATTATTCACATAAAATAAAATAAATAGTCCAAAATAAATTTTAAACCATACATAAAATCACATAAATACAAATAAACATACGACAGAAATACCAATAAAATCAGGGTCGTTACAAGTATAGTACCAAATTAATATTGTATTGTGTATCTCAACATATATTAAATTCTTTTTTTTTAGACATAAACGTATACAGACCCCACTCATGCCCCCTACCTCAAGAAATAGGAGGGTCCGGTCCTGTGACATCTTGTATATAGGGTGAGGAGTTCAACCACCTCAGCTCTTCTTTACCTCCTTAAAATGAGTTTCATAATCTTTAAAATGTAAAATAAATATGGGTAATTGGGTATGTAATTGCATTTCTTTAAATTAAAAAAAAAATGAAAAAGAAAAGGTATTAAAGTGGTCCAAATGCTTCACTACTTTCAAGCAAGAATTGTGTCCTCTTTTATGAAAGAAAGAAAGAAAGAAAGAAAAGTGGAGTAGCCTTTTTATAATATCCCCCATTGAGTTGCATAATGCATTCTAATAATGAAATAAAAAAATTTGGACCAAACTTTTTCATGCACTTAAATCCACATTGACAAACATACCAACGTGGGGTGGCAACTCACAAGCTATATACAAGTCCCTACTTACATTACAACTATAAAAATATAATCCCCACGCACGCAATTATATTAGGTCTAATCCCTAAATAATGAGGAGATTAATTAGCTTTGTCCTAATTATGAGAATAATTATCATTTACTTACATAAATTTTTTTTCGTCCTTACTAAAAAAATATGTTTCTCAGTAAAATAGGGTGTGTTTACTAGCTTTGTCCTAATTAAATGCCTTTTAAAAAAATTAAATAATTTCTATTAGTCTATCATATTTTAAATTTTAATTAGCATTTTTTTAATAACTCATACTTCTAAAGTAGTATAATTTTCAAATTTCATAAAGTTGAAAATCATATTATCTAGTTTCTATAAAAGAAAGACTTTACCGGCACAATCTCTCTCCTTCTTTCAATTTGATACATGATAATTAAAAAAAAAATCATCATTGTGAAATAGAAATAAGTTGAGATAAATTAATTTTCAAAAATATATCGCACTCATTGTGTGTATATGTCTTCACAAATCAAATGAGATAAATACTAAGCGAGTGATTCCGCAACCAAACCTTAGCGATACTATTAGTAAAATAGGAAATGAAGATTTCATTGATGTTTTAGATATGAGATTCTTTTATTTTTATTCTAATTGTATAGTGTTGTTTGGCTTATAAATAATATTATTAATCTTGTATTCTTGTCTGTTGAGTGTAGATTATAAAATTAAATACTCCCTCTGTATCGATTTATTTGTAACATTTCTAAATAAAGGCTGTCACACAATAATTACAACAATTCATATCTTCCTAAATTTATTAAAATGTTAGACCAAAAAATGACAAAAATACTCCTAACATAAAAACTTAATCAACCATTGTACCCACCTAAATCTTAAGCATTGTCCGAAAGTATTACGCATCATTTTTTCTCTCATACTTTTACAATTTCTAATTGCCGTACTTTGCTAGTGAAAGATCCATGCACATAAATTTTTTTCATTGTCATTTTTTTTTTTCTATGCAAAGAAATATACGCAAATCATGATCATTTACTCGGTAAAAATAATAGAATAATATCTTTTCTGTTCAAATGTATCATTTGCTCAGTAATACTGTAGTTTATAATATGCTTAAAATGGTATTTACCTGTTTGAAAAGTAACACAAAACTTAATCATATCATAAATATAAACCGAATATAATGCAGATAACAAAACAGAAGAAACTGAAGATTACAATGTAGAACTTTCTGATACATAACAACATTATATTAGTTGGTCTTTAAACCAGCACAATCAGATTAATTTACACATTCTATAGACAAAAGCCTGGGGTAGATCAGATGAGTCCTCAAAGACAAAACTGATCAAACAATGTTGCCCAAAATTAAAACTTGATCTCTAAATGCCGCTAAAACCCCATCAGAAGAGGGGAAGAAGAAGAAGAAAGAGAGAATGAAATGGGGACGAGCTTTGACGGAGATGCAAAGCAATGTCATCGTACCCATATAAACTTCTAACCAAACTGTACAACCCGCCAATTAACTTTCCTGGGGTGCATTCACTTTCATCGCATCTGGATGGCACGCTTGTTTGCACTGCAATTCTTATGGGGTTTAAACTAGGTTCTTCCATGTCTGACATTTTAGAGTACTTAGTCCACAGAGGAGCTAGTTTCAGCAGTTTCATCTTCACTAAAACTAGACGGCAATTCTGTAGATCTGCAAATAAGAAAAGACGGATGTTGTCTGAGTTGGTTGCAGATTGAAACCTTTTTTTTTTAATTTGATAATGGGTGAAATATTAGGCCTTGAACCGGGCCGTAGTGCAGGTCACCCGGCCCAATTTAGCCAACACATGTATCTGTGAAGGGGATAAGGAATTTAGGCTCCATTTACAAAGGGGTAAAGCAATTTCCCATAAAGAAAATTCCTCTAATTTCAATTTTACATTGTTAGTGTAAAATCATTTTCCACAAGAATAAAATATACAGTACCTTATAATGATGGAAAACATTTCCCCTTTAAAATAAAGAAAACCACTTTCTCTTTCATTTTTTTATTTTCCATCATTTTTCTTGCATGATAATAAACAAAAGACAAGTTATTTTGCAGTTGTATTTTCCATTGTATATTGGTTTCCATGAAAATGCCATAATGACAAATTAAACAAAGAGATTGTTTTTTACTCACCCTCTTATCTGCCTAGACCACTGGGACGGCTCTTGAAATGATTGTCTGATAGCATATTCTTGCTGCAGAAACTCCTCTCTTCCTTTCTTGCCAGCCTAAAGAAGCATATAGAAAAACATGGATCACATACAAGACAAGAACAAATTCACATAGTCGAACAAGATAATGTTGATGACAGAAACTCACTCTCAGCTCATTGGTCGGACGCATCTTGAATCTGGCTGAATCGTGATGTTCACCTATAGCTCTTCTGTCTGCATAAATCTCTTCATCCTGTCATTACTCAAAATATTTCAATCACAATCTAGAGAACATATTAATCACAATTTGAAAATGATTCAATAATGAGAGGCATGTGTGGTTATGATCAGACCTTCATTATCCTGCTAGGTGGTAGTCCATCATCATTATACATGGGGTCCTTGTGCCTAACTGGTACAGCAATAGATTTGGAATCCAACCGTTCCCGTCTGCGACCGGCCACAGGAAACCCATTATCGTAATTATGCCACATAGGCTCTTCTGGTTCGCTAGTTACTTTACCACAATAGGAATCTGATCCCGTGCCTGGTAGACCATGCTTATGCGGGATATTGTGGTTAGCACTGCTATCAAAATCTGAGGGTTCTCTAGCAGCATAGAAATCATAAAACGAGGACTTCTTGGCAGGAACACGGCCATGATTAGAAAAAGGTGACTTCTGTTTAGGTTGGCGGTAAGAGAAACTGCCTGGGTCTGACTTATGCAAGGTACTGTCAGTGGGAACCACATATTTTTCCTGATTTCGTATCTGCAAACAATAAACCAGTCAGTCTGGATTTAGAAGTAAATTTCAATATCCATAAAAACTTTGCGATGCCAACCCACACATATAGGGCAGGGGGAAGATCAAACATTCATATAGATCAATAAGCTTAACCACTCCTGATTATTGATATGTGTTGATGAACTTTGGCAATCTAAAAAACATTCGCAGCACGGTAAAAACAAAAAGGCAGGAGTGGTCAATATCTTTGAATCTGTAAAAACCTCCATCGTTGTGAGTAAATCAGGACAGAGAGTAATTTCTTTCAATCAATATAAACTGAGATTATGAATCTTATGCTACTGTGGTTCTTTACATGCACAGTACAGCTCAAAAGAATACTGGTGATGCTGAGGAACCATAAAGTTGCGGGGGAATTTGACAAGTGAATCACTAGAAAGCAGAAGGGGCAGAACCCACACTACATATAATGTAGAATCCTTTATTACAAAAGGATCAAATGAAGCATATTCAATTATTCATATATCAACAATGAGCAGCAAACACATAATTCAACAACAGAATTTTCAGGAATACTTCCCAACTTTCATACGGAAAAAAGAAAGAACCAGCTTAGAATAATTAAAGAGGCAGCATAATGTACTCTACTCCTCCAACCCACCTGCACTGCAAAGTAAATTGATAGGAAGCATACGTCTAAAAACAGAAGCACAAATTGTGCACTCAGCTGTCCTAATTTCAAACAGTTTGACTCAAACCGACAAATCAATTTAAAATTCCACTTACTTTGCTAAATCCAGGTCGCTTGTGGATGACACCAACGTCAAAAGAGCTAGAGCCAATGTGTTCCGGAACTCCATAAGCATCTGTGACCCCAAGAAAAGGAGCATATCATTTTAGAGTTGAGATGACTTGCAAGTTAATCGCTTATTGGGGTAAAACCACAAATAACAACAAGCGTTTGCCCATAATCTATACCTATATATATATAATAAAGAGGTGTTCCTTTTCAAGGAAGTACACCACCTGTCACTCATCACGTAACATCAACAATTCACAAAGTACCAATTAACAAAACAACTATTGATTTTAATAAGACCTTTGACCTTTTGCAAAGTGATGCAAAGCATTTACTACCTCCCAACCAACTTTTGATTGATATTTTTTAATGTATGCATAACATTATATGTCTTTTAAATATTAAGTAATCATTATTTTTTTTATTTTTTTTTCAAATTTCACAAGTTTGGGAAAAAATCTACATACGAGTGCAATTTAAAAAAAAAAAAAAAAACCGGGGCAACGCCAGCATGAGAATATTAGTTTCAACTTAATAAAGCAATGTACAACACTCAAGAAGATTTACAAAAGACATGCATCAGATTTCAACAACATGAGTCATTATATGAAATCGCAAAAATCATTTGCCCAAATTTTCACCCTCCACATTTCACTAATGCCTCATTATCCCAGGTGACAACACTCGTCCAAGTTTGTTTTGCTCATTCTCTACCTCTCAACTTCCAATTTGTTTGACAATATTGCCACTCCTCAAGCCTCCTTTTTGGTGCATTAATTGGTCTCCATCTCATATGACTACACCACCTTAGTCAATTTTCTCTCATCTTATCCTCTACAGTCGTTACCCCTACCTTCTTCTTGATAACCTCATTTCTTATTTTATCTTGCCTTGTATGCCACTCTTATACCATTATAAATAACTAATCATTATGAAGTAACTTCAGTCAATAATTAAAGCTGACATCTTTTTGCGCCATTTATAACTTCCTGTGTAAGTTGGATGTTTTGAACATACAACTAAGTTGATGCAAGGATGGTAAGGTAGCAGCAGATGCTTAGCAACCAAGGCAGGCTAGACAACTACTATGCTTATTTCTAAGTCAGATAGGATAGTTCATATATATTACTGTTTTAGTAGGAGTCCTACATGAGTTTAATAATCCCTCAAGGATCAGGGTTCACGAGTGGGAAAATAAGTATTTTATCAATTTATCAAAACTTGTGTGACAATCCAATTCAATTTGAGCTTGAATGCTTGCGCTTCAAGTAGCATTGGTTATTCCATTTTATCAACTTGTTTATAATTAAACCCACTTTATTTAATAAGTCCATACGAATACCCTAACCATATCAGTAACTTCTATGATAAGAACTAAAATACATATCTAGCACAATTATATTTAGAAAGTCAAACAGACAATGACCTGCATCTCCTTGCATTCCAAGGTTGCTAATAAACCGAAAAGAATACCATATGGAGAGGATGATGCACTCACCACTATTAGCATTCTTGCTTGGTGATTCAAAAGCGCCTGGAGGAAGCGGATCAAATTCAATCCCAAGGGATGGACCATCCTCCCGATAATGTCTCCCTAGTTGTCTCTTAACTGCAGTTACAGCAGCATTTTCTGTTTGACCTTTTATTTTCAAGTATCCAGAGGGCCCTACACGCTTCCTGTTTTGTGCAATCAACCCGTTTGGTGCCTGAAATTGTGTTGTTTCAGCATCCAAAGAACTCCTTTTAGGAGGGTAAATGCTGCCCTGCAATGCTGAATTACTTTCGGAGGATGTATCATCCATCTCATTTCCATCATCAAGCATCCTCTGCTCATAGTTTATCTCAGCAGCAGGAAAATCGTTGTGACCAAATCTCCGACTTTCAACCTCCCTCAAATCAGCAAGCCTATAATCACCTTGTTTGGTGCTACTGCATGAATCCTGCTTAAGTCCACTACCACGATCTTGTATAACCCCACTTGAAAATTCCTGTCTCACAGATGGGTTTCCCTCACCATTAATGACCTTCTTGTCCTTCAACCTGCGGTGACAAAACCATCCAGAAATCTGCTTCTCAGTCAGACCTAACTTCACTGCAAGGTCAGCTTTCATAGACTCAGTCGGATACTTGTGTTCTGGAATAATCACAAAAGAGAGAGTAAAAAAGATTAAATACTCACAACACATGAACAAAATTTAAATTTGGGAAGGTTAGAAAACCCAAAAAAATACCATTATAAAAATCCTCCAAAGCCTGCAGTTGGGCTGGTGTCTTAAACCGCCTTTTCTTGTTCTTATCCAAAAGCGCTTTATTTTCTTCACATTGAACTTCACCGGATTCTAATACATTGAACAACATGACAATAAGAGTCTAAAAGATAAGCTCTAGTCAAAAGCCAAATGCATGTCAATGAAAACCAGAACTCCCATTCATATTTGAACAATGCTTGATACACACCTTCCATCTAAATGACCTCAAGCCAAAACAAGTATGAAGACAAATTGGCCAAATTCCAAGTTGATAACTATATAGCTAGGTTACCATTTTATGTTATACATATGTTATTGCAACGATAATTAAATCCTTATTTTCCAAAGCAATTGTGACAGGTAACCTGTTCACCACCAAATAGAAGCATAAGCTAATAACCTCAAAAATTTCATCAACCTATGTCTGTTAATTAACACAGATACTTCTACAATTTAACGGGCATATATAGAATTCGGGGCTCACAATAATAAACTTTGTACCTGGGATATTTGAAATTCCGACTTTACATTGACTCTCCGATCTTATCTCTGTAACTTGAGGAGTTGAGGGAACAAGATTCAGAATGTAACCATAAACGCTCCTTAATCATGCAATTTTAATAGTAGGAACCACTTATTTGGAGTAAAACACATTGAACTGATATTCCACACAATCTCTTGTATCACAAAATACCTAATCTAGCAATTAACTTTCAACAAGGTTCCATCTCCAATTTCAATAATAATCAAAACCAAGCTTCTTCTTACCCTTTATGTGAAAGGTCATTATCCTTATGGCAGACACAATAGAAATCACAAAACCCCAAAATGGAGCCACTGAACAGCTAACTCTACCGCTTTTAGAATTGAATTTGAAGTAAAAAAAATTGGGTATCGTCCAAACCCCAGAATGGAGCCATTGAATAGCTAAGAAATTACCGATTGCCGAATAAAAAAAATGAATAAAATAAGCTTCACCCATCAACTTACAGATAACATGATTAAAAGCATAGCAATTACAAACAATTTAACTGTTCGAATACCAAAATAAAATCGTAAAGCAAAAATCCCTAAAAATATGTTTTGAGCAAACAAAGGGGATCCAACAATTTACCGATATAAACAACAAAATCATAGGGAAGACATGCATGCCCAGATTAACATCATCGATTATACACAAGAAACTCAACCAAAAGCGTGAAATCTTCATCAAATTAACAAAGGAAACGAAAAGAAAAGAAAAAACAGCAAATCTAAAACGAATTTGATCTGGGGTTAAAATGAGAAGGCTTCGATTACCTTCCATGGCGTGTAGAAGACTCCCAAATCAAATCTCTTTCTCTCTCACTTTTGTTTACGAATTCTCTATCTTCCTTCTCTTGTACACTTTTGTGGGTTTAATACTACTTGGGTTGTTCAATGCTAAATCAACATATAAATAGAACTATAGAAGAGAGAGAGAAAGGGAGGGGAAAGATAAAAGCATCTTCTGGGTTCCTTTGTGATAGTGTTTGCCAGGAATTAAATTAGTTCTCCGTATTTGTTGTTCAATCCAGTTTAGGACTTCAATAGTTTAATGTTGCGTCGCTTCAGTGTTCGATTTTGGGACTTATCACAAATTCACAAATTACAATTAATCACAATAAACCCCAATTCCCCATTAGTGAATTAGGATCATCTACGTTTCTTTTTCTTCATTTTTTATCCTACAATTTTGACAATTTATTTAATATTAAAATTAAAAAAATTAAAAAACCTCTATAATTCTCTCTTCATAAATCTTCAAGCTTCAACCACATTGCACCCAAAAAAAAATAAATCTTCAACCATTGATTCAAGGAATGGGCCATCCATTTCCTTTAATAAATGGAGATGATCTTTACTTTCCATTAATGACCAGATCCGAATCAACTACTCCGTAGCTGTTTGTTGTGATCCAAGTTCAAACGATAGACGTTTTAGTATTTATTTTATAGAAAAAAACGTTGTTTAGACGGGTGTTTTTAATTGTCACCCACAAATTACTTAAAATTGTCTATAACACAGACTAAAAAGCCGATATTGTCCTTGACTTGAAATTGCACCACAAATTTGAGTACATAAACAATGACGCCATTGAGCCACGACCTCGGCCACCACCACCGACAGCGGTAAAAAAAATTAATTTTTTTAAGTATGGAACGTCCAAATCAGACGCCCTCACCATACTCCATAGTCATGGTGGTGGTTATTAGGGGTGTGCAAATTCAGTATTCGGGGAAAACCGGATGCCCAGTCTTTGGGTCGCAATTTTTTTGACCCGAATACTCGAAAATTCGGATTCAAAAACCACATATCTGGATCCATTTTTTTTTAATATAAAAAACTTTTTTATTTTTTTATTTTAAAAAATGCCGTTTTTTAATTTAAAAAACTCATTTTTTTATTGTTTAAACAAAAAAACTGTTTTTTTAATTTAAAAAAAGTGTTTATTTTTTGAAGAAATTAAAAAACTGTTTTTTAAAATAAGAAAAACTTTTTTTTTATTTTAAAAATAATCTTTTTTTTATAATAAAAATAAACTTTTTTTATAATGAAAAAAAAATTAAAATTTAAAAAAATAATAATAAGTAAAACCGGATACGGGGTAACCTGGTTTTCGAAAATCCCAACCCGGTATCCGGTTTTACAAACCGGATATTCGTAGCGGATACCCGCTTTTTTCGGATTAAAAAACCGACAACCGGATCGGAAATTGGATACGGTTTTTTTCTCACCTCTAGTGGTGGTGGTCGAATCTATGGCTTTCAATGTCGGTATTTATGTTTTCAAAGTTGTTGTAGTGTAATTTTAAGTTAAGTACAGTATTATCTTTTACTTTATATTGTGGGCGATTTTAAGTAATATGCGGACAACGTTTAGCGATCCAAAAAAAAATGTGTCATTCTTTTCTCTTTCTTTTTCCTACTCTTTATTGTAGAAATATTCACCTATAATTGTTTGTTGATTAAATCTTGGCTATTTCCTTTGCGATTGGTATTTTGTATTCATTAATAGACCCTCTAATACTCTTTAGGGTCTTTAAAAAAAATACTCTTTTTTAGGGTGATTATTGGTCGAGTCGAGACCGAATTCAACTAAGCTCAGCTCGTGTTCAATTAAATTTTTTTGAACTCGAGTTGGACTCTAAAATTATTGAGTCAAGCCTAGATCGAGTCAAGCTTTGATTAAGCACCAAATGAGTCATCGAATCGTTCACGAACAAGTCATGTTAAATTTTTTATGCAATGACTTTGTTAATCTTCTATTAAGTAATATGTCAAATATTTTTTAATATGTAATATATATATATTACATATTAATATAAAACAACAATCGAGCTTTTCACGAACTTCAAAATATTGTTTTCACTATAATCTTCCTATTTTAATTGCATTTAATATCACAATAAAAAAATATATACATCCTCCATAAATGAATTCTTGCAACAAATGTACCTTTGACACTATTTATAATTTTCACTTTGATTGTAATTTGTCACTTATACATAAAGAAAAATATAGTTACGTGGGATCTCGTTGGATTCGTCTCAACTTTTAGTATTTTATTATTTAGTGATTATAATTTTTTAAAATACATAATTAGAGATATTAAGCTTTGAATCTTCAAAGTTTTATCTAGGCGTAAGTGAAAAGTCATTTGTTGCAAGAATTTATTTACGGAGGGAGTATGTAAGAAATTAAAGTTTGAACCCTCAACCAAATAGATGGAGAGAAAACATAGCTTGCACCAAACTACTACCGTATCTTCAAACATGATTACTTAAGATCCTATTAAATGCGTTCACTTTATTTTTTTAAACTAAAATTGCAAGAAATTATGACTACGATCGTAAATGATTCACTTTGCAATAAATATCCTTATATAATAATTAAAATAGTTGTCAACGGGCGGGCTGGGCCGGGCCGGGCCGGGAGTGGGCAACCCGGAACCGGCCCGTGGGTGGGGTTGGGCGGGCCGGGCCGGATTGGGTCAGACGAAGGTCGACCCATGAACCGGCCCGGCGGGTTGGGGACCGGGCTGGGGGCCGGGCTGGGCTGGGCTGGGTTGCGGGTTCGTGGGTTGGGCCCATTGGGTCATGGGCTGGGTTCATTTATGGGTTTTAGGGGATTTGGGGGTTTTGTGGGGGTTTGAGGGGGTTTAAGGGGGTTTGGGGGGTTTAACTGTTTAAGGGGTTTGGGTTTTTTTTTTGGATTTTTTAATTTGTAAATGTAATCATTAGTTGGCAAAAACATATTAATTATATATTTAACTTGTTAATTTAAAATCGAACAACTAAATAACTAAATATTATGATTTATTATAAAAGTAAAAACTAATAAGTAAATTAATTGATAATTAAGATGATAAAATATTCTTAATAATTAAATAATTTAATGGGGGAAGGGGGTTGGGGGGGGGCTTGGACTTACTTTGGAAATTAAAATACATATAAAAACATATATTTTAATTTTGCAAAATAAGATGCCTACGTATCCTTAATTATATTAAGGAATCAAAGCCCACGTAGTTCTTAAACGTACCTCAATGGCGTGGTTCGTGAATCGTTAGACTTTAGTTTTTGGGGGGCGATTCATCTGAAGTATCTAGCACCATCCACGGATCATCTTCTTCATCGTCTTCATCGTCCTTCATTCCTTGTGTTCTTTTCTCCGCCTGGGCCCAATCCTTCTTGCAAACGCACATTTCTATGCTATTGGGAGAAAGGCTGAATCTTTTTTCGTCTAACACTCTCCTACCTGCACTAAAAGCAGACTCGGAAGCAATAGTTGAAGCTGGAATTGCAAGGACATCCATCCTTTGCAATTCTAGCTAAGATAGGAAATTCATTAAAATGATTTTTCCACCATTTAAGTATGTGGAAATCACTGTTAGTTTCAAATTGGAACGATAAATAATCATTAACATTACCACCTGAAGCACCTGCGGATGATGATGATTCTGTTCGTTGTTTCTTCAAGATTGAAAAAACGAAAGGGTCCCACCTGCTTTTGGATTGTTTAGGAACTCCAACCGATTGTGGTTGGTAAATAGATGCGTAGTGATCATAAAGCTGTTCTAAAATATTTTTACACTGTAATACATAAGCATGAACATCAAAATTAATTTCTAAACATTCATAATAAAAATTTAATAAATTTGTCAAACCATCAAGTTTGACACCTGGGTCCAATATGGCTGCAACACCATATATGTGAGGAAATTCACCAAAATAGGTATACCATTTGACCATCATTCGCGACAAGATGTCGGAAATGTTTTCAATGTCGCCGGCATTTTTTATAGAGTTTACAATTTTAATGCATTCTAAAACAACCTGATGAATATTAGGTTCATAAATAAGTGAAAAAACTTTTGTAGCACTGTTAAAAGTGCTAAGAACTTCACAAATAACACTGGCAACGCTCCAGTGATCGTTCGTAATCAATTCATTTTCATTTGTACAAGTTTCATTATATAATGTTGTTAGCACATTTTTATACCTAAGCGCGTCTGTCAACATTTTATATGTTGAATTCCAACGGGTAGGAATATCCCAACTCCAAACTTTTTTCTTAGACCTTTTTCGTCGCACAACTGCTTGTACCTACGTTTAACTCTATGGGTAACTCTAAGCCACTTAGTTACATTCCTAATGGGTTCTAACAAAGGTTGTAATTCTTTCATGCCTTCTTGAACACATAAATTAAGAATATGTGCACAACATCGGACATGCAATAACTCGCCGTTAAGCAATAAGGGTAACTCAGGATCAGATTTTATGAAATCTACGGCCCTTTTGTTAGCACTTGCGTTGTCTAATGATAAAGAAAAAATTTTGTTAGTAATAGGCCAAGTTCTTAAAACATTTGTAATACGACATTTAATGTTATACCCACTATGACTCTCCTCCATTGATTGAAAAGCAATAATACGTTTTTGTAAATACCAGTCCTCATCAATCCAATGAGCAGTGATACATATAAATGGTTCTCCAATTGTAGAACTCCATGTATCACTAGTCAGACTAAAACGACCGTCATATGTTCGAAACGATTCAATCATATAAGCTCTTTTTTCAAAGTATAACTGTTGAGTCTTACGCTTAAGTGAATTCCTAGGGACTCTTTTATATGCAGGTTGCAAAGCCATTCTATTTAATAATTCGTATTCGGGGTCTTCCGCAAAATTAAAAGGTTTTTCCGTATTAATAACATAATCACCTAAGTACCTACACAAATTATCTGTAGTAAAAATAAAAGGCATACCTGCGCCGGGCATGTTAGAAGCATACCCGTGTAGCTGAGTTTGGGTGGTTCCATCGCTTGACTCCGCGCCTTCCGGCCCCAATTTATGATCTCGTGAAAGGTGCCGTGCTAATGTTCCGGTTCCATCGCTTTTTTGCCATTTGTATTGTTTGGGGTTTTTTGTCTTATTGACATCCCGACAAACTTTACAAATAGCTATAAATTTATTAGGCTAATTGGTTTCTGTTTTATCGTAGTATGGCCAGACCCATGACCCTTTACGACCAGTGTTGCCCTGGGTCGATGGCCCGGAATCATCTTCACCTTAATTTAAAATTTAAAGTTATCAATATCACATTATTTATTTCTTATAAATCATAATTAATATACATCTTTATATTATTATATTTCATATTTATAATCACCTTAATCTATAATCCTATTATTTTTTTATGCGTACTAATTTCCAAGTGTAAATTATAATTGGAAACGAATGCTGACTGGATAGAATCCCAGGTAAGAGAGGTGCGACACAATGGTCAACTTAATTACCAAATCTTGCCTAGACAGATCCCGGGCTTCTGTTTAAGCCAACTAACCAATCAGATTGTAACCCACCTTATGATTAAACTGGAAAGTTCATACAAAACAATGAAAGAATTTTAAAATCATGTATTACATATTTAATTTTAGTTCTTAACATATATTAAAATCATGTATCACATATATAATTTTAATTCTTAGCATATATTTAATTCATATATCACATATATTTTAGTTCTTAACATATATTAAAATCATGTATCACATATATAATTTTATTTCCTAGCATATATTTAATTCATGTATCACATATATAAATATAATATTAATTCTTATTTCTTAACATATATTAAAATCATATCACATATTCAATTCTTAACATAAAATAATAAAAATAATAAAATGCATAACATTACCTCGGGTTGAATGACGGGGAAGAGGAGGTGGCATTGTGGAAGACGATTGCCTCGATTGTTGTGACGAAGGATCCACAAAATCTGCGTCGTTTTCCAAGTCCCGAA
This sequence comes from Salicornia ramosissima, assembly GCA_951394345.1. Taxonomy (NCBI): domain Eukaryota; kingdom Viridiplantae; phylum Streptophyta; class Magnoliopsida; order Caryophyllales; family Amaranthaceae; genus Salicornia; species Salicornia ramosissima. The sequence goes on along the minus strand of OX596236.1, from coordinate 55,826,353 downwards.
CAAATGATTCCGTATTTATTTCGAATGAACCAATATTTTTATCATCATTTCCACCATCATTACGACCACCACTACCACTAGCTCCACCATTACGGCCACCACTTTGCCTACCAAACCCTCTTGAAGCCATTTTTTTCTTAGAATATATTAATATAAACTAAAAGTTTTTTTTTTTAATTTAAAATTATACAAAAACTAAACAAGATAAATGAAAATATGAAATTATGAAAGTTATAAATTTAGAATTAAGAAGAGAATGAGAGATTGAGAATTGAGAGAATTGAGAGAATGAGAGAATGAGAGTTGAGAGAATGAGAGATTGAGAGTTGAGAGAATAAGAGTTGTGAGGATTTTGGGTGTAAATTAAGGGGTATTTATAGGGGAAGGGTGAAATTTTTTTTTTTTTTAAAAAATAAATAAATAAAATTCTGATTTACTAGTCGTTGTGAGGTAACGGCTAGTAACCCGGCCGGACGGGCCGGGTTTTGGGACGGGCTGGGTACGGGCGGGCCGGGCTTACGGGCTGGGCTGGGTCTGGGTCGGGCTGGGTCACCGGCTGGGTTACGGGTTGGGTTGGGTTACGGGCGGGGTTTTTAAACCACAACCCGTAACCAGCCCGTCTGTGGACCGGGCCGGGCTGGTTACGGGTCGGGGCGGGCCGACCCAGACGGGCCAAAAACCGGGCGGGTTCCGGGCCGGGCCGGGCCAACCCAGCACATTGGCCAGCTCTAGTCACAATCGACTGTACTTCTTTATGACGAGGTAACCTGATGTCATATTTTGATTATTTTTATTTTTTCAATGTTGACTCAACTCATGTAACCGTCGTATATTTTGGCAATTTGATTTCTTTTCTAATGTCCCTTTTGACTCAACTCATTTATTTATCAACTTTCTAAGTGGTAATTGATTACTAACTCAAATATTTAATAAGCGGAGTGGCACTTAAGATAGCTTTGAACCTTAATAACTTTGGTTGGAACTAGATTTGAATCGATTACCTCTTACAATTTAAGATCATGCACTTATTATTTTAGCCAACTTTTGTTAATGCTTTATTGTATTGAGTAAATTTGAGATAGGATTTTTTTTAAAAAAAATTTCACCAAAGTACAATTTACATTCTATACAATTTTTCAAGCCTAGAATAATTTATTACTCAATCTCCCCGAAATAGTTTATTTTTAAAGCTAGAATTTTGTTATTAAGCCTATAATTTGTTACCAAGCTTATCAAACAACTATTGGGGTATTGAATAATTTGCACATCCCTAATCTTTTTTAATCTCTTCCTACTTTTATAGGCCAAATAATCAGGTTAGTTGTTTCCTATTTTCTAGATTGGAGCTTGTTATGATATTATACTATTCTTAGAGACTTTGGTGCCGCTTCTTCAAGGCATATATACCGAGAAAGCAACCAAATTGCAGATTATATTGCGTCACTCGGGCACTGGACCCCTACGCACATTTATATTGATCCTTTTATGGATACGAAATTCTCAATTTTTTTAGCTATTGATAGATCAGGATTTTTCTTCGAGAGGAAGAAATCTTGATTCTTCCTTATTTACCTTTCCTTCAAAAAAAAAAAAAATCTTATACTTATTGGTAGCAGGATTATAATAATAACTTCCATTTTGCTAGTTGTATACAATTATTCGGGTGATATTATGATATTAACAATTTCTTTAGTTTCTTATTTTTTTCTCCCTTTATATTTTGTTGATCCACTCCCTTCATGTTTGATAATTAAAAATATACAAAATCATTATTTGCGGCCCGTTAAAGGTGGCCAAATTAAAAATAAAAAGGTATTCATTTTGCTACTAAATTAGAGACATAGAAGAGTTACACATTGAGTTGATAACCAATGGGATGCATTAAAGGGCTAGTCTGTCTCAGCTGTCTGCATTTTGATGTATTCTTCTTTCTTTACTAAATTTTATATTCTCATCATCTTTCTTAAACCATTTAACCTTTCCTTTTGGTGAAAGAAAGGAAAAGATGAACCAAATTCTCATAAAAAAATGCAAGAAGAAATAAGGTACATAATTATAAGAAGAACGAAACGCCAGAATATTTATGATGAACTTGATAAATCAACCATTACATGCCAAGAAGTCCATTGAGGGAAATAACAAATAGTAATTAACTTTTCTCTATATATGAGCTTTATGGCACATTTATTATTCTCTAAATTTTGAATAAATTATGTAAGCATATTTTAATAAAAAATATATAAATATTTCCTTAGATTAGTTATGCCGAACATTGTTCAAGCCAAAGACTAGTTATGTTTGATCCAAAAACCATGTGATTGTTCGCATGCTCAACACTTCCCTTCACATGTGAGTTGTCAATAATTATAGTTAGGAGCAATCCAAACACAACATGGTCTCTAAGACCATGTCATACAGGCTTGAGTTTCGTCCACAATAAGTGCACTTCCACTCAAGAGTCAAAATCAAAGAAGTTCCACCTTAAAAGTCAAAATTATACGATACTAACGGCCCGTTTGATAGACGATCATAAATGATAGTTATGGGAATGAATTTATAACTAAATTTGAAAGGAAAATCAAAATCCATTCTCATTGTGTAACTAGTTTAACTCCAATTTATCTAATTTTCTTCACAAATATCCATTAGTGTCAAATATTAAACTCCCTAATGATAATCGTTGAGAATGAAAAATGAGAAGAAAATTGAAGCTTAAGAATGAAAATTTGTTTTCCATATACTCTGTAGATTATAAGATTTCTCCTTAACAAAATTGCACTATAATTTTATTATCATTACCACAATTTATTACCACCAATCAAACGGGCCGTGAGAAATGAATCCTTTAACACTACAAGTGGATACAACTCATTTTTCTTTCGATGTGAGATTCATTCCCCAACACTACCCCTACAACTCATTACTTCAACTGAATATGGCTAAACTGAACTGAACCAAATACAACTGAAAATAATATTTTATAAGGGGACAATTGAGAACGGGACTGAACTGAATTTAAGCTGAAATAAACAGGCCCCTAGTCTTTACCTATTGAAATTTGCAAACATCGACCTTGTCTTTCTTCAATCCAAGGCTTGACACATGCAAGCACGGAACGAAACAAAACAAAAAATATCATCGATGATGGTATTTTAGATTCAGAACATGTCGATTTATACAAAACCTAATTTCAGAAAACCTAATCCGCAACATGGAAGATTTGTCGAATGAGAGATTTTAGAGCACAAAACTTATTATAATCTGCAATTCTATAGAACACACAATATATTTGAGAAAAAATGGCAAAAGAAAAAGGTTCCTATTGGGGCTCAGAGAGCGGTATTATCCACAATTCCACCAAAATCTTTTACAAGGTAATGTGTGAAGTTAGATGTAACCCCAAGGTTTTGAGAAAATTCAGCCCCAGAAAAAATTCCAGGAGCTGTAATCTAAATTTTTATCTAGTCATCAGCACTCTTCTATTCTGATTTTTTATCTGATGATACCGCCTCATTCTCTTCTTTAGCTAACATAGCCGCAGCCATCTTGGACTCGTCAAATTCCATCAACTGCATAAAGGGAATAGAGAAAGAATTAACAGCAAACACAACAGCGCGAAGTGAAGCAGATGATAATTTCATGTGAAAATTGAGTAATACATGGGTTTCAAACTCCTCATTCAGATGCAAAAATCAAACAATATAACAGAAACATTTGCATACAGAATATGGCATAAAATCCCGTAAATTATCTTTCATTTCTAACAATAGCACAATACCTGATAATCCAAGAACTAAGAAAGAAGATCACACATGCACACTACTACAGATAGGGCAATATGACATTAGGATCTTCTCCATTTCCTAGCCTAAAATGATGACACAAAATTTAAAATTAAAATTAAAATCTAACTCCCACCCCCTATTTTTTCCCTTCGTACATTCTCATCCATTGATTTAAAAAACGGACTCTCCATTTCTTATTGCAGCCGTTTTCTTTGCTCATAATGCCAAGTCAAAATCTTCTAGAGTGTATGGTTTTTATTCACATAATAGAAAAGAACTCAGGGTTTTTTTTTTTTTTTGGAGAAAAGAGCTTCCAAGAATTCGAATTCTGCCAATTGATTCAGTTCTTCTAACAAATCGTCTGTATCCTTTTCATGCACCAAATTAATGTACGGCCTTTATTAATTTCACACAAGGCACCAGTGTCGGATTATGATATGATATGCCCATATGGATACTTTGAAAATCCATTTTCACCCATAAACGATCAACTTCAACACTTGGCTACACACTTTCATGTGTATCATTGAAAACACAGTGCACAATTAAGTTCTGCTTAAAATAAGCGGATACACCATTCATGGCATTCATAACAAAAGTTTTAAATCTGTGCAATATCCTAATGTGAAATGCCTAAGCACGGAATGATGGAAAGGAAATCAATATGAAAAATGCATTGCTACAAGTGCTAAGAAAAAGAAGTCACAAACCGGTTTAACTTCACCATTCCACGTCACATGTACTGCCAAACACCCAATGGCTGCTGGAACAATGTAAAGAAGTGCAGGCTGATAAAGAAAAGAACAAGATTAGAACAATCAAAGTCAAGATTAGACTAGCTAATTTCAGCAATTGATATGCACCATGATAGCACGCCTTCTATCTCCAAATAGAAATGCTTAAAGACACAAACCATTTATTTTTTGCCGTTAACTAACTTTTGAATGATTGCCTAATTTTCAAAGCCCTCTCGGTAATGGGAATGGATTTGTATATAAATTTGGAAGAAAAATCAAAATCTACTCTCGTGATGGTGCTAGTTTACCTCCAAATCACCTAATTTTCTTCATAAATTTTCATACCCATCCAAAAACACCATTTCAAGTGACGAGGGATAGTAAGGTTTTTGTATCTATATGCACATGATGCATGTGTTTTAAGTGAAAAAATAGGGAAGTTAGCTTTTCTATTTGGTACACAAAATTAGAAAGTAGTACACATGGTACCCTTCAACTTTGTGTTTTAATCTCAGATTAAACATTCTGTTAAGTAAATGTTTGAAGAGGATAAAAATTAACATATATGCTTTAAACAATAACCAGGTTGTTAATTACGTGAGGAAGAAAGAAGGAAAAAAAGTTCTAAATATCAACCATCTCCCACTCCTAAAGAGCCAACATATAGGCACATACACCATCATCATCATCCTTAATTGCTACTTGTATTATAGTAGATTTCATCATTTTCACCCATTTTGATCTCATTTTTTCCATCACAGCATTTCAGCCCATACTAGAATGTTAGTTGCAACAATAAAGCTAAGAAATCAAAAATTTATTAGCCAAATTCAGACATATCCTTCATATTGTGCAAAATTGGATCAAATCTCATTCGATTTGGCGAATAAAAGTTACAATTCACTATCAAGCTACAAAGAAAAAATGTCAATTAAATTACCCAACTTAATCTAAATCAGTCCACCATTGGCAGTACTCAAACTCAACACAAAAGAGATAATTGTAGTTGCAACTAAGTAATTAATTCAAATACAAATTTCAGCTACAACATCGTCTTATAATTTACCCAAAAGGCCATAATTTACACAACATTACACACACACACAGAGATTTGGTGGATGAATGCTAGTTAGTACTCCATGTGAATCAAACTAATTTGAGGTTGTTGTTACAGGGAGCTTGAAGAGTCCTCATATTGTGGTTGCTGGAGAATGGTATGGTGGACTGGAAGGGGGGTGATGAGCAACGAATCATAAGATACGGGTTTTTATTTTTTTGTTTTTGGTTTCTTACAAAAAAAATAAAATTATATTTTAAAATCAATGTAATGAAATTAATAAGTTTGTTTAACAATAAGCTTACATAGTTTTTTTTTTCCCCAAATGTAGAGGGTACCATGTGCATAATAGATATTTTTTTAGTACCAAATAGAAAAGACAATAGTACAGTGGTACCATATAGAAATTCCCACAAAAAAAGTTAAAGATCGGTTATTTACAACTTAATTCAATATATCTAAACTTATTTGAACTTATTTTGTGAAAGGATTAAATTTCATTAAACATTTGAACAAACTTATTAAACCTTAAAGTAACGTATTGAAATTGAAGTTTTTATAGATTTTCATTGAATTTGTCCTAAATGTTCCTTCCTATTATAGTCATGAATACTCATTTAGGGTAATATCCTAATGTTAAGTGGATACCACTACTCCTCCCTTGACCTATGGAGTGTAATAGAGATAAGAATATTTTTTCTATTTCTTAACATTTGATTTGGGGTTAACTAATATATAGTCTGACTGTATTTTAAAAAGTATTGACCATATTGAAAAATTAGTTCACAAGGAGCAAAGATGAAATAACAATTGGTTGCAAAAAAGAAGAAAGATGTACCTGCGCAGCTTGAAACCAATTCATCACAACAATTGTTAAGACCAAGCCAGCTGTGTACCCAAAGAAAGCACTCTTGAAATATTGGCTCTCTTTTCCTCTTGAAACATCAAATCTCAATGCCAATGCCACAAAGATGCCTAAAGTTAAAAAATAAAAATAAAAAAGACAATAAATCTATATACAAAGTAATACTTGTCAAAAAAATGCATAGGAACTTAATTGAAAAACACCCCCAAAAGCCTGCACTACCCTGGATATCTTTATATATAAACCAAGGGGAGGGAATAGAGTGATCACATGAATTGTCTCCTTTGCCCTTACTAAATTTTTATTTATATTCATTTGGTAGGAGCATTTTGGACAACTGCAAACACTACAATATTCTGCCAACATAATCTGAATTTACATGCCATATCAAAAAGAAATTTCTAAGCTAACTGATACCTAATCACAAATGATTGCCATAATTAACAATTCTGTCACAGCATGAACACGAATAAATTGAAGAGCTTCAACAAATAATATTATGTCTCACCAGGAATGACAATATCTCCAAGTCCCAACATGGAAAATGGTCTCGCTGGATCTGCTGTGGGAAATAAAAGCTGCATAATAAATCAAACATTAACAAAGATGGAACAGGTAATTACATGTGAAATTCAAGCAAAAATAAAAAACCTAACTGAAAACTTACCTTAATAGGTGCATCAAAGGACTTGGCTACACTAACCATAACTGGAGTAAAGAAGACCCAGAAGATATCATACAAAAAAAGTCCACCCTGTAGTTTGTCAATAGTGAAGATAATCTGAGATACTAAGGAAGAATGAAATTCTAAACAAGGCTAAAAGGATACATAATTACTATGTGCTCACAACCAACTAAACCCTTCCATTCCTTTTATTGTAAAAAAAGCACATAAATACTATTTTTAAGCTGTCAATTAACAAAAGTTTAGATCATCTAAAGAGAAGAAACGATTATTATGAATATTAAATAGACAACCTCCACGAGTCCATACCCATTGAAAAGCACATTATCGTACATTATCTTGCTTAACTTGTTCCTCCCCCACTAAACGTTTCTCTTTCGGCCTTTCCATTATCCAAGGCTAAACCTTGAATTATATGATGGTAATAATATTCAAAATCACTAAAAGGTAATTTCTATGTCTCCTATGTGTCATGGTCCACAGAGCTGTCAATGATACATTCTAATCATTACTAGTTTACTACTCACAAATATAAAGGTCATTGAGAAGCATCACTCAACTATCACACCAAGGGGGCAAGACTCAAGAGTTATGTTACTTCAACACCTTTATTTACCTTGAAAATCATGTGTTGTGTCATGTCGGACACGACAAGATACTTGGATATTTCATTTTTAAATAAAAACTCAACGCTTTTCTCAAATAAGCCGAGTCGGACGCTTGGACACACAGAGCTAATTAGACACTTCATTCGTGTCTAAGTAATATAGGCCAAGAGTCAATTTTTTTTTAAAGGATATAGGTCAAGAGTCATCAAACACGTAATACATTAATATCAACGGAAACACACAAAAGAAAAATCTAAGTAAAAAGACTCCTAACTAATAATGTGTATATGGGAAATATAGTGCAAGAGTAGCAAAATTATGAGTGAAACAGCTAATCAGCGACAAAAGCAAACTCTATCAAGAAAGGCCTCACTACGATAAAAAGGACAGAGATAATATACAAAGCAATCCTTAAGCAAAAGTATATAGGGATACAGGGGCATAAATTCAATAGAAAATTACCAACAGAATGGCACCAGTCTTGAAAGAACCCAATGAAAGCATTTCAATTCCCTGAAAGTTTTGGGAAGAAAATTTAATAAAACTCTTCTAAACTAAAAAGACTAAACCAGAAAGGTCTGTACAAAGCAATATCAAGTGATATTCACCAGAAAATAATATCCGAACCTGAATGCAGAATGCCAGGCCCAAGATATTGTTGGCAAGCCAATGCTTCTTTGCAGCATACCAAACACAAAAGAAGAATCCAGGAATTGCAGCAACTACCTGCGACCGTGTGAACTCAATCTCACAAGCTGTGGGGCCAAACAATGAGCAACATTTTCAGTACTACAACCCAACAGCTCACCACCCATGAAATGAAACAGGCTAGATAAGCTATAGCATGCAATAAGTGAAGGGCACATGATAAGGCAATATGGTTGTAAAATAACAAGAACCTAACTGTTAAAAACTTAAAATCCCAGAACAGAAAACAGATACCTTACAAGAGTTACAACCTAAGAGCAGTATCACACGTTTTTTCCCATTGAAATGACTCAGGAGTCAGGAGTATTTCTTAGCCTTTTAACAAAAAAATTGATGGTATTTCAAGATAAATATTATAAGAAAAGGCACACTATGATTCCATGCAGTATCTTTAACATAGAAAGTTAAAAACAACGAAAAGATATGTGATACATGTTCATGCAAACAAGAACATTCATCATCAACTCTAAACCACAGATTGCCGAATAAATGGCTCTATCTGATACTTACATTTCCCTAGCAATCTTTACTCTATAGTGCATATGGAATTTGAAGCGGTACTCAAATAAATTTTTTCTAAAAGAATGGCCCTTCCCAATAAAGTAGTGGCAAACTTAAACCATACTAATTTATCCCCTCTCTGACAGACAACTTGCCTTGTTTCTTGAAGTCCCCTAAACAGAATATAAATGTAACTGTATAAATGAATAGAGAAGAGATGATATAGGACAATTCTCAAGACATGATATAGGATGAAAACTCACATGAAAAACAATAAAGAAATTACTCTCCATCACCCAATTCAATAGTTAAAAAACATCTGCAGGCCACATAAATTACAATTATAACTGCTTTAACAACCAAAAGGCAGGTTACATACAGCGAAAATAAGGAAAGCGCCAGACAATGACATTATCATTCCAGTGGTTTGGCAGGAAACGCTTTATTGCAGGTAGTAATGTTGCACTGAAAAAGGAGATGGTAAATTATAGAAAGAAAAACAAAACAAAAAGAAAATTGAAAAGAACCCTAAAAAATACATACATAAAGTATTAGACTGTTACATAAAAAGAATACATACGAAAAGGCTAATATTCCAAGAAGAAAGAAATAGCATGTCAGCACCGCATTGACCAAGTCCTTGGAAAAGAACTTAAAAAGTAAAAATAGGGATAACAACATTGCACTTCCAACTAATGGAAATCTCATAGCATGTTCATTGGACATGGTCTCCTGCATCAGACAATGAGATAAACACGTAAGCAACCAATACAGTAAGATCCTCTCCTAAGTCCTAACCCTGCAATATTTCATAGGAAAACAAATTCTGCATTACTTACAGTTGGTGGTGTTGGCTTGACTGATCGATAGCAACCAACATACACAGCAAGACAAGCTGTTAATACCACGTTCACATTGGGATTCACCTTCACAACAAGGGGTGCCAAAGACAAACCTGAAAGAACAGCAAGAAGAGGGCATCAAACTATGCCATTTTATACAAATCACTCAGGGGACGTTTGGTTCAACCCAATGGAAGGAATGGAATAAAGAAAGGGAAAGAAATGGAAAGAAAAGGAAAACCCTCTGATTTCCTACATTGTTTGGCTGAGAAGAAGAAAGGGTTTCAAAGCCCATTACATTCATTTGGTAAATAACAACCAGGATCTTCAGACTTGTTCTTCCCATTACGTCTACTCTAATTTTCTTTGCACTGGATTCAATTTATGCCGTATGGCTACAGCTCCATTTTTTTTTCTTGTTACATTATCCCCCAAATTTCATTAAAGCCCTCAATCAATTGCCTACTATTAGCTTTATCATCATACGGTCATACCTTTTGTGTAGCTTTTTCTTCAATCCATGGAGTTGCCACCAATGACAAAAAAAGATCAAGCTTTGCCATCAAGATTTGTGTGGGTTTGGTGGCTTGAATTTTATGTTGTTACTGTTTTTTCTCACGTCTCTTTCTCGAATTATCTTGGATTTATGTGGGTTTCATTTTTTTTTATTCTTTCGATTTTCTCATATCAAATTTGTTGTTTGGGATGTTTACAATTTGGCATGTTGGAGGTGGAAGTAGTCGGGGCGAGTGATGGGTTAGCGTTTTTTGGTGAAATTGAAGGTGAAGGATATTGTGGTTAGAGGTGGAGGTGTGTGCAGCTAGTTCTGGAACAAGGGTTTCCCATGAGTGTGAAGGTGGAAGGGGGTGCCGGTGGAAGTCATTGTTGGTGTTCGTTTTGGTGTTAGAGGTGGTGGTGGTGGTTGGAATGTTGTTAAGGTAGGGGATAAGAGGTTATGCTGAAGCTAATGGTGGTGGTCAAGGGAGTTGATGATAAAGAGGAGATATGAGGAATTGAAGTCCCAAGATAGAGGGTGGGAATGAGTAAACAAAGAAAATGGGTAATTCTAAAACTTAAAAACCTGAAAGAAAAAGATAAAAAAATGCAAAACAAACACTTCCTAAGGGAATTAGGGGCCTAAGTTCCCTTTCTCTTTCCTCATTCAGCTCAACCAAACAACCCCTCAGTTCTTTAAAAAAATCCTTTCCTTTTATTCTTTATTTAAAGAGGGAAAAAAACATCAATTGCAATGACGGCATCAATCCAGTTATAAATGCAAAATGACATGAAGCACTCAAAGATCAAAGACAAGATTTCAAATCACACCAAACTACATAACGGATAACAATCAAGATTGAGATTATTCAATCATCTCAAAAAGCTCCAATTCAGCAACCATTTTTTCATAGGGTCATAAAACAAGTTGGCAAATGTACACTCTGCCTAAATTCTGAATTGCATTTAACTACCGATTCTGAATTCTAATACACATGTGCCACTAATCGTTTCAGCAATAACTCAATTCAACTTAAAGATAAGTACAAATTTGAATAACCATACAAACGTCACTCAAGCTATCATACCAGTCACTAAATCAACACAAGCCTAAACAAACACAAACCTGCAAGGGCCAAATTTGCTAAACGTTCAAAGTTCTTCATTGTTATTACTTCTCTTCTCCGAATTCAACGATCGAAATCCAATATTTAGACACTCTTCCTATTCTGTAAAAATTAAAACCAAATTAAAGAAAAATGAAACCAAATTCCAGCAAGAAACTAATGTTGAGCGTGAAATCGAAAGAAAATACCTAAAATGAAGTACGAGATCTGGCAATTTCTCCCTAGCTTTCTCCCCCCCCACAAGGCAATTCGAAGTCGCAGATTGAAGAAGCAGAGGGAGAAGAGAAAAAAAGAGATAAAACGAGTAGAAATGGAGAAGAATACAAAATTAGGAATTTTCAGGATTATTGAAATTGAGATCAAATCTGAAAAGTAAGAAAGTTGTAAGAAAAAATTAGATTAGGGTTTTACGAATTGGGGAAATTTTTATGTTATTTAACCGTTAGTATTTGGGAAATTAATCGATACAAACTTTGATAAATAGACATGTAACATGAGTGACAGTCCAATTAAAACTGAGTAGGTAGAAACCTGGCGTATTATTATTGGCTGTTATAGCGAGATTTGTGATGTTATCGGTGAGATTTGATGATCATATTTAATGTAGCGGGTAAATTATGTTAGAATTGCTTTTTACCAGTTTATTCCACGTCAGCTCGTCGCGTCTTAGTGAAGTGGCAGAGCCAATCAAGAATTGACATGTCAGCTTGTGAAAAATATCTTTCGGGATTCTTGGATTAAAAAATGTGGAGAATTATAACATTGCCATTAAGATTAAGTGTGTGGTAACATTGCCATTGCCATTGCCATTAATGTGGAAAATATGTTTAAGAAATCGGGCAGCTGATTGGATCGCAAATGTGATGCATCTATTTGTAATATTCTCAAACTCATTATCCTAATATTCTTATCTTATTCTCAAATTTAATGTATTTCTGTGTATTTAATGTATTTCTTATTCTCAAATTTGTAATATTCTTTATGTATTTAATGTATTTCTTATTCTCAAATTTGTAATATTCTTTATGTATTTAATGTATTTCTTATTCTCAAATTTGTAATATTCTTGAGGAGAATATGTTAGGTATGACCCTGGTTAGAAAGACTACCTAATATTCTTTGTAACATCTCTTTATCCTATTAAAAAATAAATACAGTAATACTCCCTCCGTTTTTTTTATTTACTCATTTGTGTTTTTCTGAAAACCCAAAAAAATATTGGAGGTAGGAGAAAAATAATGAATGATGATTAAAAGTTGTATAAATGGGAATAAATTTTGATTTCTCTTCCAAATTTAGCTATAAATTCATTGTCATTAACATCATTCGGATACCAAATGGACCGTAAGTGCTAGGAAGTTGTTTTAAGTGATTACCAAAATCTGAATATTTGTGTGTATCAAACTAATTAATGAACTAACATGGCTATTTATAGGCATAAACACATGAAGGAACCAGCAAAAAGATGAGCAAAAGCCACCATCAAAGCACCATAAAATCATATTTCATGGTGATTTAATTGTGTATTAATCATGCAGAGATGTCATACACAGTGAAGCCACTTTCATTCTAATTTTAACTCATTTTAATACCACCTGAATGCCTTATTAAAGCTTCATAAATGTCTCATCTGTCCAAGAAAACCAAGAAAAAAACGAGCAAACAAGACCAGAGATCAGAACCAAAGTCGCGAGGTGAGACTATTTTCGCGGGGTGCGAATTTGGTTAGGTCTTGGTTTTCCTTTTTGCCTTATTCTTTATTCTTTTGTTTACTAGTTCAAGCCCATTTATGCATAAATGTTTCAACAAGATCATGTCGTGTCAAATAAGTTGAAGAAGAGCAAACCCTAATATTTCTTCATTCTCCTTGTTTTCTCCGATCCTATGCACCTAAAGATCATGCCTTCATTTTTCACTAATTTTCAGTTATATTATTCCCTCCACTACGCATTATTGACAAAATTTGATATTACTTTTTGTGGGAGGGAGTACTTTTTTTAAGATTGAATATACTCCAAACTACGGTGCACTTATGTGGTAATATCAAATTAACCTTTGTTAAAGTGTCGTCGAATACGATTTTCATCCCGATTGCATTGAATGTTGTTTTCAAAGCCGTGCTTACTCATGTCATCACGGCGATATATTGTTCAACTCTTATTTTTTATTATCCACGTCGCAGGGTCATGTATAATATCCAATTCATCTTTATTTTCTTTACGTAGCCCTTCGAAAGCATCACTTATTCCACACAAGTACACGACTTTAAAATGACAATACATTTTATGTTTTAATGGCTATCTTGCTTCTTTTTTCCATCACAAATGCTAGAAAATTATTCGTTGGAAATTTGAGATCAAGGTATAGTCAACACTAAAAATTAAAATTTGACCAAAAAAAATAATTTTCAGTTTTTAAATTGCCAAAGATTTTTTTAAATAGGTTTCACAATTTTTTTTTATAAAAAAAGTTCTATTTGACAAAAATTCTTTGTAAAATACTTCTTCCGCTTCATATTAGTTGCAACGTTTCTCTTTTGTTACGTTTTCCAGTTTATAGTTTGTATTTGTAATATCTATAATTCAGTTTTATCAAAAATTATAAAAATTATATTACAATAAAATACACATTGAGACGATTCAAAAGAGATGCACATGAATATATTTATTTACATGTATACAACACAAAAGCGAATTATAAAATTGATTATGAATAGTGCCAATAGGTAATGGATGGACTCGGGACCACACAACTTTCTGTGTTCCCTCCAAATGTTCACAACAAAATTATTAAATGTTTACAACAGAATTATCAAATGTTCACAACAGAACTATCAAATGTTCACAACAGAATTATCAAATATTCATCAACATCACATTATCAAATATTCACAACAAAATTATCAAATGTTCATCAACATCAAATTATCAAATGTTCATAACAAAATTATCAAATGTTCATCAACATTAAACTATCAATTTTTCACAACAAAATTATCACTTATTCATCAAAATCAAACTATCAAATATTCACAAAAAAATATCAAATGTTCACCAGCTTTAAACTATCAAATGTTCACAATGTCATTTAGACCAGAACCAGCGAGCCGCATGGTCTCAGGTCCAGCCAATAATTTGCGGAATAGTGCCAAATTGGGAAAGTTGCCACTGATATTTTTTTTTATACGATAAAGTTGCCAATTTTAGCTAACACACATTTTATAAGAGGGAAATAAGGAATCCTCGCGAACGAGAGAGAGTATCTATTATATCAACCATTTTCTTCCATGTCGGGCTTAGCAGGCAGCTAAGAACTCCCTCCCAACCCAAAAATGGCGACTCAACGCCTAATTCATCACTCTTTTCACAAATCAACTCTACCGTTTCTCCTCCCCAACTTTCATTTTCACCAATCTTGTTTTTCATCTCTTCCAGTTCCTGAGCAACCCATCTCACAAACATCAGCATCAAAGTCTCTAACAGTTGACAAAATCCTGCTAAATTTAAAACTGGGTAAGCTTCCTTACTCTCACGGTTACAGCAGTAAGTATTATTCATTAACCCCTTTCGATATTGCTCAAGTTCTATATCAATGCCGTGAAAATTTAAAACTGGGTTTAATGTTTATTGATCAATTGTTACTTAATTGCCCTAATTTTCGACATTCAACACTTTCGTTGTGTGCAATGGTTCACATCTTGGTTAGAGGTAGGAGGGCATCAGATGCTCAAGCTTTGATTCTTCGCATGGTTCGGAAAAGCGGGGTTTCAAGGGTAGAAATTGTGGATTCTTTGTTAGGGAGTTTTGATCATTGCGGTTCGAATTTGGGTGTTTTTGATTTATTAGTTAGGACTCTAGTACAAGCTAGGAGGTTGAGGGAAGCTGCTGAGGTGTTCAAAATGTTGATTAGTAGAGGAGTTTGTGTGTCCATTAACGCTTGCAATAGTCTTCTTGGTGGGTTAGTGAAGGTTGGGTGGGTTGATTTAGCTTGGGAGATATATACAGAAGTTGTTAAACATAGAATTGAGATGAATGCTTATACATTAAATATAATGGTTAATGCATTGTGTAGAGATGGTAAGATGAAGAATGTGAATTCATTGTTCTTAGAAATGGAAGCTAAGGGTGTGTTTCCTGATAATGTGACTTACAATACGTTAATCAATGCTTATTGTAGGGATGGAAGTGTGGAAAAAGCAATTGAAATGATGAATTCAATGTCAAGTAAGGGGTTGAGAGCTGGTCTATTCACATACAATGCAATATTGAAGGGGCTATGTAAAATTGGAAGCTATACTAGGGCTAGGGGTATGTTGGGTGAAATGTGGCAAATGGGTTTGTGTCCTGATACTAATAGTTACAATGTGCTATTGATTGTGTATAGCAGAAAAGAAAATACTGTGGATGGCGAACAATTATTTAATGAAATGGTACATCATGGTATTGTTCCTGATATAGTTAGTTATACGTCTCTCATTAGCATGTTTTCGAGAAATGGATATCTTGACCGAGCCTTGAGGTACTTTAAAGAGATGAAGGCCAGGGGGTTGGCTCCAGATAGTGTTATCTACACTATTCTTATTGACGGGTTTTGTAAATCCCGGGTTATGTCTGAGGCCTTGAGGATGCGCAATGAGATGGTTGAACAAGGTTGTCTTATGGATGTAGTGACATACAACACCATATTGAATGGTCTGTGTAAAGAAAGCATGCTAGTTGATGCAGATTTGTTACTTGACGAGATGTTGCATAGGGGTATATCCCCTGATTACTACACATACACAACTCTTATTCATGGTTACTGTAAAGCTAGGGACATGGATAGGGCAGTGTTATTGTATGAGGCTATGATTCATAAGAACCTCAAACCAGATATTGTAACATATAACACTTTGATGGATGGGTTTTGCAAGGAAGGTTTCATGGAAAAAGCCAATGAGTTATGGACTGACATGGCTCGTCAAGGAATGTATCCTAATCACATTTCCTATAGTATTCTCATAAATGGATTCTGTAGTGTGGGGAGTCTCAGTTCAGCATTCAGACTTTTGGATGAGATGATTGAGAAAGGTATTGAGCCAACAATAGTGACTTTTAATACCATCATTAAAGGATATTGTATATCTGGAGATGTGGCAGAGGCAGAGAAGTTCCTAACCAAGATGACAGCAAAGGGATTTCTTCCTGATTGTGTCACATACAACACTCTTATACAAGGATGTGTGAAAGCAGAGAAGATAGACAAAGCTTTTGTCTTGCTTAACAAAATGGAAGATCATGAAATACTTCCTGATGTCATATCATATAATTTGATACTCGATGGCTTTTGTAGACAAACTAGAATGGAAGAGGCAAATTTAATGTACAAGAAGATGATTGAAAGAGGTGTGAATCCGGACAGATCCACATACACGTCACTGATTGATGGTTATGTTAGTCAAGACAACCTGAAGGATGCATTCAGGTTCCATGATGAAATGCTTCGAAGGGGCATTGTGCCAGACGATAAGTTCTGATACAGTTATCACTGAATTCAAATATACTGGGTAAATATATGCCAAATATGCTAGGTGAATATATGCCTCCCAGGGTTGGATAGTTGGAACTCGGAGAAACACCGATAGATACAGGACTCGTTGAAGGTAGCATGATAGCATCTTATTGGTCTGCAATATTGGTTCTGCTCTGACTAAAATGTACCTTTTGGAAGGAGCTTTCAATTGTCATCTGCTTTTATATCTTGTATTTGTTGGCAATGTGTTTAATTTACACACAGTTTGCCTTTGCTCTTTTACAGGGCCAGCTGATGAAACTTCAGTTGGACTGACAAGTTCTGTCTAATTGGTAGAGCCTTTTCTGAATCGCGAGGTCCGGAAAAGAGGTCGGGTCCATTCTTTTCAACATATTTCTTCTGATATGAACTTTTCCGAACATATTTTTCTTACATAAGCAAAAATAAGGTGAAAATAGCCTATAATTACGCTTGAATTTTTTATTTTTATTTTTAATGATGAGGAAGATAGCTTGGATCATTTGAAATGCAAGGACCAAGGACATTTTATAAGGCTACTTCTAGAACACATGGTGATTGGTGATAAAACAGGCCATGCTTTTTCCTTTTTGCAAAGCAATCTTATTGGCATATGAAATTGGATGTTGGTTAGGCTAGCTTTAGCAAAGGCAATGATAAAATGGTGGAGTGGACGCCTCCACCAGTTAGTTGCTATAATTGTATAAGGCAGTTGTGAACTTGTGATGTTAGGTGTTTTTTGTTTTTTTTTTTTTTAAAAATAAAAAATAAAGGAATGGTGTTTTGGGGTTGAGATTAGTATTAGAAATAAAGATGATGTTAGTAGCAGCATCAGCTCAATAAGTCATGTTTTGGCGGGTGATTGAGGTGGTACTGGCGGAAACAAAAGCATTTTAATTTACTCTGAAAGTGGCTATCTTGTGGTTTTGATATGGTTATAATTGAGTGCTTGCCTCCGAATTACACCCTCAATCCTAATTCTTTCTATCACTGTATTGGGCATACTATTGTAGGAGGGTATGAGGTATATAGAAAATTATTAGTAGGGTGGTGTGAGCTGAGTAAAAGTAGCGAGGGAACATTTGACAAATATGGGAATGGTGCAAAGAATTAAGGACAACCCAAACAGGGAAATCGTACAAAGATTTTCATTGACCACATTTTGTATCTAACCTCTTTATTTTCTTCTGTTAGTTGGAGTCATGTTAAAAGGTCAAGTAGTGTGGTTTTTCAATGTTCTTCTACTCCCAAAATACTAGCATGTTCATCTGCGTAGGGGATGATACTGATATTGTACTATTGTTGCATATGCAGTGGGTTGTGACATATGTGAACATCTTGGCAATCTTGCTTCCTTTGGATAACTTTCCCCTTCCCTTCTCCCTTAATTAAACAAAATATCTAATGTGCATTGATTTATTTTATTGAAGTAGGTGATGCATAACTGCATGAGGGCTAATTGCTGTGATTGTGTGAAGTTGGCTTGTGTTTCATGCCAGTTGAGCAAATATTGAAGATGTCACGGCATAAAATCTTTGAAAGTCATCAGGTATATAATCTATCTTTTATTATGAGTAATGCTTTCATATTGTTATGCATTGCGGTTAGCTTTTTTCCTCTCAGTTGCCAACTCTTAAATCTGCTATTTCTCAATTTCTTGTTACGAACTGAGAAATATCAAAAGCATGATCAATGCCAATTTGTTTTGACTTGTAAAGAACTATGTGGGTTTTTAATTCCTTGTTAAACTTCAATTAATTTGATGAATTATTCTGAATCCCAGACTTGAAATAACTGCCTTTAATAATCACATATTCATATTTCATTATAGTTGGCACTCTCACATTTCAGACCTTCTAACTAGTCCTGTAACCTTGTTCAACGGGGTGGTTTGGGTCATAATGTTAATGAGCCAGCCGGGCCCTATATTTTTTCATGTGGGCTGGGCTGGACTCGTTTAACCTGGCCCGGTCCGGCCCATCTTTGAATGACTAGTAGAGCTTCTCAATCTCCATTTTTTCCTACACTTGATCGATAATAGGTGAACTACATGCTACTGCTCTATTGTTTTTTCTTGCATATTCTCTTTTCATTCCCATGTTCTGGCAACTGCTCTACTGTACTGCTTATTTTAGATCAGTGTTATGGACCACCTGTCCAGTGTCGACAACCTGCTCACACACCCTCAAATACTACACAGTAGCAGCAACTAGGCCACACAGATCTGGACATAATACTCTAATGCAGAATAATAACAATGAACAAGTAATATAACAGTAGGCAGAAAGTGACATGATATTCAAATGATGAACACAGCTTTTCGAGTAGCTTATACTCCCACTAAACTAATCTACAAAACAAAACATAATTTTCATCTTCATTCATAAACAACTCCTCTCTCATCCTACTTAGGCATATTTATAGAAAAAAACCCTATCTAGTGACTCTTGAACCTTCTAGAAATTCCAAGTAGCTTACTTATTGTAAACTTCCTAGAATACCCTTACTAATATATATTGATGCATAACAACAATCAGTCACACAAAGCCTGTCTTTTTGCTTTTGTTTGGTTGCATATTTGCATTTTACCCAATGAGAGTCCATACAAGAATTAATGAAATCATTAATTCTTTGTAGTATTGTTGGTATAAAACTATAAATACAGCAATTCTAATTTCGTTGGAAATTTTAAATTCAATTTCCACAAATCGTAATTGAAACTTATATTTTCCAAAATTCAATAATCCCATTTGAAATTTACTTGGAACAAACCAACACTCAAACAAAAAATAAATAAAAAATCAATCGATAAAATGAAGAACTTACAAAGCATTCATCATCAATGAAGTAGATATACTTATTCTTGGAAACAATGTAACCAAAACAACGACAAGCAGAATCGTAATTACAACCGACAAACCCACAAAACGAACCCTAGAAGAAGCGAAGAACCCTAGTAACTTATCAGGCAAAATCAACAGTAGGGAGAAACTAAACCAGATTGTATAATTGAATTTCCATTGTTGAAGATAAAAAAAATTCTTACCTCAAAAGCTCTCCTTCAATGGAGGAACGATAGGCAGCACTTCAATGCCTGTACAATGAGAAGGGGTGCTGAATTTTTTTCTTTTGAAATCTGGAAGATTTGAAATCAGCCTGTATTTTAATGCCCATACAATGTTTTTGTTGTGACCATTTTAAAGCCCGCCCCAACCCACTTAACCCATTATCTTGTTCACCCTATATTTATAAGAAGGCTTGGGTCACAAATTTTTTTAATGGGCTGGGTTAGGGTTTTAAATGGGCCCCGCCCCATCGAACATGCCTACTTCTAACCCTCTAATCTGATTTGGATTTTGCTAAAGAATATAGGACACATTATTAATTGTTTTCTTAGTTATTTTGAAGCATATTTGAGCTCAGCGTAATCTTATCGTATTGGGCTAGTATGCCTAGGAATTAGTCTTTTCCCACTCTATCCTATTTTCCATTCTCCATCTTAGTTATGAGGGGTTAAGAAAGAATTCTTCAAATTCCCTACGGCTTTGTACATTAATGGTTTCCAACAAATATTGAGATTCTGTGTCCGGGATGACTCATCGCTTTCTGAGGCAGATCACTATGATGCTATTATGCTTCATCGGCAAGATGGCTCTTAGTGAGTCCTAATCTCCAAAATTTTATTTAACTCCCTTTATGCTTATCCTGTATTTAAAATATAAACATTTGATTCAGGCACCCTACACGGCTACACTCTAGAAGAAGGTAGAATAATCAAGCTTTAAGCATCCACTTTAACTAATTTTTGTTTTCTAATAAAGCTTCTAGCCCAATAATCAAGCTAATGATTTGAAAACTGTTTTAATTGAGCCTTCATTTGAAATACTCAACTTCTTGGTAGTGAGGACAGTTTAATGAGATATTCGAATTTAGCCTGTAATGATGCAAAACCGAATGGTCATTCTTTCAGCTCCATGGAACATGGGAGAAGTCAAAATTGTAAAGTCCTTGAAAATTTGTGAAACTATTTTTGCCTTCCTCCATGACGACCTTGCTTCAGTAAAATTAGGAGGTTGGGTATGAATTATGAAACTTTTTTTTTTTTTTGAGGGAGTTGGTTATGAAGCTCGATTAGTGATGGAAGGTGGTCGGTCAGTCGCTGTGATTTCTTGACCCATCTCAGTGCTATAAGTTGTAAGTTGTTAGCTATAAGAAGTTTGAAGGTGGATTGTACAGAACTATGGCAAACTATACAGGCTTAATATATTCTCAGTCCTAAGTGCTGCCTGGAATTTTTTCTGTTCCTGGTTCGGCTTGTTAGTTTGGGAGCATCGATCTTAACTCACTACTTAGCTAGTGATGTGATTCCCTTAGTTCCATTATTAACATCTTCCAATTGGGATGCCACACAAATATTCCTATCTACTGTTTTTCTAAAATTGGGCCCCACGCCTGTCAGTCTGTCACCTACCTGTTACCTGCCCAACCACTCTTCTTCTTCTTCTTCTTTTTTTTTTTGACTGTTCTTGCATGCAAAATGTTGATTTTAACTCAATTGTATAAAATTCTGCTGTGGTATTGCCAATCAGTGTACAAGGCTACTAGTATTGGTCCAGGCGATAGTTACTTTAGTGGTAACTGGAAATTTTATACTTCTTGAAAGCTCTGTTTTTTTTTCTTCCCCCATTTAGCTTGATCTGTCACACACTGTTATTTTCGATGATTTTTTACTGTTCATTTATTGTTCAACTTTCTGGGGTCAAATGCTGGAATTCATTCAAGATATAATGTTTATCTACCTTTCATCTCATCCATAAGCGTCAGCTAACATATAATATTTCCAAAACCTATCGTTGATTGCTAAGCAACTTGAGATTTAGGAATGGCAACGGATCAGACACTCGGACTTGAATCAGATTATGCATAACCCGACTCTGATATGACAGTAATTAGAGTCAGATATTTTTCGACGGAGCTGGATGCGGTTTTTTATTTAAGATTTTTTTCTTTCTTGCGGATCGGTTCGGACTAGGGTCAGATCCAGTCTTAATTATTATCCATACTTGAGAAGTAATCTTACTAGGATGAGTTTTATTTAAAGCCAAGTAGGTTGTTTCTTTTTTCCTCGGTCTAAATTTTCAGCTCATTCTGACCCATTCCTTCATTCTTAGTTTCCTTGTCTTGATGTAATCAACCCTCTAATCATAATTTTCTGACTTTGATAGTTTATCCTTAACAATCCCAACATGTACTTTTATAATGTTTCTTGGCCTGTTCATTTGGACAAAAGTCTTGCACATACCCCTTTTAACAAATAATTTGATGACCTTGATTTGGTTATTTGTGAGCTGCTTATGCTCTGCTCAGCTCAATATATATATTTTTTGTTTTATTATGTCATTAAGATCAAGATTTCTATCATAAAGCTGCTGGATTTTGCACAACTTTTCACCAGTTTCCTGTTGAAGGTGAAGTTAGTTGGAAATTGGTTAAACTAATTCTGTTAAATATGAGTATTATACAAATGCAGTTACAGAACCTTTACAAGGAGAAAATACTCAGATACCATTATTCATATGTGAAAGTTTATAAAGGTCAAGAGGAGTAACAAAGTAGTGCCTAGTTGCCTACTCCCACCTCGTATCTAAGGGATACGAGGTTCAAACCTTGTTATTAGCATCCCTTTTCCTATATGTGCAGCTTAAAAAAGAGCGGATTTCCTTACCTAATCCAAAAATAATCATAATAAATTTATGGAAGTTTATAGCCTCTTATGAAATTTCCTTTTCTTCTTTCTTCAAGTCAAGTCATTGCTTTTGAGTTTTGAAGAAAGTATTTGGCAGTTTAAGGAAAGAATAGTTGGAATTACAAATTACTTGGGAGTTAGTTGTATTCAATTCCTAATAACATAAGATTTTTCACTGTTCCTCGAATTTTATAAGAATAGTTGTATTAGACCCTGTTCTTTTGGACTGAATTTGAATTGACCTGCATTGAGCAGAACGAACCTGAATTGAAATGAAATAAACGAAAACTTATTGCATTTAGACAATTATTAGACTTGCCGAAAACCAAAGGCTAAAACACATTCACACTATAAGTTAAGTTCCCATCCATGCATAACTGCCAATAGACTTTTGGAAACTTAACTTTATTAATTTTCTTGTATCTAAAACATTTTTAGCGTGTTTTAATTAGAAACTTTTGATTTTGTTAATCTACTCAGGATACTTGCAAATGGAAAGTCAACGGACTGACGGAGGGTGTCTGATGTATTATCTTTATCAATATGTGATATTGTTGACTGTAAATTGTATATTAATATAGTTGCAACATATCATTTGACACGTATTTATTGCAATGATGGGATTTGAGGGGGTAGACGGACAAATTAATTTGGAAAACACTATCAATAACATATATCTACCTCTTGCTTATATTTAAATTATGTTTAGTAATTTGTTCATTTACATATTCAAATTATTTCCTTAAAATGCCAGGAAAATGATTTGTTACAAATGAAAAACGGATGAGGTAGGACTCTCATGTGTTGAACTGAATAATTTGAACTAAACTAAATTATACTGAGGGTTCATTCTCTTCTCGGGATACGCATGATTGGATTGAAATGGATAACTTTAAATCTTAATGTAATTGAGTTATGTATAATAAAAAAATTATAAATTCGGGAAGTGCACATCGAGACGAATCAAATGAAATTTCACATGACTTTAGAATAAATTGGATTGAGATTATAAACCAATGAAAAGAACAAACCCTAAATGTTCCATAATTATATATTCGGAAAGTGCACATTGAGTCGAACTGAATTTTTCTAAATTGAAATTTTAGAAACTAAATCCAAAAGAACAGTGCCTAATAATTGTATTGTTAATTTCGATTAAACACATAGAGATATAATAATATAATATAAATTGGTAAGAGAAAGACATGATAATTTTATAATGATTTGTTGGCTTGGATTATACGTATTACCTAAAAGTGGTTGGTATTCATACGGTATACGGAGTACTTGCCCACTACTCTGACACTCCTTTTTCATACTTTGGTTACATCACACTTAATTAGGTTTAAGAAATTTTTTAAAGTTAACAACTTGATTAGTCTACTACAATAGAATTATTAAGTTTTTATATGATGTCGGCATATATAGGATTAGTGTAGGGATTTCATAAGATTTGACTCGTTTTATAATTAATTTATATACGAATTTGATCAACCATTTGCATAAAATCTTACATACTAATATAATAATGGTTTCTTTAAAGATTGATCAATCTATTCTACAACATCCTGCTCATTTACGTTGTTAATAAAAATGTTTTATTTTTTTTAAAGAAAAAACCAAAATGTAGCAACGTAGTCAATTGATAGGGAGAGATAGAGAAAATGATTTTAATTTTTTTTTTTAAAAATAAATTAAATTGATAGGATTATATGCAACATGATGAAATTACAATCCATAATGCAGTTTAAGGGCATGTTTGGTTGCCATGGGAATTTTCATTTCATGGGAATTTTTATTTTATGGGAAATTACCTACCTTGGTGAAATTCCTAGGAATTATTCAAAATTGTTTGGTTGGCATATAGGAATTTCCATTTCATGGAAATCTTCATTGACCAAGGGGAGGGTGGATAATTAAATTCCTACATTTTGTGAGAAATTCAAATTCCCATGAATTTCAACTTTCTCCATTTTTTACTTTTTTAATCCAATCAAACAATCAACCCATTTTTAAATTCACATGAATTCTAATTTCCTCCATTTATTTTAAGCAACCAAACAACCCCTAATTTGTTGATTGTCAGAAAGCACAAACTGGATTGTAAATAAAATGGACTTAAAGAGCTCAAATCATTAAAATGAAAAGGGATTCATAGTATGTAAAATATAACTCAACTCAAACTTTGTTATTATAGATTGATATACGAATGTTTAATTTGAAATCACCTATCTCAAATTTACAGAATCTCTTGTCAGACTGTATATTATTATATATATATCAATCTAATTTAACTGTAAAATTGTGACCTTTTGCCATTAATATAGAACTTTTTCGATAACAGCTAACTATATTTTATATAAAAAGTCATGGTATTATGCTAAGAAGTTGCAATTTTTTACTAAAAAGTTATCCCATTAGACACTGGAATAGTCCGACAGAAGACCTGGTTGTCTTGGTTATGCATATATATAGCACCAAATTCATAGGCAAAGTTTCTTTAAGCTCTTTTTGACACAAGAAATAGACTTGTCCTTTTTACGTACCTTGCATGCACTGTTTTTCAAGTTTTATGATATCTTAATATCTCACGTAAGAGTTAGTTACAAAACAAAATACACTTATTTTGTTATATATAACACTTTGACTTTTACGTTTATCAATATACATATATATATATTTGATAACTATTACTCCAGTATTTTTTTTTTTTAGGAAAAAGGGGAACTTAATTATTCAACAAAAAAGAGTACATATCCGAGGCAGCTCTGTTCAGAACCGACTCTGGCCAATCCTCTAACCAAATCCTTTCCCCTAAAACAATCGGGCTAGATTTAGCAATAGAGTGTGCAACCATATTAATTGTCTTTTCTACCCACATGAGACCAAGAACAAAACTCAAAGAACTTTGACGAATACAAAATATCCGAAATAAAGAAACCAAAAACAGAAATAGGAACACAGTTACTACTAAATTTATTAAATAAGTCTAAACAATCAGTCTCCAGTATTTTTATAAATGATAAATAGAAATTATAAAATGTGGTATTGATGAGAAGTATATACGGATATACCATAAGCCTATGTTTTAACTAATGTATAGGTCACCTATAACTACTACATCGGCAACATTAAGTTTTCTTATTCGTGACTCCTTTGGACATTGTCTTGAATATCACACCTTCAACCTTGGTCGCTCTTCTGCAATGATTGCTGAACTGACCGCAATGTGGAATGGTATCCGTCATCTACTTGAAGCCGACTACTTAAATGTGGAGATCGAAGGAGATAACTTACTGGCTATTAATTCTGCAAATAACATATCTCGACCTCCATGGAAGATAGCACATTTGGTCAGTGAAATACAATATCTACTTACTCGGTTTGACACCTGCTCTGTTCGGCATATCTATCGTGAAGGAAATTGGGCGGCCGATTGGATCGCAAATGTGGGACATCTAATCCCGTCTACTTTATGTGTTCAATGTACTCCTCCTTCTCAAATTTGTAATATTCTTAAGGAGGATAGATTAGGTATGACCCTGGTTAGAAGGGCTGCACCTAATTTTTTTTGTAACATCTCTTTATCCTATTAAAAAAAAATTCACCTATAAGCCTATTATGCGGTGAGCCGGTGACTAAGTGAAAATTTTGGTACTAATCACTTTAAGTTATACGAGCAGCTGACTTTTGTATCATGATTAATAATTGAACACTAACGATCTCCTATATGAGGCTTAAAATGCATCATCTTAAACGCCACTTTAAGTTAATTGAATCATGAAATATGTTTTTTTGGGGGGGGGGGGGAATGATCGATTATACAAAATAATCTAAAGTTTGGGGCGTTTTCCATGATTAATTAATCTCAAAATTGGAGTATTATTTTATGTTGAGTTGGGTAGTAGCCTAGTAGGATTTGGGTAGGGAACGTGCCTGAGGCAATCTCAAATGTTGCTGGCTTGCTGCCGATGTTTGTGAATTTTTCATGAATTAATACACCCTTTTTCTATAAAAAAAAAAGAGTAACCTACTCAAAAGATAAAAATTAAGGGGAGAAAATAGCTAGGTAAATATTTTTGGAGTTATTTCGGTCCATAATAATCAAAATTGAGGCCGAAATTTCTAAAAGTGGACAAAACTATCTCATTTTACTCGCTACAGAATACTCTTAGACCAATGTGGTAAGAAATCATATACCAACTTCAGATTATTTTGAGAGAGTGAGTGATAACTCAAGTGGTAATTAAGAGCTTCTCTCACGATTTCTGGAGATCTTGGGATCGATTCTAATCATCGCACTTGTGACTCTCTCTATACACAAAAAAAAAAACTTCAATTATTTTTATAAAAAGTAAAACTTGTGATTAATAATGGAATACGCTCCAAACTTAAGATTATTTTGACATTTGTTTTTGTAATAACCACTTTACCCATTTGACATAATTAAGTAACCAACGCAGTTATTATGAGTTGAATAGTTCTTAAGGGGGATAGCCAATTAGCCAGGCTAGGGGGGGAGTATATTGAAATGTATGGGATATAAATACTTAGTCAACATGATATGTAATGGTCCATTCAGTAATGGCCTGCAATCAAGCACCAAATTTCTGCATTTAATCATGACCAGATGAGCTGGAGGTTTTGCATGTGATAAAATTTAAATCAATGATCTTTCTTTCTTAATTTACAATTCCCTGAAAAACAAATAAAAATAAAAAAACTTTGTTTTTGACCACATATTTAGTTAGCATAACATAATGATGTATGTTTATATAGTTTTGTTCTGTCCTTCCCAAATTACCATCAATGATGGCAAACAATAGGCGCATGGATAAAGTTCTTTTTGGATAAAATTACATGTTATATGACATATTCAACAATATCATATTTCATAATATATTTTTCTTTTATATATATGAATGAAAATTTATGATCAAATAAAGTTGTTAAAGGTTGAATCTTGAATCCCATAAATATTAAATAAAATGTAGCAAATTCATGGAGAAGGATTCAAGGTCGTTTGGTTCGAGAGTACTTCCCTTGAAAATACAAATTCTTAAGAATTAGTTTCCTTTCACAAAAAAGGGATTAGTTAAATGTTTTTGTGTTTGTTTAGCACATGCGTAGGAAATAGAAATTTCAAGGGAATTCTTTTTCTTCTATGAAGCGTAGGATATTAATCACCTACCTCTCTTTAGTGAATGCAAATTTCTGTGTCAATTATAATTAAATTCCTAAGATCAATCAAACACAAATAGTCATTTCCTAAGAAATCGATAAAAGAATTTATTTCCCATTGCATGAAAGTAGACTTCATATGGAATTGACTTCCTATGTTCAACCAAATGACGTCGAAGTATATATATATACTTCCACCATTTCTTTTTAAATACAACAAATTATCTTTGCACACATTTAAGGGAGAAATTTAAGCTAAGGTTATAAATAAATAAATTAATTGATATAATTTTAAAACAAGATACCTATAATTGCTTTTATTAAAATAATTCGATTAATTTACTCGTTTACACCTGTAAATCTATTATAAAAATGCATGCAAAATAATTTATTTTATTAAAAAAAAGGGAAGTATATAATATTATGTATGAACAATACAGTCATACAGATCATTTATTATACTCCCTAAATTGTAAATAATTTAGAAATATATTTTTAAATTATGCATAATTCAATATGACTAATATTTAATTTAAGTTAATAATTCTATTTTTGTTACCTTATAATGCAACCCTTAGGGAAACATAATCATTAATGTGTTAACAGACCATCTTAACCAAAAGCTTAAACTGATAGTTAACATCCAAGAATATGTTATATACTCCAATCGTATTGTTTTTAGGAAGATATTAATTGAAGGGGGAAAATCTTATCTCTTAGAATTTTTTTTTTTATTTTTTTATTTTTTTTTTGGTTCTTTTCTTATGCATAAAAAAGTGGGCTGCTAGTCTGCTTAGGAAAAGGGCAGAGACTGCGCCTTTATTGGTGAATTGTAGTTACTTTTAATCATTCTTTGTAAGTACAGTGGGGTGAAAAATTAGTGGGTTGTGATCTTTTTTGTCAAAACTATATATGGGGTGATTGACTGGTGGGTTAGTCAACTGAAAAATGTGCCTGCGGTTAGCTCCAATTACATTTAATTTGGATCCGATCTAGATTACAAACTTACTTTTTATGGGGTGAATTACCTGATAATAGTTTTAGGGTTACAGACTTACAGTGAGGCTCGAATCCGAGATATCCTTAAGTGAAATGGTATCAAATTGTTTACAACTTAACCTAACTATTATCGGGTACGGAGATGCATATTAGTATGAAACATTGCCGTTGGAGTGGATTCCTATCAAGTAAAAATTGTACTCCATAATTTTTCTTTATTGACAACCAAAACAAAATTACAAATTTAGTTGTATATTGGTACTTAATCGCATATATTTAGGTTAAATTTTTTCCTTTTTTTATAGTTTAGGATTTTAGGGTAGTGCAAAATTTGGTGGGTGAATGTTTGAAGATTGTTTATAATGTGTGATCAAAGAATTGAAATGTTTTAATTAGCATCATATTATTATTACATGGCTTAATTTGGAGTTTAGACTTTAGAGCAATCTTTATAATTGAGATGTTGTACAAAATAATATTGATGCTCCGTAAATTTTTCGGGGATACATGATCGAAATGTTAATTTTATTAAGATTTGAATGATTTTGCAATGTATAATCAGTCTATACTCTACAATCTGTATGTGATAAGGAGAGAGATAAGAAAAAATGATTAAAGAAAGAAAATATTTCTTGCAACGACTAATTTAATGTGTACTTTCCCTCTTGGATAAATGTTGCAAATAACTTGCTTTGGACAGATGTATTAGAAAAAAGAGTGTTACTAAGAATTTTTTTCCCTAAACACAATAAAAAAATACTAAAAAATAAGGTATTACATAGTAAATATTTACGAAGTATTGGTGTCGTACTGATACCAAATACAGTTAGTTAAGTAAAAATGGAATACCATCATTTGTAGCTTGAGCATGACTCTATGAATATGACAGTATGTATGACAGTATGACCTCAAAATTAGAGGCAATCACAATGCACAGGAGAATTAAAGGTTTCTTACTTTCTTTGTTTCTTCCATGAGTTTCAAAGTTTCAATTTTGCCACAATTTCATTACCACTCCAACAACAAATGCACTTTTTTGCAATCGATTAGTCCCCACTCCCCCCAACAATAGACAACACCCTACAAAAATTTATACCATAGGCTCCACTATCAAAACATTTATATACTAACTTAATATTGCTCCCCTCTTTGATTCATAGCTAATAAAAAAGCGTAGTTTCTAACATTCTAAATTTCTAATGCCATGTTGTAATACGGAGTACATTTTATTCATAAGTTACCCTACTAAATTCCGTTATATGTATATATATATATAGAGAGAGGATCATGTGAAAACTATTTTCACCGTAAAATCCACTATATATTAAAGCTTTAAAGGAGTATAAATGTGACCTTAATGACATATATATAAAGTCTCTTTAGTAGATGATGTATGTAACATGTATCCTTTGATGCTTCTCAATGCTTCTCCAGTGCCTAGCTTGGCCTACTTTGATAATTTTTGTCTCATTTAAAGCATCTTTTATCAAAATCCTGTCAAAAACAAGAAAAAAAAAAATCACAAAACACTCCAAACCGACTTATTAGAGGTAAAAACGGCGGCTCCTAAAAGCAGAGTTAACACAAAATAAACCAAGTTACCGCAGAACATGATTAAACTCGATTGCATTGGGGGCTCTAGCTAGCTAGGTGCATGATTGATGTGTACAAGTTCATGTATCCTACTTAAATTACCCATTAACATATATAATTAGTTTTTATTTCCAAATATTATTAGAACTAAGATACTACCACCCCTAGACTCCAGCTCCACACACATGATTATTGACTAATTACCAACACCAAGTGTGCTACAAACAAGCAAAGCAAAGCACATGACAAATTTATATAGCATAATTAAAATATATCAATTAGCTAATTAAATATAATAACATAATCATTCACATCCAACTTCTTTATTTGACAACTACATTTGATGACTTGTTAGCCCACTTACAATAATTTAATTAATATAATTAGCTAAGCTACCATCTTTCTCATAACAATAGTGATAATGCATGCAACTTATAAACCCTTTCAAAGCCGGCATATCTGACCACCGTCTTTTTCTCTCTATTTTTTTTTATTAATGATTTTAATTAATTTCCCCCAAAACCTAAACTAACCTCATTTACTTTTTTTATAGGATAATGTGTGAGATACTAGGCCTTGGAACCGGATCATACTGTCTGGAATCGAACCCAAAACCTCGTGCCTGGAATTCTAAAACTCTAACCATTGGGCTATGACTTGATCCTCAACTAACCTCATTTACTACTAAAAACAAATCTAGACTTTTTCCTACCAAATACTCTCATCTACAAAAACAAAACAATAATAATTAATAATATTGCATATATTGATAAATACGGCCCAAATTAATTATTGTAATTAATTATTAAAATAAAAATGTAGACTTTTTCTCATGTCAAACATATGTTATGCACTTATTATATATATATATATGTATGTAGGCCTCTCTTTGTCTCTCTCTATATATTGCTATTTTCCAATTTCAATTCTTCCATATTATAACTTCTTCTTCTTCTTCTATAATTTTAATTTTGTTAATAATTTAAATCTCTCTAAAAAAAATAATTAATTAAATGGGTAATATTACAGCATTAACCAAGTACAAAAATCCAAGAAAATGTTGTTTCAAAGGGATATCAATATTAGTATTACTAGGAAATCCAAGAATCAAGCTTATATCAAGTGAAGGAAATACAAAGGTGTTAAAAGGTCGTAACAAAATCAAAGCTGGAGAAATCATGTTTAATTTTCCTGATTGTGTTGTTTGCCATGCTGACTCCTTCATCTTGGGCCGTCCGATTCCTGTCCTCGCTATCCACGACCACCTCGTCGCCGGCCACACCTACTTCATCATCCCCCTCGACCGCCTCCCTCGTGGTGGCCCCCCACTCTCCGCCTCCTCCTTGCAATCTCTCTCCTCACCCTCCTCCACCACCGCTGGTAATAATAATAATAATAATAATGCTGGGTCATCACCACCTACTGCAACATGTACTAGTAATAATAATAATTGTAATTTGTTTAGTGGGGGTGGAAATGATCAAAATGGGAATAATAATAAAAGCCCTTTTGAGTATATAAAAGATAAAGATGGAAGAGTACTAATGATTAAGGTTGTACCAGAGTTTATTACTAGGATAATTAGTGCTAATTGTAATAATAGTAATAGTCCAAGTAACAATAATCTAATATGTACAACCCCAGAGTTACAAAAGCAATATCAACAACTTGTTAGGGCTAAAGAACAAGGGTGGTCTCCAAAACTTGAGACTATTTCTGAGCACAAGAATAATAGGGCTTCTCCTTCTAGGTTATTGCGGTTAGAGTGGATTCCTATCAAGCATAAATTATAAAAATTATTATTAATTTCTACTTAATTAATCGCATATATTTAGGTCTAAATTTTATTCCTTCTTTTTTTTTTTTTTTAATTATAGTTTAGGTTTTTTTAGCTTAGGGTAGCAAAATTTGGTGGGTGAATGTTGAAGATTGTTTTTTATAATGCAATGTGTGATCAAATATATACATATATATGATGCAATCATAATCAAAGAATTGATCAAATGTTTTAATTAGCATCATATTATTATTACATGGTTTGGAGTTTAGAGCAATCTTTATATATAATTGAGATGTTTGTACAAATTAAAATAACATTGATTATTTTTATTTTGGGATACATGAAATGTTAATATTATTGTTAAGATTTTGCAATTTTTGATCAGTCTATACTGTATAATCTGTTAATTTAGCCATTATTTTGGGGATACTTGCTTTGATGATTGGGCACGAGAAAGAGAAGTAAAGTTCATAAGATTTTTGCATTTAAGGTAAGTACATAGAGTAGCACTAAAGTCTAAAAATTAATTTGTTCTTTCAACTCATTTCTGTTTATCTATATATAACTGAAGTATTCCGTCCCACCGTTAAAATCCCAGTTCCATCACTGTTGTTGATAAATTAATTGGTATGATTTCAATTGTGTTAGTTGGAAAGTAGATTTTAAAATCTTTCACTGATATGTCATATGCATGCTTGATTATGATAAGAAACGGAATGGACAAGTTATAATGTTTTGAAAAAGTACGCTTCAAAATCTTTCTCTTCTACTATATTAGTTATTGAGAAGCCAAAAACACCATACACACAAAATTAAAACCATTGGTAACAAATCCAACTTCTGAAAAATCTCCTTTCATTCTCATTTTCTCTTCTTGGGTAAAACTTTACAAATCTCTAATCTTCCTCCCTAAAGTTTCATGGTGATGAAGAGATGTGAACCCTATCGACAAAAACTATATATTGTGCATCTCAATAGCAACGGAATTCGTTTTCAGGGACACATTTGCCACGACACACTAAGAGTCCGTTTACTTTGGTGTAAAACATTTTAAATGTATAATGATTTTCCATGAAAAGCATTTTACGTTGGAAAACTCGTTTTCATATAAATTTTCCTATGTTTACTTGCACAGAAAATAAGTTTACCCTCAAATTTGGAGGAAAATGTTTCCAATTGAGTGTAAAATAAGTTTTCACCTAAAGTTTTACATTTTATTTTTTCACCCAAAGTAAACGAAAATAGGAAAACTGTTTTTAGGGAAAACATTTTTACGCTCTAGTAAACGGACCCTAATAAGAAGATTATTGTTTGCCTAATCTTTCTTTTAATTCTATTTTGCCATTACATAGTTGTTTATCATCACTATATTCTCTATATCTTGAACAATTGTTGCTGTCTTTATATCAGCCCTTACCTCAATCTACCATTACTATTTGATATCTTCACTATTCTTCATCTTTCTTTTCTTTTTTCTTTTTTTTTTTGGAAAAAAAATCTCCAAAGAACAAGAATATAAGATAATTTTAGATCTCTCATTATCAAAGTAACTCATAGCTTTTATTGTGAAGAAAACCTGCGGGGCATGTAAGTGTGCAGTTATCAAGTTCTGATTGTTTAAGGACAAGCCTTTACATAATTAGTTAATTACATGCCCTAATAATGATCGATGATAAATAAGTTTATTATTATCGGTAAGCTCTTAATGAATAATATATATTATAACAGATGCAAGAAAAAATAGTAAAGATTAACAAGAACAAACACACGTTTAACGTGGTTCACCAACAATGTGTTGGCTATATCTACGTCCTAGTAATATTATTAATGAGAAATTTTTCGAATACAAAATTAGGCTACTTACAGATTAAGTAGTATAAATAAAACTTGAAAACCCTAATACTAGCGAGACCGTCGTTTTGATCAGATTTTGGAGCGAGGGCATAAAAAAGATTCAATATTTACACATGCTCGTTTTGTTGATCGAACCCTCTCCAATATTTACATCACGACTTGTCAGATTAGACAAAATTAAGTAGTCCAGGTCATGTCATGTCTACTAAGTTATAAGTTCATATTTTAACTACGATCAGGATTTATCGAATCTGAGCAGTTCTAAACATGTCATGACAGATCAGGTCATATCTTATAAAGTTAGATTTTGTAAGTTTGAAGAGAATGACCCTGAATTGGTGAATTCATGACACAACAACAAAGCCATGGATTGGAGCACATTGCAGATAATGGGTAATAAATATGGAGTAATTTGATTAAATTTGGTGTTTATTAAGTTTGTTCATGCATCCTTCATTAAAAAAAAAAAAAAAGTTTGGGTATCTTGAAAAAGAATTAAACAATCTTTTTCAATCCTTAATGGATCGGACTTGTTCTAGTCTGGATATCGTGCTGGACTACTATTCTTTTACTTTTTCGCCCTATATTGATGGTGATATTACTATATATGAAAGATAGTGATATAAATATTATTGGGTCAAAGGTTTGGATATCATCTTCCAAGATTGTTATTACATACACTACTAGTTCGTTTGATAACTGATTTTAAATTATGGTAATGGAAATAAACTTATACAATATGTAAATTTGAAAGAAAAATTAACAGTTATTTCTATGGAGGTGCTAGGTTAGTTTATCTCAAATTTAACTAATTTATTTCATCTCCTTTCACATCTAATATCACATTTCTCAATAGTAATGGATTGTAATGAAAATATAGAAATGAGAATATGATCTATGGAGATTATAAGGTTTCCTCCTTTGCTAAATTAAATTTAATTTAATTTAATCTCATTACAACAATTTAATATCAGCAACAAAATGATCGTAATTGTTTTTTCAGAGTATAGATGACTTATGACCTGAGACCGGCGTGTAAATTTCATTCAAATATATAAAGAAAAAAAAAACAATTTCAATAGGAATAAAAATGATAAAACCTTATTTTTTAAAAGAAATAACTAAAATTAATACTAGTACTAGTATATATAATTAGGTGTCGAACGGATGAAGAATGATAAATAACTTCACCCGCAATTGTTCCCCGTATTTCACCCATTTAATGCGGGGTTTTCACTAGTATTATAAGGCGGGTGGTCGGGTGGTTAGGTCATTCGCTGGATATTTTCATCCCTAGAGTCAAACTTTATATGGATAACTCGACTCAATTTAATCGATACACACTTGAGATGATCATAATAAGGAATCTTTCTAGAGGTACGATGTCTCACCTTTGACAGTTAAAAGATTTATTCCATTTCGACACATGTTTTAAACTCAAATAGTTAATAAATATAGTAACGCACTTGGCTCTGTTGTTCTTAGTTGAGGTGAATATATAAGATTTGGGCATTAAAATTAGCTAAGTATGGTTGAGGTAGAACGCTTGCTCTAGTGGCAAGCGTTTTGGAGTTATAGGCTTAAGGCCGGTCCTGAGTCTGAATCTCCCCACAAGAATTTGCAATAATTTCTAATCTCCTCTCTTTAAATATATATGTCAGTTAAATTGGGCCGGAAAATATGTATGGTCTGGCTCAAGGCCTAATACTAATGGACGTACTCGCATTACAAAAGTAAATTAGCCAAGTTTTTGTTCAACGATAATCTGATTGCTTTTGGGCCTCCAAAATCGCAAGGAATTCGTGCAGTGGCCCAGTAGCCTCGTTACTGGCCGAATTAACTCAGGCCTTTTAATTAGTGTGCCAGTCTTGA
The DNA here is from genome assembly GCA_951394345.1 of Salicornia ramosissima. Classification (NCBI taxonomy): domain Eukaryota; kingdom Viridiplantae; phylum Streptophyta; class Magnoliopsida; order Caryophyllales; family Amaranthaceae; genus Salicornia; species Salicornia ramosissima. Next base: position 55,790,389 of record OX596236.1, on the reverse strand, counting down.
TTTCTTTTGGACCATCAACCTCCATTTTTCGTGTATATATAGGGGTCCCATTGGCAAGTTGGCAACTATCAATGCTCCGCCTCTTCCATTGACATTAGAATATTAGATACAAATACTACGAAATTAAGGCTCCCTTTACTAGAGCGAAAAATATTTTTCCAGAAAACAGTTTTCCTATTTTACATTGTTTACTTTGGGTGAAAAAATAAAATGTAAAACTTTGGGTGAAAACTCATTATACACACTATTGGAAATATTTTCCTCAAAATTTGGGAGTAAAACTTATTTTCCGTGCAAGTAAACATTTGAAAATTTATATGAAAATAAGTTTTCCATTGTAAAATGTTTTTCATGGAAGATCATTTTAAATCGAAAATGTTTTACACCAAAGTAAACGGACCGTAAGTGAAAGAATGTGAAAACAAGTCGGTTTTAAATTCACATATTTTTATCCATGTTTTCCCCTTCTCAGCTCTTTACTATAACTAGTGGTGACAATTGGGTCGTTCGGGTCGAATACGAGTCGGGTTGGTTCGGGCCATATGGCTTTTGGTTTCGGATCGGGTCAACTTCGAGTTGTGCCAAATAGATTTAAATTGCATAAGATGATAAGAACCAAGAATATGCACTTTTATGGTCGTGTAATTTGGGTCGGGTCAGGCTAGGTCAACTTTGTATTAATAATATCACGTGAATTCAGTAGCTTTTAGGTTAAATCACTTTTGACACCTCTAACTATAACTGAGTAGTATAGATTAGATTATGCCCTGACTAGAAGGGTTTGCACTTTTCAGATCTCTTGTTCCTTGACTTTATCTTATAAAAGAAGTCATTTTTTAAATTTTAATAAATTAAAGTAGAACATATAGTTGTGGAAGAGTGTTGGATCCATTGGTTCCAACAAGTGGGGTAAGAAACGGTAAGGTGAATTTAATTATAAAATATTCAATAAGGTAAAAGCAAGATGAAAGTAATGGATAGGTAAAAAAAAATAGAAAATAATTACTCCCTCCGTAACATAAAAATATAAACTTTGTAGAAAACACGGACTCCAATGTAAAAGTTTTATGTGGGTTAATTGTGTTGTAATTGTGTAGAGAAGAGAGAAATAAATAAGAAAACACGGACTCCCATGTAAAAGTAATGACAAATGTGTAAATTGTATGAAGTTTTTTTTGCCATATATAGAAAGTTTTGTAAAAGTTGATATTTTTGTGTTACACCCATATTTAGCAAAAGTTTACATTTTTGTGTTACGGAGGGAGTACTAGTTTTTTATCAATGGCGGCCAAGATTTCTTAAACTCTACTCAGTAGAGTTATGACTCTACATGATCTAAATTCATATTTGTCACATTGTCATCCTCCAAATTAATGTTCTATGAGCAAAATGGATATTTCCATCAACAAATTAGTAACAAAATATTCTTGATTTTACTAGTTGAAATACGGAGTATATAATGTTGGAGTAAGATAGCATTTGCTTCAAAAGAATTTGGAAAGTAAAAACTGGCCATGGGCCGATTACTTATCACATTTACTTTTATTACCGTTTTGTTAATAAAACAATTAAATATTTTTATCCTCTTGACATGGGCCGATTACTTATCACATTTATTTTTATTACCATTTTGTTAATAACAGTTACAGAATTAGTCAAAATAACCGTAGGGTGATTAAACACGTTTTAATCAGTTGTTGCTGAATTAGTCCGTGATTAAGTCTTCCCGTTTAGCAACGTTCTTCCTGTATTTTAGCCACGATCTCAACCTTCTTCCTCCATATATATCCTACCCAACACAGAATGCAGAACATAACTTCTCACATTCTCTTTGCTTTACACTTCGTTCTCAAATACATTAAACACATTTTCTCTCTGGGTGATATTCAAGAGCATCTCAACCTATTTCCCTGTCGACACCGGTGAAATAGCGATCGTGTAACCCTGGAGGTTGTTTGCCGAGAGTCCGTGTGTCGTAGCGGGGCAATTTCAACTTTAGGGCAGTGATACTATTCACGCTACGATCTATTCAGATAAGCTAATTCTCGCTTTTATCAGTCTTTGTTCTTACATATAAGATAAGGAAGTTGGTTATCAGTTGAACCTAATTCCTATAAGATAATTTATGTATAGTAATTTTACTTGTTCTACATCTACTTGATAAAGGACAAGAAAAAGATATGTACCAGGAGGCAGCAAGAGAGCCCAATATTGAAGTACTCCCTCCGTTTCATAAAAATGGCAACAATGTCATTTTTACGTATTTTGAGGAAATGATTTAAGGGGTGTAAACGAATGAATTAATCAAAATGTTTTAACACAAGTAAGAATATGAATATAAGTTACTAATATATATAAAACATTCTAATTAATTTAATTGTTTACACCCTCAAATCGCTTCCTTAAAATGCGTGCAAAAACAATCGTTGTCATTTTTATGAAACGGATGGAGTATAATGACAAATGCATCTCAAGAATAAATTTAAGTGTCTTCTCCTTTTCTTCTTCTTTTTTTTTTTTGTGTATTCTTACCTTGACTTCCTCCCCCAAACAACCCCCAAGAAATGTGTTAAAACCCTAATGTATTGGAATAATTGTTAAATACGGAGTATAATCTTAAGTTTGGGGCATCTTTCAGACTTCCACCCTTGTTGTTCTCGAGTTTTATGTGCTTGGAAATGCATTGGGATTAATACGAGAAGAATTCTTCGTACAACGTTTGATTTATTTTGAAAATTGGAAAATTTAGGATCGGTAGTGAAAAACAATCCTAACTTCAAATTATTTTTTAAATTTTTTCTAATTTTGAATTAATCACAATTAATCTCCTTTTCCAACGAAGTAGTTTTTAAAGTATTTTTATATAATCATGTCTTCACGAGCAATTACAACATAAAAGGGGATCGATGACTTAAACTTGTTTGAAATGGTATCATTGACAAGTCTAAGAGTGTGTTCTCTTCAACTTATACCTTACCTGATCTGATCTATTAAAGCTGACGTGGTTACAACTTATTCGACCTGATCTGGCCTGATTAAAACTGATAAGTTCTGAGACCTAACAAAAAGAGGTTAAAGAGAACGCACCCTAATTCTCTCGCGGGTCTTGTTAACGGGACAATTTAAAAAGTCTAATGACTTTGTAGCCTCAAAGTTCAAAAGTAAAGGAATTTTATCTTATTTTTAATTTATTTCAAAGTGTAACTTCATAAATTGGGATTGTTGCAAGCTAATTAATAAGTAGATTAGCACAAAAGTCATGAACATGTAATCACGGGATTAGATGTCCAATGAGTAGTTAGAATGATTAACGAGCAAAACTTGGTAATACGAAGTATCTTGTTGACTTAAAATATATAGCTTAATCTAAAATTTTGGAAGCAAGCAATATGCCTAGCTACTCACTAGGCAACTAGGATTTGAATTTAAACCAATTTCACATGTTATAATTTAAGTTATACACTCTTATTTGTGATTTAAAACTTAAAAAAAATTAACATGAAATATTGGTTAATCATCAAAGAAAGGTACAAAAACTCACTATTTAAATAATTATTACAATTAAATAACCATAGTTTAAGCTTAAATTAGTCTAAACATAGAAAATCTAAGCTCAAAAAGACATATCTAACGTAATATATGGTTATTGATAGATTATATAACATATTCATGTCCTCTAACAGTTATTGTTGAGAAATTTCAAAAGTTGAAGGCCACCATAGAATTTTATGATTCCAATTGAAAATAAAGTGAATGGTTGCTAATGAAAATTTCACTAAAATTTGAAAATATGTCATACACACATGTATATATACCCAAAAAAATAAAAAATTGTGCTACGTCTTGCTGTATATATAACAGAAGTGCACCATTTCGTATCAAATCTATAAGTTTTTACATAATTAATTAAGTTTTATAAAAAATGTTAATTTGATCTGAAACTTATCTAAAAGCAAATAGGTGTGATAAGAAATGATCCATTCTAGGCTGATACGACTTGAAAGCAACTTGAGCTAAAGAAATACGAAATCTAACTTTCTAATTATCATATCTTCCTTTTTATGATCGTACCTGTAAAATTATATTCAATAATGACATATTAAAATTGATAACCAATAATTATAAATATTTAAACTACGAGTCATATATATACAAAATACAATCAATGACCATTTTGATTCGATCTGAAACTTCTTGTTTACAACCTCGATTTAAAATCAGTCTAATCTGAACACAACCCGGATCTAAAATGACCCAACTCAAAAGTAACTTGAAAATAAATTGGTTCGAAATAGTCCGTCCTGAAATGAAGTTATCTAAATCGGATCCAAATGATTGAATTTCAAGGTCTACATACACTATCCAAGAAAAAATGCATGTGCCCATTTTTATTTCTAATACCGTATTGATGAAAATCATAGAAAAAACGACACCTAACAAGATTGCAAATTATTACGTACTCGTAGGACATATTTTTCGTATATATTAATGTTAATTGTTAATAGGTGATGTATATTACTTGTTCTTTTTGAAATAGTGAAACACTTAATTTTGGATATATTTCAAAATGTATGTTATACCTTATTACCTTATACCTTTTTTCTTCTACTATAATTTTTTGGTTGGATTTCGTTAAACAAAAAAAAAAAAAAAAGTTGGTAAAATAAACATGACCACACAAGCAATTTTTTTTTTTTTCTAGCTCTCACCTCGCTTTATTCTAATCACTTTATCCATAGGCCATAGTCCATAAAAACCATTAAAAATATCATAAAATCACTTTTTAATGTAAATGATAAAATACTTATTATTAGGAATTTGTATTTTTCCATGTTTAATATGCATATATTTTACATAATTTTCGTCATTAGTAATAGTAACGCAGGTGTTATTAGATCTTCATACGAGGCCAGGCCTACCTCAGGTTATCCAAATATCCAACTCCACTTAACCATACACTATTTGAAAAATTATTTAGTGAGGTTAAAATGCATTTAATACATTTTATTAGAGTCAACTAATTAAAATTATTATAAAAAAATATTTGAAAAACATATTTTTAAAAGATTTTTTTTCACTTTTAAGTCTAAATGACCTTAGTTTTTACAATATAGTTATGCGGATATGCCACTTTAAAAAATCCGACAAATAAATGCATACAATGAAATTCAAATGACTTTTATTAAACTTACACAAGCCTCAAACTCTAATAAATGATAGGTATACGTAAAGTGGTAAGTAAAACAAACAATAAGACAAGAAGTAATTTTAAAAAATGTCTTATTCACTAAAAGTAGTTAAGAAAAAAGGCTAGAAAAAGAGACTGTGTGAAGTGAAGAGCAGGTCCGTACAGGGCTACAAATACTTGACATATAATAAAGGCCAAGGCCCATTACCCTAAGAAAAATATAGTGGGGGTCCAGCCTACTCTTTCTAGGCCTATAGCCCATACTCTTTAGCAACACTCACTTTTCTGCTTATCTTTTCATATTTACACTCTTAAGCGACTATTGTATATTTTTAATGAGTTATAAGGACGAAGATGAGAATTGATCCAGGATCATTTGGAATCGTAAGAGAATCTCTAACTATCAGAACTATCCAGCACACTCGACTATTACATTAATTACTGAATTAAAATAAAAAATTTCTATTATATACAACAAATGTTGGGCATAATAAAAAACGTTGGAAATAAATAAATTGACACCATCCACTTCAAGCAAAATTTTCAATTTACAATAGTTTGTTTTCCCTCCAAATTAAGAGTAATAAAATGAAATTAGAGACAGAATTTGCACTGGAATCGTAATTTCGTCACAAATTTGAGACAGATTAAAAAAAATTGTCTCAGAACGAAAGAAATCCATCTCAAATTTGAGCAAATTTAAGACGGATTAATGAATTTTCATCTTTAAAAAATTGGAAGCAAAACAAACTATTGATTGTAAAATGAAATTTTTGCTTGTAGTGGATGGTGTCAATTTATTTACTTCGTCCCTTTTTAATTATGCCCAACAAATTTACAAATACAAAATTTTAGACAAATTTTAATTATAAGTAGGAAAATGATAAAGAGAGAATGAGATGTATGTGATAAACAGAAAAAAATAGTACAACGAACTCTCTATGTCTCAAAATATGTCATGTTTGCTTTTTGCATAATTTCCAATGCATTTGTTTAAAAATCTTTAAACAAGCATGGTGTGTTGGATAAAGACTAAGGACTTGTTCTTTTGGACTTAAAAGCTACAATAATCAGATCAGATCAGATCAGACATTATTACTCTTTATTTATTTATTTATTAATTTATTATTATTATTATTAATATCGAGCATCGTTTTTCCACTCGACATTTTCCAACAACGGTTTTCGAACGAGTTTTCCGGCGACGGTTTTCGGACTGACTTTTCCGGCGGTGATTATTCGGCTGACTTTTCCGGCGGTGATTATTCGGCTGACTTTTCCGCCGACGATTTTCAAGCCGAGTTTTTCACCGACGATTTGCGAGACGACTTTTTCGACAACGGTTTTCAGACTGACTTTTCCGGCGGTGATTATTCGGCCGACTTTTCCGGCGACGATTTTCAGGCCAAGTTTTTCGGCGACGGTTTTTCGGACTGACTTTTCCGACGATGATCATTCGGCCAACTTTTCCAGCGACGGTTTTCAAACCGAGTTTTTCGGCGACGGTTTTCGGAATGACTTTTCCGGCGGTGATTATTCGGTCGACTTTTTCAGTGACGGTTTGGTCAAATTTTTCGGCGGTGATTATTACTACTACTACTACTATTATTATTAGTATTAATATTATTATTTGAAGTTTTGGAGTGAGATTGAATGAAGAGGTGAAATGAAATGGGCTATCATAATAATAATTATTATTATTATTTTAGTAAATATAATCATGTATTACATTTCTCATAAAAAAAATAAGTATTACAATTATAAAAATAAAAATAAAAATAAAAAATAAATATAAAAATAAAAATAAAAATAATTCAAATTAAATCAGATCGGATCAAATTAGATCAGACAAACTCAAATCAGATCAGACCAGATCAGTCCTAAAGAACAGAGCCTAAATACTACGAGTATATACTCCCTATGTTTTTTGAATTTACTCACTTCATTTTTCAAACTTTCCGAGGCAAAGATTTGAAGATTAATATTTTTAATTGTGTATTTGTAAAAAATATAAAACCTATATATTAAAAAACTACATATTGAAACGAATCCAACAAGACCCATATGACTATATTTTTTCTTATGTATAAATCACAAACGATAGTCAAAGTATACTTGTGAATAGTACAAAAGTCAAACTGAGTAAATTAAAAAAAAAAAAAAAAACTAATTTGTATTTCTTAAAATGAAAAAAAAAATTGTATTTCAAAATCACTAGCTTATTTGTGTAATTAATATTTATTTTAACTTAATATTTTCATTTTTTTGCTACCTTAACGAGTGTCAATATTTTGTGTAATCCTTGACACCGTCATAGCACTCATAGGTACTTATTAGCTTCTTTTTTTTGGAGTTGTTATTCATCGCTCACAAATTACTTAAAATCGTCCACCTAATATTTTGAAATTACTTTATTGCCCCTAACACTACATATCACTCCATTCACCCCAACTCACCTCACCATCCACTTTATCTCAACTCACCACCAACACCACCATGACCATGACCACGACCACGACCACCACCACCACCACTACCACCACAACAATTCCTACCACGATCACTAACCACGACCACCAGTAGCACCACCACCAGCAGCAGCACCACCACCACCACCACCACCACCAAACACAAATTAAAAATTCAAAAAAAAAATTATAAAAAAAAACAAAATAAGAGGCCCACGCCATGGCTGGGACATCCCAACCAGACGCCCCAGCCACGGCGTGGGCGTCTTATTTTGTTTTTTTAAAAAAAAATTTGTGTTTGGTGGTGGTGCTGGTGGTGCTGGTGGTCGTGGTTAGTGATCGTGGTAGGAATGGTTGTGGTGGTAGTGGTGGTGGTGCTGGTGGTTGTGCCAAGGGTCGGTAGTAGCTGGAGAGAGTGAGAGAGTGTAATAGTGGAGTGAGTGAAATGGTGAAGTTGGGGTTAATGTGAATAATAAGGGCAAAAAGATAATTTTAATATGTTGAGTGGACGATTTGAAGTAAAACGTAGGCGATGTTTAGCAACCCACTTTTTTTTTAATAACCGTTACGTGGAAATATTTAATATATTTTTCTGAATTTGAATATCTGATAATTAAAGTTTTTTCCCTAAAATAAAAGCAAAATAAATTAGGGCAAACCCAGATCATATGACTGCATGTATATGTGGCTATGGAGATTGGAGATTCGAGAATTCCAAAAATATGTCTCGCTGTACCTCTGACGGTGTCATGGACCATTACGGTTGGGACTTGGGAGTCATTGTTTCTCAAGGGAAAAAAAATATACTTCCTCCGCCTCAAAAAAATGCAACAATTGTCAATTGGGGTATCACGGACTCCTAGGCAATTTTTTTTTGTTAGAATAAAAGTGATAGAGAGAGAAAGTGGGGTATGTGATAATGTGAGAGATAGAAAGAAAAAACTTACAAAAATGGAAAATTAAAATTGTTGCATTTATTTTGAAACATCCAAAAATAGAAATTGTTGCGTTTTTTTCGAAACGGAGGTAGTATATACAGTATAATAAATAAATAAATGAGTTCTTATAATATTTACAAATTACAATCATAATGCAATTAGCTAACCTAGCACTTAGATAATGGGTCCAAGCTATAGTATCAATAATAATAATGCAATTTCGATATGGTACCACTAATTTATGAAAATTCTACATTATGCTAATTAAAGTTAATGAAATTCACTATTACTGTATAACATTATGCTATGTTAAAATGTTATTGTTAAAGTAGGGATAAAGTAGATACCATTTTAATTAAACCCTAGAATATTTTTTTTAAAAAAAAATTGGTGTGGTCACGCACTCACATCTAAACAAATATTCTAAATTTATAGGGTTTTGCTAAGCTATATCCCTGAGATATTAGGTTTTCTAAGCTTTACCTAACGGTTTTGAAATTTCTCAGCTGTACGTACCACCGAGTTTGGATTTTAGACTAAATTATACCTTTGCATAAAAACGAAACTAGCTATGGTTAAAAATACGGCTAAACTGAAATTTAATCATTGATTAAGGTACTTTAAAAGATATGATTCGGCATATTAATAATTTATTTAATTTTAGGAAAATGATAATTAATTAAATATGACACTTAAGGATACATGAGTAAATAAGGTACATCAAAAGAAATAATAACTTACTAAATCAAACATTAATTATGGTACCAAACAATACATACCTAATTTTGGCAAGCATTTCTGAATTATGAATTTTTGACCAAATTAAGATACTTTTATCATTCCTATATAATCTTCTGAGTTCTGAGTATAGATAACAATTCCTATTTAGCTTATAGGGTTTTCTTTTGTTGATTTATTTGAATATTTCCTAATTTTTATTGAATTATTTTTAAAAGTAATTAGGCCTACGGATTAAAAAAAAAAAAACTGATTTTCTTTTTAATAAATAAAGAAAATATAAGGGAAAAAATTTAAGGAATAAGTTTAACAAATTTTGGTGGATGATTTATGCACTCCTCCAAACCATAGATGCACTCCCCTCATTCTCATTGTTCATCACACCACTATTTATGTGAGAAGAAGAGGAGTGCGACTGTGCAAGAATGACATGAGGAGTTTGGAAATAAGTTTTTGAGACTTTTTGTAAAAAAAATTGGGTCATTGGGTCAATGCCTAACATGCATATAATAAAGAAGACTCTTCCGTAATACAAAACTTTCAATAATTAGTTTTGCACGCATTTTTAAAAAACGATTTAAGGGTGTTAAATGAAGAAATTAAACAAAATGGTTTTAATACAAGCACGGATGTGATTATAACTTATAGGATTTTTTGTGAGAAACTCTCGCTAAGTGTGACGACTTTGAAAACAACTCTTATTAACCTTTTTATTTATATTTAACCCTCACTAAGTCTGGTTTACCTTTGGTTGCCACTCATTTAGCAGGTTACAAAGGAAGTGCCGGTTTCGTGGGGCCCACTTTTAAGAATTATCTTCATTTTCCCTCACGTGATGCTCACGTGGTCTTTACCTCTCTCACTTTCATCTATGCTCTCAGAATCATTCTCTGTAAAAAAAAAAAATCATTGCATAAGTTCTCTCTCATCAGTTCTTTCTCACTTTCATTGCATGAAACCATAATTTTTTTTCGAAAATTATCATTTGTAAGAATCTTCCAATCTCAGTAAAAATCTTCATTATCTCTGTAAAAGCTAGGGTTTGTCAGTTTTGAAAATTGGGTAATGGAGAAAAGTGACGTTAGTTTGAGCGAAGAAGCGAAGAAATTGTGGGAGATTAAGCAAGAAGAGGGTGAAAAACAAAGGCAAATGAGGTGAGGACCACTGATCTATGTCTAATTAAGCTTAAAATTACTTAATTTGTTAAAAGTTTAATTTTTTATTCTAGTTTAATTGGGCAATTTTGCAAATCGAATTAAACCCTAATCCCCCATTTATACCCTAATTCATACTTTGTGACCCTAATTCACAAGTTAAAGTAAATAATTACCTGATTTCAAGTCTTTCATCTTACTTCAAGTGTTGAATTTGTTTTTCTCTTCAATTTCGGATTTTTAGGGTTTTGGAATAATTTTGGAGAATTTTTGGATTTTTTTGGCAAATGAGTGGCATTTATAGAGTCTGGCATCTTGTTTGGGGGTTGTTTGACTGGGACCCACACCAGCGGTCATTATTTAAGAAGTGGGCCTCATGAAACCGACACTTCCTTTGCAACCTGCTAACTGAGTGGCAACCAAAGGTAAACCAGACTTAGTGAGAGTTAAATATAAATAAAAAGGTTTATGAGAGTTGTTTTCAAAATCGTCACACTTAGCGAGAGTTTCTCACAAAAAATCCTAACTTATAAGTTCATTACTAGTGTTAAAATTATTTTGATTAATTTGTTCGTTTACACCACCAAATTATTTTCTCAAAATACGCGCAAAATTAATTGTTGAAAGGTTTGTGTTACGGAAGGACTACTATTTATTCATATAAGAGGTTTATAAGGTGATTGGAAACCCTAGCCTTGAGCATGATCTTACCGTTCCATTATTCTAACGTAAATGCTTGAACTAAACACCACTTAGGCTTCGTTCTCTTCAGTGTGATAACAATTCTTGTCCAATTTATTCAATTTTTATAATTCAATCCAATCGATTTCATCCATTTAATTCATTCTTATCTATTTTAATTTATTCTAGTCCAATCCAATTCAAATTAATTATAATAATATAGAGTAAAACATTAATTTATATGTAATATCTCTGAAAATGATGTATTAGTCTACTGATTAAGGTTTTAGAATTTCAGGCATTAGATACTGGGCTAAATTCACACCGCATGCATTAGGTCATTCCTTATCTTCCTTTACATATACGTGTATTATCTAAATTACACGAATCTTACAAGTGTAATAAACGAAAAGTACGGCAATATAAAAGAAGGGAGTACAGGAAAAAAAACTGATAAAGATTCAGATTACATTGAAATGAAAAAAAAAAGGAAAAAGGAGAGGTTTTTGGGCAGGAAGGTGGTCTGCTTCTACATTGACAATCACAGAATCACAGGGCTCGATGCACTCCACGTTTTCTTCCTCCCGCTTTTTATTATCCCATTCTTTCATTCTTTTTAATCCTTTGTTTTTTTTATTAATTAGGGCGTGTTTATTTCAACTAAATGTAATTGAATTGAATTGAATTGAATTGAATTGAATTAAACTGAACTAAACTAAATTGAATTAAACTGAATTATCCTGAAATGATTTGAAATAAATTGAACTGAATACAGCTGAAACTAATATTTTATAAGAAAATGAAATTGAGAGCTGAATGGAATTGAACGGAACTGAATTTAAGGTGAAGTAAAAGCCCTTAATTAAAGTATATTTCATCGCAAAATTTGTAAGGATTTTTAATCTTTCCCTTATAGACATACATGTGTGTTGGTAAAATTAGATCGGATGGTTTGCAGTAAGGCCCGATTCAATGTTAGTATCGCACACATTATCGTACTATTAAAAAAAAGTACTTCATCCGTTCAAAAGAACGCAACAGTCAATATTTTGCACTATTCATATTATATATTTTGACCAAGTCTCAACCTTTACACATAATACTATAAAAAATATAGTTAAATAAAATCTTGTTAGATTCGTGTTGTCAAATATTATCTTAATATCAACTATTTATAATTTTTTATTATTCATAATTATACAGAGTAATTATTAAAGGTCAACGTAATGTCTCAACATGCGTGAAATGTTGACTGTTACGTTTTTTTTAGAACGAATGAAGTATTTCTTAATGAAATATGAGTCTTAGCCTAACATTTAAAATATAGAAACATTAAGTCTAAGATCTCGAGTTTATATCTCACCGAACACATTTGTAAAAGTTAGAAGTCCAATATTCATACTCAATTTATTCACTCAATTAGTGATGGGTTTGAAGGGGGGAATGTGAAAACTTTAATTTGGCAGTGACGCACAGAAGTCTCTGTTCAATTTTTTCCCTTTTAATGAAAGGATTAAGGTAAGGGCCTGGGGGGGGGGGCAACGCGCCGTTATCTTTATGTCAATTAGCTGTTTGGTTTATTAATTAAAAATTACTTGCTATAATTTTCTTATTTGGATGTCCCAAAATATTTGCTACATTTTCTTTTATAGTCTTTGGGCCCCACACATATTTTACATTTTTAGTTTTTTTCTTTTTCATTTTTATCCTCTTTAAGCCAATCTTTTTCTTCCACCTACCTTTACCAAAGGTGGGCCCACATAAAAATTGGTTTGCATAAAAATTTGTTCCAAAATAGAATGTAGCAATTAAAATGAAACAAAGGGAGTATTATTATTATTATTATAGAAATAGAAATGCATATATAATTGGTTTTTGCCGTGTCTGATTCGGTATGTTTATCCTTTTTATGTCTGTCTGGCACTCTGGTGTCTATGCTTCCACTCTTTTTCTCTTGTTACTTCACTCTTTTTTCTCCTATTCCCAATGTTTTTGTCCACTCATCTTTTCCCAATGTGTGATAACTGATGACTTTTATTCTCACTAATATATTAATCGCAACGATTTGATATAAAGTAAATAGGAAAAATGTTAATCATTACATTTAATATAATATGTACTGACTATAAATTTTATCACCACAACCTTTGACATGCATATATAATAATAACAATTGAACATTTTATCACTCAGAAATAATTTTAAATATTGCTATTAATGTGTGCCGGAGTAGTATTTTATTAGGGATTATGTTCTACATAATTAGGGTTGGACTGCATCATCCCAATTGTTTAAATACAAAATATTTAAATTTTTTTTTTTGATATTTCAATTAGGGTGCGTTTTCTTCAATACCTGACCTAATTAAACATATTAAACCTGACTTGATTATAATTTATTAAACCTGATAAGACATGTTCAAACCTGATAAATAATGAGACCTAATAAAAAAGTTGAAAAGAACATACCCTAATGAAAAAGAATAATTAGTGTCTTGATTGGAAATTTCTCCCCAAAGATTGACATGCATGTAACATAAATAATCTTATTCCGATTAATTATTATTTTAATAATAACAAAATGGTGTTAATTAGACAATGGGACTACTTGATTGTGACCTAGTCTCCAGTTTAATTAGCAGGCCATTCACAAGTATTGGTTGGGTTGGGTAGTTTCAAATTGGGTACATGTTTGTGAGTTTGAATATGTTGTGTCGGGCCGGGTTAATTTGAATTTTGGGTAACTTTCATGCACACTTTTCAAGTATGGATCGTTCGGGTATTAGGTAAGAGTTGGTTTTGACACCTCTAATTAGACACTTACACATGTTATTATCGACTCTTTCTGGATGTTAAATTTACATATCCCTAGACTACTAATAAATCATAATTATTTTTCGAGAGGAATTAAGAACATAAAAATGTTTGAGAGTTGAGACTACAAAAATAAGAAGCACAAAATTAAAATGTTAAAACATAAATTAAACGTTACAAACACCAATCTTCTTATGCCTTTTTGTCAAAAAATTATCTCATACCATTACAATGACAAGTAGGTTGCGTTATCTTTAAATTATTAGACTTGAACTTATAGTCTTATATGAACTTATTAAACTGATTAGAGCTTATTCACATTAGATCTTATTTATTGTCCAGATTAGACTGATCTTGATTGGAATTTATTAATTTTTACGGTGAAGAGAACACACGTTTATCTATCAATTACGACTTAACGATCGATCTGTCATAGTGTAATACTATAATTACAAATTTGGTCTCACCTCAAAACAGATTCTCGCTCACTAGCTAGAAATTTTTTTTTTAAATAAAATTTGTAAATTTACAGAAAACATATAAATAGTTATATATGTATAAAACAACATGACAACTTTATATATATATATATAATTTCAATAATTTTTACAGTTTTTTTCATAATTTTTTTTTTGAAATTTTGGTCTCACCATTGTACTATAATAATCTAATATAGAAGCATCTTTTTAATTACTTTTCTAATAGCCAAACAGAGACTTGTATTTTGGACTTAATTTCATAAATTTCGGTTAAGTTAAATTAAGTTGATGCTGAATCTAAGATTTAGCTTAATTTAATTAAATTTTAACAAAATTCAATTTATTTTAAATTAATTTTAAAAAGGAGCCAAAATAGTTTTTTTTTAAGGTAGGAATGGTTACAATAAAATCAAGAATTTTTCATCTCAAAAGAAAAAATAAAACCTAATTATCCTTAACTAAAAAGTAAAAAAAAAATAATAAATTCCAAAAAATCAATAAGCTTAAGTTTTAGCCTAACTCATGCATGTACATATGCAGTATCATTAGTGATTAGTATGTAGTCGTGTTTATGGTAGTATCCTAAGCTAACAAAACGACATTAATAAATTCACTTAAAATGATGATGTTTCGAATTAAGCAGGTAAATTAACGTAATCCACACAAATTATTAAGCACCTAACCGTGCGGCTAAATGAATACTTTCATTGTCTCGACTCTTAACAGCACTAAAGTTAATTTTCTTTCTTTTTGTTTGTTTAACCAAAATTGTTTAGAAAACGAGAACACATAGATAGATAGTACCATGTCAACAATAATACAAAGCTGATGTGAAAAAGGGCTAGTCAAGATTCTCTCCAATTTCTCTAAAAATTGGTTGATTCATTTTATAAATCAACGGTTGAGAATATATATTTGTGGTCCATTTCATAAAGCAAAGGAAAAAAAATTGATTCCACTAGTCCTAAATATTTGTGGTCTTTGATGATTATTAATCTCAACTATTAATTATTTCTCACTGAGCCGAAATATGCACTATATATATTTTGACAAATACGAGACAAGTCATCTAAGCCTGCTATAGTAAGTAAACTGAGTATCGGTTATATGCGATTCACGTTATTTTTTCCCTTTTCCCTTAAAATTTAAAAAATGTCGAATGAAAAAAACCGCTGGTTTACGGAACACCGCTATTAATTGAGAATTTGGAATCGATTTTTAACAATATTTAGTAAAGTAAAAGTAAGCTACAAAACATCGGCATTCATGAGTTTTTACATGGAATGATGAAAATATATATGCATAATGGCCATAATCCACATAACCAATATTAAACCGTAATTATTGGGGATTGTAATGATATATTCTCTTTTCATAATTCTCTTAGTGGAGGATCGATCGATATGGTATTGATAGTGCATTAGCTTGGACGCATGGTAATTCAATATTGGACAAGCTTAGTAAATCGGGTATTTTTAGTAAATTACTCTTACTTCATTACCTAAATAGTAAATACTCCCTTTGATCACGTAAAAAAAATGGTTAAATAAAAAACAGAAGTTAGCTTGCACGCTTGGCAAATATTAGACAAGATGTGGCACAATTTAGAGTTTAGACCCTGCCTAGCATAAGTGTATTGTTTGCTATTGTTTATTTATTTATTTGTTGTTTAGAGAGTCACTAGGGCGGGATGAGAATCGACCACACGATCTTCTGTAATCGGAAAGGAAGTTCTAACTACCTAAGCTATCCATCACTCTCATTGATAGCTATTTAATTAGCGCAACATGCAAGGTACGTGAGACATGTTGATAGGCCATGGCCTTGGATAATCATGCAATTATACACGGACGAGATCCAAATAAAAATCTTTTTGCGAAATCGATGTCTTACTCTATGATTTTGAAGAAACAAAACAAGCTAAGAGAACAATGGTCTGACAATTAGTTCTAGTTTGGTCCGATTCAAGTGTTCATTTAGGGGTTAATGTTTGTTCTATTTTGTTGGTAATAATAGAACAATTAATCGTGTTTGTAGGAACAAAGAGAAACAAATCTATTTTATAATGGATAAGTAGAAATGCGCAATACGAGATTTTAAATAATTAACCCAAGCTCGGTAATCGGTACAACACCAGGCTATATATATATAGCTAACCTTTTGGCTTATCCAATACAAGCAATATTTATACTCCATATACAGTAATATCAATGTTTTTAATAACACACATTGACAAAAAAACCAATTGTACTAGAGCGAAATATGTGGCGAGTCATGCAACAACCAATTAATGTAAAAATTTGATATGAGTCTCCCACAATGTAGCTTTTTTTCTTGTCTTTATTACTCAAGCCATCTACGCACAATTGGCTTTGGCTCTATGGATGAAGCATGTTGGCTTGACTCTTGGATTGTCTTAGGCATGAATAGTGCAAATAAAGCCTCTATGTGCACTAGATCGATCAACAGGAAAAAGTGAATATACCCGAAACCTACTCGAATTATATGATATTATTATTGACTCGAATTTGACTTAGCCCAAACATAATATGATCTAATCTGATCGTTAATGTGTGTAAATTGTAATGTTTATCATACCAATTAAATCCATTCGAGAAACATCCGATCAAACTCAAACCTATCATAACTCGACACCAAAAGTAATTGAATTGAACCCGAATTAGCCAGCCCTAAACAAACCCAACTAGACCCGAACCCGACCCAAAAAGACCTCATTGCTACATATAGAGTACGTACATGGATGATAAAAGGAACATAATTATAGGTATAGCTAGAGTAATGTAAGGTACGGAATAAATCACTACTAGGCGGGATTTTAGGCAACCAAGCGAGCAAACGTGCAAAATCGTAATCTAATAACCCTAGTCCCTAATAATTAACGTTGTTGCTTTGCTTTGCTTTTATCATCCCAAATGATTAGGCATCTACGAAATCATTGTTTTAAGCACCATTACAGTAGGTAATTTACACACACTGTAACTAGTGCTAACACTCTACTTACTACAGTAACTTCATTATGTTAAAGTAAATTTCAAGTAATAATTGACATTTAACAGTAGTGTAATATATCCTTCTTTAACAGTAAAAGAAGTCACTTAACAGTATAAATTACATAATGGTATGGTAGTTATTGTGCGTGTTAGAATTTTTTACTCTCCACTAAACGGCAGTGACAGCCGCAAAGTGGGACCCACCATGAGATGGTTTCGGTAAAGGGAGGCAAGTGAAAGATAATTTACTACTCCGTCCTATAAAAACTGCTCCATTAGGATTTGGGGTGAGATTTTTATTGGAACCCACATTTTGTAAAAATTAAGGGTAAAAGTGTATAGTGTGGTAAGTAAAAGTATGTAAAAAGTTGTGGGTATTAAGCGGTAATTAAGGGTATAAATGTAAAGTATATGCGGGTCATTTGCCAAAAAAAGAAATGGACCATTTTTTTGTGATGGATAAAAAAGGAAAGTGGAGCAGTTTTTTTTGGAAGGATTGAGTATATTTTTTTTTAATTATCCATCAATTTTTATTTTTTGGTAGGTATAAAAAGCCAAAAATAAAAGGGTTAATTAACGTGACGTGGATTAGACATTTGAGTACATATTTCATGGTCGGTGATTACTTTAATTAAAAATAGATGATAAAATTCACCACAATTATCAAAGGAAATTGATGCATGCACGTGAATTAATCATCTTTCTCTTTATTAATTAACCTACTTAATTATGCTATGGAAAAAAAATTAGTAGAGCTACTAGGTAAACTATCAATTACTAATAGAGATTGAATTGATAATAAGTAATGATATGAAAGTCAACTCACTATATTTTATTTACTTTTTTACGGGACATATTATTACGTTTGGTTCTCGAGGTTAAAAGACTGAGAGACGGGTCTAAGCCTCACCCGTCACAGGGGAGTGTAAGTCCACTTTACAAGATAAAGAATGTTCCACCTCAAATCATATGGTAGTAAGGGGAGTAATCCCTTAGCCATATAAAGTAGAAACAACTTTATTATTTTTTTGATGTGGGATTTATTCCCAACACCCCCTTAATTTCAATCTTTTTTCACACTCACATATGAGATTTTTACATGGGCTCAACACTACCCCTCACATGGCTCTAATACCATGATAGACGGGTCTAGGCCTCACCCGCCACATGGGAGTATAAGTCTACTTTACAAGACAGACGAAGCGAAAGGAAAAAAAAACTAAGAGACAAGTTTAAACTACCTCAATTTGACATTATTTCCAACGGTTTTATCAATTAATTTTTACTAAGTATAATACTTCCTCCGTAAATGAAAAATTGCAACATTTGCCATATTTGGATGTTTTTAAAAAATTGCAACAAATTTGTCACTTTTTATTTTGGGTAATATTTAACATATTTTTCTATCCTACTTTTATTAATCTACTAACTTTTATTTCTCTCTCCTACTTTTTCTATTCTACTAACTTTTATTTATCTCTGTTACTTTTACTAATCTACTAACTTAAACACACTTATAAAAAAAAATTTAGAGTCCGTGACCTCCCCTTTGTTGAAACTTTTCGTTTACGGATGAAGTATATTCTTTTTATCAAACTGAGGTAGTGTTATTATTAGAATATCTGAATTGATATATTTTTTTCTTATAAATTAGTGTATATACACCAACACTCATTCAAAATCTAGTCAGATCAACAAAAATCCATTGAAGCTAACAAAGTGTAAGTGGAACTATTGTCGCCTCCAATCCTTTGGTTGTAGAGTTCGATTCTTGTCTTCCAACAATCTAAACCCACCTTCTTTCTATCGGATAATAATGCTAGCTTGATATTTCTGAAATAAGAGCCATCAATAGGCCTTGTTTGACATCCATTATTTCCATTCCTTATTACTTATTTCAGATTAATTAGTTTAGAAAAAATAAGTTCAGATCATATAATTTAGTGTCTTGATTTTAAAATTTAAATATATTTTATTTCGTAACAAAAAAAATCTTATTATTAAAAATTAAAAAAAAACTACTAATTAATATGAATAAAATAAGATCTCAATTGATATAATTTTTCCTTATTTATTAGGAAATGTATTCGGTCAAAGTCTAATCAAATTAGATATTAAGTTTAAATTAGATTAGAAAAAATAAGTTTAAATCAAATCAAATAAATAAATTTCAGGTGAATCAAACAAAGTCTTAGGTGTTATTTGTTTGCCTCAATTTTCCATGGGCAATCAAAATTCCTAGAAAATACAAAAATATATTGTTGTTTGGTTAACCAAAAAAATAAAAAAAAGGGGAAATTGAAATTTCCTAAGAAATTACAATTCCCACAGAATGTAGGAAATTACTTACACATTCCCTGTAGGTAATTCAAAATTCCTAGAAAATATAACTTCCGACTTCTCAACCAAACACAATTATCTAATTCCTATGAATTTAACAAGAAAAGTTAATTCTTATAATTTACAAATTAACATGGGAAGTTAATTCCCGTTACAAACAAACAATACCTTAGAGAACGCAATATATTTTTTATACACATTGGTAATAAAATAAGCAGAAAAAAACAAAAGGAGAGGTAAAGCACGGTGCTCAAGGAGAGGAAGAAGGCCAGGGGCCATTGTTTTAGAGACAAAACGAACCTCAATTTGCGGAGGGGGCGTGCTGTCCGCAATCCCGCCGTACACTGAGTGGTGTCCCATTTAAATAAATATTCTGGGCTCGTTTACATTATCTTAATAAAGGTGAATTGAACTGAACTGAATAAAAGTGTATTAATTGAACTAAATAGGGATGAACTGAACTGAATACATATTAACTGAACTGAACTGAATATAATCTGAAGTAAACAAGCCCTTACACTATTTTTCTACGTGTTATATTTGGAGGACAATGTTACATCAATCCACCGGGTTGACAATCCACTACTAATAGACCTATTAAATGATTAAATGATACTCCCTCTGTCCCTAAAAGATTGCCCTATTTACTTTTTTTCATCTCACGAGACATATCTTTAAATGAAAATATCTTGGCATACGTATAATAAAAAATTATATGCATTGCATATTAAAAAAGTACACATTAAGCCGAATCAAACGAGATCCCATTTGACTATATTTTTTCTTACATGTTTAAAATTATAGAGAGTCAAAATTATCAAATGAACAATAGCAAAAGTCAATATGGAGTAATCTTTAAGGGACGGAGGGAGTATTACTTATATTAAGTGAGACTTTATCATCAATGGCTTCAAAAACTCTTTATTAGTGGTGGTTAGTCAACCCGGTGGGTAAACTAAGTTTTTTTCATATCCGGAGTATATTTTTTTAGTGTCTTAATTTACTTCTTACATTTCATATTTTAGAATGTGGAACTCACATAAATTCTATCTATTCTATGAATATTTTTGTAATTTATTCACATTATTCTAGCTATTTAATCATAATTTTGTCATCTTCTTAAATACCTATATTTTTTTTATGGTCCATATACTACTACACATATTTGTTCTAAAAACTTGTGTTAAATGAAATGTAGCAAACAGGATTATGTTATATGTTGCCCTAACTCCCTACGGATTACATATAAGAAATTACGGAGTAATACGTCTTCGTTAGTAGAAAAATTTAGAAAAAAAATGATTTTTTTTTTATTTAAAAAAACTACACAATAAGCAAGATAATAAAATAAATTACTCCCTCCATCACTCTACGTTTGTCATATTTTAACTTTTATTATTATTTACTAACATATTATTAAGGAGTAATTAAGATCTTGTTTGATTCAGCTTTATGTGTATTTTTTTAATACAAAGTTTTTATAATTTTTTTTATTTCATGTGTTTTGGAGATATGAAAAGACAAACTTCAATGGAGAGATCAACAAGGAAGTTTTGAGAAAATTAAGTATTAATTACATTCCTTTATGCAAGATTTTGTGGAAAATCTAACATTCTAAGAAATGTATTTAAAAAAGAAAAATTATATTTATAATCTTAATTGTTTCATATAAGAAGCTAAAAAATGAATGTTTGAGAAAAATTAAGCACTAATTACACCATTTAATTACCCGTAATGTTGTACTAATACTGTGTGTAGCATTGTAGCCCTTTAAGTATACTAGGATTTGATAATAAAATACTCAAATAATTTTGGCTCTTACTTGTAACATTTTTCTTTTAAAAATACTCATTGCATTCCTTTAGAATTGCTAGAATTGTACTCCGTATTTTGTTACTTTTTGCTCCATAAAAGAATTCATTGCGTTTCTTTTGGATAATGTTGGCTAAAATTGAGCCGGGTGACCTGCAATAAGGCCGGTTCCAAGACCTAATATTCCACACATTATCCTATTTAAAAAAAAAAATGTTTAAGAAAAATATACTACCTAGAACTCTAGAAGGCTAGAATCTTGTATGTATAGAACTGCAGGCACCAATAATTGAATTAGAAATGTACAATCATTTTTTGAATGAAGATTTTGGACATATATATATATGTTCAAAATCTTAAAATGAAATGAAAGTTTTTGCATTGTTATACGGATGATTCCAACTGTATTCTTATTAGGGTGAATTGATATGATCGCATGATTGTTTATTTATTTTTAGTTTTTAAATCTAATTTAAGATTCTTTTAAAATTCTTTTTTAATTACGGTGAATTTATGTGTGGTGATTAATTAGAGGTATTAATTTTCACAAAGTACAATTTTATCTTGGCATACGTGAAAAATCCTTTGTTCCAAGAATTTATTTACGAAGGAAGTATTGATTTTATTATTACTATCATTATTAATGTTGTTTTTAACAGGTACTCATTATTATTGTTCTTATTTTAATAATGTCAAGGTATTAAAATAAGGTGAACTTATATTTGCTGATATCATCTCCATTTTTTTTTTTTTATCTGGTCTTAAAAAAGTTGTTGGAATAATGTGAATCAAATAAAGTCTTATTTGTACTCAATACTTATTGATACTTAGGGCTTGTTTACTTTAGCTGAATACAGCTGAACTGGACTGAACTGAACTGAATTGTGATGAGTTGAACTGAACTGAAATATAAACATTTAACTTTTGGATTAATGATTTTAAATAATGATTAATTTATAATTTTCATTCTCTCTCCTTAATTTTTGAAATAAATTTTAAATAAATAATTAACTTTTGGATTATTATTATTATTATTATTATTATTATTATTATTATTATGTAATATTTGTTTCCTTATTGGTACTTTTTTTTTTTGTCAAAATACTTATTTGAACTTACTTATTTGAAGTTATTTATACTTACCATAACTTTTCACTAAACTTATTTGAATTTATTATATGCAATAAATACTGAAAATAAGTTGAATAGAAAGCAAAACAATTAATAGTCCCCCATTGCTTTTTTAATTGCCCCATTTAAGCAAGTGACACGGTTCACATGATAATTTTATCTGTTTTTAGTTTTAGGTATATAATGACTGATGATTATTATTAATTTCTTAAAAATCTAGTGTTATTTATATGCCTTATATACTCTTCAAATATAATTTTAATATGTTTTATTATATGTAATTAAAGATATTTTATTTAAAATTGTATGTACGTTTTAAAATGTGAAAAGTAGAATGAGAAATAAGTAAATATTGTACCAAAAATAATACTCCTTTCGTAATACATTAACTGTATAAATTTGACATAAATAAGTCAAATCATTACACTGACGGCCAGTTTGGTAGTCGGTTATAAATCATGGTAATGGGGATGGATTTATAACTAAATTTGGAAAAGATATCAAAATCCATTCTCATGGTGGTGCAAGCTTAGGTCTAATTTATCTAATTTTCTTTACAAATATTTATTGCCATCATATACCACCATCCCCAATGGTAATGGATGAGAATGAAAAATGAGAAGAAAATTAAAATTTGGGAATGAAAATTTGTTTTCCATGGAGATTATAAGGTTTCTCCTTAACAAAATTACACTATAAATTTATTATCGTTACCACAATTTATTAGTTTATTATCAACAACCAAAAGAAGCGTTAATATCTTACCATTTACATAATTTACACCAAAATGCAAGTAAAAAAACAATTAAAGTACTAGTACTTGTATAATCTATAGTGCTCTAGCCATTAGCTAGAATTTAGCAACCTAGGTAGGTATCAGCTAAATATACATAACCTAGCTTAGGTTTAAGTAATTAAGTCTAGTCTCTACTTGCTAGTGTCTAGGTTATGGGTCTCCATACTAATCCATAAAACAATTCAGTATTTATCTTTGATTTGGTGTCATCGTGTCTATTGGTGAACACTTGTTTACCGGCATCTAATTGATCTAAATTACTAATTCATAAATCATAATATATATTAATGGGCATTGAGATTTAGGTGTGTTATCTTCGATTTTTATTTGACATAATGTGATTTTATCATATTAAAGTTGACTTAATTATAACTTATTCGATCTGATCTGGCTTAATTAAGGGTCCGTTTACTTTGGTGTAAAACATTTTCGATGTAAAATGATTTTCTTTCTATGAAAAACTCATATTCATATAAATTTTCCAATGTTTTTTTTTGTTTTTTTATTTTATTTATTTTATTGAATTTTGAATTTGTGTTTGGTGGTGGTGGTTGTGCCAAGGGTCGGTAGTAGCTGAAGTGAGAGAGTGTAATAGTGGGGTGAGTGAAATGGTGAAGTTGGGGTTAATGTGAATAAGGACAAGAAGGTAATTTCAATATGTTGAGTGGGCAATTTTAAGTAAAACGTAGACGTTTATCAACCCACTAATTTTATATGGATCGGAGTATCTTGTGTCATGAACTCGTGATCAATTTCTATACAATTTTTATAACTTTATTCTTGTATTTGTCAACTGTTACATAATTTTTTCTTTCTCTATCACTCATATAATTTTGTTAGAAATGGGAATTAGTGCTGGTCATGTTCATCTCCTTCCGTTGACAACTTGACATAAGAAACGTGTTAAATTAAATCTCAAACTCTTAGTATGATATTGTCCGCTTTGAGGGGAAAGCTCTCACGGATTTGTTTTTGGGCACCTTCCCAAAATGTCTCATACTAATGGGTGTTTGGTAACACTAATAAAGAGTTTTTCTATTCTTTATTTTTCGGATGTGGGACTTGAGATGGACAACTTATCAATATTTACAAATGAATAGTGTCATTTTTCAGAATATAACAACTAATTTGGAACGATAGGAGTAGCTCACAGGGTGGTCAGCTGTTTATTTGCATAAATGAAGAAATATAATGAGTTTAAAAATGGAACTGAAAACAGCCGACCTAGATAGTTAGATATATAGAGAGTAGCATGCGCAAAATTAAAGCTAGCTAGGTAGCATAGGCATATAGGGAGTGGGGACGGGTAATACAATGTAGAAAAGAAACAGTATGTATTCTGAAGAAGCAAACAGTAACAACAACAACTACTACTGTAAGATCAGAAGCTACTCTGATCATTTAACTCTACGAATGTATAGTATAGTATAGTATAGTATTACTGTATTAGTATAGTATTTAGACTACTTACATAGCTGCTGTAACAAACAACGACACTCTCAGAACTTAATACTCCAGCTTTATACTTTCTCTCAAACTTACGCACTTTTCTAGGGATAAATTAAGCGAGCCTACCTACCTTATGCTCCTCTCCTCACTTTTTTACGATCTAGGTTTCTTTACTTCGTCTTAAATCCAGTTCAGTTCTCAATTTTCTTCTCTTATAAAATATTACTTTCAGTTGTATTCAGTTCAGTCTAGTTTAATTTTATTCTGTTCAGCTATATTCAGCTAAAGTAAACGAGTCTTTACTCTATCACATAAAACGTGTATCCAACACAACCCCAATACACTTTAGGTAGTGTTTGGATATTTGGAATTCATTTCAAGTTGATGAATTGAATTTCGGAAATTAAAATGTTACAATTCAAATGACAATTATTTGTTTGGGTTGTTTTTAGAATTTGAAATGACATGCTTTTGTTAAGTATTTGAAATATACAACATTCATTTGGGTTGAGAATTGAGTCAAATCTAAATCCAAATTTTTTTACTTGTCAAACATAATAATTTGACTCAAATCCATCATTTCAAATGAAATGTTTGTATCCAAACATAGCATTACGTTATTTAATTTATCTTTGTAAAGAAAAGTTTGATAAATTTTAGTTAGAGTTAGGGTTCTCTTCCCCTTATAAAAGTTTCAATGACAATAAGTTCAGATGTGGTGTTTTAAATTCAACAAGCAAGGTTTGATTAGGTCTGATCATGATAATAAGGTTAAATTATTTAATTTCTATAATAGGTCTCTACTAATGAGATCATTTCACAATACTGAGATCCGATCTTGCCAACAAAAGTTATGAAAAAATCTATCAAAGTTATTAGAAACACTTCATCCGTTTCAATAAGAGCACAACAATTGAGGAGACATCAAATATGGACTCCTAGGCAATTTGTGGATGTGAGAATAATAGAGTGAGAGAAAATGGGGGTATTAGCGAAGGATAGAAAGAAATAAAATACCAAAATAGAAAGATTGAAATGCACTTATTTTGAAATTTCTTGAAATGGAAACAGCTACATTTATTTTGAAACAGAAAGTATATATAAAAATTCAAGTAGTTTTATAAAACTAATAATTTATATGTTTTTTTTATAACTTTTGCAAGTTTTCTTTAACTTTTCATGATGAAACTTGGTCGTACGTTGAGATAGTCTCATCAAAGAATTTGTATTGTTTCTACTAACATGGCTAATTAATCGATTTTAGGGTGCATTCTCTTCAACTTTTTTTATCGTGTCTCAGAACTTATCAGGTTTGATCAGGTCAGGTTTAATAAGTTATAATCAAGTCAGTTTAATAAGTTTAATCAGGTCAGTTTAATAAGTTTAATTAGGGAAGGTCATGTCAGGTTAGATCAAACCAGGTCAAATAAGTTGAATAAAAAGCATCCTTAATCAGGTCCAATTAGTTTAATAAATTTCCATCAGTATATTAAACTTAGTTCAATTCACATAAATTCAGATCTAATAAATTTAAGAAAACAAACCCTAATTATATCAAAATTTTAAACGGGGAGAAATGTATACTTCCGGCAATCCTTCAATTGATATTATTAGCGATACCAAAATTAATTATAGCAAGAGCATATACAATAGGTCTTTTTTTGGTACTTATCTGAACTTAATTATTAGGTAATTCATACTTATAACTAAATTTATACTCCGTAAGACCGTAAATAATGAAAATACGTTGAAGAGAACATAACACCGACAATTTATTTCTTGTAGTGTGTCAAATACCGGTGCCAAACTGCCAAAGTGACATTCTTGTCACTCACCATTTCTCCAATTGAATTTCAAGCATGGTTTTGTACCAGAAATCGAGTACAGTTAAAAAAAAAAAACCAACGCTGTAATGCAATGCAATGCAATGTAATGTAATGCAATGCATTGATTTTATCTATCTTTCGGAATTTTGGGCTTTACAAGTTGACTTAACATTTGATGTGATTGCCTCTGCCATGGCTTTCTTTCTTTTGTTTGGTTTACAGATTTAAAGGTCGGATTTTTCTCCTCATTATTTTCTCTTTCTTTCTTTCTTTCTTTCACATTTTATTTGTCTTTTTTTTTTTTTAAGTACCTTTCCCTTTCCTTTCAAACGGGGATCCAGCTTTGCAATCAGTACTCTAATATACACCTTTTTCTTTTTAAAAATTGAGTACAATTATTTGGATTTATGGAGTACATTATGAAAATTTTGCCTACTTGCCAAAAATTATGATGTTTGGTGCTAGAGTACAAATAACACAATTAATGAAGATTTTGAGGCTTTGGGAATAACCTTTTTTTTTTCCTTTGTGGTTTTGAAATTTCAATATGGTTAAACAATTAGAATATATGTTTGGTTATTGGTTTATAGATTGGTTGAAAAGTTGGATTTTCAAACAAAATGAAAAAGTTGCTCGTTCAGCTTTTTTGATTGGATTATGACTTGTTGGTTACAAACTCTCTAATAAATAACCAACTTCTACAAGTAATTTTATCAAACGTTTTTCGAAACAACTACTTAAATAACTAACTAAAAAGATAATACATATAGCGAGTCAAACAAACCAATTAAACTAGCTAAAAGCCAACAACCAACAGTCAAACAGGGCCTTAGTAATTAAAATCAAAATTTATCATGATGAAAATTTTGTAATGTAAATAAAATCAAAACTCTAAAATATAAACAATGTAAAATTTAGTGTATTGAAACTAGTGGGGGAGCCGGGAATTTAAAAAAAGGATGGATTACGGACATTGGACATTAAAGAATAATGAAAGTTCAAAAAAAAAAAAAAAAAACAGGGCAATCACTAATTGAGTCTGGTAGATAGAATATCAGAGTGGCAGAAAAACAGTCAATATTAGAAAAGATGTCATTTACGACGAGAATTTCCGTCGTGAAAATGTGACACCGTTGTAGAAAAGGTAAATCGTAAATGATTTTTCCATTGCAAAAATATGACCCCGTCGTAGAAAATGAGGATTTTATGTAGGTGATTTCCGCCATCGCGATTACGTCGTAAATGTGTCAATTTCAATAACGTTTGAGTTAGGGTATTGTGTGAATTTTAACGACGGGCCCAAAACCGTTATAAAACATCTACATTTTCGACAGGATTTAGGTCCGTCATTAATGTGTACCCATTAATGGACCAATTTTTGTAGTGGCTGGCGACAACACTTAGGCCTAATGTCGGACGTATGCTTTTCTTCGATCTTGGTAGAATGATTTTGCATACATGGCTTTGTTTTGTGTATTTAGGTTTTGCTTAGTTTTATGTGTATGCTCTATAGTTATGTTTTGTGCTTTTAAAGAAAAAAAAAAGTTGTGTATATTAGACTTACACTAAATTAATAATTGCGGAGTAAAAGTTACCATTGATAAAAAAAAAATAACTTTGACATAAGGAAATTAACTTTTTTTTAGTTTCCGGAACAATTTTATACTTGTGCTACACTAAATTTGTAGTTTTGTTAAAATGGGGTACAATTATACCCCATGCCGCTTGTGTTCGGATCATCTAGAGTTCTAATAAAGCTTTACAAAGTAGAGTTATATCTCAAATTTTCAACTATTCATTTTTCAAATCAATTGCTCAATGATGTAAGGGGAAAAATAAGAGGATGAGATTTGATAAGGAACATGTAGGTAAATGAGTCAATTCTATCTTGTAGAGTTTTATTTAAACTGTAGAGGATCTAAACATATGTCGTTTAGTAGCTCCGCCACTGGTTGCAACTAAAAAATAGAGCAGTTAAGAAAATTTAAAATCATATCTACAAATTCTCCCATGATCTTATATACACATGAATAATTGAATAGTGGCTGCATTAGTTATTATACACATGAATAATTGAATAGTGGCTGCATTAGTTATTAATATTGCATCCATCTTATATATGTTGCAATAAGTTATGAATTACTACGACTCTACGAGTAGCTCTTTAGATTTTGTTATCTTTTACTCCGGATATGAAATACGGAGTATTAAGGCTTTGTTATTTAGGACTGATCTGAATTGATCTGAATTTATCTGAACTGATCTAATCTGATTAAGTGGGGTATTATTTTGTGAGAGTATAAAATTAAAACAAAGTTGAACTGATCTGATCTAATCTGAACTGATTATTGTAACTTTTAAGTCCAAAAGAACAGGGCCTAAGTTAGGTTAAGGCCATGTTCTTTTGGAGTTAAAAGCTACAGTAATCAGATCAGATCAGATCAGATCAGACTTAGTCAAATCAGATCAGATCAGATATTATTACTCTTTATTATTATTATTATTATTTCCAGCATTGTTTTTCCGCTCGACATTTTTCGACGACGGTTTTTGGACTGACTTTTTCAGCGTTGATTATTCGGCCGACTTTTCCGGCGACGATTTTCGGGACGACTTTTCCGACGACGGTTTTCGGAATGACTTTTCCGGCGATGATTATTCGGTCGACTTTTCCGGCGGTGATTATTCGACCGACTTTTCCGGCGACGATTTTCAAGCCGAGTTTTTTCGGCGACCATTTTCGGGACGACTTTTACGACAAAGATTTTCGGAATGACTTTTCCACCGATGATTATTCGGTCGACTTTTCCGGCGGTGATTATTCGACCGACTTTTCCGGCGACGATTTTCAAGCCGAGTTTTTCTACCACGATTTTCAGGACGACTTTTCCGGCGATGATTTTCAGGCCGCGTTTTTCGGCGACAGTTTTTGGGACGACTTGTCCGACGACGTTTTTCGGAATGACTTTTCCGGCGGTGATTATTCGGCCGACTTTTTCGGTGACGGTTTTGGAGTCAGATTGAATGAAGGGTTTGAAAAGAATGAAAAGTAAAATACTTAAGAGGTGAAATGAAATGAGCTTGAGGCTTTAGGCTCATTAAGTTTTTGTCCCTAATAAATATAAATATAAATATAAATATAAAACCTTTTTTCTTGTATTTGCATCAAATCCTTTTTGTTTTTGTTTTTTTTTTGTTGTGTATGCGTCTTGTAAAAGTATTATTCAAGTTCAATGATTCATTAAATTAAAAGTGATAGAGAATATTTTAAAAATATTTTTTTTCACAGATGGGCATATGATTTTGATTGGTGTAGAGAATTTTTCTAATGAAATAAAGACAACACATTTTAGCAAAGTTTGCGTTAATTTTATTACAAAACGATATGTCAATTTGCCGAAATTGTGTCCTTGTTTTGATTTGACAATAGAAGATCTCGGTGGTGGTGGTAGTGGTAGGTGAAGTTAGCGATGGACAAAGAAGATACGGGTGGTTCAACTTTTAAAACAATTAAAAAAATTCAATTGATTTTTGTTACAAATTAGCGTGTGTTTTTTTTGCGAGACAATTCATTCTATTCCGTTTTAATATATGATTCCATTCATTCCCACCCCTCCAATCCAATCACATCCCTTCAATCTAATACAATTCAATTCAATCTAATCAATTCTAATATTCATTCATCCATTCTACTCTCACGCATCAATTTCAATCCAATCCAATCATACAAAGAGAACACATTGTTAATTAATAATTGTCTAGGAATTCAAATTTTGAACTGTCACAAACCCATGTGTATCTTGAAACTAAAAAAGTATTTTATTTTATTTATATATTTTATTGCTTTGTATATATTACTTGCAACATATCGTTATGCTATTTTTTTTAACGAAAAGATTGATCATGTCAGCGAGCAAATTTAATGAACCAATTTAAGCATTGGTTTCTTATAGTTTATCTCTCTCTTGTGCTAAAATTAAGTTATTAATTAATTTTCTCATTTACCTACGCATATATCTTTCTTAAAATGTGTACACAAAATATATGTTATCAATGAATATATCCTTAGATATATAAAATAAAAATTATTTATTAAAAAGTGCACATCGAGTCAAATCAAATGATATCTCATCTGAATATATTTTTATTTTCTTATATATATAGAATTAGAAAGACTCAAAATTATATAGTGAATAGTGAGAAAATTCATTATATAACATACAAATAGGGACGGAGGTAGTAACGGAGATTGAGTAAAGAAGAGGGGATTGGGATAAGTATGGGCTGAATAATTGGAGAGCACAAAGTTTGGGCATGATCAAAATACTTCATCTGTCTCAAATTACTTGCTACAATTCCTTTATTTGGATGTCCCAAAATACTTGCTACATTTCCTTTTATAGTCTATGGTGGGTCAATCTTTTTCTTCCACTTACCTTTACCAATGGTGGGCCCACATGAAAATTGGTTTGCATAAAAATTTGTTCCAAAATGAAATGTAGCAAGTAAAATGGGACGGAGGTAGTAAATTTTTATAGAAAATGATGGGATTCGATCATATTCAAAAATAATGATTACCTTGAATCCTTGATGCCATAATATAATGATGGAGAAATTATAACCTTTAATTTCACAGTACAATAGAATAGAAGAGGGATACAATGGTCGGTCTAGTGCATGCCTAGGTACTTACCCAGTAGCTCGGAAACTTATACGGTTATACCTTGATCTTGTTCAATATTCCACCTATTATTGTTCGTTTTAATCATAATAAATGAATATTTTATTAGTGTCAAACCCTTTATTTCGATCATAATAAATGAAACTTATACCTTAATCTTATTCAGTATGTTCACTATTTGTTTTATTCAATTATTTAATTTACTCTATCCGTAACATATTAAGTGCAACAATTTGACATAAAGTAGATAAAATTGGTATCAAATCATTGCAGTTAATATATTACGAAGAGAGTGCTTATTACTATAAGTTTTTATCACACCAAATTAATATTTTATATCTCACAACAAAAAAAAATCATTTGATGCGATTACAATGAATCGATCGTAGGAAATAAACTTTTTTCCTTACTTCTTGCTACATACATACCATGATAAATGTTTGGGAAGTCTAGATTTCTATTAAATATGCAAGTAATAGGGAATATCATTCGCTCAATTCAATTCAATCCAAAATTATTAAATGGTTAGAGAGGAAGACTTAGATTGCACCGAGTCGGGACGGGAACAAAAACAGATATGGAGACGCGGACGGGGCATAAATGTATATGGATACAAGGAATGAATAAAGATGGTAAATTTAAAAATTAGATGACAATAGACACGGCGTGAACATTAACAAAAGTATTGGTATCTCCCAATACGAAGACGAGAACGGTTGTTCAATAGAGTGCACGTACTCCATATAAGAAAACTTTTTTTAATGGCCATTTGTGTAGCTTGCGCTTCATTCCTTTAGGTGGTCATCGTTTTTTCCGTAGCTTAGTGGCCACGAAGTGCTCTAGGGCGCCATGGAGAATCCGGCCACCAATATCACTGTTTTACCTCATTCTACTCACTTGTTTTGTGTGTGCATTTCCCACCTAAGAAAACGAAGCAAGACATCCACTTTGCAGCTAAGGACGATAAGCAAAAGTCTTGAAGGAAGTCCTGATAGTTATGCTAATTTATTTAATTGTTGTTCAAATGTTATTTCAGACAATATTGCTAGTAGTGTAATTGTTATATACGATGGACATATCATGCTTTTATCAGGCTCACTTATCAACCAAAATTCATAGTTTTCTAAGTAAGCTTTTTTCTTCCCTTTGCAAAAAAATAAAAATAAAAAATGAAATGGTTGAAGTTTCTGATAGAGTATATATATAACATAGTTCTTGGCCTTAACTAATAGTTTAACCTTTTGGTTGAAATAGTTTTCTAACATGGTATCAGAGCCAATGTGACAAAAATGTCACGGGTTCGAAACTCTCCTCCCTCTCTCTCCCTTCTAAGTGGAATTAATTTGCGCCAGGTATGATGGGGCATGTGCCGCGTCCACATTTCAAGCCCAAAAGCCTTTCATGTGAGGGGAAGTGATAGAGCATATAACATACTCCTGAGCCTCAAGTATTAGCTTAAGCTACTATCAGCTTAAGCTTTTGATTAAGATGATCCTCTCTCATTTTCTATTCATTTATTGAGAACATGATTTTTATTTTTTGAGGGAAGAGTACATGAGTATTAATATTATTGGATTGGATATGAACTTTGGCAAAACATGATGATCTGAGTAGACGTTTTTGGCGTGTACGGCCAAATTAAATTGCGTATTATTATGAGAATATTTGTCACGTAAACAATAGAAATCAAATACTAGCATTGTCATCTTAGCAGAATCTAATTTAATCTCCTGTTGATTTTTCCACAAACTAACATGACATGTAAAATTATAAAAAGATCGGCCTTGTGGGGATTATGGAAGAGACGTACTGAAATTAGTCATTTCAACAACACAACATGCTTAGTAACTGATTAGAAAGTAACGATGAAAAAAGAAGAAAAACGACTTTGATCTTCTTTTTTTTTTTTTTTTTCTTTTTTAATTTTTATACACTTTAAGACCATAAGACTTGAAAACCAATGCCAACTCAGTAATTATTTATAAAAAAAAATAAAAAATAAAAAATTAAGTGGGAGTTCAGGGTAGAGCTCATCACCTTTTGGACACAAGGTGTATAGATCAAACATGTATTATACACATTTATTATATAAAAGCGTGCATATATAGTAGGCTTAGTTGCACATACCTCAATTCACATTAATCATGAAAAAATATAATCGTTCTAATAATGGAGTGTACAAGTTTTAAGATGGACATTGGAACTACGGAGTACAACAAAATCATCGTGCAAATTACCTTTGAAAGGAATGCCCTTCAAAATCTGAGATGACCAATTCGATTAAGATTAATTTTAATTATGATAATGTATGATATTTTTAAAAAAATACATTAGAATTTGTACAATTTAATTCTTTGCTAGTGTGTTGGAACTCAATTATGATACAATAGTACCTCTAGCTTGAATAATAATATAGTAACAAATAGAGTAATAATATATAGAATCAGATCCAACTGTAGATCACAAAATCCAATTTAGCCAACACACGCATCTGAAAGGAATAAGATAATGAATACTCACAAATGCGTGTGGTCAAGATCAAACTCATAATGTCGTACCTAGAATTCTGATGTCTTGACCACCAGGCCAATACCTCATCCTCTATCATATTGATTAATTAGGTGAGGGGTCGAACACAAATCTACTAGTATTGATGCTTATTCATTTATATATAGCCCTAAAGATTGTTTTATACAGTACTTGTATATATCAATATCAATGAATATTATAAAGATATTTGCATAGAGTACCTTATTTAATCTCAAAACTAGATGTTGTAGGTGATGCAGAGATATGGGAGGCACAAGATGTTAGAAAAATAAATTAAACACCAATTATTTCAAGTAATTAAAGAATAAAATTAATATTCTATCAACGTACAATCAATACAAAGGTTAAATAATAATAAGAGAATAGTTTAGAATAGCCTGGGTTGTAGCACGCTAGGCGCTATCCTTAGAGAGAAAACGCCCCACTGCACTGGTGAATAGAATTAATACGCTCCTCTCCCAAGATACAACAACCCGTTAGATCAATCGTGTGCAGCGAAGGATCTGAACCAATGAACACCAAAGCTCCAAAATAATAAAAAAAAAATTATTGTTTTACGAACAAAGTTAATGTAAGAGTAATGTGCAAAACTTGTGAGTAGATATTATTATTATTATTATTATTATTATTATTATTATTATTATTATTATTATTATTATGTATGTAAATATTATTATGGAGCTTATAATATTGTAGTTTCAGTACAAGGAACCTTCCGGGTTTGAGCCTTATACCTAGTATATATGAATGTCTACCCGAGAAGATATAGAGACATGAGTGTCTTGAGCCATATCTCTTTTAACCGAGCTTCAGCTCACAATATATACAATATATGGGTTCATATAGGTTCTATCAGTGGTGCACGTTACGGCCATGTGCAGGTATCTTGTTTCGTGAATGTCACTTTAAGACCAGCCTAAGTCTCGCAGTAGCGGCCCCACTACCATACTCACTAGGTAAACCCTCCAAGGGTGATCTGTGACTTTCACCCCCACAATTTATAACTTATTACAATCGTTGGGTTTATTAAGAGGTATTTTAAGAATAATAATTATATACCTCAACCTTATGGTTGTCACAGTTTAAAATACACCTCGCCATAGGAATTGAAAGGACTTGAATATACTCCAAAATAAAAATATGGTGTATTGTAGTCAACTAAACAACTTCGTTGTTACCCATTGAACTCCTTTTATGGGATCGCCAATCTTTCAGAGTTGGGTGTCCATTGTAGCGACTACTTTATAGGCTTTAGTCTCATTCCCCTCGACGACTCAATAACTTGTTGACGTGTCAAGCCTTTTGCAAGCGGATCCGCAAGATTATTTTATGACCTGACAAAGTCAAGAGAAATAACACCATGAGATATCAAATTTCTAATTAATTTATTTCTCACTCTTAGGTGTCTTCTTTTCACGTTAAAATTTTTACTAGTAACTTTTGCTATAACAACTTTACGATCACAATGCATTGAAATAGCAGGAATAGGCTTAATAAGCATTGATAAATCACATAATTTTTTTTAAAAAAAATAATAAAAATCAGTCCGACTACTAGCAATAACTAGTGTTATAATCTCAGCTTCCGGAACGAGATATAATTGTTTGTTGGAATAATTTCCATGATACTGCAACTCCTACTAAAGTAAAAAACAAAAATAATAAAAAAATAACCATAACTGTTAGTTCCTTTGAGATATTTAAATATTCTTTCCAAAGCATTACCCAACCTACCAACTGCAATGTCAGGTTGAGAATAATTTGGCAAATGCAACGAGCTAATCCTTTAATTTAATAGAAGGGTCATACGGACTAGAAACAGGTTTAACATTATAATAATTAAACATTTTCAACAATTTATCAATATAATGAGATTAAGTTAAAGTAATACCATCTTTGGTTCTTGTCAATTTGAAACTTAATATTACATTAACCGGACCAAGGCCCTTCACATCAAAATTGCGCAATAAGAAGAACTTTACGTCGTTTATAACATTCACATATATATAGACAAATAATCGCATAAAATCCATTATCAAGTTGTTTTACATATACACATTTATCATGCCACTATTTTGGCGCTTGCTTTAAACATACATAGAATTAACAAGTTTGCAAATTAAACTTTGAAGGAATCAGTTTCCTTGTGTGTTATTGATCTTGGAGTTAAGAAAAAAAATACAAAGATACAAGATTTATTGTGGCCTACAAGATAGGCATTAGTTGACTAAAAGTAACGAAACTAAAAGTAAGGAATCAAAGTATCTATGAATTAGGATTAGTACCAACTACTTCATAATTGTTTAAAATATTAATGCAAATAGAAAACGCATGCTAATTTAAAGGTATTCCAATATATAATATAATTATGCATAATATATTTTAACACACTGCAGTCGAAACAGGAGGCTCGCAAAATCTTAGATTGTTTCGAAAATTACACCATGTTCTTTTTTCGGGTTCAATAAAACTTTATAGTTTGTCAATATAATTTTTTTCCTCTAAATCACCGTTTAGAAACTAGACTAAAAAAATTAGTGATTAGTTTAGGAACCTTATTTTTTAAGGAAAAAAAAACCCTCAAATAAAAAAGCATCTTTAGAATGGATAATGACATTATTAGAAATGTAAGACTCCAAAGTTAATAAACATAAATCTATAGATAGTGTTATGCAAAGAATAACCAATATTATTTTTTTGTACAAAACAAAGTCTATTAAGATAATTGCTATATGAAAAGTACTTGCTTTGGTCGTTCATCAGACCAATTACACCTTCTACTATATATTACAATTTCATAGCCCTATTGACAAAAACACAACCAACAATTTTAGGTCCAAACAAAAACACCCCCACACTTTAAGATATTTCAAAGTTGATTTACGTAATTTTTTCTTTAAAGCATACTTCAAACATGACAAGAAGTTAGCAAGGCTTTACCCAACATATTATCATATAAACCATAAAATTTATCATGTTGAACAAGGTACATTTTTTTTCCTCAGACTAATTAGACCATAAAAAAATGGAGTCACAATAGTGCATTGACCATCAAACTTTGGCTTACTAACAAAGATCCAAACATTTTCATGATTGACATGTTAACAGCAATATTTTATTACTTGAAATAAATAATTAATTAAAAACGAATTTTCTCTCTAAGACTGTTAGAAAAATAAATTAAACACCAATTATTTCAAGTAATTAAAGAATAAAATTAATATTCTATCAACATACAATCAATACAAAGATTAAATAATAATAAGAGAATAGTTTAGAATAGCCTGGGTTGTAGCACGCTAGGCGCTATCCTTAGAGAGAAAACGCCCCACTGCACTGGTGAATAGAATTAATACGCTCCTCTCCCAAGATACAACAACCCGTTATATCAATCGTGTGTAGCGAAGGATCCGAACCAATGAACACCAAAGCTCCAAAATAATAATAAAAAAATTATTGTTTTACGAACAAAGTTAATGTAAGAGTAATGTGTAAAACTTGTGAGTAGACTGTAATTTTCCTTTTTCATCTGTTTTCGTAAGTGCCCAAATCCCCCTTATATATGGGAGTAAGAATAATTAAGAAAACAAAAATAAATAAAAACCATTGGAAATTATGCTTAGTGGCATGTTTATAGTTGAACAATTCTAAACTAAAGTGTTAAACCTCCCATATTGTTCCTATCATTTAGGAACGTACAAGTACATAACAAAACTAAGTAAAAGTTTTGTTTTAAAATTAAATTAAAATAAAAATAATTTCCAACACAAGAGGCCAATCACAAATGGTCCAACAATGAGGAAAAATTTGGGACAACATACAATCAATGATCAAGCCGTGTAATTGCACCAATACACGTTAGTTTGGTCACCCATGTTTAACCTAGCTTGCTCAAGGTTATTGCCTTTTGACACGATGCCATGCATCAACTTTGTTCTCTTATTAAAAGTTAAAGAATTTTAACTTCATTCAAAGTTGCTAGGGGGCAACTATGCAAAACAAAAGGTTTTGATACTACATTATAAGCAAGAAGAAGCAGCAACTCACATTGAGTGTCAAATATCTTAACAATTGCTTCCCTAGACGCAGTGGTTTTCGCCACTCTACTCGTTATTAGCTTTGCAGCTCATTGCTAAAATAGGAACCCACACCGACAAAATCACGAAACATCTTAATCCCATGTACATTTTAGCCTGCTTCATGGGTCTTCCTTGGGCCAAAAGACTTTCGTTTTGTCAACGTTTAGGTGGAGATATAAATGAGATCCATCCTCCATAATAAACTCCATTACCTTCCCCACAATCAAGGTGTCATCGACAATAGTATCCGTCATCCAAATATCAAGCCTACAAGCATAAGTCAAAAGTGACTATGATTTATACAAGGGATCGATGTAGCACTAGAGTAAAAAGTCGAGGTCCAAGGGGATCACCCCATTGCACTCCCTTACAAGACCTCAATGTTGGATTCAACCTAGCGCGAAATCGTAGAAAACTAAAGACAAATTAAACTTCTTGTAACACGAGCTCTCAATCTACCATGCTGAATGCATTCTCAAAATCTACCAATAACATAGAGAGATCAATTTCACCACCTACCCTACATGACCCTCAATCAATCGATTCAACACATATAGAATTGTCTCACCACCTCCTGATACCCCAACATCAAATTGCAGACCATCAAAATAACCTCTGAAAAAGGACCAATTATAACAACACTAGCTTTTGAAATTAAAGCAGCCATTTATGAATAGTAAACATAACTATAGGACATTTAAATTTAATTTTATTATGAAGTATAGTAATGTAGGTGATCTCTCCCTCTAATACAAAGATTTTTTTTTCCTTGTACAAACTTAATGATATGGAGAAATTTATTACGGAGTATTTGTCGGCATTTTAATTTAATTTTATTGTAAATAAGACAATATATTTTCTCTGCCCCTGTTTGCTACATATTTCTCTTTAGAATGTCTTTAAAAGTTTATTACATTTCCTTTTATAATATATAGTTTCACACATACTCTCTCTAATTTTTACTCCTACCCAAAATACTACATAATACATACCCATCTAATATAACTTTATGAAAAAGTGAATATCTAAAACGCAGCAACATTAAGGGATAGAGGTAATATAGAAATGTAGAAAGAGATTATTTTAATAAAAATAGGGAAAAGGGGGAACAAAAGTTGGAAAAATAATAAAACACATGCCAAATAAGGCCCACGAAAAGGGACCCACCAATGGATGGAGGGGAACAATCAGAAGAATTACAGAAGTAAATGGTTGAGAGGGAGAGGCTTTGAGAAAGAAAGAGAGGCCGGGTGTCATGTGACTTTTTGAACCCGATAAACTTCCAAAAGCTACCCAACAAAACCCTTTATACTCCTCCTCCCTTAAACCCCCTTTAATACTTGGTCACTATTAATTTATTTGTCCCATCTAATCTAATCTAATGAAAGACTTTTTTTTTTTGATATTTTTGATTTTCTTGAGTTTTCTACCATATACAAAGAAAAATACAGTCATTTAAGATTTTGTTTAATTCATTTCAATACATAACTTTTTAAATTCCGCAGAAAATATATATATATATATACATATATATATATATATATATATATATATAAAGAATAATTTCCTTTCTATACTAAATTATATTTACTTTTTTTTTTTTAAAGAATTGTTCCAAAGCTAAATGGCTAATCTTTAGTAGACTATTAACCTATATAATCAATTCGCTTATTGGCTATTAAATTTTTTACTAATACAAATATTTTCATACAAATATGATAAGATTGAAGATTTAAGGTCCTGTTTTTTGAACATAATTCCACATAAATTCAATTAAAGACTTAAGGCTTGCTTTTCGAATATGGGGGAGCAAGTGATAGCGTAGTCTTTGATCTATCAACCTTTATTTCACCCAAATGGTAAGGAGTTTGATTCCTCATAACTCTTTGCTTGGAGATTTATCTCTTTACCTTCCCCCTCAAATCCTCAAGTGCAACAAGGGTTGATCAATTGTTCAAGGTTAGTGATTTAGGGTCATGTTTTTCGAACTTAATTCCAGATAAATTTAAATCCAAATTTAAGGGCCTGCTTTTTGAATATGGTGGAACAAGTGATAGCGTGGTGGTTGAGCTATCCACCTTTCACCCAAATGGTAAGGGGTTCGATTCCTGACAACTCTTTGCTTGAGGATTTCCCCCTTTACCTTCCTCTTCAAATGCAAGGGTTGATCAATTATTTAGAGTTAGTTACCCAGTATTGGCCAGTGAATCGGTGGATTCCTTACCATATAAAATAATCTCTTGCTTAATATAGAATTTATTTTAATTCAATCCAGATTAATTTTAAAAAGAAGGTCCAAATACTCTAACAATACAAATTAAACATAGAGGTGAACTTATTGGACTTTAACTTATCTAAACTAAATTAATCTGAACTAATTGTGCTCTTTTCACGGGATTAGATTAAACTGAATTGGATTAAATGAGTGAGATTGGATCGTATTAGATTGAATAACATTAAATATTAATATATGACGTATGTATGAAAAAAAAAACAAAAAATATATATAATCATGTGTTATTAAATTGATGCAACAAAGGAGTATTTTTTGTGCGATATAAAAAATTCATTTGTTGCATTTATTTGAAAACGAGGGAAGTACTAGGAAAGTACACATCAAATCGAATCAAATGAGAACTCACATGACTTTAAAATGGATGGAAAAGAATGAATTGAAATAGATTGGATTGAGATTATAATAAACGTGTGAAGAGAACATTACCTTATTGGACCTGATTATAATAAACAATTGTAACCTATCAACCCTAATAACTTGATCCAAAAATAGTTAGCTAATTAAATCATATCTAAACCGATTATAACTAAAAAACAAACTCCCTCCGTCCACAAATAATTACTCAATTTGCCTTTTTCACATATCTGAATTCGTAAGTTTAAATATTAATATTTCTAATGACATACATATAAGAAAAAAATGATAAAACTATATATTGTATACTTTGAGGTGAATCAAATAAGATCTCAAATGACTAAATTTTTTATTACCTATATAAAATTAAACAAGGTTAAAGTTACAATATCAATAATACCAAAGTCAAAATGGATCAATTATTTGTAAACGAGGGTGGTGAGAGTAATTTGTTTTAACAAGAAAATAATAAGGCACCTTATTCTTTCATTATACTCCCATCCCATGTAATGCGATTATTGGAGCG
This sequence comes from Salicornia ramosissima, assembly GCA_951394345.1. Classification (NCBI taxonomy): domain Eukaryota; kingdom Viridiplantae; phylum Streptophyta; class Magnoliopsida; order Caryophyllales; family Amaranthaceae; genus Salicornia; species Salicornia ramosissima. The sequence continues at coordinate 55,749,080 of OX596236.1, read as the reverse complement.
AGAAAAAAAAACAAAAAAAAACAAACCCAAAGATAAAGGGATTTAAAAAAGAAAAAGAAGGTATAATAGAATTTTAGAAGCAGATATATAAATGAATGATAACCAACAACGAAGCTGAAAAACAGTCACTTGTATTCCGTAGCTGAGTGAGATAGATAAGAAAACTCCATCCTTCCTTATTACCCCCACCCCTTCATTCCCTTCTTCTTCTTCTACACTTCCATCTATCAACTGAGTAACTGAGTGAGTCACTGAGTGAGTGAGTGGAGTATTATGTCCTTCTGACCTTCATTTTTTTTTTTTAAAAAAAAAAAAAAACAAATTAAAAGAAGAAGAAGAAAGAATAGCGGTGGTGGCTACTACGAGGAAATTAGCGTCGGATCCTGGTGGCTTTCCTGATTGGGTACCGTCCTCTGTAACTACCAACCCTTCTGATAAATCCCACGATCTTTCTTTGGGCTGTAATGCCGGGCCTCCTCCACCATCCGGCCCACCTTCCTGGCCCAACAATAACTCCTCCCGTTACGCCCTTCCTTCTGAGATGGGCATGTTTGTTGTTGCTCCTGCTTCTTCCTTTCAGCACCACGACTCTTCTTCCTTGATGCTCGATCCCCACCACCACCACCACCACCATACCGGTGCGGGCGGTGGTGGGATCAACTCCGGTAACAACTCCGCCGCCGCCGCTACTGCTTTAGGCGTTGGCGTTGGTCTCGGCGTTTTCCCCCTATTAGCAGCGTCGTCTAATCACCACCATCCTCATCCTCACCACCACCATCATCATCCAGAGGGACTCGACAGCGCATTGTTTGCGCGTAATCGAGCTGCTAATGCTGCTAGACTCCAACTATGGCAAAATCAATTCGATAGCGGCACCAATAATAATAGTAATGTTACTAATCCTAATAACAATAATAATGATTACTCCCCTTCGAAAAAGAGTATCAGTTTCGACCCGGGTGGGGGCCCGAACTTGCTGCCGTCCTCGTCGGCGATGGGTTGCGGAAGCGGCGGGACCACCACGTGTCAGGATTGCGGCAACCAAGCCAAAAAGGATTGCAGTCATCGGAGGTGTAGGACTTGCTGTAGAAGTAGGGGTTTTGATTGTTCTACTCACGTGAAGAGCACGTGGGTTCCTGCTGCTCGCCGTAGAGAACGCCAGATGATCGGCGTTTCAGCACCCACTGGGACCCACGCCACTCCACCTACTGGAGGCGGCGGCGGCGGTGGTGGGGCCTCTTCTGGGTCCACATCAGGGGTAAAAAAGCCTCGGCTCATATCTTCACAAAACACCACCACAACCTCACACACCTCCGCATCTAACACCCCTCCTCGGAGCTTTGAGACTACTTCCAGCCACCAAGGTAACTAACTAAATAACTACCTCAATAACTAACTCTATGTTAATGTTATGCCTGGCCTGGCCTGTTCATTCTTTCCAATATTCCATATCAAATTCATTGCTCTATATCAGTCTTGCAGCATCCTTCTTTGCAGTCATTTCATTACAGCAGATATAAAATTAAATTTAGTGAAATAATTTAAATATTTATATAATATATACTACCCCATATCATATTACTCCCAACAAACAAAGGTATTAAATTCTCTCAATTTTTTTTTTTTTTTTTTTTGTATTATCATTTTTCTAAAATAAATTATGTGACACATAATTTGGGACTAATATAAAAATTTTAAAAGCCCTCCTATATTCCCTTCTACTTCCTATGGGCTCTATTTTTTGGTAAGAAATAGAGAAATCTTGAGTCATAACAAATGAGTTTTTTTTTTTTTAATTTTTTTTGTTAGTATTAAAAAAATTAGTTTGTTGTAAGTATTATCATACTAAGTTAGCAATTTCGCTCTTTTTTTTTGGTACAAATGAGTCATGAATCGATCCGAGTATCATCTGGAATTGGGAGGAGTTAGAGCTTCCCCTCACTCTCTAGTAGTTTCACTCTTGCTTCAAATGTCCCAAATGTATGCAAAATTGGTATATTGCGACTAATATGGAATGATAATTATGTTTATTTTAAAACCCGTTTGCATTTTTTTTGGTTACGTTTGAATTTTTTTGTGACAAAGAGAGTGAAACGGATTGAATATTTTACAAAATAATTAAAACTAAGAAAGATTGTTGTTGTTGTGATGATCTAATGTGATGAGGTAGAAGCGAGCTTTAAGGAGTCATTACCGGGGCAAGTGAAGGCACCAGCAGTATTCAAGTGTGTTAAAGTAACAGCAGTTGACGACGGTGAAGATGAATTTGCCTACCAAGCAGTTGTCAAGATTGGTGGTCATGTTTTCAAGGGCTTCTTATATGATCAAGGCCTTGAACCAAGAGATGGCTTCCCTAATTTATCTGACTTACACTTGGGCGGCGGTGGCAGCGTCGGCGGCGGTGGTGGTGGGGGAAGTGGAGTTGGTGCCAGCGGTGGTGGTGGTGGGAGAGTTAATAACACCGGAGGAGCGTCTTCGTCGTTGCCGCTTCTTGATCCATCAGATGTGTATGGAGCTTCTGGTGGTGGTGGAGGTTTGTTTGGAGGTTCAAGCTATGGTAACACTATAAACTGATAATAAATAATCATCATAATTAATTAAATTAAATTAATTATAAAGTTGGGTCAATTTTTAAATGTTGATGAAATGGAATTGATCCAAAAGTAATTTTATTAGTAGTAATTAAATTAAATTAAAGTAGTAAATGTATCCTCATTATCTTGTATTCTAATAACTTTTAAATTAAATTAATTACGTTGATTTTGATATCATTATTAATCTTACTGTTGATCAGGAAAAAATTTGTCAAGCGACCGTGTAGACTACCCACCACTAAATAATCTGAGTGTTGTAGTTAATATTGATAGTGAATTCCAACTCATATTTTAACATCTTTATTAGTGGTGAATAGTTTATTCACTGGGATGATTTAGCAATGTCCTGCTCATCATCCATCATCTAATTATTCTGAAATCAAAGAATAGGGTTTTTTTTTTGGGGGGGAATTATGATATGTGATATTGTAAAGTAAATTGGGAGAAGTGAAACTTAGCAAGCAAGGCAAGTGTTTGATATAATTGGGTGATGTTTCTGGTAGGTTAATATAATAAGAATGATATATTGTTCCATAAAGCGTAAGTTTTTCTGCATCTGTTTGTTGCTTTTATTCTGCCATTGGAATGTAAGTAGGATATAGCAAGGTATGATTTTTTGTTTTGCAGGCAAACCCAAAAAAAATACTGCTCATTTCACAGGAAACACTGTATAAAACGGTATGAATACTTTTGCTTTCATTTTATAATATATATTGTCTTGCATTCCCCCCCCCCCCCTTGCTTATGAATGTTATGATTATGGTAATTGATACAGTCACACTATTTTGACTCCTGTTGTCTTTTTTTATGCTCTTTCAAATCAAAATTTCAAAAAAGAGAAAAGTATTTAGTTCATTTGAGCGTAGTTTAAGTGTGCATTAACATTTATGAAAATGGGTGAGATGAGATCTGATCTTATCTTATATAAGTTGAAGATATCACACCTTAAATTAGCGTACGAGTAAAAGTTACTCTAAAACTGTTAGCCATTGTCCTATTATAAAATTGAATAGTGTCGCGTGCGTTTTGGTGTAAATTAAATTAATGTGTAACGATTAAATGTTACTCTTAAACTATAGGAAGTTATCCTTTAATTAAAAAGAATACCACCTTTAGTTCGTTTCAAAATATTTGCAACAAATGTTTTTGCATTCATTTTAAAGTTGAGATCAGAGTGCATAGATTTAGTCATTAGATACAGTAACTTGAGTATTAACAAGAGTAGAATTATGACTTATTGCTGTTGAATTTATATTGACTAATTTGTCCATTAACATCATCTAATCTGATGTTCGTTGTACACTATCAATAAATTATGCATTTTTTCTCACGAGTAGAGGTAGAAAATTCTTTCTGTTGTTAGTTTTTGTCACTGTGAATCCTCTACTTACATTAGGTCACTAGCATCTTTTTGTTAGTTACGCTTTTACTTTTTTCACTCACAAAAAAAATTCCATCTGTAATTAACAAATTGAGACAGACGGGGTATATTTTATGAGTGAATACAAATCTATAATATACATAAATAAAGCTCAATGTGGATTTAATAGACAACATATTGATACATACCAAACTATATATTCACATAAAATTGAATTTGTTCAGTATGGTTAGTTTTAGTTCACTAGATATGTGAGAGTACTACTTACACCATAATTACAAGTCTAGCCTGTTGTGAACTTTAAAGATTTGGGATAGTTGTTGCAAAGTCACCATCATTCATTGCCAATACAATAATAAGAATTTTTATTTTTTTTGAAGGAGAGAATTGCAGTACAATTCATTGCTTAACATTACACAAAGGGGGGGTTGTCTTTGTCAAACAAAGCTTAACTTTTCTCTAACTTTCTATGTTCACATACACATTTCATCTCATCTCTTTATTCCTGCAGCAATATGGACAACTTTGCTATTGCATGCATTCATCAATGCCTTGATGTACTTGTTTATTTTTGTTTCCTTTTTTTAATTTCTTCCCTCACTGAGTACATACATAACATTCTCCACTATTAATTTTCATTAATTATGATTTTTCCTTGCTTTAATTTGCTGATTTGGGTGTACATTTAATTCTAACATAACCTATAGTAAAGGGGTAGTGTTTGAGGGTTTTCTTGATAAAAATATGATTTTTTTATTACATGTTTTTATAAAGAAACTTCCTTCTCAATTAGGGTTGATTTTGAGCATCACATGAGATAGAACAATTCATGAATCCTACACACATATACATACATACATATATATATATATATATATAAATATATATATATATAAATATACACACAAACATCATTATTTTGATTTAGATGACTTATTTTTTTTTACAAAGAGAGAAAAACCGATTAGCTCTTTCAGGCCTGTAATTATTGTATTGTGTTGATTGAAAACTATGCTTGGATTTGGGGATTTTAGTATTTTTTTGCACAATTAGTTTACTCTTGATATATACATATATATTATTTCTCATATGAGATAAGACTGTTTGACAATGAAATAATTTTTATCTAAACATTCTAATTTTGTACCATGAAATTATAACTTTTAATTTGATAATTAGTCAAGCTTAAAGTAACATAATTTAGCAAAAAGTTATCACGTCTCTAACCAGAGACATGATATATGTACATGTGTGTGTCATGTTATGTGGGAGTATATATGAGCACATGTTATTGTTTAATAACACATTGTTCCAAATTAAGGGTTGTGGATAGGCATGTCTTGGGTGGCTATTTTATTTTTAGGGATTTTGTATGTATGCCTACAATTGCTGACTTAAATAAAATGTGGAGATTAACTAGAATCTCGTACTCTATATTTTTATATATATATATATATGTAGTACATATGATGATATGATATGATGCTTGTCTCCAAGTCGAAGCATGTGTTTTGTAACAAAGTTTTGGACTTTATTCAAAGTTTGGTCTTTTTATTTTAACTCTGGATTGATTCAATGTCTCTAGGTGCATACTAGGCTCAACTAGTCTTTTTTTAATCACATGGACTGACTGCCTTCTCTCATTTTTTTTTTTAAATTTTATTTTTCATTCTATTTCGAAATTATGACCTTTATTTATTCGGTGCTCGAAATTTTCTAGGAAGTTCAAGTTCTTATTGAAATTCGAATGTGTTGATTCTCAGGAATCAGTTGCTAGCTAGTCTACAATTCTTCATTGTTTGTTTTATTTATATGGTATGGTACATTAGTCCTAGCCTCTGCTCTTATCGTAGGAGTATCGAATTGGCATTTCCTGTAGGGTTTCAGGGGATCCACAATGGGTCTTCTAGAGAAGCCTAGGGGAGGAGAATTGACTTCGAACCTGCAACCTCAAGGATCAGGGTCCGATAGATATTATGACATTTTCTTAGAGCATCATTATCAACAAACCCAAATAAAAGGTTCACACATTTTTCTCTCCATTTCTCGTTCATCCACATCACCAAATCAAACCATTTACAATTTACCTCTTAACAACAAACTACAAAAAAAAGTTCACCATTTTTTCTCTCCTACTATTAAATTTATCCCTTAACAACAAAATATAAAATTTATATGAGAAAACTATATCAATATGGGTATTTACTTAGCAAATTTAAAAATATGAATTTTGGTGCAATTATTTATTTTTTTAAAATTAACCATTTTGAGTTATTTTAATTACAAATTACATAAATTTTCTCTCTCATCCCCTTTGAGTTTGCAAACTAGTTTGGTTTTCCAAACCTTTTCCTTTAGGTTTGCAAGCAAACCTTTTATGGTTTGCCATTAACAAAGAAATAAAAAGGTTTGGGGTTTGCAAACCATTTTGAGTTTGTTGTTATGGATGCTCTTAGATTCTATCAACTTTGTATATAACTATTTTGATGCTATTACCAGCATTTTAGGGTTGATGATAGGTTCAAAATTCAGATTCAAGGTTTTAATTATTTTTTTGGACATAATATGAACAAAGCTATATATAGAAATTAGGTTATATTCAGCTTTTTTATATTGATTAATGTAATTTTTCATATCTGCAATTTCATATAGCCTGAAAGCAAAAGCTCTGAAGTTATATTCATCTTTTAATTGAATTTTCAGAATGTTATTTAAATTAGTTGAGAAATTAAAATATAATGTAATTGGTTATAGAGTATTGAAGGGAGTGAAATAAAAATCACAGATAAGTGTTATTGATTGAACTGAACTGGTATTTACATGGAAGAGGTGGGGGGGGGGGGGGGGGGCGTGGTTGTATAGTCCAATGAAACTATTTGCATGTTAATGAATGCCTTTTTGTTCTCTTTGTTTCCATACAACTTTAAATAACTGCATGCATTTCAATTAAGGGTTAATGATGTATATAAGCATTTATTACTTGCCTAAATTAGTATAAATTTAGGAATTTATTGTGAAAACATGATTTAATCGAGACAATTAATGCCTATTTTTTTATTGGAAAAGCTAAATAAAAGACTAAATATGGAAAGTTTTTAAAAAATCAGTGATTAATTATCTCGATCAAATCATTTTTTTACAATAAATTCCTAAATTTATACTAATTTAGGTAAGTAATAAATGCTTATATAGAGCCCTAAGGGCTATATATATCATTACCCATCAATTAATTGTTTTTCTGGAATAATTCAATGTTATGATATGATTTTAATGTTTGATCATATATATGTTCTAATTTCTATCATAAAACATTCTTTTATTTTCCATCAATTTTTTTTTAAATTATTAATTATTATAATATGTTAATGAATCTAAGCTACTAGCTTATTGACTGATAATGAGAATTTTTCAAGCATTGGGTGAAGATCGAATCCTGTAACTCTCGAATGTAATTTGCCTTTACTTCGCACCATTTTCGAAAAAAAATCTTTTGAAATTATGATTTATGACTCTTGCTTTGTAATGTTTGTTATGCACACTATGACTCAATACAAGTCTAGTTAATTAGCTTCTTAATTCCCTGAGATGAGAAGTATGAGCCTTATTATTAAGTTTACCAGTATTAATTTTATTAGAAATATCTTCAAAGGGTCTTGTTTTTTTTTTATTGTATTAAATTAATTAATGAAAAAGTATTTTAAATAAAAATAAAATAAAAATTAAAGGTTTATGGTCCGTACAAATGGGGTCAATCTGAAGATGTTCATATGTCCATTGTTTGAACTTTAGGGTTTGGAATCTTATTAGGATTATGAAGCTTGATTAAGGTTCTGAATTGATTCTTTTTATTTTACAAAAAAAATTAAAAAATAATAATAAAATGCATGGAAAGTGGGCAGAAAGAAAAAGGTAGAGGTACCTAGCTTAGTGGAAAATTATTGGAGCTTAATTATATATATTCTTCCCACAAGGAATATTTAAGCTTGAAGCTAACACTTAAATATTCATTCATTTTGTAGCCCTAATGATCTCAATTAGGGTTTGTTTGAGTGTTTTAAAGCAATTATTTGGTAATTTGAACTGATCGAATTACTGCTTTTACCATATTATTAAGTTGATCTGAGGTAAAGTTGTGCTTATTAACCTTTCAGTTTTTCAGACTATTGTTTGTTGAATTATTCTAGCATAGTAACTATAGTGTCATCTATATATAATTGTAATGCTTTTTTCCCCCTATAATTTTTGGGAAAAATTGTAAAAAATAAATCAATCTTTAGCCGATCTTTTCAAATTAAGTCAAACTTTTGATTAACCCTAAATAATTCAACCTCATATACATGTCTTCTCAAATTAAGTTTTTTCACTAATTATTTGTTGATTAAATTAACATTTTCAATGGAAAACCATATAAACAACAATATGTTAATGCACCACTTTAATTTTGCATTGAAATTGTTAACTTTCTCTACCAATAAATTAGTAAAAAAACGTAATTTGAGCGGATATGTGTGATAGGTTGACTTATTTTGAGTTAATCTAAAGGTTGACTTATTTTTTACAATTTTTCCTAATTTTTATTGTGACTAGTTTTAATTTTTATTGCAAGACAATTTTAGGGATGCCTTTATAATTGGAATTTTGCTGCTGTTAATTAAACTAACTGAAAATGATGCTATCTCTCTGATTACAATTTTATTGATTGTCTCCATATAGTTTACTAATGTGTCGTTTATTTGGTTGCCATGGAAGTGAATTTTCGTAGTAATTTCTATTTCATTATTAATTTTCTTTGTTTGATTTAGTTGAATTTTGCTTATCTCATTTGATCTTAACTTTGTAGTGATTCCCATTTCCCTAGAGTTATCATTTGACATGTTACTGTAATCCAAATACAAGCATTTTTTTTTATTTTTTTTTAGGAAATTGTATTTCCAGCCAAACAACTTATTTTACTAAACATCTTTTTACTCAGTGTATTTCTTTATTCAACGTGGATAGATAGTGCAAGATTCCTAGGAATGTAATTGTCTATATTTTAAAAACACCCCCATAAGGCCATAAGGCAGTTTAGATTAGACAATAGCCCTAAACAATAGTATTGACAAGTGGAAAAATAAACTTAAAAACATTATATATATTCACCCTAAACTTATTTTAAACTAGCCTTGTCTAATTAAGAAAACAAAAAACGAATGTGGTTTGTTCGAAAAATTAAAATATTTGTCAAATTTATACTCAATTCACATAATCATAAGCAAATTTTCTACTTTGATCCACTCATCCTACAAAATTGAGCAAAAGAAAATTGTTTGTTTGTTTCTGAATATATTCTATCGGCTGCTAAATTTTAATGATTTAAAAAAGTTAAAATTTTTATGTGACAAACAATATTAATATGGGTGTTTATTTATAGAGAATTCAAATATATGAATTTTCGTGTTTTTATTTTTACGAATTTTATATTTTGTAATATTTTCATTTTAAAAAATTGAAGAATTGTAAAAACTCCCTCAATAGTTCGGAGTTATTCTAATTTAATTTTAGAAACTAATAGAGATAGAAATAGAAATGCATAAATGGAGAAGTTGAATTGGTTCATATACTATATATGGAATGAGTTATAGAACAATGACTTAGATACACAATTCTAGCGCTCTATTTTGTGGTTACCGACTGGAAATTATTTATAGTAACAACTGAAAATTTAAAAATAGAAATGCAAAGGAGGAGAATTACGTCCCTTCTGAATAAATCAGTGGCTCTATTTTCACCTCTTCGGCTACGTGCTATTGGTTTTTTACCAAATAAAAAAATATACTACCTTCGTTTCGAAAAAATACGCAACAAGTTGGATGGCACGAACTCCTAGTCCATTTTTTGTTATGAGAGTAAAAGGGATAGAGAGAGAAAGTAGGGTATGTGATGATGAGAGAGATAGGAAGAATAAACTTACAAAAATGTAATGATTAAAATTGTTGCATTTATTTTGAAACTACTTAAAATAGAAATTGTTACCTTTTTTTTTGAAATGGAAAAAATATATAAATTAAGAAAGAAAGGTGGAAAGCATGTGAAGCCGAAAGATAAGTTGAGTTGGTAAGAGGCTTAAGTGAAGATATATGGAGTCTACTGTGTAAACCCATTTCGAGAGCTCCATGTGCTTGTGTACCATAATCATCCTTTCTGCGCCGTTTACTTTATTTTACATATTTTTTTTAATATAAAAAAAATAAACATAGGTGTGTTCACTTGTTGATTGTTAATCATTTGAGATTAACTTTGCTTTAACTTAATGTATTAAATTAATTTAACCTTTTGGTGTATTAGGAACATCAAGCCAATTCAATCTGCATAAACTTGATTCAACCCTAGGTCATGGGTAATTTCCTAAAACAAATTAAGCTTAATTAAACTGGTAGGGGTTGGGTCAAGGGGTTTTGACAAGCGGGTTAACATGACACGATTTGACGATTACAATTGAATATTAACGTTGTAGTGTACAAATTGACATGGCATGTTACATGATACATTTGTTAAACGGTTTGGGTTAGTGTGAGAGGATTCAACCTGATTATGTATATATGCGGTTAGTTGACTCAAAATCGACATGATACGATATGACACGATTGCTAGCTCTAATTACAAGTAGATTTTGATTTGTTTGTATAGATATCGTTCGTTATTAATATAAGAAAAGAAATATACTACCTCCAGTACCAACTAGTTGCAACAATTTTGGTTGTACGTTTTCCAAGACCAAATTTCTTAGTGGGTAATTAGAAGTGGGTGGGGAGCAAAATAAGAGTTAGATAGAGAGAAAAATAAAAGTGTTAAAACTAATGTGAACCTTTCTTTTTAGCAAATGTTGCAACTAATTGGGACCAGAGGTAATAATTCATGTTTTGAGGCGGAAAAAGCTGACACAAATTGCTAGCATGACACAAAATTGATCATTTAATAACGAGCTTATGTCGAAAAGTGTGACTCATTTGAATTGAATAAGCAGGTTGACATACCACAACCTGTTTATTGAACATGTAGGGTTGTAATTAACGTGATTTAATCCGATTACGTGAACTTTTTGACACGAATCCAACCCGACTCAACTATTTGCTATAGTCACTTTCCCTTGTTTAAGTTTAGGGTAACTTATTTAATGATACAACTCCCTATTCTCATTAATAGTTGCAACCTCTCCCACCAATCACACACCTTCCTCCAACATGCTCCTCTTTTCCTCCTTATTTTGTTACATTTTTCCATTTTAGGCATTAAATAAGTAAAGTCTCAAAGAAATTCATTACCTTTTTTTGTCTCTTTTAAATTTTTTTCTTCCTCCTTTTCCCTAATTGATTCCTTCATTCTCCCTTTTATGTTTATTAAATTTGTAACATAGCATCTTTTGTCAAAACATTCGGCGCATTGGGGATTTACCAACACTATATTAATATTATGTGCTAATAGCAAAAGATTATAACGTACACGGCATAATTAATTAAGCATTAAAAAAGGTAATCTAGAAAGGAATACATTGACATACATAAGTTAATAATCAAAACTTTATAGTATAAAGCTTAAGCATATGGTATTGCTTGTCTCAAGAGGCTGCATTCTAGAACCCTAAAAAGAGAAAATAGAGATTTTTTTCCCTCTTCTCATTTCCTAGGGTATAAAGGTGCTTTTACTATTGTTAAAACTAGTGGAATTACAGCTCATAGGGATGGAGTAGTGAATGGAATGATGGCTTCAAGCCTATCTCAGATGATTAATGTTTAACGAGACTCTATCCGTGTTTTTAGATGTAACACTTTGATTTTGACACTATTCATCCAACTCACTTTGACCGTTAATTGTTACTTATATATAAAGAAAAATATAGTCATGTGTGATCTTGTTTGATTGACCTCGGAATACACTTTCTAAATATATATATTTTTTAATTTTTACACTTATATATTTAGAGATATTACGAGTCTAAGTTGTGTCTGGGCAAGTATGAAAAGTGAAGTGTTACATCTAAAAAAACAGATGGAGTATTAATACTTATCCATTTCTTTTTACTTGCAATAAACTCTTTAGCATTTATTTTAAGGAAGATATTTAAGGATATAAACGTATAAATTAATTAACATAATTTAAACACAAGAAGGAGGTAGATTAGAGGTTATCATTGTTAAAGTTATTCCTCAAAAAGTGTGCAGAAGTGTTTGGTGCAAATAAAAAAGCGATGATTGTAGTACTGATAAGAGCGATGGAGCAGTGGCTCCAAGTCCACCTCAACCCTTAGGTGCTGAATGTTCAATTTCTTATACCCCAATGGGTTATTAGGTTTTCCTACCTTACAAAGGGGGAAAAATCGAATGGAACTACTAGAGATCGAATGGAGGATACAAATTAAAAGCAAGAAAATGGAAACAAAGCGTTTAACATTTGCTTTTATGTTGATTAATTTTGGCTCTACTCTAATAATCTGAAGATTTTCTTAGGGTTTGTTTATAACTTTCTCTATTTAAAAAAAATGAAATAAAAGTGTAATTTTTTCGTTTTTTAAATTACTCACTTTGATAGAGACTTGTGAATTATACACAAGTAAAAATATAGTCAAGTTTAATCCCTTTACATTCGTTTCGACTAGTATTTTCTTAAGAATAACTTTTTATAATTTTTACTCATATAAAATTGTAATATTAATGACCAAAACAATACATCATTGATGCAAAAAAGATAATTGTTGTAAAAACTTGAGTGAAAGTTGTTGAAATATATTTACTAAAATAAAAATATATTTCGTGAAAATTGAGTTTTGTAAAACCAAGAGCACTGGGGGAAGTTCATGTTTAATTAACCTAGAAAGTCAAAAACTTTAAAAAAAAAAATAAAAAAATAGAAATGTAGCTTATTATTACTTATTAGGGACAGACGAAGTGTTGTTCATCATTTGTAAATAGAACCTAATGTCTAATTATGTGAAAAGGATAGAAACAACACAACTCTTTTGCAAGTTCTAATTTCTTTTTATTTGGATTTGGGTAAGAAAATCCGTTCTTTTTGAGTTATTCATATAGGAAAATAAAGTTTGAATCCCGTATTTCTTGAATAGAGGTGGAAATAGGAGTATGCACCATTTTGCCACTTATCTTGACATTTTTGCAGGGTCTAATTAGAAAACGCACAACACTTTGTTAATAATTTGTAGCTAAAATACTATGACATCTGGGTACAACATACAATGTTAACCTCTTTATTAATTGTGCTTTTATATCAATTTTTTAAAAAATGTATGTTTCTCCCTTCATTTTTCTTTTAATTACGATATTATCTTTATTCATACATGTATATAGTTTTCTGCACACAACGTTCAGTAAAAATATCTTTAATTATGTAGAATAAAAATTATTTATATTTTTAAAAAAGTACTTGTTGAAGCAAAAAAATCTAGATGCATCATAGATTCATACCTATATTTTTCTTTATATATAAACATAAAACTAGAAACAAATAAAGTTTTCAAATAAATAGTACCTCAAGTTAAAATGGAGCAAATAAGAAATGGAAGGATTAACAAATTTACTCCATACATTGAAACGAATTAAATAATATCTCATATTAATATAATCCTGAGTTAAAGCGTTGCGTTGCATTGCATTGATAAAATTGAGTGATTCTCTTCACCCTGAAAATAATAAGTTTAAGTTCAAATAAACTCAGAAAAGTCTAATGGACATAATACATCCAATAATTGAATAGGTCCAATCAGACATAATAAAATCTAATTATATTTTTATAATTATGGCTAATCAGGTTTAATAGTTTTAATAAATTTCAATCAAAGTTTAAGTTTCAAAGTTGAGAAGCACTTTTGGAGGTGAAACATGGTTCCAAAGAAACTAATGGTAATTAGGTCTAGGGAGTAGCTGGTAGGTAGGGTGTCAATAGACAAAAGAGTCCTGACAGTAGCCTCAGCAGTCAGCAGTCAGCAGTAAAGACATTTAACAACTTCAGATTGTCTTTATGTCATAAATTTGACATTATGTCATTCATTCCTTCCTCTGAATTTCTGTTTTCTCAATACTCATAAGCCAAAACACATAAAAGGCCAAACTTATACATTTGTTGTTAGTTTGCTACTTGCTGGACAGCCAAACACTCCAGGGAAAGAGATCCTAGAAAGTGAGTAATGCTTAAACAAGAGATCTACTGTAGTGCACAAACATTGTTCTCATATAACTAACTACTCCTAAGGGGAAAAAAAAACCCTAATTTGGTACATGCCATTTGTCTTTATAGAATTTTTGGTGAGTAAATGCCTAGGAGAGTAAATACATCAAGAGACTCTTGTTTGAGTGAGTTCCACTTGAGCAACAGCTTCATTGATCGCGTCGAACACGTCTGTCTTCCCCTTGCTCAAAGCTTCATCTATTGGTGTCTGGTCATGGCTGAACATTTGCAGCATAAATATATCAGGTTTATACACTAGACATTTCATTCGAATCCAAACACAATGATAAAATATAAGGCTTCGACATTTCAAACTGGACCAAAACAAACAGAAATTAGAGTCGTACCTGTTAATTGCTGAGACATTTGCTCCGGCCAAGATCAAAGTTTTAACAACCTATATAGAATAGTGAGTAGGACTAAATGCTCCATAACTTAAAATATAGAGTGATAATACATAGTGAATGATAGGGAGAAAAAAATTAATCAGTACCTCAATGCGTCCATTGAGACAAGCCCAATGAAGAGGTGTGTTGTTCTCTTCATTCAGAGCATTAAGATCCTGTGGTGAATTCAAGAATAATTTTTTGATCAATGGATGTTTCCTAATAAAAATATTTATTAGTATATAACAAAGCTAAAGCTGGAATTCCAACACCTTCTGAGATTAGTATTCCTCAGAGATGTAACATATCTTATGTACTCTCTCCTCACCCGAGCGAACAGCAGGAAGTTTCGTAGAAGCTCACCTGAAAGTTTTTATGCTAAATTGTTAATGATAAATTGTTAACCGAGGGCCTAGCTTGGCCTGCTGGTTTCTCTGGCTTTATGTCCGGGGCCTTCCCAGAAGGGCTGTCAGTATTTAGCTAAGAGAAGGTGTTGTTTTCAATCTAATAAAATTTATGGTTGATTATTTTGGATGAAATATGCTTAAGCATAACTAAAGAGAATCTTAGTACATGGTTCTTGAAAGAGGAAGGTATAACTTTTATTCATATATTCACATAGGTACTAGTAGAGGCATCAGAAAGCTAATGACTAAGATTGATCAGCAAAGAACTACTCTAAGTTCCTGCTACAACTAAGGGGTGAAATAGAAACTCTATTAGAGTATTAGCTATAAACCACAGTGACAACCACAAAAAGTGAATCTTAGCCTAATGTAACCAGAGGAAAGAACAACAAGGCAGAGGACTAGACGAGAGATTGAAAAATCATTGTGCATAGTTGACGTTCACTGCATTATTTTTGGCCCATCCAAATGCTAATATGTTACACTTCAAGAGAAACCTCCTATAGTGGTCACTTATACACGTAGGAACAAAAAGGGCACTATGGGAAATTAAGGCACTTACTCTCTTGTACTGTCATTGTTGTGCTGTCAAACAATGTTGGAGGACTATGCTTTGGGAATTATCCAGAAATTGTCTTGTCTTATTTTGTATCTTGTATTCACTCTCTAAGGAGTTGCAACTACTCGAAAGTTGTGCTTAATCATTTGGATATCAACCTCTATTTCCTATATTCTGTGTGTTCATTTATTATTGAGTTTTTGTGTGCAAGTATTAACATTACTGTCATTGTGAGGTGTGTATTGTGTTTCTCTGTTCTGTGAAGCTAGGGCAGTAGGACGGTTCATTTCATAATACCAAGCTCACTAACAAGATCTTGGAAGATAAATATTGAATGAAGTGCTATGAGCAACAAATTAAGCATTTTCAACAGAGTACAGCAGAATTCATCACTAATCCTTGACAAATTAACACTTCCCTATGCAACAACATTAAAGTTTCCTGTACAGTCTGGAATTTTCTTTCAGAACATGAGAGCGTTACTATATTCTCCAAAAGCCATGTAAGACAGTGACTGACAAGTAATTATGGTATTGTTATCCTTATTCTAACTATCATCAATCACCCTCGCATACATGAAATAAGGGAAAAAGCTACTACTTACCACGCCTTTACCAATGAGGTACTCGACAACACCATGGTGACCATTGGCTGCTGCCATATGAAGAGCTGCATGGAATAGTAAGAAAGATGAAGCAACAGATAGATCATTGCAGAGTGAAAGTGAGACAGCCAGTATGGTAACGGAGTCCATTATCAGTGATTTGAATTACAATGATGGTCTGATTCTTCATAAGCTTGAAGGAGGGTTATGATGTTTAAGCTTAGACAAACATACAGATGAGTTAGCAGAGAAGATCTCACCCAAGGATCACCCCCATAACAACCTAAAAGGTGTCTTCAAGTAAGACAAAATTAATATACAGTTTCAAGCAACAAATAACTTGTTTTTACAAATTATAGGGTGATGAAAAACAATAAACACTAATTCAACAAGATGTGTGCAAGATGTCCATTGCTATAGCACACTGATAAAACAAGATCCTTTTCCTGTAAGCAGCAGATCCGAGGCACACATTTACATCCCTCAAACGGTAATTCAATACAGAAGGCAAAAAAAAATTCCAAGTAAATTGTTCTAATCTTCAAATTTCTTTGAGACTAAAAGTCTAAAGATATGGGACCAAATCAGCAAGTGGAGATTTTTATAGAAAACACATAATCTAAAATGATATAGCAAGCTCTTTCACATCAACCTGTAACAGATATCCCAATTATTCAATTCAATGTTACAAACACCAAACCAGCTCCCTAATAAGTCCAAATATCAGTAGGATGTCAGCCAGTAGTTGCTCATATAAGATACATTTGTTGTAACTAAAAAGCAATAGAGGCAGCCAACAATGAGAACTGAAAGCTCAGGTCAACTACATGGATGTATGTCATATTTAAAGTAACACATTGAACTGATTGGTAATACAAGACGAAAGACCATAGCAAGTGAGAGTGTGAGACAAAGGCGTTCAAACCTGTTCTGCCTTGAGAATCCTTAGAATCAAGGGAGACTCCAACAGATTCTAAGCCTTTGAGGTCATCGAGGTCATCATATCTAGCAGCCTGAGTAGTAGAAATATATAGATTGTCAAGTGAAATACCCACAAAGGAAAAAGGGATTGTCACCCACTCAGTGAAACTCTTTGAAAACATGAAGCCAATGTAGGACCAAAATCTCCTTAAAAGAATAATACTTCTCCGATTCTTATTAATTGCAACGTTTCACTTTTTACACTTGTTGAGGCACATTATATACCAAATTTATATTCAATTATGCATTTAAAAAAATTTAACAATTAGATATTAAAAAAGTACACGTTGAGATGAATCAAACGAGATCCAACATGATTATATTTTGCTTAAATGTAGATCATAAAAGCCAGTTAAAGTATGATAATAGTGCCAAAATGGAAATGAGCAGTAAGAAAAAATGAAAAAGTTACAATAATATAGGGCTTTCTACAAAAGTCTTGGGTATGTTATTGTGTTTGGACCTAGTTTTTTTTACTGGGCTTGTATAGCTGTCTCTTGTGCAGCCTACATTAGTTTGCCTTTGTGCCCAACCTTTACTATGCTTAGTATATATATACAAAGTATAATATTCTCCAATCCCCTACATTATTCCCTCGTTTTAAGCTTTTAGCAGGGTGCTCTTTGAACTCATTTGAAGGATCTTGAAATTATTGAATGTGTTGTCAAAAAACAAAATAAAAAATTCTTGAATGTGTACATCAAAATAGTGTTCATTATGACACTCAAAGTACTAAGCAAATTGAAATTGAGAGTGCACAAGAAACACCGGTGCAAGAAGAGCAGAGAACAGATTCTGCAGCAAGTATGAAGGCTAATGGGAAAAGATTATCTAGTGCTAGAAATGCAGATGATAAGATCAGAGAGGGCAAGAAAGGAAACTTTCAGGAGTGAAAACTGCATTTGTAATGTATTGAAGCAGAAATAGCATAATTCAAGTCCCAAGTAGACATGTTTTGCCTCCAATCCCTACAACATTCCCTTGTTCTAAATTCTAAGCATTTACAAAGGATCTTACTAACAAACACCACAGGGTGTTAGACAAGTATCTAATATGTTTTCCAAAAGGGGATTAGCTTTGGGATTCATGCCAAAGTTATGCATTTTTTGGTGTATTTGATGTTTCTTTTGATCTGATATTTCCATTTTAACTAACTTATCCAATGCCCGGAGGGCGTATGTTAGTTTTTGTTCTTCACAAAATATTTTCTACAAGAGGCCATTAAGAGTTTAGACATCTACAGCCCATTTAGTTATTGATAATAGATAATAAATCGTGGCAATGTGAATGAACTTACGGCATAATTTAACAAGAAAAACAAGGTTATAATCTCCATGTAAACATATTCTCATTCCCAGACTTAATTTTTTTTCATATTTTCCATGACCTTCCATTATTATTGGGAAGGGTGGCATAATATGGGGACATATATTTATAAAGAAATTTGGATAAATTGAAGGTAAGCTAGCACCACTATGAGAATGAATATTTGATTTTGCTACCAAATTTAAATGTAAATTCATTGTCATTACCGTCATTTATTACCATTTACCAAACGGACCGCTAGCGCATTCTAACATGTGGAAACCAATATGTGGTATTTACACTTATCAAAACAAAAACGCCGGAACAAACCCTAGTTTAGCATATGATCTCCCTTGTATTCTCTAAACAGCTAAGCATAAATGTTGCAATTACTAAGCAAAATTAAAGCATGCTTCTACTGTAGGCTTCAATTATCCCTAATTCCAACACCGTAGTAAGTCACAGGTGCTAAACTGCAGAAGGCTTATATAGAACACAGTAATCAGAATCAGAACAATTAAGCAGAAGTTTGATCTGTCTGATATCACATTAGTAAAAAACACACAAAAAACAAAATCACCAATTCCTTTGAGCAACAGAACCAAAAAACATAACTTCAAGCAAAGATTACTTTTAACCCAAATCACCAATTCTTTGGTTGCCAACAGAACTAAGCCCCCAAAAAATAAGCCACTAATGAAAAACATACAGAACTAAGCTGCCAACAGACAATCAAAATTAACCCCCCCCCCCCCCAAAAAAAAAAAAATCACTTTAACTTAAAGCTTCCAAAACAAAACCAAATAGAATGAACCAATCCCAAATCAATAAAAGAAGCAAATGAATAAAAGAAGTATAGTAAAAGAAACCAATCCCAAAAATAAAGATAAAAATTAAAAATAAATCAACTTGAAAAATAAAACATAAATTGGCATTACAACGCTGGTTGATTTGAATTAAACATGAATTGCCTAATCCCCCCTTCACAAACCCAACATAATCCCCCCTTCACCCTGCCTTTGCAGGCATAAATTTAGGTTTTACCTTTTTTTTTAATGCATAATTAACAGCCCACTAACAGCAATGCTATAGTGATTATTAAATTGGATTTAAAATGGTACCATATGAAGTGAAAAATTGAGTAATGATACCGTGTCGAAAAGTCAATTTCACACTTCAAACAAGAATAAAGAATGACCTCAAGTAAAGCGTCAATTTGATCTTCCATGTCTGCTGAAACCTCAACTGGTGGTGTTTCTTCAACCCCCATTGTTGGTTGCACAATCCTGCTGTTGGTTTAAGGGAAAAAGGGGAACAAAAAAAACCCAATGGTTTTAAGCTCAATTGAAGGGATGTTGGGTTGTTGTAAACGGGCCCGGGTTTTTTTTATGCCCGGGCATGCAAAGAGGCCAAACTATCACATGTGGGCTTTACTCTTTAGATCAGTGCACAGCAACGACCCATTTTGTAATTGATAATAAATTTTGATAATAAGAATAAAATTTCAAGTATAACACCCTATTTTTTTGGACTATTAAAAATTAAACTGAAATGAAAATAACTGTAAAAGAACAAGGTCCGAAGACTCTGAACTAAGCTTTCTTTAATATTTATTTTTGTATTTTTATTAGTTTTATTTTTTTATTTTTAGTCGATTGGAAATTCTGCCGAAAAAAGTACAGAAAAACCATTGTTAGAAAGTTGATTGGAAAATCGGACCGAAAACCGTGACTGAAAAAGTCATAAAATTGGCCAGAAAATTGTTGTCGAAAAAGTTTATCAGAAAGTCGGGTCGTATAATTCAACTGAGCTGAACTTAAATGAAAATAAGTCCAAAAGAACATGGTCTGATTTAGCAAGTTTATCATCTCCATAGAAAAAGAATCTCGATCTCAGACGACTACTTTTTCTTATTTTTTATTGTCATTCATTATCACTTGAAATAAAGGTATTGTATGGGAATGAATCTTTGTGAAAAAAATATTAGGAGAATTGGGGGTAGTTGCACTACTATAGGAATGCATTTTAATTTGGAATATTTGATTTTAATAATCCAACTTTTTATCCATTTGCAAATAATAAACCAACCTTTTGATTATTCTTAAATAATCCAACCTTTGTACCAAATTTCATAGAGTAAACCAAAACCAAATTTTAGGTGTCGTTTTGGGGTTGGTTTAAGTTGAGTTTGGGTAGCTTAGCACTAAAGTTGTTGACCACTTACCTAAAGACACAAACAACACTTAAATTAGCCTCAATATCACACCTAAAATTTGGTTTTGGTTCACTATATGAACTTTAGTACAAAGGTTGGATTATTTAGGAATAATCAAAAGGTTGGTTTATTATTTGCGAATGGCTAAAAGGTTGGATTATTAAATTCAAATATTCCTTTTAATTTTCCTTCCACATTTATACACAAAATCATTCCCAGTTATACGTTTTCTATTAAAACTCTCCCCCTAACATACATATGACACATGAATTCTTATAATTTAAACTAGTTTTAACTCCCTGCTATGCACGGATTTTGATCATTTAAACCAATTATTATGCAAATTTATGAATTTTTTTTTCTTATTTGAAGCAAAATGTATGATTTCTATTTTGATTTTGAGTTATTTCAAGTATGGCGATTTGATTTGTTGTGATATGTGATTTCACAAGATTGAGAATCAAAGTTCAACTCGATTGTTATAGGAGTAAAGAGACATTTTAAGGTGAAGAAAGAAAGTAAGGCGTGACAATGCAAATAGATGACACGTGACACTTAAAGTTCCTGTTTTAAATATAGAAGTATAGATCACTCTCCTCACAAATCACTCATTCATCCTCAAAATGACACCTCATCTTCAATTATTCATATCCTAAATTCAACTATTAATTTTATAAGCATTTATTTATTATCTTATCTATTCCTTTCAAATATCTTACTCATATAGGGTTTATACTTTATAGATACGATTAGTGGAATTTCAATAAACAAATTTCTTAATGGAATTTCAGGAAACAAATTTCATAACATCAGGATCGCTAATAATAATTAATATGAACAAAGTATAAAGAATAGTGATTACAACCTTTGATGCGTGCTTTCAATGTCAAGAATGGAGATCTAGAGCCTCAATTGTTGCTCCTCTAATCCGTCCACAAGCACCGAATTAGACCCACGTATGTTAGTACGGAAGAGGATCAATATTTACTCTCTTACTTTTTTTGGGAAAAACTGTATGAACACTTTTGTTAGGTTTTAAGGTTTTCAAACATTGATTTTCGATTCTACTTTTAGAATCTGATTGGTCAAGTCTCAATGTATCAAATATATGTCTATACAATCAATTAAACATCACTATATTTCCATAGCCCATGGAACTACGCTATCAATAGATTATATGCTAGTATGTAAACAAATCACTTATGTCCATTTTAGCGAAATTTTGAATTTCTTACAAGCTTATTTTTTTATTAAAAAAAAAACAAATTACATTTTTGTAATTTTTATTGAGAGTATATTCTCAAAGAACATCCTTAAAAAAAAGGGTTTTTATAAGCTATGCCCTTGAGTTTTTCGGTTTTCTAAGTTGTGCCCATGTTTTTTGAAACTTCTAAGTTATGCCCCTCAACTTAGGTTTTTTAATTAACAATTCCCACTCTGTTAACTCAACGCTAATAGATCCTTAAAAAGAGTTGCATTTCGTGGGAGGATAATTTTCCCTTCTAAAATTCTAAGGTTTTTAGCTGATTTTCATCATTTACAACGCAATAATGATGAATTTCCCTAAAATAAAGGGTGAAAATAAGCTAAAATGTAACGACCCGACTCGCTTAAATCGGCGCGGAAGAAACCGACGAGTCAAGTAGTTATAAAACTAAACTCAACACTTAGAAAATAATACTAATACCTCAAAATATTATTAAACCATAAATGTACAATAACCCACAATCTTGTACAAACTAAATCCAAAAATCAAATGAACTGAAAACAAAATGGCAAGCCTTGCCATGCCTTTGTAGAACCGGCCAAGAGAAGCAAAATGGGCCTTGTGGTCCATTGGGCTAATCTACTAAATTTACATGACTAATCATGCAAAAACCGGCAGCTTGTGAAGTTCAAGACCGGCGGTATGGAACCGGCAGCTTGTGAAGGTCCAAGACTGGCGGTTTATGAAGACCAAACCGGCAGCTTATAACTGGCAGCGTGCAAGGTCCAAGACTGGCGGTTTATGGAGACCAAACCGGCAGCTTGAAGCCTTATCTTTAAACTGGCAGCTTTCATTTTGAAGTCTCAATTGGGCCAATTAATTAAATAATAATTAAAATCAATAATAAAAACTAAGAAATAAAACATTTCGATTAAATCGAAATTATTCACATAAAATTAAAATAAATAGTTCAAAATAAATTTTGAACTAGCAAATAAACACATAAATACACACATAAATACCAGCAAAAATACCGATAAAATCTGGGTCATTACAACCTCCCCTCCTTAAAGAAATTTCGTCCCGAAATTTCAAGGTGCAGGAGATCGCTCCCCATCGAAAAGCTCGGGGTACTTCTGCCGCATAGACGCTTCCGTCTCCCAAGTCGCTTCTTCATGGTGTTGATTTCTCCACAACACCTTGACAAGCGGTACCTGCTTATGCCGCAGGGTCCTCTCCTCCCGATCCAAGATCTGGACGGGTCGCTCCTCATAAGTCAGATTCGGCTCGATTACGACCGGATCCACTGAGATTATATGAGTAGGATCATGTACATATTTCCTTAGCTGGGAAACATGAAATACGTCATGAACATTAGCCAGACTAGGTGGTAATGCCAATCGATAAGCCACCTCCCCAACTCGTTCTAGTATCTCGTAAGGTCCCACATATTTCGGTCGAAGTTTACCCTTTTGACCAAAGCGTACAACTCCTTTGAAAGGTGAAACCTTAAGCAAGACTTTGTCACCTACTTCGAAAGCCAGTGGTCTACGTCGATTATCGGCGTAAGATTTCTGACGACTCTGAGCGGCCTGCATCTTAGACCGAATGACTCGAACCTTCTCGATAGTATCGCGTACCATCTCCGGTCCTAAAGCCACAGAATCACTGATATCATTCCAGCAAATCGGACTCCGACATTTCCTGCCATAAAGGGCCTCGTACGGAGCCATCTCAATGCTAGAGTGGTAGCTGTTATTATAGGAGAACTCTATCAAGCAAAGCATACGCACCCAAGACTGACGATACTCCAGAGTGCATGCTCGAAGCATATCCTCCAAAGTCTGGATGGTCCTCTCAGTCTGACCATCAGTCGCCGCATGAAAAGCGGTGCTCAACTTCAATTTCGTCCCAAAGGCTTCCTGAACTGATTTCCAGAAACGAGATAGAAACCTCGGATCTCGATCAGAAACAATCTCCCTCGGAACTCCGTGAAGTCGGATTATGTCCTGAGTATACGCCTCAGCTAGACGCTCCATCGACCAGGTCATTTTCATCGGAATGAATCTAGCGACCTTAGTCAACCTATCCACAATGACCCAAATAGCATTCAAGCCATTGCAAGTGGGTAAGCTCACTACAAAATCCATAGAAACAGACTCAAACTTCCAGGTCGGAATAGGTAGTGGCTGTAATAGACCTCCTGGTCTCTGATGCTCAATCTTGACCTTCTGACAGGTCAAGCACCGAGCGACAAACTCTGCTACATCCCTTTTCATCTTAGGCCACCAGAACTGGCCTTTAAGATCTTGGTAAAGCTTATTACCACCGGGATGAACAGAATAAGGCGAGTTATGTGCCTCGGACATGATTCTGTTTCTAAGGTCAGAACCGCCCGGTACACACCATCTCCCTCGAAAGCGCATAACACCATCAGAAGGGATCTCGAAACCTACGGCTTTACCTTGCCGTATAGCCTCTCGAATCCTAGCAAACTGTGGGTCGTTCTGCTGACCCTCGCGTAGTTCCTGAATTAAATCAGGCTCGGCACTCATCGATGTCAGACGAAGTCCGACGGAACCACGGCTTCTACTGAAGCTCAAGCGATGTTTGCGGCTTAGCGCATCTGCAACCAAATTCGCTTTGCCCTCGCAATAGTTGAGCGTCAGGTCGTAGTCTTTAATCAACTCAAGCCACCGCCTCTGCCTCATATTGAGGTCTTTCTGAGTGAAGATGTACTTGAGACTCTTATGATCCGTGAATACTCTACACGAACCACCATAGAGATAGTGCCTCCATATTTTCAACGCGAACACTACAGCTGTAACGACCCGGAATTTTGGGCCAGAAAATTTCGCGGTTGTTAATGTTATTTGTTAATTTCTAAGTCCAAAAGGCCATGTAATTTGGACTGTTTTTATTTTTAGGCCTAATCTTTTTCTTAAATTGGGCCAAAGGACCCAATTCCCCTCTCTTCTTCCTTCTTGGCCGGCCATGTTAAGTTTTGGGCCAAGGTTAAATTGATTTATTTGATTTAATTTAATTAAGGATAATTATTAATTTAAATAATTAAATTAATTAAATTAATTTAAATATTTTTCTTACTTATTCAAAGTTGTTAATTGACCCTAACAACTTGCTCCCCTTCCCCCTCTAATCTCACGGCACCCTAGGATTTCTATCTAGGGTTTGTTGCTTGATTTTTTGGCTATAAATAGGCACTAATACCCCATTTTGTGACTACTTTGCCAAATTGATTTAAACTCCAAAAAAAATACAACTTTCCTCCCTTCTCTTCTCTAGTTAGCCGTGCCAAATTCACCATTGTTGGTGAATTATTTTCCTTGGAATTTTATTATGCGATTAAGGTAACTAAGCTTTTCTATTTAATTTGTGGGTAGCTTTTCACATAGTTAATTAGGATTATATCATGAAAATTGTAGGATTTATGTTTGCTTATTTATTCAAGAATTTCGAACCATATGAAATATTGATCATGTTATTCTCTTGATGTATTCATGTAATATTTATGAATTATTATGAAATTTCTTTTGATTATATTATGTAGTTTATTGAAATCTGAAATTGTTGAATAATTACTTGTATGAATTTATTTACCAATCAAATATTGTTATTTCTTGATGAATTTTTCATGGTATCTTGTTTACTGTTTGATTATTGACCATGATTTATTTCGTGGCAAAATTCGTCCTTTTATTATTTATAATAATTTAATCTTTCAAACCGGTAAAACTGTCCAGAATAGGTTTACGAATTTATTAGTGTACTTAATCAATTCGGAATGCTACAAAATTTTATATGGAAGTCAGTGATAATGTTTTACAGCTCATGTTAAATTTTCGTAATTTTTAAAGATTGTTTGCTATGGCAGAGAATTCGGAAACCGAATTCAGCCTAATCTGACTGGTTAGTTATAAAATCACTTAAAAATAGTAAAAGATGCTATTTTTAGACGAAATTTATGCACGTAAATACTTGAACCCATATTTAGCTCCCATAAAAATTTCCAGATTTTTAGAGATCTTTAGATGGTCGTTTTTAATTTAATTCTTTAAAAATCAGATTGTATAAAATAGGGCAATTGAATTATTAAAATGTGCTATTATTAATTATTGAATTTTCGAGTGGTACAAAATTTAAAGGAGGAAATAAAAATGTTATTTTTGTACTAATCTTGAACATGCTAGGTTAAATATGTGAATCTTTATTTTAAATCTTTATTATTATCATGAAATCTTTAAATCTTGAGATTGTAATTTTTGTTCTTAAATACATATTTATGAATGCCGTGTATTTTGAGCATTTGGGCATGATTATTTTGATGATGCTTGATTGATTTAATTGTATCACATGTAAACTTTAAAAGCTACTTGTTCTCGGAATTAATCCGAGTGAGCCAAAGATTATAAAGGTATATAAAAATGTTATTTTTATGTGTATGATTATATTATTTTATTTTGTCCTTTATTCCATATTTTCGAGTAACATAGGATTAAAAAGATTAGATTTTTATTATAAATTTGGGTATTTTTAGTAATTAATTTGACTAATTAAGTTTGTTAGGAAATTAACTAAATTTGTTGTAACATTTCTAAAATGCCGTGTGGAATATGGGAATTATGGTCAAAGTTTGTTAAATTTTGAGTTAATATTATTTTAGGAATATGTTAATATTTATTTTACGGATAAAATAATTATTAGGGACAAGTTGCAAAGTGTAGGGAATAAAAGGATAATACTAATATTACTTTAGTAGAGGGCCGAATATTTATTAGTATTATTACGGTTATATTTATTCTTGGATAATGTTATATTATTTTGGGATAATATCCGAATGGATAATGTTTGAGGATAGTATTTGATAAGTTGGAAGTTACATAAGATATTACTAGGGATAAGAAAGGAAACAGGGTAAAAGGATAGCATGTTATGCTTCGGTCTCTGGCTAGGAAAGACTTGGTATTTAAGATGGCCAATATACGTGCCGCACCACTCTTTCCTGGGACTCCGAACATTCATTTCCTATTACTGTCACCTAGTATTTCCCAATATATAATATGATATGAATTAATAAAGATATAAGATACAATATAAAGGACGCCCTTGCGATAACGCATTGGTTATCAATTGGGTTTAGTCGATGCCACTGCTCAATTGGGTCGGACGCATTGGTTCCCCCGAGCAGTTCTTGGTCTTGAACATGGAGTCGTCTGGTACCCGTATTTGTGAGTCGCTACCAGGAGTTATGGCCATAACTTAGGCTTAGTCCTTGCATTGGAGGGCTACGGGAGGGACGCATTGGTTCACCCCGACATGTTTAGGAAAGTTGCGAACGCATTGGTTCGCTACGAGCTGTAGAAGACAGTCCGCAAAGATTTGATTGATTGTTAATTGCATAAATATAAAGAATGGAATATATTATGCTTGATATATGATTGATGAGATTGATCGATTGATGATGATAACATAAGATAAGATAAGAGTTTGCGATATATATAAGTTGGAGAATTATGATTAGTAAGATTAAGAAGTGATAAGACACACTCTATGATTTGATAAGTATAAACTATGACTAGAAAGGATATATAAGATTGAGTACAAGTATTGAAATGTATAAGTCTTCCGCTGTGTTATTTCTGGTATTATTACTAGTATGTATGCGTATTTTGATACGTGATTGATGTATGTATTTTGTATGTAATCTAACCGTATCTGCAGGGTGATTGTACGTATTTCTATACGTAGATTCCACGTATTTCTAACCGTATTTCCGCAGGTGTATTGTATACGTATTGGTATACGTATTTTTATACGTACATGTATACGTACGATTGTACGTACAATTATACGTATTTCTGTGTGAATTTGTGTTTAAAGCATGTATTATGTTCTTTATAGATTTTGTGTAATTATTCTATGATATTATGTGTTTGGCGGTCCCTTGATTAAATGGGACAGCCTAGTTACTCGCCACTGATGGTGGACCCCCCCCCCCCCATGTTCCAGGTGAAGATGCAGCTGAATAAAGCGGGCTTCGCAGGATGGGCCTGAGAGTTTAGATTTATTTTCTTAAGTTTTTAGTTAGTTCCAGAACATTCTAGTTCAGTTTAGTTAATTTATTGATCCCAGCATGTTGGGACCGTATTTTCAGTTTATTATTGTAATCGTAGTCTTTTGGATATTTTGGATTTCTAGAAGCCTATTAATAAAAGAGTTATTTTCTTCCTAAATTATTTGTTTTTAAGTATATTTATGTTTAAGTGATGATCCGAATGTCGATTCCCTTCGTAAATCGACAGGCCAAAAAGTCGGGTCGTTACAGTTGGTATCAGAGCCCATAGGTTTGACCCTAAGTTACTTCTTCACAAGTAACTTCGACAGTTGAGCGCTTTATGAACCCGAGCGAACCCTAGCCTAATATGGAAACCTTAGGTGAGTGAAACCATGGGTAGTAGCCTGGGTTAAGACGTTTTACCGTTTCGTTTCCGCGTTTTGCCGTTTCGTGTGCCGTTTATGTGTTAACTCGTCTTTGTTTTCAGGATGTCGACTCCTAGAACCCCGAACTTCCGTCTTCGTCGTCGTAACTTAGAGGATGCTATCCTCACTCTGGCTCAGAACAGTGTCCGGACTCAGAGTAGCCATTCGTCCTTTGACCGTTTAGCCCGGCTTCGTCCTCCGACCTATGAT
The DNA here is from genome assembly GCA_951394345.1 of Salicornia ramosissima. Taxonomy (NCBI): domain Eukaryota; kingdom Viridiplantae; phylum Streptophyta; class Magnoliopsida; order Caryophyllales; family Amaranthaceae; genus Salicornia; species Salicornia ramosissima. Next base: position 55,720,515 of record OX596236.1, on the reverse strand, counting down.
GGTGCAGCTGACCCAACCATCCTCGAAAACTGGATTCGGGAGATGCGTAAGATGTTCGACGTTCTAGCATGCCCCGCGTCTGAACGGGTCCCCATAGCTACGTTCTACCTTCAGGGGGAGGCAGACAATTGGTGGAGTACTCTCCGATCAAACCCTGACACAGATCTGAATCTGAGTTGGGAAGACTTCACCAAGAAACTGCAGGACCGTTTCTACCCAGAAGAGCTTAAGTGGCAGAAACAAGAGGAATTCCTCGCGTTCACCCAGGGTAGTTTGTCCGTTCAGGCTTATACGGACAAGTTCACCGAGCTCTCCAGGTTCGCAGCAGCAGTGATTCCTTCTGAAGCCGAGCGGGTTAAGAGGTACATCAAGAAGCTTAACTCCAACATCCGGGTTCATGTGGTTAGCAGCAGGGTGAAGACTTTTCAGGAGGCGTATGAGGTGGCTCTCGAGGTTCAGTCTTCGGTTTCAGATGGAGATACCGGAAAGAAAAGGGTTACGTCAGCTCCAGCTCCAGCTTCAGCTCCAGCTCCAGTTAAGAAGGCTAGGTTCGAATCCACTCCAGAGCTTGAGCAGAGTGCTCAGCCAATTTTCAGTCAAGGCCCAAGGATCTGTCACGGCTGCAAGAAGGAGGCTCACCCGGGTAAGAGGTGTGACGGGACACCCATTGTGTGCTACAGGTGCGGTGAAGCGGGCCACAAGTTCTTCCTCTGCCCTAAGAAGCATCCGGTAGCAACGGCTAGCCAGGCGCCGGTTAGGAACAGAGTTTTCTGCATGACTCAGGAAGAGGCCAAGGCTCAACCAGGTGTGGTCTCGGGAACTCTCCTTGTTTGAGTTTTATGTCTAATCGATGCAGGTGCTTTTGTGTTTATTTGTCTGTGTGTATGAGCTTCTTTAAGTAAATTTCGAGGACGAAATTTATTTAAGGAGGGGTGATTGTAACGACCCGGAATTTTGGGCCAGAAAATTTCGCGGTTGTTAATGTTATTTGTTAATTTCTAAGTCCAAAAGGCCATGTAATTTGGACTGTTTTTATTTTTAGGCCTAATCTTTTTCTTAAATTGGGCCAAAGGACCCAATTCCCCTCTCTTCTTCCTTCTTGGCCGGCCATGTTAAGTTTTGGGCCAAGGTTAAATTGATTTATTTGATTTAATTTAATTAAGGATAATTATTAATTTAAATAATTAAATTAATTAAATTAATTTAAATATTTTTCTTACTTATTCAAAGTTGTTAATTGACCCTAACAACTTGCTCCCCTTCCCCCTCTAATCTCACGGCACCCTAGGATTTCTATCTAGGGTTTGTTGCTTGATTTTTTGGCTATAAATAGGCACTAATACCCCATTTTGTGACTACTTTGCCAAATTGATTTAAACTCCAAAAAAAATACAACTTTCCTCCCTTCTCTTCTCTAGTTAGCCGTGCCAAATTCACCATTGTTGGTGAATTATTTTCCTTGGAATTTTATTATGCGATTAAGGTAACTAAGCTTTTCTATTTAATTTGTGGGTAGCTTTTCACATAGTTAATTAGGATTATATCATGAAAATTGTAGGATTTATGTTTGCTTATTTATTCAAGAATTTCGAACCATATGAAATATTGATCATGTTATTCTCTTGATGTATTCATGTAATATTTATGAATTATTATGAAATTTCTTTTGATTATATTATGTAGTTTATTGAAATCTGAAATTGTTGAATAATTACTTGTATGAATTTATTTACCAATCAAATATTGTTATTTCTTGATGAATTTTTCATGGTATCTTGTTTACTGTTTGATTATTGACCATGATTTATTTCGTGGCAAAATTCGTCCTTTTATTATTTATAATAATTTAATCTTTCAAACCGGTAAAACTGTCCAGAATAGGTTTACGAATTTATTAGTGTACTTAATCAATTCGGAATGCTACAAAATTTTATATGGAAGTCAGTGATAATGTTTTACAGCTCATGTTAAATTTTCGTAATTTTTAAAGATTGTTTGCTATGGCAGAGAATTCGGAAACCGAATTCAGCCTAATCTGACTGGTTAGTTATAAAATCACTTAAAAATAGTAAAAGATGCTATTTTTAGACGAAATTTATGCACGTAAATACTTGAACCCATATTTAGCTCCCATAAAAATTTCCAGATTTTTAGAGATCTTTAGATGGTCGTTTTTAATTTAATTCTTTAAAAATCAGATTGTATAAAATAGGGCAATTGAATTATTAAAATGTGCTATTATTAATTATTGAATTTTCGAGTGGTACAAAATTTAAAGGAGGAAATAAAAATGTTATTTTTGTACTAATCTTGAACATGCTAGGTTAAATATGTGAATCTTTATTTTAAATCTTTATTATTATCATGAAATCTTTAAATCTTGAGATTGTAATTTTTGTTCTTAAATACATATTTATGAATGCCGTGTATTTTGAGCATTTGGGCATGATTATTTTGATGATGCTTGATTGATTTAATTGTATCACATGTAAACTTTAAAAGCTACTTGTTCTCGGAATTAATCCGAGTGAGCCAAAGATTATAAAGGTATATAAAAATGTTATTTTTATGTGTATGATTATATTATTTTATTTTGTCCTTTATTCCATATTTTCGAGTAACATAGGATTAAAAAGATTAGATTTTTATTATAAATTTGGGTATTTTTAGTAATTAATTTGACTAATTAAGTTTGTTAGGAAATTAACTAAATTTGTTGTAACATTTCTAAAATGCCGTGTGGAATATGGGAATTATGGTCAAAGTTTGTTAAATTTTGAGTTAATATTATTTTAGGAATATGTTAATATTTATTTTACGGATAAAATAATTATTAGGGACAAGTTGCAAAGTGTAGGGAATAAAAGGATAATACTAATATTACTTTAGTAGAGGGCCGAATATTTATTAGTATTATTACGGTTATATTTATTCTTGGATAATGTTATATTATTTTGGGATAATATCCGAATGGATAATGTTTGAGGATAGTATTTGATAAGTTGGAAGTTACATAAGATATTACTAGGGATAAGAAAGGAAACAGGGTAAAAGGATAGCATGTTATGCTTCGGTCTCTGGCTAGGAAAGACTTGGTATTTAAGATGGCCAATATACGTGCCGCACCACTCTTTCCTGGGACTCCGAACATTCATTTCCTATTACTGTCACCTAGTATTTCCCAATATATAATATGATATGAATTAATAAAGATATAAGATACAATATAAAGGACGCCCTTGCGATAACGCATTGGTTATCAATTGGGTTTAGTCGATGCCACTGCTCAATTGGGTCGGACGCATTGGTTCCCCCGAGCAGTTCTTGGTCTTGAACATGGAGTCGTCTGGTACCCGTATTTGTGAGTCGCTACCAGGAGTTATGGCCATAACTTAGGCTTAGTCCTTGCATTGGAGGGCTACGGGAGGGACGCATTGGTTCACCCCGACATGTTTAGGAAAGTTGCGAACGCATTGGTTCGCTACGAGCTGTAGAAGACAGTCCGCAAAGATTTGATTGATTGTTAATTGCATAAATATAAAGAATGGAATATATTATGCTTGATATATGATTGATGAGATTGATCGATTGATGATGATAACATAAGATAAGATAAGAGTTTGCGATATATATAAGTTGGAGAATTATGATTAGTAAGATTAAGAAGTGATAAGACACACTCTATGATTTGATAAGTATAAACTATGACTAGAAAGGATATATAAGATTGAGTACAAGTATTGAAATGTATAAGTCTTCCGCTGTGTTATTTCTGGTATTATTACTAGTATGTATGCGTATTTTGATACGTGATTGATGTATGTATTTTGTATGTAATCTAACCGTATCTGCAGGGTGATTGTACGTATTTCTATACGTAGATTCCACGTATTTCTAACCGTATTTCCGCAGGTGTATTGTATACGTATTGGTATACGTATTTTTATACGTACATGTATACGTACGATTGTACGTACAATTATACGTATTTCTGTGTGAATTTGTGTTTAAAGCATGTATTATGTTCTTTATAGATTTTGTGTAATTATTCTATGATATTATGTGTTTGGCGGTCCCTTGATTAAATGGGACAGCCTAGTTACTCGCCACTGATGGTGGACCCCCCCCCCCCCATGTTCCAGGTGAAGATGCAGCTGAATAAAGCGGGCTTCGCAGGATGGGCCTGAGAGTTTAGATTTATTTTCTTAAGTTTTTAGTTAGTTCCAGAACATTCTAGTTCAGTTTAGTTAATTTATTGATCCCAGCATGTTGGGACCGTATTTTCAGTTTATTATTGTAATCGTAGTCTTTTGGATATTTTGGATTTCTAGAAGCCTATTAATAAAAGAGTTATTTTCTTCCTAAATTATTTGTTTTTAAGTATATTTATGTTTAAGTGATGATCCGAATGTCGATTCCCTTCGTAAATCGACAGGCCAAAAAGTCGGGTCGTTACAACAGCTGCTAACTCCAAGTCATGCGTAGGATAGTTACGCTCGTGCACCTTCAGCTGTCTCGATGCGTAAGCGATGACCTTCCCACCCTGCATGAGCACACAACCTAAGCCACTCTTCGAAGCATCGCTATAGACCTCGAAGCCCTCTTCATCGTTCGGAAGAGTAAGAATCGGAGCAGAGACTAATCTCTGTTTCAACTCCAGAAAAGCTTGCTCGCAAGCTTCTGTCCAAACGAATCGAACCTCCTTTTGCAGGAGACTAGACATCGGTCTAGCTATTTTGGAGAAGTCCTGGACGAATCGTCGATAGTATCCAGCCAAACCCAGAAAACTACGAACCTCCGCCACATTTGTCGGGCTACTCCAATCTACCACAGCCTTAATCTTAGCTGGGTCTACTTTAATGCCTTCTTTGCTAATCACATGACCTAGGAAGGCTACTTCGCGAAGCCAGAACTCACACTTGGAGAGTTTCGCGAACCACTTATGACTCCTCAATATCTCGAGTACCACCCGGAGATGTTCCGTATGCTCGGACTCATCTCTAGAATAGATCAAGATATCATCTATAAATACTACGACGCACTTGTCGAGTAAGTGGTGAAACGTCCGGTTCATCTGGTCCATGAACACGGCTGGCGCATTAGTGAGGCCAAAGGGCATCACCTCGAACTCGTAATGGCCGTATCTAGTACGAAAAGCAGTTTTCGGGATGTCTTCCTTCTTAACCGGAATCTGATGATACCCAGATCGAAGATCTATCTTCGAAAACACTCCTGCTCCTCGCAATTGATCGAACAGGTCCTCAATCCTAGGCAATGGGTACTTATTCTTGATAGTTACCCGATTCAACTCTCGGTAGTCTATGCACAGGCGCATACTACCATCTTTCTTCTTCACGAAGAGCACAGGAGCTCCCCATGGAGAAACACTCGGCCTAATGAAGCCCTTATCGATCAAATCCTGGAGTTGTGTCTTTAACTCCAATAACTCAGACGGTGCCATCCGGTACGGTGCCTTCGAGATCGGCGCTGTCCCGGGTACCAAGTCGATATGAAACTCGACGTCGCGCTCCGGTGGAACGCCTGGTAGCTCGTCAGGAAATACGTCTCTGAAATCCCTCGCTACAGGTATGTCGTCCAACAGAGACTCATTAGTCAAGTCTCGTACCTGACATAAATACACCATATCGCCCTTCTGGCGATGCTTCCTCATTTTCAAGGCAGAGATTACCTTTACTCCTTTCTTAAGGACGAACCCAGAGTAGGTAACTCGGTTGCCCTGAGATCCTCGGAATGTCACTGACTGATCTCGGCAACGAATGATTGCTCGATATCTCGATAGCCAGTCCATACCAAGTATAACGTCGAACTCCATCAGCGGGAACTCTTTCAGATCTGCCGTCGCTTGCTCCCCTGCTATCACGATGGACACTCCTCGGAACTCTCGCTGACAAGTAAAATCCTCTCCTGAAGGGAGAGTAATAATTGAACTAACAGGAAGGCTGCCTCGAAGATTAGACCTCGAGACGAAACTACTAGCCACAAAAGACACAGTAGCACCAGAATCAAAAAGAACTAAAGCTAACACACCAGAGACAAGAAATCTACCTGATACAACGTCGGGCTGAACCTCGGCCTCTGCCTCGGTCATACAGTAGACTCGGTTCTTCACTGGAGTCTTTGTCGGTGCTGGAAGCTGCTTAACCTCTGAATCTGGCCTCTTCTCGGGACAAACTGTCGACTTGTGGCCTACCTTGCCACAAGTGAAGCAAGTGATCGGAGAACCGTCGCACTTCTTCCCTGGATGGAAGTCTCTGCCACAGCCTCGACAACTCGAACCACCATTACCCTTATGCGAACTCGTGGTCGGAGGGGTACTGCTAGGTGCGCTGAAACGGGGCTTTTTAAACGAAGCTGTAGTCGTCGGAACCGGAGCTCTCTTCTTGCTCGAATCCTCCTCGGTAACTGATGCTTGTATCTCGAGTGCTACCTCGTAAGCCTGCTGGAACGTAGCCGCTCCACTGCTGATCACGTGAACTCGAATCCTCGGATCTAGCTTTTTGATGTAGCGCTTGACCCGATCCTTCTCTGACGGAATCACCGACGTAGCAAACCTCGACAGCTCTGTAAATCGATCGGTATACGTCTGGACGGACATCTTACCCTGTGCAAGAGTAAGAAACTCCTCCTGTTTCTGCCACCGCAACTCGTCGGGGTAGAAACGCTCCTGGACCTTATCGATAAAGTCGGTCCAAGACATCGCATGCAACGGCTGGTATGCGTCCTTCGCCAACGTCCACCAGTTGTCGGCCTCTCCACGTAAATAATATGCGGCTATCAGCACCCTCTCGTGATCGGGGCAAAACGTCGCGTCGAAGAGCTTCCCCATCTCGCGGATCCAGCTCTCCAAGGTAGTGGGGTCGGCAACCCCGTCGTAAGTCGGAGGTCGATGACGCGCGATACGATCGAACGTCGACTGCATATTCGGCGGTTGACGACTATGGTGCGCCAAAGTAAGGATCGCCTCCTCGAGTGCCCGCAACCGCTGTCGTCCAGTACTCGACCGGCGAGGTGTAGACATGCTGAAACGCATCACAACAACAAACATAACAGAGATAGCAAGTCAGTAAAATACCCCACCAAATACTTACTAAAAATGAGAAGAAAAGGAAAAATAGAAAGAACCCTATCCCGGTCTTTCTACCCAACTCTTCTCCCTTCATATAGTCCTAGAAATGGTTTAATCACTCGGGAAAAATAAAGCTCTCATCTCCCGGGTTTAACTCGAATTCCTAGAAACTTCACTTAAACCTATTCGGCTCTGATACCAACTGTAACGACCCGACTCGCTTAAATCGGCGCGGAAGAAACCGACGAGTCAAGTAGTTATAAAACTAAACTCAACACTTAGAAAATAATACTAATACCTCAAAATATTATTAAACCATAAATGTACAATAACCCACAATCTTGTACAAACTAAATCCAAAAATCAAATGAACTGAAAACAAAAGTCAAGTGTAACTCTAACCACATGCTAGAGTCTTATACAACAAATGTATATCATAAATCCTGAATCAACGTCTAACAAGTCTAATGCTATGAAACAAACGAAAATAAACAATAGGAACAAAACACACAAAGCGCCGCTCGCCCAACCCAAAAGCTAAGCAAGAGCATCATCGTCAGATGTACCTGAAAAACACAACATATCCACCATCAGTGGCGAGTAACATAACTGACTCACCCTAACGGGAATACACAAGTACATAGCTATAATCAAATAACATCACACATACAATCCTCGAAGACACGAGACCACCTCAAGCTCGTAATCCCAAAATCAACCCATCACTCGACATCATCATTCATACGACATCTCTATACTCAAATCTAACTTAGGTGCAATCATTCTAGTTCTAGACCGGACTATGCTCGTACGGAAGCATCTTACGCAACCGAACTTCTACTATGTCAGGACCGGGCATAAGCCATACACCCAAATCCCACGAACCCATTTCATACTTGGAAATTCGTGTCCCTAATCCCCAAATAAATCTGAGCGTACTAGGAATAACATAGTGAGACTCCAAAACTATTCCAATACCGCGGATGGAATAGGGGCAACGTCTTAACCCAAAAACTAAGCATAAGCCATACACAAAGTCAAGGGCGTCTAGAAAAGAAATCAAGCTAAACATCCCATCATATCATCATCATATCATCATAGTTAATTAAAGACAAGAATAAGCCATACTCTTGAATTTAACAACTAAATCATCGAAGTTAACCCAAGAATTGCCTATAGCCATACTCTTGAGACTAACCAAACATCATATCATCAATCTTTAACTCAATCCTTGATCAACGTATCCCAAATCTTTAACTTTCATGACTCTTTCCATTACTTTCTTTATCTTTCAAGACTCTTAAAGAACTCATCAAACCTCAACAAGAACTCTAAAGAACTCATCTATTACTTAAAGAACTCATAAAGAAACCATTCAAGATTGCAAGAACTTCAATCAAGAACTCAATCAAGATTCAAGAACTTCAACCAAGAACTCAAACAAACTCAACATACACGCATGAACATCATCACTATCACACGGCAATTTCAACATCTTTTTATCAAAATTCAACAAACTTAAACCCAAACACCATGATTTCCAAAACATCATAAAACAATCTTAAAATATGAAAATCCACCATTAAAACATCATTAAAACACTCCAAAATCAGATTATAGAAATATATTCAGAACCATGAACATTCATCATCAATCAACCCAAACATGCATTTAATCAAAGCTATAATCATAGTATTACCAATTAAGTTGAGTTAGTATGTTACCTTGTTGAAGATTACACACAAATCAACACAAATATCGCTGCCCGGGACACAAAGAACACGGCACAATCAACACGAGCAACACGCGGCCTTTAGCACGGCACCACGAATCACGCACGGCTGTCCAGCCACTGCCACGCACCACGCTACCCAGTCACAGCACACACCACCACCACGGCCACTGCACGGCACTTGCACCACGAGTACTGCTACACGGCCCAACCACGAACCCACACGAACACAACCCAAACGAACCCGAAACAATAAATCTTGTTTGAAATAAATGTGTTTAGGCTTGTGTTTGATCACTTAAAGATTAATTGAGGTTGAATCTTTAAGTTTTGGGCTAAGAAAGTTGATGAACAAATGGAGGCTCAATCATCAACAATGGCGTGAGAAATGGAGAGAAATGGAGAGTGTTTATGTGCTTGGCAAGTTGATGGCAAAGTTAGAATGGCAAAATGAGCCTAAGCCTTACTATCTCCCCTATAAATAGAGTTAGTTAAGGTGTGAACACAAGGCAAGTGGCAAGCCTTGCCATGCCTTTGTAGAACCGGCCAAGAGAAGCAAAATGGGCCTTGTGGTCCATTGGGCTAATCTACTAAATTTACATGACTAATCATGCAAAAACCGGCAGCTTGTGAAGTTCAAGACCGGCGGTATGGAACCGGCAGCTTGTGAAGGTCCAAGACTGGCGGTTTATGAAGACCAAACCGGCAGCTTATAACTGGCAGCGTGCAAGGTCCAAGACTGGCGGTTTATGGAGACCAAACCGGCAGCTTGAAGCCTTATCTTTAAACTGGCAGCTTTCATTTTGAAGTCTCAATTGGGCCAATTAATTAAATAATAATTAAAATCAATAATAAAAACTAAGAAATAAAACATTTCGATTAAATCGAAATTATTCACATAAAATTAAAATAAATAGTTCAAAATAAATTTTGAACTAGCAAATAAACACATAAATACACACATAAATACCAGCAAAAATACCGATAAAATCTGGGTCATTACATAAAAACTCTAGAATTTTATAGGGGAAATTACCCCACGAAATGCAACTACTTTTAACGGATCTATTAACGTTGAGATAATTGAGTGGACACTGTTAATTAAAAAAATCTAAATTGAGGGGCGGCTTAGAAGTTTCAAAAAAGGCACAACTTAGAAAGTCGAAAAATTTATGGGCATAGCTTAGAAAAACTCAAAAAATATTATCTCAAAATTACTCGTGCTGTACAATTTTTTTAATTTCTTTTTGGGAAATTCCATATGGTACCATCATACTTTTGGCTTTTCTCTATGGTACCACTATTTTTTGAGAATTTTATATGGTACCACTATACTTTAGTCTTATTCTCTCTCGTAACATTCAATTAATTAAAATTTTAATTAGGGGTTAAGTAGGGATAGAATTTTGTCTCGAGTAGTATTTTTTGATATGGGTACAAGGAAATTAGCTGGATAAAAGTTTTTAAGGGTCATTTTGGTCTAATTAGTGGTTAAAATTAACAAACACCATTATTGTCAATTTTGACCATGAATTTGATTCTTAAGGGTCAAAGTAACCTCCAAGACCTGATTCAAGCATCTTTTTCAGAGTAAGAAAACCAGGTAAAAGGAGGCAAACCCGTAACCTTAATTGACTTATAGATTAATGTTTTACTTATAGGAATGTTATGATATGGAATAAGATCAAATTACAATGGTACCATATAGAATTCTGAAAAAATAATAGTACCAAATAGAAAACCCAAAAGTACAATGGTACCATATAGAATATTTTTTTTTTTATGCCGACTTTGCTAAATCTAAATTGCTGGCTTATATTAATCTAAATAGCTGCCTTAATTTTATTCTTTCCTTCATCTTCTCTTTCTATCTGCTATAAAGCCTATAATCAGAGGAATGGCTTCAGTCTCCGCCTCTTTTGAGTCTAATAATCTTATCATCCCAGATCAGGTAACTATAAAATCTCTCCATCATTTTAAATTTTAATTATTTCAAAGTTCATTGCATCTTTAAAATCTTTGTTGTGTTAATTTTGGTTTTGGTTTACGGCTTATTGATGAATTAGGGTTTCTTGTCTGAATTTAATTTCATTTTCGGATTTTGGTATCTGCGGTTTTTTTTAAAAAAAATTTGAGAATACATTTTTGGCTTTAACCTGAAATTGATCTTAAAAAAATGATCGGGGCAAAAACGTGATGATTTATTGAGATTTGAGAATACTTCTCTGGCTTTTCCGATTGAAACAGGAGGAATTGAAGCCTACGATAGAAAAAGGGGTTGAAATGATAAGTTTGGTTAGCAATGGGGTGTGTGCCATTTGTTTAGATGACATCGAGCTTCAAGAAACTGCTCTCATTAAAGGTTGCGAGCACGCTTACTGGTTTGTCTCCATTCTTTTCTGGAGTTCTTTGTTTTTCTTGATTTCATGTTTGTCATAGAAGTTTGATTTATTGTTTCATTTTTGAGTTGATTGTGGATTTGATGTATTTTATTCTTATTTTTGTTATGTTTGATTCCTTTGGCCATCTTTAAGGCAAATTTTTCATGAATCTTGGTATTGTGAAGCTAAATGACATTGAATAGTTATATCTTTGGCACTTTGGAGTTCAATATGAGAAATTTGTGTTCTTTATTGGCAGGGCCGTTCCATTGAATTTTGGGGCCTGTTCTCATACAAAAATATTGGCCCTAAATATGAAGATGAAGAATTAATTCATGGAAATTTAAGATTTGCAATTAATGAATGATTTTTTTTAATGTGAAAATGGAATATGGAAAGTTGGAGCAATTAGTTGACATTCATTGTAGATTACGGTTAATTTGTTTCTTTCTTTCTTTGTTTTTTTTATTTTTTATATTGGGTTAAATATGAAAATGGAGCCCCTTACAATTGGGGGCCCTGTGCTGTTGGTCGCCTTGCACATGTGCAAGGACGGCCCTGTTTATTGGGAATCTTGTTTGGAATCATGTACATTTCATTGCATGGCATCAATTCTTGTTTTATAAGACTCCATTATATGATGTAAATGTGATGAAATCTAGTTTGTTATATCAATTCTTGTTTTACAAGTCTAGGTGAAATTATAAATTGTGGGTGAATGTGAAATTTTAAATTATATTTAATGAAATGTTATTTCTTGTCTTCTGTGAAAGAAAGGCATTCTTACAATCTTACATATGCATTTGGCTTGAGGGCCTGGCCTGAGGGATAATGTGAGGCACAGAATCTGTGTATTTATTTATTGGTATGAATTCTTTAACTGTGATCGAAGAAACGCTTATTTTTATTTGTGGATATGGGAGTCTGAGGATCGAATGGGCGAATGGGGTATGTAAGTTACTGTGTTTTTTTGAATGATTGACTTGAACTAATTTCAATGTTTAGTCTGATGGCATGCTTGGAATGAAAATAAGATCTACTAGTTATTGTGCATGTTCATTTCCAATTCATAATGTTAGTTTATGAGCAATATGTGCGCTTGAGTGTGCTTGTTGAATGCTTGGTGAAGATATTTGATACCAATTGCTTGGTCATCTAAGTAGTTGTCTTATTAGAATCATAAGAGTGTTGATTATTTGACCTGTTTGACTCCGGATTATCAGAGACATATTGTTAGGTTTTTTTTAGAATGACGTTGTATGTCAAGATTATTTGGAATGGCTGGGATTGTGTTGGATTCCAGTGATTTTTTTGTTCATTTATATCACTCCTGTACTAGAGAAGAACTTGAGGAATTATACTAATGTTATATGTTATTGTGTGCTTTGAATTTCAGCGTGAATTGTATCCTTCAATGGGCAACTTATTACGAGCATCCGAAATGCCCTCAGTGCAAAATGCCATTTACATCTCTGAGTGTTCATCGCGGTCTTGATGGAAAGTATGCATTATTTCAAGTTGCTTGCTTTGTTTGAATGTTTAGACGATGATAATAAATTGTTTTTGTTTATAATTGATAAGATAGTGTTATTGCATATTGATATATTTTGTTGCATAGTGAATACTTTTGTGTAAAATTTGATTATATAGTGTTGATGATCATATTGCAGCTTGCATGATTATATGTTTGAAGAAAGTGTGTGTTTGCTCTTGAGAGCTTCATGGTTTAAATCTTTAGATGTGGAGCATCACCCTGAGTTTTATGATGACCCAGATGATATATTTTACATTCAATACCCGCAATACCTGGATGAGTATGAGGATATAGACGAGGATCTAGAAGACTCCTTCTTCCATACCTCGTCAAGTCTTCGCATTGGCAACCGTAGGTGGGGCGATAATGGGTACGTGAGTGCAGGTCGTCTGGAAGCAAGGCCGATCCACAGATCAAACCCCCAAAATCCAGGTAGTAGTAGGTCATCCCATCAGCGCAAACAAAAAGAGGTTGAAAAAGGTGTTGGTTCTTCTGATTCCTCTAAAAAGGATGACAACGCGAAAGATCCCGTTGGACGGCGTGCCAAGAGGGCGCTCAAGCGCGAAGCTGCTGACAAGGCGGCTGCGGCCAAACATGAAAAGCATTTGCTTAGGCTAGGTAGGAAGTAGCTAGTCTGCCAACTAGCATGAGTGGTACAACAGCCTTTGTACAGTTATCTTAGCATGTTCCCCTCTGTATAATTGTTATTACAACCTTAGCTCACTGATTTGTTTTAAAATATTTTAGAATTAGATCGATTATCTGCAATTAGACAACTTAAAGCAACTATTATCATCCTATTATCTTAGTTCTTGCACAAACCTTTAGAATTGGTTAGTATGAGTTCTTTGAATTTGTTGTGTAAATAATTCTTTCGGTTGACACATTGCCTTGATGTATATTTCTTGATTATGTATCTTTGATTAATTTACAATAATTAGTTAATATAACTAATTAAAGATAGGAGTGCATATGCTGCAGTTTTCCTCTTTTCCTATCCATTTTATATCAAATTATAGAGTGAGGATTGAGATATTAAAAAATAAACGTACAAAATATTCTTTACTAGGGTAGAATGGAACTTAAAAAAACCGCAATATGCAAAAAGGCTCTTTGTTAATTGTTTTATGGTACAAAGGCACCTTAATCAAATTATTTCAAATTCTCTCTTATTATCATTACTTTTCATCTAACTTTTATAAAATTAGACCAAATTAGATAAATTTATACAATCATAACAAAACAATTGTGATACATGTTCAACATAAAGAATCGTCTCCTATACAAAAAAAAAAGGTTTAATATTAAGATGATAACAAGGTTTAGTTTAATTGGTATCTTGGTGGTGAAAATTTAAATTCTCATACTGAACTCAAATAGTAGTATTTTATTTTATTATACAGTTATAATTTTTATTAAAATTTACTATTTTGCTTTAAATTAATGTAATTTACAAAACAAATCTAAAGAATTTACACTAACCAAATTTGGTAGGATAATGATAACTACTCTAAGATGTTTGTATGTCTAATTACAAAGATTAGAACTAATTCTAGAATATTCTAAGTAGGTTAGTGAGCCAAAGTTATAACAATATTAATTATACAGTGAGGATTGAGGAACATTCTAAGATAACTCTAAGGTTGTTGTTCCGATGGTCACTGGCTCCCTTGATCGCCCTCTTGGCATGCTACCCCATGCGATCCTTCGTTGTCTTCTTCTTTCGGGGCAATTAGGTTTATCAACACCATTCTCAAACTCATTATGTTTGCGCTGACGGGGTGAGATGATCTAACCTTCAACTCCCTAGCTTTTGAGGGTTTGATTTGCGGATCGACCTTGCGTTCGACAAGAACTCATGTACCCGTTATCGCCCCCACTTACGGTTGCCAATAAAGAGACTTAGTGAGTTATAAAAAAACGAGTCTTCTAGATCCTCGTTTATATCCTCATACTCATCCTGTGGGTATTGAATGTAAAGTATATTATCTTGGTTATCATAAAACTCGGGTTAATGCTCTACATCCAAAGGTATAAATAAACCATGAATCTCTCAAAAGCAAACACACACTTTCTTCAAGCATATAATCATACAAGCTGCAATATGATCCTTAAAACTATATAATCAAATTTCATACAAAAGTATTCGCTATGCAACAAAAATATCAATACGCATTCACTATCTTACCGCATGATAAACAAAACATTTCGTTATCATCATTCAAACATCTAAACAGAGCAAACAAATTAAGAACTATGTGGACTTTGATTATATAATATAGTTAAAGATACGTAGGCATCTCATTTTCAAAATAAGTCCAAGCCCAATCACCACCTCCCTTATTCAATTAATTTGGGGAATTCTAAAAATTAAATAGTGAAAAGGGAAAAAAATGCAAAACAAAAATCTGTAAGAGAGTCAGAGGCTTGAGCTCCCTTTCCCATCCGTTATTCACTCAACCAAACAACCCCTACATATCTTTTGAAGTTGTCAATTTATAACAAATCATATGCAACTTGGTGTAATGAATGATTATTTTTACTTAAACTTTTGTTTTGGTAAATAAATTTTTTATTACTGATAACACCATTTTATATTCATATTTATATGCTATATTTGTGTGTTTTCATCATATTTTCTCTATATATTAAGGCTTTATTTGATTCACTTTAAATTTGCTTATCTGGTATGATCTGAACTTATTTTTTCAGATTTGAATTAAGCTGAACTTATTGTCTAATTTGACTAAACTTTGATCGTGTATTTATGCTAATCCATAAGGAAAAAATATATCAATTGAAATCTTATTTTATTCGTATTAATGAGTAGTTTGATTAGTAAAAAGTTAAGAGTTCCTTTATATTAGAGTAAATATTAAGATGGTTTGATTAAGGAAAGAAAAATGCACCAAAAGAGGCTTGAAGGATGGCAAAAGCTAAGGAGAGAAAAATGCACCAAAAGAGGCTTGAAGGATGGCAAAAGCTTATATTTGTGTTGTATTGTATTATTACAAAAAAAAAGTAGCTTATATTGTATTGCTTTGGGTGACTGAGCATGATTTGGACATCTTATATTTTATTTTATTTATTTTTTTTTGAAGGGAAAGTGTTGGCTAACATTAAATATGAGCAATGTCACGGAAAGTTACATCAGAGATCCATTGCGGGAATTTATCAAGCCAAACCTCATCACTAAAGGACCTATTGCCCTTTTAGATAAGCAGTTAGCAACCTCATTAAACTCTCTAAAATAAAAATTAAAAGAAGCGAAATCAAAACTGTTAAGTAAAGTAATAATATCATCAACTACTAATTGGATTAGACTATTTCTAGTAAGTTCCTTTCGAATAGCTCTTATGACAACTTGGGAATCTCCTTTGAATATGACCCTCTTTCAACCTAAATCTCGAGCCAATTCCACCGCGCGCTTTGCCGCTGCTACTCCAGCTAGTTCAGGGTCCCATTGTTTCCACATAGTCTTTGAATAGGCTATCCTGATCGTCCCTTCAAAGTCCCGAGCAACCACCCCAATACCCACTTTATCCTCCCCTCCCCTAATAGCAGCATCAAAGTTTTGTTTTAGGTGATCTGTCGGTGGGGCCTGCCAGTGAGCATTCCTTCTTGCACTGTTACTACTACTCTGAACAGAGGGGCGTTAGTAGCCCGATACTCTTGTAAGTGGTCACAACACCTCTTGTTAATCAGTTATGGGGATGAAACTTTATTTTCGAACAACAGCTCATTGCGACTCTGCCAAATTTGCCAGGCAATTGTGACAAAGAGCTCATGTTTCTCTACTGGTCTACTCTCGAACATCCAGGCGAGGCACTCACGAAAAGAGGAGACCTCAGGCCAACACATATTGTCATCAAATAGCTTCCACACCTCCGAAATAGCTTCACAATCTCTTTCACACTAGATTTGCTTTTGTAGGCAAGATGGACATCTTATATTCTTATGATATGCATATTACAGCAAATCGGAAGTCATGAAAAAAAAGTTTTGCAGTAATTTCTATGAAATGATAAGCAATGGGTTGTGTGCCATTTGTTTGGATGATATCCAGCTTCAACAAACTGCTCCTATCATATATAGGTTGCCACCACGCTTAAATTACTGATTCGTTTGTGTCCATTTCTTTCTTTTTCAAGTTTCAACTTTCATTTCTTAGCTTGTTTCTTCCATTTTTTCCACTAATTCATTGATTATTGTGGATTTGAATATTAATGGGGCTAAATATATTTTCTTAAAATTTAAAACATATATAATTTATTTATTAATACGTAATAATAAGGACGAAATTTTTTATCTCATACTTTAATTATTTTTATTCTTAATATTTTATAGATTTTTTATATAAAAAAAAACTACAAAATAAAAAAAAACTACAAAATAAAATTAAATTCAATTTAAATTGCATCTGCGTATTTTGAAAGTAGCAAAAATCATCAATCAAATAGGGAAATTGTATTTTCAAACAAATTTACAAAATATAAATTTGGTAATCACTAAGGTAAAATAATAAATTAGTTAATTAATATATTTATAAAAGCTTGTCGGGGCCATATAGTAAAACTAAGGGTCACATATATGACTTACGGGTGTCAGACCTCTCCCAGCCCCCCATGTAGCTTCAACCTTGCCCACACACACACCAACCAACTTGAGAGTAGTAATTATAATTGAATAAAGAGAAGCGAATAAGATCCTTTAATGTATTGCTGGAAAGGTTCAATTGCTTATTTGTTTCAAGAGTCCTCTATGTGATCTTGTTTTCTTTTTGTTCCGAGCTTCCTACTCTCCTTATCTTGATTGATCTGATATTTGACATCCTTTGCAACACCAAGCCAAATGTCATTATTAAAATACAAGAGCCTTAAACGCAATCGCCTTGGCCTTATTGCAACTTATATGATTACATGGTTGAACAAAGTGTGTGCTTACTGTCAGACCAATCCTACTTTTATTGTCAAACCAGTCGTACTTACACAAAGCTGGATTATGGACAAACTTGGACAGTAACACAATGTACAAACCTGGACTTAAATTCATGAAACCTGGACATTTTCAAATATTAATAAACTTGTAAATATTAATAATAATCAAATATGCATACCATTTTTAAAGCCTGGACAAATGTCCTAAAGTACAAACCTGGACAGTTATCCAATCTATAAAGCTGGACACTATACAGACCTTGACAATATAAAACTGGACAATTATACAAACCTAAACGCTACAAAACTGGACAAATATACAAAGCTGTACTATGCACAAACTTGGAAACATGCCATACTGACCAGTCATACCCAACCTTATGACACATGACATACTAACCTGGACACATGCTTGGACACATTTGTAAACCTGGACACAAAACTGGACAAATTTGTAAACCTGGAATTATATTAAAAAAACTAGACATACATTACAAAACCTAGACTTATTCCAGTAAACATGAACATATATTACAAAACCTGGACATATATTACTAAACCGACATATAATACAAAACCTGGACATATATTACTAAACCTGGACATATATTACAAAACCTGGACATATATTACTAAACCTGGACATATTGACTTTGATCTGGACACATTCTTTAGACCCGGTCCTCATCGTCATACTCATCCTCATCCTCAAAGAAGACTTGCAGTTTCAAGTATTAACACTGTGAGGTTCGAATTCATTAATGGTGGTTCGAAAATTCATTAATGGTGGTTCGAAAATTTATTAATGGTGGTTTGAGAATTCATTAATGGAGGTTTGAATTTGCCAGATTCATCAATGGAGGTTTGAAAACGTTAGATTCATTAATGGAGGTTTGAACACGCTACATTCGTCGATGGAGGTTCGAACTCGCTAGATTCATCAATGGAGGTTTGAACTCACTAGATTCATCAATGGAGATTCAAAATGGTTGTTCGAAATCGCTACATTCCTGTATGTTGATGATGTTGGTTTTGGGAGGAAGAAGGTGATGTTGATTAGTTTTGTGTTAAAAGAATTTGTTGGGTTTCAACCGTTTGACAGTAACATTTGGTCAGACAGTCTGACTCAATACTTTCTCTATTTCAATACCCACAATACTTTGATGAGTATGAGTATAATATATGAGGATCTTGAAGACTACTCCAATAGCTCGTCAAGTCTCCGCATCGGCCACCGTAGGTGGGATGATAACGAATACGTGTGTTCGTCGTCTGGAGCCAAATTCAAGCTACAGATCAAACCCAGATCATATTAGATCATTCCATCAACACAAACAGAAAGAGGTTGAGAAGGATCACATGGTGCGGCGTGCTAAGAGGGCGCTCAAGCGCAAGGCTGCTGATAAGGCGGATGTGGACAAACATAAAAAGCAATAACTTAAGCTAGGTAGGTAGTAGCTACTCTTCGTACATTTTTCTTAGTATGTTTCCCTCTGTATAATTATTATTATTACAATCTTAGTTCACTGATGTGCTTTAAAATATTCTAGAATTAGATCTCTTATCTACAATTAGACACCTTAAAGTAGCTTTCATAACCCTATTATCTTAGTTAGTTCTTGCAACAACCCAGAGAATTGGTTAATGTGAATTCTTTGGATTTGTTCTGTAAATAATTCTTTTTGCTGAAACATTTCCTTGGCGTACATTTCTTGATTGTGTATGTTTGAATATTTTACAATAATTAGTTTTAAAACAATAGAACTAATTAAAGATAAGAGTGCATCGCATAGCTAGGCTGTAATGTTTCCCTTTTCTTATCCTTTTTATGCCAAAATATATAGAGTGAGGATTGGGATATTAAAAAAGATAATCGTACAAAATATTCTTTACAAAGGTAGAATGAAACTACATCAAAATATAAAAAATGTAAAAAAAGGCTCTTTATTAATTGTTTTATGGTAGCAAGACACCTTATTCAAATTTTTTCCAAATTTTATCTTATTATCGTTACTTTTTATCTAACTTTTATAAAATTAGACATAAGTTTAACATGTTTTATCGTGTTTATTCTATCTTATTATTTCTATATATCTTCCTATCTTGTTTGTGTGCCTAAGTTAAAATGTTAAAAGGTTAACATGTTTTATCGTGTTTATCCTGCTAGTCATGTCGTGCTTTGAAATTAAAAGTATGGCTCAACTACTCAAGGCCAACTCACGGTCTAGCATATATACACAGTAGTGTAGCCCAATGTCTGACATGCACAACACCATGTTGTACATTATCCATGTTATGTCGTGCTATTTCATTCTGCCCGCATGTGCCGTGTATTTGGCCAACCAGCCTAAAGTCATTTTAGCCATCAGTGAATGCCCAATTCTTTGTTTGTAGTGCAAATATGATGCATTAGAAATACATGATCAAGATATCCATTCATTTCATAATTTTGCTCGTATGTTTTTTTGCATAAAATTTCACAATTTTATACTCATGCAACTCCAAAGGATAATCAATCATTAGTTTTTATAATTGAATCTATAACAAATTAGAATGAAATCCTACTTAAGTGTTCATTAAAAAAAAAGTTTTTCTACACCACACCCCGACGTTGTCGATTTCTACATTATACCAAATCTTTAAGAAATTTTCAACCTTACTCTTTCCTTCACAAATTGTCAGCTTATTACCAACTTTTGGTCCTCCCGAAGAATAAAACCACACAGCATGCTTATTCCAGATAAACAGCAATCCCTCCTATCACTAAACAATGATTTGTACAAGCATAGCTACCACAATAACTCTGACTGATACAATTTTCAGCACACTAATCTGCTAACCCTAAATTATGAAGTGGCTGGGCTAGCAGCTGCAGCAGGCACTGTTGCAGGCCTCCATGAGTAGAAAAACAAGCCCAAAACAAGAACGATAGCACCCGCTAGAAAGCCCGGAGGAAGAGCGGTGCCCGCACCAAGGTATGGCAGAGGCAAAGTGAATACAAACACAGACAAGGGCACTGCATTCAAATCACAACATATATCAGTTTCAAAGCCGTGCAACAGATTCGTGAAATAAACATAGATCATGTTTACAAAATAATCTCTTGTTAAATCGTCTGATGAAAACTTTTCGCTCAAAATTGTAACTTTTTTATTGTAAGTATGTAACTTTTTGCAAAAATAGTTGTTCTTTGTGTAAAAAGTTATTGTTTTATGCTAAAAAGTTGCGATTTACGCCATCAAATAAGCTAATAGTTGTTTTGCATCCATTAATTCAATAGGAGCAATTGATTGAAAAAGATAAAGAGAGAAACAAAATGATGGTTTGCACAAAATGGCCGGCCTCGCTGTAATTATTCATTCATTTACTCATTGTAAAGAATTCTAGAGGTAAAGTGTAATGTCTACCTGAAACTGTTGAAGCAAGGCAAGATACCACTGCTGAGGAGATCCTAAGAAGATGCAGCAAGGATATATTGAAGCACATGTTCACGATAACAAAGAGTACAGGCAATATTGGAGCACCATTGCATCCTGCAGAGTACCAAAATTCAAACACAATTATTAACAATGTAGGCTTTTTTGTCGTTTTATGCAAGTCCCCTTGCTTCCCAAAGACCCAAACACTCAAGATTATATGTATGATCAAAATGAAGTAAAGAACAGAAAGAAGTAACTTTGCATAATTCTGCTTTTGTAAGACCTTAAAGCAGAACAAAATAACTCTTGATGAACTTCAAATAAGTAAATAAGTATAAAGTGTTCATAATATACTCCTGGCGAAGAAATAAAGAGAACTTCAAAAATTCAATAAGCCTTCGGATCCCTCCCCTACCATAGAGGCAAAAAAGTATTATTTATTCCTTTCCCATGCATATTTGATCCCTTGGTATGAGATAACCATTTAGGGGGGAAGTAAAATGAGTATTTGGGAAGACTGATATTTTAAAAAATAAAGTTAGCTCACCAGTTGAGAGAGTGTTGATGTTCAGAAAACATGCTGCTCCATCTTTAAGGTATGATGGCAGCTGACTAAAAGGTATTCCCCACATCTTTGATAGGAAGGGTAGAAGAAGGCATATAAAGAGTGCCTGCATGATGGAAGGAGGGAGAAAAAGTTCAGGTTTTTGAAACTAATAATGTGCAGTGTTATTTACTAAAACCATCGGTGGGATTAAAAATTCAGATAAATTTGTTTTACGTTATCGGATACTTACTTGATAAGCAGATCCAAATGAATTTACAACAAATATGTCCACTGTACCTCCCTGTAAGCACCAAAATTTTCTTATTAGCATTTGTCACAAGACAACAGAGAGTGAAACTCATGAATAAACTAATTGTCGGCTACATGGAAGAATGATATCAACAGGAATTTAGTGACTTGTAATATGAAAACCAGATGGTGTGCCAACTAAACTTATTCACTCCACTGGAGTAACGAAGAACTGTTGCTAATTTGCTATGGATGATGAGTCTTCTCATTGTACAATGGTAAATAGGGTCACATTTTTTTTTTCTCAGTCCAATTTCCCCTTAATTGATACAGAAGCGGCAGCAAACTGTCTACTAGAATACCACAATAGGGCAATACAATATATAGGTCCCTTTCCTATTTTTTCATTTTCATTTCAGGTTTTCAACCTTTTTTGCCAGGTTTTCCCCCCGTGATCACGAGAGAAACTGTCTTCATCAAGAGTTGCTATTCACCCCTTCCATTTATTTTTTCTCGGCTCGTTAATCAAAATAAAAAATTTCTACTTCACATTCACATCAACAGCTTTAATGCCACAAAAAGCAACCATGTTCACATTACAACAATCAAGATATCAGAATCTTATGGTGAGGAAAGAACTTATAAGTTATAGATGGTACTAGCCCAGCAGCAATACCTTTAATCGCTCAGCAGCATTTAAGAAAATAAGTTCCTGCAAAATCATGAAATTAGCCCATTAGATTGCCCATGGTCATAAAACCAGAAATAGAAAGCAGGAGTCACACAGTAATAAAAGAACTAGGTACAACACAGCCTTACCTTCAAAATTGTATCAGCCGCTTGCAAAAGGAATGAAAACATCATCAAAATACTCCAGAATATACCAGTATTACTCAAGGAGGGACCAGCACCAGACCCACTGCAAAATTGCACAAACAATTGGGCGCTTTCAACACCTAGTTGATGATTTTAATAACAATCACTTTATCATATATGTGGCATTAGCACGTTAACAGCATTCTCTTTCTTAAGCTACCGAAGACCTATGATAAAAAACCATTACATTTTGAAAATGGCATATGCAGGGACGCTCTGTTGCATCCAAAAATCAACCTCATTCAAAAATGAACCTCATTAAGGGAAAAATTAACATTGGGTTAAAGAGCAGTAGACAGAGGAAAAAAAAGTAAAAGGACAGAAAGAATGCAGCTCACCTTGTCACAGTTATAATTACGCCCATTGAGACTAATAAGCAACCCACTAGCTGATTGATATTATATCTCTTTCCAAGAAAAATGACAGACAGGAAAAGTTGCCACACGAGAAAAGTCTGCAGATAAAAAGGTCATGTTAAATAATATTCACCACTGCAGCGTAGATTGATGTAATGTACTCTTGAACAAATTTTGATAATTTCAAATACATATTTAAAAAAATCTCTTATTATATTCGCGAACTATAATTGTAATTATCTTGCGCAAATGAGCAATCAGATCGCAAAAAGCATGCAAACAGAAGAAATTTGTAACTAGATTCCGCATGAATCTTTGGATGCTTGCAACAAAAGCTCTACATAATATGTCAAAACATCTACTTGTTATTAACACATTTTGCTGATGTTCCTCCTCAAACTAATTCCATTCCCTTACAACTTTTAGAAATGCACTCATTTAGCAATATTCTCTTTCTGCAACCCCCTTCCCCCCAACTCCCCAAACCCTTCCAACTACCAAAAAAAAAAAAAAAGGCTTAGTAAGATGAAAAAGAGGTGGCTTTGGGGTAACTTTTGACAGCCTATAAAGAGACTTATCTTATTTAGCATCTCGCTGAAGCAGAATATAAACCCAAATCATCTATAAATTTAATATCAAAAAGGCCAAAAGCAAGTAAACACTGAGGATGTGCATCAAAGGGAAGACAGAAGGTATATCTCATAGCAACTTCGTAAAAAGAAAAGGCAGCAATTTAAAGTACTAGAAGAACAACTTACCTGAGACAATATTGGAATTGATGCACCAGAAAGCATTGCTGATCCAAAGAACAGAAAAAGATGGGTAAATAAACCTTGAACATTCAAGTCCCCTAAAGCAACTCTAAAACATGCAATAATTTAACAAAAAAAAGAGTAACACACATTAACCTTACTTCCAGCTGCCATTCCAGATGCTGCTGCTAGAGCCTCCAAAAGTCCGACTGCAAGAAAAGGAACTTGAGGCAATGATAGCATCTCCTTTGTGACAAAACCCGCCCGATACCGAAGATACAAGATACAGAAATATACAACTACATATCTGCATAAGGAGGATAGAGAAAGGTAAAGATAAAGACCTAAACTCTAAAGCTGCATATATCCCGAACTCCACAGAGATCCAGGCCTTGTTCTTTACACCTTAAGAAATCAAGTTTGAGGTCTAACAAACTCATTTGAGTTTAGGTAAGGTTTGCTATGTTTGCAAAACATTACAAAAAAAAAAAAAAAAATTGAAAAAAGGCTACTATGTTCAATTTGCAACCTAAGTTTAAATCAGTTCGGATATACTCATGAGTTTTCAAGTGAAATAAACCATAATTATGTACTCCATAGTCCATATCATATTAGATCAGATACCAAATCCAACAAACTACATTTTCAGGCCTTAGATTGCTTATAGGATGTCGCCTCAAATTTTCATTCCGTCATTGAAATAATAAAAACATTTTTGGTAATGAATACAAATAAATTTGCAAGGAAAGTCGTACGTCAATAATGTTCTTGATAAAGCTTGTCCATAGTTTATTCCAAATATATCATAACGGAAATTTATGAACAAATAAACCACTTGAGGGGCGTAAACTTTGACACTGGAATCCAATATTTCTTGCCAAATTACATGTAAGTCATTATTATAACAGTAACTTATATTGTTAACCAAATGACCGTTAGAGGAAATATTCTCTGTCTTCTTTTTAATTGTTGTTGTAGGATTTGTACTTTGGATGTGTGTGATTTAGATTGACAGTTTACAGTTCAATAAATAACTAAGAAAATACAAAATTCAGATGACAGAAAGTATCATATGGACAGAGGGATTGGAGAGGCTGCATGATTGCATCAGGAAAGATTAATTGCCTATTGGAGAGAACACAGATCTTTTACTCCCAAGATTAAATCAGCAATTTGAGCTAAATTTCCTGCTTAGTAATCAAAACTTTTGTTTTGAATCTTAAAGACTCTTTCTATAGGTTTTTAAAAGAAAGGGTGAAGTATCTTACTTGATAAAGTGTCATAAAGTGGCAGGAAACGGGGACCATAAAACATTAAAGGTCATAATAAAATGACAAGCAGGGACACATAACAGATTCTAATTGCTAGAAGACCAGATAAGCAACATGGAAAAAAGGGGGGAATACTCAAGATATGCCATATATGTTCCCTGATCCATCTTATTTAAGCAAGGAATAAAGAAATCTTATCAGACTTCAGATGCGGAAAATATACACCATGAAACTCCCTTTCGTCATTTTCATTACCTAAATTATTAAAATTCCTACTAAATATCGCTTGGACCACACCTAGATTGATTTTAACATGCTCACTCAAGCACATGTTTCCACAATTCACTTAATCACCGAAAATGCTAGCAAGAATCACATAAGGTCGTCCTGATTTTGGTGAAAAACTGCAACACTCATTAAAGATGTCAAGTTGTCAACAATTTGTTCCTCCAAACAGGAAGAAAAATCAACTAAAGAAAAAAAAGAGCCAAACTTTCCAGAAGGGTCATGTGAATCATTTTTCCATAACAAAATATTTCAACTTTAATTAATTTTCTGAAAAGTCTACCCTTTCTACCTTCTAAAGAATCCCACCGTTGCTTTATTATAGTAACAGTGATCTTCTCAAATAGTAAAAAAGGATCAACAATGCCACTAAGCTCTCCCCACATATCCTCCCTATTCAACCCTCCATGTTGCTCTCTTCAAAAAAAGAATTTTAAATAACTTTAATTTATTAGTAAAGCAAGGGGCTAAGGCATATCAACCTATGTACTGCACTGAGTTATATAACATTAAAAAGAAATTTCTCATTGCTTGATTTGTTTTATATGGTTTAATTGTGTTATCATTTTGAATGTTTACTAGTAAAAACTATTCCATCCAAAATTATAAGCAACATTTGACTCAAGATGTGAGAAATTTTTGGTCAAATGTTGCTTAAAATTTGGGAGGAAGTATTATTATAGTATCACACACTTGCAAGTTGCAACAGGCAAAGCTACATTACCAGCATGATCAAAGGTGGTTGCTTGAACCCACAAGGCCATATCTCAAAATATCTTTTTACAACATTAAAAGTACAGAGTACTTAATATTATCATTGGCCCCATTTAATATACTTTCAGCTAAGGTTTGAGACCATAATTAAAACAAAATAAAAATCTTAGTATTTGTATATTTGATTTGATTCCAAAGTATGACAGCCTTCACAGTAATATTTTAATCATCATAAATTAGTAGCAGTTACAAAAAAAGATACAATCTTGTGAAATCACAGCCAGCAATAGACCCATCCTCATATTTTTATATTATGTTGGAAAAACTAATGAGCGCCCAGGGGGAGTTGAATAAGGCAGCTTAAGGGTCCGTTTACTTTGGTTTAAAAAGTTTTCGACGTAAAATGGTTTTCCATGAAAAACATTTTACGATGAAAACTCATTTTCATAGAAAATTTCCAATATTTACTTGAACGGAAAATACGTTTTACTCCCAAATGTAGAGGAAAATATTTTCAATAGGGTGTAAAACGAGTTTTCAACCCAAGTTTTACATTTTAGTTTTTCACCCAAAGTAAACGATGTGAAATGGAGAAAAGTATTTTCAGGGAAAACATTTTTCACTCTACTAAACAGAAACTAAAATAAAAATAATAAATGCAAATTTCCATTAATTACATTTATCAGCGCATGATTTTGATATGCATTTCAAAAAAATTACCACTTCAGGAAATATATTATTTATTATATACTTATCTAACGCCCCGGGCATCCAATAGCAATATCGTTTTGTGTTTCCTACTTATAAATCTATTTTTAGTATCTACACAATTGAAGTCTCAAATTTAGTTAAAATTCACCATGACAATTAACTTTTTAGGGGAAAGAAAGAGTTGATGCATGCATTCCACAATCTTAACATAAATAAGATGAGGTAGAATATTGATTATTTTACATTTTAATCCACAACAACCAGCTACTTTAACCACAGGGAAACAGAGATTCATTGATAATAATACCCAACAAAAATTGGTACTGTATATATTAACCAAAAAAAAGCATTAATAAATTAAATTGAAGTGATTGAAAACATTACCCAAAAGTGGCGAATTGAGCGAGGAAAAAGGGGTAATGTTTCAGGGGAACCAACGCCAACTTATACAAAACTCGATTCCCTACACCCAGTACTACTGTTACCCCTGCTGCTACCATCACCTTCACCGTTTGATCTTTCTCAACTTTCTGATCATCAATTTCTCCTACCCTACACTCACACAACGTCGTTGTCTTCTTCTTCCTCCTCCATTCTCCACCGTCTGATCTCACCTCAATCCGACGGCTGACATTACAAGTGTATTCTAAACGTTGAAATTGACGAACATGAGATTTCGGCGAATTTTGATTGCATCGTACGGTCATCGATGGCCGGAATTGCAGGTGGCTAAACCGCCGAATTTTCGGTACCGGTTTTCCGGCGGTAATCCGCCGCGAAAACACTGACATTGGAATTTAATTAGTTAGTTAATTAAATCGTTGTAATGAAATTTTGGTAACACGAAAATGAAAACTGTTGAGAGAATTGAAGAAGAGAGAAATGAAAAGTGGTTGAATATATAGTGAATAAAAAAAAAGGTAAAAAAAGGAAAAAAAAAGTTCAAACAAACATCAATGGAGATAAACAAAAGAGAAGAAAAGGTAGAAAGTCGAATTTATTTGTGTGTTTAAAGTAAAAAGGGTCGTAGAAAATAACGAAATGAGAGTATTTTTGGCGGCTTTTATAGATGTTGACCAGTGAAAGTTTTTTCAGGCAACTTCACAAATTCATTCATCTGTTCTGTTTTTGTCACTTTTAGTTTACTATACTACGGAACTCAGGTTTCGTCCATACAATAATAAGCCCGAAACTCGAAACCCGAAACTCGCAATTTGAAACCTGTAACTTAAGATTAAGCCTTTGTTTGATGATGTGAAATTTATTTGATTTGATTTGATCTGATCTAACATGATTTTTTTAATCTGATATTAATTTATTGTCTAATTTAACTAAATTTTAACCATGTATATATGCTAATCCATAAAAAATAATATATCTATTGAGATCTTATTTTATTTATATTAATGAATATTTTTTTTGTGAAAGTATTGTGTCGAACGGTCCGACCGTCGGACCGTCCAACACTTGTATTTTTGTAACAATTCATAAGGGATCCATGTTTAATAATATTTTTTTAATAAATGTCATCAGTTTATAAATAGATTTCCAGGTTTAACAATATTTGTCCTAGTTAGACACATATGTGTCCAGGTTTAACAATATGTGTCCAGCGATAACACAATGTGTCCAATGTTAATAATATGTGTCCAGGTTAAACAAGTTTTCATCAGGTTTACAAGTTTTTGTCCAGGTTCAACAATTTGTGTCCAGGTTCAACAATATATGTCCAGATTTAACAATATGTGTCCAGGTCCAACAATATGTGTTCAGGTTTACAAATATGTTTCCAGGGTTACAAATTTGTGTCCAAGTTTACAGATATGTGTCCAGGTCTACCAAATACATATCTAGGTTTAACAATATGTGTCCAGGTTCAACAATATGTGTCCAGATTTAACAATATGTGTCCAGGTCCAACAATATGTGTCCAGGTTTACAAATATGTTTTCAAGGAATTTGTGTCCAGGTTTACAAATATGTGACTAGGTCTACCAATACATGTCCAGTGTAATAACCCGGAATTTTGGGCCAGAAAATTTCGCGGTTATTAATGTGATTTCCTTAGAATATTGTCTCATAACCGGCAGCTTGTGAAGTTCAAGACCGGCGGTATAGAACTGGCAGCTTGCAAGGTCCAAGACCGGCGGTTTATGAAGACCAAACCGGCGGCTTTGAAGCCTCATCTTTCAAAACTGGCAGCCTACTTTAAAACTGGCGGCTTCATCTTGAATTCTCAATTGGGCCAAGGACCCATTTCCTTCCCTTGTTAGGCCTTAGCCGGTCCTTCCTCTTTTTTTTTTTGGGGGCCAAGTTTGTTTATTTTAATTAATTAAATATTAGTTAATATTTTTGGATAATTAAATAATTTAATTAATTTAAAATCTTTTTTTTTTTTACTCATTCAAAAGTTTGTTGTTGACCAACAAACTTTCCTCCTTGTTATTCTCCATCTCACGGCTGCCTAGTTGTTGTTTAGGGCTTGCTTGTTTTTTTTATATATAGGACCCCTTGTGTTATTTTGGGTCCTATTTGTTAATTGCTCCATAAACCCTAAAGTTTTTTCTCCTCCTCTTTCCTCCTAAGAACAGCCGTGCATTGGGTTGCCTTGGATTAAATTTGCGATTTAAGCCGTGCATTGGGTTGCCTTGGATTAAATTTGCGATTTAAGGTAACTTCGCTTTCCTCTTTAATTTATGGGTAGCAATTCACATAGTTAATTATGAATTAAAATCATGAAAATTGTAGGGTTTTAATCTTGTTTTATGCCAAAATGGCCGAGTGAAGTGATGAAGAATTTAGAGGCGTTTTTTTCATGTTTTTCTTGATTTAATTGTATGTTTATGCATGATTTAATTATTAGAATTATTGTAATTTAAATCATGAAATTTAGGCATGTAGTCGAATTTTTGGATGATTTAATCTTGGTTATTTTCTTGATAATTTCGAGTGAAATATGTAAGTTCTTGATTTGTCTCTTTCAATTTTAAAGTATGTATCATGATTAATAGATTAGTATAATTAAATCTTGAATTTGGATTAAACCTTGTTTGGTTTTCATATTTTGTCGAGTGGCATGATAAATGTAGATGAATTTTTGATTTGTTCCTTGAATGTTTTTAAGCATGATTATGATGTATTTTAATTAATAAATTTATGTCATGTATGTTTCTAAAAATCTACTTACTCTCGGGATTTTCCCGAGTGAGCTAAAGATTAAAGAAAAGATTAAAAGTATTATTCTTGCCTTTCTTGATTATAGATGCCGTGTGATAAAGCATGATTAAATTGTATCTTGATTCTTGATTTTAATCATGTTAAATGATGTTAAGTATGAATGTTATGATATTTAAATTAATTATTTGTTGTCAATCGAATTTATATAATTTAATTGCATAATCTTGGTAAAATTAGTGTAAATGTCGAGTGGGATTAAAAAGGGAAAAAAATAGAATTTTTCTTCATATTTAGGGTAATTTTGGTAATTAAATTGATACTTAAAATTTATTTAAGAAAATAGTTAATTATTGTTTATTTTGGAAAATGCCGAGTAGAATGATTAAAAGAGTCTTATTGAATTAATTTTTGACTTATTATTAATTTAGGGATAATTTAATAATAAAGGTTACGGTCAAAATAATTATTTAGGAATAAGTTGTAAAGTGTAGGGATTAAAAGGGATAATATTACTATTAATAGTAATAGGGCCGAAATGTTAATAGATAATAATAT
Source organism: Salicornia ramosissima (assembly GCA_951394345.1). NCBI lineage: Eukaryota > Viridiplantae > Streptophyta > Magnoliopsida > Caryophyllales > Amaranthaceae > Salicornia > Salicornia ramosissima. The sequence continues at coordinate 55,689,932 of OX596236.1, read as the reverse complement.
AATTATTTCCTAGATAATGTTACAATTTAATATATAAAGTTAAGGTTAGTATCCGAAGGGATAGGATTATAAGGATATGTTATATATTTGAAGAATAGCATATATTATAAGATTTTAAGATGCATAAGATATTATTAGGGATAAGAAAGGAAACAGAGTAATAGCTATACATGTCATGTTTCGGTCTCTGGCTAGGAAAGACTTGGTATTTAAGGTGGCCAATATACGTGCCGCACCTCTCTTTCCTGGGACTCCGAACATTTCATTTCCTATTACGGTCACCTAGTATTATCCTAATATATGATATGATTAAATTAAATGAAGATATAAGATACAAAACGGACGCCCACCTGATGATACACGAGTCGTTAGTGGGTTAAGTCAGAGCCACTGCTCAATGGGACGAACACACGAGTTCCCCCGAGCAGTTTTGGATCTTAGGATATGTAGTCGTCTGGTAGTGGTACACGAGCCGCTACTAGGAGTTATGGCCATAGCTTAGACTTAGTGGTGAAACACGGGATCCGCTACGGGATTGAGTACACGAGCTCCTCCCGGCATGTTCTAGGAAGTTATGGTGAAACACGAGATCCATAACGAGTTATAGTGACCGGTCCAACAAAGATGTTATATTATGATTATACGATTGATATGATGAAATCATAAGATGAAGATTAAGATGATTTCAAAGATGATAGGATAAGTTATGATCGTATATGATATGATATGTTAAGAATATGATAAGATATGATTATGACAAAGAATGAATTATGTTTATGATAAGATATGAATTATGATGAAAAGATATGATTATGATTAATTAATGATATAATTTAAGAAGGGTTAAGTATAAGTTAAGGATTGGGATAATTTAAGAAGTATATTGTAAGTCTTCCGCTGTGTATTTCCTGAATTTATACGGATAGGTACGTGTGTATGTATATACGGATGATGTATGTATTTTGGTATGTATTCTAACCGTATTTTGCAGGGTTGATTATACGTACTTATTACGCGAATATACGTATTTTAACCGTATTTCTGCAGGGATATTTATACGTATTTTTATACGTACCTTTATACGTATCTATATACGTATCTGTATGCGTATTTTGTACGTACTTTTATACGTATTCTTGTATGTACGTTTATACGGAATTTGTGTATTGATGTGTAAAGCATGTATTAAATTCTTTATAGTTTTTATGATATTTTTCTATGCTATTATGTGTTTGGTGGTCCCTCGATTAAACGGGACAGCCTAGTTACTCGCCACTGACGGTGGACCCCCCCCTCAGTTTCAGGAGATGTTGCAGCAGAATAGAGCGGGCTTCGCCGGATGGGCTTGAGATTTAGTCTTATTTAAAGTTTCTAGTACTTCCAGAACAGTATAAATCTTTATTTAGTTTATAATATGATCCCAGCATGTTGGGACAGTAATTCTAGACTTTTGGATGTAATAACGATCAGTGGATTATTATGGTTTCTAGTAGTTATATTAATAAAAGATATTTCTTCCATTCTAATGATTTGAGTTATTGTTTAACATGATTAAGTAATGATCCGAATGTCGATTTCCCTTCGTAAATCGACAAGCTAAAAAGTCGGGTTGTTACATCCAGGTTTAACAACTTATGTCCAAGTTAAACACATATTAGTCCAGATTCAACCATATGTGTCCAAGTCTAGGGGACTGGTCTAACAAAAACGTTACCGTCAGACCAGTCTGACACAATACCTTCTCTATTTTTTTTAGTATGTAATTTTAATAACATTTTTTTACAGAATTAAAGATATTTAAAATTTAAAAACATCAAATTAAATTATCTGATCTGAATTTATTTTTTATGATCTGATATGAAATAAGTAAAAATAAGTAAAAATAATAACTTCATTTTTCTTCTATTATATGGAAGGTGATAACCTTATTATTAATGTTTTGCAGCATTATTTTTTTGTGTCATTAGAAGATGCAACTTCTTATAGACAAAACATTCATACAACGCTCCAAGATTTCGTGTTCATTTCTTCTCCGCAAATCTTCCACAAACCTAACCAACTTGCTGACTACATTGCCTCTATAACAAATTAAAATGAAATTTATAACAAATTAGAATGATATCTTACTTTACTATTCATTTATTTTCTACACCGTACCCATGCGTTATCAATTTCTACATTATACCAAAGATTTTAGAAATTCAACATGGGCCTCTGTGATTTAAAAATCGTCTATGTGGTATCTTTAATTTAAGTCAACTATTAGTTTATTTTAGCAATTTAGTTATTTTTTTGGTATTTAAAGTAAACTTTGCATACCTAATAAATCGTACTTTGTTTGTTTTTAATTTACGCACTTTTTACATTTATTCTTTTATAATTCTCAAGTATTTTTTCAATATTCTCCTCTAATTTTGACTAACTTCAATTAAAATACCGTATTTTCCTTTTTTTTTCATACCTCTCTTACTTTTTATAATCCAAATATCATTTTTTTTTCATCTACTCCAAATAATTCATGGTTTTGATAAACATTGGGGTATTATCTTTTTAAAAAAAAAATTCGCATTAAGTTAAACGACATACCCAAAAAAAATGACCGAGTAACTACCAAATTAAAATTCTCCCCCTCATTCATTCAGTTAGTTTCCGACTAACTGTTTTTCTCCCTCAACCATGCTCCTCCTCTATTGATTCCTTCTCTCTTTTGTTCTCCAATCTCTTCATCCAAATTATATGAAGCATTTACTCAAATGAGTAAATAGCATAACTCAGTTAGTAATTAGCAATATACCAAATTAAAGAATCAATTTTCGGAGGAGGGAAAAAAACGAGGGAAAGAAAGAATTTTGAAAAAAAAAACTGTGTGTTCTTTAAATTGTTCCGATGGGAAATTGGGGGCACATTTTGGAGTACAATGGAATAATGTATAGATTTGGTAGCATAATGATGTTTGTGTTGATTTTGCTGAATTTTTTCCCTTTCTTAACCCATAATTCTGTTTGTGATGGCGGTTTGTGTGGATTTGGAGAAGCCCTTCAAATTCTTTCGAAATCGAAACTCGAAAAATGTGAAAAATCTTCTAATTCTGCTTCTGATAGTAACAATGGCAATCTCAATTGTACTCGCAAGATTATTGTAAACATGGCAATCCCTAGCAACTCTGTAAGTTTCGTGTTTTTTTTCTTACTTTTCGCACTTGTATTTTGTGCCATGCTTTTTTTTTTTTCTAGGGTTATGATTGTGTCTCTTCCTACTTATCATGCCTTTTTCTGTAAATTTTGTGTGGCAAAAGAAGATAAAGAGAAATCAGAGTATTTGAATGAAAATGCTTAGCTCTATTACACTCAGTAAAGAAGAAAGTTTTTGAATGCAACTTTTCATTCAATATGTTCTCTCAACGGCAAAATACAAAATGGTACGTATATATACATCAGCAGGGGAGGATGGACCCTGAAACCTAGAGGGATCCTCCAAGCAAAAACAAACACCTGTACAACAAAAATATACAGAAGAAATAAAAGACTGGGGAAGAGTCCAGTCCAAAACATAAAGAATAAAATGGCCCAAGGCCCAAGAAGAAACATAAATTTCTTCACCCCCCCCCCCCCCCCCTCAAGTTGGGCTTGGTAACATACCAATAAGTCCCAACTTGTGACAAAGAAAATTATGTTGGGAATCAGAGAGTGATTTAGTGAGTATGTCTGCTGTTTGAAGTGCTGATTTTACATATCCTGTACTGAGAAAACCATGCTCAATATAGTCCCTAACATAATGACAATCTGTGTCAATGTGTTTGGTTCTTTCATGAAAAATGGGGTTGTGTGCAATATAGTGTGCGGATCTGTTATCACAGAACAGCTTGATAGGTTTACGCACCTGCACAAACATATCTTGAAGAACACCATCAATCCACGCCAATTCACTTGAGGCTTGTGACATGCTCCTATATTCTGATTCAGCAGATGACTTGGACACAGTTTTTTGCTTTTTTGTCTTCCACGAAATTAGGCTATCACCAAGGAATACACAATAACCTGTGAGAGATCTTCTGCTGAAGATACAACTACCCCAATCTGCATCACAAAAGGCTGTGATGTTCTTTTCATTATCCCTTGGATAGAAGAGTCCCAAATCATAGGTTCCTTTGAGGTATCTTACAATGTGTAAAGCTGCATTCCAATGAGTCTTACGAGGTACCCCCATGAACTGACTTAACTGTTGTACTGAGTAGGATAAATCTGGCCTGGTCAAATTCAAATATAGCAATTTACCAATTAGACTTCTATAGGCTTCAGGCTGATCCATCAATTCACCTTCATATTTAGATAGTTTAATTCCTTTGGGGAATGGTGAAGCAGCAGGCTTGCAGTCTTGTAGACCAGTTTGTTGCAGAACTTCTAAAGCAAATTTTCTCTGACTGAGCATACTTCCTTGCTGATTTCTTGCCCGTTCCAGCCCTAAGAAAAAATCTCATTTCTCCCAAATCTTTGATAGTGTATTCATTATGCAATTGATTCTTTAGGCTTTGTATTTTGGACTCATCATTTCCTGTCAATAACAGATCATCTACATATACCAGCACCATGCAAACTCCATGTTCTCCATCTGAAATAAACAGAGAATAATCTCTTTTGGATTGCTTGAATCCTCTGCTAATAAGAAATCCTTTAAGAGCTATGTTCCATTGCCTAGAGGCTTGCTTGAGCCCATATAAGCTTTTGTATAGCCTACAAACCTTACCAGAATTTTCTACATTATGTCCTTTGAGGAATCTTCATATATACTTCCTCCTCCAGTTTTCCATGAAGAAAGGCATTGTTGATGTCTAGCTGTTGGATCTTCCAATCCTTCATGGTAGCAACTGCAATGAGAGCTCTCACAGTTGCAAATTTAGCAACTGGGGACAAAGTGTGTTTGTAGTCTTTCCCCTCCAATTGCTTGTCACCTCTTGCTACAAGTCGTGCCTTCAATCTCTCTATGCTTCCATCTGCTTTATGCTTCACCTTGTATACCCATTTGCATCCAATCACCTTAACACCAATTGGCAAATCAACTATTTTCCATGTATTGTTTCTCTCCAAAGCATCTAACTCTTCCTGCATAGCTGTGATCCACCCTTCATGTCTGCAAGCTTCTTTGTATGAATTGGGCTCAAGGATCTCCATGGCATTGTTTAAAGATGCCATGTATTCTTTATCATAACACTCCATTTTCTGTACTGCAAAAGATGGTGATATACTGCTCTCTTCAATGTCTGATCTACCAGGTATGCTCACCTCAAATCCTTCAAATCTTCCTGGCATTTTCTTCTGTCTTTGTGGCCTTATGTTCTGCTCAGGGGTTTGTAGCCCTTGCTGCAATTTTTCTTGTTCTGTTTCTTCATTTCTATCTTGATCAACAGTCACCTCCTCATGTCCCATCATTTCTTCTACCGCCACATGCTCATTTTGAACATCATTCTCATCATCTAATGCATCTTCTCCTTCATCCATTTCTTCTTCCCTGATATTCTGTTCCCCCTGAGTTCCTTCATTCCTTACTTGATTCTCAAAAACATCCAAATCATTCATCTCAATTTTCATGCTATCTTCCTTTTTTTTGTGTAAGAAGGGCAAAATTCCTTCCTTAAAAAACACATCCCTACTAATAAAAATCTTCCTTTTTTCAATGTCATAAATTTTATAGCCCTTCTGCCCATAAGGATACCCCATGAACACACCCCTGATGGCCCTTGCCTAAAATTTATCATGTTCTTTGGTAGGATGACTAGCATAACATAAGCATCCCATGACCCTTAAGTGATTATAGTTTGGTTTCTTCCCTATCAACCTTTCATAAGGTGTTTCCCACCCTATGACTGAACTAGGCATCAAATTTATGAGATGTGTTGCTGTCAAAATGCATTCACCCCATAGGAACTTAAGAATTCCAGCATGAATTCTTAAACATCTTGCAATTTCTAAAAGAAATCTATGTTTCCTTCAACCCTTGCATTTTGTTGTGGTACACCCACGACACTTCTTTGATGATATATCCCCTTTTCTTTAATTAATTTTCCACATTCTCCTTTCACAAATTCTGTTGCATTATCTGTTCTAATAGTCTTAATTCTTCTTTCAAACTACCTCTCCACATGTATAATAAAATCATTTATAACTCCTTTCACCTGATCCTTGGAACGTAATAAATGTGTCCAAGTTACCCTGCTGTGATCATCAACAATGGTAAGAAAATATTTCTCACCATTCACATTGGATATCCTGTAGGGACCCCATAAGTCCATATGGACCAAGTCAAAAATATTTGCAGCAATATTATAACTTAGATTAAAAGGCAATCTATGATGTTTTCCCATACTACAAGAGTCACAGAAAATTTCTTTTACATTTCTACCAACACCAAAATTCAAATATTTCAACTTAGACAAAGATATATGTCCTAGTCTAAGATGCAATTTCTTCAACTCTTCTTGATCAATCTAGCTCTTGTTCTCCTTCTTATTCACACTTCCTGCTAGTCTTCTATCTACATTCTCCTTCTTGACATCTTCATTTAGATAGAGTTTATATACTCCACCTACCTTCCTTCCTTCCATGAGCTACTTCCTTCTTAGTAAAGAGGTGCTGAAAGTAGCAACTCTTTTGATCAAAAATCACCTTTACATCATTTGTTTCTAAAATTTTGCTGACTGAAAGTAGGTTATGTTTAAAGTGGGTTATATAGAGCACATTTTTGATTTTTAAATTCACTGCCAATTTCACATCTCCAATTTGTTCCACCTTTTTAACTGTCCCATCTGGTAAACCAACCAAAATAGGTTTTTTTAAATATTTAATCTCAGAAAAGAAATTTCTACTCCCAGCCATGTGGTCTGAGGCTCCAGTGTCCACAATCCAATCATTCATATCAAAATTTTTATTTAAATTGCCTACATTAGAAGCATTTAATATACCTGCAAAGTTGCAACTCTGCACTCCTCCAGCCTGCTTGTCATTCAGCACCTTCACCACCTCTTGAACCACAGATGAAATGAGGTTGCTGTCAGCTTTTCCTCCCTGAGTCTGCTCTCCATCCTTGAACTCCAGTGGGGTTTCTTCCTCATCCCCAGCCCCATACTTGCTCACATTTGCAGCCATCTTCCCTTTGTTCTTCCCTTTCAGCTTCTTGAACCAATCAGGATATCCATGAATCTTGAAGCATTCATCCCTTGTGTGACCCCTCAAGCCACAGTGTTCACATATTTTGTTGTATTTCTCCTTCTTGCTTTCTCTTTTCTGCCATCCAGATCCTCCTTGCCTGTTAGCATTGAGAGCACTCATGTCATTCACATTCATAGAAAGATTTTTTTCATGTATCTCCTTGTGTTTCTTAGCCTGCTGCACTAGGTGAAAAGCTCTGCTCACACTAGGCAGTGGTTCCATAGCCAGAATATTTCCAATCACTCCATCATACTTCTTAGGATTTAGACCCATGAGAAAATCTATGAGTCTGTTCCTTCCAGCTATCTCCATCATCTTCTTTTCCACAGAACACTTACAACTCTTCTTGGCCTCACATTCACATACAGGATATTCCTCCATCTGAGCTACCTCATCCCAGAGTGACTTCAGCTTGCAATAGTACTCAGCAACACTCAGGTCCTCTTGTTCGAGCTTACTCAGCCTCTTCCTCAGTTGATAGAGCTGAGGTGCATTTGTTTGCCCAAACCTTTCATTGAGCTCATCCCAGATCTGCTTAGCTGATTCACAAAGTATCAGACTTTGTCCCATCCTGTCATTCATAGATTTGAACAGCCAGCATCTCACCATGTGATCATTCCTCATCCATTTCTGAATATCCTTGGAACCTTGTTCTGGTTTCTCACAAGTTCCATCAATAAACCCCTGCTTGTTCTTTGATGCAAGAGACATCTTAACACTTCTACTCCATATAAGAAAGTTCGAACCATCAAATATCATGTTAGAAATCTGCATTGATGGATTGTCTGAGGAAGCCAGATACAGAGGGTCTGAATATCCGGCTCCTCCTTCATCTCCCTTCTCACTTTTCTCTCCTGCCATTTTCGAAAAAAATATCAAGTGTTCAAGAAATAAAAAAGCTCATTTTAACCAGTGGCTCTGATACCATAAAGAGAAATCAGAGTATTTGAATGAAAATGCTTAGCTCTATTACACTCAGTAAAGAAGAAAGTTTTTGAATGCAACTTTTCATTCAATATGTTCTCTCAACGGCAAAATACAAAATGGTACATATATATACATCAGCAGGGGAGGATGGACCCTGAAACCTAGAAGGATCCTCCAAGCAAAAACAAACACCTGTACAACAAAAATATACAGAAGAAATAAAAGACTTGGGGAAGAGTCCAGTCCAAAACATAAAGAATAAAATGGCCCAAGGCCCAAGAAAAAACATAAATTTCTTCAGAAGAATTGTGGAGTAAAATATTGGTAATGTCTAAGTCAGAGTTGTGCTGCATTTGTAAGGTACGCACCATGTCAATTTTGTAAATAGAAGTAAATACAAATGACACATGCTACCCAAAGAAAGACATGTAAAATTACCGAAATGGTATTGTGCATTGTTAAAGCATGCAGCAAAATTCTGAATTAGGCAAGCCTCGTAAAATATGGTTTTTTGGGGTGGAAATGAAAGTGATCATTTATTTTGCAACATGGAAATTTCTAGTTATAGATGTATACTAGGTAGTCCCGTGTGTTGCAAGATTTAGATAATGTATTTTTTTTGTATTTATTTTTAATAGAGTACTTGTTATTCTATATGTACAAAATATAAAGTTATAAACTTATTAATTTTAAAGAAGGATTTTGTTAACATTGGAACTTGTGCAAAGAAATAAATCAACCAAAAAAATGATATAATCAATTAGTTTTGGAGGAAAAAATTTTAATGACAAAGTGACACGTGTACGATGATGACTTAAGCAACATTTTATTTTAGTATATAGTAAGTATAGAACTATAGATTGGTGTTGAAGACTCGAAGATTGTCATACTACACAGTACACACACACACTCTCTTCTTGAATGTTATAAATATTCACTGAGAGATTAGTTATAGGTGTATAAAGTTTTTTTAGAGTGATCAAATTGGTTGTATTCAAACCTTGTTTTATGGCAGGTTTCTTTTATCTGTTATAACTCTGCTACTTCTGAACTGATACCAATTTTCAGATGATAAACAGTGGCATTGTATGTAAAAACGGGGAAAAACTCAAAAAGCGTGAATTAGCCTTCAGTTCTGGCCGTTTAGGACGCCTTTCCGGGCCCATTACCATTTTTACCGAAACTGGAACACGTGGTCCGGGGTACCAATTGAGGGTTTTATATCTCTTTTCACCTTCAAATCATAACTGTTGCACCCTACACGCCCGTTTTCCACCACACTTATGTGCATTTTCGGCCCAACAAACGGCCTCGGTTGCTTATTTCCTCTTGCGTAGGGGCGTTTTATGACCCAAAAAACCTCCCATATGATTTTCGGTAACTTTCATTCTGAAACCTCGGTAGCCTAAAAAACCGTGAATAGCCTTCAATTCTGGCTGTTCGGGAGGCCTTTTCGTGCCCCGTTACTGTTTTTCTCCGAAATTTGAACACGTAGTTCGGGGTACTATTTGAGGGTTTTATGTCTCTTTTAACCTTCAAATAACCACTTTTGCACCCTACACGCCCGTTTTTACGCCACACGAATGAACGGGTCTTATGTGTATTTTCGGCCCATCAAACGGCCTCGGTTGCTTATTTCCACTTGCATAGGTGCGCTTTATGACCCAACAAACCTCCCATATGATTTTCGACAACTTTCATTCCGGGAACCCGGAACCTTAAAAAACCGTGAATTATAGCCTTCAGTTCTGGCCGTTGGGATGCATTTTCGGGCTCCGTCACCGTTTTCCCGAGATTTGAACACGTGTTCCGGTGTACCATTTGAGGGTTTTTTTGTCTATTTTCACCTTAAAATCACCGTCGTTACACCATACACGCCAGTTTTTCCATCACCCGAATGAAAAAGTCTTATGTGCATTTATGGCCAATCAACCGGCCTCGGTTGCTTCTTACCACTTGCGTAGGGGCGTTTTATGATCCAAAAAACCTCCCATATGATTTTCGACAACTTTCATTCCGGGACACAGGAACACTAAAAAAGCGTGAATAGCCTTCAGTTCTGGCCGTTCAGGATGTCTTTTCGGGCCCTGTCTCCATTTTCTTCGAAACTGGAACACGTGGTCCGGGATGCCGTGTAGGGGTTTTATGTATGTTTCCACCTTCAAATAACCACTGTAGCACCTTACATGCCCGTTTTTGCACCGCCCGAAACAATGGGTCTTATGTGCATTTTCGGCTCATCAAACGGCCTCGGTTGCTTATTTCCACTTGCGTAGGGTCGTTTTATGACCTAACAAATCTCCTATATGATTTTCGACAACTTTCATTCCGGAACCCCGGAACCCTAAAAAACCGTTAATATAGCCTTCAGTTCTTGATGTTCGGGATCAGTGTTACATGGTACGGAGTTCGATTCGAAACGTGGTACGAATTCGGGTACGCGGTACGCTACTCTTAGTGAATTCGGTACGTTGGGTACGAAATTATATATAAGAAGTATATTGTATATATATTATTATTATCTTGTTAAGTTTTAAGGTAAATAAAGTAATTATTATCATTACTTAATCTTAACAAGTATTTAATTTGTTATCTATAGAGTATTTAGTTGAATAAAATTGATGTGTACAATACGGAGTAGTGTAAAAGTTAGCCAATGAAAGAGGAGCATTCATTTACAACTGTCAAGCACCTATAATAAAAGCTGATGAAAAAGAGAGAGAGAGAGAGAAATAAAGAGAACAAGCATTTAATTTAAATAATAGGAGTAAATAAATAAAAGAGAAAGATGTACTGTATACAGCTGTCCTACACTCCTACCATAAATAAACACCACACAAAAGTCAAACATTCTTGATATTTTATCAAAGAAAAGCACTTTATTAATAAATGAAAGAAGAGAGAGAAGCATGCGATAGAGAAGACCGAAGAGATGGAAGAAATGCAACGGTCATCGGAGCTCCGCCCACTAGCAAAGCCAAGTCGCCACTTTTACCGAACTGGTACGCAATTCAAAGCGAACTGGTGCGCGTACGCACCCCGTTCTGGTATGAACGATTTGGGTCGCAGATCGGGGGTTTGTACCGCGAACCGGGTATCATTGTTCGGGATGCCTTTCCAAGCCCCATCTCCTTCTTCCCCGAAATTTGAACACATGGTCCAGGGTACCATTTGAGGGTTTTATGTCTCTTTTCACCTTCAAATCACCAACGTTACACCCTACATGCCCGTTTTTCTTCCACCCGAAGGAACGAGTCTTATGTGCATTTTCGCCTTTTCGGCCCATCAAATGGCCTAGGTTGCTTCTTTCCATTTGCGTAGGTGCGGTTTATGACCTAACAAACCTCCCATATGATTTTCGACAACTTTCGTTCCGAGACCCCGGAACACTAAAAAAGCGCGAATTATAGCCTTCAGTTCTGGTCGTTCTGGATGCCTTTCTCGACCCTGTCAAAGTTTTCTCCGAAACTCGAACACGCGGTCCGGGGTAACATCTAGGGGGTTTTATATATGTTTTCACCTTCAAATCACCACCGTTGTATCCAATGTTTGAAAAGACGCGCCTGAGGCGCGCCTAGGCGCAAAGGCGCAAGGCGCAAGGGGGTAGGCGCCTAAATTGTTCAAAGCGAGGCGCTTGTGGCTAGGCGCAAGCAAGGCGCACCATAAGGCCCATTAAGGCACATTTCTGTTTTATGCCCAGATTTTTTCCTGCCTTTTTCCCCTTACTTCTTAGGTGCGCCTCACTTCAATGAGGCGCGCCTAAGGCTCTAGGAAATCCTATCGCCTTGGTGCGCCTTACGCCTTTTCATACATTGATTGTATCCTACACGCCCATTTTTTCGCCACCCGAATGTACGGGTTTTATGTGCATTTTCGGCCCATCAAACGGCCTCGGTTGCTTCTTTACACTTGCATAGGGTGTTTTATGACCCAAAAAACTTCCCATATGACTTTCCAGCAGCTTTCATTCTGGGACCCCGGAACCATAAAAAAAACCGTGAATTATATATAGCCTTCATTTCTAGCCGTTTTAGATGCCTTTCCGGGCCCTGCTACTGTTTTCCCCAAAACTCGAACACGTGGACTGGGGTACCATTTGAGGGTTATATCTTATATGTCGGTTTTCACCTTCAAATCACCACCGTTGCACCCTACACGCTCGTTTTTTCGACACCCGAATGAACGGATCTTATATGCATTTTCGGCCCATCAACCGACCTCGGTTGCTTCATTCCACTTATGTAGGGGCGTTTTATGAACCAACAAACCTCCAATATGATTTTTGACAGCTTTCATTCCGGGACCCCGGAACCCTAAAAAACCTTGAATTATAGCCTTCAGTTCTGGCCGTTCGGAAGGCCTTTCCGAGCCCTGTCTCTGTTTTCACCGAAACTTGAACATGTGGTTCAGGGTACCACTTGAGGGTTTTATGTCCCTTTTCACCTTCAAATCACCAATGTTGCACCCTACACGCCCGTTTTTCTACCACCCGGATGAACAGGTCTTATGTGCATTTTCTGCCCATCAAACAGTCTCGGTTGCTTCTTTCCACTTGCGTACGGGCGTTTTATGACTCAAAAAACCTCCCATAATATTTTTGGCAACTTTCATTCTGGGAACCCGAAACCCTAAAAATCGTGAATTATAGTCTTCAGTTGTGGCCGTTCGGGATGTCTTTCCGGGCCCAGTCACCGTTTATCCCGAAATTTGAACACGTTGTCCAGGGTACCTTTTGAGAGTTTTATGTTTGTTTTCACCTTCAAATCACCACCGTTACACCCTACACGTCTGTTTTTTCCGCCACCTGAATGAACGGGTCTTGTGTGCATTTTTGGCCCATCAAATAGCTTCGGTTGCTTCTTTCCACTTGCATAGGGGCGTTTTATGATCCAACAAACCTCCCATATGATTTTCGACAACTTTTATTCCGGGACACTTGAACACTTAAAAAAGCGTGAATTATAGCCTTTAGCTATGGTCTTTCTGGATGTTTTTACGGGCCCTATCACCGTTTTCTCCGAAACCCGAACACGTTGAATGGGGTACCATATAGGGGTTTTATGTCTATTTTCACCTTTAAATAACCACTGTTGAACCCTACATGCCCGTTTTTCCGCCACCCGAATGAATGGGTTTTATGTGCATTTTTGGCCTATCAAACGGCCTCAAATACTTTTTTCCACTTGCATAGGGTCGTTATATGACCCAACAAACCTGCCATATGGTTTTCGACAACTTTGATTACGGGAACCCGAAATACTCAAAAAGCTTGAATTATAGCCTTTTGTTAGGATGCCTTTCCGGGCCCCATTACCGTTTTTACCGAAACTGGAACACGTGGTCCGGAGTACCAATTGAGGGTTTTATATCTCTTTTCACCTTCAAATCACAATTGTTGCCCCCTACACGTGCATTTTCGGCCCATCAAACGGCCTCGGTTGCTTATTTCCACTTGTTTAGGGGCGTTTTATGACCCAAAAAACCTCCTATATGATTTTCGGCAACTTTCATTCTGGGACCTCGACAGCCTAAAAAACCTTGAATAGCCTTCAGTTCTGGCCGTTCTGGATGCCTTTCCGGGCCCTTTCACTGTTTTTCTTCGAAACTCAAAAATGTGGTCTGGGGTACCTTTTGGGGGTTTTATGTCTGTTTTCACCTTCAATTTACCAGCGTTGCACCCTACACGCTCGTTTTTCCACCACCCGAACAAATGGGTCTTATCTGCATTTTCGGCCCATCAAACGGCATCGGTTGCTTCATTACACTTGCATAGGGGCGTTTTATGACCCAAAAAGCCTCCCATATTATTTTCGGCAGCTTTCATTCCGGGACCCCGGAACCCTAAAAAACCGTGAATTATAGCCTTTAGTTTTGGCCGTTCGGGAGGCCTTTCGGGGCCCTGTCTCCGTTTTCACCGAAACTTGAACACGTGGTTCGGGGTACCATTTGAGGGTTTTATGTCTCTTTTCACCTTCAAATCTCCACTGTTGCACCCTACACGCCCGTTTTTCTACCACCCTTATGGAAAGGTCTTATGTGCATTTTCGGCCCATCAAACAGCCTCAGTTGCTTCTTTCCACTTGCGTAGGGGCGTTTTATGACTCAAGAAACCTCCCATAAGATTTTCGACAACTTTCATTCCAGGAACCCGAATCCCTAAAAATCGTGAATTATAGTCTTCAATTCTGGCCGTTCGGGATGCCTTTCCGGGCCGAGTCACCGTTTATCCCGAAATTTGAACACGTTGTCCGGGGTACCTTTTGAGAGTTTTATGTATGTTTTAACCTTCAAATCACCACCGTTACACCCTACACGTCCGTTTTTCCGCCACTTGAATGAACAGGTCTTATGTGCATTTTTGGCCCATCAAATAGCCTCGGTTGCTTCTTTCCACTTGCGTAGGGGCGTTTTATGATCCAACAAACCTCCCATATGATTTTCTTCAACTTTTATTCCAGGACACAAGAACACTCAAAAAGCGTGAATTATAACCTTCAGCTCGGGCCTTTCTGGATGTTTTTCCGGACCCTATCACCATTTTCTCCGAAACTCGTTAACACGTCGAACGGGGTACCATATAGGGGTTTTATGTCTGTTTTCACCTTCAAATAACCACTGTTGCACCCTACACGCTTGTTTTTCCACCACCCGAATGAATGGGTTTTATGTGCATTTCCGGCCTATCAAACGGCCTCGAACTCTTTTTTCCACTTGCATTGGGTCGTTTTGTGACCCAACAAACCTGCCATATGATTTTCGACAACTTTCATTTTGGGGCCCCGGAAAACTCAAAAAGCGTGAATTATAGCCTTCAGTTCTGGCCGTTCAGGACGCCTTTCTGGGCCCCATTACCGTTTTTACCGAAACTGGAACACGTGGTCCGGGGTACCAATTGAGGATTTTATATCTCTTTTCACCTTCAAATCACAATTGTTGCACCCTACACGCCCGTTTTCCGCCACACGAATGAATAGGTCTTATGTGCATTTTCGGCCCATCAAATGGCCTCGGATGCTTATTTCCTCTTGCGTAGGGGCGTTTTATGACCCAAAAACCCTCCCATATGATTTTCGGCAACTTTCATTCTGAAAACTTGGTAGCCTTAAAAATTGTGAATTATAGCCTTCAATTCTGGCTGTTCGGGAGGCCTTTCCGGGCCCCGCTACTATTTTTCTCCGAAATTTGAACACGTAGTCCGGGGTACAATTTGAGGGTTTTATGTCTCTTTTCACCTTCAAATCACCACTGTTGCACCCTACATGCCCGTTTTTCCGCCACACGAATGAACGGGTCTTATGTGTATTTTCGGCCCATCAAACGGCCTCGGTTGCTTATTTCCACTTGCATAGGGGCGTTTTATGATCCAACAAACCTCCCATATGATTTTCAGCAACTTTCATTCCGGGAACCCGGAAGAATAAAAAACCGTGAATTATAGCCTTTAGTTCTGACCGTTCTTCTGGGCCCCGTCACCGTTTTTCTCAAGATTTGAACACGTGTTCCGGTGTACCATTTGAGGGTTTCTTTTGTCTCTTTTCACCTTAAAATCACCGTCGTTACACCATACACGCCCGTTTTTCCGTCACCCGAATGAAAAGGTCTTATTTGCATCTATGGCCCATCAACCGGCCTCGGTTGCTTCTTACCACTTGCGTAGGGGTGTTTTATGATCCAAAAAACCTCCCACATGATTTTCGACAACTTTCATTCCGGGACACATGAACACTCAAAAAACGTGAATACAGCCTTCAGTTCTGGCCGTTCAGGATGCCTTTCCGGGCCCTGTCTCCGTTTTCTCTGAAACTGGAACACGTGGTCCGGGATGCCATCTAGGGGTTTTATTTATATTTCCACCTTCTGATAACCACTATAGCACCCTACATGCCCGTTTTTTCGCCACCCGAAATAATGGATCTTATGCGCATTTTCGGCCCTTCAACCGGCCTCGGTTGCTTCTTTCCACTTGTGTAGGGGAGTTTTATGACCCAACAAACCTCCCATATGATTTTCGACAACTTTCATTTTGGTATCCCGGAACACTCAAAAAGCGTGAATTATTGCCTTTAGTTTTGGCCGTTCAGGATGCCTTTCTGGGCCCCATTACCGTTTTCGATGGAGAGTTAAATTTGATTCTTTGTAAAGAAAGTGGTCATTTATTTGGCAAAAAGTAATTTCTAGTTATAAGAGTGTATGTTGATGTTAAAGACTTTGACTGTCATACTACACATATATACATTTCTTGAATGTTGTCGACATTTACTGTGAGATTTACTAGAAATTTTCAGGCATGATAAACTTGTAGAATTTCATAGTATAAAACACAAACTTGAATTTGTTTTCAGAGTGGAGGAGAAGCATCTATGGTGGCAGAAATTGCAGAGGTGGAGGAGAATTCTACAAACAAGATGCAGACTTTGCGACAACCACCTGTGATTACTGTTAACAAAACTGCTGCTTATGCCGTGTTTGATATTACTTATATTCGAGTATGACTTCTAAGTTCTATATATCTAGCACTACACATGTACCTTTTCATTTCTCTTTTCTCCAATTTGCAAATCTTTTCTATTTTCACCTTGTATGGATAACAGGATTTAATGATTGATTCTACAGGATAACATGTTGACAAGATTTAACTGATGAGCATAGACATTTTATGCTTATTTTTCCAACTTATTAGCCTGTTTCTTGCTAGCTTTTTCGTCTTGCTTGCTTGGTTCAATGTAGGAAATGATTTTTCTCAAGAAATTGTACTTTTTAGGAAATGTAGAATCTTGTTTGGTTGCGCATGGGAAGTTTATTTTCCCATAGAAATTTTCATATGCCTGGGGAAACCTAGGTATGTAAATTCTTCAATTTTGTAGGAAGTGGAACTGCCTAGGAAGTATAAATTTCCATATTTTTACCAACCAAACAAGACCTTATAATTCCTAGAAAATTTGATTTCCCATGTTGTTTTGTGTTAGCCAAACAAGCATGGATCCATCCCATTTGTACCTGTTCAATGATATATCATATATGACATATTTTAGCATCAAATTTTCAGGATGTCCCATATAGACCCGAAGAATTTTTTGTAGAGACACGTAAGTGTGAGCCGGATGCTGATGCAAGTGTTGTGAAGATATGTGAGAGGCAATCTCTTCATCCTTGCCACCTTCTCTGTAGTATTCATCTTTGCAGTAGTTGCTTTGTCTACATATATTTAGATATGACACAGCCTTTTTTTGTCATTGGTTTTATAGGTTAAAGGATGATCAAGGTCACATTATTGAAGCATCCCAGGTGTTGTTCTGGGTTTTAATGTCTCAAAAACTTTTTTTTTTACCTTAAAGAAAGACTGGCGCTGTCTGTCTGTTATGGACAGCCGACAGTGTCAACATTTTGGATCATTTCATGCAGTTCTAAACTTTTGTTGTAAGTAATGTTAGTAATCATATTCCTTCAGAATATAGCAGGTCACCTCAGAACTAAAACTTCCTAATTTTCCATATACATTCTTGGTTTTTTTTAAATAGTTATTCTAGACTTGAAAGGTATTGTTTTCTTCTTCTCTTTTCAACCTTGTTTTGATTTATTTTATCTACTTCTCCAGCCAGTCTGCTGTCCTTGTGGTGATAGACGACGAGTACCTTCCACATGTGGGAACTTCTGTAAGCACCTGAATTCAATGATGAAACTTCAGTATTCATGTTTCTAGGATACTAATGGTACAAAATTTTTGCTTTCTCATTTATTTCCTATTAATTAGTTGACAAGCTAGTAAAGGGGAAAGCAAATACTGCACACTGTCTACGATTTCCCGGTGATTGGTATGTTAATAAGTGACTCCTTTTTTTAGTTTTGCATAGTTTAAACAGAAACTTCTTTTTAGAGAGCATTAGTATGTCTTATATCTATCAATCAATCAATCAATCAAAGCCTTATTCCCATAAGTGGGGTCGGCTAAATGAACCAAAGTGATTATCCCGGGTAGTCGTCCACAAAGATTTTCCTCCTCCACGCCCTACGATCGAGACTCGAGAGCCTCAATCTCCTGTATATCCATCTGCTTCATATCTTTTCTAACTCCTTCCCACTAAGTCATTTTCAGTCTCCCTTTACCTTGTTTGAAATCTCCCTGATCCCACTCTTTGACTCTTCGCATCGGTGCTCCCTGGGTTCTCCGTGTTACATGTCCAAACCAACGCAAGCGATTTTCACTTAGCTTGATCGCAATATCCGCAACACCAACTTTCCTACTAATATCTTCTTTTGAATTCTATCTCGTAGAGTGTTCCCGCACATCCATCTCAACATACGCATCTCTGTAACCCCTATCTTTTGAATGCGCTCCTTCTTAGAAGCCCAACATTATGTGCCATAAACGACATTCCAAATACACAGTTTTACTCCGACTTAGCTTAAATCCTCTAGATTCCAACCGTTGTCTCCATTGCTCCAATTTGGCATTAGCCTCAGTTTTAGTTTCATCCACCAATACAACATTATCTGCAAAAACATACACCACGGTATCTCATCTTGGATTGGCCTTGTCACTTCATCTATAATCATTGCAAAAAGGAAATGGCTTAACGCCGACCCTTAATGCAATCCAATTGTTATAGGAAAATCCTTTGTCAATCCGAATACGTTTTTTCAACATTACCCATTAAAGTACATCTCTTGGCACTTTATCATAAGCCTTTTCTAGAACAAAAAAATCATATGGAGGTCCTTCCTCGCCCTATAAAACTCCATCATTTGTCTTAACAAATGAATTACTTCCATAGTGGATCTCCCAGGCATAAAACCAAATTAGTTTTCGGATATGCTAGTGCATGCTCTTAATCGATGTTCTATTACCCTTTCCCACAACTTCATAGTGTGGCCTATAAGCTTAATTCCTCAATAGTTAGAGAAATCTTGAGCATCTCCTTTGTTCATATAAACATGAACCAAGGTGCTCTTCCGTCAATCGTGTAGGATTGTCGAAGTTTTTCATACCTTGTTGAACAATTCCGTTAACCAAACATTACCAATCTTACCCAGACACCTCCACACCTCCACCGGTATACCATCAGGTCCAACCACTTTCTTAGGTTTCATCCTCTTCAACGCAACCTCCACCTCTAATCTTCTAACACTTCGTACAAACTCCACATTGATTTCCTCCTTACTCACAAACATATCCCTTATGACAGCCCCTAGGTTTCCATTAATCAATTTATCGAAATCATCTTTCCATCTATTTTTTATTTCCTCATCCCGAACCAAAACCTTGTGGTTCTTTTCTTTTACACACTCGACCCTGCCAATAGTCTTCCTCGCCTTCACCATCTTATAAATCTCTTTTTTCTCCCTCTTTGGAGTCTAGCCTTTCATAGACCTCCTGGTAATCCTTTTCTTTTGCTTGTCGCACAACTATCTTTTCCTTACCTTTAGCATCTTTATACGCTGCAAAG
The DNA here is from genome assembly GCA_951394345.1 of Salicornia ramosissima. Lineage (NCBI taxonomy): Eukaryota > Viridiplantae > Streptophyta > Magnoliopsida > Caryophyllales > Amaranthaceae > Salicornia > Salicornia ramosissima. The sequence goes on along the minus strand of OX596236.1, from coordinate 55,670,359 downwards.
GTTTCGTCGGTCCCACATATTCCCAAGGCTAGATAGCATCCCCTTTTGTATTTGATTGCAACTTTCTCTTCATTCCACCATGAAGTATCCCTATGCACCATAGTTCTCCCCCTTGATTCCTAAGACCTCTTTGGCCACTCTTAGGAAACAATTTTTCATTTTTGACCAAGGTGCATCTGGATCAACTTCTCTCTCCCAATTTGCCTCATTGATCACTTTCTCTGTGAAAACCTTAGCATTTGCATCATGGGATTTGCTTCCTCTTTCCACTTTCTTTCAAACGAATAGTCATCACCAAAAGCCTGTGTTGGGTAACCACTCTCTCATGGGATGACCTTGCAGCTTATGCAACTTTTTCTATATGTTCTCCTTGTGGTCAGGAAGTCTTTTTGGGTTGCATTTGCACCGCTGTGGAAAGTTACCAGTTTACCAATTGTGCTTCTTAAACTAAGTATTATCCTGAATTAAATCATAAGATTGGGCAAAATCCAGAATAGTCTCCCCGTGGGCGTCCTGCTGCCATACCCAAAACCTCCATGAACATTCTCAAAGCCATCAAAGTATTATATCTATACAAGCTGAACATTGCTATATAGGATTTATGTATTGAGAACTGTTATACAGCTTAAGAGCTGCATTTTCTATTCTCATGAAATCAGTTTATCATTAAGCTAGGTAATATATATTCATTTTTTTTAGGTTCCATGTATTTAGCGTTGGGCAGAGAACTATAGGATTTAACATTCAAATTGAAGTCAAGACTGGAACTGAAGTGTCGGTAAGTCACAAACATCATGAAATTCTTACATTACAAGAATGTGTTCTTATTATCTCCCTACTTATCATTTTCCCATTGCCTGCATGTTTGGATTCTTGGCTCACCTTTTAGGAAGTGATTGTTGGTCCTGAAAACCGGACAGCTGTGTCCGGGAACAACTTCCTCCGAGTAAATCTTATTGGAGACTTTGGTGGTTACACTAACATTCCATCATTCGAGGATTTCTACCTGGTGATACCAAGGCAGGTTGGTTTTGCTTAATGAAGGAAATACTAAAGTGAATTATTCTTTTTGCTTTGCTTTTTGGCCGCAGGGTGGGGGGGAACCCTGCACGGCTGCATCTCATGTGTAAGAGGTGAGGAGCTCTACCACTGAGCTCCCACTTGATCCTCTAAATTGACCGCTTCTTGACATCAATTTTTTTTTATTTAAATTTTTTTTTTCAATATTTGAAGCATGGTCCAGGCCAGCCTTCAGATCTAGGAAGGAATTTTTCGATGTACATGCTTCTTGAGAGAGTGAGATTCACAATGGATGGACTTGAATGCAACAAAATCGGAGTTGGCTATGAGGCTTTCAACGGTCAACCAGATTTCTGTACCTCCCCATACTGGAGCTGTTTGCACAACCAGCTTTGGAATTTCCATGAAGTTAGTACCTCAAACTGAAACTACTCAAGTTAAATCACGATGCTGGTTTTGTTATCTTAAATTCTTGTTCTTCATTCCTCAGCATTTTAGCTAAAGTGTATGCACAAATCTATTTAAACTATCTATGTCTTATATAAGTTGTGCTTGTTGGCGGATGTAAAAGTTTTCTGACTCTTGAAACTGCTTCCAGGCTGACCAGAACCGAATTGCTAGGAATCAACCACCTTTATATGGTGTCGTGGGAAGGTTTGACCGAATAAATGAGCACCCAGTTGAGTTACAATTTCTGAAATTCACATTTTGGAAGTTATGGTCTTTAACTGCTATTAACTGTAAAATGCATATAGGGTGCAGGGCCTCGTACATTCTCTTTTGGGATCTCTGAAGCTCTTAACTCTAATCTTCTGATTGAATTAGCGGCTGATGACATTGAATATGTTTATCAGAGGTTAGTGTGTGTGTGTTCATTTGTTCAAGCACTTGTATTTGTTTCTTTTTTTGGAATTCAAATGCAATATAACAAGCTAATACTGTAGATTGTCGAATATCTGAAAATGCTTCATTATGGAAACATTCTTAAATTTAAATTTTTGAATTGCGTTTTAGGAGCCCAGGAAAGATCTTAGGAGTTACTGTTCCTACATTTGAAGCACTCGCTCAGTTTGGAACTGCAGTGCTCAAAACAAAGAACATTGGTGAAGTGGAAGCATCATACAGCTTGACAGTATGCCTATATACAATACCCACAACTATTCCTATAAATTTCTCATATTGGAAAGTTTTGAGATTGATTGTTTCTTTTTACCTTATACAGTTTCAGTGCTCAAAAGGTGTGACTATGATGGAGGTAATTTGAATATCTCCTAGTGATTTACCCGAAATATCCAGTACTGTATTCTCAACAATATAAAGATATATTAGCACAAGCATATGATTGCAGGAACAATTCTACATCATGAAGCCTAAAGAGATTGTTACTCGGTCTTTCAAAATCTATCCAACAACAGATCAAGCTTCAAATTATGCATGTTCTGGTAGTGTTTTTGCTTTTTAGGCTTGTGTTGTGTTTTGGGCGTTCTGAATACAGTCAAAATTCACAAATCTGAATTTTAACAGTTTTTCCTGGATGCAGCAATTTTGAAAGATTCAGAATTCAATGAAGTCGATAGAGCTGGATGCCAGTTCACTACCACAGCCACAGTGCTCGACAATGGAACACAGGTTAAAATGCAATTATAGTTCCTGATATCTAGTTAGGCCCTGTTCTTTTGGACTTATTTTCAATTCATTTCAGTGCAAAAGAATGGGAGCTTACATGATTATGTGATAAGTTTATGCGTGATCAGTGATCACCTTACTGCAGGCCATAGTATGATCTATACCATTACCAGGCAAAAAATAAAAGTTTTACTGCTTTCTTATAACAAGTTTACTGATGTTGCAGAATACTATTGGTTAATATTATTGTGTATGTGGATTATAACAGAGGTGATATGATCATGCTACAGGGAAATCCCTTTCAACCACCAAAGTCAGGCACAACAGGCTTCTTTGAAAGTATCAAAAAAATATGGAACAAGTTATGGGATGCTTTATCAGACTTCGTCACAGGAAAGACTTGCAGGTATAGTTTAGAGGTTGTCCTGTAACATTCTGCTGATTTTATATGGATTCTTTTCCTGTGTTACAAAAGTCATAACCCAAATTGTAATAAAACTTATTAAATAAATTCAATATCAATGATTCGTACAGTAAATGAAAGCTTGACAATAAGTTCACATGCTAAATACTTCATTCTAAACATTTTAAAAGATTGCAAAGCTAGCAAGTGTTAGCTTTCTTGTACAATGGTTCTAATTACATTCATGTTTTGAGTAGAAGCAAGTGTTCTGGTTTTTTTGACTTCCGCTGCCACATTCAATATGTGTGCATGAGTTGGGTGATCATGTTCGGCCTATTCTTATCCATCATCCCTACAGGTAACCCAATTGTTTTTCTTAGCATTTGTTGACCATAATCAAACAACAGTCAAACTTAATTACAATACTTTTGTTGTCGCTTAGTTCTTGTGCTACTGTGGCTTTTACATCAAAAGGGTTTTTTTGATCCCCTCTATGACTGGTGGGAGGACAACTTCTGGGAAGGAGACCTGAGGCACAAAAATGCTGCAAGGAAGAGAGTTCCACTTGATCATCACCAAACTCGTCACAAGAAACACCGAGGGCACCATCATCATCGGCCTCATCATCATCGGCCTCACCATCATCACAACATTCACGAAGCAAAGCATAGGCACGGGAAGAATCATGATGAGCATGATCATCACCACGCAGCACATCATTTACATGATCATAATCAGTATCTGCATCAAATCCACAAGAATAAGCACATACATGGTAAGCATCGAAGTGCCTTGGAAAGTAAACATGCTGATGTCACTCGGCATCACAGGCATAGGAAACAGAAGAGAGCCACCAAAAGGACATCTGAATTTCAGATATATGACCAGGAAGATGTACATCAGCCTTTTAGGAATGAACATGTGATTGATGAAATAAAATTTGTATCAAAAGGGGAGTAGATGTTTTTGGGGATAGCAGAGATTCTGGTAGATGCTTTCAAAGTCGACAAAATCTATGTGAAGTTGTTTATTGTTCATTTAAGATACAAAGCGTATAATCTTCTGACTATGAGAGAATAATCAATTTGGAAATAAAAAAAAAAAAAGGTTGAATTGTTATTAGCAAAAGAAAGGGGAGAGATAGAGGTTTTACCATAACTTGCCTTACAATCCTACTCGCTCTTTGTATCCCATTCTTGATCTTCAAAGAGGTCTTCAGGAGGATCATAGACAGACATGCCAGGGAAAAGCTCCAAAAATTCATCTTTGATCTTCTCTCTCAATTCAGGGTATGGAATACGCCCTTTGAGAATTACCCGGAAAGTCGGTGACAGAGGGGGGTCAGGGGATTGCCTCATTTCATCATATATGTGCATTGCCTCATTTGGTATTCCATTGTCCAAAAAAGCCCTCATGATGTCACCAAAAGTGTGTTGATCGAATATGACTTCCTCACTTTTCAAGTCACCCCATACCTGCTTTGCTTCCTCTACTTTTTTGTTTCTTGCAAGCATCATGAGCATATCCCTATAAAAGAACATATCTAGGCGGTACCATATCTCTTTACGCACCACATGATACAACTGTAAGACAGAACCAGAAGTTCAACCAATATATATTATTAGCTCAACCAAGACCAAATGTAAATCACACATGGAGTGGAAGAAAAGATTCTAATCATAGTCCCTTTAAATGTTACAACCTGGATCATATTTAGTATCGAGATACTAAAGACTAAGCAGGAATCAAAAAACTGAGATTGGAAGAGTTTGGGGCGGGGGGGTGTTTTGGTATATTTTGCTCTAATGGAAAATATGCAATCCAATACATCCTAAGACTGCTTGTACCTACTCAAACCAATACAAAAAGGTCATTATCAACTAACCCAAACAACCTTAAAGTTAGTCTATTTACTTTTTTTTTTGGTAAGTTAGTCTATTTACTTTATTGATACTAATACAACATTATTCATAGTTTAATACTAAAACCTACATAAGAATGTTAGCTGGCTAATAAACATATTTGATATTTCAATGTTTCACAGCATATATTTCATAATAGCAACGGGTGCATAGTCAAAGACAAGCGACCTCACCTTTCCCTATTTGATAGTTTAATACAGCATATATTTCATAATAGCATAGTCTCCTTTGCTGCTTCTACCTAGTTGTCTCAGTCTTCTTAAGCCCTGTTCTATAGGACTTAATTGCTTAAATTTCAGTTCAGTGCCGCTCCTGATAAATCTAGGTACTAGATCAGCACAGTTCAGATTAATTTAGTTCAAAAGAACAAGGCCTTAATGTAGCTATTTAACTTCAATGTGAGAAAGATAAGAGTTTCAAATTGAGCCCTCAGAATTTCCAGTCCAACACTAACTGTGGGGTGGTTTCATGGATTTGAGTGCTCCAGATAATGACATTCAAATAAAGCCATTAATTCACTCTGAAGGATGAAAGATGATGAAGTGAGCAGCATTTGGCCACAAATGACCAACAAACCAAAAATGAATTAGTCAATTAGACATAGACGGTGAAAGCAAAGAAAGTAAACCTAAAAGGCAAAAACATGTTTTAGCCAATGATGTCTTTACACTGAAGACAAATATGGAGCACAGCAGGAAATAACCTACCTATTTACCGGAAATTCCCACTAATATTGGCCTAGTTTGAGAAAGTAAGCTGCCCAACTGCCCAAGTATCATATCCTATTCGTGCCAGAAACTGGTATTTCAAACAAGCAGTAGCCATTCTGTCACTGCAAATATAGCATGGAACAAAGACTTACTTGCAATCATTGAGAAGGCATTAAGAACCAAGCTTTGGAATTTCAGAATGGAACTTGTGAAGGTTTGCTAGAAATTCATTGCATGGGATGTCATCTTCTTTTGGAGCATCTTGAGAGAATGTTGGCAAAAGACTCACCATATCTTTGTCACCAAAATGGTAGAGAGATGCCACGACAGTATTTCGCAACTCTGAGTTGAGCACAATTTTTGCAGCTGCCATTTGGTGAATCAGGTTAACAACCTCGTCCTTATCACCCTTTAAACTATGCCCCAATAGCAATTTCTCATAAACAAAACTACTAGGAGTGAAGCCTTTAGCAACCATCCTTTCAAAAAGTTGTTTGGCCTCATCCATTAGTACAGCATCACAGAATATCCCAATCAACGTTGCAAACAACGTAGCATCGGGAACCAAACCCCTCTGAAGCATATTGGTGAGTAGTGACTTGCCATATTGAATATCACCCGATTTAAGGACCCCCTGAATCATAACAACAAAGGAAAAATTGTCTGGTTCGCAGCTTGTTTCCATCATATATTCAAATAACCTCTTTGCCTGATCCAAACTACCTTCTCTACACAGTGTTGCCATCAATGTATTATAGTCCAATACTCCGGGACTAAGACCAAATGCCTCTAATTTCAGGAAAAGACCTTTTGCAATGTTAACCATTTGCAACTTGCAAAAACCATGGATTAAACTGCTATAGGTTTGCGTATCAGGAACAATCCCAGCATGGAGCATGTTTTTCCACAGCTCGAGACATTTAAAAACATCTCCAATCTTCATATATCCCCGAATCAATGTGCTATAAGTGACCTCGCCCCCACAAATGCCTGCTTCAATCATCTTATGGTGAAATGCTAGAGCCTTATCAAGGCAACCTTCCTTACAAAGTCCTATGATCATTGTATTGTATGCTATAGCATCTGGCTGGACATAAGCCTTATCTTCAAACACTGAATTGAATATCGTTACAGCATCATTAACTTTCCCAATTTCAAGGAGACCTTTAAGCAATGTAGTGTATGTCAACAAGTTAGGCCTCTTCCCCTTATCCATCATCATTTCCAACATTTCCAAAGCCTTGCTAACCAAACCATCTTTACAAAGAGCATTAATCACAGAATTATATGTTAAAACAGGTGGCTCTTCGCCCTTCTCTATCATCAAATTCAACATGGCAATAGCTTTTGTAGTCTTCTGATTTTTGCATAGCCCGTCAATTATACCTACATAGGCAGTTACATCGAGAAGAATCCCCTTTTCTGTCATACCTTTTGTCATTGCTGCAACTTCTTCCCATCGGCCTAGTGTGGAAAGATGCTGCATCAAACTTGAATAAGTAATCACATTAGGCATCACTCCTTGAGCCAACATTTCATGAAAGAGCTCCATAGCTCTATCACCATTTCCGCTGCAACAAAAACCTTTGATGAGGGCACTATAAGCAACGACATCCACATCAAAACCCAGTTCCTTCATCTCTGCCATTAATCTCATTGCATCTTCCATCTTACCAGTTTTACACAAGCCATCTAAAATAGCAGTATATGATCTTAGGTTAGGAAAGCAACCAGCTTTCTTCATTTGATCTACTAATTCCAATGCCTCCGCCACCTTATTCGCCTTACATAATGCATTGCATACTGTGTTATAACTAATAATATTAGGGTGTACAGAGTTCCTGGTCATTTCTTGCAAGACTTGCATTGCTCTATCAAACTCCCCTTCTCGACACAGACCCTTCAACACAAGATTCATAGGATACACATTGAGCTCAAAACCTCGCTTCCAGATCTGCCCAACAGCCCCTAAGGCATATGTGGGCTCAGGTGAATTTATAAAATACTCAATCAAAGCAGACAATGAATAGAATAAGGGTCTAATTCCAATATTGGTCATTTTCTTATATACTTCAAATGCCAATTCATGCTCCCCTGAAGCCCTGAGCTGATTAACAAGAAAATTACATGTAAGTGCAGTAGGGATTGTCCCTGAATTAATGGCACTGCTAAACAAGGAAGCTGCCTGCTTAAAAGAACCTTCGTTTTTACATAATGATACTATTTGGGCATCTATACCCTTATTGTTAACAGCTGAGAGAGATGTAAATGAATGGGAGAGGTTGAATTGGGCATAATAACGAGAATATGAACGAATGTTGATGAAAAGTAGTCTTTGGGGCATTTCAACAAACAGTTGGTGTGCATCAATATATGTGTTATTTAGAAAGGAGCTATAATGGGATAATTGTAACGAACTAGATGGGAAACAAAACAAAAAAAAAAAAAAAAAAACAGGTTCGTACCTTCTCACCGGAAACCTAATCTAGCAATCTCTAGAGTCTAGACAACGACATTTGCAGTTAGCTAAAAGTAAAAAGCTAATGTTGATTGATGATTCGTTCGAGGGTTTTGTTTACACCGTTATGTCCTATGTTTAAGAATTGCGAGGATTTTATACCTGCCTTCTCACCGGAATAGCAATCTCTAGACTACCACATTTGTAGTTAAGCTAAAAGTGAAAAGATAAGGGTGTTTTTTTAAAAAAAATTCACCTAGTCTACCCACTGGGTTGACTATGCACAAATAATAAAAAGTTATTGAGGGCATTGATAATAGAGTTTCGATCAATGTAAATAATATTATTTTATTGCTTTATTAGTAGTGGGTTGTCAACCCAATGGGTATGTGTAGCAATGTTCGTGTTTTTTCTTAAACTCATTTAATATGATTTGATTAATTCTGATTTGATTTGATTGAAACTTATTAGATCTGATCTAATTTGATTAAAACTTATTAGATCTGATCTGATCTAATAAATTATTGGACCTGATCTGATCTGATTGTAACTCATTAAACCTGATCTGGTTATAATTTATCAGATCTGTCATGACCTGATTATAACTTATTAAATGTGACTTTACTTGATTATAACTTATTAGATTTTACTTGATCTGATTATAACTTATTAAACCTGACCTGATTATAATTAGGTTAGCTCGTGCATTGCAAGATTTAAGTCATTTTATTTCCCGTAATAATCTATTGTGTGGGAAAAAACATGTTCTTATAATTCGATTAATTTTCCAACGAAACATTTATTCAGTTTTGAAACTTGTGTGAAGATTTAAAAAAATAAAAGAAATAATGATTGTCATAATTTGTTTGGGAGTGAAAAATTTGTGAGAGGATATATATATATATATATATATATATAAAATCAAATTAAAAAAATAAAAACTGATGCCATAATTTGTTTTGGAGGGTAAAAAAATCATTAGGGTTTGAAATGTGTCAATTGATGATGTGAGTATGATTCTTTAAAGTGGCTAGTTTAGTCCGGCTTGGCTTGTTTTATTAATAGTTGTAGATAGATTTTAAAATTTATTTTATTTTGGAAATTTTTTTATGGACGACATGAATGCTTGTCTATTGTGGAGTCAATTAGCAAAAAATATATACTTCCTCCATTTCGAAAAAAACGCAAAAATTTCTATTTTGGATGTTTCAAAATAAATACAACAATTTTAATTTTCCATTTTTGTAAGTTTTTTCTTCCTATCTCTCACATCATCACATACCCCACTTTCTCTCTTTATCCCTTTTACCCTCACAACAAAAATTTGTCTAGGAGTCCGTGTCACCCTAATTGTTGCGTTTTTTTCAAAACGAAGGAAGTATTAGTTTCCTTAAAAGCCTAGGAATTTCGTATTTCCTTAGGAAAGTGTTGGATTAATAGGAGAAGATCAATGTGTTAACTTAGGAAGATTATGACCAGTATGACATATATAATCAGATTACCGGTTATATTTTCTAAAACAATTTTTAATGGACAATTTTGGACACTCTGTTGAAGTGTTCTCTAGATGTACATAAATGAGCAATCTCCTAGCAGCTCTTTCATATGTTTTTTATGGAATTGATAACTGATAAGTTACTATTTTTTGTTTCCATACTAAAATTTTATGTAGCTACCTTGATACCTTATCTTAAAGCTAACTAAGGCTTAAACCTTAAAGATCGAGAAATTGTTGTGTACTTTGCCAACTCCAATTAGAAATTTAGAATAGGTTCTCTTTAACATGACTTGTAATAATAAAACACTAGCCTTGTATGCATGCTCTGCTTGCGATGATATATTAAATGTATCTTTTAATTTATCTAAACAAACAAAAAAAATGAAGTATTTTTGTTCGAAAAATTAAAATATTTGTCAAATGCACTCATCCACAAAATCATAAATAAACTTTTTCCTTTCATCCGCCCACCGCACAACAGTGAAAAAAAAGTGTAAATTTGCTAAAGGAAAACAAGTAGTAATGAAAGGAAGATATAGGATGATATCTATAGGTGAGAAATTTGGAATAAGTAAATATGCATATATGATAGTGTTAAACTGTATGGACAATGGTTCTAATTACACTCATCTTTTGAGTAGAACCAAGTGTTCTGGTTTTTTTAACTTCCTCTGCCACATTCAATATGTGTGCATGAGATGGGTGATCACGTTCTGCCTATTCTTGACCATCATCCTTACAGGTAACCCAATTGCTTTTCTTAGCATTTGTGGATCATAATCTAAAAATCAAACTTAATTACAATACTTCTGTAGCCACTTGGTTCTTGTGCTACTGTGGCTTTTACATCAAAAGGAGTTTTTTGATCCCCTCTATGACTGGTGGGAGCCGGGAGGACAACTGCTGGGAAGGATACCTGAGGCACAAAAACGCTGCAAGGAAGAGAGTTCCACTTTATCATCACCAAACCCGTCACAAGAAACACCGAGGGCACCATCATCATCGGCCTCACCATCATCACAACGTACACGAAGCAAAGCATAGGCACAGGAAGGAATCATGATGAGCATGATCACCACCAAGCAGCACATCAATTACATGATCATAATCAGTATCTGCATCAAATCCACAAAAATAAGCACAAACATGGTAAGCATTAGGGATGATCATGTGATTGATGAAATAAAATTTGTATCAAAAGGGGAGTAGATGTTTTTGGGGATAGCAGAGATTCGGATGAGTGCTTCCAAATGCATTGTAAATGTCTTTATTGTGTTGTCAACTTACAAGGGTCGAAAAATCTATGTGAAGTTGTTTATTGTTCATTTAAGATATAAAGCGTATAATCTTCTGAATACGAAAGAATAAATCAATTTGGAAAAAGAAAAAAAAAAAGGTTCAATTGTTATTGGCAAAAGAAAGGGGAGAGATAGAGGTCTTACCATTTTCTTACAATCCTACTCGCTCTCTGTATCCCATTCTTGATCTTCAAAGAGGTCTTCAGGAGGATCATAGACAGACATGCCAGGGAAAAGCTCCAAAAAGTCATCTTTGATCTTCTCTCTCAATTCAGGGTATGGAATAAGCCCTTTGAGAATTACCCGGAAAGGCAATGACAGAGGGGGGTCAGGGGATTGCCTCATTTCATCATATATGTGCATTGCCTCATTTGGTAGTCCATTGTCCAAAAAAGCCCTCATGATGTCACCAAAAGTATGCTGATCAAATAGGACTTCCTCATTCTTTAAGTCCCCCCATACCTGCTTTGCTTCCTCTACTTTTTTGTTTCTTGCAAGCATCATGAGCATGTCCCTATAAAAGAACATATCTGGGCGGTACCATATCTCTTTACGCACCACATGATACAACTGTAAAGAGAACCAGAAGTTCAACCGATTAACCATATGGATACTTCATCATTCTGAACAAGTTTGAATTATCACTTTTTTAAACATGCAACAATACTACAAACACAAGTTCCCGTTCCACATAGGCATCAGAATAAGAATGAATATGGCTCTATGGAGTGAAGAAGTCCAGGACTCCAGGAATCATTAGAAACATCAATGAAAGTATGTGAAGGCCATAAGGGGTAATTGAATCAACCGTCCTTCAACATCTCCATTTCAACTGGAAAAAAAAATTATCCCTACAATAAATCCCCCATATATTATCAGCTCAACAAAGACCAAATCTAAATCACACATGGAGTGGAAGAAAAGTAGAAGAAAAGACATTCTAATCGTAGTCCATTTAGATGTTACAACCTAAACCTGTACCATATTTAGTATTGAGATACTAAAGACTATGCAGAAATCAAAAGACTTTGAGATTGTTGGCACGAGGGAGCTAAAAGAATAAGCACGACAACTGAGGAAATTTGGGAAAAGGGACAGTTTAGAGGAGGGGGAAAAACCTTTTTTTGTATATTCTGTTCTAATGGAAAATATGCAATCCAATAGTACATCCAAAGACTGTTTGTACCAACTCAAAAAAATACAAAGGTCATTATCAAATCACCCAAACACCTAACATTATTCATAGTTTAATACTAAAGCCTACATAAGAATGTTAGCTGGGTAATAAACATATTTGATATTTCAATGTTTCATAGCATATATTCCATAATAGCAACGGGTGCTAACATTAAACCACAACCCCTCCATGAAGAACATTTAGGGTCCAGCTTCTTCTACAGAACTCTGCGAAAAAGTGTAAAACCACTTTAATGCAGCCAACAATGCAACATTTAATGCCTAATCTACAATTCTACATCCAAAAAAAAAAAAAAAAAAACAATAGGCCAAATTGACTAAACTACTTCTACTTCCATCAAGAACATAACCCACATTGTACTCAAAGCCATCCAAGTATCCAACCCTTTCTTGTGGAACAAAGAAAATTTTTCCAATTTCCATAGCCAGAGACGATCAGACAAGACACAAAATCTGACCTTAAAATGGATGAACCTACTCAGAACCATCAAAGTATCAAACTCCAGGCTACATTGCTAATTCCACTACTTCAGTAAAATATTTGGACCAACTTATTCAAATAAAGAGGATTTAATAGGTGGTAGCTTTACAACATCTACATCTCAATTCTAAAATCGGTTTCAACAGTTAATCAGTTATCCATCCACATAACCTAAATTTGTTTCACATCTTCACCTAAAAAACCAAACAGGAAAGGAATGTTAAACCAAGCCCCATGAAATGAAATGTTAACCATGTTCAAAATCTACAGACTTATGTTTGCTGATCAGAACCGATACTGCAATACAAACAAACAAACAAAAAAAATTGGAAAACTGTCCTTAGCAAACTACATCTATCTTCCTATACAGAACTGATTGTTTTGTGCTGATCCTCTAGCCTTTCACTCCTTTTTCTCACAAGCAAATGCTAAATAAATTACGCTGATTAAACCCATTCTCATAGTGCAGAATTAATTTTTACAGATGAAAAATATTAAATTTGTTGTTTGGCTGAAACTAATGTCTACAAGTTGAAGTAGATAAAAAATTATTAACAAAAAAAAAAACATAAATTACTAGAATTTTCAAAAATTAACGCCGAAAAGGAGGGTTGCAGCTAGAAATTACTTTCATGGCGAGAAAGACTTGATTTTGACGCTGAAACTCAGCAAGAACAGAAACGAGATCAGATTTAAGAAGACGAGAAACATGGGATTGAATACAGCGTTGAAGACGAACAGGGTTTGATTGAAGACGCTTCAATTCTTTGGCAACAATCAATCCTTCTTTCCCCATTTCTTTCTTTCTCCTCCATATTGATATACTATTAGGGTTTCTCCACACTCCTGATGCAGCTGAACTTGTGCTAATTTTCTGAATCAACCGTTGAAAGACAACAAAATTTTGGTTGCCGAAATTAGGGTTTAGGGTTTTAGGAAAAAGAAGAGAACTTGTTTCTGGGGTTATTGCTGAAGTTGATATTGGAATTGAACTGGCTCGGCGAAATATCTGTAAAGCACGAGTGTAACAAACCATGGATAATTGATTAATCACACCTCTTGACTTCAGTCTCCTCCACAACAGAGTTTAAGCTTTGTTGTAAACTCATTAATGGTGGCAAGGCAATTGGTGATTTTGTTTGAAATCTATTTCTGTTGAAAATTTAAATTTCTAGGACCATTAAATCGAAAATGTATACCCCGTTTATTGGAGCGTAAAATGTTTCCCTTAAAAATAGTTTTCACATTGTACATCTTATACTTTGGGGTCCGTTTATTAAAGCGAAAAATGTTTTACATCCTATTGGAAACATTTTCCTCCAAATTTGAGAGTAAAACTTGTTTTCCGTGCAAGTAAACATTGGAAAATTTATACCAAAATAAACGGACCATGGGTGAAAAAATGAAATGTAAAATTCTAAATGAAAACTCATTTTACATCATAGTTGAAACATTTCCCCCCAAATTTGGGAGTAAAACGTATTTTCTATGCAAGTAAACATTGGAAAACTTCTATGAAAATGAGTTTTCCAATGTAAAATGTTTTTCATCGAAAAACGTTTTACACCAAAGTAAACGGACCTGTAATTATGTTTGGATTACAAAAGTAACTAACAAAATTGAGCGGGTGAAGTACTCACTCGGTCTCAATTTAGTTGTTACATTTTTTACTTGTAACGCTGTTCATATGTTATTTTTAAGTCATGATGAATCTAGTTTAAGTCATCCCAAACTCCAACATGTAATTTTCAAATATATAATTTTTATATGCCAAATTAAATGATACATTTTGACTTTTGACACTGTACCTTTTGTAACTTTGACTCCCTTTCATTCTATACATAATACATATAAGTAAAAATATAGTCATCTGTGATCTCGTTTGATTCATTCTATAGTCATGTGAAAAAGTAAATGTAGCATTTATTTTGGAATGGATGGAGTATTTTTTATTATGTGTGGTTCAAGATATATATTTGTTTAACTAGTGTAATGGTCAAGCGATTGCTCGTTTTTTAATTTAATCTCTATTATACAAGCCAAGGGGGGAGCCATGGTGTCCCCCTTCGAAAAGTCCATATTACCCCTCAAAAATTTCTAAAATCTCAATTTGCATCACTCCTAATTATTAAGGAAATTTATTACAATTTTTGTACTTTTTAAATTGAAAATAATACGAAATATAAAATTCAAAAAAATAAAACAAAAATACCAAAATTCATATTTTTAAATTCTCTATAAATAAGACATCCATATTGATATATTTCATGAAATAAAAATTTTGCATTTTGCATTTTGGTTATCGTAAAAATTTGGTAGCCAATAGAATATGGCAAAATAAATTAAACATTTTCTTTTGTTCATTGTTGTGGGATGACCGAATGAGAAGGAAAAAGCTAAGGTTTGTTTCTGATTATATGAATGAGTGTGAATTTGACAGATTTTTCAATTTTTCGAATAATTAACCTTTATTTTATTTTGTTTAGACAAATTAATATATGTATTTAAAATATCATCGCACGCAAAGCGTGCATAGAAGGCTAGTCAATATATATAGCGAAGCATCAATTAGTAAAAAATTAACTATTGAATAAAATTCTGTGTCATTAAGTAGCTAATTAATTGCGTTTTTTGGTCATTTATATAATGTAATTACATCATTAAACGGTCATGTACATAAGTGAAAATGATCATTTTTTTGAACAACTGTTTTATTAAGAGGCTAAGTAAATAAGTAAAATCTATAGAACAAAAAAAAAGTTTTTTGGAGAAAATTCAAAAATACTTGTACTATTTATTTAAAGAGAAAAAAAGATGAAGAGATAAATTTTGCAAATGATATTAATTATTATTTGGAGGATTTCTAGGGTATTAAATGCAAATTTTTAATTTCAAAAAATGTTTACTTTTTATCTCTATTATATAAGCCAAGGGGGAGCCATGGTGTCCCCCTTCTAAAAGTCTATCTTACCCCTCAAAGTATTCTAAAATCTTAATTTTTATCACTCCTAATTATTAAGGAAATTTATTACAATTTTGGGACTTTTTAAAATGAAAATAGTACAAAATATAAATTTCGAAAAAATAAAACAAATACCAAAATTCATATTTATAAATTCTCTATAAATAGACATCCATATTGATATAGTTCATCAAATAAAAAATTTAGATTTTGATTATCGTAAAAATTTGGTAGCCAATAAAATATGGTAAATAAAACTTTTCTTTTGTTCATTGTTGTGGGATGACCGAATAAAAGGGGAAAATTTTGTTTTTGATTATGTGAATGAGTGTGAATTTAACAGATTTTTCAATTTTAACCTTTATTTTTTTGTTTGTTTCGACAGATTAATATAGTAAAATACTGCAATCGCACGCAAAACGTGTATAAAAGGCTAGTAAAGAAAAAGCTAAGGGGTCATTCGGTATTGTTTTTTGTTTCGAGTTTCATTTTTTTAAAACTAAAAACAATAAATAGGAAACCAGAAAAAGTGGTTTGCACTTTTTAGTTGTAGGTTTTCATTTTCAACTTGTTTCTAATAAGTTTGACCAATTTTGAAATCATTATAAGACATATATTATATAGTTTTGAAAAACAAAAAACAGAAAACCACATTGATACCGAACGAGCCCTAAGTGTTAAATGTTGGTTTGGAAGGGAAAATGGTAAAATTAATTAGGAGGGATTTTAATGGCTTGTGTTTTAGTAGTATAAAATAAAAAGATTTAAAGTTGTGTTTCGTGATATGTGAAAAATTGAATGTAGCAACTAAATTGACACGGAGAGAGCAATTGTAATTAGTTCCGAAAAAAATAACCCTAGAGCAGTCAACAAGTACTAAATTAAATTGAATTTCTGAACTAAAATAAATTGAATCATCTACATACTACTAAAGTATTAACCACAAAAGCCAATGTGTCAGTCTCTCATTTGTTAAATTTATAATTTTTTCTTATGTATAATTAGAGATATTAATATTTAAAGTTATGCATTGGAATATGTGGAAAAACAAATTGAGCAATTAAATGTGGACAAAGAGGGAATAGCTCGTTACTGCTCACGTTCATATCAAATTTATATCTATCTATGACAAAGGTTTTTTTTAAGAACAGGGAAAGTTAATTCATTAATTGAAAGTCATCCCACATCTGCAATAAAAATCGGTAACAAACAAATACATATAAAAATGAATCAAATTAAAATCAACTTTGACAAAAAATAGATCGCTATAAAAGATATATTCTAGTACAATCTCTCCTCTTTTCACATCTTTGCTTCTCCATATAGCTTGCGCGAGGGGTTCTATCGATCTGCAATGATTTTGAAGTATATCATGATGATTTGGATTTTTTTGAATTAGTGGAAGTTCAAAAATCTGTTGCGATCCCGCACAAATCTCCGTCAACAAATTAATTTCTAGAGAAAAAAGCACACATAGCCAAAAAAAGATCTCACAGAGGAGAATGAGATATCCGATATAAGGGAATAATAGGTCTCATGAAGGAAATAATAGATCTCATGAAGAGAATAAATATTTAACTTTTGGATTAATGATTTTAAAGTAAAAATAATGCTTTATCACTTTTGGATAAAAATTAAAATAATTTAGTTTATAATTATATTTGACTTTTTAGATAAAAATAAACATTTGTATTTTGTTTTAATGTAACATTAATTCATTTTTAATTTTTGGATTTCTATAAATTAATTTTGGATTTTTAATTTAAATTATCAAAATCTAAAATTAGTTTAGTTGAATCCGAAAATATTAAAAATGAATTAATATTACCAAAAAAATAATTTAAATTTATATTATTATTTACAATAAAAGTCAAATCTAATTATCAAAATCAATTTAATTAACATAAAAAATCAACGGTCTAGATTATTTTGACTTTGATAGTCGTTTTTTCGATAACCATAGAAGAATTTTCATATCATTAGAGGTGGAAATTGAGTCGGGTTGCCGGGTTGGGTTCGTGTCAACCTGTTTACATAAATGGGTTAAATCCTTTGACCCTAACCCGACCCGTTTAATTCGTATCGGGTTGACCCACTTATTTAAATGAGTCAAATCCCTCAACCCAAACACGTTAATAACTGGTCAATTTCGTGTTGGGTTAGCGGGCCGTATCAATTTTTTCCACCTCTAGTTATCATTATCATTATTATTACTTAAATAATATAATAGAAAGTAATTAGTAAAATTATTGAGAAAACGTGAACTGAACTGAATTTAAGCTGAAGTAAACAAGCCCTTATTGTAAACAATAAAAGCAAAAGAAAAAAAATTATAGAAGAGAGAAAGGGGCATGTATTTACATCATCTTTTATCTAAATCCTGTAAAAAAACAAGGAAAAAACATAAAAACTCAAAGCCGACCTATTAATGGTAAAATGACTCCTAAGAGCACGGTTAGCCCAGAGAAAACCATACAAAATAAGGGGGGAAACATAAAATAAATTAAATTATCAGTAATTAAACTAAAATATTCCAAATGATATTGTAACTTTGATACAATTTTCTTAATTTTTAATTTAAAGTTAATAACATTTACTTTTCATACACATATCTTATATTTTTCTAATCAACGTATTTGTACTTGTATGGCTGTATCCATTTTCATATTGTTATACATGTAAGTTAGGTGGTAGGATTCACATGTTCCTATGAATTTGTTTTGTTCCTATTATATTGGCTCTGTTTTTTGAACTAAATCGAACTAAATTCTATACTTAGTGCAAGTTCTTTCACATGAAATCGATCTGAACAATTAAACTAGGTCATGTTGTTTTAAAGCGGATTAATCTAAAATGGATTGAATTGAATCTATCTCAAATAAAATCCAAACAACAAAGCCTATGTCATAGGGTTCAAATTGAATTGAATTATATTCGGTGTAAACTGAATT
The DNA here is from genome assembly GCA_951394345.1 of Salicornia ramosissima. Taxonomy (NCBI): domain Eukaryota; kingdom Viridiplantae; phylum Streptophyta; class Magnoliopsida; order Caryophyllales; family Amaranthaceae; genus Salicornia; species Salicornia ramosissima. Next base: position 55,651,833 of record OX596236.1, on the reverse strand, counting down.
TGTTTAAAATTGAGTAAAAAAAAATAATGTTTTGTTTGATTCACCTGAAATTTGCTTATCTGATCTGATCAAAAGTTATTGTCTAATTTGACTTAATTTTGACCCCGTATATATGTTAATATATAAGGAAAATATATATTAATTGGATCTTAATTTATTTGTATTAATGATTACCTTTTTAATATGTAATTTTAATAAAAAAAAAATACTACGAAATTAAAGATATTTAAAACTTAAAAATATCAAATTAAATTATCTAATCTAAACTTAACTTAATTTTTCTAATGTGAAGATGTTAAAATAATAGCTACTCCATTAAGCAAAGCATATATAATAAGCTAAAAAATTAGTTCAATAAGAACATATAAATCCCTACCTTAGGGCATTAGTAATAAGAGGTTTATAGAAAGGTTTGTTTTTACATTTTTTGAGGTTTGTCCACAAACCTCTTGTTGTTGAGCAAAGTTACAATAGAATAGGTTTGTCAAAGTTACTAAAGAGTAACCTCTTAGTACTAGCTCAATAAATTCTTTTTTTTTTTGTGAGAGAGCTGGTTTTTTTTTTTGGGGGAATAATTGGTCCCGTGAACAAACCTTTGGTGAGGTTTGTCTATTATTGATGAAAAATTTATTTAGGTAGAAGTTTATACAATAATGACGTGGCACATGAATAAACCTCATGTAGGTTTGTTCAATTACCAATGCCCTTAGGTTCGTGTCTAACTTCAAGTGTAACGACCCGATTCGCTTAAATCGGCGCGGAAGAAACCGACGAGTCGAATTGTTATAAACTACAACTCAAATTACCTAAGAATTAAAAACTAATTCCTCAATTATTATTATTAAACGATAAGAGTACAAATACCCACAAGTTTGTACATAACTAGTCCAAAAGTCAAACTAGAAATACTAAAATACGAGTAACTCCAACCACACGTCAGAGTCTAAAAATAACGTATGAAAGTCCATACAATAGTCTAATACTATCTAAAAATATCAGTAATAGAAAATACAACCAACAATAGCAATAAACGTCGCTCGCCCAACCCAAAGCTAAGCAAGAGTATCATCATCAGAAATACCTGAAAAATATACAACAGTCCACCATCAGTGGCGAGTAACATAACTGACTCACCCCAATGGGAATACACATGCACATAGCATAAATCAAATAACAACATCAAATCAATAATCTAGAGTACAAGATCAACCCAAACGTGAACTCGACTCAAACCAACCTAATCAACTATCTTTGGCGCAATCATTCATATTCTAGACCGGACTGTGCTCGTACGAACGCATCTTACGCATTCGAACTTTCTACTATGCTCGGATTTGAGAATCTTACTCCCAAACCCCATGAAACCAATCTTACTGGAAATCCATGTCCCGTGAAACCAATCTTACTAGAAATTCACAAAGATCACATAGTATGACTCCAACTATCCCAATACCGCGGATGGAACAGGGGCAACGTCTTAACCCAAATACAATGAATCTTACTCAAAGTATCGGGCGTCTAAAAATGAAATCAAGCTAATCTTTAATTAAATCTTTTAATCATATTAATCATATTATTCGTTTAATTATCTCAACTTAACTAAATTATAATCAAGAATTGCCTCAATGCCTTGATTCTTGAAGATAACTAGTTAAAATATCGAAGTTATTCTCAAGAATTGCCTCTAGCCTTAATCTTGAGTCTAACCGATCATAATCCAACATTCAATAATCATTCTTTAATCATATTAGACACTTTCTTTAACTTCCTTTATCATTTAAACCATTTTCTTTAACTTTCAAGATTCAACCAAGAACTCATAAAGACTCATCAAGAACTCATAAAGAACTCATAAAGAACTCATTCAAGATTCAAGATCTTCAATCAAGAACTCAATCAAGATTCAAGAACTCAATCAAGAACTCATCCAAACCCAAATCATCACACGCATAACCACATGAATCACACGAAAATCCCACTTCAACTTATCCAAAATTCATCAAACTTTAACATAATTATCATGATCATATTACAACCTATATTCAATCATAAAATCATGAAAAATCATCATCAAAACACACCAAAATCAGATTACAAAATCATACATAAAATCATGGATATTCATCAACAATCAACCCAAACATGCATTTAATTCATACTATAAACATAGTATACCAAAAAGGTTGAGAAAGTATGTTACCTTATTGAAGATAACACACACAAAATCAATACAAAAAGCTGCCCGGAAAGTCGAGCCACACGACCACACAAACCCGGCACGGCCACGACAACACCACGCACGAACACGGCTCTGCCACAGCAACCACCACGCACGGCCGCTGCTGCACGGCTGTTATGCACGGCCACCACCACGGACCACCTTGATCAAAACGGTCCACCACACGAACCCACTCGAACCACACGGCCCCCACACGAACACGATCAAACCAAACCCGAACCAACGATCTTGATTGAAACAATTGGGTTTAGATTGTGTTTAGGATACTTAAAGATCAATAGGATATGAATCTTTAAGTTTTGGGTTAAGAAATTGATGAACACTTTGATGGGACCAAAGTGCCAAAAATGGCGTGAGGCAAGAGAGCAAATGAGAGGGAGTTGTGTTTGATTATGATGGCAAATGCAATTGATGGCAAAAATGAGCAAAAGCCTTACTAACTCCTCTATATATAGAGTTAGTTAAGGTGTGAACACAAGGCAAGTGGCAAGCCTTGCCATGCCACTTAAGAAAACCGGCCAAGGAGGAGAATGGGCCTAAAAACGGGCCTTCGTGATCAATTGGGCTAATTTACGTAAACTACATGATCAATCATGTATAAATCGATTTAGCCCAAAATATTAAATAATTAATTAGAAAATTAAATAATAAAAATTCTAATTAATTAAATAATAAATAACATAAATAATAAAAACTGCAATTAAAATATTTCGAATTAAATCGAAATTATTCACATAAAATAAAATAAATAGTTCAAAAATAAATTTGAACTATACATAAACACACATAATTACACATAAATTATCGGCAAAAATACCAATAAAATCTGGGTCATTACATCAAGAATTTGTGGCACCTACACCCTTCAAAATTTCAGGTACCCGTGAAGGTAACGCATGGAATTTTGGCCCCTACGCCAATTATTAATTTATTATTATACTGCGTATTTTCATTATTTTAGATTATTACGAGTAGTAAGTTTTAAAAGAGCCAGCTTTGATTTGTTTAATTTAATGAAATTAAAAACTTTACACCAAGTACAATCTTGTCTAGCTTGTTTTTTTTTTTTTTTCCTTCATATAATATTAATTTAATCCTTCTTTTGTATTTTTCCTCAGGCAGTAGAGCTGTTGCAGTGGATGTAAACAGCAAGCTGGAAGTTGGAGCCTTTTATTGAAATTTGTATCTGTGTGTTTTAGATTTTCATGTTAGTTTAATCCTGTTTATTTTTTGATATGAAAATAAGTGCTAAAACATTGGAAATATATACACCCTTGATCAGTTGATCCGTCACATATTATTGACAACAATTGAATATTTTATCTCTCGTAAAATCAAATGTTGCTAATAACAAGTGCGGAGAGAGTAATATATTTAATCAAGAGGTTATGAGTTTGATTTCCACCAACGACCAACCCCTTTCTTCATATACAATGTCAGCTAGGTATGTATTTCTGTGTAGGAGTCTTGTATTGAGAGCGGAATCTTGTTCTTTTGGACTGAATTCATCTAAATTGATTTGAATTAAGTTAAATTCTAGACTATAAACTGAATGAAGTGAATTTGTCTATATTAAACTGAAATTTCAAAAATCAAGTCTAAAAGAACATGACTTGCTCTGGTTTACTTTACCTTGTAAGTATAAAAATAGTGAGGATGTGGGCTTGTTTGAAGATCGAATTCTGGCGCAATGGCACGGAAAATCACCTTGCATTATTGAGAATAAGGATTCGATTCTTATCAACAACAAATCATCTCCCTAACTTTGGACAATGCCAACCAGATATTCTCAAGATATTAACTCCGTGATTGGGGCTGACCGGACTTTATCATGTAAAAAAAAAATGTGGGGTTTGTGTAGTGGCACACCTAGTCGAATTTTTAACTCACAACATGAGTTTTATTTCGAGTCTTGCTGTATGCATAATCCTACCATTTTCAATTCTCATGCATATTCTCAGATGCGTTTGACACACAAACATAATAATATTAATGACTAAGAATTTACCATATTGGGTGATAGTAGGGCTCCATACCCTCTTTGATTACATTTAGGGTGTTACTAAATACCACCCGTATTTTTCTCAATCTTCCAATACTACCCTTACCCTTATAAAACTAATTACTTAAAAAAAAAAAATAACCTCACTCTTCACTCTCACTCCCCACGACACAGTAAATCAAAAACCCACCCCACCCCTTCGAAAACCCTCAATCAGCACCAACCCTTTCCTTCAATTCAAACCCACAGCAGCACCACTATATATCCAACCGCTGCAGCACCAGCAACGAAGAGCACCGCGACGGACTACGCAGCACCAGCAACGACGAGCAACGCATCGGACCTGCAGCAAGACCACCACAGCACGACAACCACCCAATGCCTCCTCGAAAACGTCTAGGGAAGGAGGTCGCCGGCACATCTGATCGAAGTGACGGTGCATCGAAGGTAATTTCAGATCTCCTTTGAATTTTGTTTTTTTTTGCAATTTTTCCTTTTTTTTCTGTCAATTGGAGATGAATTTTGTGAGGAATGTGTTGATATATGTCAATTGGAGATGAATTTAGCATTTCTTATGTTTGAATGTTTAAGGAATTTGGGGTGAAATTTACCCAGAATTTTCATTTTTTTTTTAAAATTTTACTTTCTAATGTTTTCAGTATTTGTTGTGTTATTATTTTCTGAAATTTTCAGTTTTTTTTAATTTTCTGAATTGTTTCTGATTTTTTTTTTTTTTTGGAATTTGATGAACTAACGTTAAATTTAGGAGAATTTTTTCAATTTTGTTATTTTTAATTTGATGAACATTTGCGGAGAAGGTAATTTAGATCTAATTAGATTTTTTTTTTTTTTTGCAATTATTAGAATTTTTTTTTTTTTTTTTGGGAATTTGATTAAATAATGTTAAATTTAGGTGAATATTCTGATAATTATTATTTAGTATTAATTAGGAATTTATGTTAATTATTTGATTTTTTAAAATTATAAAATGGTTTAATTACGAATTAATATAAATTGGTGTAATTGTTATAGATTGGCTTAATTATTGTTAAATGGTAATTAATTGGAATTTTAAATTATAAATTAGTGTAATAATTTTTAAATTATTAATTATAGACAAAAATATTCGATTTTTTTTTATAATAAATTGATGTAATTACTTTTAATTAAAAATTATTAGTAATTATAATAAATTGGTGTAATTTTTGTTAATTAGAAAATATTGACGATTACGATAATTATTATTCATTAGTTGAACTAATTTTTCAATTACACTCAGCGTGCTGAGGACGACTCTTCCCCACGGCACCCTAACACACGACGCATCCTGGCCTCTGCTAAGAGGAGGGCGGGCAACGCGTCTTCATGTCAGGTCCATAATTCGTCTAGTCGGGAAGGACGTTCAACTGATAGGGCCGTGGGTTCGAATGTGGACGAGTCTGAGTTAGCGGCTTATGAGCTTGAGGCAATGTTACAATCAGGGCCAGATCACTTCGACGATGAGTTTATTCCCGATGATCATTCGTCTCCCGAGGAGGAGGGTGACAGGGATGAGGAGGTACACCAGGTCCGTAATGTCCGCAAGGGCAAGGGCGGGCGATTTGTGTGGTCTAAGGGGTCGTCATCTTCTACTCGCGGACAACCGAAGAGGAAGACAGACGATTCTTGGGTGGTTAAGGAGGCTATGTTTGGGGGTCCGATAGATGGTTCCGTTATCCCGAGCTACGCAACTCACATTTCCCGACATATATGGGATGGTGACGATAGGGGCGTGTTGGACGTTCGCACTCGACATCAGGCATGTTCGAGGTTGAATGAGTGGGCGGATGAGTTTCGTGAGCAGGCGGATCCAACCAGACAACAAGTGGATCGAACCAGAGAACAGGTGGATGTTAGTCGGATTGTGTCGGCAAGTGGGTTGCTTGACTTGCCCAGGCTATGTTACACACATATCGACGGTCCGCTAGTGTCGGCATTCGTCGAGAGGTGGCAGCCGGACACGAACAGCTTCCACATGCCGTGGGGGGAGATGTCTATCTTTCTCCATGATGTCGAGTTTATTATGGGCCTGCCTGCTGAGGGTCGACTTGTCGATGGTGTGAGCATGCGATTTCATAGTATAGGCCAGGGTTATGCACCTATACATGACGTGGCCAAGATCCTCGGCGTGCCACAAGATGCCTTGAAAAGGGACAGGCAGTTCAAGAATGGAGGTGTCTATACGGAGTGCATCTTCAACCTGTGTCGAGCTGCAGAGGGATGGGTTGCTTCGACACGAGCCATAGGGCGGATGTTGATGACTCTTGGATCCAGGCTCTTTGTGGACAAGAGTGGTAGCCGGCTCAGTCCCAGCCTTATCACAGAGCTTATGGATGAGGATTCTGTTGGGAAGTACTCTTGGGGATCAGCGACATTAGCGTATCTGTATCGCCAGCTTGGCCAAGGCAATCGACGGCGATGCAAGCAGTTGGCCGGGTGTCTAACGTTGTTACATGCATGGATTTATGAGTACTTCCCAGCTTTTAGGCCTAACCGTGGACGGCCGCCTCGTCATATTGGGGATCCTAGTTGTTCTCAGTGGGATGTTCGTTTGGAGCCGAAGAACCCCGCCCGCCTTGTCGCCATTCGTAACAGGATCGACAACATGACTGCTGACCAGGTGTGTTATTAAACTGAATGTTTCTTTACTTTTTCCTAATTGCCTTGTTGTTATTAAACTGAATGTTTTTTGCACTCAACAGGTGTGTTAGTTACCGTTCGGGGATGACTTCAGTACCCGTTGTCCTCGGAATTTGTTCACTGGGTTCATCCAGCACCAGTCCATCATTGAGCCCTACATGCCATACAGATGTCTTCGGCAGCTCGGCTTCATGCAGGGTATACCCCCTTGCATCCCTACACCTATCTCGGCGTATCGGCCGGAGGATCCGAGACACTACTATGTTCAGTGGCCGCCTACATCGGTTAAGGATACTTGGGACACTTTGCTAACACTCTTCATCCCTGTGCCTTAGACTTTTCCGAGTTCGCAAACGCGACGAAAGACGGGTATGACACGTGGTTCGAGACGTATTCACACCCCTACATCGTGAACGACAACGATCTGATCCCGAACACGGGGCCGGACATGACTGTACCTGAGCATGTAAGTAATTTGACACACTGTATTTACTTTTTGTCTTAATTTGTTACAATTTATACGTAAGCTGACAATTTCTTTTTTTTTTCTTTTTACAGTGGATGTCCTCCATATTAGAAGATTCGGAAGTGTTGTGGGATCATTTCATTGATGAGATGCCAGAACGCATGGATAGACTGAGGTTGGGTCTCATTAGATTGAGAAAATACTTTGATGAATACGAGACACGTGTTGGCATCCGACGACGTGCACCGAGACAGCGTCCACCAAGTTGGGGCGATCATGCGAAGTAGTTTTCATTTTTTATTATTTATTTATTAATGTTTTTTTATATTATTTTTTTTGGTAATTTTTTTTTTGTATTAATCTTTTTTGTATTTGTATGTAAACGCATATTTTGAATTTACGTCCTACGCTCCATATTTTGTATTTGTATTTAAACACATTACCCATTTTCGTCATATTCTGATTAGATCAAGAATTTTTCTTTTAATGAGTTTCATCCAAGGTAATAGCATTAAATATATTCAGATAATAAACTAACTAAAGTTACAGCATTAAACACATGCACAGATTGAACTAATTACAAATTCTCAATGCAAATTTTCAGCAAGTCTCATCCAGTGTGCTACTCTCCTGGTGTATAATGCATCCCATCCTTCGACAGTTTGTGTATGCACAAAGTTCCAATAGTTTGCAATGGGCGGAATCGGGGAATCAGGACTGACATGTAATCGTATGTAATGCGCATAATTTTGCATGTAGGCAATATGAAGCTCACTCGTAGGAGCCGTGATGAGTTACAGGAATCTCGTCGGCAATACTGTACAACATTGTTCAATCGATCGGTCATTTCCATACGAGTACAACATGATGGTGCAATGATATAGATTTGCAATCGGAAATAAGTCGAAAACGACTTCCATCCAATGGTTAGCATCGCATCTGCCACCTTCCCAAGAGATACGTGTCACGACTTTAATGACGTGTTGCTGCCCTCCATAAATAGCTGCGTAATCAGCAATGTTTGCCCCAAGTTCATTTGCGATGATTCTTCGAGCCATAAGGTAGTTGTCCTGTCCACCGTGAAAAGCATCAGCCACACAACGAAACCCACAGTTTCCGTCTGCTCTTACATCAGTCCAACCCTCCATAAATGGCAATATCAAATGGGGAACGCTGTCATAGTAAGGAAATCGTTCCCTTGTTATGTTACCACTACCACCTACAATAATACAACATATTTAGCAAATAATTGCATCTACTACTTAATAACTAAATTCAAATAAAATATGATCATTACCTTCGGCAGGGGATCCTGAGTTTTCTCCCATAAAGGAGCCCGTGTTTCTCGAACGACGCCCATGGCTTGTCGAAGCATGCTCAAAGAAACTCCGATCTCGTCGAGTAGACGAGCTCTGCAAAAACACATATTACGTACGACTTAATTAGTATTTTTCAATTACACCCATTTTATTATTATAGCAATTATTATTAATTAGTTGAACTAATATTTCAATTACACCCATTTAACAATATAGTTAACAAAATCACCTTTAATTAAATTCACCTACTTCCAGCAAAAAAAAAAGAAAGAAAATCACCTGGTACGGAGGCCTGCCCCTAACATTGGTGTTGGTCTCTGGCTCTTCCAGCGAGTCTGTATCTTGGAAGATATTTTCATGCATAACTCGGGTTGCACGCCTCACATAGTCAGAGCCTCTCCATCTAACTTCTTCGAACAACGAAGACAGGTGCTCGGCTTCTTCCTCGTCGTCATTGGCAAACTCCGGGATGTCAATGCCTTGACCAATAGTTAGTGTTTTCCAAAAGTCGTGGATCTCTCTCAAATGTATACCTGTGCGTTGTTGTAGTAACGCTGCAATCTCACATGCACACGGGATCCCACAGGTGGATCGCAACACACAACCACAACGATCATGGACCTCGTCGGCTAACTCCCTCATCCGAGTATGCTCTTTAAGTAGTAGATCCATGCAATGGGAGCTAACACGGCTGACAAGCATGCTGAACAACAACTTATTCCTAAACCTGGTGCCCTGTCTGTTCATTGATGTTTCTAGATGATACTTAATTTTATCATGCTGCTGCTCAACCGTTGCATTTGCTCGCATAAACAGATTTTCAATTGAGTTGGTAGAGGTGCCAAGCTAACCTTTCAGCACTCACTGGACACTCTCCACCTGACAAGTTGTCTTGTTACCCAAATGAAGGACGTTGTTAGCCCAAGTAGCGACAAATTTCTCTTTATGAGGAAGCCAAGTGTTTTCTACATATTCAATGACTCCTCTAAATCTTGCCCAACCATCTCTCATCCGATCCAGTTGTACATCATATTCTGCCTCTGTTGACGCGTACATCACCCGGGCCCAAGCACCATGCCTAAACCGGTCTCCCAAGCTTTTGTCGCCTGTTATCTTCCCAACTCTCGCCTCCACATCCCTGTTGATGTGCCACGTGCACAACAAATGATGGGTTCCAGGAAATATTTCCTGAATTGGGCGTAACAATCCTATCTCTCGGTGTGTGAAAATTACAGCCGGACGCGCACGTAGCCCAATAATGTCATTGAGAATTTGCAACACCCATCGGTAACTCCTCATCGTCTCATCCCTCATCAACGCCATCCCAATCAAAAAGTTATGATTGGTCGGCGTCATCCCAATCATCTCGAATAACGGCATTCCATACCTGTTCGTCTTATATGTGGAGTCCATTCCTATCACCCATGGATAAGTGCGCAATAAGTTGATCGACATCGGATGGGCCATAAACACATGAGTGCATTTGTAACGACCCGACTCGCTTAAATCGGCGCGGAAGAAACCGACGAGTCAAGTAGTTATAAAACTAAAACTCAACACTAAGAAAATAAACTAATACCTCAAAATATTAGTATTAAACCAAAGATGTACAATAACCCACAATTTTGTACAAAACTAAATCCTAAAGTCAAATGTACTAAAACAAAAGTAAGGTGCAACTCTAACCACATGCTAGAGTCTTATACAACAAATGTATATCATAAATCCTGAAACAACGTCTAACAAGTCTAACGCTAAGAAACAACTGAAATAAACAATAGAAAGCACACAAAGCGCCGCTCGCCCAACCCCAAAGCTAAGCAAGAGTATCATCGTCAGATGTACCTGAAAAACACAACATATCCACCATCAGTGGCGAGTAACATAACTGACTCACCCTAACGGGAATACACAAGTACATAGCAATAATCAAATAACATCACACATACAATCCTCGAAGACACGAGACAACCTCAAACTCGAAATCCCAAAATCAATCTCATCACTCGACATCATCAATATACGACATCTCTATACTCAAATCTAACTCAGGCGCAATCATTCTAGTTCTAGACCGGACTAGGCTCGTACGGAAGCATCTTACGCAACCGAACTTCTACTATGTCAGGACCGGGCATAAGCCATACACCCAAATCCCACGAACCCAATCAATCTGGGAAATCGTGTCCCTAATCCCCAATCATTTTGAGCGTACTAGGAATAACATAGTGAGACTCCAAAACTATTCCGATACCGCGGACGGAAATAGTGGCAACGTCTTAACCCAAAAACTAAGCATAAGCCATACACAAAGTCAAGGGCGTCTAGAAAAGAAATCAAGCTAAAGACCTCATATTATCATCATATCATCATAGTTTAATTAAAAACAAGAATAAGCCATACTCTTGAATTCAATCAACTAAATCATCGAAGTTAACCCAAGAATTGCCTATAGCCATACTCTTGAGACTAACCAAACATCATATCATCAATCTTTAACTTTCATGACTCTTTCTATCACTTTCTTTAACTTTCAAGACCCTTAAAGAACTCATCAAACCTCAACAAGAACTCTAAAGAACTCAATCAAGAACCTTAAAGAACTCATCTAACTCTTAAAGAACTCAACAAGAAACCATTCAAGATTCAAGATCTTCAATCAAGAACTCAATCAAGATTCAAGAACTTCAATCAAGAACTCATACAAACTCAAACTACACGCATGAACATCATCACTAATCCACACGGCATTCTTCATGTTTTTAATCAAAATTCAACAAATTCAAACCCAATCACCATGCTTTCCAAAATAACATAAACCAATCTTAAAACATGAAAATCCACCATTAAAACATCATTAAAAATACTTCAAAAATCAGAATTAAGATTAACTTCAAAAATCATAAACAATCATCAACAATTATCAACAATTCATTCAAACATGCATTTAATTAAAGCTATAAACATAGTACTACCAATTAAGTTGAGTTAGCATGTTACCTTGTTGAAGATTACACACAAATCAACACAAATATCGCTGCCCGGGACACAAAGAACACGGCACAATCAACACGAGCAACACGCGGCCTTTAGCACGGCACCACGAATCACGCACGGCTGTCCAGCCACTGCCACGCACCACGCTACCCAGTCACAGCACACACCACCACCACGGCCACTGCACGGCACTTGCACCACGAGTACTGCTACACGGCCCAACCACGAACCCACACGAACACAACCCAAACGAACCCGAAACAATAAATCTTGTTTGAAATAAATGTGTTTAGGCTTGTGTTTGATCACTTAAAGATTAATTGAGGTTGATTCTTTAAGTTTTGGGCTAAGAAAGTTGATGAACAAATGAAGGCTCAATCATCAACAATGGCGTGAGAAATGGAGAGAAATGGAGAGTGTTTATGTGCTTGGCAAGTTGATGGCAAAGTTAGAATGGCAAAATGAGCCTAAGCCTTACTATCTCCCCTATAAATAGAGTTAGTTAAGGTGTGAACACAAGGCAAGTGGCAAGCCTTGCCATGCCTTTGTAGAACCGGCCAAGAGAAGCAAAATGGGCCTTGTGGTCCATTGGGCTAATCTACTAAATTTACATGACTAATCATGCAAAAACCGGCAGCTTGTGAAGTTCAAGACCGGCGGTATGGAACCGGCAGCTCGTGAAGGTCCAAGACTGGCGGTTTATGAAGACCAAACCGGCAGCTTATAACTGGCAGCGTGCAAGGTCCAAGACTGGCGGTTTATGGAGACCAAACCGGCAGCTTGAAGCCTTATCTTTAAACTGGCAGCTTTCATTTTGAAGTCTCAATTGGGCCAATTAATTAAATAATAATTAAAATCAATAATAAAAACTAAGAAATAAAACATTTCGATTAAATCGAAATTATTCACATAAAATTAAAATAAATAGTTCAAAATAAATTTTGAACTAGCAAATAAACACATAAATACACACATAAATACCAGCAAAAATACCGATAAAATCTGGGTCATTACAGCATTGATTTCTCTCTTGATTAGTGTGAATGTGGTAGTTCAACTCTTCCGCAAAATGGATAAATTGTTCCATAACATTCCGCCCATCTGCATCATCCGTCTTTTGCTTGCTGATTTCGTTATACACATGCCTGATTGTCGGTTTTTCGTCAGGAAACTTTTGTGTCAAAGATAATTTAATCTTCGACGGCTTGCACTGAGATTCCCTATGTAATAACCCGAAATTTTGGGCCAGAAAATTTCGCGGTTATTAACGTTATTATTCAATTCTAAGTCCGATTTGGGCCGTTAAATTGGGCTGTTTGCATTTCTTTTAATCCAAATCTATCTTCAAATTGGGCCAAAGACCCAATCCCTTTTCATTTCTTCCTTTGGCCGGCCCTATGTTCTAATTGGGTCAAATTAATTTCTTTAATTTGATTAATTAATATTAATTATAAATTTAGATAATTAAATTAATTAATTAATTATTTGTTTTTTTTAACCTATTCAAAGTTTGTTGATTGACCCAACAAACTCTTCCTTTTGGCCCCAAGTCTCACGGCAACCCTACTAAAATAATTAGGGTTTGTTGCTTTGCCTTTCTTCTTTAAATAGGATCAAGTAAGCATACTTTGTTCCTATTTTGCATTTGTTTCAAAACCCTAAAAAAAATCTACTTCCTCTCTTCTTTCTTTTGTTTTTGTCGAGTGAATCAATTCACCAAAGTGAATTGTTTTCTTTCGAGTTTTGGGAATTATTAAGCGAATCCAGGTAACTTCGCTTTCTTATTTAATTAAAGGGTAGAAAAACATATAGTAAATTAGGAATTATATCATGAAAATTGTAGGAATTTAATATTGTTTTTATATATGATTGTCGAGTATGATACATGAATTTTCTTGATTTATTTTCATGTATTTTCATGATTTCATGTATGAATCTTGTTTGTTTTATTAATTAAAATTGCATAGAATTGGTTCTTGATGACTATGTTGATTCGAAATTTTTGTATGAATTTGATGATTTCTATTCTTGATTAATTCATGATATTTTCGAGTGATTCAATTATAAGTATGATGATTTTCTTTAATTATTTAAGCACGATTCATGATTAATTTAATTAGGATAATTAATTCTTGAATTGAAAATTATCATGTTTAATTCTCAAAATGTCGAGTGAAAGAAAGATTGAAAGAAAGATTAAAAAATGTGATTTTTATGTTAATCTTGATCATATAGAATTAATTATGTAAATCTTGATTCAATTCTTTAATTTTATTATGATTAATTCAATTCTTGAATATGAAATTTGGTTCTTGATTATATTGAAAATGCCGAGTGACTTTGGAATATTAAGCATGATATTTTGATCTTGACTCCTTAATTTAATCTTGTTGATTATTGTTAAAAGTATGATTTTTATGTTTATTGATTAGTCAAATTATTTAATTCTTGATGATTGAAAGTATATAAATTAATTGAATAATTTTGGTTAAGTTTGATGAAAATGTCGAGTGAAGGAATTTAAGAAAAAATAGAATTTTTAATATAATTTTGGTAATTTAGCAATTAATTAATTAATTAAAATAATTTAAGAAAATGATTAATTAATTAAAATTGGGAAAATGCCGTGTGGAAATAATTGAAATAGTCAATTTTGGATTAATTTTGAATTATTATTAATTTAGGAAATAATTAATAATAAAAGTTACGGGTAAAATAATTATCAGGGATAAGTTGTAAAGTGAAGGGATAGATAACAATATTAATATTATAAATAGAATGATTCGGCCCTTAATATTAATAACAATAATATTTACAAGTTGATATTAGTAATAATATTAAGATTAGTGTCCGAAGGGATAAGTTATAAAGTTATGATAAGTTATAAGGATAGTATATGATAAGGTTTGAAGTTGCATAAGATATTACTAGGGATAAGAAAGGAAACAGAGTAATAGCTATACATGTTATGTTTCGGTCTCTGGCTAGGAAAGACTTGGTATTTAAGGTGGCCAATATACGTGCCGCACCTCTCTTTCCTGGGACTCCGAACATTTCATTTCCTATTACGGTCACCTAGTATTTCCCAATATATGGTATGATATGATTAATTAAAGATATAAGATATGATAAGGACGCCCACCTGATGACCCGAGTAGTCAGACTGGGTTAAGTCGAAGCCACTGCTCAATTGGGACGAGTACACGAGCTCCCCCGAGCAGTTCTGGGTCTTAGGATATGTAGTCGTCTAGTAGTAGTACACGAGCTGCTATTAGGGGTTATGGCCATAGCTTAGGCTTAGTGGTGAAACACGAGATCCGCTACGGGTTAAGTACACGAGCTCACCCCGGCATGTTCTAGGAAAGTTGTGGTGAAACACGAGATCCATAACGAGTTATAGTGACCGGTCCAACGAATGATATGATTTGATATGAAAGTTATGATTATGATATGAAATGAAAGTTACGAGATGAATTCGAAACGAAAGATATGAAATGTTATGAAATGAATATGATAAGATAAGCATATGAAATAATAAGATATATTATATGATAAGTTATAATATAAGTTGATGGAAAGATTGGGTTATGATATATATATAATATTTATGTTATGATATAACATAGGATATAAGATAAGATATAAGTTATGACTTAAGGAATATAGGATAATATAAGTTATGATGGTATTATACAATAGATATATGATTTGAGATGATATAAGACTTCCGCTGTGATTCTGTACTTTGTATGTATGACAATATAGATGTATACGTATGTACGTATATGAATGATGAGTGTATTTTTATACGTATTTCTAACCGTATAATGCAGGGTTGATTGTACGTACATTATACGTAGAAATTATGTATTTTAACCGTATTTCTGCAGGTATTTGATACGTATTTTGTACGTATACGTATATGTATTTTGTACGTATTTTTATACGTATTTTGTATGATTGTATGTAAAGCATGTATTAAGTTTCTGTACGGTTTTTATGTGCTTTCCTATGATATTATATGTTTGGTGGTCCCTCGATTAAATGGGACAGCCTAGTTACTCGCCACTGACGGTGGACCCCCCCTCAGTTTCAGGTGAAGGTGATGCAGCTGATTGACGGGCTTTCGTGGATGGGCTTGAGTGGCTGAGGATTTATCTTTAGTAAACCTTAGTTACTTAGATTATTTAGACGCTTCTTATAGTTCTAAGACAATTACTTAGTTTATTTTATGATCCCAGCCTGTTGGGACAATTTTAAGTTAACTTATGTAATAACGATTATTGAGATACTTTGGATAATAGTTGGTTATTTAATAAAAGATAATCCATTTATTCGAATAATTTGATTTATTGTTCATTTTAAGTTGGTAATGATCCGTTTGTCAATTTCCCTTCGTACATCGACATGTCTCAAAGTCGGGTCGTTACACCCTAAGCTCACACACGTGTTGCTTTGCTGCAGGGCTCAACCCACTGAGCTAACGATGTCCCTCCGGGTACTCAATGAAGCGATGGTTATGTGTGCCGGATACACCCGGTTGGGGCTCAATATACCACAATCCGGTTTGAGGATTGCCAATGACTTTGATATAGAACGGGCATCCACAAGCTTTTGTGGACGTTTTTTTCCTTTGGGCGTTTCTCATATTTCTATTTTCCCCTCGGTAGCGCTCTCCCTTGTTACAGCGTAGGTAGGTTACCATGCGAGACACCGAGGTATAATTGATTTTGGAAATGAAAATTTCAAAACCAATCCCATGAGCTATCGGTTTTGCCCAATCACGTGCCTCGTGATGACTGGAAAATGTCTGATCGGTGGCAAAACTTTGACTATAGTCGACGCCATCTCCGTCGTTATTGTCCTAAATAATTTCATTAAATACGCTAATTAGTTACTACCATTGGTGGTAACGTGTCCAGAACACGTTACTACCATTGGTAATAACATGTTCTAGACACGTTACTACCAATGGTACTAACGTGTTCTGGACACGTTTCAAAACACGTTATTTCTATTTTGCAAAAATGATATATTTAAGTATTGTTTTTTCTTACATGAACAAAAATGTAACTTAATATGTGAATCAATTCTTAAAAAAAATTTAACTTAATGCATTGAATAATTCAAGCAAATATGAAAATTTTGTTTATGTAAGAAAAAATTCCTAAAGAATAATTCGAAGTAATTAAACATGGGCAAAAAATGATTACCATAAAAATTTATAAATACAGTTATTTACTAAGCTAAAAAAACATAACTAACAAGTAAAAAAAATTAACATTAATAAATTTACCTCTCTGGCATTCACGTAATCATTGTTGTCATCCGACATTTTGGTTCTAAATAAAAATTATAAATTAAACTTAGTAAATCTTATATATTTTTAGGTGAACTTCTTTGTAATTTTTTTTTATGCAAGAAGTGAATTTCTTTGTGAGGTGAAATAATGAAGGTTGAAGTAATTTTTTTTTATAATGAATGGTGTTACTATGAGTGAGGTTTTTTTTTATTTTTTTAAACCAACCACACCATTTTGACAAGTGGAAGAAGGGGGGGGGGAGTGGTCCACCATCCATGTGAAACATGAGGCATGACATTATGTTTTTTTTATATAAATTATAAATAGGAAAATTTAAAAGGTAAGATTTTTTTAAAATAAAAAGGGAAAATAAATTAAAGGGGTAGGGGTTAGCAGTAGGTGAAGGTGAAGGGAGGGGATGAGAGTTAGTTTGGGTTATATAAATATAAATAAGGGTATTTTAGGAAGTTAAGGTTAAAATACGGGTGGTATTAAGTAAATTCGGGCGATATTTAGCAAATGAGTTACATTTATGTATATATGTATATATGTACCGTACAATTTATGACAATAATATTAATACACCCTATGTTGTTGTTTCATAAAAATAGTGCATCACATCCATGACTTGTGAGTTGTGACTTCATTTTTTGGATAAAAAAACATGTCTCATGACTTAATGATGAGTTATTATGATTATTTATGAGTACTAGTTGTACTACGAGCTATACATATTATTTGTTGCTATGGTCTCATCATAAGATCAAGTCTCTAAAAAGAATTATTTTTTGTATTTAAAGTAATAATTACATTAAGAACATAAAATAATTTCCGAAAATAATAAATGTATATATATAAAGTAATTAAGAAAATATTTTTAGTTAGATTTACTAGATTACAAAAAATTTACAAATCTCAACCTTCTATTATGATAGTCTATAATCATAAAACTATAGTAGAATCATCCTGTATTATTGGGTAGAGCATTAGTTAGAATGGACTACGTAAAAATAAGAACCTTTTGAGAAATGAAGAAGTTTAAATTCATTGAGTATTATTTGTAATTAGGTGGAAAATTATAACATCATCCATAGTTTTTCTCATATGTGAAATGAAAGAAGAATTTCATACTTTGTACTCCATCTGTCATTCTGTCATGAAAAAACTGATCCACTAGGTTTTGGGGTGATATTTAAGTTGGGATCCATTTTTTTTTTGTGGTGAGTAAGGCCGGATAAAGTGTTCAGTTGTAAGAAAAAGTAGATAAAAGACCTAAAAGTTGTGGGTATTAACTATCAAGTGATAACTAATAAGTAAGAATATAAAATCTAAAGATAAGTGTGATTCACGCTACGAAAAAAAAAACTGAAGCAATTATTTTGAGACTGAAAAAAAAGTATTTTATCTTTTAATAAATTCCCCAATTGCTTAATTAAAATAAAACTTAGGGAAAAACAGTATAATATGATTTGCTATATTGTTACATGATTTTTTTTTTTTCTCCAGATTTTCCCTCGTTATATAGGATTCCAATAAACTATTATCTAATCATCATCAAGTAATTGAAATATTAATTTTCTAGCCGGCCCTAATTTCTTTCCCCCCTTTTCTCTCTCTTTTTTCTTGCTCCATTAGTGTTTTTGAGGGGGCTTCAATTCCATCGATTTAATCGGTGGAAAGCCCCAGTTTAATTATAATTTCTTGTTTTCTTTAGTTTTATTTTAGTTTTTAATCTTTGAATAATTACTCTCCATCTTTAATGATGGTTTTTTGTTTACTTTTTTGGTGGATTGATTTCTCCCATCTTGTGTGGGTTCCTATTTCCCATCTTAATGTGTGGATTGTTATTTCCCATCTTATTGTGTAGGTTGTTACTTTTTCTTTGTTGTGGTTTGCTATTTCCCATAGTATGTGGGTTGTTTTTCCTCAAATGAGTTACATCAAATCATTGGGTTGGAGAGTTATGGTTATCGTCAACAACAATTTAGGGCTTAAAATATATATTTTCTTCCTCAGATCTATACAGGAGGTGGTTGCAGTTGGTCAAGACATATTGAAGTCGAACAAAAATCACCAGGTGATTCTGCAATCGGACGGAAGCGAAGCAATTAGTGAAGTTGAAGTTAAAATATGTATTGTTGTTTTGAATCTAATGTCTTTGCCTCTTTGGAGAGATTATCGATTTGTAAGTGCCGTTTGGTTTTTTATTAATGTATAATCTCTTGCCTTTTGATAAAAAAAATAAAAATTTGAACTACTATTGAAGGTGTCATTATAAATCAATGAAGTATATGTTATATATAGTTTTTTTGGGACGAACATAAGGAGTATACGTTGCGTCCATATTTCAAGCATAAGGGGCATTTCATGTGAGGAGGAGTACTGATAGAGTATATAACATATTCTTGGGCCTCAACTATTAGTTTAAGCTTTTGATTGAGATGATCCTTTAACATGGTATCAAGAGCCAA
The DNA here is from genome assembly GCA_951394345.1 of Salicornia ramosissima. Lineage (NCBI taxonomy): Eukaryota > Viridiplantae > Streptophyta > Magnoliopsida > Caryophyllales > Amaranthaceae > Salicornia > Salicornia ramosissima. Next base: position 55,632,358 of record OX596236.1, on the reverse strand, counting down.
CGGGACGCAAAGGTCACGGGTTCGAATCTCTCCTCCTCTCCTTTCTAAGTAGAATTAATACTATGTATGAGGAAAATTAAATTGCTACATATGAATATAGATACTCCATCTATTTTTTTTATGGTTACATATTCAATGTTAGTTCTTCCTTTAAAAAAAAGAAGATTTATTATATATTATATTGTTTCACATAGAAAAAACCCTCAAGGTATGATATCTTAGAGATTTATAGTTTACTTTTCCATTTACTATCATAAATATACCTTATGATTTTGATTATGAAATAAAACTAAAGTGTTTTTTCTCATAATTTATACTGTATTAATTATTTTGTTGGAACACATGCCAATTTGTTTCTTTGTTTCCATAAGGGATAATTACATTATTTGATTATGAGGACTATCCACTTTTTTTTTTGGCAAAGCCGTCGACTATCCACTTGTAATAGATATTAAAAAACCTGGCTTTGTTAAGTTAGATATAGTGATTATATAAAGCTATTTGATCTGAAAATTTTAATATTTTTTTTTAAAAGAATTAAGCCGTTTTTTTTTTCATCCATGACTAGTTGACTTTTATATGTACTCTAATTTTTTTTTGCTTTATACCAAATGAGGTAAACTGTAAACAAACATCACTCATAAATACACACATTCCAATAAAATAAAGAAACCAAACTGCATGGATCGGACTTACCAATGAAGTCCTTTGCGCAAAAACTAAATAGGGTAAAGAAAATAGAATGAAGGGAGTAATGATTTCCAAAACTTTAACCATCAACATCAATTTAAATTGTTCACTTGAGATTCAATATACCATATTTTAAACTCAAAAGTTCTCATTAATGTGAATTAATAACATAATCACCTAAATTTTACAAATAATTCTTACAGAATACGCACTTTTGTGGGTTATTCATAACAAAGAATTTGATATAACTTATTGTCAAATACATTATATATATTTTTAGACAACATAGATTTCGAAAATAACATTTATTCAATGATTGCTAGTACTCCATCATCAACCACATCTTTTGAATCCTTATTAGAAGCATAATAGTAGAAGTATAAGACATCTTTAGATTCTTTACTAATCCTTGTTTAGTTGAGTAGTAGTGGTCAATTGACCATACTTGACAAAGACTCAACCTACATATATACTTATATAATAACAAAAAAAATACCCACAACATAATTCTTTTTGGCCCTCCACATACTCCATAATTTATGCTAAAAAAAAGTTGTATGAAAATGTGAAATATACACTTACATTTCACTACCACAACTACTATTACACTCTACCTAATCTTGCAAAAACAACACTCAATTATCTCCAAAAAAGTTCATTTTTTTTAAAAACTCCAAAACAAGAAATTAATATAAATTGGTATTATTATTAATAATTTTTTTTTGTTTTTGGTTTTGTTTTTTGTTGTTTTTGTATGTTGCCAAGCTTTAGTTGGACAGTTGGGGGTGCTTTTGGCTCTCTTCTTCACCATCATCATCTGTTTACCTATTTCTCTCTCTCCCATCCTTTTGCCCTCAAAAAACCCTAATCTAGCATTTTCTCTCTCTTAATCTCATCGATCTCTGTCGATTCATCGCCGATTTGTACCGAGTTAGCTCAATGCCTGACTCGTGTGATTCACACTGTTAAAGTTTTGTTGAATGAATGGATGCTTGTTTGTTTGTTCATACTTAAATTAGGTCAGTTAGTGTTGCAGCTACTCGATGTGCGATAATGGCGGCTTCTTTGGCGGCATTTGAACGTCCTAGACTTGGTCCTTCTAATACGGTAACATTGCTTTTTATAGAATTTTTTTCCCTTTAAATTAAGTGGTAATTTGTTTAGTTTTAAATTTTAGTTTGATGGTCTTGATTTGGCATGGCTGATTAATGCTTGCTGCATTGGTACATTGCTATAATTTTCTTTATGTATGTGGGACATTATATATATATTTTTTTAGGGAACGGGATTTTGGTTTTCTTTATTGTTGTGATTGAGTGGTCTTTGTGGTATCTGAGAACAAATGGTGAAAATGTCTATGTTTGAAGGAGTAAGTGATTGTATCCTGTAAGTTGAGGATGTGGCCAGTATGATTAACAATGGTTTAGTTTCTGTAGTGATTACCCGAAAAATACAGGAGATGAAACTGGATTTATTTCATTTTTCAGGATGGGTAGGGGTTACCCGAGGATCTTAAAAAATTACTCCCAATTTTATTTGATGATTCAGTCAAACTTTGAAAAATCTTGGCCCAACTTCTGAATAAATAATTTATACAAGAAAACATAGTCAAGTGAGTCAAGTGACATCCTTTTGAATTTGTCTGAATTTGGATTTTCATAATAATATCTATTGCTCATTTAATTATGTTGTTAATTTATTGATAATCAAAGTCATGGTGCAGTAGAGGTCCGTACTTTATACAACGTCAGGCAAAGTAGCGATCACACCATCATTATTGGAATCTGTTGCTTGCCTTTTTTCTTTTTTCCCGAGTAGCTGTTGTCAAATTAACAATGTTTCTTAACGAATAACCCCGGTGACCAATAATTAGAAATGCAAGGCTAGCTGAAAAATTACCTTTTATGCACACTGTTTCACTACTATCAGCACCTCAAAATTTGTTAATCCAGAAGCAATATATCAGGAATAAAACTAATTTTTAAGCATTAACTGACACTTAATCGACATTTGAGATGCGACTAATATTTAACATTCAATCATATCAAACAATGGACATAATTCACTGTGAGTCTTCTTATGGGCCTTTGTCGTAATGTCCTGCTGTCTAGAAGAGGCATGGTTATTTTATTTGGGGTAGTCACATACTATGTTACATGGACTCTGCTGGAAGTATCGGACAAGGATATGTGTCCAAGTGTGGGACACGACAATTTTATGAAAAATATGAATGTTTTTGGTTCAAAATGAAGTATCCAAGTGTCATACCAATGTCCAAGGATCGAGTGTCCGACACTGGTACTTGGGGTGAAACAAAGAGTCCGGGTAACATAGGTCACACCGTCACATAAGCCATAAATTCATTATTCACGTCATTCACGTAATAATAGAGTATATAGTAGCAAAAACAGATGAATTGTGGTTGATGTAGCAAATTGGTTCTAAGTTTCTATGAGGATGTCTCTTAGATGGCAGCCATATTGTGAGAAAGGGAGAAGATGAAAGTAATAAGAAGAGGGAAGGAAAGGAAAGAAAGGGGAAGTAGGAAGTGAGCTTGATTTTCCTTCTATATCTTTCCAAAATATGGAAGGATTTTGTTTGGAAGGTTGGGGCATTGAATCCTTTCCATATCTTTCTCTTTAGTTCTTCCATGTCTTATTCAATAAGAGATTATTGCTAGTGAGTGACCCCTTAAGGGCCCTTACTCTCTTTACCTTTGAAATTCTATGCTCAAAACATACCCTAAGTATTGCAGGGGATATCATTGTGCATTCAATCATTCACCCTTTTTGGAAAATGAAAATTTTCTTCTGTTTAGAAATTAGAATACATAATTTATTGTTTTTTCTCTAGGCAGTGACACTAAGATCCTAAATTATAAGCATCATTATTGTAATTGACCTTTCCAACTAACTTGAAGAGAGTTTGTACACTTGACTAGTGTTTAAATTTAATATATTACTAATATTATTTGTCTAATTCACAATGTTTTTACATCCCATTACATCTCAAAATGACATGGCGTAATTAGATTTACCTTCTTAATGCATGGTCTATGGTATATGAAAAAAAAAGGAGAATTCTCACTGGTAGCCCTATACTTTTAAAGTTTTTTCATTGGCAATCTTTATTTATTTTTTTTAAAATTCTCAAATGTAACCCTTAGTAGACCTAATTAAGCAAAGAAGTCGTTAATTCCGTTAGAATTAATGGAAAATAGATCTCATAAGATAAAAAATGACCCTCAAATCTTTGTCCTACAAATTTTCCGCTACATAAATCGAAACACATAAATTAAGATGCTTTCTAACATACTATCCGATGTGCTTTGGTCTTTTTTTGTTGATTTTGACCGTAAATTTGACCCTTAAGGGCCATAATAGACCCAAGCACTTTAGTCTAGTGATTTTTTTTGACAAATAAATCGAGTTAATATTTAACAAATTGTTAACCGAATTAATCATCATTTTGGTTCATGTCATAAGATGTGACAAAGTTTTACGCTGGCTGTCCCAAGCCTTATGGGATAAGGCTTTGATTGATTAACCGAATTAATGATTTTTTCCCTTCATAAGGTCATGTTTTAGAATGAAATAATAATTGGAGCTTATCAGTGGAAATTTAAAAAATTAGGGTTACCAATGAGAAACTCAAAATGTACACTATTGAGAATTTACCAAAAAAATTTCATTTCATTTATAAATTTTGAGATCTGAAAATTTCGTAGTAGTTTTTTAATCTTTTTTTTAAGAAGGCACAACCTTTTATAATAAGATTGTGTTACGTGTCCTTCCCTTTTCAATAACATGTTGCTACATCAAATTTATGGATGACTTGCTAATTTTAACAAATGGCTTTTCCCCTTTAGGGAGATATAGTTTTGAATTTATTTGCAATATGAGATCTCATTCTGTTCGTGAGTGTTCGAGATTTACAATTCTGAAATAAATGAAAGATGGATCTCATCCTGCTCATGATTTTTTAAGATTTACAATTCTGAAATTTATTAAGGTTGGATCTTAACTTGCACTATTGCTTTAGAGCATTGATTCTGTTATATATTCATTTAGGCAGTTCTCTAGGTGGGAAATAGCATTCATTAGCTAGATCTTGATTGTAAGGAGAACTCATATTTAAGGGCAGGGCTATTTTAGGTATTAAATAATAAGAATGTTAATAGCAGCTTGAGGAGGGATCTAGTGGGTTTGTTAGGCATCATTTTCTATATATAGAGCCTATTAGGAAGAGAAAAAATTATGTTGAATATGAATTGAGTGCTTGTTATTAGTTCTTGGGACTTGGGAGTGATCAAGCCACCCGAATTCTTGAAATTCCTTTGTGCTATGTTTGGATACAAGCATTTCATTTGAAATGATGGATTTGAGTCAAATTAGATGTTTGGCAAGTAAAAAAATTTGGAATTGGATTTGGCCCAATTCCCAACCCAAATGCTTAACAAGCAAATGTTGTGTATTTCAAATACTTAACAAAACCTTGTCATTTCAAATTCTAAAAACAACCTTTTCAATTGTTATTTGAATTGTAGCATTTCAATTTAAGAAATTGAATTCATCAATTTGAAATGAATTCCACATATCCAAACACTACCTTGTAGAATTAACTATGTTACAGATGACTAGTAGTCGGATGTTCGATCCAACTTCAACAGAATCCGACTCTGGCTTATATATTTTTCTAACATTAGACTCCGACTTCTATTTTAACTATTATTCCATTAGTGAAATCAACTAAAGTCTAATATTACATTGCAATTTTTTTTTTTGTTACATAGATATTAATCAATTACATAATTAATATCAAACGTTTCTAAAAATATATTATAAGCGTAATTAAATATACCTTTAGCAAATAGAAAATCTGATTTTGTGCTGCAGCTCGATTACTTTGTAGAATTTTTTCCGACTCTGATCCAACTCTGACTTGGAGTTGGATTTTTTAAAACAGAGTTGGATGGGGATTTTCTTTTTTTGGATTGGATCAAACCAAGCTTGGATGCCATCTCTGAGTGCCAGAGTGCTAGTAATGCTCACTCCTATGAATCATACCTAACATCGGGTCTTTGTTAGCTATCTCCTTTGGTACATAACATTGAACCGTCATTTGGAAAGAGCTGAAAACTAGCTAGAGCTGCAATTTCTATTGTGATATTGACTGTGGGCCATCATAATGCTGGCCCATATGAATCATACCTAACATCGGGAATATCATATCTTTGGTAGCTATCTCCTTTAGCACATAACATTGAACCGTCATTTAGAAAGGGTGAAAAACTAGCTAGAGCTGCAATTGCTATAGTGATATTGACTTTGGGCCTTTGCAGACCCCTTAATGCAAATTGCAATTGTATGAACTTTGTTCAAAAGCCAAGAGGGGAAATCTGATGCTTGAAGTTTTACACCTCTGAATTTTGAGGCTGGGCCAATTGCAGTGGCTGTTGTGGAATCAGTTTTGTGGGTAATGCTGATAGGTTGCTGCCAGGGATAGCAGTTGTGGTTAGAAATAGAAACCATTATGATGCAGATATGAAGTATTTCAGATTTAATACAATGTTTACAAGCACATCTTCCTCTAGGTTTATGATTGGACTTCTCCCTCTGCATCATTCAGGGGACAAAATTTTGGTAGAAAAAATTGCCTGCTTTTGCCAATCTTTGTGTTATTTGCTGATTCCATTCTCTTTTTGTAGATTTCCATTTGTATTCTATATGACTGTATTTGCAATAGATACTAATGTGCATAAAATTTGACAGGTTTTTAAAAGTGGACCACTTTTTATCTCATCCAAAGGTTGGTACCTCATTTCCTCTCTTAATGTATATATTCTGCCTAGTGGACCATCTGGTTCAGAAAGGTTTGTGCACTATTGAACTCGTTACAAGCTGTCAACCTGCAAGAGATTTTTTTTTTAGGGACCAGCAAGCCTTAATATGATTTTTTTTTTGGGTAAACCGATTCCTTGTACTGACCAGTACCTCTCTACTTGAATCAAGTCCATATTAATAAAATCAGACTAGTGCTTCTTTGCACTGGTCTAGATTTCTCAAATGTGCATTTTCCTGCTCTTGTTGACTGCTTCAAGAGTTGCCTATTTGGCTTTTACAATTCCATAGGTCATCTTTAATCTTCATTCAGGACTATGAGGTTCTTGTAATTGGTAAAAAGGTCTCCAGAAGCAGAATTCTGATCTTGATATTCCTGTTTTGCTGCAGGATTGGGTTGGAAATCTTGGAAGAAACGTTGGTTTATTCTAACACGTACATCCTTGGTGTTCTTTAAAAATGATCCTGTAAGTCTCTGCTAGCTCTTTAATGCTTGTCATGTACCTGTATTGTTATTGTTATGATCACTGTTATTATTAATAGTAATTATAAGAATACTATAAATATTGTAGGACAAGCAATTTATATAAATATGTATGATTTTTAAAAAACCCTGTCAATTAAAAGTTTCTACTTTTCCTGATTTCCCCCCCTTGAATTACTGTATTTTATGCTATATAGGCACATAACTTTGAAATGTAGTGGCTACAACAATTTTTTTAATGCATGTCACCCTTGTCAGTCTCCCATATTTTGAATTGCTTAGAAGTACTGTATATTTTGGTTATCTTGAAGTTTGTGAACTTATATTTTTTTTATTGTTTTTGTTGCTTAGAGTGCTCTTCCTCAAAGAGGCGGGGAAGTGAATTTGACGTTAGGTGGCATTGATTTGAATAATTCAGGAAGGTATGTGCATACTTGACTTGTTTCTTGTGTTAAGTTTTCTCATGGTCTTGCCTAGTCTAAGGTGTTTATTTTGCAGTGTTGTTGTAAGAGAGGACAAAAAGTTGTTGACAGTACTTTTCCCTGATGGACGTGATGGCCGGGCCTTTACTCTCAAGGTATCTCTTGACAATTGACCATGCATTCAATCTGATGTTTATTCTCTCAAAAAAATAAAAAAATTTGATGTTTATGATAATGTTGATGGACTACTGTTTATGCTAATTTCCATTTTTCTTATAAATTCACAGGCTGAGACATCAGAGGATTTATATGAATGGAAGACAGCCCTGGAGCAAGCTCTTGCACAGGCACCAAGTGCTGCTCTTGTGATGGGTCATAATGGCATATTTCGAAATGATACAAATGATGCAATTGATGGATCTTTTAATCAATGTGTGTATTTGTTACTTCTTTTTTCTTATTATTGGATAATTAAACCTATTCATTTCTTTTTATTTTGAGGTATATATCCTACAAGGTGGTCTTAATCTAATAAGCAATTGACTTCTGTTTTTTGCAGGGAGGGATAAACGTCCGGTTAAATCGTTGGTTGTTGGACGGCCAATATTGCTTGCTTTGGAAGATATAGATGGGGGACCCTCATTTTTGGAGAAAGCTCTCCGGTTTCTTGAAACTTGTGGTGAGTTTTCACTAAAAAAATTATACTAAGGTTTTGACACTCTGCCCGGAGAGGGGGGGGGGGTGTGTGTTGTAGTTTTGGCAATTAATCACAATTCAATCTCCTTCCAAATTCCAGTGCTATCTTATTTCTAAATATTAAATTACTAGATTAGTTCCCGTGTTACGCACAATTTTACAAAATTATATATAAAATATTTACTCCCTCTGTCTTAAAAAAACACTCCATTTGACTATTAGTATTATTTATATTGTAACTTTGACCCTCTTTAATTTTATATAGGCAACGAAAAATATAGTCGTGGATCTCGTTTGATTCGTCTCGAAATATACTTTCCAAATATATATTTTTTTTTAATCTTTTGTTATATATAATTAGAGATAAGATTTAAATACAAATATTTATGTTTCAAATTTTAATAATAGGAAAAATGGAATTTAATAATCACACCTTTTGGTGGTCAGCTCAAAATAATCCCACATTTAATTTATTTCAAAATAATCCCACATTTAATTTATTTCAAAATAATCCCACCTTTATACATCATCTGCTTAAAATGGATTATATCACCCAAAATCGGTCCATTTTGAGAAGAAAAAAAATTAAAGGTGGGATTATTTTAAGCAACTGATATATAAAGGTGTTATTTTGAAATAAATTAAAGGTGGGATTATTTTGAGCAGTCCATCAAAAGGTGGGATTATTAAATTCCATTTTTCCTTAATAATATAGATTTAGGAGAATTAAGGAAAGGTAATTCTTGTTTGAGAAGCTACCAAAAAAAATCTTTTAAAACATGATAAAAAAAAGAAAATTAAGTTTTGGAGGGAAAATTTTCATTGTGGGAGTGACATGTGTCTAAATATTAAATAGGGCATTTTACTTTAGTATATAGTATAAAAGATTAAGTCATATATTCACGGTGCTACTACTTGTTTGTGCAGTCACTTTTGTTTGCTCAAGTCTCCTTGTTTATATTACCCGCTTCCCTTTGTTTTTAGTGGAAAAAGTTTCAAAGGAAAATACAATTAGAAATTAATTTTCCATTGTTTGTTTCTATGGAAACAAAATAGGAAAAACTAAGAGAAGAAGAAATGGAAGAGAAAGGATGGGTGGGAGGAGAAAATGAGGAAATATGGTGAAAAATGTGCCATACCCTCCTTTAGAAGAGGAAAATATTTTCCTCTCAAGTACCATTTTCCAACTATGGTAAAACCATTTTCCTTTATTTTCAAAACAAACAAAAAATAATGAGACAACGGTTTTCCAGGAAAATGATTTCCTTCAAAACAAACAGAGCCTTAGTACTCCCTCTGTATCTAAATGCTAGTTATGTTTGGAAGATTGCATGATTATTAAGGAATTGATAATAATTTGAAGATTATGTAGTATTTTAATACAAAAGTACAAATTAAAAGTAGCGAAGTGAGAAAGAAAAAATTACTTCGTAATAATGATAGTGGAGTATATTTTAGAATAAAATAGATTTTTGGTATGAGTGAGAAAAATAAAATAATGATAGTAGTAGGGTAGGTTTTAGCCTTTTAGGATAAAGTAAGTATTGAAATGGAATAAAGTGGGGTAAGATTTAGAAAAAAGTCAAACAAAATTAGAAAACATTCTAAATGGGTAGAATTTTTTGTTACACCCAAAGTGGTAAAATAACTACTCCGTACCATTTATATATGAAGCATTCCCTCTGTTTCAATTTGTTAGTTACATGCAATAAATTGCAAATCCGAACACCAAATTCTGGAAAAGTTCTCTGCCAAAGAGAGAAATATGAAGGGGAACAGTAGCAGCTAAGTGATATGCGAGAAATTTTACGAAAGAAAGTGTAATAATATTTGATTTAACTCACAAAGATTTAATGCAAATGATAGTAGCAACTTTAGGTCGCAAATCTCCTTAGTGACTTTAGGTTACAACTCTCTAATGCCCAAGCTCTTACCAAATAATTTTTCTGGATAATTTCACTCTCTTCCCCTTCCTACAGATATATACTACTACTGTCTTAATTGCTATTTGTCCATATTCAAGTACAAGCTCAAAACGGCTGAAATATGATCAACCACTAGCTAAAGGACAAAACAAAACTAAACAAAATAACAATAATAAAATTCTAATAGTGATTAAAATCCTAAAAACTAATTTAATTACTTAGTTCATTGCATTACATTTAGAATCTTGCACATTTATTTAGACAAATAGGTAGTGGGGTTGATATTTATTATTTTAATTGAAAAAAATCTGATTCCAAAACTTAATAATGTTTGTGATAATTTATTGCAACCTTTTATTTATTTAATCCAATCACAATCAAGGCAAATTTGACGATGACATTACAATCATAAATGTTATCAATTGGGGACCAATAAGATTGATATATATATATATATATATATATATAAATGGAAAGATTCCAAATGTAAATAACAAAAGAGAACACCCGACATGGAATACGTAACAAATTGATGCAGATGGAGTATATTTTAGAAGCAGTTTAGAAGTCTTGAAGCATTTTGTATCATGTGTTTTCTAAGTTTCTTTTTAGAATTTGTACTCTATCTACATGGGTGACACCCCTTTGATGTCTTTCTATAATTTCTCTGTTGCGTTTAAAAGCAGGGGAAAACCCGATGGCTGCTATTTCATAGCCAAGCATAATGTTGATGTAATGTGGCATCCTATATATTTGAGGCTATATAAATGCTGTTTTTTGGTTGGAAAGGAAAACCTGACCCTGTTAAATTATTCTGGAATATACTAGTAGACTAGTAGTTGCATTGCAGTGTTGGAGTGATCTTATGGTGTTCTATTTTGTATCAGGTAATAAAGTGGAAGGAATTTTACGACAGTCAGCAGATGTTGAAGAGGTTGAGCGCAGAGTCCAAGATTATGAACAAGGTGAACTTGCTCAATTCTACAACTTCATATTTTTCGGTTTATTATATACATTGATATTTGTATTCCTTTTGAGCCTTGGCATATTTATTTTCTTCAGGGAATAATGAATTTGATCCCAATGAGGATGCTCATGTTATCGGTGACTGTGTGAAGGTATATTAAAGTTTCTTGATTGATATGATTTCCTTAGCAATCCGATGTGACTCATCATTAATCTGTGAACATTGGATTTGCAGCATGTTCTTCGCGAGCTTCCTTCTTCTCCTGTTCCAGCATCTTGCTGCACTGCATTACTTGAAGCTTATAGTAAGTTCAGCTTATTATGTCATATATCAAAGGAGTTGCATTGCTCAAGTTATGTTTGATTTAGGTTGAACAATTGAATTACTGTTCCTTTCCTTGGTTTTAATTCAATGCTTTTACGGTTTCAATAGGCCTAATGTCTTTGGATTAATGAAACCATTTTGTTTTGTCAAGTCCCTCAAGTCTTCATTGGAATATACTCTGAAACCTCTAGTGACTTCAAAAACTGCTTCATTTCTTAGGCCCTATTCTGATCTCCTAAAAGCTCCTTGAACTTGTCTAAAATTTGCTTTACTGGATTAAACTATCTCTGTAGTCTGTACTTAACTCATCTGAACTTAATTACGGAGTTGGTATTTGTTTCTTGTTTTTGCTAATCTGAAGTTCTGAACTTAATTGAGCATTAAACCTTGTGGGCCCTGAAATTATTTGACTGATATCATTTACTTTTTTTTTTGTGGGGGACCGAAATCATTGACTTTTAGTCGACTTAATTGAACATTAAATCTTATGGGCCCTGAAATTCTTTGACTGAAGTCATTTACTTTAAGTCAAATGTCAAAAAGAACCATCTCCGTCAGCAGTTAATTGGTATCAGTTGAAACTCTCATAACTGGAGTATTTAATTCTTAAAACTTTTAATTTTTTATCTAGCTTGTTCCCCTATCTCTATTGAGCAGTTAGAAATGATGATTATTAGGGACACTTAATGTGCCTTACTTTACACACACACACACTGCTATGAACTGACATACCTGATCAGAATTTTCAATGATAAAATGATAATAGAGTAGAAGATGATAACTATGTATTAATGGCTAAGATTTGCAGATTATTGTCAAGATAAATCCACTTTCAAGAGGTGGACACTCTCCCAAACAAGCTTTCGAGTGGCTTGAACACTCCCTAAGAGATTACTCTCAATTACATTCAACATTCTCTCTTTAACTTGCTCTCTTATTTATAGAAAATATTCTTAACTAATTCTCTAGATCTTTCTCCAAGTTAATAATACTACAACGTCTAAATTTCCCTTTTCCTAAACATCACCCCCCCCCCCACACACACACACAAAAAAAAAACCCTTTTATGCCAAAATGCCATGACTTTCTGTAGTTGTAATAAGGAATTCTGCCTTTTTCCCTTGAGATTTTAAAAAGAAAGGTTAATTTAATAAATTAGTGTATTCACCTTTTTGTGCGAAGGATTTTAATTCCTATGCTGTATTAATTTGTCAGAAATTGATCGCAAGGAAGCCCGGGTAAATGCTATGCGGTCAGCAATATTGGAGACATTCCCAGAACCAAATCGGCGGTTATTACAAAGGTATTATCTTTATCTATCTTTCTATTTTGTGTGATTTTTAGCGGTGTTTTTTTTTATTTTTATTTTTAATTTCCCCCCTTTATATTGAATGAAATATTCTTACAATCTTTGATAGTTATAACTGCTGCAGAACCTTCCTCAAAATTGTATTCTATCTCCAGTTCCTTCTATTTTTGCATAAGAGAAATTCATTTAGAGGTTTCATGTTTTGTGTTGTATAGCTCCTTAATAATATGGCGGTTGTATACTTGTATGCAGGATAGTGTCCCTTTTTGCTGCAATCATATCTGAGATGTTCCATATATTTTAATTTTTGCTTATCCTTCTCTCTATTATGGCCTAAGATGTTCCTCATGTTTGGTGCTTGCCGCTTGTCTTTTAGATTACTCCATTGTTGCTTGTTTTAAATGTCTTAATTCTTAGTAGAAGTAGGCTTAATAATGTCTTCGGAGTACTTGGCTTAGGGGAGAATGGAACTGCAATGGCCTGAAAAAAATTCTTCATTTGTTGCTGGAACTATTATTTTTTTTTTTATCTCAAATGGTGATTGTGTGTTTTAAACATGGACTTGGGTATTCAATTGCATGAATTCATTCATATTCATATAGGCCATGTTGCATGAACTATGAAACATTTAGAAAAGATGTTACTTTCCTTCTGATCTTTATTTGTCGTTGTTTACCTAATCTGTTTATATTCTTTTTGCAGAATTTTGAAAATGATGCACACAATTGCTTCTCATTCTTCTGATAATCGGATGACCCCATCTGCTGTTGCTGCTTGCATGGCACCTTTACTTTTACGCCCTCTTTTAGCGGGCGAGTGTGAGCTGGATGATGACTTTGATATGAATGGTGATAATTCAGCGCAGCTTCTGGCTGCTGCAAATGCTGCCAATAATGCCCAGGCTATTATTGCAACTCTTCTGGAGGACTATGATAGTATCTTTGATGTATGTAGTTTTCAGCCTGTTATCTACTTTGAAAATTTGAATCTTTGATGCTTTCTTAAAACATTATTAACTACTCCGAATCTCTGATTTATTTGGATGAAGAATTGTGTACAGCTCTTGATAACTCTAGTTAATTGGTTCTTGACTTCTTGTCATGTTATTGTCTGATTCAATTTTTAGGTTTTCGGTTGCTCAACATTTTTTTTGGCTTATTCATCTACCCATCTTTCAGGATGATAGTTTACAGAGATGCTCAATTTCAGCGGACTCTCGAATTGAAAATAGTGGAAGTGATGATTCTACAGATGATGAAAATCTCGATGTCAAAGAAAATGGGTATCATAATGCTGACAATGTAGCAGAACAAGAATCAGATGATGACCAGGAACGTGTGTTAAGTGGTAAACTGAGTGAAAGCAGTGGTTATGGTGGCAGTGACCTATATGACTATAAGGTTTTTCTCAATCCATTGCTATTTGAACCTATGAATGAACAATCAATAATAAGATATGGTGGCAGTGACCTATACGACTATAAGTATCTAATAAGATGTGTAGTTGTTTCTGAATATAAGGTTTTATATCTGATATTTATGTATCATCGGTCCATGTATGCAAGCTTTAACACTTAATTTTTTTAGTCTAGTAGTACTGATATGTATGCATTCAAGCTTTAAGTATTTCCATGCACAGCCAATAACTGTGAACCCACATAAGGCAACTACACAAATGACACATTATAATTGCTAATTTTTTGAAACATAAACAATGTGTCTAGCCTATTTCTTTTCCCTCGTTTGGGGAGCTGCTGCTTCTAATTACTACATCAGGTCTGGGTTCTTGCACTGGAATTTCCACCAACAAGCAGACCGTGGCTTGACTGAACTTGGTTTCTTTGCTGACATTCAGGTTCGGGCTTTTGGAGGTGATGATTCTGATGGATCACCCAGAACCAATAATGCATCATCTGTCAATTCTAAACCTCGCACAGATAATCAATCTTACAGGGAATCTAATTCCGAGCTGAATGAACAAAATAAACCTAAAAAGGTGAGTGAAAGCTCAATCAATGGAATGGAAAGTCCAAAGTTGACTGCTGGAGAATCTTATCGTTCAATGGGTGAGATACTGTCATCGATGGACCCAGGACCTCCACTACCTAGTACGGGTCCTGAATTAAGTGCCGAAAAAACAAATAATAAACTCACAAATTCGGGTGTAAAGCGGTCAAATTTTTGGGGCAGAGGCGCTGTAAGCTCCCTTTCTTCTTGTTGCTCCCTTATATGCCAGTATAGCTGTAATATTTTACCATGTTCTGATGCAATAACTTTCCTATCAATAGTTGACTACAATCACTGTATGGCTTTAATTTATGTTCGTTTTGGCCATAGTTTCTTAACATTGTTGTTATTTTATTTTTTTTGTTTGATGGTATCTAAAGAGATAAGTGCACTGAAATAGATACTCATTCTCTTTTTTAGTTGATGACATTACTCTATGAAGTTGGCTTGAAACTTGAAAGATCATGTTTTTTCTAGTCCTTTACTGAGATTTTTCAATTTTGTGTACACAAATTTGGGATTGGGCAATTGATATTTTTAGTTACCAAGTACCCATACTATTGCAAATAAACTGTTACAAGAGACAAAAAGGTGAAGTTTTGTTGGGTAAAAGAAAATTTATTCTGCATAAGTTGATGAATGTAGTCAAATTATAATGGCTGTCTACTAAACTGCTGTGAATGGTTTGATAATCGATTTGATTAGGCTGTCTGATGTTTATCCTAATTTGCTACCCATGCAGCCATGCTAGGGGGTCCATTCTTTTCAGTTTACGCTTGTAAAACCTTAATGTGTGTGCGCGCGCGCGCGTGTGTATGGTAGGGGGAGAGGGTTCTGTATATTTTTTTCTTCTACATCTAGATCATTCAGAATTAAAATAATCCAGAGTTTGAATTGTTTTTCAATTTTTCACCGTAGATATTGAGAACATTAGTGCTTTGGAAAGGGTAATATGATGAAAGCTACAACCTGTATGTTTGTATGTATGTATGTATGTGTATATATAGTTTCAGCTATTGTGGGATCTTGTACCCTCTGGTAGGTAGTCGTATTCTATGGCTAGAATGTAGAATGAGTCTTAGTTGATTGTCAAACTACTAAGTTTGGTTTAGGCTTTTGCTGTGGTAAGGAAAACCCATCCTAGTTATTCCAGTATTTGCATATTTGAAGCTTTAAACTCGTTGATTGACTGTATAAAGGAAAGTTTAATATAAATTCAGACCGTCATATAATTCGTTCCCTGTGATCTGTCAATGGCTTCAACAAGTTTTTAATGATATTTTATTGAAAAATATTGTGTTAAATAGTTCTTTGGAATTTACCATGTTACATATTTCAATTAATTAATGTCATTTGTTTGGATACCATTTTGCCTAGAATCCAGTTTTATTTTTATGAAGCACGGGGTATCAATGTTTTGGTGGTGTTGCTCCTTGATTGAGCAAAGTAGTATTAAGCATAGGTAGAATTTGGATTTTAAACATCTCAAACTGGAACATAGGTTATTGAATGAAGTCAAAACTGAGGGATTTTATTAACATTGCAAGGCTATTTTTTTTTGTTAATCATCACCTTTTGTTATACTGCATACAACGTTGACAAGAGTTTAACATCTGCAGTATTCAATTCTTGTTATTAACTGCAGTATGCAACAAGAGCTTTGAAGTGAATTTGCAGCATACCCAGGAAAGTTAGCATTTCCTTTCTGTTATTATTCTAGTTTCTAGGAAGTTGCGAAATGAGAAGTATTGGAACTTTGGTAAATTGGTAGGTACAATAGGATTAAACAGTAGTTCAACCCAATTCTTTGCTTATTGTGGTTAATATGTAGATTAATATGAGCTGTGTTTAATTTTTCTACGTTGCACATTAAATTTGTACTGGTTAATATTCTGTTCTTCAGAAATCAGTCACAATCAGCCATGCTAATTGTTTTCAATCCTTTCTTTTATTTGATGCATGTGTCTAGTTTTTATTCTCTAGATTTTTTCACCCTCTCCCCAATTCATCTAGTTTAGTTGCTGTAATCTGATTATCTAATTTTATATTTCAGGTCCGTAAAACACCATCCATGGAGTCAGTAGATTCTTCGGGAGAGGAAGAGTAAGATCTCCCTCTATTGTTGTTTTCTCCATCTTGCCTTTTGGTAGCATTATGGGCTCTAGATTGTTTAGGGATAATGGTTTATGTTGCATAATTTTCATTCCCTCATGGTTGATGAGCAGCAAAAATCATGTATTTAACCATGCCTAATCATGATCCTACCCCTGCTGGTCTCGAATTGGGTTTCACTGCCACTGTTTTTTTTTGTTCTTTTTAAAAATAAAAAATTTCTGATTCCATCTTCATTTGTGCTGTTTTGCTGACAGACTTGCCATCCAGAGGCTCGAAATTACAAAGAATGACTTGCGACACCGAATTGCAAAAGAGGTCAGTTGAAAATTAAATTGTTTATTTGGTATTTCCTGCAGAATTTTATAATTAGTAAAGGATTTTATGTTCATCTTCAACAGGCAAGGGGAAATGCGATATTACAAGCTAGCTTGGAGAGAAGGAAACAGGCTCTGCATGAGCGTCGCCTAGCACTTGAACAAGATGTATGTTCAATTCTATTCATCGACGTGTTTATCTATATAAACTCTATACTTCTGAGCTATTAATAGAGAGATCAAACTTGCTCCCGCACTTTAGTTTTGTTAATTTATGATGCTTGGTTGAATCAACTACCTACTTCCCTCTATTCTGTGGACTATGATACTATGAATTTTTGCAGTTGTTTAGTGTTATGTTGCAAATTGATCTTTAGAAGAGTGCATTAGTTACTTTCTCACACCATTTTCATTGCCAGGTACAAAGATTGCAAGAACAGCTGCAAGCTGAAAGAGATCTTAGGGCTGCATTGGAGGTTGGCTTAAGCATGTCCTCTGGCCAGCTTTCTAGTTCTCGTGGTATGGATTCCAAGGTGTGTAAAGCAAGATCAATCTCTGTCATATTCATGGTCTTCTTAATCAATCTCCTGCATTATGCTGTCTTTGCTATTTTATCTTGTTCTTAACTATTATAATGTGTTGAATGAAAGACAAGGGCTGAGCTTGAGGAAATTGCCCTTGCTGAGGCAGATGTGGCCCGGTTGAAGCAAAAGGTTGCTGAATTGCATCATCAACTCAATCAGCAGCGGCAGCATCAATTTGGTTCACTATCTGATGCATGTGATAGGTATGAGAGTATCTATCTAGTTTTATTTTATGGATTGCCCATTGTTTATTGGCTGAACCTGTAATAGATTGTAAAATTGAAAGTGCCCATGATGATATTTGTAACGTAACTTGATGCCAATTACTTTATTCTTGCTATGAACAGGAGATTTCTTCAGCAAGACTTTGATAGTACTCTTGCCTTCTGTAATCATGAAAGGAAACAAAGAAATGAGGTAAATACTTTTTGACATGAATTGCTATTGGAACTGTACAAGTTTGGCTCTTTTTTTTTTTTGTTTTTTGTTTTTGGACAAGGCAAGGAAGCCTACTGCCTCATTGGTGGTCCGAGGAATCAAAGTTTTGTCAGTTAGACCACAAGTATTTGAGGTGGGCATGGAGACCCTGCTCTATACCTCTTGCCTCAATTTGGCTTTTCTTATTCCTCCCGGCTCCCGTGATTTGTGCCTTTTGTTTTGTTTTTTTTTCCCTATGCTTTACCCACCCTTTGTTGCACTCTCCTTAAGTTCATACTACCATTAGATAGTAGATATCGTGTTTTTAGACTGTTTTTCTTTGTATATAGCGAAAGTAATTTGATTATTTATCGTCATTTTCTTTGTAACTGGCTGTCTTGCCTGGGCTTCATAATATATCTTACTAGACAGCACCCGTGCGATTGCACGGACTTAAAATTTTGGATTTTTTTCCCAACATTTAGAAAAATAAAAAATCTATTTTTTTAGGGGAAAAAATCTAATATTTATTTTAAAAAATGAGAACAACTTCTTTGGAGCTAAATAATTTTAGTTTTGTTATGTTTGTAATCTTACACAATGAATGCAAAATTTGATTCAATTGGTGACGTAATAAGTAATACATATCAATAATGATATTTATTGTATCAAGGAAGAAAGGAACTTGCCCCATATCAAATTACACATGTAAGATGTAATAAAGCATATATGCATAAATAAAAACAAATATATTCCATATTAAGTCTCAAATCAACCAAAAATAAAATCATATACTAATTAATCATAGTCATATAATTCTTCCGTAATTAAATGTCATTTAACAATTGTAATTTTAACCAATAAACAGTTTTTCACTTCTTTTGTTTTTTGGCCTTTAAAAAAAAAAAAACAAATATGAATGGCCTGTTTAGCATTAAAAAAAATTATTTAACCAAAAATTCAACTCAATCTCACTCCCTCGTCACTCTCCCTTGCTCTCGTCACAATTCATATTTCCCATGCACATTTCCAGCTTCACACATGGCATCATGGACTTTTCAGATTCCCCATTCAATTTTCCATTCAACTGCATTTTTTTTATTGAAAGTAATTAAATGATGAAGTTTTAGGCGGGAAAACAAAGCTTGTGAAGTTGCCACGTGTACAATTTTGGGGGAAAATTACACAGTGGTTGTTGTTTTATTATTATTTTAGATTTAGATTGGTCTTGGTGTGCTTGGCTAAATGAAATAAAATTCTTTCTGGTGGTCTTGCCTGGTCATCACAAATTCACAACATATCTTGTCAGTATTGGTGTGCTTAAAGTGAATAAAATTCTTTCTAAGGTGGTAGATTGTCTTCTCTTTGTAATTTCTGTGCCGCATCCTAAAATAGGCACTCACTATTAACCTAAGAACATATGTTATGCTTTCTTTCTTTGGCACTTTAATGACATGTCTTGCTATGTTTTTCTTTCAGGATGGTTCAGTTCCAGATTGGAGCCACAGCAAGGGACAAATGTCAGCTTCTGGAAGCAGTAGCCGGCAGCCTCGCAAGCAGTTCCTTGAGCCAACTAGCACGAGTGAATCAAAAAACACTGAGCCATCGGCTAACGTGGCGTTTGATGAGTTTAGTGGAGTTGATTCTGCCTCCATTCCATCTACTTCCAGGGTAGCAGAGGTGAGGTTTCCTTGTCTTTTTGAGGCCATCTACTTATTGGGTACTATTGGTTCTCTTTCATTTCATTTTTTGTTTTTTCATTCTAGTCTTGCAGCTCAGTTTTCTGGTTCTTTCTCTCATGTAATTTCTCCTGTTTGTTCCACCACTATCAGAATAACTTTCACAGAAATATTCTAACATAGAGCAAAATCAAACATTGAAAAGTTAGGCTACAGTTTGAAATGTGACCAAGTATATCTAGTTTCAGGCACTTGCGTCAGAACAGAGCAAAATTAAAAATTGAAAAGAATAGTTGACATTCAGCTCGCAATTCCCCCCCTTCCTGTTCGATTTTGAAATGTGATCGGGAGTATATAGTTTTTTTTTGGGAGACTAGGTGATTAGGGTTTGTTATAAATTCTGCAGGTATTGGATTTCCAACGACATCCATCAGCCGCATCATCCACATTAGTAGAGTTAACAACCCGTCTTGACTTTTTCAAAGAGAGGCGGTCTCAGCTGATGGAGCAGCTGCACAACCTTGATTTGAACTATGGGGTAGCAAACACCCAAGACTATTTGTACAGACCATCTTCTCCGTCATGGAGCTGACTGTCCAAGTGCGCAGCCTGAAAAGTTGGAGAGAGATAAGCTCGGTGTTTATTATTTGTACATTCTTTTACTGATTGCATATAGCTCTTCTGTAATTTTCTCCTTTTTTTTGTGCTTTGCTTAAGTGATCACTGCGTTTGGTCTTTAGAGATTTTTGTGTTCATTAGTGCAATTTGGTCATGGAATCGCGGATGAGGCTGTTTATCTTTCATTTCTCTCTTGTTTCTTTTGGCTCTGGACTACTTAGGATCCTAGCTTGTATTGTATGTATATCATTGTTTTGTATCGACGTATTAAAACATGGACTGAGAAGGAAAAAAAAAATGACTCAGAACTCTATTCAGTATTCTAATAAGTAGAATAGTTTCCTATATATTAGTGTATACGCCTTTCGTGCTTTTTCCATTGTTCAAGATTTGAACTGTTATGCTGATCAGTGTTTTTGTAAAATTGTACATCATATACAAAGTTGGACCTAAATCTAGATTAGATATGGTTAAGTTTCGAATTGTTAGCATATATGTCACGATTGATGTATATTAAGATTCCTTAATCTTAGCATTAGAATAACACCAATTTGGCATAGATTATTAATCAATCATCATTATCTTGATTTACATCATTGCTATTTTACTAATTCTATTCAAACTTCCATTTTAATATTCCATTCTTTAACCTTTCATCTCCTCCACCAAGTAACACGTTAGTTTTTAAATTATTACAGAGAACTGAGATTAAACACCACAAAATTCTAAAATACATCATGTGTATGGGGTTAGTGTACAACGGAGTTAAAGTTACCCCAATTGCAATAATAGTTATTCCTTGGGAAAGTTACTCTTTTTGTTAATGGTTAAGTTTATAGTTTTTAGGGTAATTTTAATTCTTTGTACACTAATTTAGTGTACATTTGATTTAAAAATCTATGCCAAATTTAGTGTACATTTGATGTATACAAGATTTTGTTTCAAAAAACAATTAATTAATTGTATCATCGAATGCTTTCACCTTCGCAGAACAAAATATACAATATAAAAAAGCAATTTAATTTTCTTCAAATTTAGATAGTTTTATGTTGCTAGGAAAAACATATTTATGTTTAACATATTAAGGGCTGGATTATTTTATTTTAGAATTACAAAGTTTGTCTACATTCTGGTGTACACTAATCTTATTTTAGAATTACAAAGTTTGCCTATATTCTGTGTACACTAATCTTAGTCATAGAGGTTCCTATATAATATATATACTATCAAGATGCCAAAAATAAACATTAAAGGTTACTATATGTTAAAAAATAATCAAAGCAAATAATAAAAGTCACTATATGACTAAAATTAGAAATTACTATGTTGTTCAAATGTCACTACATATTGTGTATCAGATGCATTTAAAACATTATGTTTTAGAATAGGGTCCCTAGATTCTTTAAGATCACGACCCAATGACAAATATATTAAAGAGCTATGCTCACATTGAAAAACAAAATTTGTATCTCAAAATCGCAGTTATTGTACTTTTGAGTGATTTTTTGAGTAAAAGAACACACATACACAAGAAGGGCGAACTTGATCACTTCCTTCTCTACGAGCAGCGGTGGCCAGACAGTGGGCATGTGATACAAGTGCATGATTAACAAACAAGATTGTACAATAACTAAAAGAGTAAATTAAAGATTTAATAGAAATAATGATCCCAGTTAGATCCGGTGGGCCTAGGTCTTAAGGATTAAGAAGCAAGCAGTTGGAAAATTGTGACACAGATAGTGGTTATGATGACGGAGGGAAGACTGTGGCTACCTTAAGACCTTCCAGGATGGCTAGACCTGTCTGTCTGGGTGAGATAGCTCTGACTACAAGGCAGACAAAATTGGCTTTTTGTTTCCATGCGCCGTCTACTTGCATCCGGTGGACCTACGACTCTAAAGGTCGGCCATAGTCAAACATACATATATGATATATCAGGCTATTTGAAAATATAGGATATTTAAGAGGTTTTTTTATTTAAAAAATGCCATCTGTTTTGAGATAGAATGGATAGGTTTGGAGAACTATGAATTTCCACAAAAGTATAACATTTTTTCAGAATAATAAAACTATAACAATTTATCTATATATCGAATCACTAATATACAAATCTCCCTCCAAACAAACCTTATAGAGAAAACTTTTCAGAGATTTGTACATGGAACCAACTATATAAAAATTGAATTTGCTCTCACAACTCACAAGCAAAGAAAAGTCTTCCAGTGTACAAACCTAGGTCAGTAATTTACTTATTTTTTGAATAATGTGGGTGGTACTAGACTTTGAGTCAACACACGCAGGGCGAGAATAAGAAATCATAAAAAATGCGTGCGGTCAAACTCAGAATCTCGTGCCAAATATTCTGAAGCCTCGACCACAGAGCTCATCCTCAACCTAGGTCGGTCATTACTCATTAGTAAACCAAACAAAGTAACCTCTTGCCATTTGCCAACACACAAAGGAACCTCAACAAATTGACAACCCATCGTTGCAAATGTCGTTAAGAACCACTAAAATACTATGAAAGTGTTTGTCTTCGTTCTAAAAACCAAACATACAAATTATGATAATACTGTAGTACTAGATTTCATTGAATATCCACCATAAATTTTGGAAAGGATAAACTCCCTACATTCTTTCTAGTTTCTTCCATTCTTTCCCCCTCTTTCCATCTCAACAGTCACTTACTCCTTTTTTAGATTCGCCTCTTTCTGATCCAGCTTCTCTTGGTAATTCTCGACTTCCCAGTTCCTCACGTAAGTCCCTTTATTTTTAGAAGAATTTTTGAATTACTTGCTTCCTCTTATATTTGCTGTGTTTCGCTTATTTCTTGTGTTAATTTTCTGCTACTTATATTGCTTTTTAGCGTTCAATTAAGTCAATCATTGGGTAAATTAAGGTAAGAGACTAAGCTGAAGAACTAATGTTGGAATCATGAAGTTTTGTACCCTTTTTCTATTGATCTATGGGAAAGTTTTGAGAAATGGTTCAAAATTGATAAAAAATTGAATAGGGGCTCTCTTAGAAAGGATGAAGTGTTTGGGTTTTTGGTGCTGAGTATTTCCAACTAGTAATATAATATACCCATCTATGTAATTGGTTGATCACTAAGTTTGGAATTCTATTTTTTTTTTTTTTGTTCCAATTATAAATAAGAGTGCGGTGATTTTGGGAGTTGCTTGTGATTTTGAAGGCGTGCCTTCAAATTCAGGGTTTGGTGATGTTCTTGCCAATTGCCATCGTGTATGGAAGACTACTGGAGGCTTTCTATCTAGTATAAAGCTTGATTGTTTAAAGTGTTGAACTCAGCTTAAAGTTTTGTCTCTGCCACATATACTAGGGTGTATATATTTTTGTATAATTTAGGTCTAATTTAGAGAGAGGAAGAGCTGTTTGTCAAATGTCATATTCTTGCATTGAAGGGTTTTCGATGCTGCTGTACAATTTTGGTGTAACTTGGGCGGTGTTTGGTATAAATTTTGGAAACAAATTAGTGGTAAAATAATTGTCTCCACAAGGGTAACAAAATGGTGGTAATAATTAGCCTTAGGGAAGGGAATGTGTCATTTCATATCAAACAATTGGTAATGGAAATTGTTATTGGAAATTGTTATTTGATTCCATTTTCAACACCAAAAAATAGCAATACCAAGCATGCTCTTAGCGTGAGCAAGCTCTCTGTCTTGCTCAATTGTCCAAGGGCAAGATTTGGTTTAGTTTAGTATGGAGTGATTGAGTAAAGATAATGAGTTCATCTAAAGTTATTGTGAGTGAATATGTAATTAGGTTTTACTGACATTATGATGTTCACTATGAATGATAGGCACATTTTTGGATCTAGACTTGATAAGACGGGGTTAGCTTGGCCTTGTTTTAGCAATGAACTTCAAGTTGCCCGATCAAATTGCCTGGTTGCCATTCCAGAATAATAAGGTGATGGAGCAACCAAAGTCTCACTCCCCACATATGGCTATGGAGTCCCCAAAAAAAGGGTCTTTGTTTGACTTCAATCTTTTTGGATGGCCACTTCTTCCGATCCTCCCTTGGGCTGTCAATCTTAAAGATAAAATACAAATGCCAACCATTATAAATGAAGGTTTGACAAGACGAGCAAGATCTCAAGCTAGTGATGTGTCAACTTCTACTCAGGCCCCTCGTGTGCAGTTCAGGCCTTATGTGTCTAAGGTCCCTTGGCATACTGGGTCTAGGGCTTTCTTGTCTCAGATTTTTCCGAGATATGGTCATTACTGCGGACCAAATTGGTCGAGTGGGAAGGACGGAGGCTCTCTTGTGTGGGACAGACGCCCTATTGATTGGTTGGATTATTGCTGTTATTGTCATGATATAGGTTATGATACCCATGACCAAGAGAAGCTACTAGAGGCTGATCTAGCTTTTCTTGAGTGCTTAGAGAAGCCTCATACACAAACCAAAGGGGATAAACATGTTGCTCATTATTATAGGACAATGTGTGTTCAAGGTAATTCATGTATGCCTGGATCTTACTTTTTTTTTTAAAACTAGCTTTGAGTTGCTGAAATCTCAAATAATGTGGCTGTTGGGTGTATTGATGTTACTGGCAGGTCTTAGGAATATACTCATTCCTTATCGAACGCATCTTTTGAAGCTTCAATCAGGGCCACCTCTGCTTCAATTTGGATGGCTGAGCAACATGGTGTGGAAAGGATGGAGTTGGCGGACGATTATGAAGATGGAATGATCATACATCAAACTAAGTAACTAACTGTAAATTTCATAATTGCTCAACAATTACAAATGCTTAATGTCTGTAAAATGTTTAGTGTCTGTTGAAATGTTAGGAAAGGGTTCAATTTGGTGTTATTAGTAAATGGTTGTTTGTTTCTGCATCTTAAGATGGATCATGGATGTACCCTCAACATTGTAAATATACTATTGTATATAATGAAACATTTAGTTGTTTTTCCATGTTAATTGGCTGTTCTTTTGCGGTTATTCCTAAGTCCTAACGGCCTTGTTGAGCAATCGATGATTGCCTGTTGCTTGCGTCCGTGGCTTCTGTCACTTGTGAAAATGGTGTTTAGTAACATCAGCTAGTGTCTGTTCATGTAAAGAAGTCTTAATGAATAAATGGCTTTTGGTTTACTGATGTGTACATGTGTTAATGTACCAAAATATCATTTTAAGATCAATGTTTCTATGAAACTAAATGAACCATCACACAGTGTCTAGGTCAGTGAATGAATCTTTGTCCATAGATCGACTTAGGAGACAAATATTCTTGACCAAGGACAGCCCAATATTATAAGAAAATTTGCTTCGACCTTGATTTTTTGAAGCATTAATTACAATTTTTTGTACTTCTTTATTTTTAATAAATGGAAATTAAATATTGCAAAATTTATAATTCAAAAGAAAGAATATTTTTGAATTCCATACAAAAAGATACCTATATTGTTATATATTTTTTTTCATACGAAGTATTAAATTTTACCCTTTAATTATTTGGAAATTTGATTGTAGAGAGCTACAGTGGGTGGAAATTTTCTTTTGTTCATTAGTGTGGGATGAAAGAGAATTTTTTTGTTCATTAATGTGGAATAGTGAGAATTGAATTAATATTGAATACTTCACTCTAATCTTCTCAAGTAAATTCTTACTCGTTTTCAATTGTATAACTCTTTTCTAATCTTTTGTTTGCGTTACTAATCTAGTTGCCTAAAATATTTCACATGCACATTGCACGCATAGTGTGCATAAGTTTGTCTTTGGAATAATTCAAGTTTATAAGGTTACCTTTCATAATTGAGTTGTGAACGGTTGATAACTTTCCCGAAAAAAATTATGGTATTTTCACGTGGTGCTATTGAGAGTTGAGGCTTTTGAAATTTATGTGGTACCCCAATTATTTCAAGAATGCATAAAAAATATTCCTATGGCTTTCAGCAAATGTGTCAGATGCCTTTTCGGCTTTTGTGACTAGAGGATGGTGCTTCTTGGATGTTTGTACCTTTTTCCTCTTATACGCCATTCCTATTTATAATCTTATTTGAAAAATTAAAATTACATTGAAGACTAATGCTTTTAGTCATAAAATGACAAATGAGAACATTTGATCCATTTTTGAAAGAATATAGTACATTTGAATTTTGTGAAACTTCAAGGATACTCCGTGATTTTTTTATTTTTTTTTGTGTGTGTTTGTGTCTACACTATGTTTTACATATTTCAAATTCATAAAAAATATTTGTGTTTTTTCAAAAGCTCAAATATATAAAATTTAAGGCCAAACTCTCTTCAAATCTTGAGGTTCGAGTTTTAATTTTGTAAAGACAATAAGTAAAAACCCAATATAAATTTTTTGCTTCTTCTTGCGTTCCTGTACAAATTTCTCATACCATCAATGAAATGGTAGATTTTCTTACCTTTTAACAAAATACACTATTTAATTTTTTTTAATTCAAATGTATACTAATTACTAACCTAAATTCCCATAAAACAAGTTGCATATGAGAAAAGATTGTTTAGGAGCCATCTATAGTCAATCCTCATCAATCCTTTGACTGGCCATGTGAAATGGTGGAAAATTTCAGATTCTCCCCCTGATCCCATAAATATAAGAGCATAAAAAAAACCCACCCTTTGCCAAAAGTAATAAAATAAAAATAATCCATAAACTATTAGGGAAAAGTAGAAATAAGGAAGTTATTACTGTAATTTACTTAAAATTTGAGCAGAATTCATTCTTCATGGGCAAGAAAAGAAAATTAAAACAAATTTCACAAACAACAAAAAATAATTATACAATATAGTATATTTTATATCCGGATGGACAAACACATATGTTTGTAATTTGCTTATTTATTAGGTATTTCTGTCTATAAAATTATTGAACATTGTTCATTTGTGACCCCTTTGATACCACCGTGGTTTTCTAGACTTAGTTTTTGATTTTTTGCTTTTCAAAATCATATGATATTTGACCTATAATCATATAAAAGTTGGTCAAACTTATTGGAAACATATTAAAAATGAAAATTGACAATTTAAAAGTGAAACCACGTTTTACTGGTTTTAAAAATTTGAAAACTAAAAACAAAATGATTATTTTATTTTTTTTCTAAAAGGACATTTCTTATTTTAAATTTGGGTATATATACACAAAATACACCAATTTAGGATATACTTTTTTATAAAATTAATAATAATAAAATTGTTGAAAATGTTATTATTATAAAAATAAATTGCCATCTAACTTATGAGTATATACTTATAGAAAATTCTTTTGAAAAATTTAATTAATTAATTTGTTTCTACTTTGTAGTATTTGATATTTCCACATAACGTGCTATCTTCCGGCTCTTTAGTCTCAAGTCTCAACCTCTTTCCCCCAAATCTCTCTCAGCTTCTCTCTCTACACCATTTCTACCCCTCTTTCTCTCTCTACTTCACCCCCTCTTTCTTGTTTCCAAGCTTCCTCCTTCAAGGGGTATGTATGTCACTCTACTCTTATCCTTTTCCAATTTCTTGTTTTTGATTTCTGATTTTCAATTTGTTTCTTCGCCGTCTTTAAGTGTGGATTTTTATTTACATTGTGAGTTTATTGATTTTTTTTTTCCTTTCCAATTTTGTATTATTGCCCCCAAAATTGGTTCTCTCTATAACCCTTTTCTGGGTTTATTGAATTCTTTTTTTGGGGTTTTCTCGTTACTTGTAGAGGCTGTTTAAAGACTTAGTCAATTTATTGTTGGATTCAAGTTTTGGTTGATCGGTCCCATTATTCTATGTCAAGAGTTGGTATTAATTATCTTGCTTTTTTAAGGAATTTGTTCTAGGTTTGTTAAAGTAAGCATTATCGTCACATTAGGCTTTTAGATATTGCAAAATTTAGTTGTTTAACTTTTGTAGTCTCGATTTTATGTGCATGTGAGATTTGATTCTACTTTGGCTTAGGGTTGTGAACTTGAAATTCTGGTCGATTACTGGATTATGAAGGCATGGTGCATTTTGGGGTTTTGAATTCTTACATGGTTTAGTGGATTCTGGTTTGTGGATTATGGTGCATTTTGGAGTTTTGAAAGATTGAGTGGATCTCAATTGAATATGATAGTGAAATACCCTTTTATTGGCCTTGTCACTAGATAAATTTTCCCGGCGTCTTCTAAATTTGTTGAACTAGGATATTCATGTTTTTTTCTGATTAAAAACAAGGGATTTTCATGTCTTTAGTACTTAAGAAGTTTGTTAACTTAGTTTTGGTATCTTATTGAATCCAGGCCTGGTGCAGTAATGAAAACTTAAAATGAACAAAGCTAGGTTGATACGACCCTTTTAAATGTCATGTTGGATCAAAATTTTCACATAGTTATCTGCTGTTTCTGTGTTTATGAGCTGCTATTTTAAGTGCCAGATATCAGCTTTATTGGCATTGGGTTCAGGTTTTTGTTGTGTAAGCTTTAAGGTTAACCCAAACAAGTGTTTTGCTGAGTTTTTTTGGTGGCTGTTTCTTCTGGATGATCAGGGTTAATGTTGAGTGAAATTCGGATAGTCATTATTGATGATCGTTCAGATGGAGAAGAAACCTAATGTAACATCAAAGGAGCGTGCACAACAGCTGTATAACAAGGTGGGTTGTTTTGCCTTTCTGTATCACATGTATTTCACATTTCTTTTTCCAATTGTGAATTGTTATTCAGTCTTCTATCATATATTGTTACTTATAGTTGTGGAGCATAGTCGTATGGATGACTTTCAAATGTTGGATTGGTTTCAAAATGTTGTTCAAATGATACTTATTTTATCTCTATTGAACTAAACCAATGCATTTTCCGTAGAGCATTGAATTGGAAAAGAAGCGGCAGAAGTCAATCCAGGCAAAAATTCCATCTGATCCTAATGCTTGGCATCAGATACGGGAGAACTATGAGGCTATAATCCTTGAAGATTATGCTTTTTCTGAAAAAAATAATGTTGAATTTGCGCTATGGCAACTCCATTACAAGCGAATTGAAGAGTTTAGAACACACTTCAGTGCTGCTCAAGCTTCTGCAAGATCATCTGCAGCTAACAGTGGGAGAGCTCCTCAACAACAAGACAGAACGGCAAAAATCCGTGTCCAATTTAAGGCCTTTCTTTCTGAGGGTACTGGCTTTTATCATGACTTAATTCTTAAAATTAGATCTAAGCATGGTCTTTCTTTGGGGCATTTTACCGAAGAATCTGAGAATGAGGCTGTTATGGGAACCGACACTGCAAAGTCATCTGATGTAAAGAAAGCATTAGTGTCTTGTCATCGTTGTCTCATATATCTAGGTGATCTTGCACGTTATAAAGGCTTATATGGAGAGGGTGAATCCAGAGTTCGTGAGTTTTCTGCAGCTTCAGGTTACTATTTGCAAGCTGCATATCTTTGGCCATCCAATGGGAATCCACATCACCAGGTCCTTGTCATTCATATATTCATATATTGTTTGTTTGTTTTTCTTTTTCTTATATGATTGGAAGAATATGTTGCTTGAATATAGTTTCTGACATGATTATAGATTTACAAATTATCAATTGAAATTATTTTGTTTTGTTAGCTTGCGATACTGTCTACTTATTCAAGTGATGAACTGGTGGCTGTGTACCGGTACTTTAGAAGTTTGGCAGCAGAGCTCCCTTTTCCAACTGCTAAAGATAATTTGATTATCGCATTTGAAAAGGTACTAAACTCCTTATCTAATAATAAAGAATTCAGCTTAATATCTTATATGCTGAAGATGCTTCATAAAATTTTCTTGGTTTGTTGCTCCGTGAATGAATAAGATTACTTATATTAAGCATGTAAACATACATTAAGGAGAGAGAAGTTAGTGGGTCCCGATGAGAGCCCAGGTGAGCCTCTTGTGTGATAGTCTAACCTGGATTGAGGATATAGTTTCCTTCCAACCATGCCCCTCTCTTTCACAAAGAGGTCAAGGGAGTTCACCGATGAATCAAGGCAGTTTGGAATGCTTTGTTGGGTCATCAACTACACACCAATGACTGTGGCTTTGTGTTCCAATACTTGGTGAAACTTGAGCAGTGAGGATTTGAAGGTGATTGTTTGAGTAACTGAGTGTCTGCCACTAAATATGGTGTGTGCCTATACTTTTGAGGGTTTGGAGTTGAGATTCCACTATAGGATGTTTGTACAAAAGTAGACTTAGGTGCTATCCTGTTGCTTTGAAATTTTCACTTTAGGAGATCGACGTGCCATAATTCAGTTTCTGATTGCCTTTCAAGATGTTTTCATGCTCTGAATAATCCTCACTCCTGATTGATAAGTTTTTATTTATTTAACTCAGATTTCTGCTTCACCTTAAGCCTTGGGCTGAGATTTATGCTGTCTGTCCATGTTAGCTTTGTTGCATGATGTTTAAACTTTATTTACTTCTGTATTCTTTTATTGCACTTCTTCAGAATCGTCAAAGCTATACTCAGCTGGTTGAGGCAGTAAAGGCTACTGGTGACAGAGAAGTTGGTATGAAGGAAAAGTACAAGCAATTCTGTACTCAATATGTGCGGCTACATGGCATTCTATACACTCGGACTAGGTACCTGATTTTGCATATTCCACGCCTTATAAATAAATAATAATAGAAAAATGGAAGCAATCTTTCAAATGTTTTGTAATACTTTCATGCTGCTTTCAGCCTGGAGACGTTTGCTGCTGTCCTTTCCTCAGTAAGAGGAGTTTTTCATGAGCTTCTTTCTTCTGGACCAGAGGAGTCACTAAATTTTGGAAAGGATGGTGTGGAGAATGGACTAGCCATTTTGAGGCTTGTTGCTATCCTGATATTCACAGTCTATAGTGCCAGTAAGAAGAATGAAGGTCAGTCTTATGCAGAAATCTTACAGCATAATCTTCTCTCTGAGAATGTTCGCACCCTTACTTTTGAGTTTATGAGTCTTATTATGGGGAGATCTGTACAACTTCAAGATCCTTCTTCTAGTTTCTTCCTTCCTGGGATTCTGGTATTTCTCGAGTGGTTGGCGTGCTGTCCGGATTTCGCCGCCTGTGCCACTGACGAGAAAAAAACGATGGCTTCTAAATCATCATTCTGGAAGCATTGCACAGTTTTGCTTAATAAGCTCTTATCCAGTGGTCTGGTGGTAGTTGATGATGATGGGGATGAAGATTGTTTTACGAACATGAGCAGGTATGATGAAGGGGAGACTGAAAGTCGACTTGCTTTGTCGGAAGATTTTGAGTTGAGGGGGTTTTTACCACTTCTTCCTGCACAGAATATTCTGGATTTTTCCAGGAAGCAGTCAATCAGTATTGGTGGTAGCAGCAAAGAAAAACGAACTCGAATCAAGAGGATCATTGCTGCAGGGAGAGCCTTGGCAAGTGTAGCCATGGTTGATCAGAAGTCTGTGTCATTTGATTCTAAGATGAAACAGTTTGTTATTGGTGCTCAACCACAAATGACTGGCAATAGCTTGGCTAGCTCCTTTTCAGTGCCTGCAGAATCACCCCCAGCTGAGCAACAGGTAATGGCTTCATCTGCTAATTCTATGATGATGAAACAAAATGCTCAGCTACTTTTTGAAGGAGATGATGAGGATGAAGAGATTGTTTTCAAGCCAGCACTTGTTGAGAAGCAGATAGATGCCAGTGGACCAGCATGGATCTTTCCTGAGGATAGAAATCAGGGTAAGAATACCCTGCCCGTAACCAGTATACAGCACCAACAGGTTACATCAGAAAATTTTCCAACATCTGGCAACCTTGTTCCACAACGCCATCCAGTGAAGGATTTGCCTGATTCACCGTGGGCTGTCGAACAGCAAAATTCTCTTGCAGATAGCTTACAAAAATTGAGGTTTGTGCAAAACGGGAATGATATGAAATCTGAAATGAAAGGAAGTTTGGCCATCCCGGGTGCTGCTTCACTTTTGCCTCCTCAACCGTCTGTCAATTTTGTGGATGTTCCTGCATATATCGACTACAGGAAAGCTTCAGAAGCTATGATTCCACCCAAGATGGATTTTGTAGCATTTCCCCAAGCCCCTAATGATAATTTTCCTGTAAAGCCACCATCTCACGCTCCAGCAGCATTTAAAAGTCAAGGGGGCCGTCCTGTTAGGCATCTTGGGCCTCCACCTGGTTTTAGCCCTGTTCCTCCAAAACATGTTAGCATGCCAATGGCTAATGCGTCTGGATCCAATGGGTCTGCATTAGTTGATGATTATCGCTGGTTAGATGGGTATCACATGCCGTCCTCTGCAAGTAATGTAGGGCCGATTTATGCTAGTAATAATAATGTATCACTTGGTAATTCCCAGTTAATTAATATGAATGGAAACTCTGGTTTGCCATTCCCTGGAATGCAAGCCTCTGGTGTTCAATTTCAAGGGGGAGACATGAGAAACTATCTAGAATACCAGTCTTTCAGAAATATGAACCCTAACCAGGGACACAAGTTGCTTGAGCAACAGCATGTTATGACTGGAAACCAACAGTTCACTCCTCAGCCAGAGCAGTATCAAGGGCAACCCACCTGGAATGGCCAATATCGTGTGTGAGATCACTTTGACAGAGTTCTTGATGGTGTTGATGGTGAGTGCCATTCTTCTTGCACTGCAACTCATGTTATTTTCAAAAACTTTGGAAGTATTTGTTAGTTGTTACCAAGTTATGAGACATTGGCAGTAACCTTAGATCATATTTGCTGACTAACAATTTCTTGTTTTTGAGGCCGGAGATTGGTTCTGGTGGAAGTCCTGCATAATTTTGCCAAGTGCACAACCCAGCTTTGTAGTGCTCTCAGTGTTGTTTCATATGCCAGGTGATGGGGATGGTGTAAGGTATCCAGCAAGGACTAGCTGACATATATTTGAGTAAATCTCTTTTACATTATCTCTTTTTACGTTCCTTAATTGCTGTCTTATCTTTGTAATTGCATTTCCTTCATACCACATCCAATTTTCCTGATGTTGCTCAAATTTTTATCTGTTAATTGGAGGATATTATAAACTAGTGATATATTATCATGTTGCAGAATCTGCTTATGTCTCTGGTGGATGATGGTTAAAATGGCTTGTGACAGAGTTGATGATGATTTCGAAAATCTCTCACCACCTTGTCCTCTTTGAACCATATCTGGGTAGTTCTTGTCACGCAGAGAATGACAAGCTACATAGAAAATTTGCTGTGCTGAGTATTTGGGGTCAGACGGTCAGTCGTCCGATGGTGATGCTTGTCGTAGGTTTCTTGTCGGCTGGTAGCTTGTTGCTGGAAATATGGCTGGATACTAGTGTTTGTCCTGAAATTCCCTTCGATACAAGTGGTAGTTGTTTTGAAGGTTATATGAAATGAGATTACAATATTGCCTCTGGTATAAGGGGGGCTCAGCTTCTGAATAATCATCAGGAAAATGATGACTTTGTTTACACTTTATATTGTGTGAGATTTGAACTTTTGGAAGTTATTTTGCTTTGTGTTTTGAACTGAAAACTATGTAACTGAAAATCACTTGTTTGCCAAGTTTGTTTTTTCAACCTTTTCTATCAGCCATGTAATAAGGCAGTTTATCAGTCATGATTGTGATTTCACCTTGTTGTTACTTTATTAGCATGCAACTGCAACTAATTTATCTATGACTTACTAATTTATTGTCTTTGATTGTGTTTAGTTGAAGGAAACCTGTTGAACTTACTTTTTTTCCAACTGAATTTGGTTTAATACTTCCTTTTTTCCATCCTTTATAAGGGGAAGAGGAGAGGCAATTGAGTGGAGAAGGAAGGAAAATAGTTTTCCCTCCATTTTGAAGGGAAAATGGTGTTCCATTAATGTAAGAGATATTTTATTTCTATAGAAAATGATTTTACAATATTTTACAAACCAAACAATGTAAAATTGAAAATATAAAAAAAAAAAAAAAAAAAAAACTTTTATAGGAACATGTTTTTGTGCATCTAGAACATGTCTATCCATAGACTTTGAATGACCCGAGACAAGTCTTCTACAGCATTTCTTGGACGTTAATCATCCAAAAAGTATAGATTATGTCATTCGATTTTCCAACGTTTTCATTCCCTTGTATTGATTCCTCCAAAAAACATGATTTATACCTATAAATTTCAACTTTCGGAGGCTATTTTGAATCTAGTGCAATGATTCGCCTTATTTTCCAACAAAAAAACCTATGACCCTATATATTTTCAATCATTACAACAAATCGTGATCTATTTTGAAAAGGATTTTCATATTTCGAAATCGTATTGGGTTATGTGTTTTCTATAGTCATCACATTCCTTCATTATCTGTCGATACTTATTTAGATACCTTTGACTTCGACTTTCAAGGTGCTACTTTGGAGCTGGTTTGATTTTAGTTCCAATTTCGTATCATGGATTGAGAGTTTAAAATGTCCAGACTCTACAGTGGTGTGAAAATCTAATGATACCACCACTCCTAAGCTCTCCTTATAAAAAAAATATTATGAAAAAATCAATTAAATTCGCCCATATGATAGGAAAGTGGAGAACTATTTCTCTGTGATAATGTACCAAACAAGAAACAGTGAAATCTAAACGAATGTAACCTAAACAACACTAACTGAAACATATCAGATAGTTGAAATATGACCCTTATTAAAAGTTTTGCAATCAGAACTGGGTTAAGCAAGGTTATCCCAAATAAAACGAGGATTAGGATTAGGATTAGGAT
Source organism: Salicornia ramosissima (assembly GCA_951394345.1). Classification (NCBI taxonomy): domain Eukaryota; kingdom Viridiplantae; phylum Streptophyta; class Magnoliopsida; order Caryophyllales; family Amaranthaceae; genus Salicornia; species Salicornia ramosissima. The sequence goes on along the minus strand of OX596236.1, from coordinate 55,597,291 downwards.
ACCAGAAAAGCGCTTAACTAGAACCACCTTCAGGGTATACAGGTAAAAATCTGAACCGAAGACAGAAAAACTCGAGAGACAACCCTCAAACTGCACAACCAAGTATGATCTGAGATCTGCAACATCATTAGGTACAGTCAAAGTAAAGGCTAAACTGCTGGATCTACACTTGTGGAAAAAGAGTTATTACAGAAATTCAATGAATATTGACAAGTAGAATATCTCAGACATGTTTCACAATAATAGATGGTATGATGTAGGTTTTCAATGTCAGAAAGAACTGGAATCAGCAGGTTTTCTTCACTAGATGAGATATACAACTAAAGCTTCGCTTCGAAGCAGTGACAAACATTTGTGAATTGTGATTGCTCAACGTCGGGAAAATTTGGACCAGAAGTAAACCAAAAAGAGACAAAATAATGCAAAAAGAACAACATGCAGTACATGGCTAGAGCCGCTTCGCACAACATTTCTGTTTAATCTCCTCATGTTGTTTTTCAGACTAGCTTGTACTTGGACAAGGGTCGTTTGCTGTATGAAACAAAATAAAACATGTCACAAAAAATCCAGTCAACTTTGGAAAACCCTTTAAAAGAGAAGTAAGTTTTCGTAAATGTAGCCAGCAGAGCCAACAAGCAATTGTATCATGATCACATCACAACTTATTCACCACATCTAATCAGAGAAAAAGGGCCAAGGATTTCAAGTTTCATGCAGAAGCTTTACCAGCTGATCCATAAAGTCATTCTGAAACTTCGCTTCCGAGTGAATCTCTTGTGCTACCTGTATAAAGTCATGCATTAGCCATCAGAGAGTAATATAAAGAACCAAATGGAATAATAAAATAACAAGAGAACTGAGCAAATAAAAACAAAATGAACCAAAAATGCAAACTGATCACAATATAGAGATTTTATTTTTCCCTTGTAAATGAATTTTGGTTATTCAGCGAAGTGCAGACAGCTTACTCGAAAATAGGAATGAATTGCAAAACAGGTTTAAACATGGGAAAAATTAACATTCGTACTAGAAATCTGAAAAGAATGCACCAACTTTAAAAAAATTCAATACATATCCAATTATTGAGATTGTCTTCCAAAACGGTCCATGATAATTCAAAACCTCTTCACCAAGTATCTTTTTGTTTTGATATTTTTTTTTTCAATAAAAAAATCATGTTCCCTCAACCCTAAGTCCAAACATTGCCCAAGCCCATCACCCCATTTACATTTCCCTTCATCCTCATCCTTGTCCCCAACACCACTGCCACTTTGATTTACCCCAAAAAAAAGCCTTTGCCACCACCCCTCCGACCACCACCACCACCATACCTACACTACGGTAACAAGTCCACCACACCAAATTCTTCATAAGTTTCGACTATATATCATTACGTCAACCCCAAGTCTCTCCAAATTCCAACCTTCAAATTCCAACATGAAATACCAACACACAACAGCCGATTAAATTCCAAAAATAGTGTGTGCGAGCGAGAGGGAGATTTCTGTTCAGACACTTGAAAATTAGATATAAATAGTGTATATGACCATAAATCACCTAAAAACTAAAGTTCTTAGAGTCAAATTGGGCCATTAGAGTCTGAATAAATCAACAGTAGTGGAAGACATTGCAGTGGAATATGCAGGTAACTTGCTGTTAAAGCTGTGGTGCCGCAATGGCAGAGTAGCAATAATGAACGATGGTCATTTATAACTACATGGAGTCAATTGTTGGTAATTGTTTGTGTAGTAGACTGGATGGGTATCAGCCATTAGGTATGGTATTGAGGAAAGCTAAAGGAAGAAAGAAGACTGATGAAGGAATTACATGTATTTTTTGTCAATTAATTCATTTTTTTAGATAAAAAAAAAAGAAAAAAAAGGAGGGAGCTGATAAAAAAGCTCAGAAGATTCTCCTTATTCAGGGGTGGGTCCAGTCAGGGCCTCAGGGGCCTTTCGGGATTGTAGGCCTCATGCATGCTCTCGATGACTAGTATGCTCGGTCCAGAGTCCAAAGAATATTGGAGGGGAACGTCTCATCAAGGATGCGACGGTCCTCCTTTGAGAGGGGCTCCGATGAAATGTGCCAAGGACAATTCCGATTAAAATTGGAAACATTCTGGCTCGGCAAGTAAGAGTGATTGGTCTCTCCCACCATCCCGATATACCGACGCTCACTCTCAAGAACTCGTATGAATAACGATTTTGTATGGTACTCCTCGTCGAGAACGTAGTAAGAACTAGCCCTCTCATAACGAGCAAAGTAGCGCGAGTGGCCAAGTGTGCCGCTATAAATAAATAAAGCCCCCAAGCTAAATAGCACCTGTACGGTTGCGCTCTTATCGCAGCTCGCGACATCACTCAATAAAGAACCACCCGGTATTAATCCGGGCAGTTTGGTCCTCAGAAGGGGAGGCTGCAAGGAAAAACAACTTTAGCTCCTTTGCGTTGATTTTACTCAAATCGCCCTTTGAGTAAATCGAAAAGCAAAGGATCGATGAAAAATGCGGAGGGTTGGATGTTGGAGCTCCGAGGAATAAGTGCATAACAACTACGGCTCACAAAATGAGCGCCAACTGCAGACATCCGCCTCCACACTGCACTTGAATTAAAGCCCTCTATGGCAACTAAATCAACAAGGTCATTCCTAGGATCACACTGAAGAATCTCGTTTAAATGAGTGAAAGTAATCTTGTGAGCTTTATTGTACAACTAGAATTCAATGTTGTACTCCGAAAAGTCATCGTCCAGCGAGCTGCGTTCATATTGCAATGACGCAATGAACTCGTCGACTAGGTGTGTGTAAATGTATTCCGGTGGTAGGTTCAAAAATTCGCCTCAACCAAAGTTAGCGGCCAGGTGTCGCACTACATTATCCACCACCAAAGTTCTAGCAATGCTAGGGTTGTAAAAACGTGTTGGGTGAATGGGATCGTGTTCATTCTCCACATTGGGATTTGTCGAGGATGAGCCATGTTGCCATTTTTAAGGGGCCATTTAGAGCGAAAAAAACAACTAAATAACACTTAAAATTGTCAAACAAGTCAAATGTCGTAATTAAACGACAAAAAAAAAAAAATGCAACAACAGTCACTAAGTTAATCTCGCAGCTTCAATCCTACCCAGTCAATGACTAGGGAGCCTAACCTTCAAGTGCCACAAAGCCAAACAAAAATAACAAAACAATGAAATTCAAGCAACCTAATAGAGTATATAACATAATTCTAGGCCTTAACTATTAGCTTAAGCTTTTGGTTGAAATGGTTCTCTAACATGATATCAGAGCCAACGTGACGCAAAGGTCACGGGTTCGAATCTCTCCTCCCTCTCCCTTCCAAGTGGAATTAATTAGCATCAAGTATGGTGGGCCTGTGTTGCATCCACATTTCAAGCCCAAAGGGCCTTTCATGTGAGAAGGAGTGATAGAGTATATAACATAATCCTGCGCCTTAACTATTAGCTTAAGCTTTTGGTTGAAATGGTTCTCTAATAGTTAAGGCCCAGGATTATGTTATATACTCTATCACAACCAACCAACAAATATATCACAAAAATCCAACAATCCACCACAATTCAACAATTTCAACAATATAAAGTTCAAAACTTCAAATACAGAAATGAACAAAAAAAATATGGATGAAATTAAAAGAGTTGAAATTTTTACCAAAAATCTAACTTCACAGACAACATTTATGTAGATTAAGAACGGAAACAAAAGATAATATGTAGGATATGAAGCTTTAAGATGTAAAAGAAGAAAGAATTACACTTCTGAGCTTGCGAACTTGAGATCTAAGTCCTACGATTTCATCATCAACATCAGCCTGCATAGGATCAATCCGCACTTGTACTTCATCTGAGCTACTGGCCTGCCTAGTGCTCAATCCATCACTGCAGCGACATTACAATTAACAAAATAATGGAATTAAGTTAATTCATCTCCAATTACAGGACAATTCAGAAATGAAATTAAGGGGCTCGAAATTGAGAAACATAAATTGGTTGTAATTACCTTGATCTGAAGGGGGCTGCACCACCTCTGGTAGCCATGGATAATTTAAGCAATCAAAATAGAGGTGATCATGAATTCAACAATCCAAACTGCGACATCAACATTTAAAAAGAAGAATGATCGGAAACAAATCAATCAACAAACAGACTAACAAAACTTCACTAAGTAACCTAAAAAATCATCGAATCACAAAAAAAAACCTCAAGAACACAGCTTCAACTAGAATTCATCGTTAAAATCGATTTGAAGTCTTTCACCAAAAAAGTGAAGGAAAAAGCCCATAATAATAATAATTATTATGCTAAATCAATAAATAATAATACAGCAAAAATAGCAACAAAAACAACTGATGCGATACTATTGTAAAAATTGTGTAAGGGCTTAATTGTAGAAGAGAATAACAAACCCTGATAAAATTCGTTCTGAGACGACGATCTCTGACCCTTTGTTGCCGGGGGCCCGGGTAAGAGTTTGAAAGCAATTGTCTATTGTGTGGCAATTTGCGGCAAATATTTACAGTTTTTCTCAATTGTACACATTTTTACTTGAGCTGACATATGTGCCTCTCCTTTTCACTCAAAATTACAACAAATGTAATCTACTCCCTCCGTGCTTTTTTGTTTGCTCCATGGAGGTGTTTCACTTTTTTAAGAAAAAGGCAAAAAGTAAGTGGGACCATTATATAAGAATGGTTATTAAAATTAACTAAGAGAGAAAAAAGTGTGATTAAAGAAAAAAAATGAGGATCTACTTTTTTCCTTTCAATTTTTCATTCAATATATGTACTTTGTAAAATAAAAAACTCGTATCCAGTTTCCGATCCGCTACCCGAGTTTTTACCCGAAAAAGCGGGTACCCGATCCGATTTTGAAAATCGGGTTGGGTACTTGAGTTGGATTCGGGTCGGGATTTTTTAAAACTAGGTACCCGGTATCCGATTTTAATTTTTTAAAAATAGTTTTTTATTATTAAAAAACAGTTTTTTAAAATTAATTTTTTTATTTTATTATAAATACTTGTTTTCTTAAAGGGAAATTCTCAGTGGTATACCCAAGCTTTTTCGAAATCTCACTGGTATACCCGAGTTTATTTTAATCCTAGTGGTATACCTGAAATTATGTCTAATTCCCATCCGTTACATTTAGAAGGTATATTCCGTTAAATGTAATGGAATATACCTATTTTAAGGTTAGATTTAACTTTGGTTAACAATTTTTTTAATTTTCTTAAAAAAAAAAAAAATTTAAAACTAGTAATATATTAAATTAATGGGTTATGCAAAAAATTATCCGATTGCCCCCAATTCGCGTTTCTAATTCGCATCGATTTGCGCGTATTGATCTACGTGAAAAAAAATTATTCCGCTCTTGATTTTACGGGTCATTTTTATCCTTAAGGGATCCGATTTGAGGTCGGATTTTGCAAAAAATGATCCGATTGCCCCCAATTTGCGTTCCCAATTCGACTCGTTTTGTGCGCATTGATCTATGTGAAAAAATAGTTCGCTGAAGATTTTACGAGTCATTTTTACCCTTATGGGATCCGATTTGAGGTTGGATTTTGCAAAAAATGATCCGATTGCCCCCAATCTGCGTTCCCGATTCGCCTCGTTTTGCGTGCATTGATTTATGTGAAAAAATAGTCCGCTCTAGGTTTTACGGGTCATTTTTATCCTTAAGGGTTCCGATTTGAGGTCGGATTTTACAAAAAATGATCTGATTGCCCCCAATTTGTGGTTGTTTTTCCTTTATTTTGTTTTTTTTCCTCAATTTATTAACCATGGTTAGTGTTTTTAACAATTTGTAACCAAAAAGGTTACTTTTGGGAATTATGTTTAACATTAGGAACACCCCTGGGATTTAAAAAAACTCGGGTATACCAGTGGGATTTCCAAAAAGTTCAGGTATACCACTGGGAATTTCCTTTTTTTAAAACTTTTAAAAAATGGTTTATTTTAAAAAAAAAAAAAAACAATTTGTTTTTTATTAAAAAAATTTAAAAAAAAAATTTAAAAAAAAAGTTTTTTTATAAAAAAAAACAGTTTTTTATAAAAAAAAAAAAAAGTAAACATTTTTTTATATTAAAAAAAATAAACATTTTTTTATATTAAAAAAATAGATTTTTTTTTTAAAAAAAAGGTTGTATAAGAAAAAACAACCGGATACCCGATTTCCGGAACCAAATTTCTAGGTACCCGAATTATCCGGGTCAAAAAATTGCGGCCACCCGGTTTTTCGGGACCCCGAAAATCCGGGTACCCAAATTTGCCCACCTCTATAAGAGAGGACGAAGGAAAAAAAAGGAGTGATGAACTCCGAAAAAAAAAGGTGAGGAGAAGAAGACAGGTTTAAAAAATAGTAGGGAAATAAAAAAAAATTGATGGATGAGAAATGTGGAGAGAATCATTAACAAAAAAATGGAGTGATTAATTTAGGTTAGGTAGAAATTAAATAGAAAAGATTAGACAAAAATTAATATAAATATATGTTTAATATGAGGGGACCACATACTATAAATGGTATGGAGCAATCTTTTAGGGACGGACCAAAAAGGAAAATGGGGCAAACAAAAAGGGACGGAGGGAGTATTTATTATACTCCTTCCGAAACATATTAACTGCAACGATTTAACATTTTTTTTCTCTACTTGCTATAAATGCTACGGAGTAGGAAGGAAATCCCATGATTCCCATCTATATAATTGTAATTGCCTCCCTTGCCAAATAAATAAATAAATAAAAACAAATAATAATAAAATAATAGATAGATAGATTACATATATAATTTACTAAGTATATATATGAAAATATTTATATTTTTAAAATACATAATTTAAATCCTACACAATATTATCGACTATATAGTTGAATATTAAAATTTCTCTCTATCATTACATATTAACTCAATGCAAGCTCCACATAATATATTTAGTATGTTTTTGAAATGTTTACAATCAACCATATAAGAAAGTAAGTGTGTGGCCATACGCGTGTTTTAAATCATAAAAACCAAAACAAATGTGTACTATGAAAAACAAAATCGAGCAAATTAAATATAATATTTTTTTAATGAAAATTTTATATAAAAATATATGATTCTAAAAAAATAAAACAAAAAAATACATATATTAAATTCAATACAAATTAAATTGAGACCCATATGGTCGGGATATAGTTTTATAACATTAAAAACTTTGGCGCTATTTCAAAACATTGGATTTTTTTTATTAAAAAAAGAAGAAGATTTCATTAATGATAAGTGACACAACATCTACAACAAAGGCTTAGAATTGAACATTGAATACAAAGGGCATTGAATCTAACACCAATTCTAAATCAATATAACTACAATTTTGAAATTTGGATTGACGAGAAGGAGTGAGGAATATTTGGAACCAACTTTACAAGTTCTTTTCCCTTTAGTTGTCCTTGTCTAGGTTCCCTTCCCTCACTTGTATCTGTTCATTGTACTTCCTTATTTCCCTTTTCAGTTAAGCTCATTAGATTTTTTTTTTATCCCTTTTGGTTTGATACTTTAGCTTCATTCTGATGTTTGGTTGTCTCCTTTTGAATTGAAAGTTTGAGATAAGGTTTCACTCTAGGGAAAGACTCTTTAGTTATCCTTATAATGAAGGTGCAGTGACGAGTCATCTAGATCAGATGTTATTTCAGCTAACATCGGCTCCTTATTAGATGGAAGACGCTTAAAACACCGAAGGTCATATGATTGAGCCGGACTCCCAAAACGACGCCACACGACCCGACATTGTCAACTTTTTCAAGATGATATAATACTTAGTTATAGAGGACTAAAACGGACAAGGATTCTCCTTGTAAGACACATGGGGCAAGGAAGAATAATCAACATGAAATAAACCAAGCCATTGAATGATCTCTAAAGAAGTAAAATCACATGATTATGGTTTTTGATGTCCCTAAACAAAAATATTCCAAAATATTTTGACATGTTCCTTTGATGATTGTCATCATGACATGTATCGCCCATCGCAGAGTCATTTGATAAAGTTGTACAAAACATAATAATAGAGTCATTTGATGATAAAGCCCACAAAACATAACCTGCTCTTAAACAAGCCTTTGACAACTGAAACTGAAGATTATAATCTTAACTTTTTATTGTTGTCGAGGCCCAAGAATAAAAATATCTCGAAATATTTTGATAGGGTCCTTAAACACATGAAACCTCCAGAAACGACAGCGGGCGTGCTTATCCATCCTAACCCTTGATCTTGATGATTTATTTATCAATCCTCGATCGGCTAGCTAGAGTAGTAGAGACGTAGAGTTCTATTCTTTTAAAAAAGAAAACAAGTTAGGGAAAGGGTTAGGCACAGGGGCGGAAAGAGAGGGGGGCAAGGGGGGCAGCTGCCTCCCCCATGGGCCCAAAATTTTTTTTATGTAGTAGGCCCAAATTAACTTATTAAAATAAAAAATTCAACAAATAGGTTAAAAGAAAATTAAAAAAATCAGAACCACTATTCCGCATTTGACTACTGCATAAGGCTAGGGTATCTACTGTACTTCTGAATTTCTTGTCAATTCGTCAATCATCATCATCAAAACATCTGTCAATTGATCAAGCCATCAAGGTACCTAACTAGCTACTACCTATACATATTAGGCTACTCGTATTACAGTATTTTATATATTACTCTTATACTCTAATTAATTTATCTAATATACTAGTACTCTACTCTCTTTATTTGTTTTTTGTCGCTATCTATGATCTATTGATGATCTATCATTCTATTTAGTGGTCTAGTGAAAAAGTATATGTATAGATGAACTTTATTAATATAGTACTTTATTCTCTAAGATTAATTTGTCTTGATATATGAATATGTATAATTTTTAATTGTTTATTCAATTAAGTTATGTAGTGGCTTTATTTAAGTAGTTTGCCAATGTTTTGACATGCTCTTTAATTCAGAAGAAGACATATCTGATTTGAAGGATGAGCTTGATTTATTTTATCATGATATTCCAAATCACCAAGTTATGAAAGATCTGAGTAACATAACTGATTTGTGTAGAAGTTTGGTGGAGCATAGAAAATCAATTCACTACCCTTTAATTTATAGATTGATTCGACTTATTTTAACCCTTCCTGTTAGCACAGCAACCACAGAAAGAGCTTTTTCAGCAATGAAGATCGTCAAGACTAGCCTTCGAAACAAAATGGAAGACGATTTCCTTTCAGATTACTTACTGGTGTATATTGAAAAGGAGATTGCTAAAACATTTTCAATGGATTCAATTGTAGATGACTTTTATAGTATGAAAAGTAGGAGAGTTCAACTTAAATAATCAAAGTGAATTGCTTATGTATTCAATAAGTTTTAGAGAAAAAAAAATATATACTCCTATTAGATAGTGGCTTTCAACTTTTTTTTTAGTTTATTTATTTTGTCATCTTCTTATGTTGTTATGTAATTATACTAATAAGAAGAAGAATTGAATTTTTATGAGTTCGCCCCCCTTAGTAAAAATTTCTGGTTCCGCCACTGGTTAGGCATTTGCCCATATTTCTAAGATAACAATCTAATACATATGTGGACAAACACATACATAACCTATGAAAGTGGAGTGTATATATAAATATATAATCACTAAATATTTATGGAGTTATATATAATATATATATATATATATACAAATTCTTCACTTAGTTTCCCACCAAACATTCTCATTCATTCACTCCAATCTCATTGCTTATAGTCTTATACCACCCAATAGTTCAATAACAAAACTTTAGCCAAGACATTATGAAGCTTAATAAGGATATTAAAATCCCTAATTTCCTTCATTTACTCCTCTTAATCACAATAATAATCCTCCAAAACCACCACTCCCTCTTAACTCACGGTTCTCCCATAAAAACCGTTGTTGTTTTAGTAATGGAAAACCGGTCTTTTGACCACATGTTAGGTTGGATGAAAAAACTCAACCCGAATATCGATGGCGTAAACGGGTCGGAGTCGAACCGGGTTTCGTTATCCGACCCGAGCTTACCCCTCATTTTTTTCAACGACACGGCGCATTATAAAGTTGACCCGGACCCGGGCCACTCATTTCAAGCAATGAAGGAACAAATATTCGGGTCGGATCAGACTGGGGCTGAACCGGCCCCAATGAACGGGTTCGCCCAACAAGCATATTCAATAAATGGGAGTATGGAAATGGCAAGGCATGTTATGAACGGGTATGAACCGGAAATGGTACCGGTTTATAAAGCTTTGGTTCAGGAGTTTGCCGTGTTCGACCGGTGGTTCGCTTCGGTCCCTACATCGACTCAACCGAACCGGCTTTTTGTTCACTCGGCTACTTCGGGTGGTGCCACTAGTAATATTCCGTCTTTACTCGCTAAAGGTAATTGTATTCTTTCATCAACCTCGTTCTTTTCAATTTATTTGACACGACCTGATTAAACTTATTATGACTTAATTATAACTTATTAAATATGACTTAATTATAACTTATTAAATCTGACCTGACCTAACCGATCTGTTCAAACCTGATAAATTTTGAGATCTGATAAAAAAAGTTGAAGAAAACACATGTTTAATTAACCATGCTTCTTATGTTAAATGTTTGCTCCTAAGAAGAAATGTGATTGTTTTTGCACTCCAATTCTTTTGAAAATTATTAATGGTTGATTACATGTTTATTTCAAGCATTATTTTTTAAATAAAAATGATCACGGGTTGTCACTTTATCATATTTTTGGACCAGCATAATATGGAGTATATGGATTTTGGACTACACACACACGTGAATTTGATAATAATGAAAAAATACTACTACTTCTGTCCCATTTTAGTTGCAACATTTACCTCTAAAAAGGAAATTACACATTTGTTGCAATAATTTTTTTCTTTCTTTAATGGGTAATTATTATTTTTTACTTTATTTATGCTTATTACATGCATTTTATCTATCTCTATCCATTACGGCCCTTTTGGTTGTTGGTAATAAATTGTGGTAATGGTAATAAATTTATAGTGTAATTTTGTTAAGGATGAACCTTATAATCTCCTTGGAAAACAATTTTTCATTCTCAAGCTTCAATTTTCTTCTCATTTTTCATTCCCATCCATTATCATTGGGGAGGGTGGTATTTGATGGGAATGGATATTTGTGAAGAAAATTAGATAAATTGGAGTTAATGTAGCACCACCATGGAATGAATTTTGATTTCCCTTCTAAATTTAGTTACAAATTCTTTCCTATTACTATGATTTATAACCGGCTATCAAACGGGCCGTTAAAGTATTTCACACCCACAAACAAATTTTTCCTAAGAATTTGTTCTCACTTTTTTTTTTTAGGAAAAATTGCCAAGAATAAGTCAACCTTTGGCCGATCTTCCACAATTAAGCCAACCTTTTAAAAATCCAGAAATAAGCTAACCTTGTTATCATTTAAGCCAAAAATAGGTCAAATGATTATTTAATCTATTAGTTATCTGTTGTTTTAAGTTACTGTTATTATTTAAAGCAAAAAATAGGTTGAATGATTGTAAAACAGTGATAAAAAAACAATAGAAATTAACATGTTAAATAATCATTTGACCTATTTTTGGCTTAAATGATAACAAGGTTAACTTATTTCTGGATTTTCAAAAAGTTGGCTTATTTGTGGAAGATCGTCCAAAGGTTGGCTTATTCTTGGCAATTTTTCCTTTTTTTTATTGCAATTAAATTAGGGCCGAGATAGTATTACTGTTTATGATAGTAGCATATGAGGTGAAATGGGGTTTTCAATTCATTCACTAAATTAAATATGTGTAGGAAGAAAGTTGAGGCGAGATTTGTTTTTTATTCTTCATAAACTGAACCCTAATTAATGCAAGACTTCTATCACATGATGAATATCTAGATAGTATTGTCTGTAAAGCCAAAGAGTGAGCGCAACGAGAATCAAACTCACAATCTTTCAATTACAAAGTACACTTATATGCCACGTCACTGCATTAGAGTTGATGCTCATTACATACATATTTAGTGACATGTTGGTTCCCTTTATGATTGACTATTTTTCAAAACATAAGTTCAATCCATTCACTTTATAGTGTATTTATAGTCAGACCATGTGAGTATAACTTTTTACCAAAAAAAAACATTTTAAAAGTTCTGTCATACCAATGCATACATGTCAAAATAATGACTAACGTAACATGCATGTATACTACCTTTGTAAATTGTAATTATATATTTATCATTTTTAATTAGCTATAGATATTGCGGAGTAGTATTTCATAAACTTTTACATTGCCCTTAACACGTACTGAACAGATGAAGTTTGGTTCAACAACATATGTCAATTGTCAATTCAAATGAGTGCATGGTAATAATATAATTAATATTCCATCCGTCTCAAAAAAAATGGTTCCGTTTTGACTATAAACACTATTTATCTTGTAGCTCTGACTCTTTAATTTTATATAGACAACGGAAAATATAGTCATGCGACATCCCGTTTGATTTGATTCGTCTCGAAATATACTTTCCAAATATATTTTTTTGTTATATATAATTAGAGATATTAATTTTTTAAAATCTTATCTTGAAAGATGTGAAAAAATAAATGAAATAGCTTTTTTTTTTCACTTTCCAAATATTTTTTTTTTTTTTTACTAATGGCAATATATTTACTTGAACAGGTTACCCTCAAAGGACTATATTCGAGAACTTGGAAAGTGAAGGGATTCACTTTGGAATTTACTACCAAAATATTCCTGCCACATTATTTTACCGTAACCTAAGAAAGCTAAAATATATCCCCAAATTTTTACCCTACGGCACCTTTTTCAAGAGACACGCTAGGCAAGGGAAGCTCCCGGGTTACGTCGTGGTGGAGCAGCGTTACATGGACACTAAGGCGGAGCCCGCCAACGACGATCACCCGTCACATGATGTGTACCAAGGCCAAATGTTTGTTAAGGAGGTCTATGAAACCCTAAGGGCTAGCCCACAATGGAACCAAACCCTCTTTTTGATCACTTATGACGAGCATGGTGGATTTTACGATCATGTCCCTACTCCGGTTAGTGGTGTACCTAGCCCTGATGGGATTGTGGGGCCTGACCCGTTTAAATTCAAGTTTGATAGACTAGGAGTTCGAGTTCCTACCATCGCAATTTCACCTTGGATTGAGAAGGGAACTGGTAAGCATTAATAAATCTATTCATTATTATAGCCTTTACTTCATCCAATACTTATTATTATCATTTTTTTTTTTACTTAGGGCTTGTTTACTTCAGCTTAAATTCAGTTCATGCAGTTCAGCTCTCAATTTCCTTCTCTTATAAAATATTACATTTAGCTGTTGTTAACACAAAATTTCGAGCCTAAATAAATAAGACAGGAAATAAAGCAACAAATGAATTTTATTAATAATTTGAGTGCGGGTACAATCTTTGTTACAAGTTTATATAAAAATAAACTAAGTCCTCTGATTCTGTTTTACAACTGCAGGTCGCGTGACGTTGTCACACTAATTTGAATGTAGGTTGACGTGTTACAACGTCAGCCTAGATTCGAATGTTGTTTGAACGTATTCGAACACTTGTATGAGCGTATTCGAACGTTTGCTTGAGTTTGTTCGAATGAGAGCCTCTTGAAGTTTGAATTTCACTCGAATTTGTTTGAATGCCTCTGATCAGCTAACACAATTTAGGTGTTTAGTAACTAATTGCAGAGAGAATTTGAGAGAATTCTTGCAGAGAAGTTTTGAGTGCCTTTTTAACAAATGAACTTTTTTTTTCCCGTAAGGTAGAGGGTTATATTTATAGAGGTAGGTACCCTCTACATGGGCCCTTAGTTAGTGTTTGGGCTTTGATGGATTTGGCCCACTTTTGATTATATTGGGACCAGCACTATAAACTGGTTCAAATATTTATGATGACCCGAATTACATTTGTATAATTCAGGAAACCTTTCGGGATAAATTAATTAAATCGAGTTAATAAGAAGGTTATGCGCGCAACAAAACTTAGAGTGTTATCAAGCTCGTATGTCACGTGCTTTTAATAAGAAGGTTCGGCCTCGCTCCTTTCAAGTAAGGGACATGGTCTTGGCAGTTAAAAGACCAATTATTACTTCTCGCAAGACCGGAAATAAGTTTACTCCTAAATGGGTGTGCCCTTATGTTGTACAAGAGGTATATACAAATGGAGCCTACAAAATTGTTGATGCCGAAGGATTACGCGTAGGTCCTATCAATGGAAAGTTCCTTAAACGCTGCTACTCTTAGGTTGTCATAACTGTCGGGACAGAAGCTTATGTAAGCTCCTCAGCAAGAGTTTAAACTGCATGACATAAAAAAAAAACAAAAAACAAAAAATCCAAAAAAAAAAACTTATATTGAACTACGTTGGCTTGATCTTGAAATGTGTTAAAAAAATGTTTTGCAAGTACGTAGGCAGCTTGGATAAAAAAAATAATAAATTCAAGTGCAGAGACATAAAAAAAAAAAAAAAAACACATTGTGGTAAATAAATACTCCTGGCCCGCAAGAGTATAAACTGTGAACGGCAAAACAAAATACATAAAACAAATAATGTCTGGAATGTAAATAAGTACAATGTTATTACAAAAAAAAAAAAACCAAAAACAAAAACAAAAAGGACCACACTCATTCTACATTCAACCACTCAAAAGTGTCAAGGGTGGACTGGTGCTCCAGAAGCTTCCTCTCTTGTTCCTTGAAAATCTCAATTTCCTCCTTACTGCACACGGGAATGGACTCTAGCTCCTCAATGCGTTCCTTTGTAGCAAGTACGGCAGCCTCAAGAGGGGGCAAAGAAGCTTCGCTCTCCCTTAAGTCTTTAGCAACTTGATCTATTTGTTGGCGAACTCCCTCTAGGTCTTGCATGAGCTCAGCTTCTTTTCTCTTTAATGTGACATTTCCTTCTTGCAGTCCCTTGTGCCTGGTCAGTGCTACATCATAATCAGACTCTACCTTCTTAAGCTCCTCAATGGTGGTACATATTGTTTCCTCAATCTGATCAGCGCAGTGATGGTCAGATACACTCGCCTTTAAGGCAAGATGGCTTTTGACAGCACATACATACTCATCTACCTTACATTTCAAAGGCTCGGGATCGCCTTGCATCAGCCTGATAGCCTTGTACACCTCTGTAGCTTCACCATGCTTGTCCGAGACTTTGTCAAAAGGAGTCTTTTTAAGTGCTACAAGATACTCATTCCCAAGTACCTTAATGGCGGTGGTAAAGATGCTTCGAGAAGTCGGAGTGATGCGGATAGCTGATATTGAAGGCGCAGGGGCCCGATGCGTGCCTTTAGTAGCCGATTGAGTACCGATAGTTCTGGCATTAACCTCAAATGTCGAAGGACCTTCGACTGTATGGTGGCTTCGTGTAGGGGAAGCAGAACCATCATCTTGAATCAAGTCTCTATGAATATGCAACTCTTTGCCTTGCCCATGAGTGACTCCATTAGGGGGCATATTCACAAGCTCAAGTGCTTCCGCGATCATAATGTCGTCAACTGGAGAGGATGCACCAACTTCTAAGCCTAGACCGCCAACCTAAAAAAGAAAGGGGTTAAATTGAATACAAATTTCTAAATTGGAAATGAAATTGAAGAAGAGAGAATGAAAGATAAACCTCCGCTAAAACAGTAGGGATGTCTAAAGGAATAGGGATATCATCCAAAGCATTCCCAAAATCAATCCTGTCACTCGTTGAGTCAGTAATCTTAGATTTTTTACTTCTTCTTCCTCTTTGGTGTTTGAAATTGATTTCGGACTCAACATCACTAGTATTCTCTTTCTCATCTTCTACCTCATTCTCAACTCCAACATCGTCACCATTGCCCTCATGATGAAATGTTTGTCTACCAACTGATTGATGTACATCTCCCGTTTCGTCAGGTGATCTAACCTTTTTTAGGTCTGAGGAAGAAGACTCAAGGGTTGGACAAAGTTTACTGATGTTGCGCCTAAGATCCTCAATTGTTACTATATTCCACCAGTTATGAAACTCGATGGTCTTGAGACTATGCCAATCTAACGAAAGACACGGAGCACATACTCGCGACTTACTGTCTCGCAATAAAAGTAACATCCAGAACTTTAATGCACTATCATATGAAACGCTTGCACGATCATCCAATCCACGAGTGATGGCACTTGGAACATCCTGACAAAACCCAAATTGCCTGCTGAATCGATAAGGTAGATAGGGCTCGATGTGGAAAGAAGCACAATGGCGAATAGGGAGGTAGCCTGAGCAAAGTGAAATGAGGTAATTTAATTGTTTCTTCTCTAAATTCCCATCATCAATTAATAGAACATTCTTGTTCTTATTCATCATGGTGCAATCAATCCTGACTTCAAAACCTTCATGTATAACGCGACACGCTTCGACATCTTTAAAGGGTTTTGATCCTTGCGCACCAGAAAAAGAAGCCATTAAAGGACCCGGTGGAGGAGGATCTACAATATGATTAGTACCGAAATAACACGCAAGTCATGCTTATAGGTAGTGAGCCGGGAAATAAGCCCCAGAGTAAGAGGGATTACGGGACATTGATATAGAATTGAGTCCCCGATAAATGCTAGCTAAGGCAGGGATAGCAAGACTGAAGGTCTCACCTCTCGCCATTAGGACGGCTGTTTCAAAGGTCCCTGGTCTGATCAATCTGTCCTCGTTCTCAGGAAGTACAAACACACTTAACCAGCACGATAAGAAGGCAGCAATGTAGGTCGTCTCCCTTCTACCTTCTTTTTCGATCCCAAGAGAGTAAAAAAAATCCAGCTCGCCTTTTGACCATTCCCTCGGTGGGTGTAACAGATTTCCACTCGAGTTATGTGTAAACCTAGGAGGAGCATCTGTGTACCTCTTTCGCTTCAAAGGAGCACCGTATGAAGCCGATCTCTTACACCAAAAGTCTATCCATTGTCGAGCAGAGACACCTTTCTTCGATTCTGGAAGTCGAACAATCTGACGATATACCTCAAATAAGATCTCACAAGCTCTCGGAATGCGTCTGATACCTTTTTTATTATAGGCTCGCAGAGTTTGTGTGTTAGGTACAGCCTCATCATAAACTCGTCCTGAAATAGGTAAACCTCCAAGCTTGTAAAGATCCCACAAGGAGATGGAAAGTTCGCCGGCCATGGTATGGAGCGTGTTTGTGGTTGGGCACCAGCTCTCACAAAACGCACGCAAGACTTTCATGTCTCTGTCATAAGAGTAGAGTGAAGCGTACACTGCATCATAAACGGAACATAATTCGAGCACATCTCCGTATATAGACAAGACGTCTTCAGCCCATTCCCAGCAGCCTAAGATGAAAGAGAAATCTCCAACAAATTTTACAATATTAGACTTCCATTTCCTTGCACCTGATATAATAGAGCGTCCTAAGAGTGGAGGCTTGTCTCTTGTGGCGTCTCTGTCAGGCATTGTGTTCTGAAGCACATAGGCGTTCAGGTCGTCTAGTTTGATTTCCTTCGACATGTGGCTCAAAAAATTTTGCGGACTCACAAGCGATTTTGCTCTATTACCAGGACGAAGCAATGACGGTCGAACGACCAAGCAGGTGCCTGACTTCGGGGGGTCATCCTCGTGATCGATTAACGCAAGATATGTATGTTTGTCGTCAGCAAAATCCTTTAGATACACAATCTTCACAAGTCCTAAAAAAAAATGAGAGAGAGAGCATTAGAAAGGGGATTCACAATGAAATAGTCAAAATGCAATAGAGGGAACATCAAATAAAAATAAATGAATAAAAGAAAAGGAGTTTAATGATCCTCCATCTAGCCACTGTCTAGAGGTGTCAAGTTCAACATGTCTAGCATGATGAGTTAACACCTCCGATGGGTTCATAACGTCGAGCGTCCTGACCCATCACGACAGCCGCTGATGATGACAATCTCGTTGCTGATGCTCCTCCATCTAGCCATTGTCTAGAGGTGTCAAGTTCAACATGTCTAGCATGATGAGTTAACACCTCCGATGGGTTCATAACGACAAGCATCCTGACCCATCACGACAGCCGCTGATGATGACGATCTCGTTGTTGATGCTCCTCCATCTAGCCACTGTCTAGAGGTGTCAAGTTCAACATGTCTAGCATGATGAGTTAACACCTCCGATGGGTTCATAACGTCGAGCGTCCTGACCCATCACGACAGCCGCTGATGATGACGATCTCGTTGCTGATGCTCCTCCATCTAGCCACTGTCTAGAGGTGTCAAGCTCAACATGTCTAGCATGATGAGTTAACACCTCCGATGGGTTCATAACGACAAGCATCCTGACCCATCACGACAGCCGCTGATGATGACGATCTCGTTGCTGATGCTCCTCCATCTAGCCACTGTCTAGAGGTGTCAAGTTCAACATGTCTAGCATGATGAGTTAACACCTCCGATGGGTTCATAACGACAAGCATCCTGACCCATCACGAAAGCCGCTGATGATGACGATCTCGTTGCTGATGCTCCTCCATCTAGCCACTGTCTAGAGGTGTCAAGTTCAACATGTCTAGCATGATGAGTCAACACCTCCGATGGGTTCATAAAGACAAGCATCCTGACCCATCACGACAGCCGCTGATGATGACGATCTCGTTGCCGATGCTCCTCCATCTAGCCACTGTCTAGAGGTGACAAGTTCAACATGTCTAGCATGATAAGTTAACACCTCCGATGGGTTCATAACGACAAGCATCCTGACCCATCACGACAGCCGCTGATGATGACGTCCTTGTTGTTGAGTTAGTCGACCTGCAACAAATAAAATCGAAACACACCCAACCAAGAATGCCAAAAAATATATATATTGTGCATAAAAAAAATATATATGTATACAACACCTTAGTGTGTAAAAAAAATATATATATATGTTTTGCAGAAACATATACATACAAGGGCACAACACAAAGTATACACAAAATGTAACGACCCGACTTTTCGACTTGTCGATTTACAAAGGGAAAGCGACATTCGGATCGTTACTAACTTAAATAACAATAAATCAACTTAATTGAATGAATAAATTATCTTTTATTAAATTAACTACTGAAAATCCATAATCCAAAAGTCACTAATACATATAGAGTCTGGAAATTCTGTCCCAACATGCTGGGATCATAAGATAAACTAAATTAATGTCTCAAACTGTTCTGGGAATACTAAATACTCAAAATAAAATACTAATCCACTCAAGCCCATCCAGCGGAGCCCGCTCTACTCTGCTGCATCGTCATCTGAAACTGAGGGGGGGGTCCACCGTCAGTGGCGAGTAACTAGGCTGTCCCATTTAATCGAGGGACCACCAAACACATAATATCATAGAAAATACC
The DNA here is from genome assembly GCA_951394345.1 of Salicornia ramosissima. Lineage (NCBI taxonomy): Eukaryota > Viridiplantae > Streptophyta > Magnoliopsida > Caryophyllales > Amaranthaceae > Salicornia > Salicornia ramosissima. The sequence continues at coordinate 55,577,923 of OX596236.1, read as the reverse complement.
ATAAAAACTGTAAAAGATTTAATACATGCTTTACACAAAGATACACAAATTCCGTATAAACGTACGTATAATAATACGTATAAAGGTACGTATAAAATACGTATACAGATACGTATAAAATACGTATAAATACCCCTGCAGAAATACAGTTAGAATACGTATAATTACGTATAAAAATACGTACATTCAACCCTGCAAATACGGTTAGAATACATACCAAATACATTCCACATCCGTATAATTATACATACACGTACATGCTCATAAATACAGAAATACACAGCGGAAGACTTACAATATGCTAAACTTATACTTTATACTATACATCTTAAATTATCCCAATCATTAACTTATACTTAACCCTTCTTAAATTATATCATTAACAAATCTTAATCATAATTTCATCACATTCCCTTCATCATAAATCTTATCTTAATCATATCATATCATGTCTTTCTTATCATATTAGATCATAATCTATCTTATCATCAATTCTTAGAAATCATCTTATCTTCATCTTATGATTTCATCTCATCAAATCGTATGATCCTAATATAATATCTTTGTTGGACCGGTCACTAATAACTCGTTATGGATCTCGTGTTTCACCATAACTCCCTAGAACATGCCGGGAGGAGCTCGTGTACCCAATCCCATAGCGGATCCCGTGTTTCACCGCTAAGTCTAAGCTATGGCCATAACTTCCTGGTAGCGACTCGCAGATACGGTTACCAGACGACTACATGTTCTAAGGTCAAACTACTCGGGGGAACTCATGTGTTCGACCCATTGAATAGTGGTTCTGACTTAACCCACTAATGACTCGTGTATCATACAGGTGGGTGTCCATTTTGTATCTTATATCTTCAATTAATTTAATCATATCATATATTAGGATAATACTAGGTGACCGTAATAGGAAATGAAATGTTCGGAGTCCCAGGAAAGAGAGGTGCGGCACGTATATTGGCCACCTTAAATACCAAGTCTTTCCTAGCCAGAGACCGAAACATAACATGTATAGCTATTACTCTGTTTCCTTTCTTATCCCTAGTAGTATCTTATGCAACTTTAAATCTTATAATATACTATCATATACTTATAATCCTATCCTTTCGGATACTAACCTTAATATCATATACCAACTTGTAGATATTATTATTAATAATTGTAATAGCCGAATACTAATAGTAATAATAATAGTCATATTATCTATCCCTTCACTTTACAACTTATCCCTGATAATTATTTTGTCCGTAACTTTTATCATTAACTATTCCCTAAATTAATAATAATCCAAAATTAACTAAAATTTGACTATTTCATATATCCCACACGGCAACATTAAAATAACAACAATAATTAACTATTTTCTTGAATTAATTTAATTAATCAATATAATTACAAAAATTACCAAAATAAGATAAAAATCATATTTTTCAACAACATTCATCAAGATGAACATAAAAATAATATTTTTAACTCTTCTTTTAATTTCTATACACTCGACAATTAGAAGATAATAACAAGATTTAATTTTTAATTCAAGATTAATCAGTATAATTCAATACTATCAAGATTCATCATAAAAATCATATTTTTTAGTTCCCTTTTAATACTTAGGTCACTCGAAAATTCAATAATTAATAATAGCATATTTTAATAATTCAATTGCCCTATTTTATACAATCTGATTTTTAAAGAATTAAATTAAAAACGACCATCTAAAGATCTCTAAAAATCTGGAAATTTTTATGGGAGCTAAATATGGGTTCAAGGATTTACGTGCATAAATTTCGTCTAAAAATAACATCTTTTACTATTTTTAAGTGATTTTATAACTAACCAGTCAGATTAGGCTGAATTCGGTTTCAGAATTTTATGCCATATCAAACAATATTTAAAAATTACGAAAATTTAACACAAGCTGTAAAGCATTATCACTGACTTCCATATAAAATTTCGTAGCATTCCGAATTGATTAAGTACACTAATAAATTCGTAAACCTATTCTGGACAGTTTTACCGGTTTGAAAGATTAAATTTTTATAAATAATAAACGGACGAATTTTGCCACGAAATAAATCATGGTTAATAATCAAACAGTAAACCAGATACCATGAAAAATTCATCAAGAAATAACAAGATTTGATTGGTAAATAAATTATACAAGATCATACATAAAATCAAGAAAATACATAAAAATCAATCAAGAAATTCATGCTTCATGCTCGACATGTTCATATGAAAACAATATTAAACTTCCTACAATTTTCATGCTTCAATTCCTAATTAACTATGTGTTTTTCTACCCATAGATTAAAGAGGAGAGCATAGTTACCTGGATTCGCTATTAAAATTCCAAGGGAAAATGATGGCTCACTGTTTTTGAGAAGAGGAAGAAGGGGAAGAGAGAAAATGTATTTTAGGGTTTAGGAACAATTGCAAAAAAAATAGGACTAACTAAATGATAATGGTCCTATTTATAGAAGAGAGGAAGGAAAAGAAATAAAAAAAAACAAACCCTAATGCTACTAATGAAGCTGCCGTGAAGAAGGAGAAAGAATAGGGAGGTGGAGTGGACTTAGTTAGGTATGACTAGGCTAGGTTGAATTAGTTTAGGGCTTTAAAAACTAATTTAATTAAATCAAACAATTAATTAACCAATTTAAATAAATAAAAACAATACTTGGCCCAAATAAAAAGAGGGGAGCCGGCCAAGTAGAAAAAGAAAGAAAAATTGGGTCTTTGGCCCAATTTGGAAATAAGAATAGGAAATACAAATTAAACAGTCCAAAATATAATGGGCCTTTTTGGACTAGAATTAAATAAATATAATTAATAACCGCGAAATTTTCTGGCCCAAAATTCCGGGTCGTTACACAAAATAAAGGTATATAAGGGTGTGTAGAAAATATAGTACCTCTGCCACTATAGCCACTGATCAATTCGCAAGTGTGTTGAATTTTGATTAATGCCTATATAATCAATTGGTGGATACTGTTTTAAAAAAAATAAAAAAAAAGGGGTGACATAGCAAGGCAAAATAAACAGTAGTATAGTTGCAACTTGCAAACAATGTCTACACTCATTATTCATCAACAACGTTGTTTCCAAAAATAGTGCGGAGTAATAATAATAATAAAATTAAAATAAAAAAATTCACTCGTCATAGATAAAAAAAAAAAAAAAAAAAATTCACTAAACAGTGCAACTACAATTGTGGGTAACGTAAAACCCATGGCCACAGGGCCCATAGCAGTCGGAGCCCTCCGAAGTCAACCAATCCAACCCCTCTGCACCCGCTGTGGAGGATTCTCCGGCAGATGGAGCAATACACAACTACTGGCTTTGCTGCATCATCATTCGTCTTTTCTTTAAAAATAAAAATATAAAATATAAAAAAAAAACAGAGAAGGAGGCGAGTGACTTAAGAAAGTCAGTGGTTACAAATTTACAATAACATTAGCAGAATTCATGGAAGCAAACAATCATCATCATCAATATAAATAAATTAAAAAGAAAAAAAAAGAAAATGAAAAGAAAAAAAGAAAAAGAAAGAAAGGTTCAAAGAATTACTACAGTGAAAAGAGGCAGGCAATCAGTTCATCATCATTGTGTCATCATTCATCTGCAAAGAAAAAAATTAAAATTGCAATTAGTGCATCGTCTTTCGTTTTTTCTTTAAAAAATAATAAAAAAAAGAAAAGGAACAAGAAGAGAAGAACGAGGGATGGCATACTACGGTACTAGCAATTACACGCATGAATTAGGTGCCTATGGTTGGCTCTTTGATCAGTTTAAATAAGTACCGGATGCAAGCCCTAGTGTCAAGTTGTCAGAGTCTTGGCTCAAAGACCATGTCCCTTACTTGAAAGGAGCGAGGCCGAACCTTCTTATTAAAAGCACGTGACATACGAGCTTGATAACACTCTAAGTTTTGTTGAGCGCATAACCTTTTTTCGTCAAGCGCCTCTAACTCAGCCAATCGTAACCTGTCATTCTCATCATTAGTCAACCCCTCTTGCAGTGCTATACGCAATGATGGAATTTGCAGTTCCAATGGTAAGACCGCTTCCACACCGTAAACCAATGTGTATGGAGTAGCTCGAGTTGCCGACTTATAGGTTGTTCGGTAGGCCCAAAGGGCTTCCCCTATCCTTTCATGCCAGTCACGCTTAGATTTTGCGACCACTTTGCTTAACAAATTGCACAGGGTTTTGTTAAAGGCTTCAGCTAACCCATTTGCAGGAGCGTTGTACATCGATGACTTATGTTGTGCAATCTTGAATTTCTCACATAGACTTGTCACCACTTTATTAACGAATGGCGTTCCGTTATCGGTGATGATCCGTCGTGGTATGCCATACCTGTAGATCAAATGAGTTCGAATAAAGTCAGCGACATTCTCCTTTTTTACCTCACGTAGAGGTATAGCCTCTGCCCACTTAGAGAAGTAATCAGTGGCAGCCAAGATGTATGCATGACTTGCAGACGACTTTGGCGTGATTGGCCCTACTACACCCAGTCCCCAAGCTTCGAAAGGCCAAGATGATATTGTCGGGTGTAAGGGCTCTGGAGGCTGATGGATAAAATTAGCGTGAAACTGACAAGCCTCACATTTCTTTGCATAGTCCATACAATCTTGCACCATAGTAGGCCAGTAATACACCCTTTTGACTTGATCATGTAACTTTGGGCCTGATTGATGAGCGCCGCAAACGCCAGTATGAGCTTCTTTCATTACTTCTATTGCCTCCTCATCCCCAAGACATCTCAACCAAAGTTCATGAAAGGACCTTCGGTAAAGTGTTTTCTTATAATAGATAAATCGAGGGGCTCGACGGCGAATCTTTGCCCGATGTTTTGGATCACTCGGTAGTTTTTGGTGTTCCAAGAAATCGATAATTGGTTGGCGCCAATCCTCCTTATCAATTTGAAAAATAGATATGGCATTAATCTCTATTTCGTCCTCTTCCTCTATAGGAGCAACGACCCACCTATTACACACAGGCACGAACATTGTCTCATCTGCCCCCAGTGCCAATGTGGCTGCAAGACCGGCAAGCGCGTCAGCCATCTTGTTGGCACTTCTTACAACATGTTCCAACTTGAGAGTGTCAAGTTTGGCTAACAACCTCGAGGCATGCCTATGATAAGGAATTAAATCTTCTTTCTTGACTTCATATTCTCCAGAGAGTTGACTTAAGACTAATTGGGAATCTCTAAAAATGTCTAAGTCTTTTATTCCCATTTCGAATGCCATTTTCAAGCCTAAAAGGAGAGCTTGGTACTCAGCCATGTTGTTTAAACATAAATCTGTCAACACGAATGAGTAAGGTAGGACATGTTTCTCAGGAGAGACGAACACGACCCTTGCACCAGCACCATCTTGACGAGCAGCCCCATCGAAGTACATTTGCCAAGGTGGAAGAATGTCCACATAGAAAACGTCTTCCCCAGGCATATCATCAGCAAGTTCCCACTCCGAAGGTACGGGGTGATCGGCAAAGAAGTCAACTATTGCTTGACCTTTAACTGCTCTTTGCGGAACAAAAACAATGTTATATTGCCTTAGAGTTACAGCCCATTTTGCGAGACGACCAGATAGCACCGGTCTTGAGAGGATGTACTTGATTGGGTCGGCCTTGGAGATCACATGCATAGTGTGAGCTTGTATATAATGCCTTAACTTCTGGATTGCAAAAACCAAGGCAAGACATATCTTTTTAATAGGAGAATAATTCAATTCTGCTCCTACTAGAGTCCGACTCAAGTAATAGAGCGCAGTTTCTTTGCCTTCCTCATTTTCTTGAGCGCACATTGCCCCCAAAGACCGTTCTTGTGCGGCAATGTAGAGGATGAGTGGTTTCCCTTTGATTGGTGCCCCCAGAACTGGAGGGGAAGACAGGTAATTCTTAATGCTTTCAAAAGCATTCTGACATTTTTCATCCCATTCAAAAGGGGCATCTTTTTTCATGAGGTGGCTAAAAGGATGGCATCTTCCAGCAAGGTTAGAAATGAACCTTCGGATGTAAGCTAGATGCCCTTGGAGGCCTCGTAGTTCCTTGAGATTTCTAGGTGGCGGCATTTCTTGGATTGCCTTTATCTTGGCTTGATCGATTTCAATGCCTCTATGCCTGACGATGAAGCTTAGAAACTTTCCTGAAGTGACGCCAAATGCGCATTTGAGAGGGTTCATCTTTAGTTGACATCTTCGTAATCTCTCAAACACCTTGCGGAGGTCTCCTAAGTGTTCGCTTCTTTTCTTTGACTTTACCACCAAGTCATCCACATAGCACTCCACAATTTTGTGCATCATATCTTCAAAAATCTTCTGCATCGCACGCTGGTATGTGGCCCCTGCATTTTTCAGCCCGAACGGCATGACTTTATAACAAAAGATCCCCTTCGGGGTGCGAAAGGCAGTAGCTTCTTGGTCTTCAAGAGCCATGTGGATTTGATTGTAACCAGCAGTACAATCCATGAATGACAAAGCTGCATGACCTGTAGTAGCATCGATCATTATTTCAGTGACCGGGAGTGGAAAATCATCTTTGGGGCATGCCTCATTCAGATCACGGAAGTCGACACAAACTCGTAATTGTCCATTCTTCTTCCTCACCGGGACAATGTTCGCTATCCAATTAGGATACCTGACTTCGCGAATGAAGCCTGCGTCGATGAGTTTGTTTACCTCAGATTCGATTTCAGGAATTAATTCCGGTCTAAATCTCCTCCGGGGTTGCTTCTTTGGACTGACGCCTTTCTTGATTGCTAGTTGATGAACGGCAACTTTAGGGCTTAATCCAGGCATTTCCTTGTAACTCCATGCGAAGACGTCCCTATATTATGAGAGCAACTTATGATAGTCGTGTTCCTCCTTTTTTGTAAGAAGAGCACTGACATAAACAGGTCGTGGCTCTTCACTAGTCCCAAGATTCAACTCTTTTAGGTCGTCTACCGCAGCTTGCCCCCCGTCTTCAAATGTCTTTGGGTCTTCATCCGTTTCGACCTCTTCGTCGTAGTCGGACCCCTCTTGAGCTGTTACGTGGTTTAAGGCTACCACCATTTTATCTTCCGCGTCAAGTGTCGATTCTTGATGTTTGGTGGAGACAATGACACGCCCTTTAGCCTTTAAGGGATGTTGTTCAGTGATATCCACTGCTTGTCTTCTTTTCATGTGAGAAGGAAAGGCACTCTTACAGTCGCTCTCCCATTTGACATTGCTCTCGACAGGTTCATCTTCCTTCTTGCTTATGCGCATCCATACTGGTTTCCGTTGTTTCTTTCCTGTTGAAGCAGATGCTCCGATACGACCGAAGACCGGGTGTTTTTGTCTTGATGACTGCCCTTTTAGAACAGGATATGACGCTTGAATTTTATTCTTTCCTTTTTCTCGTTTGCCAAGCCTATCAAACGTCGACAATTGACTTGTAGCTTTAGGTGGCCTCAATCGATCAAAGACAGAGACTTTTTAGGACGAGATCCTTCTTCGCCTTCACTTTTGTCAGCCTCTTTTGCTGTGATATGTACACAAGCATCCCCTTTGCGCCTAGAAGAAATCTTTATTGGCACATGCGGTGTAAACCCCAATCCCGCTCTAGATGTAGGAACGTCAGTACCATATTCTTGCAGCATTTTTTGAGTGTCATTGAGCCCATTCCCTCTTATGTTAATAACTTTTCCCATAGGCTTCAGGTTTTCGAAATCATAGCCAAATTTTGCTAGGAGTTTGTATGCATTTGGGTCAAATTTCTGCTTGTTGCGTTCCTGACCACTAGAGGTTCCTCCTACCCCGAACGTCGGAGCCTTTATCACTGGGCATAAACTACCTTTTTCTAGGGGAATGGTTGATTCGCTTTTTAGCCTTTGAAGAGCGTTCTGATCCATTTTCTTCTCTTCCATTATCTCAACTTCCTTATCTTGACAAACTGAGAATGGTGATTGTCCTTCTTTGCGGCGCGATTTTGGTACATAGTGCAAAACTGGCTCCTTTGTTGCCTTAAGAGGTACAACTGGATACTTTTCTGTCTTCTCATCTTGCTTCTTCTTATCAACTAAGATTGACTCATTAGTGTTAGACTGTGGAGCATCACCCTCTATATTTCTTTCCATTCTACCCGTCGAAGGGGCAGGTGAAGGTAATACTTCACTTGATACCTTTTCATCGTCTTCGAAGAATCTGGCATCAGCAAGATAAGACTCGGCCTTAGTGAAAGGCTTAGTCTCGCCCTCTATCTTCTGAACGCCCCCTCGATAGTATTTTAAGCACTGATGGAGGGTTGACGCAACTACGCCATTTTCGTGCAGCCAGGGTCGCCTAGCAACAATTTGAAAGATGTCTTTGCATCAATCACATGGAAAAGAGTAGGCGTTGTTAATTCACCTATGGTGAGGTCTACGCGTACAACACCTATCGCTCGTTGACTTTCGAGACTGAACCCTTGAATAACTATACGAGTTTTGGATAATTCCGACATTGTAATCCCCAACTCATTCATCATGGATTTTAGCATGATATTGGCTGCAGATCCCCCATCTACTAAGATACGACGAACCTTCTGACCACGCACATAACCAAAGACGAACAATGGCCGATTGTGGGGCTTTGACCCCATAAGTAGGTCCTCATCTGTGAACCTTATTGCAGTGTTACATGATGTGTGCTTAGCAAGGTCTGCGATAGGTTTTTCTTCTCGTTGTACCTTATCAACATACAACTCCGGATGTTGTAGAGCCAACGCCAACTTCTGACACATCTCCCTTGGCAAGCGGAAAATTTCGGCCCAATCCATGTGTGATAGGAGAGCGTTTAAGATAGCAGATATTTTTGGGTCTGCTGTCATCCTTGAGCGCTGAAGAGTCACTTTTAATGAAACCTCATCCTCCTTGCCATGTTGACAATAACTGGAGTGAAGAATTCTTGAGGGAAAAATTCTCCTAAAGTTATGGGAGCTGGGGACATTTGGTCGGGCAACTCTACAGGCATGACCTTGTCCAGCTTCTTCCTGCTTTTGGGGTGCTTAGGCCCGTCCTTCTTTTGTCGCCTCTTCTTGCAATGAGAAGAGGGAGGCCTCTGCTTGACCTGTCTCCTGGGTCTTCTTCTTGTAACTATGGTCCATCCTTCATTGTCCACCTCATTTGAGGTGTCAATGGGGGGAAGTTGTGTGGTATAACCTTGTTGAGTGATTGATTTTCGGACCATTATAGTGACTGGCTCCAGGCTTCCAAATTGTATGATTTGGGCCATCCACACTCCTTCAATGATTGTCGAAGTGTGATTACTTCCCACCGTTTCATCAGTATCCAATACAATTATGCCGTCTTTCGCCAGCTGCATAATCTTTTCTTTAAGTGTTATGCATTTCTCGATAGGATGACTTACGAACCTGTGATATCGACAGTATTTTGGATCTGACGTCCTACCAACTTCCGAAGGTCGCTTTGACTCGGGGAGTTCAATCACCTTCTTTTCCAAGAGATCATCTAACATCCCAGACACATCAGAGTCTGGGAAGGGGTATTTCTTTGCTTCCAACTCTTTCAGAGTTGGTCTATCCTTTTTGGGAGCCCTTGATGATGAAGCTCGATTCTCCCCCTTTACCTTTGCGGAGATTTTAATGGGCTGTGCAGTGGTTGAGACAAACATCGACTCCTTAGAAGATTTTTTAGGAGTCTTGTCACCTCTCTTGTGTTCCTTGTCATCCTTCTTCACTTCAGAAGAGGAAGCTCTTTTTTCCTTCTTGTTGGCCAGTGTAAGCTCCATGTCATGGGCTCGCGAGGCTAACTCTTGGAATGTCTTGGGCTTTATGCCCTGAAGGATGTAGAGGAGATCCCAATCCATTCCTTCGATGCACATTTGAACCGCGGATGGTTCAGACAAACGATCCTTACACTCTAGACTTAGAGCACGCCAACGGTTAATATACTCAATGACAGGCTCATTCTTCCATTGTTTTGTCTTTGTCAGTTCGAGCATACTGACAATGCGCCGTGTGCTGTAAAATCTATTCAGAAATTCCGATTCCATTTGATCCCAACTATCAATGGATTGAGGAGACAAATCAGTATACCAGTCGAACGTAGTGCCCTTGAGAGAACGAACGAACTGTTTGACAAGCAAGTCCCCCATAGAACCAGCATTATTGCATGTCTCAACGAAATGGGCGATGTGTTGCTTCGGGTTACCTTTCCCATCGAATTGGTTAAACTTAGGAGGTTGGTAACCAGAAGGCAAGGATAGTCGATCAATCCTTTTAGTGTAAGGTTTGATGTAACGAGCATTCTCATACTCGTTTCCACCCAACTGATTCTTGACAGCACTAGCGATCATAGCTTGAATTTGCTGAGGAGTCAAAGAAAGTTGAGTCTCTTTATGTGGTTCCTCTTTTTCTTCTTCAGGTTTCTCTTCATCATCTTCTGAACCGCCATGGATTGACAATTCATCATTACACCTGTCGAGCTTCTTAGTGAGCGCAGCAATTTGCTCACTTTGTTCTTTGATTTGAGCATCCTTTTGTTCCCCATCCTTCACCAATTTGTTAAGGAGACTAGTCATTTCAGCCAACTGCTCCTCAACTGTCTTATCATTAGAACTAGTCACCAAGACAGTGGCAACTTCAGGTTCCCCAGATTGAGAACTTTGAGATGATGAATGGGATACATCAGTCTCGATTTCGCTTCCCATATTGAATGGGTTGAGGCTGGGATTAGTACGGATGATCAAGTCTTCCGCGCTGTCAGTAGAAGACTGATTTGACTTAGGTGAGGCAACAGGTGACCCCACGTGCTCAGCGAAAGAGCTTGAGCCAAACACTTGTTTTCCTCCAGTTTGACTGACATGAGGTGTGATCAGTGACTTTGGAGGGGCAGTTGCAGTGCGAGCCTTACGGGCTCCAGTCGGTACCGTAGCATTTCGCAAGCTTGCTGTGGCAGCACTTACAGCAGCTTTTTTCATTCCTCTGGTGGAAATGATTGGTTGACGACTAACTGTGGTTGACTGTTGTTGGGCCGCAACAAATTTCATTCCGACAGTTTGGGAGGTGTTGTTCTGAGAAGCCATTTCTCAAAGTGTTTTTTTTTTTTTGTTGTGGTTTTAGAAATAGAGATGAGAGGCAAAGATTGTCCCACCGAGCGTGCCAGAAATTTGTTAACACAAAATTTCGAGCCTAAATAAATAAGACAGGAAATAAAGCAACAAATGAATTTTATTAATAATTTGAGTGCGGGTACAATCTTTGTTACAAGTTTATATAAAAATAAACTAAGTCCTCTGATTCTGTTTTACAACTGCAGGTCGCGTGACGTTGTCACACTAATTTGAATGTAGGTTGACGTGTTGCAACTTCAGCCTAGATTCGAATGTTGTTTGAACGTATTTGAACACTTGTATGAGCGTATTCGAACGTTTGCTTGAGTTTGTTCGAATGAGAGCCTCTTGAAGTTTGAATTTCACTCGAATTTGTTTGAATGCCTCTGATCAGCTAACACAATTTAGGTGTTTAGTAACTAATTGCAGAGAGAATTTGAGAGAATTCTTGCAGAGAAGTTTTGAGTGCCTTTTTAACAAATGAACTTTTTTTTTTTCATAAGGTAGAGGGTTATATTTATAGAGGTAGGTACCCTCTACGTGGGCCCTTAGTTAGTATTTGGGCTTTGATGGATTTGGCCCACTTTTGATTATATTGGGACCAGCACTATAAACTGGTTCAAATATTTATGATGACCCGAATTACATTTGTATAATTCAGGAAACCTTTCGGGATAAATTAATTAAATCAAGTTAATAATATTCTTTTAACTATAAAATAATTAATTTAATTTAAATTTGACACTTAGAAAATTTTAGTGTCTACAGCTGTATTCAATTCTTTTCAGTTCAACTACATTCAACTAAAGTAAACGATCCCTTAATGAATAATAATGCATATTTTGCATGAATATGTTTATTTTTTGGGGTTAGGAGAGACCTATGAGAAAAGGGCCCACATAGCATAATAATAATAATAATAATAATAATAATAATAATAATAATAATAATAATAATAATTTATACAAGCCCAAAAAAAATGGAGTTTGGAGATAATTTTTAGGTAGAAATGCAAATTAGAATTTCAAAATCATCTTTACTACGTATTGCAGATATGTTTGGTAGAATTGCAAAGATTTTAAGTATTTGAGAATTGAGATATTGTTTGGTAGAAATACAAAGATTTTTAGTATTAGCGATATTGTTTGGTAGCTGAAAATTGGAAATGCAAGCGAGTCTAATATACTCCCTCCGTAACATAATTCTGGCAATAAGTTATTTTTCACGCATTTCAAGGAAACAATTTAAGGGTGTAAACGAACAAATTAATCAAAATGGTTTTAATACAAGTAAGATTGAGATCATAAATTACTAATCTTAAAAAAAATTTGATCAATTTATTCGTTTACACCCTTAAATCGCTTCCTTAAAATGCGTGGAAAAAAACTTGTTGCCAGAATTATGTTACGGAGGGAGTATTTTTTTTCTTGCAAAGCGAGTCTAATATATGTTATATACTAAAACAAAGTATTGTTTAAGTCATCATTGTACACGTGTCACTTTGTTATTAAAATATTTTCCTCGAAAACTAATTGATGATGTCATTCTCTCCTCTAATCTATATCCGGCCTTGCATATACAAGTTCCAATGTAGAAAAAATATTTCTTTTTTTTTTGAAATAAAACCTTTCTTTAATTTTAATAAGCTTATAATTCCATATTTTGTACATTAAAAAATAATGAGTATTCTTCTGAAAATTTATTAAAAAAATATATTATCTAAATCGTGTGCCTGAGTACCATAAAAGTGTCATCATGCGTCCATGATATTATAGTATTTCTTAATATTGCTTTTAGAAGGGAAAAAAACCCTATCATTAAACACTTTTAAACCTAAGTGATACAATACCTAGCAACTTTTACAAGTATTGAAATCTTGTTACTTTGATTTAATTTATAAGAACTAACCCAAAAAGGAAAAAAAAAAAAAGAAAAACAAGCTAAGAATTGTTACTTTGATTTATCATTATTGTTTGTCTATTCAAATAATGTTAAGATTGAGAAAATACTCCTTCGGTAGGAGCTACATTTCCCAAGAGTGATGATCCGAATTCGAATGAATGAGTCTATTATGCACCTGGATTGTACATAGAGTCATAGAGGTATGTGTATCCAAGGTGTTTAATTTATTGTTCGTTTTAAATAATTTTGCTCATTTTAATTATTTTTAAAATGAACAAATTAAAAAACTATAAAATGAACAAAATTATCCTTGGATGTACTATACATTCAGATGTATATAAGAATTTCTAGGTTAGAATCCCATGCATGCTCCCATCCCCCGCCCTTGGTGCTTTCCTGAGATATAGGGGGCCTTACGTAGCTAGGGAGTGTACACCTTACATGCAATGTTTAAAAAATCATTATCCTTTTAGATTAAAAATTATTTTAAATTAATATGTAATGCTCAAAGCTAAAATAATGACACCAATCAAAACAAGTTTCAATAGTGAAAATTTGAATTATTCTCCCAACCTATACTAACGTATCCGTCTTTTTATAGACACATCCGCTTGACTTTATTTTTGTTGGTTAGATTTAATCTTTCATATTAACAACAAAATAATAAATAAATAGTTCCAAAAAAAATGTCATCTAAGAAAAACCAGAGGATTTATTTATAATTTATATACTATATATATATATATATATATATATATATATATATATATATATATATATATATATATACTTTAATTTATTATGCAAAAATTACAAAAACATGCATACATTAAAGAGACAAACCAGGAACCTTCTGGATGGCCTGGCATTCAATAGTGAGCTGAGGGAACCTAGAAGAAAAGTTCAGATGCATCATGCATGCAACTAGCTAGCTAACTACAAATTCTATACCAATGCAACTTTGGATTTTATCCTTACAAGTTACAAAGATCACTTGTCATGTGGAAGTGTCACGGGTTTCTTTGTTTCACATTGCTTTTCTCAAAAAGGGAGAAGGTGAATTTTATATACTAATTAAATGTTAATAATAAATTTTTTTATATACTAATGTTAATAATAAATTCATTCACCCCCTCAAAAATATAAGAGAATATTATCATCTTTCCATGATATTATTAGGTGGTGCTAGTTTGCTAAGCTAGATTGCTAGGAGTCTTTCAAGGCGTATGATCAAATTAAATCTGCTCGAAATGTTAGCTTAGTATTTTTGAGATATGATTTATAGTGTACACCATTTTCATTTATAATAAAAGAGTCGGTTCAATATTAGAAAATATAAATTAAGATCAAGGAATAGCGGAGTCAAGATAAACAAGCTAAGGTAGGAGGAATTATGTTTGTTAACTAAAATTAGGAAAATATATATGTGGAGAAAAGGAATGTGAAAATTGTATATATATACAATTATATATACATGATTGATTAATGAGAAATACGGATTAAGATGACTAATAGACATCCTTAGGTCATTGGTTCGATTTCGGCAGGTCAGACTTTTTCCTTCACAATCTATTTGGTTTTTGGTAATAAATTTATAGTGTAGTTTTGTTAAGGAGTAACCTCATATTTCCCATAGAAAACATATTTCCATTCCCAAACTTGAATTTTCTTTGGAGTTAAACTAGCACCATCATGGGAATGAATTTTGATTTTCCTCCCAAATTTAGTTATAAATACATTCCTATTATTACCAGCGCTATGAGTTATAATCGGCTACCAAACGGACCGTTACGGCTCGTTTGGTTGTTGGTAACAAATTGCGATAATGGTAATGAATTTATACTGTAATTTTATTTGTTGAGGAACCTTATGATCCCCATGAAAAACAAATTTTTATTCTCAAGCTTCAATTTTCTTCTCATCCATCACCATTGGGGAGGGTGGTATTTGATGGGAATGGATATTTGTGAAGAAAATTAGATAAATTGGACCTAAGCTAGCACCACTATAAGAATGAATTTTGATTTCGCTTCCAAATTTAGTTATAAATTCATTCCCATTATCATAATTTATAACCGGTTATTGTTTTTAAAAAAACCCTCGTTCGATATTTACTAGGGGAATCTAAACTCTAAAATCATGTGTTGTAATGCAATTATTTTTACAATGATAAATTTTCAATTTTTTTTTTCTTTCATGTTGATACAGTAGTTCATAAGGCTAAAGGACCACAACCAACGTCGGAGTACGAGCACTCGTCGATAGCAGCAACAGTGAAGAAATTGTTCAACCTGACCAGCCCTTTCTTAACTAAAAGGGATGCTTGGGCTGCCACCTTTGAGGACATTCTACTCACCAGAACCCAACCCAGAACTGACTGTCCTGGTATTAACTTCATTACCGCTTACTCAATCTGCTCTTGGATTATGCACCATCATCTTAGGTCTTAACTTTATTTATTTGGTTCTTCGCAATATGAATTATAATATATGTATAAAATTATTCAAATTTTGGATTGGAAAATCGGATATCCAAAATTCGATCAGAAAACTAGTTTTAAAACCGAATATAATAACTCAGTCCTTAATTCAAAATCAGTTTTTAAATTTGGATTATCTGAATCTCTTTAACTAGAACCCGTATCCGATTCAGTATCTAGTTTTTAAAAACAAATATTCGATCTGATTTTCTGAATTTAAAAAAGGACTAGATATCCAATTTTTCGGATCAAAAATTCGGATTCGAAAAATTATACTCACTAATGAAAGAAACTAACAAACGCCATTGGGGCACTAAAAAATAAAATTACAATAACCCATTAATTACACTTAAAAACGCATGATTTTGGTCTGCATTCTATATTACTTCTTGGATTCTTAATTTAGCATCTTAGGAGGCTCGTTAGCAAATATCAAGAGTTTTACCCATTTTCAAACTGATCTGCATGACTTATAAACATCTTTGTAATTTTGCATGCTAAAATAACCGTTGTGTGTGTCATGCCACATGCGTCATGTATCTTTGTTTCTATTTACAATATTACCATTATAAATGCAACACATGTACTCCCTCCGTAACATAAAGATTTCAACAAATGTTTTTTCACGCATTTTGAGGAAGCGATTTGAGGGTGTAAACGATCAAATTAATCAAAACAATTTTGATATTAGTAACTTATAATAATCGCATTCTTGCTTGTATTAAAATCATTTTGATTAAATTCTTCATTTACACCCTTAAATCGCTTCCTCAAAATGTGTGAAAAAACAAATGTTGAAATCTTTATATTACGGACGGAGTAGTTTTGTACTAGAATTAGCCAGATATCAATATATAATTAAGAAAAAACATGTTGTTGAATTGGGTGTGTAGAGCAACTACCAACACCAGTAAAGATAAGGAAAAGGGAGGCAGACGAGAACAGATTGCTGAGTGAGTTTCAGCAAGAACTGATGCATCTTGCAGCAGTACTGAAAGGCGATAACATACTTTCTAGTTATCCAGATAAGATAGCAAAAGGGCTAACTGTTAAGCAAGGGAAAAGCTACATGGATGATGCAGTAAAGCGGTACTTTGAGGCAGCAAAACTAGCCAAGAAGTTAGGAGCTCATGCTGAACACATTGTTAAAATGAGGCCTTCTCTCACTTCTAGACATTTTAAACCATTTACTACTAAACATCACCACCCCTGAAAACAAATTCATGTCATTATATTCTTGGGTTTCATTATTGGTAGATGAATGATGGTCTCACAAACATATATATATACCTTAATTTGAGTTTAGTTATATTTTGGTGTAATTTGGAGTGTAACATTACTATATATTGGGAACATGATTTGTATTAAAAGTATATATGTATAATAGTGTTATATATTGGGATTGTTTTGATTTTGGCAATCCGCGATTAGTTGTTGGCTGATTTAGTTGACTTGTTTAATAATTATGGGTATAAGAATTGGTTGTATGTATTAGCTTTTTAAGTTGGTTGTTTAATCCATTTGTTTGGAAAAGTATTTGGTAAAATAATTATGGCTATAGGTTGTTTATTATAGAATTATAGACCAACAAGCAAAAAATCAATCCAAAAGGATCAGTATTTTCATTTTGACTGAAAAGCCAACTATCTAGCCAACCAAAAAGCCAATAGTCAGACATTTTTTTGCTATTTGACACCATCGAAATAAGCTAATTACCGGCCAAACACGCACCATTGTATTCATTTTATCTTCTCTGTTGAAACAAGTACCTGTTCAGTCCGTCCCAAACTAAATACCCCATCTTAACTGGAAAGCTCTTACTATTTTGACCAAAATGAAGCATTTATTTTGTACCGAAATGAGTACAACATATTCATATATAGCTCAATAGTCCTATGCTTTATACTATAAAGTTTACATGTTTGTTTGTGCAACTAGTGAGTAAGTGACTCTCACAAGTCACAACCAAGTACACGAAAGTAAAATTAGAATTACGTTATCACTACAACTGGAATCATATTATGTATGTATGTATGTATTGTACAGTTAAACTTGCACTAATCTCATAATATTGTAACTCTTTATATTTGAAGTTCATACAAATATTGAGTAATAAAGATAACATTTTCTCTGTGATAGCCTCAAGAATTATCTTTTCTACCCCAAAAAGAATTTTAAAAAAAATAATAAAAAATCTATCTATGCTTTGTATAAAAATGTCGAATCCTTTCCCCTAATAATGCTCCCAAAATTTACAATTCTCATTTTACGGTTACAATTTTATCAATTCCCAGATTACCGTCCACGTCATCTTTTAATTTTTTTAAAATTTTTTAACAGGAAAACCGTTGAGTGGCAGTTTTGCCTTGACAAATTACCACTTACAATTTGTTATGTTTAGGCATAGTTAAAGGGAAAAAAATAAAAAAGTGTAATTTTTCACACTTAATTGTTAAAGTAATGAAACCGCTACTCCCAGTAATCTGGAAAAAAAATGCTGACGTGAACGGTAATCTGGGAATTGAGAAAAGAAGAGCCGTATAATGGGAATTGCAAGATTTTGGAGCATTATTAGGGGAAAGGATTCAAAAATGTCAATGTAAGTTGTATTCACAAAATGGAACTTCACTTAAGTATTTTCCCAGCCAGGAATATTTGCTGTAGCTTCATTCAACATCTTTACTAATCTCACCTGAAAAAAAACCCATAATTAAAAAGTGATTAAAATTAGTTAAGTCATTAGTAGCTTCTTAGGCTTTGTTTACTAGTGTTTAAAACATTTTTAAATGAAAATTCATTTCCATGGAAAACTCTATTTCAAAGAACTTTTCCATTATTTAGTTGCAAGGAAAAATATTTTTCACTGAATCGTTTAGTTGCAAGGAAAACAATCAGTTGAAACACACGAATGAAAATAAAAACTGAGAAAGGACATGAAGGCGATGAAGCACATGAACGAAAACACGTTCGTCCCAATTTTGAGGAAAATGTTTTCAATACGATCTCTAACAAATTTACATCTGAAAATTTCTATTTAATTTTTGTTGACCCAAATTAACCGACCATTAATATTATACACAAAATCATACCACAGTCTCGGGAATGGTGGGAGGAGGCAATGTAAGATTCTTCGGTGGAGGGCTGTCCAGATACGATCTCTTGTCGAAACGCCATTCACCAATTATTCCATAAGTTAGCTCTCCCTATATTTATACGTAAACTTTAGATTAAGCAAAAAATTTAACTCAAATTAGAATTTTATAAACATAAGTAATTAAGAATTATGAATGACAATTATGGATACCTTCATTGTGTAATCACAACCATAAGTATAATGTATGATGTGAGTTTGCCCTACTTTCAAGTCCCATGGAGGCTGCAAATTCACAATAATTAACGTACATTATCAAATATTCGAAGTAATAATCAATTAAATGTACTTCAATCTGCGTTTTAATTTGTTGCAACTAATTTGTCGCATTACTGGTTCAAATTACATAATCAACATGAAAATTCATCACACTAGTATTACTAATTATCGTCTCAAATTTTAAATGAAGGAACAATCTTAACTAAAACAATACCACAACAATATCTATTACTTGGACAACGGTCCCAGAAGCTACACCTTCCGAACAGGACCACCACGAACGTTGGAGACACTGGTGGCAAAGAAAATTAGGGGGCATGTTTTTGTTTGACCCTGTCATCTCCAATGTTCGTGGTCCACGTGGTCGTCATGTTAGGGTAGAGTGGTTTCCGGGGCCACTATCCAAGTAATCGGAATTGTACCCCAAGTAATTAACATTCGAGTAGAGTGGTTAACCGGACTCTTTGTTTCAACCCAAGTACCAGTGTCGGACACTCTATCCTTGGACATTGGTATGACGCTTGGACACTTCATTTAGAACCAAAAACATTCATATTTTTCATAAAATTGCCATGTCTGACACTTGGACACATATCCTTGTCCTATACTTCCAGCAGAGTCCAAGTAACATAGGTTATGGTCTTATTTTTTAAAATTTGAGGAGATAATCAGTAACTGAGGTGAAAGTAACATTTCACAAACTAATTTGGGATAAAGGGTGTGGCTAGAAAATAAAGTACCTGCACCATGAAATTTTTGTGAAGAGTATGCTTCACCCCATGTAATGCTGAAGCTATAGCGTATGCATACCTTAATTCACACACATTTATCATCAATTTATTTCATGTAAAATATAAGTGATCAAATGATCAATATGGAGTACCAGAATATGTGACTCACATTTCTTGCACCCAACCAAAAGTTGTATCGGCCTCTTGATCATTCTTTATTTGCAATGAAATATTCAACCATGTAGGAGCTATCTCTTTCAACATTGACTGCCAAACATAAAAACAAGGTTTAGTATAAGAGAACTATTGGGAAGTTGTCCATCCCAAGTCCCACATCGAAAGAATAAAGAGTAGGAAAACACCCATTAGTATGAGGCCTTTTGGAAAGGTACCCAAAAACAAATCCGTGAGGGCTTAGCCCAAAGCGGACAATATCCAATTATCTATTTAATAGAATATTTTAGGATAATGTTATTGTACATACTTGTATACCCAATTATCTATTTTCCTTAATTGTTATTTTCAACTCAGTTTAATTTAATCCAGTTAAAAAGAATCTTTTGGACTTAATTTTTGACAAATATAGTCAAGTGTAACTCTTGCTGAGTATAGAATTTAGTTCGGGTATGTTTGTATTCATTTAGTCTAAAAGAACAGAGCTTGAATGTCATTTTACTAAGTTGTCTAGGAAAAAATTTGATTGCAATTTGCAAGTGTACCTTTGTTATTATGGAAGGAGAATTTCCGATCGGATCCACATTTGATATGGAGCCTTCCGGGTAAAATTTTCGTACTATCTTCTCATATTTAGTGGGTTGAATGTAGAAAAACGGGTAAGCTGCCGGGTATTTTCGGCTTGCTAAGTTGGGCAAGGGTCTTACAAATAGATGATCTGGTTCACCCATCAAGACATACCTACATTATAATTGATGAAATGTCACTTGTCACACACACAAAAAAGCAATGAATTAAGGAAAATGTTACTCAAAATGAAATCACTCACTCTTCTTCAATTGTTGCCATTTCCAACCATTGCACAAATGCCCATGGTCTGTTTAGCACAACATATCCCTATAAACAACAAATTTTCAATTTCAAAACAAGCATGTAAGAGGCATTTTTAAAAGGTTATACGTCAATACAAATTAGTGATTAGTGAAATACAATGTAGAATATTTTCATGAAATGATTCAATCAAACATAGGTGTGCAAATGGATTTTGGAATAGTCCAAAAGTCTAATTTAATCCAATCCAAATCATCGGAAGGACTTGAAATTTTTGGATTGGATTTGGAATCGAGACTCAACGTACCAAGTTCAAAAAAAATTCAGATTGAATTTGGATTTGGACTTGCCTGTTGGAGTCCAAAATCCAAATTATATACATATATTAAGATAAATGTTTAGTCATATTATAAAACTACAATATAATGGGTTCATTCTTTTAAAGGATCGTACATACTTTTTTTAATAACATAATCTGACTAGATCATTTGGTCAGGTAGATTGATATAAGGAAAATTATTTATTTATGATATTAAATTTCTAAAAGAAATTTTAAAATGTTTTGTTTCACATAAAAAAAACTAAACAAAAAATAGATTGATTATTATTAGTTTGGATATGAGATCCAAACATACTAGCACCGATCTCTTCCAATATCTTGTCTGTGTAACTCAAAAAGAGTGGATTTCTAGGCCCAAAAAAATACGGAGTACTAACTAGATCAAATTGGATTGGATTATTCAAAATTAAGAAATTTAATTTGAATTGAATTTTTTTTGGTGTACCCACCAGGTTCACCCTTTTTGGCTAATCCGGATTCGGAGCGCGTCCCGGAGTTAAGGTTTTAAACTCCTCCCAACGTGCTTGCGGGGGATCGAACCATGGTTCTCCCTACCAAGTCTAGCCCCTGGCACCACTAGACCAAGACAACGTTGGTAATTTGAATTGAATTTGATTGTACTCAAAAATTATTTGGATTTAATTTAGACTCAAATTTTCAAATCTTAAATATTTTGGACGAGGTGAACTCCAATCCAATTCAATTTACAGATTTTACACCCCTATCCAAACACATAATTTGACGAAAAATTGTGTCACCAAGACTTTATGTAAGACAATGAAATCTTCAAACATATAAAACAAGTTGCTAATTATTTAGTCCTACTACACGCAACTTATATTATATTACTCATCAATGATGAAACATGAACCACTAATTATAAACATTTGACTAGCAAATAGTATTAAAGAAGCAATTATGCACCTAACATTCTAGCAAAGTGATGATTCAACCTTAATTCATGAAACCTGAATTATAAGCAAAGTAATAGGATTCTCATAACCAGCCAAATTTAGAAAAACTGAACACGTTTCTTTTTAAACGCAACAAATTGACATATTTTCTTTCTACTTTATGTCATATTGTAAACGGGAGAAATATAAATAAATAACAAAGTTAAACAAAATTATCAGGTTGGCCCGAATGTAAAACCCGAGTAAATCCGGCCGTATTATCAACAAATTTGGAGGTGGAAAAAAAAAAACACTCCAAATTGAAATAAAATCAGGATTAAAGAACTTACTTGGTCAAGTCCATCAGGAAGAGGTTCCACCACAAAGGAAGGAATCTCTTCCATCAAATTATCGGGTTGGCCCGAATGTAAAACCCGGGTAAACCCGCCCATATCGGACCCCGGCAAATCTTTAACCCTCTTATACCAATAGTACATTATCCTACATTGCCACTTGCTGTATGGTGCATCTGTTGCGGTCACTGCCACATGGAACTTCGGGTTCGGGCCTCCGGCCCGTTTCCTGTACTCGGGCATCTCAATGATCGGGTCAGCCCCGCCCGTCCAGCCATCACCCCATCTTTTGAGTTGATAATTAATAAACAAAAAAGTGGATAGATTGTAGGTGATAAAACAAAACCCAAGTGTTAATGCCACTAATAAAAACAGAGTTCCTCTGTTTAAGCCCGTCTTCACATTAACAATATTTCTCATTCTTGTGATTTCCTCAGCAATTCAAAGGCACCCCAAATTCTGCAACCTAAAAATTAACAAGTTTTTTGATAAATTGATGGCTAAAATCAATTAAATTGAATGAATAAAAGGATTAAATTAGCATAATTTGATATTAAAAAAAACCTCTTTTTTTCAAAGAAGGGTGCAAGAAGAGAGCAAAATTAGGAATTTTGAAAATTGAAAGAAAACCCCAGAAAATTGTGAGTATAAAAGGTTAGGTGATATGATCAGAACAACATTAAATAGGATGATATTTTTCCTTAATAAAAGGGTGTTATCACATTCAAAGCATTTATTGAAAAAGGAAAGAAATATGGATGAATGAAAATGCAGAAATTAAGAGTAAAAAAAAAAAAGAACAAGTTTTTACCTAGTAATCTGGAGATTAGAAGAAACTGTTGAAGAAATTAAGGGTAGCAAGTCATGGAAAGTGCAGTGTGACGAGAAGTGAATGAAGAAAGAAAAACGATCAAACAGAGGGGCGTCTTAAACGTTTTGGAAACTTGAAAACAAGGTCATTCTTTTGTTCTCCGAAAAGGTTTAGAATAAGAGTTGACTTTGGTTTGATAATGACTCATGGATAGGGGTTTGAAAATTGAATTGATAGTAACATCAACCATTAGAGGTGGCTAATAAATTAGGTTAACAGGCTAGGATCATAGTAGATTAAGGGTGTGTTTGATTCAGCTAAATTTTCTTATCTGATCAGAAATTTTCATATCTAATTTGATCTGAAATTTTTTAACATGAATATGAATTTTTCTGATTTGATATGTTTTTTTTCTAATTGTAGGTATTATTATAGTTATAATTTTTCTAATCTGATTTGAACTTTTCTGATCTGATCTTAACTTTTTCTGATCTGATCTGAATTCTTTTGATACGATTTAAATTTTCTGAAAATAAACACAAGATTTGATTTAGGGCAAGCAATATTAGAGCTAGCAAAGTTGATTCGAGATCCGAAATTCAACCCAAGATTTGATTTCAATCTGAAAGGACTATCTGAAACATCATTCGAAATTCGAATTAATTTGATTTGTATCCCAATCTAATCTAAAATTTATTAGGGATGAAACTTATCTGAATTTGAATAGGTCTGACCAAATGTGCCCAATCCGAACAAGTGGTTTAAGGTCGGCTTTTAATTCGTTTATATAATTCATGGTTTGCCTAAAATGGGACAATAATATCCCAAAACCGATCATAATTCGCTTCTTTCGGATCGCGATTCGTTAAAACTTTAGGGAATTATGTGACACTGATCCGAACTGACCCGATCCAAAGTGGTCTGATCTAAAGATAACCCAATCCATAACAATCAATATGAGTGTAATTATAAGCTGCTTAAAGGTAAATTTGGGTTATTACTTAATTTTCACTTCCAATGAAACCATATAAGGTGCAATAAAAATTAATTGACAGCTTAATTAAATGAGTAATAATTATATTAATTAGATATACACAAATATTATCGACATATATCTGTTGAACCAATAAAAAAACTATAATAAAAACACCATTATCCTATCTCAAAGGATTTGATCCAAAGTAGGCTGGTTCGAGCAATTCGATCAGAATGGTCCCAAATTCGATTTTGGTTCCAAACCTCAATCTGAAATTTGATCTAAATTAGGTTTGAATCTGAAAAAGGTTCAATCCAATAGTATTTTGAAATTGAATTGGCCTAAAAGGTCCGATCCAAAGCCGTTTCGAACAGTCCGATTCATTCTCATGTTTGATAAAAAAAATTAAAATATCTTAACCTTAGAGGCTTAGAGTTCATCTTATAATTAGGGTTTTAGCCATTGCTCTATACAAGTTGTGTAGCCCAATTTTTTTTTATAATAAAAAATATACATATATATATATATAGTCCAAATTTTAATTGACAACAATGTTTATGCTCATATTTTTTTATATTTATAGATCATATATAATCATCCAACCATAAGTTTTTTTTTATATGCTATAAACAACTGCCTTTGTTATTTTATTAATTTACACCATTCACATTTTTAATTAATTTATTTTACATTTACCGAAACAAAACTTTAAACACTATTATTACTAATAATGTATTTGTAAAAATATAAAATCTAGATCTAGATATTAAAAAACAAACATTGAGACAAATCCAATGCAACCCTAGATGATTAGGTTTTTCTCTACATATAAATCCCAAATGATTGCAACGATAAATTGCCAAATCGTTGACAATTATCATTAATATGTTACGAGAGAAGTACAAGATTTCAAACGTAACAAATAACAATGAAGTACGTTGATAAGAACTTGAAACAAGAATTAAAATCGAAGGGATATGAATCATATGGTCATTACTCATTAGTCACCCTCTAGTCATTACTAATGTTTGCAACTTCAAAGTTCAAAACTTCAAATCAGACATTCTGAAGCACTGAATTTCAGCAAAGATTGAAGATTAGTAGCTTTTTGGCCAAGGGCAAAAAAAATGGGTGAACCGTGATATTTCGGGGTTTTGAACCCGACGTGAATCGAACACGCAACCTTCTGATCTGGAGTCAGACGCGCTACCATTGCGCCACGGATCCGGTTTTGTTTATCACTCACAAATAAATATATATATAAATATATTTTAATATTCTTACATAAAACCACAAACTAATACAATGATATTTATTACTCCACTATTAATTTTTTTCTACAACGTAGTAGTAGCAGCTCTTCGGGCCAAAATAACCCAACAAACAATCCTATAAAAGAAGAAAAACCCAATCATAATCCCAACATTTAACCACCTAATATCTTCATCAAGTCCTCTGTTTTTCAACACATCACCCCCATTCATCAAACAACTATTCTCCTTATTTTCCCAACTAAAACAATCATTTTTCATACCCCAATACTCATTCACTATCAATGCATCCAAAGGGTACCTATACAATGACATATAATACATAAATATCCAGTACTTTGGTATGCTCTGTTTTGGTATAAAATACCCTGAAAACAAGAAGAATGCTCCCAAAACTGTGCAAATCAATGAGTTTCCTGCTATGAAATCCGGCGATACCGAGCTTAGAAACATCACTAATGAGCTAGCCATTGATATGATTAGCCAAACACTGAACACAAAGAAGGAGAATGCTTGGATTGATGGGTTTAGCCCTACAATCCAATAAACTGGGATTGAGAAAAGCAGAGCAACTACAAGCAAGAATGGGAGGAATATTAGGGTGTTTGCTATCATATATGATGACATTTTGTATGCTTTTCTTGATGATTCTTTCATTATTACTTTCCTTTCTTGGAGGTAAATTGGCAGTGCTTCCACTGTCGAAGAAAGAAGGAAGCTTAAGCTGAATGCAAAGAGACCTAATCTTTCTCCTACACCAGTCTCATCTTTTCCTAATTTTACATAAACACTTCCTAAGCCTAGCCCTCCTACTAGGGCTTGCATTGTTCTTGCAAGGAATAGTTGTTTTGTTCTGTATATCACTTTCCAAAATCTTGAACATAGGATCATGATCTCTAGTCCCCAATTGAAGAAATAGTCTTTGATTCCTTCACTATATGTTGATGATTTTGGTTGATGAAAGGTAATTTGTGAAGAACAAGAAGTGGGGGTTGTGTTTTTGGATTGGAGTTGTGAAATGGGTGGATTTTGATCTTGTAATTTGTTGATAATTTCCATGGCAAATTCGAGTGCATTTAATTGCAAGGGAATTTGATAACCCAATTGGGAAATTCGTTCCTCGAGCAATTTTAGGCTTCCATTATGAACAACCAATCCATGGGAGAGGATCAAGAAGTGAGAAATGTGAGTAAACATTCGATAACTGGGTTGATGAATCGAAAAGATTATGGTTTTTCCATTGGATTTGTGTTTGGATATCAAAGAAGAAAGTAATTCAATCACTTGGAGTGCAGATGAGCTATCTAGACCTGAAGTGGGCTCGTCTAGGAGCAAGATTGGAGGTTCATGGATCAATTCGACACCGATTGAGACCCTTTTTCGCTCTCCTCCCGAAATTCCTCTGTTTTCTTCATCACCCACAAAGCTATTTGCAACTTGAAGAAGCCCAAGTTCTTGTAACAAGCTCTCTACTCTGTTTTCTCTTTCTTTTGAGCTTAACTGTCTTAACTGAAATTTGGCGCGAAACATTAAGGTTTCCTTAACGGTAAGTAGAGGGAGCAAATCATCTTCTTGGGCTACATACCCACATAAAGATCTCAATTGGGTTGGGCTTGTTATTGGGCTATCATTGAGGGATATGGAATTTGGGTCAAATTCTCTTTCTTTTACTCTCCCTGAAATGATTCTAAGAAGGGTTGATTTCCCTGTCCCACTTGGGCCCACAATTGCTAGCATTTGGGAGGTTTGGGCTGTGAAGGAAACTGATTTAAGGATCTCAATGTTGGGCTTGGGCCTATACAATGGGCCCCCTTTTCGGCGGAGGGTATAGGAGAGGTTTTTCACACTTAGCTTGTAAGTGGTAGGGTGGTGGGGCCCATTGGCCGATGGAGGTGGAGAGTGGTGGCACGTGGAGGACGACGAGGAGGAGCAACCGGACGACTCTTCATTCGAGTCGGAGGTCGAGAAAAGGACTATTGAGTCATCTTCTGTGATGGGTTGTTTAAAGCATTTTGCCATTATTTTTCTTTTGGTATTGTTATTAAGATTTGCTTTTGGAACTAAATAAACTCAATGGGAAGGGTTTTATTTTATATATACTTGGGGGGAAGTTAAACATATTTTGAAACTTGGAAGTTGGACCAACCAAAATTTGGTTAAAATTGTCAAATTTCTAATGTTTGGTGATCTAAGAAATGTTATGTAATTTAAGTTGACTTGGTATTAAGACTTAGGTAGTGTGGAGGACAAAAAAGGTAAACATATAATCCCTCTGTTTTTTTTTAGATGTAACACTTTGACTTTGCCACTATTCATTCAACTCACTTTGACCGTTAATTGTTATTTATATATAAAGAAAAACATAGTCTTGTGGGATCGTGTTGGA
This sequence comes from Salicornia ramosissima, assembly GCA_951394345.1. Taxonomy (NCBI): domain Eukaryota; kingdom Viridiplantae; phylum Streptophyta; class Magnoliopsida; order Caryophyllales; family Amaranthaceae; genus Salicornia; species Salicornia ramosissima. Next base: position 55,550,314 of record OX596236.1, on the reverse strand, counting down.
TTCACCTCGGAATACACTTTCCAAATATATAATTTTTATAATTTTTACACTTATTATTTAGATATATTACGAGTTCAAATTATGTCTCGGCAAGTATGAAAAGTGAAGTGTTACATCTAAAAAAACAGAGGGAGTATAATTGATTTAATTTTTTTGGTTAACCAACATAAATTTAGGTTTGATTAGGTTTGAAACTAATTTATAATCCCTTAATTTTGGAGATGACTTTCCACCTGCTTAAAGAAATTTGATCACTATTATTGATTTTTATTACTTTAATAATAATGTGGTTTTCTCTAAAAGTTGGAACCCTTATTCATGTTACTTGCCGGAAGGAATCATATATATTAATATATACACAATTACACAAAGATTACGACAACCTTTTTAGTGATTTTGTGATTGTGTCAAGTTAAAGACAAGCCATTCATGTTCTACTCAAAGTTCAGATCAGAATATGTAGACTAACGATGAAAGGGATATTGCAAATCTAGATATTATATTATTCCTCCGAAATAATTTAACGGATATTGAATTTTTTTATTTTTTTTGAGTAAAAGTATATACGAAAAATTAAGATTTATTCCTCTCGAAAAACATGTTGATTCGAAAGGGAAAAAGTTGCATCCAGAATATTATCTACATCAACATGCTTAGGGGTATAGTACGAGTGCTCGAGGGATTCTACGTAGTCTGCAGTTAAGTTAGCTTCTCGATAGATATGAGCTGACGAGGTTCGTTGAAAAATAAAATTAAAGTCACGTTAACGAACAAGGAGAAGAGCGTTACGGTTTAGAAAACGTAAATAAAGGATAGTACTTATGTACTGGTACTTAAATAATCATCTAAAAATATAAAATTTCGTGCACAATTTAGTTAAATAATACAAATGGGAAAATTGAAACAAATAGCTTTTTTTCAATTTATTTTTGCTTATTCGAACATATTATATTAGACATATTTATGAGTGGATCAAACCTTATTTTATTAGTATATAAGGTTAAAAATACTTACACCCAAAGTCAAGTGAAATATGTATTATCTTCATTTCCAAAGTATTAATAAGGATAACAAATCATCATTTACTTATTTAAAAATAGTTACTGGAGTTGACACATGTCATCTCTACTTTAAAATTCTCCCTTCAATTTTACGTTTATCAATTTTCTTTTCTTCTTGTTTTTTTATTAAAAAATCTTGGATATCTTTTTCGACATTTTATCTCAAAAGCTAAAATCAAAGATAAGCTAATAAAAATCTTTACAAATATTTCTATATTTTACATGATTATATTCTTTAAACTTTAAACAAATCAATGATTATATATATATATATATATATATATATATATATATATATATATATAGGAACAAGATCATATAAAAACCTTATAAGAAGTTAAAAATCTAAAAACTAAATATCCTGGCTATTGATTTTTTTTTCTAGCCCGTCATAACCGTCGATTTAATTTTACAAAAAATCAGAGAAAAAAAAATCTGTTTTTTTTTAATTTACTCACTTCACTTTTCACACTTGCCGATGCAAAACTTTGAAGATTAATATCTTTAATTGTGTGTTTGTAAAAATTATAAAACCTAGATATTAAAAAACTACATGTTGAAACGAATCCAACGAGACCCCACATGACTATGTTTTATCTTATGTATAAATCACAAACGATAGTCAAAGTAGACTTTGTGAATAGTAACAAAGTCAAACTGAGTAAACTTTAAAAAAAAGAGGTAGTACAATTAAGGTATACATGTTAATATTATAGGGGTACATGTTAATTTAAGGAGGTACATATTAATTTCCAGATTAATTCTAATCTTACATACTAAATTAAGGGGGTACATATTAATAATAAAGGGATACATGCAATGATAGGGTACATACAAAATCAAACACGAAGAACTGCACTTAAAAAAATTCGAACTTTACAAAAAAATGCACAAAAACATACTAAATTAAGGGGTACATGTTAATAATAAAGGGGTACATGCAAAGATACAAGGGTACATACAAAATCAAACACGAAAAACTGCACTTAAAAATAATTCGAACTTTCCAAAAAAAATGCATAGAAACATACTAAAATAAGAGGGTACATGTTAATAATAAAGGGGTACATGCAAAGATACAAGGGTACATACAAAATCAAACACGAATAATTGCACTTTAAAAAAAATCGAACTTTATAAAAAAAATGCACAAAAACATACTAAATTAAGGGGTACATGCAAATATACAAGGGTACATACAAAATCAAACATGAAGAACTACACTAAAAAAAAAAAATCGAACTTTATAAAAAAAATGCACAAAAACATATCAAATTAAGGGGGTGCATGTAAATAATAAAAGGGTACATGCAAAGATACAAGGGTAAATACAAAATCAAATATGAAGAACTACACATTTAAAAAAATCAAACTTTATTAAAAAAAATGCACAAAAAGCTAAATTGTTGCTTGAAATTAGCGTGAAATATGTGAAATTAGCGTGAATGAACCGGTTCAATCAAGTAGTTTTTATAAAAACCTGACCGAAACTTTTTTTAAAAAAAAATGGTAACTTTGGGTGGTTAGTGTTTTTTACCCGAAAATTAATCACAACCCTTGATCTACATCTAACGGTCATAACTAAAAGTTTTTAGTTTTCAACTTAATATAGATTTTTAGGTTTATAACAAGCATGGCTTTCTTGTAAAAAAAAAAAAGGCATGTCTCGTATAAAAAAACTAGTAAAAAAAAAAAACTACCTCAAACTATTTAGCATAAAAGTCAATATAATCGTTCATATTGACATATTGTGTTGACTTATATATGCATGTCACGGAGTCATGGATTGGATATAGAAAGCAAAATCGATAGCATAGAATACACAAACACACAAATATATATATATACTCCATTTTTTTAGATGCATTATTTTGTTTTTTTAACACTTGCCAAGCTGATAATTTTATAATCCAATTGTAACTTTAGCACTAAATTTGTAAAATATACGGAGTATAAAAATTAGATATTAATAAAATGAAAATGATGCTAACAAAATAATATGGACTATGAGAAAAGAAGTTGAATGCATGATACCATGTACCTATATACAAATCTTCAATTTTTTTCATTTAATAATGTGGATGGTATTAGGTGTTGAATCGGACTCAACAACAGCTCACCCGATTTAATTTAGTCGACATACACATTTAAAATGAAATTATAAGAAATATTAAAAATACGTATAGTGAATTTCAAAATCGGACTGAAACTAAATTTTCAGAGAACTTAATTAATAGGTTAAGACTGATGTCTACCGCAAATCTCCAACCTAGTGGCATGTGATAACAGTTGAATGCGACACATAATAACATACTATAAAGCCAAAGCCATTCTGACAAGATATGCATGCGTTGATTGAGGACAATCATGGACCACTTCACGAACTATGTTCATTGTCTGTTCCACTAGATTAAGACCCCCAATACAATACAATTATAGGTTTAATCCATCATATGCTCAACCATTCTTACATGTTACATCTTCAAAATAAGTTAAATTACCCCATATGCTTCATAAAGTTGGTTCTTTTTCTTTAATTTATTTATTTATTTTGTTTGCTTTGCAATAATTGGTAATGTCTAATAATTCATTAGTTTGAATCATTCAACGGTAGAGAAAACTTTCTTGAATGATAATTATATTCAAATTGTTTATTAATTTGTAGAGGTTAATCTACTCAATGGATAGATCTATCGATTTCAATTCGATCAACTACAACATAACTAATTGAAAAGGTACATAAAATTATTTGGCATTGAACTGTTAAAACTTGTCTGCGTTTTACTTAGTGTTGTTCGTGTTTTGAAAGTTTTGTCATTAATATCTAACTTTACATCTCTCTCACTAACTTGGACTTTATAGAACACGCATACTTAATCGACAACCACCTTAAGTGCACCAGACTTGTTGCGAGCAACGTCACTACCGTCATAAAAATAAGTGGGGCGCCCAAAAATCAGATCCTTCCTAAGCTAGGGCAGTGGCGCCTGAAAAATCAGCTCTTAGCCTAGGCAAGAATACAGTGTCGCACCCCTATAGGTCAGGAGCTGATTTTTAAATGGCCCCTTTTTTTTACGATGATACATTTCGTGGCATTGGTTGCGATGGATCTGACATTTTCCATTGCACTTAACTACTTAAGATGATCCTCAGATAAGTTTGATAAAGTTCGAATTGTTCAGTAAAATCAAGTTATTTGGTAATTACATTTCAAATTGTTTATTAATTAGTAGCGGATAATTTACTCAATGGATAGATGTATCGATTTCAATTCAACTACAACTAATTGAAAAGGTACATAAAATTATTTCGCATAAGCTCATTTAAGAAAAGTATAATACTAACAAGTTTTTAGGGTGATGACAAGAAGCATATTTTGGCGATTTTTTTTTGAAGTGTTAAAACTTGTCCGCATTTTACTTAGTATATGTCGTGTTTTGACAGTTTTTTCATTAATATCAAACTTTACATCTCTCTCACAGCTTGGACTTTATCGAACACGCAGACTTAATCGACAACCACCTTAAGCGCAAGAGAAAAATGGCAGGCCTGTTGCCAGCAACGTCACTAGCGTCATAAAAATAAATGGGGGCGCCCAAAAATCAGATCCTACGTAGGGTAGGGGCACCTAATAAATCAGCTCTTAGCCTAGGCAAGAGTGTCGCACCCCTCTATGTTAGGAGCTGATTTTTAGGCGGCCAATTGTTTTTAAGATGGTACTTTTCGTGGCATTGCTTGCAATGGATCTGAAATTTTCCAACGCGTTTAAGATGATCGTCAGATAAGTTTGATAAAGTTCAAAGTGTTCAGTAAAATTAAGTTAGTAGTATATTTAATTTCTACAAGGAAAAACACAAATTTAAGTAATGGGGGGATGAAAACCATTAAAAATGTTGCAAAGGGAGTGCCAATTAAGCTAGGAATCTAGGATATGACATATGAGGATGCAAAATCAAGAAGATAAGATTCCATAAAAACATTGAGGGGGAGTGAATGGGATAGAAAACCTTGATCGATCAGTTGAATCAGAATAATTAAAGAAGCTAAGTAAGTACATATTGTCATATAATACATGATGATGCATTATATATAATTGCATTATGATCTCCGATGTTATATATATATATATATGTTCGTTCTTGACTGTCACCAACATTATTATACTACTAATTAATTTCGTTTACAATTTGCACCCGACTTTTATGCACCGATAATCTCAATTATTACAACCTTCTATGATTAATTATATATTATATGATTAATATTTAATAAAATTAATACGTTGACTTTACACAAACAAACTAGGTCACTCAACTTCGATACACATGATTCTGATTCTTGTGATCTACTAGAAGGTATAGTACGTACATTAGTACAAACGTTGGACTATAGGAGGCATGTTCATTGTCTATCTGTCTCAATTGATGTGTTAATTGTTCAATGCTACTCTCATCTAGGGTTAATTAGCTTATCAAGCTAAGTTACTGACAGTCTAATACAGTATTCTGGATTTCTACGTCTGTTCTTTATAATTTATTTATTTATTTTTGAAGTACATACGTTATTTAATTTATACTTTTTAGATGTCTTTCGAAATCACTATAACCTAAATTTTCGCTTTCAAGAAATTTATATTCGACTAGATACGGAATAATTATTACTCTAACATTTATAAGATTCGGTAATTATTATCTTTTATACATGTTAAGGAAAGTAATTGCTTAGATATTAGATGAGACCACAACACATTGATTTAGAATCATACAATAATTTTAGTAGAATATATATAACGTAAAACTCGCATGATAAAAATGCATCTATGACTATATTACAAGTCTCTATCATGCATGTAACATTGCCCAAGCCAATTTGTGAATTAGATTCTCTTCTTTAGGTAGGATGAAACCTAAAGTAGAGGTTACATGAAAGTCTTCTCAGAATAAATTAAAGTTATTGGCATCATCCATATTAAACACATTTTCGCTCAAAGAAAAACAAACCTAGGAAAAAAAAAAGTTACTTTTGAGTTATCTACAACAAAGATATAACGATATAAGAATCCACATTGATGTACGGCAACTCAAAGATTTGTCATATGCTCATACCCTTGTCATACACATCATATATTAATTATTAATGTGTCTTATAAACCAATCAGAGTGGGACATGTGTTTTTATATAATTGATGATCAGATATAAAAAAGGTCTGGTCTATATATAACCCTCAAAATATAAAATGAAGGGAACGGATGAATCCATATATAATAGTTAAAGCTAAGCGATGCTCCAACTTCTCTTTGAATCTCTCCCTCTAAGCATATTTCTAGCATTTGGTTGCATGATATTATATATACTCCCCCATTTTTATTTTTTTTATTTTTTTTGCAAAATGTACTAATAAATTTAGTTGATTGACATGACTGAATCTGTATATGTAGCAATTATTCGTTTAATTTATCTACATAAAAGGTAAAGCAAGGTGAGTACATACATTAAAGATTCGTTTATTTGATTGCAATGTAATGTAATGTGAAGTTAATTTCTATATGACATTGTAATTTTTAGAATTTAACAAAGTTATTTAATTGACAATAATGGAGACATTTGAAATTCCTTTTAACAAATAGAACACATTTAATTTGCTTCGCATATATTTTATGGAAAATCAAAATTTCCAAATTAAAAGTTCTCATTTCCCCAATTTTTAATTTTTTTTCTATGAAATAAATTCATGGAATTTTTAAGTACCTAGGGTATAAGATAACTAAGGATACTTTTTTCCAACTTAGATGCGTTTTCTTCAACTTTTTTTATCAGGTCTTAGAACTCATCAGATTTGAACAATTTAAGTCAAGTTTAAAAAGTTATAATCAATTCAAATTTTATAGGTTTAAACAGATCAGACCAAATAAGTTAAAGAGAACGTACACTTATTAGATCTGAACTTATTAAAACTTATTAAATCAATTAAACCTAATTAGCACCAATTTTATTCATAATTGAAGCTGACCAAATCATATTAAACTTGATCAGATCTTATTTGAACTTATGTGAACTCATCCGAAGTGGATGAGGCTTAGATAATGGTAACTATCAAACACGATTCTGTGCAAACCATCTCTCCCTAAGCGCGTCAGGACCATTCGCGTTGCACACAAAAATTTCCACCTCTTATTTAAAGCAACTAACACAGAGAATCAAAGATGCAGAATTCAAGTTAGAAGAGTTAAAAAAAAACCCATCAAACAACTACTTTCTCTCTCCACCGCAAAAAAATGTCTCGCCGTCACCGCCGTCAAGCGTCGCAAGTACTGCCGCAAGACCTGAATGCATTCGATTCTCCACCGTCAGATCCGTGCTTCCTAGCGGATCAGATCACAGACGTCGTTGATAAGCAGCAGCAGAGCAATCATCACCACCGTCAATCTCCTCCTGATTCTTCCGGTCATCCTCAAAATGCCACCAATTCTCCGCCGTCTGATGGCGTCACTCAGAAACCTCCTCCTCCAAAATCAACTGCATAAATTTAGTCTTAGTAATTTCAATAATAATAATAATAATAAATATAATTCTCTCCTCCTCCATTTTCCTTAGCATCTACTTATATTAGATGTTTTCTTTTATTTATTTTGGAGTAATTTGTTGGTTAATGATTTGTAATTTGCAATGGTGAATCAATCTTTGTGTAATGTTGCGAGTTTGGAGTAGGTGATACTCTGATAGTGTGAGTGAGTGAGAATTCATGAGAATCAGATAATGTAGTGGAGAATTAATAAGATAATTTCGCCAATAAATTTGGAAAAAACAAAATAGTGGATGGGAATTTGAATTGTTTGTTATTATCCTTTGATTTTGTTATGTGTTTTGCAAGTAACTCACCGGTTTTGACGGGTGAGATCCCAACCTCTAACCTTATCCTAATTTAATAGGAAAGTGATTTCGGCACTCCCGAATTTATTTTTTGCACTTAACTTGTTTTAATTGATAATATATGTTCAAGTGGTGTATGGAGATGAATTTGAAATTTGAAAATCATTATCCATTTGAGTACTACTTTTTTCTTAATGCCAATGTTCTCATTTAGAATATTTTGTGAACTTAACAATGTTCTGGATTGAATTGGCCATCAAAAGGTAAACTGTAACTAATTACTAGCAACAAATGCACTAACACGAATGACACGAAAGGGAGATGGGGGCAGCATAGCATGACATAACATGGATAATGTACAACACGATGTTGTGCATGTCAAACATTGGGCTACTCTCTACTGTGTATATATGTCAGACCATGAGTTGACCTTGAGCCATACTTTTAATTTCAAAGCACGAAATGACTAGCACAATAAACACGAGAAAACATGTTAACCTTTTAACATTTTGACTTAGGCACACAAATAAGATAGGAAGATATATGGAAATAATATGATAGAATAAACACGATAAAACATGTTAACCTTGGGTTTTATCGTGTTTTTTATAAGATGACCCTACTATGACTTGGGTTTGACAGTTTGATCTGTAGCTCGAACTTAGCTCCAGACAAATTATGGAAGGAATGAATCTTCTATATCCTCGTCCATATACTCATAATCATCAAGGTATTGTGGTTCGTAAAATATATCATTATATGGATAATTATGAAGTTCTGAGTGCTGCTCCACATTTAAAGGTTTAAACCATGAAGATGTTAAGAGCAAGCACACACTTTGTTCAACCATATAGTCATATAAGCTGCAATATACAACAAAACATATTAATAAGCGATAACATATCTTATCACATTATAAACCAAAAAAATCTTATTATGACAAGAAAATCGAGAATTTCTTTCTCATCCTCTTTAAATCCTCAAAAAAAAAAAAAAAAAAAAAAAAAAAACAACGAGAGATTAGATGAAGAAGAGGACCAGCAACTCATACTGTTATAACTTATAAAGCTAAGAAAAAGACAATACTCAAAAGGTGAAAAACAACTATGACTCTATGATCTTCTACTGTATTTGATTTGCTTGTATGAAGAAGTGCATTACAGGTTTTATTTTTTTGGTTGAATGTTTTCTTGTCCAATTTAGTGGATTAATTAAGCTTTGTTTTATTCTGTACATTTTATACTAATTTTAAAAAAAAATTGAAATTTTGGTGATTTCAGTTCATTTATCATTGTATTAGTTTTTTGTGCACGCAAAGCATGCAATAATCTTAAAATATTCGTTAACAACATTAGTCGTGAAATGAAATTAATAAGCTCTCACATAAATTTAAAATATTTTTTTTAAATATATATATATATATATATATATATATATATTCCTCTTTACCTTCCGCATATATATATTAAGTAATAAATATATTGCAAATTGAGTAAATAATTTATCTCTCTAAAAGATTTATTATTTATTATGATTAATCTTACATTTAATTGTACTTGTGATTTTTAAAGTTGTGACTATTTGTTTTAAATAAGGCTCTTAATGATTTTAAAAATCAAATATTATTATGAAATATTTTAATACATAAATGACAAAATTCCACTTGGACACCGTTGTAAACTCACCCCTCCGGCCTCCCTCTTATATAATAGAGATAATGCAGTTGTTAATTATAGTAAGTATTGTTATAAAAATATAATGGTCGCTTAAGAGGTCTAAAACGTGCTCAAACAAAATCATGATGTTAATATGCTTTTGTTGTACTTGAGGTTTTTTTTGACCTCTTTTTAAAACTTAAAAGACATCAAATTTTGTGTTTTCTTGGATTCTTTACAAACACAATTTGCGCTTTGTTTGACACTTTGACTATATTGTTCAATGTCTTCATTTTTATTTATTTTTTTTAAAAAGCAAATAATTTTTAAAGGAAAATAAGGATTTTTTGGGTGGAAAAATGTTGAACATGAATTTTAGGAGGTGAAAACCGGGGTCAAAATCACTTGGGTATGAGTCAACAACAGTTTTGTACAATTCAGGTATTTTTGAACAATTTTATGTTTTTATGGTAGTTTCTCGCAAATTGCCCAAAAATCTATGGGGTTTTGGACAAAATTTCCACAAAATAATGATGAATTGATACTAATAGTCAACCTATAAATTAGCGGATCAAAAGTGGCACGGCCCGCGCGACCCAGCCCGACCCAGACCGCTTTTTTGCGGGTTTTGGACATAAAAGTTAGGCTCGAACTTAGGCCCTGTCCGGCCCGATTTTTTAATTTTTCGCGCGGGCCTTGGACATTTAAAATTAAACTTTTTAGTTACTTTTTTAAGCCGGTTCGAAAAAGCCCGCCAAGCCCACCAAACCCATACTAAATTTTCGGACTTTGGCCAAGAAATTTATGCCCGAACTAAGCCTGGCCCGCTTTATGGCTTGATTTTTTTGCATCGGCCCGGCTGAGTCCATGATCACCTCTACTATAAAACCTTCTATTAATAAGAGATACACTTATTCAAGTATTTATCAATTTATATATGAGACCCACTATAAATATATATGCAATAGTGACAACACACATGAATAAGTTTCTATTTAGTAATTACTCTCATTGTAACTTTGATGGGAATAAAATGGTCGGTCACCCTTAGGCTCATCAACTCACTTTCCTATTGCATTACATGTCATTATGAGAGATCAAAAGTTCGGATCTTGTTAAAATCAACAGTGTTTTGTTAATTGATACTAGCCTTGTGTGCACGCTTTGCGTGCGACGATATTTTTAATGTATTTTAAAAAATCGAAGGTTTTTGTTTGAGAAATTGAATTTTTTTTAAAAAAAATCACACTCATTCACATAATCGTAAAAACAAATTCCCCTTTCTTCCAACCATTCCACTACAATGAACAAAATTGGCTATTAAATTTCTACGATAATAAAAAGGTAAAATTTTTATGTAAAAAAATAAATTAAAATGGGTATCTATTTATAGGGAATTCAAAAATATGAATTTTGATTATTTTATTTTATTTTTCCGAATTGTATATTTTGTCATATTTTAATTTAAAAAATTCAAAAATTGTAATAACTTCCCTTAATAAGTAAGACTGATATTATTTAATTTTTAATAAATTTTTAAGGTGCATTATGGATTTTTCGAGGGGGACACCATGGCTCCCCTTAACTTATATAATAGAGATTTTGTAAGTTATTAGGATGGCGGTTTACGTGACTCACATTTCTCATACTTATTGAGTTAGTGACATGACGAGTGTCACGTGATATCATTGAGATTGAGCTATAACTCGTAGTTGATTAGTTTGATTACAATTTGGGTCACCTTAGTTGATACAATACAATACTATAGTGTATGCCCAAAAGTATAGCAAGGCCCAATTCCAATGATTGCCCCAAACACATTTGTGGGCCTCTCTTAATAGACTGGCCCAATGCTTTTTAGGTCCTCAAAATATCCAAAGCTGATATTGGATTGGGCACATAAGCCCAAATTATACTCTCAATTAAAGGTGAGTAGTTTACCCGGTGGCTAAACAAAGTTTTTTCTATTTCAAATATGCTTAATTAGTGATAATCATTATAAAGAAAATTCACACAATCTCAAGATTAGGTAATTGGAGATTTAAGCAAACCATTAAACTAGTGTAAGGATGCATAAATGTTTGAACATGATTATCTAAATCTATCTAATTTTATAAAATTTAGATAAAAAGTAATATTAATAAGAGATTTTGGAAATCGTCATGTATATTTTGGAAATAATTTGAACAAGTTGCCTTGCTACCACTGGCCCCGCCAAAAATCGATCCGATCCAAGACCCGATGCCGATTCGATTTGACATAGCGGGTTTTGACAAAAATAACAACCCAAACCCGTTTAAAACTCCATCTGAACCAAATTCGAAAATCATTAGTAATATATTAAACTTATGATATTATGGAAAATTTTAGGCACATTAAAACTTTGAAGATATTGAACCGCAACATCAATTCTTTGCCCTAAATTGACTATTAATGAAGATATTTCTTATAATTTGCACTTTTTAAAACGTTTAAAGTACATTTTAATATATAGATTGTATTAAAGCACGAAAAATCAAAGGGGCATTATAAAACTTCCCAAGCCACTAAGTCAACCCGAACATGAAGACTTTGTTATATAAAAACTAATACCGACCTGAACCCGTTGACACACGACTCGTTAGAACACGAATCCGCAACTAGTTTACACCAACCCGGCCCGAAACGGACCCCTTTGATAGGTCTACTTGCTACCATGAAACAGTTAAACAAAATGCCCTTTATGCATACGATAGGTCCACCACCTAATAGTTCCAAAAAACGAAAAATTAGAAAAAAGCCCTGCTACCATAAAACACCCTAGACCCATCATTCTTCTTCTTCTCAAAATCCGGCCCACTGCTTCGCTCCATGACCCGAATCACATTCCTTGGATCTTCAGCATCTGTCTTCGGATCAAGATCCATGGGTAACTTCATATTTGCTAATGACTCTGTAAATTGCTGCATGCTCTTCATATACATATCAGCAATTTGCTTCTGCATTCCTGCCTGCTCCACCTCATGACCCGAATTTGAATTTCTACCCGTATTACTATCTTCACTTTCCTTGATAATCTCTCTTTGTTCCCCAATTCCATAATCAGTATCACCATTATTTACCTTACTCTGTTTCTCCCCTATTTCAGCTTGTACTACTTGATTCTGTTCATTACCTGATTTAGATTGGGCTGTGTTTGGATCATCACTTTGGCTTGTGGTTGAGCTCGAAACCCCGGAACTTTGATTCGGAGAATTGTTATTCTCATTCCCTTTTCCATTCCCATTCCCTTTTGGTGAATTTCCTTCCATTTCATGATCATATCCTTCTTTCAAAGCAGAGCCTAGATGAAGAAATGAACCTAGAGAAGAAGCATTATTGTTGGAACAAAAGTATTCAGAAACCATAACTTGATCTTCTGTTGCAGCATTTATATCTGGGAACTCAACTCTTGAATAATCATTTGGGCCAAGCAAAACAACTTCTGAAGAAATAGATGAAAAGCTATGAAATGGGGTTTTAACAGAGGAATTCAGGGGAGAAAAAGAGGAATCCAGGGGAGAAACAGAGAGTGCAAGGCTTAATTGGACAGTTCCAGCAGGGGAATGGAAGAGATCAGTGGAGGAAAGACTAAAATCTTGACAACTTATTTTACCTCTTTGGGTAACAATATGAGAGATTGGGACCAGAGCAAACCCTAAAAGTTGATCTTCTAACAAATTTCTAGCTCTACTTAGCATCCAAATCTCACATTTCAAAACTGCATCAATTTGCTTAAGTTTCAAATCCAACTTTTCTTCGAATTGGGGGTTCTTACCTCCTCCTACGACAACCCGGGTAGAAACCATTTCATCTGGGCTGTATGTTAGGGAGAATTTTGCATAAACATCTTGGTTGTCATAGATACATATGTTGTGTATGTTCCTAGCATGATGGATAAAGATTTCTAGCTCCCCTGAAAATTCGGCTTCGCTTTCGGGATCATAACAATATCTAGATGATTCATTCAAGGATTCCATCATATATGGAGGGAATACCAATCAAAATTTTGAAGAGAAAACAGGGGAAAACAGGGGAAAACAGAGATTGCTAAAAATAGTATTAAACAAAAAGTGTATAAAATGGATTATGTAAGAATGAAAGTCACAGAATCAAGCATTTAGATAGCTGCAAATAAACAAAGGAAATGTGGCATACAGAAAGGAGATGACATGGAAAGAAAAAGACCTGTGGAGGGTAGTAAAGTAATAGTATGTTCTAAGTTGTAACTGGATTTTGATCAATAAAAATGAGCTATTAAGTCATGAAAGACAGTTGGTGATTCTTAAAGGAATGAATAAAATCAACTTCAAGTAAACTCAATGAAGGGTATGACTATGAAAAGATAAAATAGAAAAATTTTGAGCAAAGTTGAGGTGGGTGAAAGGGGGCAGTAAGTAGAATGGAAGAAAAAATGAATATAGATGGTGATGTTTTTAGGAATATATTGTTGTCATTACTCTAATTTCACCTCATTTTTTCCCTTTTTTTTGAGGAAATTCATGAGTGGCTATCCAATCACTTTTTCCTCTGTTTTGCTCTCTCTTTTTGGGTTTTTTTTTTTTTTTTTTTTTGTGTGTGTGGGTGGTATGGGACTATGGGTTATGTTAGTCATGGATGATAATAGATAATTTGGAGACACAATTGCTTTGCTTGACAAAGCAGCTTCCAGTGGCAAGTAGTGATGGATGAGGTCTTCCTCCACTAAAAATGCAAGAAGTAGTAAATGGGGGTGTCCCACTTATTGAAAACAAGTTTTGATTGCAACTTCCCCTATTTCTATCACCACATTGTCCTGAACTTCAAGGCAAGCAAACACTTCACTTTGGACTCAAAACAATATTACTAGTGTTTTGTTTGGCTTATTTCTTCTTGGTTTATATTAATGTTGTGTATATACTATATATTGTTCTTAGTCATGTAGGCTATGGGACTAAGCCCAATCATTTTTTGAGTAGCTAGTTTAGAAATGCCCTATAAAGTATAAAGTATAAAGTATAAACTACTAATATAATGCAAGTAACATAACTACCCATGGTTGAAGAAGAGCATTATTGAACATGTTGCGTATATTATTTAGAGCTTGTTTACTTCAGCTTAAATTTAGTTCAGTTCAGTTCAACTCTAAATTTCCTTCTCTTATAAAATATTAATTTTAGCTATATTTAGTTTAGGATAATTTAGTTCAGTTCTGTTATATTCAATTGAAGTAAACATGCTCTTATACTCCGTAATGAGGTTTTGAGGCCCCAATATATGAATTGATTTTTTTCCCTACATATGAATATATGATGCATTATTGCCTTTTTTTTAATGGGTCCATCTTCCATGTCTGGTATTATCACACACTAGGTAACAAGAGTTTTTTTTAGAATATTTTTAAAAAAATTTATCAAAATTAAAACAATAATAACGAAAATATTAAAAAGTGCCTAATTAGGACCATTAGGTTGATACTATAAGAGTTGTAGACAAAAGTGTTGTTATGTTTCCTAAGAAATATTTAGGGTGTTTGTTGGGGGTAATAAATAATAATCAAATGGAATGAGAATCAACCGCCCCCACACAACAAGAAAATAAGCTTCGGCCGACCGCTTTTTACCGACCGTTAACGGTCGGTATTTAAACTTACCGACCGTCTTCGGTCGGAAAAATGCGGTCGGTGTGTACTTAGTTGGAAATTTTTTTTCACCGACCGACCATTCGTCGGAAACATTTTACCGACCGCTTACCGACCGTTGACCGACTAAATAAAAAAAAAAATTAAAAAAATTTTATGCAGCTATTTTCCAACCGCCTGGTGGTCGGTATTACTGACCGATATGGCGTCGGTCGGAAAATAGCTCCTTCTAGCCATTTTTTTTTGGCGCTTAATAATTTACCGACCGTGTGTCGGTCGGTATATTAATTTTTGCAGTTTTTTAATTTTAATATTTGTCATTTTTCGCGGTTTTTTCTTTCTGGATACCGACCGTTTTTCGGTCGGCAAATTGTTATGTCTTTTTTTCCATTTCATTAAATAACAAAAAACCTTTATTAAAGAAATTAAATTATTTATTAATGAAAAACATATTAAATATACGAAATAATATTTTATAATAATATTTTATATTATTTATATAAATAATTCGTAATACACAAAAATTTGTAATACATATTATAGTTTCCAAAACCGTAAACTATAATAAACCGATATATAACAAACAACTACACTACGAAGGCTCCAGAACCGCCAGAACCGTCTGTGCGATCGTCGGGGGGTCGTCGGTGAATGGAAGACTGATTGCCGAATTGCCTCATGAAAGCGTCCATTTGCGCCTTCATCTGCTCGAGGTACTCCGCTTGCTTCTTTTGATCCTCCTCCAGACGACGCTGATGCTCCTCCCGTTGGCGGTCTCGCTCCTCCAGACGGCGCTCTCGCTCCTCTAACTGCGTCCTCGCACGCTCGGACTCCTCCAAACGTTCGGTCATCTTTGCCAGTTGAGCGGAAACTGATGGAGAGTAGGCAGATCCAACGTACCGCCGCGAGGTTCTCTCATAATAGAGAGAAGCTCCGTCTTTGCCGAACCCTAGAACCTCGCCCTTCCGGAAGCCACCAACCGTAGCAAAGAAGACCTGGTTGGGATCCATCTCCGAGCCACTAGCCTGAGACTCCGAAAGGTTATGGTTATATTGTTCCTGCAAATTATGGGCGGAGTTAGTTCAAACAATTCAAAATAAAAGAACAATAAAGTTGACATTATGAATAAAAGAACACTTGTCATTTTAGACTATTTAGTTTGGAACAAAACTAAATAGGCCATTTTAGACTATTTCATTCCCAACTTCGCACCGATCAAAGTAGATCATGTTTTAAGGGTTAATTCACAACTCATAACATTATTATAGACATTCTATCACTTATTTGCATGTTTTTGGGAAAGTTTAGAGGGTTTTGGAACAAAAACAAACTAAATAAGTCATTTTTGGCTCGTTTTGGGTGTTTTCATTCCCAACTTCGCAACGATCAACGTAGATCATGTTTTAAGGGTTAATTCACAACTCATTACATTATTATAGACATTCTATCACTTATTTGCATGTTTTCGGGAAAGTTTAGAGGGTTTTGGAACAAAAACAAGCAAAATAGGCCATTTTTGGGTCGTTTTGGTGTTTTCATTCCCAACTTCGCACCGATCAACGTAGATCATGTTTTAAGGGTTAATTCACAACTCATTACATTATTATAGACATTCTATCACTTATTTGCATGTTTTCGGGAAAGTTTAGAGGGTTTTGGAACAAAACCAAACTAAATAGGCCATTTTTGGCTAGTTTTGGGTGTTTTCATTCCCAACTTCGCATCGATCAACCTAATTTGTATTATTAAGTGTCATTCATGTCCTATAATATCCATTCAAACTTTATATAACTTATTTGCATGTTTTCGGGAAAGTTTAGAGGGTTTTGGAACAAAAACAAGCAAAATAGGCCATTTTTGGGTCGTTTTGGTGTTTTCATTCCCAACTTCGCACCGATCAACGTAGATCATGTTTTAAGGGTTAATTCACAACTCATTACATTATTATAGACATTCTATTGCAAATAATTAGACAAAAAAAAATCCTATTCGTACTCTTCGGCTTTAAAGCCGGAATTCCGTTCTAAACATCAATTGCAAATAATAAAAAATCAATCCTATTCGTACTCTTCGGCTTTGAAGCCGGAATTCCGCTCTAAAAATCAAATTCATAGTAAAGAAGAAAGCATTACCATCACTTCCTTGGCCTTATGACTAATCGGAACCGGATCTTTCCCTGGTTGCTTCTTGAAGTGAGTATCAAGGAAGAGATCCGCAACATCAGGCAGCTTCCCTCCTTTCGCCTTAGTCAACACAAACAAATGTGCGTAAGGGTAGGATATATAATCAAATGTTAACGAACGAGCATTAATTACAATAATTTAATGAAATAGTAGACTAACCAATTGCTTAGCTCGTTGAGTGGTGGAGACAGATCCCGCGCAGTGAGAGGCCTGGGCCTTGCCACTAGCGTCGCCGCCTCTCCTGTTTGCCTTCGCTCGAGCCGACCTTTCCTTGAATAGCTTGTCATCGAGCCTACCCTTCATTGCCTGGTACATGTCATCACCAAGCCAATTTGGTCGGTCTTTCCGCTTGTGCACTGTGTCATTGAATATGTCCTTCAGCCGTAATCCAGCCTTGGTATCATACGCATCCCGCACAGTGCCCTCGAGCTCAGGCCTCCAAGTGTACTGTTTCTGCATTAGACCAAAGACAATCAAATATGTTAATGTAAGAGATTATATTTAAAAAAATATTGTATCAAATTACATAATTTGTCTTACTGACCTTCCACATGTTCCACCAATGTACCTTGGTCGCCTGATCTACCTCAGTGTAGTTCTTCCAAGGCTGATGGAAGTAGGACTTGATGACGTGTGTTATTGATCGAACAACAGCGCCCTTGTCAAACCTTGCACACAAAACATTGTAAGATTAAACAACATATGAATACAACTTAATTTCAATAGTGAAAACATTAAAAAATAACACAAAAACTCACCATAGGCCATCGGGATCCAATTCTCGAACCCCAGCTGTGGATGTAGAAGCTTCTCCCTGATCCTTGTCTCCACCCTCAACCTCACCAGTTTGTCTCTCGGGTTCTCGAGTCGGAGTAGTCTCATGCGGAGGAGTAGAGTGAGACAAAGGAGTGACCTGAGGCAGCGAGGATGGAGTAGGCTGAGACAAAGGAGTGAGCTCAGACGTAGGAGTAGGCTCAGGCAGCGATGTAGGCTGAGACATAGCAGCGTGAGACACATATGGCTGAGGACGAAGAGGACGATGCCGAGGCCGAAGCTGTGGTATCGGAGGTAACCCCAACTGTGGTGGTGGAGGTAAGGTAAACGTAGGTTGAGTTGGACCGGAAGATGAACTCGCCGACCATCTCCTAGATGACTCAACACGACGATGAAAGGTCACCAGGACGCAATATCGGCCTAGACCCAGTAGGACGAACCAAAGACTGAGAGGGAGAATCTTGCCGGGTCTGGGAGTTCTGACTCTTATCCTCCGAATCTGACATGTTCCTGCATAAAGTAATGAGTAAATTATTTGCACGATTAATAGTTATTGACAGAAATCACAATCACAAAATGATGGTATGAAAACGTACCCCAATTAACTAATAATGAATACGCGAATAATAAAATTTATACATACAAAACTAAACAAAACAAAACTAAATTACAATGAATTGCTACAATTAAATTAAATTTAAATTACATCCTAATGAAATAAACCGATGTCGTCAACGTCCTCGTCATCATCATCAACCACTTCATCAATCTCATCACTTCTAAGCTCCTGTCCACTGTCGTAGTCATCTTCATCAAGACTTGGAATGACCTCATCTTCGTCATCATCACCCTGAATGATCTTGTAGTCTGGGATCTCGTCCGGAGAACATACACCTACGGGAATAAGGGATGTTTCCTCTTGTAGAACACCCGAGTCCACCGGGGCATCAACCTCTGACCTAGCTTTTGTCTTGAACACAACCCACCACTGCACTTTGTCCCTCTTCAGGCTAGGATAAGGAGCATAATACACCTGACTGGCTTGGTACGAGACAATGAAGGCGTCGTACCACGGGAGTGTCCAAGTGTGATTGACCTCTACAAGTCTATATTTCTCATGAATGTTCATGCCCTTGTCACAATCAAACCAACTGTAGTTGAACAATATTGTTTTGTACTCTGCGTCACTCCTGTGGTAAGACAATTGTAACACCTCTTCCAAGGTGCCTAAGTAGTCACCCCCTTCTTGACTCTCAACACACACTCCATAATTCATGGTTGACTTGTTCCTACCATAGCTTTGTGTGTGGAAATTGTACCCATTGACGTAGAATTGATTCCAAGTTATCACTTCTTTCGAGGGACCCATCGCGAGAGCTCGTGTGACGTCATCAGCAGACTGTGTCCGAAGTACCTAGATTTGTTGAGTGAGTCATTAAATAAAATGATGGTATGTAATTAAAAAAAATTGGGGAATTAAGGGATTAGGGTTCCTCACTTGTGTCCTTAACCATGTTGGGTATTGGGATTCGCATTTGATCCAAATTTCCTCCCTCTTTATTTGGGGATTTGACTGCACTATGTGATCCTCAAATTGCCTATTACAATGCGCAAGTTCGATCTAAGTCAGCTAAGGCGGAATGCAATATTGTTTTGTAATCTAAGACAGTTAAACTAATAAAATTACCTTTCATAGTCACTTAATATGCCACAATTTGCGAGGATGTACAGATGGGCTCGGACGTATTCCTTGTCTGTCAACCAACGTTTACTACCACTCGTTGTTGGTCGACCACAATCCTCCCTAAACAATTCAGGGACATTGACACCATGTTGGCTTTCCACAACATGATATGCATTTCTACCCAAGTCCCTCGACTTGGTATCAACCTCCGACTGAAAATACTGTGAGCAGAAATTGGATATCTCCTCAGCCAGGTATGCATTGCATATAGAGCCTTCAACCCTTGCCTTGTTCCCCACTTTACGCTTCAAGTTGTTAAGGTACCTGTCAGTAAATAAAACATGAGCAATGTAAATGTCACTTCATAGGAAATTAGTAAAGGGGTATAAACGATTACAATAACTCACCGTTCGAATGGGTACATCCATCTGTACTGAACAGGACCCCCAATATATGCTTCATGTGGCAGGTGTACCGGCAAGTGCTCCATGGAGTTAAAGAATGCCGGGGGAAAATTTTTTTCTAACTTACATAAGATCTTAACAATGTTCTTATGTAGGTGGTCCATCTCACTCAAAGTGATAGTGGGAGCACACAAGTCACAAAAGAATTGGCTGATTTCGGTTATTGCCTTCCAAATATGAAGGGGGAGCAACTCTCTTAGGCAAACAGGCAATAACCGCTCCATAAATACATGACAATCGTGACTCTTCATTCCATGGAGCCTATTTTTTTTTTATCAACACATCGGCTTAAGTTCGAAGCATACCCGTCAGGAAACCTCAAGTCTCGGATCCATTCACATAACACCTTCTTTTGCTCCTTGTTAAGTGCGTAAGGTGCCTTGGGCATCTGCTCATTACCCTTACCATCATCAACAAGCTCCAACTCTCGACGCCTACAGACACTTTTCATGTCTTTCCTCGCACTTACAGTGTCAGACGTTTCGTCTTTCACAGCCATGACGGTGTGGATGAGCTGCTCGAAGAAGTTCTTCTCAATATGCATAACGTCTAAGTTGTGCCGAAGCAGCAAATCCTTCCAATACGGCAGGTCCCACAAACAAGATTGCTTATCCCATCCCATTTTTTTCTTCTTCAATTGCTTCAAAGCATCAGGACCATCAGTTGCTTTCGGTAAGTCCTTCACACACTGCCACAGTTCCTCACCTGACATGATATGAGGAGCCGAGTCATTTTCAACTCTGTTCTTACAAAAAGCTATCTTATTCTTTCGGAAGGAGTGGTCGGAATCTAAAAACTGACGATGGCAATCAAACCATGATACTTTGCCACCATGTTGTAGCCAAAAGGCTTTGCTTTTCTCCATGCAATATGGACACGCCTTTTTACCGAACGTGTTCCAACCTGACAACATACTATATGCTGGAAAGTCACTGATAGTCCATAACAAGGCTGCACGAAGATTGAAATTCTGCTTCTTTGAGATGTCGTAAGTCAAGGATCCAACCGACCATAGATGCTTCAACTCATCAATTAAAGGTTGCATGTAGACATCCAAATTGTTCTTCGGATTTTTTGGCCCAGGGATAAGCAAGGAAAGGAAAATGAAAGGTTTTTTCATGCACATGGACGGTGACATGTTGTAAGGTGTAGTTAAAATAGGCCAACAAGAGTATTGCTTTCCAAACTTCCCAAAAACGGAAAAACCATCAGTGCACAACCCAAGTCTAACATTTCGAGGCTCGGACGCAAAGTCCTTAAAGTCCTGTTGAAGTGCTTCCATGCTTCACTGTCACTTGGGTGAGCCATGTTCCCTTGCCCTCGACGATTTTCAGAATGCCATGTCATAGCCTCAGCAATGTTCCTAGTGGCAAACATCCTTTGCAATCGTGGTGTTATTGGGAAGTAGACCAGAAAACTTACTGGAACCAAATTGTCATTCGAAGTCTTCTTGAACCGATTCGACCCGCAATGACGACACTTATCAAGCTCAGCATCGTCCTTCCAAAATAGCATACATCCATTCGGGCATGCGTGTATCTTCTCGTGAGGAAGCTCTAATCCCTTGAGTACCTTCGTTGTGTCGTAATAGGTGCTACACTTAGTTTTTTGGGTGGTGGGGAGCGCATCGTTCACCAATGACCCAATACCATCTACGCACCTGAGTGGCAAGTTGTACTCAGACTTTAAATTGATCATTCTAGAAGCCATCTCCAACACAGAGATGTTGCTACCATCATACAAAGGCTGCTCGGCTGCCTTGAGCAAGTCGAAGAACATCTTCGCTTCCGCATTTGGTTCTTCTTCAGCCGAAGTTGCCTCCTCAAGGAATGGTGGGTCCACGTTGTTCCCAAAAGCATCGACAACCATTTCCCGGTAAGGATTCGGATGAGTAGGAGACGAGGTGGACTCCATACTCACCCTTTCACCGTGATAGAACCATTCATAGTAGTTCGGAATGAACCCCTTCTTATACAAACGTACCTTTACGTTGGGCACATCCAAGTAATTCAAGTTTTTACACCGAACACACGGACATCTTATCTTGTCCCTATCATTAAGCTCGGGGTGCTGCTGAGAGAACGCAACAAACTCATTCACCCCTTGGATGAACTCATCCCGAAGTTTGTGGTCCTTATCGTGTCTCTTGTACATCCAATCACGTTCCTTCCTTTTCATTTCGATTATGCCTATTCTAAGCCATTAACAAATATCAGTTCAAAGCATTCAAACATCCTTCAATGTCTTCACTCCTATCTTATTTTAGCCTTTCTTAATTCTTCTTAAAGCTTTCTTATCTAATGCACATGTATATATATATATATTTAAGTCATATTTAGTTCTATTTTAATTGTATTCATTCACAACAATTACAAAGATTCATAATAAATCAAATACAAAGGCAATTTTGTATTTGAAAATAAATACAACTCAACTTTCAACCAACAATCATATTTCTTGATTAATCAACAAAAACAAAAACAAAATAAAAATAAAAATAAAAACAAAAACAAAAATAAAAATAAAAACAAAAACAAAAACAAGAACAAGAACAAGCAGAACAAGAACAAGAACAAAAATAAAAATGAAAATAAAGATAAAACGTAAAAAATTAAAAATTATTTCATTAACATTTTCAATTCATTTCGTTTCGTTTTAGTTCAATTCATTTAATTTCAGTTCGGTTTATTTCATTTCAATTTAGTTCATTTCAGTTGCTGTTTTCTTAGCCCAAAAGAACACGGCCTAAAATGTGTTGAGTGTTTTTTTGGGCATAGGTTGAGTGTGATATTACTAAGAACAAGTGTTGAGCACCCTAGCCATAGATTAAGGCCGTTTTTTTAAAGCCGTTGTTTTGGACTAAATTAATTTGATTTGAACAAAATTTGTTTGATTAGAATATAATTAAACAAAATCTTAAAGTTAGCAAAGAATGAACTAAAATTTTCAATTCATACACACAAATACATATGTAATACATACACACATACAAATACATACATAATACATATTTTTCAATCCCTTGCCAATACATAAATAATAAATACACATACATACAAATATATACATAATACATACACATATACATACATAATACATACACATATACATACAAATACATACAAATACATATACATATATACACAATTCAATAAATTGAAAAAAAAAAAAAAAAAAAACCCTAACCACAATTTGAGGAGCTGGGGTGGCAGCCGTGCGTCGGCAGAGGGACGGAGGGGCGGAGGCGGAGGGGCGGAGGGGCGAAGGAGAAAGAAAGAGAAGGAAAAAGAGAAAAGGAGAAAGGGAGAGGGGGTGGCCGACTGTTCGAGGGGGTGGCCGGCCGGAGGGGTGGCGGACGCCGGTCACGATGGCCGACTGTTCGAGGGAGAGAGAGAGAGGGGGTCAGGGTTTGGGGGTTCGAGGGAGAGAGAGAGTGGAGAGAGAGAGTGAGAAACGTTGAAATGGGTCGAATTTCCCCGACTGGGGTTTTAAAAGTTTTTAAAATTTTCCGACCGTCATCATCGTCGGTAACGGTCGGTAATTACCGACCGCCTAAGTTCGGTCGGTAATACCGACCGTTACCGACGATGATGACGGTTGGAAATTTTTTTTCGACCGCATCTTCGGTCGGGAAAAAATTTCCGACTGTGTTCAGTCGGAATCGGTCGGTATTTGACGACTACGAAAATGTCAGTCGGTAAAATCGGTCGGGCGAACGAGATTTTCTTGTTGTGCCATTCCCTTTGATTGTATTTGTTATGTCATTTTTGTCAATATCTTTCTCCTCTCATTCCCCTATTCTAACACTTTCCCAAACCCTCCTCCCCCCAATCTTTTAGATTCCCTTTCCCCACCTTCAACCCAACCACCCCAACACCAACCATAACCGCCCACCTCCCCTCCCCCACCCCTCGTCGGCGCTGCCGCCACCCAACCCCACCCATCACCGGCACCCCAACCTCCCCAACCACCCAAGTTCAAAAATAACCCCCACCCACCTCCACCACCCTGCGAAACCACCCCAGCCCAGGTCGCCTCCCTCGCCGCCCATACTCTTTGTTATCATGAACATGTACTTCAATATATCCTTGCTGCATCTTCTTAGGATCTCCTCAGCAGTGGTATCTTGCCTTGCTTCTACAGTTTCAGGTAGACATTACACTTTACCTCTAGAATTCTTTACAATGAGTAAATGAATGAATAATTACAGTGAGGCCGGCCATTTTGTGCAAACCATCATTTTGTTTCTCTCTTTATCTTTTTCAATCAATTGCTCCTATTGAATTAATGGATGCAAAACAACTAATAGCTTATTTGAAGGCGTAAATTGCAACTTTTTAGAATAAAACAATAACTTTTTACACGAAGAACAACTATTTTTGCAAAAAGTTACATATTTTTACAATAAAAACTTACAACTTTGAGCGAAAAGTTTTCGACAGACGAGTTAACAAGAGATTATTTTGTAAACATGATCTATGTTTATTTCACGAATCTGTTGCACGGCTTTGAAACTGATATATGTTGTGATTTGAATGCAGTGCCCTTGTCTGTGTTTGTATTCACTTTGCCTCTGCCATACCTTGGTGCGGGCACCGCTCTTCCTCCGGGCTTTGTAGCGGGTGCTATCGTACTTGTTTTGGGCTTGTTTTTCTACTCGTAGAGGCCTGCAACGGTGCCTGCGAGTGTTTATGAGGGGTAAGGAAAATGAAAAGAGAATAGTTTTCTCTTCATTTTTAAGGGGAAATGTTTTACATTACTTACTTCGCAAACCAAACAATGTAAAATTGAAAATGAAATCATAAAAATTTGGGGGAGGGGTGCCAGGCTAAAATCATTTTTACTGTTTCATGTTTAAACATTTGGAATCATAAAAATTGATGATTGATTATGCATTGGAGTTTGAGTATAAATTTTGAAACTTTATGTAAAATAAAATAAAATAATGTTAACAATAATAATAGACTCTTTCAATACCTGCAGGATGAGTATGTGGATATAAACGAGGTTCTAGAAGATTCATTCTTCCATAACCTACTAAATCTCCGCATTGACAACGAACCGTAGGTGGGGCGATAATGGCTACTTGAGTTCTGGTCAGAGGCAAGACCGATCTACAGACCAAATCCTCAAAATCCGGGGAGTTAGGTCATCCCATTCCATCAGCGCAAACAAAATGAGTTTGAAAAGGGTGCAACCGCCTTATCAGCAGCCCCGCGCTTGAGCGCCCTCTTGGCATGACACCCCATGCCTCTTTGTGCTGATGGGATGACCAATTACTGCATGGATTTTGAGGATTTGATCCGTGGATCGAACTTGCCTCCAAATGACCAGCACTCACGTACTAATGTACTTGTTGGAGGATACAATTCACGCTGAAATTCAAAGCACACAATATCAACATATAACATTAGTATAATTATTCCTCAAGCTCTTCTCAATGAAAGTACGTACAGGAGTGATATAAATGAAAAAATAATCTTGGGATACAACTTCATTCTTTAAAAAAAAAAAATATAACTTTAATAATGCAATGCAATCAAGTCAAATAAACAACACTCTTATGATTCTAACAAGACAACTACTCAGGTAAGATTGAATTGCTCATAAACTAACGTTATGAATTGGAAATGAAGATGCACAAACAATTTATAATTTCATCCAGACTTATAAAACAAGAATTGATGCCATGCAAATAAGATTCCAAACAAGAAAGGTTCATGCCTAGACAAATTACAAACAAAATTTGCCGATAAAGAACACTAACGCTAGCTAATTAAACCAAATTTCTCACATTAATCTCCAAAGTGTCAAAGATTATTCATAACAATTCAATGTGTAATTAACTTGAGAATACCAAGA
The DNA here is from genome assembly GCA_951394345.1 of Salicornia ramosissima. Lineage (NCBI taxonomy): Eukaryota > Viridiplantae > Streptophyta > Magnoliopsida > Caryophyllales > Amaranthaceae > Salicornia > Salicornia ramosissima. Next base: position 55,524,123 of record OX596236.1, on the reverse strand, counting down.
TTCATGAAAGATTTGCATTAATGATGGCCAAAGAAATCAAGAAACTCATAAAAACACGCAAAAGAAGGGAACAAATAATAATAAGATTAAAAAGAATGAAATCCACAATCAATCAATTACTGAAAAATCAAAAAAAGAAAAACAAAGAAAGGAGACAAACCAGTATTAATGAGAGGAGTTTCATCCAGAAAAAATGGCACACACCCCACTCAAACATGAAATCTTTCATGAATGTTACCTCAAAAGACTCTGCTTTCTTTGCTTTGCTTTAATGTCACAATTTGTTTGTTAGTTGGACAGAGGAGAGCAGAGGAGAGGGTGAAACAAAAGAAATGTAGACTTCAATTCCTCCTATTTCAATCAGAAAGCCAAAAATTTATTCTCAATAAATAAATTCGATTGAAATTTCATTCAATAACCCCAAATTAAAAGCTCTGCTTGTTTTGCTTTGCTTTGGAGTTTTACAAGCTCGGTATGCTATAATACGGGAACCGTCACTTGCATTCAACGAAGATATTTTGTGTGACATAATGAAAGCTTGTATAATTATGCACAACATGATTGTGGAGGATGAACGACACAACTACACTAGAGCAGACGTTTTGCGTCGGTACTACGAACAAGATCGCTCACAACGTACGACTGCAACATCTACTGCTAGTACAAGTGCCATGGTGAACAACAATGAACCTTTCGAATACAATGTCGGACGACCGAGCAACATTGATTTCACCACGTATGTTCAGCAAAGGGTAGGCATTCGCGACAGAGTAACCCATTTATCTTTGAAGCATGATTTGGTTGAGCACATCTGGCAAAACTTCTGTTATGATGCGGAAGAATAGTTTGAAGACGTGATTATGGGTTATCGTTCCGATTAATTGTCTTTTAATGTATTTTTAAGTCTATCGTTAATTATGTTTTATTTAATTAATGTCGTGTTTGTGTGCTAATGTAATGAAGTTAAAATTATTAATCATGTCCTTTCGTTATTTTTAACTGATTAAGTTATTTTTTAAAAGGAAAATTTGTCAGAAAAGACCTTTTAAAACATTCATTTTGTAAGAAAAGACCTTATAAAAAATTTGTTGTAAATAAGGACCTAAAACAAAAAAAAAAGTTGCAAAGAGGGACCTTACCTCTATTTTCCGACGTTGACTGTGAATTTCCGGCGTTAACTCGTTATTTCCCTCCAATTTTCAATAAATCCTTTCTTCTCTATTTAACCTTTCCTTTTCTTTTCACTATAAATTCATTTTTCCTCCACTCCCCCTCCATTTTCCCTCCTAAATTCATCTACATAAACCCTACATTAACACTTTCTTCTCACATCTAAAATTCTATTCTTCTTAATTTGGGTTTCCTCATCTCTTACCCCCTTAAAGGCCCATTAAATTTGGACTGTTTTTATTAAAACTGTTCTTTTTTTTCGAATTGGGCCAAGTGACCCAAATCTCCTTTTCTTTTAATGGGTGGCCGGCCCTCTTTTTTTTCTTTCTTAGTTACTTCTTTTATTTTTTTTTGGATAATTAATTAATCTAGTTATTATTTAATTAGGTTAAATTATTTAATTATCTAAACCTAGTCCCAAGCTAACTAACTAGCTCCTAAAATGTCTCCCTTTCCCCTACTCCCTCTCCAAAACCCACGGCCCCCTTAAGTATGAATTAGGGTTTTGTTTTGATCTCCTTACCTCTATATATATGCCCAAGCCTATTCTTTTAACCCTAATCTGCAAAGGCTTATAAACCCTAAAAATAAAAAATAAAAAAAATTTCTCCTTCCTTTTTCCTCAGAAAAACCGTGCCTTTTATCACCAAATTGGTGATTTTTCCTTGGAAAATCTAAGCGATTCGAGGTAACTTCGCTATCTCGTTTAATTTTGGAACAAAGTTAATCATATAGTTGAATAGGATTAAAACATGAAAATTGCTAGGATTTAGTATCATGTTCATCTAGGAAAAGTCGAACACCATGATGATGTTATTATGTAATTATTCTTGATGATAGTATGTAATATTTATGAATTATTATGAAATTTTCTTGATTATTTTATGTAGTTTCTTAAAATCTGCAATTGTTGAATAATTACTTGTATGAATTTATTTCTTAATCAAATCGTATTATTTCTTGATGAAATTTTTATGGAAGTTTCTTTATTGTTTTATTATGAATCATGAATTGTTTCGTGACAAAATTAGTCCTTTTATTGCTTGAAATAATTTAATCTATCAAACCGGTAAAACTGTCCAGAATTGGTTTACGAATTTATTAGGATACTTAATCAATTCGGAATGCTACGAAATTTTAGGTGGAAGTCAGTAATAGTGTTTTACAGCTTGAGTAAAATTTCGTAATTTTTAAAGTTCGTTTGGTATGGAAGAAAAATCTGAAACCGAATTCAGCCTAATCTGATTTGTTAGTTATAAAATTCGTTAAAAATAGTAAAAGATGTTATTTTTGGACGAAAGTTATGCACGTTAAACCTTGAACCTATTTTTAACTTTCATTAAAATTTCGAGAGTAATCGAGACCTTTAAAAGGTCGTTCTTAATTTAATTCTTTAAAAATCAGATTGTGTAAAACATTGTAATTAAATTATTAAAACATGTTATTTTGAATTCTTGAATTCAATCTTGATCTTGTTTGAACCCTATGATAGCCGTGTGGTGTGATGTAAATAAAGGAATGATTTTGATCTTGTTTTAATCCATGTTTTATGATTTAATGTTTAAAGTAAATTAAATTGTTTATTATTAAGTTTATTTGATTAATTGTTGTTAATTGTATTCAATTGATTAAAAGTATAATTTTGGTATTTTTATTCAAGGGTGTCGAATGGCTTGTTGTGATAAAAATAGGATTTTTATCATATTTTGAGTAATATATGTTGTTAATTGTTAAATTGTTTATATGATTGTTAATGAACTGATCTGATTATTATGTTATAACTAAAGAAATGTCGAGTAGCCTTTTTATTTTGATCAACTTTAGTTTATTTTGGGACTTATAATAATATTGGGATAATTTTAGGAATTATTATTAGTATTAGTATTCGGATATTACTATTAATATTATTAATATTACGGTTATTATTAGTATTATTATTAATATTGGGAATCAGTAGGGATAAGATATAAAAGGTACGATAAGATACTAATAGGGAAAGAAAGGAAACAGAGTAGGAGGATTACGAATCGTTTCGATCTCTGGCTAGGAAAGACTTGGTATTTAAGTTGGCCAATATACGTGCCGCACCTCTCTTTCCTGGGACTTCGAACGGTTCATTTCCGAATACGGTCACCTAGTATTTCCCGATATAAGATAAGATATAAGATTTGAAAGATATAAGATAAGATAAGGACGCCCACCTGATGACCCGAGTAGTCAGACTGGGTTAAGTCGAAGCCACTGCTCAATGGGACGAACACACGAGTTCCCCCGAGTAGTTCTGGGTCTTAGGATATGTAGTCGTCTAAGTAGTAGTTGTAATAACCCAAAATTTTGGGCCAGAAAATTTCGCGGTTATTAATGTAGTTCAATTAAATACTAAGTCCAAAAGGCCATGTAAATTGGACTGTTTTTATTTTTAGCCCAATCTTTTCTGCAAATTGGGCCAAAGACCCAATTCCTTTCCTTTTTCTTTTTATGGCCGGCTCTCTTAGTAGTTGGGTCCATTTTAATTTCTTTGATTTAGTAAATGGATTAACTAATATTTAATTAATTAAATTAATTAAATTAAATTATTTTTTTTTAAAAACCTATTCAAAGTTTGTTGAGCCATCCAACAAACTCTTTCCTTTTGTTTTCCCATTTACACGGCTACCATAGTCTTTCATTAGGGTTTTGGCTTGTTTTGTTTTTTTTTTATAAATAGGACCTATTCATCTATTTTGGGTCCTAATTGCCAAATTGTTCCTAAACCCTAAAATACATATTTTTCTCCTCTCCTTTCTCCTCTCTAAAAAACCGTCCACTATTCACCATTGTTGGTGAATTTTCCTTGGAATTTTAATAGCGAATCCAGGTAACTTCGCTATTTCATTTAATTAAAGGGTAGAAAAACACATAGTTAATTAGGAATTGTAACATGAAAATTGTAGGAAATTTAATGTTGTTTTTATATATGTATGTCGAGTTGCATGTATAATTATTCTTGATTTATTTTTATGAATTTTCTTGATTTCTATGTATGATTTTTGCTTGTTTGATAATTAAAATTTCATGATTTGATCCATGGTGTATGTATGCATGATTCGAATTATGTTATGAAATTTATGATTTATATTTCTGATTTTATTCTAAGTTTTTCGAGTAATATATGTTCATGTATTGATGTGTTTCTTTAATTTTTAAAGCATGAATCATGACTAAATTAATTAGCATAATTAGATCTTGAATTAAAAACTTAATCTTGTTTTTTTTAAGAATTGTCGAGTGGCATGAATATTATGGAAGAACTAAAAATGTTATTTTTATGTTCATCTTGATCATATTAAGTTAATTATGTGAATCTTTAATCTAATCTTTAATTATATTATGTCTTATGAATTCTTGAATATGTAAATTATTTCTTGATTATTATATATATGTGCCGTGTGTGTGTAATGGAATTAAAGCATGATTTTGATCTTGATTCTTGAATTTAATCTTGTTATTTGATGTTAAGTATGATTTTTATGATAATTGTTTATTTAATTTGGTTAATTGATGTAGATTGATTTTTACATAAATTAATTGATTATTTGGTTAAAAATCATGAAATTGTCGAGTGGTAGAAAATTTAGGAAAAATAGAGTTTTCATCTTATTTTGGTAATTTTAGTAATTAAATTTATTAATTAAATTAAATTAAGAAATTGATTAATTATTGTTAATATTTTGGGATTGCCGTGTGGAATTAGTAACTTAGTCAAATTTTAGGTTAATTTTGGATTATTATTAATTTAGGAATAATTAATAATAAAAGTTACGGACAAAATAATTATCAGGGATAAGTTGTAAAGTGAAGGGTAAACAATAACATAACCATTATTATTATTAAAAGGACCGAATAATATTAGTAATAATAACATAGAATTTCGGGTGCTATTATAATTAATATTAATAATATTAGTAGTAATATTAAGGTTAGTATCCGAAAGGATAGGTTATAAGTATATGATATATATTAAGGATAGTATAATATAAGGTTTAAAGATGCATAAGATATTACTAGGGATAAGAAAGGAAACAGAGTAATAGCTATACATGTTATGTTTCGGTCTCTGGCTAGGAAAGGCTTGGTATTTAAGGTGGCCAATATACGTGCCGCACCTCCCTTTCCTGGGACTCCGAACATTACATTTCCTATTACGGTCACCTAGTATTTTCCCAATATATGATATGAATTAAATTAAATGAAGATATAAGATACAATATGGACGCCCACCTAATGACTCGAGTAGTTAGACTGGGTTAAGTCGAGGCCACTGCTCAATGGGACGAGCACACCTGATGACCCGAGTAGTCAGGCTGAGTTCCCCCGAGTAGTTCTGGGTCTTAGGATATGTAGTCGTCTGGTAGTGGTACACGAGCCGCTACTAGGAGTTATGGCCATAGCTTAGGCTTAGTGGTGAAACACGAGATCCGCTACGGGTTGAGTACACGAGCTCACCCCGGCATGTTCTAGGAAAGTTGTGGTGAAACACGAGATCCACAACGAGTTATAGTGACCGGTCCAACAAAGATGATATGATATGATGAGATCATAAGATATGACTTGATATGATGAAATCATAAGATGATGTGATATGATGATTTCGTAAGATATGATATGATATGATAAGAAAGATAAGATATGATCATTTATGATAAGATACGATATATATATATATAGAAAGAATATGATAAGTAGGAATATGAAATACTAAAGTATAATATATGATGGGTATAGCATAAGTTAAGATCTTGAGATAATAATATAAGTATAAGTATTTGGGTATTCTAAGACTTCCGCTGTGTATGAGTTCGTATTGTTGTATGTATGCAAGTATATGATTGATGGGTGTGTATTTGTACGTATTCTAACCGTATAATGCAGGGGTGGTTGTACGTACAATGTACGTAGACAATACGTATTTCTAACCGTATTTCTGCATGTGTATTTGTATACGTATTTTCATACATACTTTTATACGTATTTTTATACGTACTTTTAGACGTATTTTTATACGTATTTTTATACGCATTTTTGTACATTTATATAAAGGCATGTATTAAGTTTCTGTACAGTTTTTATGTGAATTTCTATGCTATTATGTGTTTGGTGGTCCCTCGATTAAATGGGACAGCCTAGTTACTCGCCACTGACGGTGGACCCCCCCCTCAGTTTCAGGTGAAGACGCTGCTGAATAACGGGCTATCGTGGATGGGTTTGAGTAGCCGAGAGACATAGTTAAACCGTTTAATTAGACGATTATTGATTTATGACATTTTTTTAGTTTATTATATGTTTCCAGCATGTTGGGACAGTATTTTAAGACCCTATATGTAATAATGACTATTGGATTGATATGGTTAGTTGGTAGTTTATTTAATAAAAGTTAATTCATTTACTCAATTAATCTGATTTAATGTTATTTAAGTTGGTAATGATCCGATTGTCGATTTCCCTTTGTCAATCGACATGTCTCAAAAAGTCGGGTCGTTACAGTTGGTATCAGAGCCATAAGTTTAATCCTAAGTTACTTCTTCATAAGTGACTTCGAAAGATGAGTGCTTTATAACCCGAGTGAAACTTAGCCTAATATGGAAAACTTAGGTGAGTGAAGCCATGGGTAGAAGCCAGGGTTAAGACGTTTTATCGCTTTCGTTCCCGCGTTGACGTTGTTTTCGTGTGCTAACTCGATTGTGATTTCAGGATGTCGACCCCTAGACCTCCGAACTTCCGTATTCGTCGTCGCAACTTGGAGGATGCAATCCTCACATTGGCTCAGATCAGCGTCCGGGCTCAGAACAACCAGTCGACCTTCGACCGTATAGCCCGACGACCTATGATGGTGCAGCTGACCCAACCATCCTCGAAAACTGGATTCGAGAGATGCGCAAGATGTTCGACGTTCTGGCTTGTCCCGCGACTGAACGGGTTCCCATTGCAACATTTTATCTTCAGGGTGAGGCAGACAATTGGTGGAGTACACTCCGGTCTAACCCCGACACAGATCTGAATCTGAGTTGGGAAGACTTCACCAAGAAGCTGCAAGATCGTTTCTACCCCGAGGAACTTAAGTGGCAGAAATAAGAGGAATTCCTCACATTCACCCAGGGTAATCTGTCCGTCCAAGCTTACACGGACAAGTTCACCGACCTCTCCAGGTTCGCCACAGCAGTTATACCTTCTGAAGCCGAGCGGGTCAAGAGGTATATCAAGAAGCTCAACTCCAACATCCGGGTTCATGTGATCAGCAGTAGGGTGAAGACGTTTCAGGAAGCCTACGAAGTAGCTCTGGAGGTTCAGTCTTCGGTTTCTAAAGAAGACTCAGCTAAGAAGAGGGTTACGTCTGTTCCAGCTCCAGCTCCGGCAAAGAAGATCAGGTTCGAGTCTTCATCAAAGCAGCAACAGGGTTCTCGACCAGCTCCGAGTCAGGGTCCGAGGGTTTGTCGAGGTTGCAAGAAAGATTTCCACCCGGGAAAGAAGTGTGATGGATCGCCTATAGTGTGCTTCGATTGTGGTGAAGCGGGTCATAAGTCCATCTATTGCCCTAAGAGACAGCCAACAGCAGCAGCAGCCACAGGTAGTCAAGCTCCGGTCAAGAACAGGATTTTCTGCATGACACAGGAAGAGGCAGATGCTCAGCCCGACGTGGTCACGGGTACATTTCTTGTTCATGATATTTCTGCTTATGTACTGTTTGATACTGGTGCTACTGTGTCCTTTGTTGCTAGTTCGTTTATTGTGAAAGCTAACCTGATGGGAGAGTCTCCTGTCAAATCTGTGATAACTCTTCCTTCGGGAGAGGACTTTTCTTGTCTTCGGGAGTTCAGGGACGTGTCCATTGTCATCTCGGGGGTAAGGTTCGAGGCCAACCTGAAAGAGTTTCCTATGATCGAGTTCGATGTGATCCTAGGAATGGATTGGTTAGCTAAGTATCAAGCGACCTTTCGGTGTCGAGACTAGGCTGTCATTTTGCGAGGTCCAGGCGCAAAAAGGGTAACCTATGTCGGGAAACCGATAGGAAAGGGGTTGAAGATTGTGTCCGCTATGAAGATGCGCAGGCTGCAGCGCAAGGGTGAGACTGTGTTTTTGTGTCAAGTCAGGGACATGACCAAGGAGGAACAACTAGAAGCCATTCCAGTGGTTCGAGAGTATGCGGATGTTTTTCCAGAGGAGTTGCCAGGGATACCACAAGAAAGAGAAGTGGAGTTCAACATCGATCTGATACCCGGGACTGCTCCGATTTCTAAGGCTCCGTATCGCATGGCTCCGGAAGAGTTGAAGGAGTTGAAGACCCAGTTACAGGAATTGATCGACAAGGGTTTCATACGGCCTAGTGTGTCGCCATGGGGTGCTCCGGTATTGTTCGTGAAAAAGAAAGATGGCAGCATGAGGTTGTGTATAGATTACCGGGAGCTGAACAAGGTAACTATCAAGAACAAGTATCCTCTGCCCAGGATCGAGGATTTGTTTGATCAGTTGAAGGGAGCCAGTGTCTTCTCCAAGGTCGATCTCAGATCCGGTTATCATCAGATTCCAGTGAAACCAGAGGATATACCGAAGACTGCATTTCGCACGAGATATGGGCATTATGAGTTCGAAGTTATGCCATTTGGTTTGACGAACGCTCCTGCAGTGTTCATGGACCAGATGAATCGGACCTTTCATCATCTTCTAGATGTGTGTGTGGTAGTGTTCATCGACGATATCCTCATTTATTCGAAGAATGAACAAGATCACACTCAGCATCTTCATCTGGTGCTAGGTATTCTACGAGCTCAGAAGTGGTTCGCAAAGTTGTCCAAGTGTGAGTTCTGGCTCAAGGAGGTTGCCTTCCTAGGGCATGTAATTAATGCGGATGGTGTCATGGTAGATCCAGCCAAGATTAAGGTAGTGGTAGAATGGCACAGTCCGAAGAATGTGGCCGAAGTCCGAAGTTTTCTTGGCCTAGCAGGTATTTTGAAGTATTTGATATAGCTTTTGTTAATGTCTATGCAAGAATATTTACCTGTGAATTTGTGTGTATCAGGTTACTATCGGAGATTTGTGAAAGACTTCTCCAAAGTAGCTGCGCCTATGACCAAATTGTTGCACAAAGATTGCAAGTATGTGTGGACTTAGCAGTGCGAAGAAGCCTTTCAAGCACTCAAGCAGAGTCTTGTGTCTGCACCGGTTCTTGCTTTGCCGACAGAGGGTGTAGGTTTTGAAATCTACAGTGATGCGTCGAAGAAGGGTCTAGGTTGTGTTCTGATGCAAGAAGGAAGGGTGATTGCATATGCTTCGAGATAACTCAAGGTTCATGAGCAGAATTATCCTACTCACGACTTAGAGTTGGCAGCGGTGGTGTTCGCTTTGAAGATTTGGCGACATTATCTTTATGGGGTATCTTGCAAGTTGTTCACCGATCACAAGAGTCTGAAGTACATCTTCACTCAGAAGGAACTCAACATGAGGCAGCGACGGTGGCTCGAGTTAATCAAGGATTACGACCTCTCAGTTGACTATTGTGAAGGAAAAGCTAATAAGGTAGCTGATGCCCTTAGCCGTAAGGATCGTCATCCATGTAACAGAGTGGCGGTTTTACCTAAGGAGATCTGTTCCGACCTTCGCAAGATGGAGATTGAGATGGTTACGCCAGGTAGCACTAGAGTGTATTTGAGTGCTATGAGTGTCGAGCCTAGTTTGTATCAGGAGTTACGGGAAAAGCAGAAGGAGGACCCGCAACTCGAGAAGATTCGTGAAGCTAAACTTCAAGGCAAGGCAGAAGACTTCACGATTGAACCTGATGGTAGTTTGAGGTTCCGTAACAGGTAATGGAGCTATTGTTTTTGTGAACTATTTTTCGCCTTGTGGGAACTAATCTTTTGCTCCGTAACAGGTGGTGTGTGCCCCGGATTTCGAATCTGAGAAATCGGATTATGGAAGAGGCTCATAATACTCCGTATTCGGTGCATCCAGGTGGCGGGAAGCTCTATAAGGACCTGAGGGAATGTTTCTGGTGGCCGAGGATGAAGCAAGAGGTCGCAGAGTTTGTAGCACGGTGTCTCACGTGCCAGAAGGTTAAGATTAAGCATCAGCGACCAGGTGGTTTGTTGCAGCCATTGCCGATACCCACATGGAAGTTTGACTCCATATCCATGGATTTTGTGGTGGGTTTGCCCACGACGTCTACGGGTTTGGATACGGTTTGGGTTATCGTGGATCGTTTGACCAAGGTGGCTCGTTTCATTCCTATGAAGATCACTTGGTCAATGGAGAAGATGGCGGAAGCGTACTCGAGGGAGATTATTCGGTTACATGGTGTGCCGAAGGATATCGTGTCCGATCGAGATCCCCGGTTCTTGTCACGGTTCTGGAAATCTTTGCAGGAGGCTTTTGGGACTAAGCTTAATTTGAGTACGGCTTTCCATGCAGCTACGGATGGGCAGACAGAGCGGACTATCCAGACATTGGAGGATATGCTACGGGCTTGTGCGTTGGACTTCCAGCAGTCTTGGGTTAGATCTCTGAGTTTGGTGGAGTTTTCGTACAACAACAGCTATCACGCCAGTCTCAGGATGGCTCCTTATGAGGCTTTGTATGGGCGTAAGTGTCGTAGTCCTACGTGTTGGAGCGACATCAGCGATGCTTTGGTGATTGGTCCCGACCATATCCGGGATACAGTCGAGCAGGTGAAGATCATCAGGGCGAGATTACAGGCAGCTCAGAGTCGGCAAAAGTCCTATGCTGATCGTCGTCGGAAGCCGCTAGAGTTTGAGGTTGGAGACAAGGTTTTGCTGAAGGTGTCTCCTATGAAGGGTGTGGTCCGGTTTGGTCAGAAAGGTAAACTCAGGCCTAAGTATGTTGGACCATACGAGATTCTGGAGCGTGTTGGTGAGGTCGCTTATCGGTTGGCGATGCCTCCGGATCTACCGAGGGTTCATGATGTATTCCATGTGTCACAGCTACGGAAATATGTCAATGATCCTTCACATATCATTCCGATAGAGTCATCAGAGATCGAGCCGAACCTGACATTTGAAGAAAGGCCAGTTCAGATTTTGGATCGTCAGGATCGGATGTTGCGTCGCAAGGTGGTGCCTTTGGTTAAGGTTTTGTGGCGTAGCCAGAAGTTCGAGGAGGCTACATGGGAGACCGAGGCTTCGATGAGGGAGAAGTATCCCGAGTTGTTCAAAGCAGGTATGGGTTTTTCTTTTGTTCTTTGGATTGCTTTTGTTGTGTGTTGTTTGTTTTGTTTTTGCGGTGTTTTCTGTTTGAGCTCCGTTAAGTAAATTTCGAGGTCGAAATTTATTTAAGGAGGGGTGACTGTAATAACCCAAAATTTTGGGCCAGAAAATTTCGCGGTTATTAATATAGTTCAATTAAATACTAAGTCCAAAAGGCCATGTAAATTGGACTGTTTTTATTTTTAGCCCAATCTTTTCTGCAAATTGGGCCAAAGACCCAATTCCTTTCCTTTTTCTTTTTATGGCCGGCTCTCTTAGTAGTTGGGTCCATTTTAATTTCTTTGATTTAGTAAATGGATTAACTAATATTTAATTAATTAAATTAATTAAATTAAATTATTTTTTTTTAAAAACCTATTCAAAGTTTGTTGAGCCATCCAACAAACTCTTTCCTTTTGTTTTCCCATTTACACGGCTACCATAGTCTTTCATTAGGGTTTTGGCTTGTTTTGTTTTTTTTTTTATAAATAGGACCTATTCATCTATTTTGGGTCCTAATTGCCAAATTGTTCCTAAACCCTAAAATACATATTTTTCTCCTCTCCTTTCTCCTCTCTAAAAAGCCGTTCACTATTCACCATTGTTGGTGAATTTTCCTTGGAATTTTAATAGCGAATCCAGGTAACTTCGCTATTTCATTTAATTAAAGGGTAGAAAAACACATAGTTAATTAGGAATTGTAACATGAAAATTGTAGGAAATTTAATGTTGTTTTTATATATGTATGTCGAGTTGCATGTATAATTATTCTTGATTTATTTTTATGAATTTTCTTGATTTCTATGTATGATTTTTGCTTGTTTGATAATTAAAATTTCATGATTTGATCCATGGTGTATGTATGCATGATTCGAATTATGTTATGAAATTTATGATTTATATTTCTGATTTTATTCTAAGTTTTTCGAGTAATATATGTTCATGTATTGATGTGTTTCTTTAATTTTTAAAGCATGAATCATGACTAAATTAATTAGCATAATTAGATCTTGAATTAAAAACTTAATCTTGTTTTTTTTAAGAATTGTCGAGTGGCATGAATATTATGGAAGAACTAAAAATGTTATTTTTATGTTCATCTTGATCATATTAAGTTAATTATGTGAATCTTTAATCTAATCTTTAATTATATTATGTCTTATGAATTCTTGAATATGTAAATTATTTCTTGATTATTATATATATGTGCCGTGTGTGTGTAATGGAATTAAAGCATGATTTTGATCTTGATTCTTGAATTTAATCTTGTTATTTGATGTTAAGTATGATTTTTATGATAATTGTTTATTTAATTTGGTTAATTGATGTAGATTGATTTTTACATAAATTAATTGATTATTTGGTTAAAAATCATGAAATTGTCGAGTGGTAGAAAATTTAGGAAAAATAGAGTTTTCATCTTATTTTGGTAATTTTAGTAATTAAATTTATTAATTAAATTAAATTAAGAAATTGATTAATTATTGTTAATATTTTGGGATTGCCGTGTGGAATTAGTAACTTAGTCAAATTTTAGGTTAATTTTGGATTATTATTAATTTAGGAATAATTAATAATAAAAGTTACGGACAAAATAATTATCAGGGATAAGTTGTAAAGTGAAGGGTAAACAATAACATAACCATTATTATTATTAAAAGGACCGAATAATATTAGTAATAATAACATAGAATTTCGGGTGCTATTATAATTAATATTAATAATATTAGTAGTAATATTAAGGTTAGTATCCGAAAGGATAGGTTATAAGTATATGATATATATTAAGGATAGTATAATATAAGGTTTAAAGATGCATAAGATATTACTAGGGATAAGAAAGGAAACAGAGTAATAGCTATACATGTTATGTTTCGGTCTCTGGCTAGGAAAGGCTTGGTATTTAAGGTGGCCAATATACGTGCCGCACCTCCCTTTCCTGGGACTCCGAACATTACATTTCCTATTACGGTCACCTAGTATTTTCCCAATATATGATATGAATTAAATTAAATGAAGATATAAGATACAATATGGACGCCCACCTAATGACTCGAGTAGTTAGACTGGGTTAAGTCGAGGCCACTGCTCAATGGGACGAGCACACCTGATGACCCGAGTAGTCAGGCTGAGTTCCCCCGAGTAGTTCTGGGTCTTAGGATATGTAGTCGTCTGGTAGTGGTACACGAGCCGCTACTAGGAGTTATGGCCATAGCTTAGGCTTAGTGGTGAAACACGAGATCCGCTACGGGTTGAGTACACGAGCTCACCCCGGCATGTTCTAGGAAAGTTGTGGTGAAACACGAGATCCACAACGAGTTATAGTGACCGGTCCAACAAAGATGATATGATATGATGAGATCATAAGATATGACTTGATATGATGAAATCATAAGATGATGTGATATGATGATTTCGTAAGATATGATATGATATGATAAGAAAGATAAGATATGATCATTTATGATAAGATACGATATATATATATATATAGAAAGAATATGATAAGTAGGAATATGAAATACTAAAGTATAATATATGATGGGTATAGCATAAGTTAAGATCTTGAGATAATAATATAAGTATAAGTATTTGGGTATTCTAAGACTTCCGCTGTGTATGAGTTCGTATTGTTGTATGTATGCAAGTATATGATTGATGGGTGTGTATTTGTACGTATTCTAACCGTATAATGCAGGGGTGGTTGTACGTACAATGTACGTAGACAATACGTATTTCTAACCGTATTTCTGCATGTGTATTTGTATACGTATTTTCATACATACTTTTATACGTATTTTTATACGTACTTTTAGACGTATTTTTATACGTATTTTTATACGCATTTTTGTACATTTATATAAAGGCATGTATTAAGTTTCTGTACAGTTTTTATGTGAATTTCTATGCTATTATGTGTTTGGTGGTCCCTCGATTAAATGGGACAGCCTAGTTACTCGCCACTGACGGTGGACCCCCCCCCTCAGTTTCAGGTGAAGACGCTGCTGAATAACGGGCTATCGTGGATGGGTTTGAGTAGCCGAGAGACATAGTTAAACCGTTTAATTAGACGATTATTGATTTATGACATTTGTTTAGTTTATTATATGTTTCCAGCATGTTGGGACAGTATTTTAAGACCCTATATGTAATAATGACTATTGGATTGATATGGTTAGTTGGTAGTTTATTTAATAAAAGTTAATTCATTTACTCAATTAATCTGATTTAATGTTATTTAAGTTGGTAATGATCCGATTGTCGATTTCCCTTTGTCAATCGACATGTCTCAAAAAGTCGGGTCGTTACAGTAGTACACGAGCTGCGATTTGGGAGTTATGGCCATAGCTTAGGCTTAGTGGTGAAACACGAGATCCGCTACGGGTTGAGTACACGAGCTCACCCCGGCATGTTCTAGGAAAGTTGTGGTGAAACACGAGATCCACAACGAGTTATAGTGACCGGTCCAATGAAAGATGATATGATATAAATTATAAGATATGATATGATGAAATGAAAGAATAAGATATGATATGTTAAGATATGATATGAATACGAGAGTATGAAAAACCATATAGTGTAAGCTAAGGATTAAATGTATAAGTCTTCCGCTGTGTATGATTCGAAGTATATATATTATGAGCAGGTACATTATATGTATATATGTACTCGTATGATGTGATGATGTATGTATATGTACTCGTATGAATGTAATGATATATGTATCTGTATTCGTATGTATTGTGTACATGTATATCTGTGTTGTATTCGTATTTGTATGTATTCCTAACTGTATTTTGCAGGTATTATTATACGTATGGTATACGTACTTTTATACGTATTTTATACGTATTTCTAACTGTATTTCTGCAGGTATTTTTATACGTATTCGTATACGTATTTTTGTACGTATTTTTATACGTATCTCGTATAATTTTTGTATACATAATATTATGTTCTATGCGTGTTTTCATGTGTATATTCTATGATATTATGTGTTTAGCGGTCCCTCAATTAAGCGGGACAGCCTAGTTACTCGCCACTGACGGTGGACCCCCCCCCCTCAGTTTCAGGTGACGATGCGGCAGCATAGAGCGGGCTTCCGTTGGATGGGCTCGAGTAGTTTAGATTTATTTTAGATTTATTTTAGTTATTCCAGAACTTTTGAGACAATAATATGGTTATATTTATAATCCCAGTCTGTTGGGAAGACATTTACTTTGTTCATGTAACGCTTAGGCCCCATATGCCTTATTTGACTCTTGGATTATAGTTCAGTATTTTAATAAAAGTTGTTTAATTTTAGTTAATTAATTTCATTTATAGTTTAAATTGTTTAAGTAATGATCCGAATGTCGATTCCCTTCGTAAATCGACAAGTCAAAAAGTCGGGTCGTTACAGTCAACGCCGGGATTCACAATCAATGTCGGAAAATGGAGCTAAGGTCCCTCTTTGCAACTTTTTTTTTGTTTTAGGTCCCTGTTCACAACAAATTTTTTATAAGGTCTTTTCTTGCAAAAAGAATATTTTAAAAGGTCTTTTCTGACAAATTTTCCTTTTTAAAATTATTAAGTAAATCATTTTTTTAATCGTAATTAATAGTGTTAAACTAATTACCAAACCATAATTTACTAAATTATCACTCATAATTTACTACATCATAATTTAATAAATATTAAAAGTATAATTGTGTTAAAATATTAAAAGATGATGTGTAATATGGTGGGGTATAGGAAATAGTAGGAGAGAGAGTCTTGAGGAATTTTTTTTGTTTACCATTGGTGTGGTGAAAAAATTGTACATGAGGAAAAATGGGTTGGTAAGAGAGACAAAGTAGTAGAGAGAGTTGTGAGGAGTTTTTTTTTTTACCATTGGTGATAGTGCTCTTAGGTGAGTTTAGTAGAGAGTAGACCACTCAAAAATCCACCCCACCTGTTACCTGATCTATGCCAATTCAACCCGAAAAATAACAGGTTTTGATAACTTTTTTTAAAAAAAAAACACTAATAACTATATGAACCCGTTTTAAATACCACCCCTCTTAACCAGACTCGATCTGCGTTCTTATTATTTGTCCTAAATTGTCTATTAATGAATATATTTCTTATACATTTAAAGTACATTTTAGTACATATATTGACTTAAAACATGACAAATTAAAGGGCATTATAAAACTTTCTCAACCCCCCGCTGGGTCAATTTGAACACGACAACTTTCTCAACCATGCCAATTCGACCTGAAAATAGCGGGTTTTGACAACAACAACAAAAATGATCCCGTTTTTTTAAATTTTTTTATAGCAGAGGAGAGGGTTTAAATTACATTTTAGTACATATATATCGCGTTACAAAATGACAAATTAAAAGGTGTTATAAAACTTTCTCAACCTGAACCCGATGACTTTGGATTATAAAAAAAAAAAAAAAAATCTACCGACCCTAACCCATTGACATCCAACACGTCACAACGCGAACATGTAGCTATTTTACACCAACTCGACATTTTTGATAGGTCTAATTTTGAGTACTCCATATTACTAACAAGTCACAACTCACAAGGTACACGTTTTTTTATTTTGTTTTTTTTTTATCTTTTTTTTTTATTTTTTTTATATAATTACCAAATTAGGTCCTTGAAAACTAGGAGCCTAAAATTAGAATATAGTATAATTGATAGATTTAGAGATGATGTAAGTTACACAACTCAGCTGTAATCTCATGACCTGGCCGCCAAGGGTCATTTGACCCACGTGTAATTATCATTTTTCGGCGACGATTTTCAGGCCGAGTTTTTCGGCGATGATTTTTCGGGACGACTTTTCTGACGACGATTTTCGAATTGACTTTTCCGGCGGTGATTATTCGGTCGACTTTTCCGGCGACGATTTTCAGACCGAGTTTTTCAGCGACGATTTTCGGGACGTCTTTTCCGGCGACGGTTTTCGGAGTGACTTTTCCGGTGGTGATTATTCGGCCGAGTAATAAAAATAAAAATAAAAATAAAAATTAAAATTAAAATTAAAATTAAAATTAAAATTAAAATTAAAATTAAAATTAAAATTAAAATTAAAATTAAAATTAAAATTAAAATTAAAATTAAAATTAAAATTAAAATTAAAATTAAAATTAAAATTAAAATTAAAATTAAAATTAAAATTAAAATTAAAATTAAAATTAAAATTAAAATTAAAATTAAAATTAAAATTAAAATTAAAATTAAAATTAAAATTAAAATATAATTTAATTTAAGTTAAGTTCAGTTCAGTTAATTTAATTTAAGTTCAGTTAATTTAAGTTCAGTTAATTTAATTTAAGTTCATGTTTTCTCGGTCCTATAGAACGGGGCCTTAGTGAATTTTTCAGATTAAGAACTCAAATTTTGATTGGATAATTTGGTGATATACCCACCTGGGCTGCGTATTTTTTACCACTCGTGTACCCGGTCGGGTTTCTGCATACCCAACCGGGTCCGTTCTGTTTCTAGGGTTTTGTTCGTCTATTTTCCGAATAACTTTGTAATTAGTATAAATAGGACCTTAGGGTTTTGTTTCTATTTATGCAATTTGTTTCAAGCCACAATTTTGAGAGGAAAACATATTGAGAGTTTTAGTGAGTGAAGTCTTGGGAGAATTACCAGTCTCTCGATTGTATTCCGTTTGTTTGATTTCCATAGTGAAACTTTTTCGTACCGGCCAGGAGGACGTAGCTATCACATCGATAGTGAACCTCGTTAAATCTTTATGTGATTTGTGTGTTTGTCATTGTTTGTTATTGTAGTTTGTCTGTTTTCGGGCTTCCGTTACAACAAACTTGGTATCAGAGCGGGATTTAGGATCCGGGAAGATGAACACTACCAACACGAAGATTGAGAAATTCACGGGTAGGAATAGCTTTGCGCTATGGCAGATCAAGATGCGTGCCTTGTTGAAGCAGCAAGGTATTTGGAAACCTTTGGTTGAAAAAGAAAAGGATTTGATTGAGAAGGGCTTGAGTGCAGCGGAATTTGAGGCGATGGAGGAGAAGGCTCACTCCACCATATTGCTGAGTTTGGCAGATGATGTGATCACAAAAATCTCGGATGAGGTGTCGGCATCAGGTCTGTGGTCAAAATTGGAGAGTCTTTATATGACAAAGTCTCTCACTAGTAAGTTGTTGTTGAAACAACGTTTGTATTCTCTGCGAATGCAGTCAGGTACGCCTTTAAGGGATCATCTAGACAAACTTAATGCTATTTTACTTGATTTATGTAATATAGATGTTAAGATTGAAGATGAGGATGCTGCTTTGATTTTGTTAGTTTCTTTGCCTGCGTCGTTTGAAAATTTTGTTGAGTCGTTTGTGGTGGGAAAAGAAACTGTGACTCTAGAAGAAGTAAAGTCAGCACTTTTTACTAGAGAGTTCCGCCATAAGGCGGTAATGAATAGTGACAGTAGTTTTGATTCTGGGGCTGAATTGGTAGTTAGTTCGTCTGGAGCTAATAATTTGAACTCTAAGAAAAAGAAAAATTCTAGGAGTAATAATAGTAAGCCTAAGAATATTTGTCACTACTGTAAAGAACCTGGTCATTGGAAGGATAAATGCCTTAAAAATCCTAGGAATAATTCCAATGTAAATGTTGCTCAACAAAGTTCTGATTCTGATTCGGAGGAAGACATGGCCTTAATTGCTAGTGAAGGTAGTCAGTCTACGGATCGGTGGGTGTTAGATTCGGGATGTTCTTTTCATATGTGTCCTAGTCAAGAATGGTTTTCTACCTATGAATCTGTTGATTGTGGTGAAGTTATTATGGGTAATGATGTTGCATGTAAAGTGGTGGGTAGAGGTACCGTTAGAATTAAGACAGTTGAAGGGAAGATCCGTACTTTGTTGGATGTTAGACACGTTCCGAAGCTAAAGAAAAATTTGATCTCTCTTGGTACTCTTGATAAGCAGGGATTTACTTTTTCGGGTTCAGATGGGGAATTGTGTGTTTTGAAAGGTTCGAAGGTAGTATTGAAAGGTACCAAGTTGGGAACGTTGTATTATTTACTTGGTACTGTGCTGACTGGTTCTGTTTTTGTAGCATCCGTGGGTTCAGATGAGATGACTAAGCTATGGCATAAGAGGCTGGGTCATATGAGTGAGCGTGGTATGCAATCTTTGTCTAAATTAGGCCTTCTTGGTGGTCATAAAGTGAAAAATCTAGAGTTCTGTGAATTTTGTGTGTTGGGGAAACAACATCGTGCCAAGTTTAGTAAAGGAGTGCATATCACAAAGGCTACTTTGGATTATATTCATTCTGATTGTTGGGGACCCTCTCGGGTTGAAGGTATTGGGGGACATCGATATTTTGTTACTTTTATTGATGATTTTTCTAGGTACACTTGGCTTTATGTTTTGAAGCAGAAAGGAGAGGCTTTTAACACCTTCAAACATTGGAAGGTGTTAGTTGAAAATCAGATTGGCAAAAAGGTTAAACGTCTCCGAACGGATAATGGTCTTGAGTTTGTTTGTGATGAGTTTAATGCTTTCTGCAGGGATGAAGGAATTGTTAGACATCGTACTGTTAGGAAAACACCGCAGCAGAATGGTGTTGCAGAAAGGTTGAACAAGACCTTGCTTGAGAGAGCTAGATGTATGCTCTTTGATGCAGGTTTGACTAGGTGGTATTGGCCAGAAGCCGTGAAAACGGCTTGCTATTTGTTGAATCGTGCTCCTCATACAGGCATTGACTGTAAAATACCTTATGAAGAGTGGTCTGGAAGAAGTGCTGATTATTCTTTGTTGCGAGTTTTCGGGTGTGTTGTCTATTATCATGTGAATGATGGTAAGCTAGAACCGAGAGCCAGAAAGGGTTGTTTTATGGGATATGGAGATGGTGTTAAGGGATATAGAATTTGGTCCCCATCGGAAAGTCGCGTCATAACTAGTAGAGATGTAACTTTTGATGAAAATATTATGTTTGTGTCAATTAATAAAATTGCAGGCAACAGAGATGATATCATTGATCGTGACGATGAGTTTGAAATAGAATCTTTGGTTGTTAACAAAGATGATATGCAGATTCAGGTGGAGCAAAGTCCGGTGACTACAGTTCAATTGGCAGATGAGCCTGTTATTGCTGAAACAGGTGATTCTGAGATTGATAACCTTGCTGAGGTTGGGTCTAAGCGACTGAGAAAGAAGCCTCAGAGACTTATTGAGGAAATGGAGGGACGACATGTTCCGGGTCAGAATTGTTGTGTAGAGGGGTTGGTAGCTTATGCTCTACATGTTGCTGATGATATTGAGATGCCTGAACCAATGTCGTACAAAGAAGCAGTTGCTAGTGTCGAGTCAGATAGATGGTTGATTGCTATGAATGAAGAGATGGAGTCTCTTCATAAAAACAAACATGGGAACTTGTGCACTTACCAAAAGGTCGTCGATTAATTAGGTGTAAATGGGTGTTCAAGAGAAAGGAGGGTACTTCTGAAGGGGATCCGATTAGGTACAAAGCTCGTTTGGTTGCTAAGGGGTTTAGACAGCAGGAAGGAGTGGATTACAATGAGATATTCTCGCCGGTAGTTCGACATACTTCTATTAGGGTGCTTCTAGCAATAGTGGCACATTTTGATCTAGAACTTGAGCAAATGGATGTAAAAACAACGTTTTTACATGGGGATCTAGAGGAAGATATCTATATGGGTCAGCCTGAGGGGTTTGTTGTTTGTGGGAAGGAAACTTATGCATGTCACTTGAAGAAGTCATTATATGGACTTAAGCAGTCGCCTAGGCAGTGGTATAAACGGTTTGACACGTTTATGGTGGAGCATGGCTACAACAGGAGTCTCTACGATTGCTGTGTTTATCACAGTAAGGTGGAGAATGGATCTTCTTATATTTATTTATTATTATATGTTGATGACATGCTTATTACAGCTAAGGAAATGTTGGATGTGCGTAAGTTGAAAGAGCTTCTGAGCTCTGAATTTGACATGAAAGATTTAGGAGCAGCTCGCAAGATTTTGGGGATGGAAATATATAGAGATCGTGCCAAGAAGAAATTATTTCTTTCACAAAAGGGATATATTCAGCGTGTAACGCCCCAGATTTTGGGCTAGTTTCGTGTCAGGTTGTTAGTATTTAGTGTTGTTGCGGTGCATGGTCTAAATTTATTTTAGACTATTTTTAATGCTTGAGTGTAACCATTTTAATTAATGGTTTATTATTCTTTATTTTATTTTATTTTAATTAATTAGAATTTTATTATTTAATTTTCTAATTAATTAATTAGTTTTGGGCTAAGTGCAAAATAATCATGATTAGTCATGAATTGGTGCAAAAGGCCCAAGTGATCATTTTGAGCCCATTTAATAGCCCATGACCGGTTTCCCTCCTTGTTTGATGGCAAATTTTGCCACTTGCTTCATGTTCACACCTCACTTAACTTCTATAAATAGAAGTAGTAGTAAGGCATGAGGATTCATTTGCTCATTTTATCTCTTGCCATCATCTTTATAAGGCAAGCACCCTCTCCTTGCCCATCTTTTCCCATGCCATTTTTGATGTCATTAAACCCAACTTGTTCATCCATCTTTCTAATCCTAAACTTAAAGATTCAACCTCTATTAATCTTTAAGTATTAATATGCAATTTAAACCCCAACAATTTCTTACAAGATCACTAGTTTGGGGTGGTTTTTGGGTTCATATTCTTGCTTCAAGTGGGGCTGGTTCGTGGCTGGGCAGTAGCCATGACTGGGCAGTAACCGTGGCTGGGCAGTAGCTGTGTGGGGCAGCAGTGGTGGGGCTGGTTCGTGGCTGGTCCTGGACAGCAACGTGGTGGTGGTTCGTGATGGTGCAAGCCGTGTTGTGTGGCCGTGTTTGTTGGGATCTTGGACTGCATTTGTGTGTTGGTTTGTGTGTAATCTTCAATAATGTAACATACTAACTCAACTTAATTGGTATACTAGGTTTATAGTATTGATTAAATGCATGTTTGGGATGTTTGTTGATGGTTGTTCATGATTTTGAATGTATTTTTATAATCTGATTTTGAAGTATTATAATGATGTTTTAATGGTGGTTTTTTTTCATGTTTTAAGATTGTTTTTATGATATTTTGAAATCATGGTGATTGGGTTTAAGTTTGATGAATTTTGATAAAATAATGTTGAAATTTACGTGTGATGATGATGATGTTTATGCGTGATGTTTGAGTTTGTATGAGTTCTTGATTGAAGTTCTTGAATCTTGATTGAGTTCTTGATTGAAGTTCTTGAATCTTGAATAGTTTCTTGTTGATTTCTTTAAGAGTTAGTTGAGTTCTTTGAGGATCTTGTGGAGGTTTGATTGAGTTCTTTAGGTTTCTTGATTGAATCTTGAAAGTTAAAGAAAAGTGTTATGTAAGTCTTGAAAGTTAAAGATTTGGGATGTATTGATTAAAGAATGAATTAAGAATAATGAAATGATGTTTGGTTAGTCTCAAGAGTATGGCTATAGGCAATTCTTGGGTTAACTTCGATGATTTAGTTGATTGAATTCAAGAGTATGGCTTATTCTTGTCTTTAATTTAACTATGATGAAAGGATGATAATGATATGATGATTAGCTTGATTTCTTTTCTAGACGCCCTTGACTTTGTGTATGGCTTATGCTTAGTTTTTGGGTTAAGACGTTGCCCCTATTCCGTCCGCGGTATCGGGATAGTTTGGAGTCTCACTATGTTATTCCTAGTTCGCTCAGAAAGATTTTGGGAATTAGGGACACGGATTTCCAGTAAGGATTGGGTCCGTGGGATTTGGGCGTATGGCTTATACCCGGTCCTGACATAGTAGAAGTTCGGTTGCGTAAGATGCTTCCGTACGAGCGTAGTCCGGTCTAGAATTAGAATGATTGCGCTAAAGTTAGAATTTGGGATGGTGATGTCGTATGATGATGTCGAGTGTTTTGTTAAGTTTGGATTACGAGGTTGAGGATGTCTCGTGTCTTTGGGATTTTCGTGTGATGTTGTTTGATTGATGCTATGTACTTGTGTATTCCCGTTAGGGTGAGTCAGTTATGTTACTCGCCACTGATGGTGGACTGTGTTGTGTTTTTCAGGTACATCTGATGACGATGCTCATGCTTAGTTTTGGGGTTGGGCGAGCGGCGTTATGCTTATTTTGTTCCTTTGTTTTTACTTTCGTTCGTAGTATTAGAACTGTTAGTAGTAGTTTCGGATTTATGGACTTGTATATGTTGTATAAGACTCTGACATGTGGTTAGAGTTGTTTCTTACTTTTATTAGTTACATTTGACTTTTGGACTTAGTTTGTACAAGATTGTGGGTTATTGTACATTTTGGTTTAATAATAATGATTTGAGGTATTAGTTTTAATTCCTAAGTATTGAAGTTGTAGATTTATAACTACTTGACTCGTCGGTTTCTTCCGCGCCGATTTAAGCGAGTCGGGTCGTTTCACAACGTATTCTTGACAGGTTTGGTATGAAAAATGCTAAATCTATAGATACTCCTACTGCTTCTAATGTTCGTCTTTCTATGTATACTCCTCAGTCTAATGAAGAGAAGGAGTACATGTCTAGTGTTCCATATGCTAGTGCAGTTGGGGGTTTGATGTATGCAATGGTTTATACTAGACCTTATATTGCTCATGCTGTTAGTGTAATGACCCAGATTTTATTGGTGTTTTTGCCGATAATTATATGTGATTATGTGTATTTTTGGTGATAGTTCAAATTTATTTTTGAACTATTTATTTAATTTTATGTGAATGATTTCGATTTAATTCGAAATATTTATTTTCAGTCTTTATTGTTTATGTTATTTATTATTTAATTAATTAGAATTTTTATTATTTAATTTTCTAATTAATTATCTAATATTTTGGGCCAAATCGATTATTGCATGATTAGTCATGCGGTTTTTGCAAATTAGCCCAATTGTTCACGAGAGCCCATTTTAGGCCCATTTCCCCCTTGTTGGCCGGTTTTCATAGTGGCATGGCAAGGCTTGCCACTTGCCTTGTGTTCACACCTTAACTAACTCTATATATAGAGGAGTTAGTAAGGCTTTTGCTCATTTTGGTCATCCTTGCCATTTTATGCACTTGCCATCAAATTCAAAGCACCAAAAAAACTCCCTCTCTTGCCTATTTCCACACGCCATTTTTGAGCAATTGAACCCATCAATTGTTCATCATCTTTCTAGCCCAAAACTTAAGGATTCAAACTCTATTGATCTTTAAGTATTCAAACACAATCTAAACCTTCATTTGCATTCAAGATCTTTGGTTCGGGTTTGGGTTGATCGTGTTCGAGAGGTGACCGTGTGGGTGCCGTGTGAAGCCGTGGTGCTCGTGTGCCGTGGTGGTGCAGCAGGCTCGTGGGCCGTGTGAGCGTGGTGGTGCGAACGTGCAGCAGCACCGTGCGTGGGGTTGCCGTGGCTGGGTTGCTCGTGTGAAGTGCCGTGTTGTGCCGTGTTGTGAGACCGTGTGGGTCGATTTTCCGGGCTGCTTTTGTGTGTTGAATTGTGTGTAATCTTCAATAAGGTAACATGCTTTCTCAACCTTTTTGGTATACTATGTTTATAGTATAGATTAAATGCATGTATGGGTTATTTGATGAAGTTTATTCATGATTTAGTGTATTGTTTCTAATCTGATTTTGATATGGTTTTCATGATATTTTGATGATGGTTTTGATGATTTTATGGTTGAATATATGTTGTTTTATGATCATGATTATTATGTCAAAGTTTGATGAATTTGGATGAGTTTAAGTTGAAGTTTTCGAGTGAATCATGATGATATGCGTGTGATGATTAGGTTGGATGAGTTCTTGATTGAGTTCTTGAATCTTGATTGAGTTCTTGGTTGAAGATCTTGAATCTTGAATGAGTTCTTTATGAGTTCTTTATGAGTTCTTTATGAGTTCTTTATGAGTTCTTTATGAGTTCTTTATGAGTTTTTTATGAGTTCTTTATGAGTTCTTTAGGTTCTTTATGAGTTCTTGATGAGTCTTTATGAGTTCTTGGTTGAATCTTGAAAGTTAATGAAAATGGTTTAAATGATAAAGAAAGTTAAAGAAAGTGTCTAATATGATTAAAGAATGATTATTGAATGTTGGATTATGATTGGTTAGACTCAAGATTAAGGCTAGAGGCAGTTCTTGAGAATAACTTCGATAATTTAACTAGTTAAATTCGAGAATCAAGGCTAGAGGCAATTCTTGAACTTAATTTAGTTATGTTGGGTAATAATGATGATAATATGATTAAGTCGATTAAAAGATTTAATTAATTAATTAGCTTGATTTCATTTTTAGACGCCTGATACTTTGAGTAAGATTCATTGTATTAAGACGTTGCCCCTATTCCATCCGCGGTATTGGGATAGTTGGAGTCATACTATGCGATCTTTGTGAATTTCCAGTAAGATTGGTTTCACGGGACATGGATTTCCAGTAAGATTGGTTTCATGGGGTTTGGGAGTAAGATTCTCAAATCCGAGCATAGTAGAAAGTTCGAATGCGTAAGATGCGTTCGTACGAGCACAGTCCGGTCTAGAATATGATTGATTGCGCCAAAGATAGTTGATTAGGTTGGTTTGAGTTGAGTTCACGTTTTGGGTTGTTCTCGTACTTTGATTATTGATATTGATTATTTGATTTGTGTTATGTACATGTGTATTCCCATTAGGGTGAGTCAGTTATGTTACTCGCCACTGATGGTGGACTGTTGTATATTTTTCAGCTATTTCTGATGACGATACTCTTGCTTAGCTTTGGGTTGGGCGAGCGACGTTGTTATTTCTGCTATCTGTTGTATTTACTATTACTGTTGTTTTTAGATAGTATTGGAGTATTGTATGGACTCTTTTACGTTGTTTATAACTCTGACATGTAGTTGGAGTTTACTCGTATGCTTAGTATTTTTAGTTTGACTTTTGGGACTAGTTATGTACAAACTTGTGGGTATTTGTACGTTTTTGGTTGATTAATAATATTTTGAGGAATTAGTTTAATTTCCTAAGTTTTGAGTTGTAGTTTCTAACTATTCGACTCGTCGGTTTCTTCCGCGCCGATTTAAGCGAGTCGGGTCGTTACAGTTAGTGTGGTTAGTAGGTTTATGTCTCAACCTAAGAAGGAGCATTGGCAGTGTGTGAAGCGAATCTTTCGCTACCTGGTTGGAACGGCGGATGTTGGTCTCATTTATGGCAATGAGACACAGTGTTTAGTATCTGGATATTGTGATTCTGATTATGCAGGTGATGTTGATACCAGAAGATCTGTGACGGGTTATGTTTACACTCTTGGAGGTTCAGTGATTAATTGGAAAGCTACTTTACAATCTGCAGTTACGTTGTCTACAACGGAAGCTGAGTATATGGCGTTAACCACTGCTGCAAAAGAGGGTATTTGGTTACGGGGTCTTGTTAGTGATCTGGGTATTCATCATGATCGTGCTACTGTTTATTGTGATAGTTTGAGTGCGATTTGTATTGCTAAAGAGCAGGTTCATCATGATAGAACTAAGCATATTGATGTGCGTTATCATTTCCTTAGGAATGAGAAGCGTGTTGAGGTGAAGAAGATTGGTACTGCTGATAACCCAGCTGATATGTTCACCAAGCCGGTTCCGGTTCGCAAGTTCAAGCATTGTTTGGACTTGTTGAATGTTGATAGCCATGTTTGAGACCCTCATGGGTCGTGCCTCAAGGTGGAGGCAATCCTCGCCCCAGGATTAGGAGGGCGTTTGTGCTGGTCGATTTTGTTGATGTTTGTTTGGTCTTGGCGTGTATTGGTGAATACAAGTCAAGGTGGAGATTTGTGGTGTTTTTTGGGTGTGACTTGTATTACCAAGTCATACATTTGGGTTACGGAGTAGTTCGAAGAAGATAGACGGAGTTCTGGAAGTGTTGAAGCAATGGAGTCTCGCACCCGGGCAGGTATGGGGAGCCCCGGGCGGATTTGGTGTCGAGTGGAAGAGAAGAGGCCACGGCCCCGGGCGGGGGAGCCATGGCCCCGGGCGGGTCTGGCAAGGCGAGCTGGAGGCAGCAAGCACGCACCCGGGCGGGTGGCTGGAGCCCCGGGTGGGCTGCTGGGCGAGCTCGAGGTATTAACCACGGCCCCGGGCGGGTGGACATTGCCCCGGGTGGGTCTGGGCCTGTTCTTCTTCTGGGTTGCCTCACGCACCCGGGCGGGTCCTGGGCCGCGTATTTTTTGCCACTCGTGTACCCGGTCGGGTTTCTGCATACCCGACCGGGTCCGTTCTGTTTCTAGGGTTTTGTTCGTCTATTTTCCGAATAACTTTGTAATTAGTATAAATAGGACCTTAGGGTTGTTTCTATTTATGCAATTTGTTTCAAGCCACAATTTTGAGAGGAAAACATATTGAGAGTTTTAGTGAGTGAAGTCTTGGGAGAATTACCAGTCTCTCGATTGTATTCCGTTTGTTTGATTTCCATAGTGAAACTTTTTCGTACCGGCCAGGAGGACGTAGCTATCACATCGATAGTGAACTCGTTAAATCTTTGTGTGATTTGTGTGTTTGTCATTGTTTGTTATTGTAGTTTGTCTGTTTTCGGGCTTCCGTTACAACAATAAACATATCATGTCATGTTTAAAGATCGAATATGGATGGGGATGCTCTAAAAGTACAATAAATAACTTCGAACGAACAATTACTTTATCTTAAGTAGCAAAATTAACAATCACTCATTATCATTAACAAGTCATTATAATATTAATATTTGTTATTTCTCGTGATGTCTTATGAACATATTAATCTTATAATAATGAAATTGTAAGTATTGCTTATGAATCTCTTTATCGATATGTATCTTTTCTCCTAATCAATTGCTACTTATGAATTACTCCGTAACTTGTCTTAGCTTTTCTAATATGCCTCCAATTTTCAAATCTATACTTTAAACAATTATCAAATATTTATGTAATTGTCAGGAATTATTAACTAATAATTAATCACTTACATAAATTATGTGCTAAGAAAAATGTACAAAGATTAGCTACTGCCTATCTAGCCTAGCTGAGCTACTTCTTTTCATGTTTGGCCATATCCTCCTTATCAGCAGCCTTGCGCTTGAGCGCCCTCTTGGCACGCCGCCCAATGTGATCCTTCTGAACCTCTTTCTGTTTGTATTGATGGGATGACCTATTACGACTTGGGTTTAGAAGGTTTGATCGATAGCTCGAACTTGACTCCAGACGACCAACACACACGTAGTCGTTATCATCGCACCTACGGTGGCCGATGCGGAGACTTGAGAAACTATGGAAAGAGTCTTCTAGATCCTCGTCCATATACTCATAATCATCAAAGTATTGTGGATTGTAAGATATATCATCATCTTGGTCACTATGAAATTCGGAGTGTTGCTCCACATCTAAAGGTTTAAACCATGAAGATGTTAAGAGCAAACTCACACTTTGTTCAACCATATAATCATATAAGTTGCAGTATACAATAAAATATATTAATAAGTGATAATATATCTTATCACATGATAAACAAAAAAATTCTTATTATGGTCGTCTAAACATCCAAATAAACAAAGCTAAGTAATTTGAAATGAATGCATACCTTCCATCAAGACCGCGATGGACACCCAACGATGTAAATTGCGGGCATGTCGGATGTTCGCAACAAGTCGCCCATCGGATAACACAGTTCACACTGAAATTCAAAGCACACAATAACAACAGATAACATCAATATAATTCCTTAAGTTCTTCTCAAGTATAAGAGTGAAAAAATAATCTTGACATACAACTTCATTCTGGAAGAAACAAACTAAGAAATGAAAGCTGAAAAGAAGAAAAAGAAAGAAATGGAGACAAATTAAACGAACCAGTAAGCGTGGTGGCAACCTATAACAAGAGAGCAAATTGGTTGGGTAAATAAATTACAAGCATTGGGCAAATTTTTTTTTACAAAAAGCAATCCCCTCGTCACTGTAGACTGTAGTGTAGAGCCTTTCAAAATCGTCCCGACCCGCAATCCGATCCCAATTCGACCTTAAATACCGGGTTTTTGACAATAAAATTTATAATCCGAACACATTTTGAACCCGTTACATATAATCAACTTTTAACCTGGCCCGGCCCGACATGAAAATCATTAATAATTTAATAATCTTATGATTATTTGTCATAAACTGACTATTAATGAATATATTAAGGTCTCGTTTACTTTATCTGAACGGAATTGAACTGAACTGAATACTGTTGAAAATAATATTTTATAAGAGAAGGAAATTGAGAACTGAACTGAACTTAATTTAACTCAATAGAGTTGAATTGAACTGAATTGAATTTAAGCTGAAGTTAGCAAGCCCTAAAACTTTGAATTTAACAATATTATTTTTGGACCAAGAATTGACCAAACCTGCTACCCGATGCCAAATCCACCAGCACCCCTAGTGACTTTGGAGCACTAA
Organism: Salicornia ramosissima; assembly: GCA_951394345.1. Classification (NCBI taxonomy): domain Eukaryota; kingdom Viridiplantae; phylum Streptophyta; class Magnoliopsida; order Caryophyllales; family Amaranthaceae; genus Salicornia; species Salicornia ramosissima. The sequence goes on along the minus strand of OX596236.1, from coordinate 55,494,305 downwards.
AAAATCCACCCAACTTGCTACTCGATGCCAAATCGACCCAACTTGGTACCTCATGCTAATAATTTACTAAACTTATGATTATTTGTCATAAACTTGCAATTAATGTATATATATATATTTTTTATAATTTATACTTTTTAAAACGTTTAAAGTACATTTTTAATTAGTACGTATATTATTGCATTAAAACATGACAAATTAAATGCCCTTATAAAACTTTCTCTACTAATTGAGTCAACCTGAACCCGATAAAAATTATTTATTATACTATTATGATAAAAATTAAATCTGCAAAAATTATAGTTTTAAAAATTAAAAACATATTGAAATATGTTTAGTTTTATACGGAAACGTAAAAGTCATAAATATGGAATGATATATGGTCTAGTTTTTTTTGTCATATTTTGAATGATGATTGTTTTTTTATAGATATGTGGTTCAAAAAGTCCATTTATTTGGGGTGATATACGACTACCATTTTTGTTTAATTTTCCTGTGTAAATTTTATGAAAATGTTCGTAGTTTTTGTGTGGATAATGAATCATTATTGTAGGTTAAGAAAATTATATTATATATGCGATTTGTACAATATGTCTTAAAAATAAATGATTTATTTCGCTTTGCTAGTGATTGTATTTTATTTTATTTTAGTTTGTTATATAAGTAAATAAAGATATCTATATAGGATGGTAGAGGGTTATTCATGTTTTTATTAACTGAAGAGTGTAAGGAGGGATAGTAATGTTAATTATGGTGGCTCCAAAATTTTAATGATATTGTTTTTTTTTTCATAAAAAGGTCAAATAGTTTATTCCTTTCATAGTTGTGTGTGTGTGCGTGCGCGCGTACGAGAGCGTGTGTTTGTAGGTTTTTGTAGGTTAGGTAGTTATGTTTAGAAGATTTCTCTTTAAAAAATAAAATAAATTTAAAAAATAGATTAATGTGAGTCCTCTATTAGGATTTTGGAGGCCTCACAATCAAATAATCTCCTAAATTATATAATACGGAGTAATAATAATAAAATATAGATATATGTGTCTGTTGTTTATTGTTTGATTGATTGTTCATTTTTACTCATTGTTCATCAGGTAAACATTACTTATGTATATTATATTATTCATCTGTATAATAATAATTGTTTATTTGTAAATTACTGATTGTTCATTTAATATTTATGTGTCTGATGTTTATTGTTTGATTGATGAAAATGTTCAAAGTTCATTTTGTGTAAGAATACATGTATGTTGGTGTCATTTAATATTCTTTAATTTGTCTGGGAAAAAAATATGAAAAAGTTTAATAATGAAACAAAAAAAAAAAAATTTGCGTAAAAGAGTAGGGTTGAAAATTTCTTAAAGACTTGGTATAATGTAGAAATGGACAACGTCGGGTACGGTGTAGAAAAACCTTTTTTTTAATGATAGTAAAGTAGGATTTCATTTTAATTTGTTATAGATTTCATTATAAAAACTAAGGGCATGTTTATCTCTGAGACTCCACTACATAATTCAGACTTTGCCGCATCAACTTTTTACTAATTCAGACTCACTTTAGAATGTTTATATTTTTACACTTTATCCCTAGACTCTAATTCAGACCCACTTATATCAGATTTTTTTTTTAATTAAAAATTAGACTAACAAAAAATAAAATAAAAAGTAACCAATACAATTTGGACATGTGGCATGGTAGAGTCTTGAGGGGAGTCTTGAATTACAAAACTCAACACTCATGATAGTCTCACAAGAGTTTATCCCTTAAGATTCACTTTACTTTTAGATTGAGACTCTCCCCAAGACTCCCAATAGACATGCCCTAATGATTGATTATCCTTTGGAGTTAGAGTAAAAAATTGTGAAATTTTATGAAAAAACATAGGAAGTATATATTATGAGCATTCAATGCAAAATTATGAAATGAAAGGATATCTTGATCATGTATTTCTAATGCATATTTCATATTTGCACTACAAACAAAGAATTAGGCATTAACTGATGACTAAAATGACCTTAGGCTGGTTGGCCAAATACATGGCCCATGCGGGCAGCATGAAATAGCACAACATAACATGAATAAGGTACAACATGTTGTTGTGCATGTCAGATATTGGACTACAGTATTGTGTATATATGTCATACCGTGAGTTGGGCTTGAGCCATACTTTTGATTTCAAAGCACGACATGACTAACACGATAAACATGTTAACCTTTTAACATATGCACACAAACAAGGTAGGAAGATATGTGGATTGGGCCAGTGTCGCACCAAGTACCAACCTTTTTAAATTGTGTCGCAGCATGTCACAAACATGTTTTCAATGGGTTGAGGATGACAAATTCACATCTGATTTATAGTTTGGTGGACTGGCACGATACACGACACGACACAATGCCATCTTTATCAGCCATCCAGACTTTATTGGTATCCGATTCGTGCCAAATTTACACTACACGTCACTAAGCCCGCGTTTTATTACACGTTTTTAATTTAAGATCAAGAGCAAAATTATCAAAATACTGGCCATAAAGCACAGGCTAGGGTTTATTATTTGCCTAAAAAATCCTCCCAAATTCAGTTTCTTTCTCGTTCTTGTTTCTCTTCAATACTTCACGCAAAAATACATCGAATTGAATTTGAGGAGCAAAAAGTAGATAGACATGTTAAGCAGGGCATCTTACTCTCATCATCATCTTCCTTCTTTTGCATTTGCATCATCATCACCTCTCTTTTCCGCTTGCAAACTCTCTTTGAATTCACTACAATTCCCAATTTCCTTTCTCTCCTCCTCTAGTTACCCTCAAAAACTCCAATTTAAAAGCTTCAGATTTTCTACTTCTTCAACCTTCTCAAGCATTTTCAATCCTACAAACTATTTTCCTCGAAATTTCTGCTTACCCAATTTGAGTCTTAGTATTCCTTCATTTTCTGGCTGCTTCAGCTCGACCCCAGCTATGGTGGGCCGTCCTTCTTTCAAAGGTAAACGCCTTGTTCTTTGTTAATTCTGGAATTTTGCCCTGTTATATTTATTTATATGTTTGCAATTGTTGTTATATTGTTTCATCGATTTTTCAATTTGTGTTTTTTCTTATATTGGTTAGTAAAATCTTTAGATATTTATAGATTGTTTAAGTTCTACATTTGATCATGTGAAAGGAATAAAAAGGCTCAATGTTAAGAAAGTGAAAATTGGGAATGTGGAGACTTCAGAAGTAGTCAGGGGAGACAAAAATTACTTGTATGGTAGGAGTTATTTATGAAGAAAATTGGTTCTGGAAGGAGCATATAGCATTGATAGAGGCAAAAAAAAGGAATTAAGATGATGTTTGAGGAAATTAATAGGAGATATCATGTCTCTTTTTTTTTTCTTTTTTGCAATTGAAATCATCATTTCAGATTAAGGTCTTGATATTGTTGTTGTATTTGAGCATTGGGCAATTGCCTTCATTTTAAGGAATTGCCTTTAACCTTAAAAAATGTAGAATTTGATTCTATGTACCCGATTCGTCTCCATACAGGGGACGATACTAATACTTTTGTTAATGTTCACGCCGTACCCATTGCCCATCTTATTTTTAAATTTGCCGTTTCTAGTCCCCGTACATTTATGCATTTTTTGTCCCCGTCTTTGAATTGGTGCAATCAATTTTGATCCCATTATTTCCTTTGTCCCAAATTACTTTTGTGTTATTAGCATATGTCCACTTTCCTTCTGCTTGTATGGAGTATACTAGGTAAATTCGTTGTATAATTTTTTTTTTTCTGGATGGAGAGGAAGATGAATGTCATTATTGACTCTTAATTTTTGATATATAATGTTGTTTGTATGATTTAATTGGAGCTGAATTGAAGTTGGTGATCTTTGAGTGCAGCATTTACGACTGGAAGCAGCTCCGGGGGTGATAGGGAAATATTGGTGCAGCACTTGCTTGTCAAAGAAGACAATCTTAACCTTTTGGTGGAACTTCAGAAAAGGGTTGCTGGAGGTATGATTTTTCTGAATTAGTTATGTAAGTAATTGTGTATGGTAGCATTGATGGATGAGCAATGCTTAAAGTTCTGCTATTGCTTACCAGGTGAGGATCTGAGTGACCTCGCTGTAGAACACTCAATCTGTCCCTCAAAGGAAGAGGGTGGAGTGCTTGGCTGGGTTAGAAGAGGGCAAATGGTATGCTGATTTTCAATTTATTTAGGTGCTTGTTTCTTGAAAAAAAATTCAGAGAATTTTTGTAAAAGGTTATAATCAGCAGTTCTCAAGGATTTGCAGCCCTCAATATTATGGCTATGTTTGTGTTAACGGATTTTTTCTAATCTAAACTTGTTTTTGCTGATCTTATCTAATATGAACTTATTGTCTGATTTGACTAGATTTTGACCATTTATATATCCTAATCCATATGAAAAAGTAATCATTTGAGATTTTGAGATCTTATTTTATTTGTATTAATGAGTAGTTTTCAAATGTATAATTTATATATATATATATATATATATATATTTTTTTTTTTTTTTTTGTTACGGAGTTAAAAATATTTAATGTTCTAAAAAATCAAATAAAATTAACAAGACCAATCTAAACTTCTTTTTTTGATCTGATTTGATCTAATCTTATTTTTTTGATGTGATCTAATATAATCTTATTTATTTTGATTTGATATGAAATAAGTAATAAGTACCTGAAATACGGTAAACTAAACACTTGTATGTTTTTTGGGATGCTTTCCCTTGCCGTTCTTGTTAGACTAGTTTTACCTATGTTGTTCCAAAGCCAAGGATACTATTTATAAACAAACTACATTTCCTCTTTTTTTTTTGTAGAAATCTTTTAACGTTTCCAAGTGTAAGCTGACTTGAGACATCCATGATCCATCTCATACTAGGTACCAGAATTTGAAGAGGCTGCATTCTCTGCACCATTGGACAAGGTTGTGAGATGTAAAACAGACTTTGGGTGGCACTTGCTGCAAGTCTTATCCGAAAGGTTAGTCTATCTATCCTAAATCCTAATATCAATTAGCAACACTTTAAGAAACTGCTGATCCACTATCTTGATTTTTTACCTTTTGTTTGACATCATTGCTTTAGGGAAGGATCATTGCTTGGTGAAATTCAACCCAATGAGCTACATGAGAGACTGCAAGATCCCAGTTTTACAGAAAAGGCACAACTGATCGATGTCCGAGAGCCAGAAGAAGTGTACTTCTTTTTTCCTGCTACTTTTTTTTCAATGGATTTACGTGTTACATTTCAAACAGTTCCTCTTGAGCTACTTCTGCTTGCTTTTTTTCATTATTACAATATCTAATGAACTTCTTCATGGACTGTTTGGTGTGATGTCTTTAATACTCAAAAATTTCAATTTGGCACTGGAAAAAGTCGGGCATACTCCATTTGACAGAATTAGAAGTAGTGTTTGTCTTGAATTCTTGAACCTTCGTTTCAGTATTTTATCGGGGTAATCTGAAGCTTAGGCTGAGCTATTTATTCCAGAACATATTTGTAGGCACGAATAAATATTTTTTCAACTTTTTCTGGGTAATTTTGTGCGCTCTTTGACCTTCAATTTTTGTGATTTTGAATCACTGACAGCTTTGATATAAATTCCATGCAGCTCCACAGCATCCTTACCAGGTTTTCAGGTTCTTCCTCTTCAGCAATTCGGAAGTTGGGGACCGGAGATAATGACCAAATTTGATCCTGAAAAAGATACTTACGTTATGGTCAGTGTTCTATTTTCCTATGCAAGTGTTCTTCAGAAACTTTCTTATTCCTTTATCTACCTTACTAATAGTACATGATTTTGATTGCAGTGTCACCATGGGGTGCGATCAATGCAGGTTGCCAAATGGTTACAAACACAGGTAACGTTTTTTAGCTACTTAGTTAACCTTTTTTTTATGCCATATTCTCTGTCACTTAGTAATACTTCTCCTGTTTCATATTACTTGCAACATTATAATAATGAGTTTCACGTTTGTCAATGCATAAACTATCAATATCTTCATTTATAAAAAGATGGATTTTAACTAATTACTTGTTGAGATGAACCTAATAAGATCTAACATGACTATTTTTTTCAAACATATAAATCACAAATGCAATCAATAACAAGATCATGAAAGGTATAAATAAAAATCCAATATTGCAAGTAAACCAGAACAGAGGAAGTATTATGTTTTGATAACTTGTCACTGAAAACTTCCTTCTTGGTATTGATACCAACATATGATAGTGATTAGTTGAGCATACCTCTTTCAAAAAAATAAAATTAGTTATATATAGAGCAAAAATTTACAAGAATAATCTCAACTTTTGATTATCTTGGAATAATCCCAACTTTAGTATCTTATGAAAACAATCCAAATTTTTATATTTTTACTCACAATAGTCCTAACATGGATCAACAAAGATAACAAATATAACATTTCGGATTATTTTGAGAAGGATGGCCATAAAGTTGTGATTATTTTGAGAAGATCCGTGAAAGTTGAGATTATTTATTTTTCATGCGTGAGTCGGTGAGTGTGTGTGTTCGCATCTTGAAGTCCTACTAGATCACTTTTCCTTTGATTCCTCTTTTTTGTGTCTGATTTTTTTGAGCCCTATTCAAAATGAGAAATATATGAAATCATTTGGAGTTAAGAAAAAGTTTATTCAATTCATGTGTTCATTGGCTGATCTAGATAATGATCTTGTTCAGGGCTTCAAGAAAGTGTACAATGTGGTTGGGGGTATTCATGCTTACGCTGTGAACGTTGATCCTTCGGTTCCAACTTATTAGGCAAAACCAAGGTGCACTGCAAAAGAAGCCGCCAATATTTTTCGTTTTTCATTTTATTTTTGGTAGTTTACTTGCCTATTTTCCTTTTGCCTTTGATTGATATACAACGGAGTCGTCCATGAATGTATACTTGCTGGTAAAAGGATTTCATGATTTCGAAATGGCAATGTAGTTTCATCAATTTTTTGTATGGGTTTGAAATTTAGTGCAAAATTGCTTCTCTTCTGAATTTTGTATGAAGGATAACTATTTAAACATATTTTGTCAATCCACAACCCAGATTTGTATAGGACTCTTTATTTCTAGAATAGAGCTGATCAAAAGTAATCCGGCCTGATTTTTGCCGGGCTTTGGACATGCAAATTAGGCTTGAATTTGGGCTTGCCCTGATTTTTTCATTTCTTTGTGCAAACTTTGGGTATTTAAAATTAGGCTTTTTGGTTAATTTTTTAGGCCTGGCTCGAAAAAGCCAGAAAGCCCGCATTAAGTTTTTGGGTTTTGGCCAAAAAATTTGAGTCCGAACTAAGCTTGGCCCTAACCCGGCTTGCTTAATGGGCTTGATGTTTTGCATTGGGCCTGGCCCAAGCTCGACCTAGCCCATAATCACCTCTATTCCAGAACCTGTTGTAATTATTGTATTTGATATGATAACAATACAAAACTTCATGCTTATTTCATATTGGTGTATTTTTAGGATGATCCAGTGTCACATAATTCGGCATTCGTATTGGAACGGGGAACGGATTCGGGAGCGGAATTCGCAATGGTTTAGCATTTAGCGGGATTTAATGATAATTGTTTCACGACCGAATTATGTGACATTGGGATGATCATTTGGTTTCTCTAATTTTGTAAAAAAAAATAAATTAAAAATAAATTGTTAACGTTGCTAAGAAATGAATTATTTATGTTATTTATGTTGTATTTATAACTTTTAATTATTATATATAAGCATACGCAATAATTTTGCCATAGTATCCTTTGTATTTTTCGTGTTATTTCTGTCCTCTCCTCGTCATTCAATTCAGATGCATTTTAGAAAATCTAATCCTAAGTATTTACTAATATATCTACTATCTAGTGACATCTGTTTTTTTTAAAAAAAAAAATAATAAAAAAATACTAATCTTGTAATTTGGTCCATTTATTAGTTCAGTTATGGAGCATAATTATTATTCGTAAATATAGTAGTTTGTAAGCAAAATTAGATGATAAATTGTTGACTAATGACAACTAGGAATAAAAAGAATCTATATATAGGGTTGGGTTTCGATAAGAAATTTTTTATCGTGATAAATGTGAGAAGAGATAAATACATCAACTATAACCTAGAGGTACATTAACCACCAACTATAGGTACATTTACCATATACTATAAATACATTGAGTAAAAATACATTGACTATATATCATAGATACATTAACTCTAAACTATAGAAGGAGTAAAGAGGGAAAATCAAATTTAATCTTAGTCATTTATTTGTTGATCAAAGGGTTGTAATTGTTTCTCACCCTTTTTACCAAAACTACATTCTCTCTCTATATATATATTTACATTGGCAAACTTTATCAAGTATTGCAAATAACATTAATCACATTAATTAGTTGTCTATAAGATATAAATGCAAAATATATCCCAAAATAGAGAAACAAAGAAAATCAATTACATAACATTTGATTTGTATATAAAAAAAAGGTAAAAAAAGGTTAAATTTCTGCGAAATTCTCTCTATTGAAATTTCAAGAACTTTATTTCTTTCATTTCAAAAATTGGTCTTCCTTTTTTTCCTACAATCCCTCAACATCAATCCTTTGTTTTTCCTTTGAAAATTTTCACCTTCAATCCAACCTGTATCTTTCCTCCATTTTCTCTCTCCTCCCATTGTTCGGCTTTCGCCTTTAAACAAAACCCAATTTCCCTCGCATTCTCCCACCCCACCCCTCCCCAATTGAAAAAATAAAAATACAAAAATAAAGAAAGAAACACACCTCCAAAACCAATCTCCCAAGCACCCTCCACCCCATTGTTTCCAAGCATCCATCCCTTAATCCTCTTGTGTTTCTCCCATGGGCAATTGTTGCCCTCGAGGCAACGCGGCCCCCACAGAACCCCTTGACGATCAAAAGGGCGGCACTAGCATCTCCACATCCGGCAACAACATCAACACCAACACCAACAGCAACAACAACAACAACAACAACAACAACAATGGTCCAAATCCTAGCACCCAGAAACCGGACAAGGCCACCCCTCCTACCTCGTCCAAGAACACAAAGGCCACCCAAAACGGGCCTGTATTGGGCCGGCCCATGGAGGACGTGAAGTCGACATACAGCTTCGGAAAAGAGCTAGGAAGGGGGCAATTCGGGGTGACACACTTGATCACCCACAGGCAAACAGGGGAGCAGTTTGCCTGTAAGACCATTGCAAAGCGAAAACTGGTGAATAAAGAAGATATTGAGGATGTTAGAAGAGAAGTTCAGATCATGCACCATTTAACAGGACAACCCAACATTGTTGAGCTTAAAGGAGCATATGAAGACAAGCATTCTGTACATTTGGTAATGGAGCTTTGTGCTGGTGGTGAGCTTTTCGATCGAATCATAGCCAAAGGTCACTTCTCTGAACGCGCTGCTGCCTCCTTGCTTCGTACCATCGTTCAAATCGTTCATACTTGCCACTCCATGGGCGTCCTTCACCGTGATCTTAAGCCTGAGAATTTCCTTCTCCTTAGTAAAGATGAAAACTCCCCTCTTAAGGCCACTGATTTCGGCCTTTCTGTCTTCTACAAGTCCGGTATACATACATACATACATACATACATACGTACATTACGTATACAAATACATATACATAAGCTGATCTTTTTTTCATTTGACAGGGGAAAGTTTCAAGGACATTGTTGGGAGTGCCTACTACATTGCACCAGAAGTCTTGAAGAGGAAATATGGTCCAGAAGTTGATATTTGGAGTGTTGGGGTTATGTTATACATTCTTTTATGTGGAGTTCCTCCCTTTTGGGCTGGTAATTTTCTTTATCCATTATCTTACCGGACAACCAAATAAATATGTCATTTTGCAACCTACAGCCACAAAAGTTTGTTTTTGCAATTTACAGCCAGTTACAACTGAATCTCATTTTTCCGACCAATTAAAATAATGAACAATTATGTCATACTTTGTTTGGATTAGTGGGAAAGTAGTCTAACCTATTTATTTGGCTGTAAGCGGCAATTTTTCCATTATCTTACCTTATGTTAGATCACAATGTGATATTTCAAAACTTATCTAACTGTAAAATTCTTTGTTTGAACCAGAAACTGAACATGGAATATTCAATGCAATCTTAAGGGCTCATGTAGACTTCACGAGTGATCCATGGCCGTCGATTTCACCTCAAGCAAAGGATCTTGTTAAGAGGATGTTGAATGCTGACCCTAAACAAAGGCTTACAGCTTATCAAGTTCTCAGTATGTTGCTTTCTTGCATGATTCTATTTCTCAGAATTTATTTCTTTGGTTTGTAATCCTAATAGCTTTTATCTTTTTCTTCTTTAGATCATCCATGGATTAAGGAGGATGGAGAAGCTCCTGATACTCCTCTTGATAATGCTGTACTTGACAGACTCAAACAGTTCCGAGCAATGAACAAGTTCAAAAAAGTTGCGCTTCGGGTTAGTAATCTATGTCACACATAGCGTCTATTTGGTACGATGAAAAAATGTTTTCCCTGAAAATCGTTTTTCCCATTTTACATTATTTAATATCGTTACCTAAAAACTAGTTAAACATATAGAGATCATTACATTTTTAAAACTAACAACAATAAAGTGCAAATCATTTTTTCTAGTTTTTTATTTTTCGTTTTTTTTTTTTTTGTTTTCAAAAAAATTGAAAACAATGCTTAGTACCACCGAATGGGCCCTTAATTGTTTTACACCACGGTGAAAACATTTTCATTCCCCCTTATTCCATGCACGTGTGCCTTCTTAGGGGCATATTTAAACTTTTTTTCGGTCAACTTATTCAGTTTCAATCGATTTCCAACTCAACCAAACAATGGGAAAAACATTTTCTTTGCAACCAAACAACTGGAATAGTAATACTTTGATGAAAATTAGTTTTCCATCGAAAATCATTTGAAATTGAAAATGTTTTACACCCCACCAAACGAAACCATTTTGTGTTTATTAGGTTGATGATACAACTTAATTTGTGATTCCTCTAAGAAGAATCCTTAATATAGTGCTTATTTTTTAACATGTTTGTTTTTTTATCAGGTTATTGCTGGATGTCTATCAGAGGAAGAAATCATGGGACTAAAAGAAATGTTTAAGAGCATGGACACAGACAACAGTGGAACTATAACTCTTGAAGAGCTAAAGCAAGGCATGCAAAAGCAAGGCACTAAGCTCTCTGAATATGAGGTCAAACAGTTGATGGAAGCTGTGAGTATTTTGATAAATCATGTGAATTATTAAACTAAACTAACTTCATCTTGTATAAATCTAGTTAGAAAATTCATTATTATTTGTTATATACTGTGAAATTACAGGCAGATGCAGATGGAAATGGAATCATAGATTATGAAGAGTTCATCACAGCAACCATGCACATGAACAGAATGGACAGAGAAGAACATTTATATACTGCCTTCCAGTACTTTGATAAAGACAACAGCGGGTAATGATAGCCGATTTACGCCTTGGTCTTATCTGATTTGAAATTTTTTGATACTGACGTGACAAAATTGACCGATACCCGATTATCTAACCCGAAACATACTCGAACTCGATCGATAGTTTAACCCGAATTTGACCTGACCCAAACCGACCAGGATTACTCGATAGTTACGTGCAGTAATATTGATTATTATGCTTTGTAAATTTATTTGACACAAACTCGAATTCAACCCAAACCAAACTTGACCCGAACCAATATAGGAATATAGTTATCTGACCCGAAACCCAAAACATACCTAAACCCAATTGATATTTCAAGTTTTAACCCAAATCTGACCGACCCGGATTACCCGACAAGTGATGTGCGTACTATTGATTATTATGCGTTTTAAATCTATTTGGCACATATTCAACCCAACCCAAACTGATATTGGAAGATATTTACCGGAAATGACCCTATCCGAATCAACCCGATTGGCACCTAATATGTATGTATATGTATAATTTGAAAATTTCTAAGCCAGTCTGATGTGATTTGAATTTTACGCTCTCATTAACTTGCATATGACAAAACACCCAAAAAAAAAAATCAGATTTAATCCAAAAAAGCATTTTCAATTAATGAAGATCAAGAGATAAACTAAGAAAGCAGAAAATTGATTTTGAATAAGTTGATGTATGTGCAGGTACATAACAATGGAAGAGCTAGAACAAGCACTACAAGAGTTTGGCATGCATGATGGAAGAGACATCAAGGAGATTGTTTCTGAAGTGGATAGTGACAATGTTAGTAACATTATTATCATTTCAAATCATTCATTTTTTATATATTATTATTATTAGTATTTCTGTATTATGTGCAACGATTTGACATTTTTCCTCTCTACTTTATGTCACATCGTTACACATAATAATTAATAGAGGTAGTATATATATAGAACTAAAGTCAACGCTGAATCAGCAGCAACAATGTTAATCCGCTTTTAGTTTTCAACGTCTTTGATTAAAAGTTTGAATTGCTCAATGATTCAAATTAAAAGTTTTTAGTTTTCAACGAAGAGTCTAGTTTTTACATGATCATAACCAAACAAACTGTTTTATTTAATATTATTTTGGGTTTATATTATGTAGGACGGTCGAATTAACTACGAAGAATTTGTGGCAATGATGAAGAAAGGGAATCCAGAGGCAGGAAATTTGAAGAAGAGACGAAGCATAGCAGTGTAACATTTAATAGAATGAATGTATGATACTTGACAAGTATATATATATATTGTATGTTTGAGCCAAAGGAAAATGGGGTGGGGGGGGGGGGGGGGGCGGCTTTTATGTGTATTTTGTGGGGTGTGTTTGTATAATTGGATGTTGTTGGGGTGCTGATTCTCTATTTGTATCTTTTTTTAATATCATTTTTTATATGTCTTGTGCAAAGTGTAAACTAGTAATCTAAATTATTTGTAAGCAATGCTTATAGGAATGGCTTTTTTTTTTTTTTAACTTCTTTACAAATGGCAAATGTTTAAACACAATACAAGCAATCTATTATGTTGTTCTTGGAAGAATATTATTGATAAAATGTGATGAACAAAGTCAAGAAAGATGGGAGAGTAATCTACAGGTGTGTTGTAACTTTGTGATAAAGATGTTCATTGAATTGAATAAAAGGGATTTGGTGCTACCGTGTACTGGTCAATAGTTTTCAACCGGTTCGTACTTAAAGTATTCACACCTTGTATCTCACCATGAAACTTCGGTGATAAACGTTGGTGTATTTGATAACTTGTACCCAAGGTGATGAGAATAGAACTTTTGATTCTAAAGTTTATAACTCAAAAGGAGTTGAATGGTATCATAGAATTGCATTTATGACTTTGTCTATATATTAGGTGTGGTATGAAGGGAATAGACAAAGCCAAAGCATCTCAAAATCAAGGAATAAACTAACGTACACAATAAACATCAATTAAGCCGTCAACATAGGAGTTACAAAGCAAATGGAATAATCTTAAAAAACCAACGGTCACCCAGGTTGTGACTCACGATAACTTTTTGCCTGACTATATTTTATTATAGAAAAAGGTCGTAACCCACGATTGATCCATGACCCTGGTCACAAGGTGGGGCAACAATTTGCTCATGTGTCGCGTCCAACTTCAAAAGGCCATAATTTTCACGTTACTTGTCATAATTTAATGTATAGCCTATTTTTAGAAAGCCGTTGAATTCTAACTTCCAACGCAATTGGAATCATATCAATCCAACTTATATATCAAAAGTTATGATTCAAATAATGTACAGGATCTGTCTCCATTTTCGCTTTCTTCTCCACTAATTTATCCATCAATGATCTCCGCGGCCCACGACCTCCACTATGAGATATCAGGTATGAAACACAAAATGTTTTCTATTTTTACTCCAACCTATTTAACTTGGATTAAATTAAAGAAAACTAGTTTCAAAGCAACTGAACATGACAAGATTTTATTGCATAGAAAACTATTTTTGTGGATCACAAATTGATTGAAAAATAGTAATCAATTTTGCTTCAAAAGAGAATAAAGCCATGCATAGTTTTTGATAATCGATGTGAAACAAACTAATTTCTCCGAATTGAAAAAACAATGCCTTAATTTACTAGTAGAATATGTGTTCGCAAACAGCTTAACAATGCGAAACATAACATCCTTTTCTCCATACATTATACAATAAGAGTAATAAAATACAATTTCCTTAGGGTGGCAATTTGCTCACCTCTATAAACCTTGCCCTACTTCATGGACTTTTTTTCCTCTTTTTTTTTTTTTTTGAGGAAATTGTGAACCAAGAAATAACAATGGAAAAGCAGTGAACAATTAGGAATCAATGATGGGCCGAAAAGTAGCCAAGAAGGCCCACAAGAGGAGCATTAATGTAAGTTGTGGGCTCAGATTCCTGGAAGTAGGGCCTTGAATCTGGGAAAGCATCAGTGACATTAGGCCCACCAACAACAGCCCCAACAAGCTTATTTGGGTTAGGATTTGGGCTTAAGAAGTAACGTGAGCCCGCTTTACAACCAATATGGCCCGGATGAATATGGACTGATGGTAGTGAGCTGCCCCTATGATGTATCCTTTGTGGATAATGTGGCCCATACCCCACCATGTATGACATCCTTAATGGATTATCTCCAAGTATGTAATCCACCTGCCATTGATATCATTCAATAATACTCAATATGAATATCACCCATGAATAGTGCACTCAAAGAAGAAAATTTTCCATAATCATGTAATTACATGCATTTTATTTAAACTTAAATAGACACTTTATAATAAAGAACAAGCACCCTATCTTTTTTTTTAAAAAATTTTAAATTATTTCGAGTTTATATGGCGACTTATACCATTTTGAGTTTCTATAGCAGTTAGCAATCACATACAGACATAAAACCATCGCAATCTCTTACGCTGGTCTATTTTAAAAAAAGAAATGAAAATGTAATAATGAAAATACCAAAAGTGTTTTGCAATATTTTGGAATTAGTTTTCGAAAATACATGAATAGTATAAATTAATTATAAAGGCATTATATAATTTTGGTAAAAGCTAACAAGTACAATTGGGCTGTTAAAAGTGGAAATAAAAAATGATAACAGACATTAATTACACTAAAATTATTATCACTTTAGAAAACATATAAATGCTTATCTAGCGTCCCAGTGCACTCATTAGCATTATCTTGTAATTTTTATCTTATGATTTTAAACACGAAAAATAAAAAGGTAATATAATGATTATTTGTGTTGTAGCAAATTGGTAAATTCCAAATTTTCTATGAGAATAGTATACATATGGCTACAAATTGATGACAATCATGGGAACTCATAATATAGTATATAGTCAAAAAATATATCCGTTGTCATGTGATATAAAGTGTTGTAAAATGAATGAAAAAAAGCAGAGATATCGACTTTGGGGTAATATGATTGGATATAAGATCACTGTCTTCGTATACACATCTCACTCCAAATTATTCTCTTTATATTATATAGTATAGAGAAAGTGGTCCTCATTTTTATTAAGTGGTTTATATATGTTGGACCAAAACTCTAATTATTCAGATTTTTCCCAAAGTTTATAAATTGATGGTCTCAAATTAAACAATTAAGTGACCCGACCATATAATCCTTATTGATGTAAATTTTCTGGTATGCTACTAATAATTTATTAAGTTTCTAGGACCCAAAACATGACCTAGCAACATTTAATTAATTGGTCAATTTCTAGTAATTAATTCACATGGCTATAGTTACTTAATTTGGAATAATGATTAAGACATAATGGTGGCAAAAAGAAGTCACGAGTAAATTATATGTTGGTAAGGTGGTACATCACCTTTGTTCAAACTTTATCTAAAGACTTGCAAAACTTATCACGTCCACCATCATCAAACTCACATTGATCCAAAGTAGTATTGTGCTACAAAATTCATGGGTATTCAGATTTCTTTTATTTTGTCCGCTGAATCTGAAATTTTCTAATTTGATATAATATGAATTTTTTTAATCTGATGTATTACTATATTTATTTTGATGAGCATTTTCGAATTTGTAACAAAATTGAAGATATATATAAAGAAAAGGTATTAAACATAGCCTCAGATAAAAACTTATTAATTAGGCTAACCAATACCGATAATGGTGGTTTACGAACAATACTGCAAGACATGATTAACAACCTAACTCGTTGATAGAAACACGAGTTTTTTGTTTAGGATTTTTTTTGAATTTTGTCGCCTTTTGTTCTACACTTTGGAACCTTCGAACGACAATATGCATATTATTTGTTCTTTACAAATCAGTCACCCCTCCTTATAAGCAATTTAATTGCATTTCCAAATCGTAAAACTTGATTGATGAACAGCTTTTGTCATTCTATTATGTCAAAGGAGGATATTGAAGTCATTAAATGATGCTTGATTTTCTAAATTTAAAACAATTTTTTTTAAAAGGAAAAAAAATCATTTTGTATAGATTACGAAGAATTAAACAACCAGCCTAGTCTTATAGTAATTAAGTCATGTACACAGATAAGTATTCCAACATACCAACTTAATCGATCCGAATTTGCCGCCAGAATTGAATCATCATACAACATAACATATATCATATGAATTGGCTAGATTTCTTCTAAACCATTGAATTGAACCAAATGCAAAGTTATGGGTGCACCGTATATCATTAACTTACCAACAAAAATTACACATACCGAATTCCCCATCATTAAGGTAAGGGATAGAACAACTACTCAAACAAACAATTGAATGACTATACTCCGAAAAAGAAAGATACATTTTGCATTCATGATATGATATGATATGTTCATTCATGTAACGGTTATCTTATTGTATGGTTCATTTCATGGTCCCCCTCAACCATATGTTATATAAATGAAGCTTATATTATTTATATATTATGGTTGATTGTTGGCATATCATAAAATACAAAGCATAGGTGTATGAACATCAACGTTCGAAATTTTATTGCATCCGTCCTCATTTAATTGTTACATTCTATTGAGCACATGTTTTTAGGAGGATTATGTATAGCAGTATAGTAGTAGGGACCATTAAAAAGTAAATGGTAATAAGTAAATTGAGATATTCAAATAAGAAATATGTAGCAAATAAAAAAGACGAAGAGAGTAATTTTTTTTACCTGACGTTTAGCCAATTGTTTTAGGAGAGAAGATGAAGCTGAAATTCCGCCACATGGCACTTTTTGATTGGAGTGGCTTAGATAGTTCGAGTATGCTAGTAGTAAGAAAGATAGGGACGTTACATGTTGCATGTTACTTCCTCCAGCTTTGAAGATCAACCCACCTACAACATTCATTTCTGATATTTGTTATTTCATTCCTCAAATTTTAGACAATTCTTTTTGGGATTAAGTAAATAAATTACAAATATTTCAGTTCATTTTGATAGAATAAAATTTAAAATCATGAATCACGATTATGTTACATGCACCCTTCAATTTAGTTCAAGTATACGTGTCGAATTCTCAACATTCTAACTGTGGTACAAATATTTGATATGTCGATTATAATTTCTTTGATAAGACCATCTATCATAAGACCAGATCAATCTCACTAGAAATTTATTTTTTAAAAAAAAGAAAACAAACAAAAGTTGCAAAAAAAATATGTAAAAAATTTATGTGTATGAATTTTATGATAACTTTATATATATTGTTGTTCTTTGATCATGGAAAAAATCATAAAAAGTTCGACAGTTTAACACGTGACATCCGTACATCAAATTTACCAAAAAAATAAATAAAAATTACTCTCTTAATTGAGTTTTGGTGTGTGCGGTTATCAAATCATTTACCCTGACACTAGTATCTAAGTCAAGGTAACCTAATATTTTTTTGTTAATGAAAGTATAGGAGTAATTTTAAGAGCATTATGCAAGTAAAATTAATCATAAACATATTATATCCATAAATAATTACTATAGTTTACCTGGAGAATATTGGACTTCAGAATGAGCAACACCAGGAATTACAGAACATATAAAGCCATCAGCGTTAATTTTAAATTTTTTCAAATCATTAGCTTTTCCCATCAACACTTCCTGAAATTAACAATAATATATCAAATACTACTATATTTCATTAAAATTTACTTGTTTAATTTCAAACCGTAATTAATTAGATTTAAGTATTTCAACATTTCTGATGAACAAAATTATAAATACAAATAAAGACCAATATTTAATTTTAGGTTCAATCATATTCCAGGCCAGTTGATTTTTCATTTCTCAGCAATAAATAGAAAGATGTGGGGTGGGGAGCAGTTTCATAATGACAATTTATATATATGAAGAGTGTGAAAATGAAAAACAGAGAAAAGGAAAAGAGCCTCAATTAGACAGGTCAAACATGAAAATTTTGAAGCAGAGGGTAATGGCCAAGAATGGGAAGTTCTGTGTTTTCAGCCTTTTTCCCACATGCATCTGGCAAACTATTTCACTTACACTCTACATACTCCCTATAGGCCTATAGGTATTGAATCAGACTTCACTGCAGGTCAACCGACTCAATTTAACCGAAATACGCATTTGGAAGTAGTCAAATAAGAAATCCCCACAAATGCAAGCAGTAAGGTTCGGAACCTAAAACCTATGTTCAAAACTTAACCATTAAAACTCAGTATTTCTACATGCATATATAAATATTCCTAATTGATTTTCCTTTTTTTGAAGGAAAGGTTTACAATAAAAAATTCCTAATTGATTACACCAATAAATGCATACCTGGCAAATCGGTCGATCAGGTCGGTTTTAATCGGTCAAAAACGAATTTCGATCATAATGGATTTTGGACTTTTTTTTTTCTTGTTCATGACCCATTTTTTCCGGTCGGTTCTTGAGTAACCAACGAGGTGGGTTTATTTTTGTCAGGTCTACATACCAATAGAGAGTGTTAATAAGTTCCTTATAACAACTCATTTCACTTCCCTTGCCAAAAAAAAAAAAAAAACTCATTTCACTTTCTTGAGGCTAGGGTATTGAGTATTGACTATTGAGTTAGTACATTCTTTATGGGTTGGATACTTGGGTGTAGCCTGACCAGCAAAGCTTTGGTCTAAGTTTGCTATCACTACCAGAGTAGCAGTGGAAAAACATTCTTGTTCCCTACATTTTTTTTCACAGTAGTCCATGTTCATTCCAAGGCTTCTATCCAATGTTAAATAGTTTCCTAAAATGTCTGCGAAAAAATAAACTATAGTTAATTTTGACTTTTGGGCTATTTTTGGCTCATTTTGAACGAGCTGCTAATTATATAAGTGAAATTTTAAGAGCATTATAAAACTTCTATCAAACGAATATCTAATTGACATTAACCGGAGGTTTACGGAAGGAAATTTATCGTTAATGAGAATCAAACTTCACACCTCGAGAATGCGATGCGACTTTATAGGTCACTGCATCAAAAGTCGATCCTTAGACAAACAAAAAATTGTATATACAAGGGCATAATACTAGAATATTTAATACTCTCAAGAAGGCCAATCACATGTTTGGGTGCTTTAGGGTATACATACCTAGGTGGCCAGATGGTTCAAGATTAAAAAACAAAATAAAATAAATAAATAAATATTTGCTGTAAATGCACACTCCTCCATAATCCATATTATCAGTTCACATAACAATGTATTGGTTAAATCAATTGTTCTGTTCCAGAATAGCTTATCTATTTTTTCTTGTATTCTAGTCATCTAGACTTGAGATTGAATTGAACACCCCTTCATAGAATGAGACCCAAATAAAAATATACAGACTTTCAATCCATAAAGAAATTGAGCCAAAAATTAAACCCATTAGCAAGTTCCCAAAAAAAAATTACAAATTACAAAATTTGGTTTAAAAAAACAGCAATTTGATGCTGGAAATCCAAGTTGTACAAAGTACAAACCAACTCAATATTCTCCTAAGTCCAAGTAAAGCTTCAACACTATGACCTAAAAATACAACCAGTTGTATCATGTGCAATCATATCTACAAATATTCTTCTCATCCTTCTACTTTTTGACTATAATATCCAACATTTTTTGCTTTTATGATTATAATATAAAAAAAATAAATAAATCCTGAGAGAATGATGAATAACAATAAACCTTGTGTTTAGCATAATTGGATAACAATAAGGCTGGACCCACAAAGAAATATAGCACATAAAAAGTTGGGAAAACCTACAAACCAAAGGAGGAAAAGGCTTACAAACTCGTATCGCTAGATAAAAAAAAGTAAAAGTGGAAATAATAAATTATAGTACAGTACTAAATATTATTAATGATTGTCGTGTGATTTTAAGATGCATTTTAAAATTATTATCACTTAAAAGAATATGTAAATGGTTATCTACTGCTCGGGGCTCTGGTTTGCAATATCCAAACCAAAATATCAATAGTAAGTTTTTGGTGACACCATATTCCGCCAAGAAAAGTTATGAAAAAATCTGTAAATATTATGGTAAATATATAAAAAATTATTAAGAAGTTTTATACATATATTTTTTGTAACTTTTGTAAGTTTTTGTTTACTTTTTTTGAATAAGACTTGGTCTTACGGTAAAATTGGTAAAATATTAGTCCGTAATATAAACAACATAATCAGATGTTCCTTGCGTGTTACTCGACCCTAGTCACCCTAAATTAAGCACGGGATTGGCTAAGGGTGTGGGCCCATATGTAGTTCTCCTAGACCCTAAATTAAGTCACAGGACAAAAAGAATAATGTCTCATAACATAAAGACAAAAATTAAGTAAAAAGAGTAAAAAATTGTCAAATCACATTATCATGGTGATTATGGGCAAGACAATTTGAGCTTTACTTGGCTCAATCAAAATTCGAGCTAATTAAGCATGATTTGAAATGTTAGTTAGTTGAATGGTGAGATTTGATACTCGACTCGAAAATCTCACAAGAAACTCGTAAATTTGATTATCAAGTTTATCCTAAATACTTTTATATATAAAAAGAAATAGGTTGAACTAGAGCTGATAAGCATTAGCCCGGCCCCATCAGCCCGAAAATGATTCGGGCTTTGGCGCATATAAAATAAGTGTTTTTAGTTCAAGCCCAGTCCGGCCCGGTTCGAAAATTTTACAGGCTTTGGCACACTTAAAATAGGTGTTTTTAGTTCAAAAGTCCGGTCTGGCCCGAAAATTTTGCAGACTTTGGCGCACTTACTTAATCAAGGCCCGACTCGGCTCAAACTTTTGATCACCTCTAGGTTGGACCAAATAAGTAAAGTGAAGAAGCATGGGTAAAAAAAAATACTCCGTAGTACCTTAGAAATGAGGATGTTAATGCCAGCATGCTTATTATCCCATCCAAATTCATTAATCGTATCTCCAGCTCTTAATATCACCTCGTTTTTCACTATGTATTCTCTGTATTCCCGCCTTCTTGTGGCTTTATGCAACCATGCTGCTCCCCATAGCAACTCATCCTGTATCAACAATGTATACCTCCATTTTAAACACTTAACTAGATGATATATGAGCAAATACAAGGTTTAATATTTGAAACATATAGTACATGGAAGGAAATAATAACTTATCTCAATAATCTCAACTTTATAAATATTTTTTGTTAAATTTATTATCATGGCAAGCTAATTTTGAAACTATCTAACCATTGAAGGTGCTCTAAGTACATTACTATAAAACTTAGAACAACGTTAAGGGGCTGGTGAAAACCAAACTCGTAACCTCTCAGTTAGGACGTGTAAGTGTGTAACATTAATTGAAAAGAAGTACTTCCTCCGTAACATAAAACTTTCAAAAATTAGTTTTGCATGCATTTTGAGGGAATGATTTAAGGGTGTAAACGAAGGAATTAGTCAATATAATTTCAATATTAGGAACTTATAATCACATTCTTGCTTATATTAAAACCATTTTGACTAATTCATTCGTTTACACCCTTAAATCGCTTCATCAAAATCCATGCAAAACCAATTATTGAAAGTTTTATGTTACGGAAATTATTGAAAGTTTTATGTTACGAAGGGAGTAAAAAAGTTTCCAAAAATATATAGTGGGGCGTGGGGGGAAGGTCAAGAAAGAATCTCCAAAGAATGGTTTGTCAATACAAGTAACGTAACTTTGGACTTTGGACTTTGGAGTGCCAAGAAAACAGGGGAAATAAAAGTACACATAATCACATGTATGAATATACAAGATAATATACACTATTAAAGTATACAGTAGTACTCCCTCCGTAACATAAAACTTTCAACAATTGGTTTTGCACGCATTTTGAGAAAGCGATTTAAGGGTGTAAACGAATGAATTAATCAAAATAAAAATTAATATTAGGAACTTATAATCACATTCTTGCTTTTATTAAAACCATTTTGGCTAATTACTTCGTTTACACCCTTAAATCGCTTCATCAAAATGCGTGCAAAACTAATTGTTGAAAGTTTTGTGTTACACATGGAGTACTGTAAATTACCTGATAGCCGTTAACGTCGCAGTAAAAGGGGCAAACTGCTTTTTTTAGGCTCGAGCTGTATGCACCTCGATGTTTGTCTGCAAACTTGAACACCTACATAACCAAACCCCCCAAATCCCACACATTTATTTAACATCAAAGTACTCCATTTTTTTAATTAATAAACATCACAATTTATATATACTTTTTTAAAGGTCTATTAATACTATGAAGTAATATTGTAAACTATTTATTTGTAGAAATTAGGAAAATATAATATTTTAAATATTAAACCGTAAACTAAATTGCACCAAACTGTTTAATTACGGCTTGGTTTAGTTTGGTTTGGTTTTAATTGAATACTAATATGAGTTGGTTTGCTTTGGTTTCTTAAAAAATCACCAAATCCGAATTTTGTTAGATGCACACCACTTTCAACCCAAAATATTACTCCGTACTTAATTCAATGACAGCAAATCAAGTTGTGCTATTGTCAAATCAAGTTGTGCGATTTTCATTTCCCTCAAAACGGGTACAACCTTACACTTATGGCTTGACTTGATTGGACGTACACTTCATTGATTGCGTCACTCCAACTGCGACTATGTGAGACTACAATTTTCAATACTTTATTCAAGTAAATCCATTTCAATTTTTAAAATGTATCATTTTCTAGTGAATTGTTATCACTACAATTTACACACTAATTGGATACATACGGTAAAATAAAACGTAAAACATGTTCACACGTTAAAATAGATATAAATTTATGACAATTGTTAGCCACAAATCAGTTTTATTACTATTCAAGATTACAAATAATTATGAAAAGCATTATGTAATGCACTAATACTAGTACCTCAATTTTTTAAATCATTACTCTGTATTAGCCGATCCAAAAAGAGAAAACTCCGTTGATTACTTGTTTTCTCTCTTTTCTTTGTTGGTTTTCGGTTTGTCCCTTTTTATGCAAGCCACTTTAGAATGTTAGTAAGAATGTTAGTATTGAGTAAAGCTTACTCAATACTATTTCTTCTATTAATTTCCATTAATATTGTAATGTGAGATTTTGTTGAAACTCCGATAACATGTACCAGTACATTTTTAAATCTTATAATAATATGGATAATGCTAAGGAGCAATCCTGGCGCTAGATAAACATTTATACATTTACTAAAAAGATAATAATTTTGGAATGCATGTCAAAATTACGTGTCGATCGATGTAATTAATGTATATTATAAACTAATTATTTTCGTTTTTAACTTTCTTATTTAACGCCACAGGCGCTTGTTAGCTTTTGCTAAAATTCATTTTTTCTCAAGCGTATCTATATAATTTTTTTTATAAACGGCAAAAACTTACTTTTACGGCACGGCTTAGAAGAAGGCGGGAATAAGCACGATCACGCGATCGGAACACAATCGAGGCAGCCGCCAATGCAGCGGCCGTCTCTCCAGCTACATCAGACCCAGGGTGATTACGATCAATGGCATACACGGTACGCAAAGTGTCCATATCTTCAGGCCGTTCCCAACAATTGTGATCCGAGTACGGATCTCCCACTTGGACGTACATAACACGCGGCACATCAGCCGTAGCCTTAAGTAAGTAGTCAGTTCCCCAACGCACTGCGTTGAGCGCATTGGGGAGCTCACTCTTCATATTTCTTCCAAAATCAATCACGCTCCATGACAAGAGCGTGATGCTAAACGCCATTGGGAATCCAAACTTTATGTTGTCCCCAGCATCATAATATCCACCTGTTAAATCCCTCTGAAATTACAAACAGAAAATTAGTTATGTTCAGTTAAAGGCGCGTGTCTATCACTCGCTAATTTCGCGCGTTGAATAGTTTATCATTTCCTTTTTCTGTTATTAAGCTTTTTCTAACCATGGCCCCCTGTAGACCTGTACTCCTGTAGTATGGTATCTGTATTTCCGTACTTGTCCTCCACAAGACCACATCACAACCCTTTAAAGTTTAAAAATTATGATTAACATTGCTTTATGTTTTTCGGTGAATTAATCTGAATATAACGAATTAATTTCACCATTTGTTTTTTCACGTATTTTTAGGAAGCAATTTAAGGGTGGTGTAAACGAAAGAATTAATCAAAATGGTTTTAGGACAAGCAATAATGTGATTATAAGTTACTAATATCAAAATTATTTTGATTAAATTCTAAACTCCAAATTTAGCTATTTAAGTACCCTCCCTAACATAATAAGAGAAACAATTTGACATAAAATTAAAAAAAAAAAATTATCAAATCGTTGCAGTTAATATAATATAGAGTAGCTAATTATCAAACCATGACCTTTTGGTAATTTTTTTTAATCATTTGTAAGGATGTTTGTGATTGACCAGATACGAGCTGAATTAAACTTTAAATCCTTTGTTAAATCAACAATTCATTTTTCACGGACGTTAAGGTAATGATATAAGAGTGTAAATGAACAAATTAATCAAAACAGTCTTAATACAAGTAAGATTTTGATGATAAGTTACTAATAAAAGTTATTTTTTTATCGATTAGTTCGTTTGCACTCTTAAATCGCTTTCTTAAATTACATTTCAACAAAAAAAAAAATGTTCGTAGCTATAAAAAGATGTAACACTTAACAGCACATTTTTTTTCTTCATAGAATTAAAAAGTGGGTATAAAATTAGTTTAACTAGGTAACAACAATTTGCTTTGATGCATAATGCAAGTGATTAGAGTAACATACATTGTGATAATTTGTCATAAAAATGGTGAAAAAAAAGAGGGGGAAAATGTAGGGATTGGAAAAAGGAACATACACCAATGGAGTGGCCGTCGAGGAGGGCGGAGTCACGGCGCCAATGAAGGCGTTGATCAGGTGGAAGTTTGCCGGAGCGTTGGCCTTCGAAGAAGACGATGCTCTTTCTAAGGGCATCTTTGTAATTTTGGCGGGCCAAAGACAGAGTTAGAAGAGAGAAGATAATTATGACACAGAGAGTGGAATTTTCCGCCATTTTTAATTTTCTTCTTCTTCTTTTTTTGGGAGTGTGATGATGTGAAGGAGTGAAGAGGAAAAGCGAGTGAGGTTAGCATTTTTATAGCGGTGAAATGGGAAGACCTTTGATGTCATGACTGCCCAAACAAAACAAAAAAAATGTTTTTTTTTTAAAAAAAATTTAATTATGTGTGTAGGGCTGGCCTTGAAAAATTATTTTAGCACTCTCCAATTTGATTGATTTTAACACTCCTTAATGTTATTATTCATGTGAAAGGGGGAGGAGTGCCAAAATCACTCCCCCTTGAAATAGTGATAGTCGTGTCGTTTGAGTCAGGTATGTGTCAGGTTGATTTGGGTTTGAGGCTTTTTGTGTAGGAATGTGTAAGATTTCGGTGTTACCAAATATATTTAAATTAAAATTTCACACATTAATAGTTGGATGTTTTGAGTATGGTCGGGTTCGTGTCGGGAAAAATTCGGGTCAAGTGATTTCAGGTAAATTCCGAGCTGGATCATTTTTGCGATTTGCCACCTCTAGTATGGTAGTATCTACTACTATCTATTGTAGGTCATCTGAGTCGATTTGACTGAGACATATTTTAAAGAAAAAAATAATATATTTTCGTAAATGTGTATATTAAAGTTCAAATTTAAGAAATCTGGTTTGATTTTACATGATTTAACTATTAGACTAAGGCAGTTAATGTCAATGAATGGATAAGATTTTCAGACTGTGTTATTCTTGACTCCTTCTATTGGTTGTTTGACTCTTTTGTGAGATTTTCAAGTCCTTAATTGAGTATATTATTTGTGGCATAATCAATTATCGAATGGTTGGGGCCTTGGGGGTTGCACTGTTGCTTTGCTTTGCTTTACTTTTCTAAAAATTTTGAGTCACCTATACAATGGACCCAATTTCGAGTATTATAGTACGGAGTATGAACATTATGAAGACATGGAGTTCTTAAAAATAGACTGAGGAAGATATGGGTATAGTGGTACAATATTCCGACTTTTAAGGCTTTAAGTCTTTGACTCGAGGTCGAACCTTACCTTCAACTTCTGTTGGGATTTCCCCTCATATTTTTCTGAAATAGGAGCCTTGAACGGACCAATTCACCTTGTAAAAAATATATTTTTGTTTTTTTATTTGCAACATCTATTTTCTTTCGTTTTTTGTAACTTTTTTCTTTTTATCTCTCACCTCATCTCATACCTCAATTTCTCTTTTTAATAATATTTTTTAGAATGATACTAATTTTGAAATACATGTCAATCGGTGTATTAAACTTGTTTTAATTTAAGATTTTCAGTTATTAGAGAATTGGTAAAGAAGAAATTGAAGAAAAAAATTTTTTTTGGAGAAAAGATTAGACGGAAATCAAGAGTTCTCCCTCTCGAAAAAATAACCCGATTTATCTATAGCTAAAAAATAATGAAATTTAGCTTCTAGGAAGGTATCGATATCGACATGTGTAAGAGTCCAATACCCGAGCGACGCAATATAACCAACAGAGCGGTTGGCTTTCCGGAAGATGTGCGAAGAGGAGGTTGTAGTGAAAACCCGCAGAATACTCCGAATATCGATCATCCATTAGCAGTTGAATTTTCCATGGACACCAGAAATGACCCTGCAAAACATTGATAACTATTAGATTATCGCCTTCAATATGAATAAAAGTAAAATTTAGCTGACGAGCTAATAAAAGATCATTATGAAGTGTAATCGCTTCTGCCTCAAGGGGCGAACTGTTGCCTAAGTAAAAAAAAGCACGAGATACAGTTGCTAAGATGGTTGTGAAGTACCACATCTACGGAAGCAATATTGTTTTTTATGGACCATCAAAATTAAGCTTAATAGTAGTAACTAGTAAATGGATTGGAATTCAAAAGAGAGGGAATAATAATACGACTAATTAAAAAAAAATAAAAAATCCTTGTTTGTAGTTTGTACTATGTACAATTCAATCGAAAGTAGGCAGAGCCAAGGAGAACATGGGCGCCGTTTGGAATAATACAGATCATTGCTTAGTTCATTTCTCGTGTGAAAGATTCACAACAAACGGAAAACGCTAATTTTGTGCTAAGTAATTTTTTGAGTCATTGATTGACAGAAAATTGTGTTAGAATAACACCAACTATGGTCGTATGAGTGACAACCATAACTTTGAAGGAAAAAAAGAGTAAATAAAACAAGAGAGATAGTTTTGTGGTCAGAATCTCCTAATCTGACATTACAATGTTTTATACTCCATTCATCTCAAATTAGTTGCTACATTCTGAAAAATGACACTATTCATTTGTAAATTTTGACTGCTTATAGTTTCATGTCCATAAAGAAAAATAAAGTCATGATGAATTTAGTTTGATTCGTCTCAATATATACTTTTCAAACATATAATTTTTTATTACGTGTAGTTCAAGATATTTTAATTTAAAGTTGCATATTGGGAGATGTGAAAAAGAGAATGTAGCAAGATTTGGGACAGAGGGAGGAAGTTTGAGCTATATGCTTGTATTTAATTTCTCGATAATTTTATGTCTTTTTCTATACATTTGCTCATAGTTTTTGTTGTTTTATCCAATTTCTCTAGAGGCTTAGGGTTTAGGGATTTGAGTCAATGTGTCATGGATGTGTCATATTAAATGAAGTCCAATAGATATGTCAATAATAGCTACACAAAAATAAAATAATTGCATTGTAAGATAGTTAATGTATCTAAACGGGTTAAATTTGTGTTGTTTCTTATTATTTTGTGTTACACCCAGATTTCTTTCAAACTTATAATAATGTTCGCATCATGTCATTGCGTCATGCCACAATCTATTAGTATTTAAATTTATCTGTGACTAATTAGTTTAGCATTTGCAAAGTACTTGTAGCATTGTAAATGGTTCTCACTTTTTTTTTTGGTAATGTAGGCGTTACTTGATCCACCCTATATCAAGGGGGTCTTTTAACCCCCACTTGAATAGGAAAAATAGAAAAATTCTATCTAAATAATTTAGGAATTTTCAAAATCTCTTTATAATTTTTCCACTTGAACCTCCCCCCCCCCCAAAAAAAAAAAAAACCCTCATTTTGAACTCATTAATTATTTTTTTCTCTAGATTAATCACCTGCTCTTACGGCTCGTTTACATTAGCTAAATAGAGATGAACTGAACTGAACTGAACTTAATAAGTTAATAGAGATAAACTGAACTGAAGTGTATTAATTGAACTTAATAGAGATGAACTGAACTGAATATAATCTGAAGTAAACAAGCCCTTATTAGTTCGGGCCCTATTGTACATCATCCTATTTAATTTAGTTGATGCACACATTTAAAAGGGAAAAGATAAAGAATCCTTTCAGGTGCATACGATGATATTCGAACCTATGATCTCAAGTCGACCAATGCACACTAGTACAATACATAGATGTTTGTGTACAAGAAACACATAGAGATAGAGCAGGGAAAATGCAGCAAAGGTCACTAGTTTGAAGATCTTTTATGATTTCCCATCCGATGCTTAAGTCATTCAATAAAATAGGATAATAGGTCATGTTCTTTTAAGCTGAATTAATCTGAATCGAAGTGAAATGAAGACTGGACCGAATTTGTCTAAATTTAACAAAATTCTAGAATCATCAGAAAAGAAGCTGAACTGAATTAAATTGACTTGAATTTATCCCAACTAAACTATATAGGCAGAAAGCTCCTATCTATCCCCAAAAATCAAAGGTGTTTTCGTGCTTTTCCTACTTGAATTGGGCCAAATTGGGTTGGGCCCAAACAACATCTCTAAATTGTTTGTTGAATTGATGATCGAAGATCTGGATTTAATGTGTTACGGTGCCTTGATTACTGTACGAAGTAGGTAGTATGATTGAAGATCAAATAAGGTCACAAGACTCATAACATCAGTATTCCCTCGATTCGAATAATTTATCTGAATTTCCCTATTGAAGGATATGCCCTATGTCGTATTGGGTTTTGATTAATTCGTCACAATGAGGAGTATTTTATTAATATCAAAATTTTCAATTTTTTAAACAAATATATAGTTAAAGATATTAAGGTTTAAATGTATGCACTGATTACATACATTTAGGGCTTGTTTACTTCAGATTAAATTTAGTTCAGTTCATCCCAGTTCAGTTATACATCTCTATTAAATTCAGTTCAGTTATACATCTCTATTAAGTTAAGTTCAGTTCAATTCAGTTCATCTCTATTAAATTCAGTTCATCTCTATCTAGCTAATGTAAACGAGCCCTTATTGAACCAGAACCGAAAAAAGAAACAGGTAAAATATTTCCTATGTTTGTTTTTCCATTATTTTTTTAATTATGATAATGTGAGTGATACTAGGCCTTAAACTGAGCCCTATTACATGTCATCCAATTTAATTTAGCCAACACACGTATCTCTTACGAGAAACTCAAGTTATGTAAAAAAAGTAACTACATGAAAGTAATCACAAAAAATTGTATTCACTCATAAGAAAGGTGACAACTTTTATTTTGGGAGTTCTTAAATTGATTACTAGTAAACAAGTCGCCAAGTTTTCCTAATTGTTACAGTACCTCCTATTATGAAACAAGCAAACAACATTATTCGGTAGGCCCATTTTAGCTCATCCAGAAGACACCCATAATCTGACATCAACATCAGAGCAAGGGAAAAATGATACAGAAAAAGACAATAATGCTTATAATTGTAAGGCTTTCCCTGAAATTTCTGGATAATTATGACCAATCCTTTACAAAAACAAGAATAGAAAAGCAAAAAAATAAAAATATTAATAATAAAGTACCGTTAATCAAGTAAAAACACAGATCATTACCACCATAATTAGACATAAAAATTCCCTGATTTCATTAATAATTCGTAATCCACAAAAGATGTTAACCATTTCATCAAATTTCGTCGCATCGCTGCCATGGAACGCCGTGGTGGAGTAAGTCATTTTAATCATCGACAAAAAAACATATTTTTTTTATCCTTCATCTTGAATTTCAATGGTTAATTTTGTGATGTTAATTAATCATATAATGATTTTGACGACATAATATAAGCTAATAATTATTCATATGCTATAATAGTATAAGCTAGAAATATTGGTTTTGTTTGTAATGGTTAATGTGCGTTGAGCAAAGGGGGCATTAACCATTACAAATTAAATTCCAACTATGCACATATATATGCTTATCCTAACAAGATGATGCATTATAAATAGTACAATCCTTGGCTATTTTATCTTCTATTTTCTCCGCTTAAGTTTTGCACATTTAATATGTAATTTGCTTATGAAATAGTTCGGTTTACTTATTTATTTTTTTGTATTGCTCGATGAATGTACATACAACCGAATATAAAATATAAATTCCGCCTTACTAATAATGAAAGCATGCAGGATAACTTAGGGCGAAAGGCAGTGCCACAGTTTGGAGCCTGGGATCAACAAGGCGGGGCGAGTCCCAACTACTCCATGGTCTTCGGCCAAGCACGAGCCCGTCGCAAACAAGCCAAGTCAGAGTTTAGGCCTTTGAGCCTAGGAAATGAAGCCGACTTGATTGCTCAACAACATTCTCATGTTAATCTCTACCACCAAGAACACTACCAAGATGATGATTCAACAATCATGGTAAGATTCTATGTTCTCACCCTAACACAACGTTTTTAGGTTATTACCCCAAATTTTGAGTGACAATTTTTGCCACATTATTGGATGACGCTAAAGAAGTGGTGTCATAGCACTAAGGGCCCATTTATTTTTGGAAAAATTCATAACAACAATCTCAACTATTAGTGGTCTTCGAATATTAATCTCAAACATCGGTTATTACACTATAGTTCAAAATTTGGAGGCTATTTTAATGATATTAGTTCATTTAGTTGGTTAACCTATTGTAACTGGTTACTAATTCAAAAAGTAATCGTTATTTTCCTCCTATTGATTATACTTCCTCCTTAAATGAATTCTTGCAACAAACGATTTTTCACATATGCGAAATAAACAAAACTTTGAAGATTAATATATTTAATTATGTATTTTAAAAAATCATAATCACTAAATAATAATTAAAAAAAACTACAAGTTGAAACAAATCCAATGAGATCTCACATGACTATATTTTTCTTTCTGTATAAGTGACAAATTACGATCAAAGTGAAAATTGTGAATAATGTCAAAAGTACACTTATTGCAAGAATTCATTTACAGAGGAAGTACTAAACTATTTTTTCCTCCATATCTACGAAGGAAATTAGAGCCGGCCATATGTTAGTATAATAAACTAATCCGTTTGTATCATAAAACAACCCCCAAAGTTTTGATTATAGTGTAATAACCAGTAGTTGAATTTAATATTAGAAAAACTCAAATAGTTGAGATTATTCGTATGAATTTTTCCTTTATTTTTTGGTGATAAATTGTGGTATCGAGAAAAGATTCAAATAACACTTTAGCAAAAGAAAAAACCTTATAATCCACAAACAATACATATTCCTATTCCCAATCTTAAATTTTCTTCATATTCTCTATCATCATCCATTACCATTGGAAAGAGTTGTATTGGATGAGAAAGAACATTTCTAAAGAAAATCCAATAAATTAGAGCTAAGTTAGCACCCCAGTGGAAATGAATATTCATGTATTCTTCCAAATTTACATATAAATCCATACCCATTACGGTCATTTATGACCAGTTGTGAAAAGTTGTTTTCCACTTTTCTTAGCCACCAAAATCAGTCGCATGAAATTATTTTGAGGCAGGTATAATTGGTGATTACTAAAAATTGTCAAAAATCTAATGTTTTCTTGTATTTCTTGATCTTGTACTGGTCCATGTTCCCCTATCTCAACGCACATGGATCAATACATAAATCAAGTACAATATATGTTACTTAACACACTGCTCTAAGGTTTTAAACATAGTAAAGTAGCATAATTGTAAATGAACTGAAAGATGCTAGACACATGACACACAACCATTCGTGATTTTACCATGTTACATTTGTAATATTTACATGTATGCAATTGTGCTATTTATTTTTTTGCAGAGGAAGAACAGATTTCTTTCGTACTGTTGCATAAGGCCTTACTAAGCACAACATATCCTACTTCAATTATTGTAATGCAATGTACATATGTAAAATCATCATACATTTAGGCGATTCATGCCAGTATGTTGATGAATAAAAAATTCATTTTCTTCATACTTTGCTTCCCCTAAATTGAATTCTGTCTTTGATTGAAATGCTATGAAGAAGACAATATCCCAGAACAATTATGTATGGT
Source organism: Salicornia ramosissima (assembly GCA_951394345.1). Taxonomy (NCBI): domain Eukaryota; kingdom Viridiplantae; phylum Streptophyta; class Magnoliopsida; order Caryophyllales; family Amaranthaceae; genus Salicornia; species Salicornia ramosissima. Next base: position 55,461,583 of record OX596236.1, on the reverse strand, counting down.
TTATAATATAATTTTATTTATTTCATAAAATCAAAATCTGAAATAGTGAAATCTAAAGTAAGTTCAGAAAACTTCAGAATTTAGATGCAATCTGTCTTGCATAACAGGAACTTTTTAATTTTTTTTCCTGAGATGTAACTTACAATTCAAAGCAAGAAGCAATGTGGTTTAATAAACTAAAAACGAGGGTAAACTTTCTGTACAAATTACCTGTTGTTTATGTTGAAGATTTAAACCGTTTTACCGGAGCTTGAAGAGAAGAGAGGTAGCTTTTATCTGCCTTTTCAATACCATCAAAAGGATAACTGAAAGGAGGCATCTCTACGTATTTTCCTGAACCCAGAAAAACCTTAAGTTCCTCGTTCTGCCAGACGATTCTTCCTCCTGCAATAGTCACTTCAACCTTTCCCTGGAAAAACAAACAGAATCACAGTAAAAATAAAGGCTTAACTAAGGCTCCGTTTGGATGCATGTAAAACATTTTCAATGTAAAATGATTTTCATCGAAAACAATTTACAATGGAAAACACAATTGCGAAATACATTTTAAGTTGTTTGGCACCATATAAGAAAAATGAAATAGAAAAGTAAGGAGGTGGGAGGAGTGTACAAGGGGGAAAGGAAAAAAAAAAAAAGATTTTCCCTCCATTTTGAAGGAAAATTGGTTTTCCATTATTGTAAGAGATATGTTAATCTTGGGGAAAATGGTTTTACACTACTTTGCGAACTAAACAATGTAAAATTAAAAATAGGAGAAAATAATTTTCCAAAATAATGTTTTGTGTCCCACCAAACAGAGCCTAAATGCAAGTTATTTAACTAACAAACAAATTCTTGCTAATTCTGAATTGATCCTCAGTAATCATACAAATTTCATGTAGAAACCATATACAACATAAAAAAAAAAGGTGCAACAAGGTTACCTTTCCTGTTACCCCCTCATAGACATTGGTGTCAGTTCTATAGTGATGTGATTTTGCTGATATTGTGAAACTTGCATTAGGATTGAGTATTATGATATCTGCATCAGATCCCGGAAGTATTGCACCTTTCCTCGGGTATATGTTAAATATTTTGGCGCTGTTGCAAAGGAACGATCAAGAAGAAATTACACTGGAAATAATGAAATTATGTTTGCAGTGTCACGATGATTACCATTCTGTACTTGTTATCCTAACATAATCAGTGACTGATATCTTCCCAGATTCCTACACACAAAAAAAAGAAGAAAAAAAAAAGATCAGAACAGATGAGAAAACAAAAAAGTCAACCATTTTTAAGCATGGAGGGTGCAAAGTTTGTCATTTTACCACCATAGTATCCCAGACTAGAGGCATCCTCTCCTCAAGCCCTAAGGATGAGACAACAGAAACAAGTCAATATTTCAATTGCAAAACCAAATAACATTAATTGCCATGAAATAATTTATTAGGCTTTACTACCATTAACACCATTTGGAATTTTGCGGAAATCATCAATCCCAAGAGCCTTTTGTGTTGAGTTAAATGTACAGTGATCAGTTCCAACTAGCTGAAACAAGGTGCAATATAAATTATCCAATGTTATATGTGAATATATTACTGAAATGAATTGGAGTAGTAGATATATTAGAATGGGAGCTGTAAGTAAAGCACTGTCCTTAAAGTTTTATCTGATAAGAAACCTGAAGAACTCCAGATGAAAGAGCCTGCTGAAGCGCCTTATTATGTCCAGCTTCCCTGATTGGTGGACTCATGACATATCTGATAAAGATGCAAACACAAAAAAAAAGGTGTTACAAGAACAAGCAGACAGTTTTTCTGAAGGAAAACAAATCAGAATAAATAAAATGATAAACTTGCCTTGCAGCGAAGGAGAAATCAGGATCCCATAGCACAGAATCATTCAAGAGTAAACCAGAAACCACAGGTTCACCTATGACTCTCTGCCCTATAGAGGAGAAAATGTGTATAGTTGGAACAGGAAGATCATGACAGAACCAGATTTATAAATGTATTTATTTATACATAATAAAGGATAAATACATAATTAATTAAATAAGAACAACAAAACAAAAAAGGCTTAAGAACCTGATTTTCGAGCTTTGGCTATTTCCTCCATGGCATCGATGCTCATAACATGAACCACATAAAGAGGTGTGTTTACAAAACGTGCCAGTCGAATAGCTCGAGCTGTTGCCTCTCCTTCAAGCTGAATGAACCATGAAAAACATTAATGATGCATATGCTGCTTTAATTGCCAACAACAAATCAAGCCATGACTAATGGAGAAGCAGAACATTCTAGGAAAAAAAGATCTTAACAGTTCATCCTGGTGCCTCAGCAATCACAAGTTATTGTATGAACTAAATGTAAGCAAGATGATGATCGATGTATGGAAAACTGATAATATTACAATGTAACTTTGCAAAATATGGTTACACACAACAACTCAACAAAAATCAGAATATCAGAAAAAAGGCCCCATTAATGTATGATATTGGAGTTATGAAAAAGCAACAGCCAATAAAAATCTAACAGAAGCTAGGATATTACCAAAGGAGGTCTTGAAAGACCATGTCCCTCGGGACCAGTAATGCCAAGTTCTATCATTCGCTTCTGGCCTTCAAAAACAGCATCACCATTTTCAGCGTGAACCATAGGCAACGCGCCCAATGACTTGCATTTCTTGAATCCCTCTAACAAAAGCTCATCGTTTATCATGAAGGAACCCTTGTAGGACATGAAGAACTTGAAAGAATTTATACCTGAAATTCACTAAGCCTTTTTAAATCAAATGGCTAACAATTAATTGCAAGGGTATAGACCTAAGAATCTACATTCTATGTCACTAACCTTCGTCCTTAACCATGATTTCCATGTCCCTAGAAACAACTTCATCCCATTTTGTTACTGCCATATGAAAGCCATAATCCATGCATGATTTTTGGGCCTTTTCTTTGTACAGCTCCAAACCAGCTGTTAAGCTTCCATTTACAGGTATGATAAAGTCAATATGCATTGTTGTTCCACCAGCTAATGCAGCAGCTTGACCACTAAAGAAGTCATCAATGGTCTCAGTGCCCATGAACTCCATAGCCAGGTGTGTGTGTGGATCAATGCCTCCTGTTAAGTTTCACAAACTTAATCTAACAATACACATCTTTCCTACACATTCAAGACTTTTATAATCAAGTTGAAGCCTGATGAATCTACCTGGCAAGACATACTTTCCAGTCGCATCAAGCACAATTACATCATCGCCCACCTGTTTGCAGCATTCAAAATCCATGTCACTAAATTCTGGATAGTTTAGGAGCAATAACGCCAGAAAGTTGGTAAATTATGTAGCTCAGAAGCAAGTGTTCAAGCTCAATATTTTTTTTTTGAGGGGATGTTAAAGCTCAATATAATTAAAGATATCAAGAACACAGCAATTTTTCTTAGCAAACTTCCAAAAAAATCAACACGTATTTGTACTTGATCCGTTTCATATCAATTGCAGCATAAAAAGCTCTCTAACTTTTCTTTGTGATTAATTTGAAACGATTTCACATTTTTTCTCTTTACGTTAGGTTAAATTGTTACATAACTAGTTATATTTAGGTTAAATCACTGCAAATAAATAAATTGTTACGAAGATAAGTTATACTGTTCATGTAATAGTGACTACGGAAAATTACCTTAAGATTGGGTTGGACAGCAACAATTACACCATCCTCCACATAAACATCAGTAACTTCTTGATGATGTGCATTCACAACTGTTCCTCCTTTAATCAATATCTTCGATGATGATGATGATGAACCTTGACAACCGCTTTCTCCATAGTCAATTCCAGACTCGCAAAACTATTTAAAACCCGCCAAAATTAGGGCATAATTAGTTGTATGTTCATAATTCCAAATGGTGATTTTTCAAAAGCCCATTATAATTAATTATTGCATTGACAATTAATACAAAGTTGATAAACTTACAAGATTAGTAGCTGCTGTTTGTGGAAGAGAGAAAGCAGCAAAGATAGATATCACTGTTAATAACTGAATCATCATCTCTTTGAATTGAATTAGTAATATAATAGTAACTTCCCAAATTTTTTGTTTTTGCTGGAAAAAATTCTAACAATTTGCCGGAATAAAAATTAGAGGTTTGATTTGATATGATTAGTTTGGATCAAGCTATGATAATTTTAACCTATCTTTTGGGATTATAAAATACAAGAAATTAAGACTAATCCTTTGATTCATGCTTCATTATTGGCAGCTGCTCCTTTTGTTGGGTTATTTTATTTATTTCTCTAAGGTAGGAAAATGAACTACTACCTCCTGATGATCAAGTCAAAGATTCGAATATAGAGAAATTTATTTTATTCAGCTTGTTCTTAAGGAATTTTTTATATTTTTAACTTTGATTTTTTTTTTTTCTAAAAATTGTAAAAAATAAGTCAACCATTAGCCGGTTTTCTCAAATTAAGTAATCTTTTGATTAACTCAAAATAAGTCAACCTATTATACATATCCACTCAAATTAAGTTTTTTCAATAATTTACTGGTGGAGAAAGTTAATAATTTCAATGCAAAATTAAAGCGGTGCATTAACATGTTGTTGTTTATATGATATTTAATTGAAAATGTTAATTTAATCAACAAACAATTAGTAAAAAAACTTAGTTTGAGAAGACATGTATATTAGGTTGACTTATTTTGAGTTAATCAAAATGTTGACTTAATTTGAGAAAGTCTGCTAAAGGTTGACTTTTTTTTACAATATTTACTTTTTTTGAGGGGAACTTTGATTCTATTTTGCTATTGATAAAAAAATAATTATATTAAAACAAATATTTATATGGAAATTCACTGATATATTAACTTATCTCGTTTTCAGGGATGGTCGATATGAGATTAAATTATTCCAGTTTATGATGATGAAAAATCAACATTTTATGTCCACATAATCTCAACCAAATAACTTTTTCATGGATATTTCATTAAAGTTAAAAATATAAAAAAAGTTGCCAAAACAACAAAAAAAAAATTGATATTTTTAAATTTGAATCAAATATTTTTTAACTTGATTCTGTATTTCATTGAACTTCAATATTTTTTTTCTTCAATATTTCATTTCAACCAATTTTCACACCAAACTTCAATATCATCTCAACTAAAAAACATACCTTTTTATAATATATGCTCCCTCATACATTTTTTTACTTGGTACATTCCATCATTTGTAAATTTTGATTGATAAATGATGTATATATAACTTGATTCGTTTCAAAAAGTACTATAGGAACATATAATTTTTAATTTTATATAATTAAAGATATTTTTATTTAAAATAATGCTTTGAAGATGTAAAAAATAATAATAATAATAATAAACGAAGAGAGCACAAGAACAATCTACAAAACCTTTAATCTCTTTTTTTTTTATTCTTTTTTAAATTATCAGCAACAAACTTTCAGTTGATGAGAGGTTGGTTCTAACCGTTCTATCCCTTTTCTTTACTTTTTTTTAAAATTTTTTAAGGAAGGGCTGATTATATCCTTAAAACACTCATAAATTTGTAAAATATATACACAAGCATGCTTGCAATTGCAAACACCAAAATTCAGTTGCTGGAAGCAGGGCTCAAAGCAGTCAAGCTATTAATAATAGACAGAGAGATAAAAAAAGGATGCACATAGACAGAGCCAGATTTTCATATTGAATTATTTAAGAACCAAAACCGAAATTCAGGTTCGTTTGCATGATCTAAACAGTCCTGTATAAGCTAATTGTTCCTTTGCTTAAACAGAACCCTAAACAAGGAGGGGCTGTGCCATCATATTCACCATTGTTTTTGTGACCAAGGAGCCATAATTTCATTACATAACATTAATCTCGCTCTTCTAACCACCAATGTTGCACATGACTTTGATGCTCCCCCCCCCCCCAAGGGCATACCGTTTCTATGCAGGTTTTGCAGAATCAGAAGCAGGGACCCACTTGAAAAACGAGCAAGCAGGTCCTCTGTGAGCAGTCCAATTTCCACACCCAAAGAAGGAACAGCCATGCTTAGGGCCCGGCTTATGGAAAACCCGCTTGACACTTGTGGCCCCACATAAGCAGTAAACAGGAGGCTCTTGCACGGGGTTGGAAGCTTGACGGGATTGAAAAGGCATGGCATTGGCGAAATGAGTAAGCGGCTTCCACTTCTGGGGTTGATATGTCGGGTTGTTTTCAGGTGCAGGAATCTGCTGATGTTGGTGCACAGCACTAGGGTGGTCAGAAGATTGCCACATAAGTGAACTTGTTATTGCCAACTTATATCCGAGGTGCATAAGGTGAGTCACCAGGCGGGCTGTGTTTTTCGCATCATCTAGTCCAGAGTGGGCACGACCCTCCCAAGTGAGCCCTGCAAGTTCCACCGCATCTCTCAAGTTCCGCCTTCCATCTCCGTATAGTTTGTTGAACGGGATCTTTAAATTTATCCAACTGAGAAAATTAAAAATCAGAATGTCAACATCAAGGAAGACTTTATCCAAATAGCAAATAGATTATTTCAACTTTGACAAAATTTCCCCATCACTATACAAACATGAGACAACTAAAACTCTACAACTACACAATATTGTTTCTCATGTAAAAGTATATATGAGGATTGAGGAGCAGAGCAGGTGATAGGTTGGTGTTTGAGCTATCCACCTTTCACCCAAGTGCACCTTGCTTGAGGATTCCCCCTTGAGGATTCCCCCTTTTACCCCCTCCCCTTCAAGTGCACTTAAAAGCACTTGGTTTGATTCTTCATAGCACCTTGCTTGAGGATTCCCCCTTTTACCCCCTCCCCTTCAAGTGCAAGGGTTGATCAGTTGCTCAAGTTAGTAATCCATAATCAGCCAATGAGCTGGTGAATTTTTTACAATATAAAAAAAATTGTAGAAGTATATATGGATAAAACTACATTAATATGAGTGAATGCTCTTGGTGAACGCGGGGGTTATTACCAATGATACTTTGCTAAGTTCGAGATAGGAAGAGTAGGTACAGTAGAATAAGGATATGTAGTAATATTCTGCCAAGACCACCGTCTTCAAATAACATTTCTATTTAGGTTTACTTGCATCTTAAAACCCGCTAACCAGTCTAGTACTCGTAATATTGGAATAGTTCCCAAGGCAGAGGGGACTCCATTAAAGCATCCATCGCATGGATTAGGAAAATTCAACACACACTATCGATTCTGAAAGCTTGTCAATCAGATACATGGTGTCTTAAGCACCCTCTGAGGCATTCAGGCACAAAGATGTAGAAGCTGGTTTAGCTTATGGGGGTATCCACAGTGTTTTATAGAAAGTTGTATACAAATAAAAAATAAGATCTCATTTAATACTTTTTCCTTATAGATTAAAAAAAAAACCTGGTCAAATTTTAGTCAAATCAAGCAATAATTTCACATCTGATCAAATTAGAAAGAAAAAGAAGGTTCACATCAGAAATAATAAGTTCAAATAAAAAAATATATAGGTTCAAATCATCAAAAATCCATTGAATCAAACATAGCCTAATTTTATCTTCTCTCTTTTTTTATCAACTGTTATTTTGCTAGTTGCAAAATTTATACGTATACACATACCATCCAAACATGATTTAGAGTTTTAGACACCAATTTATAAACTAAAATGGCCTGATTAAACGCTGTTTTTATTCCACTCAGTATTTAACTATTTACATCCAGTTATCTACAGCTCACCAGCTCATATTCAGCCATGAAATAACAGCAAATCAAAGCTCACAGCTAAAAATCATGAAGAAACATTTACAAGCACATGAGGGCCCCAAAATACGCACAAATAAAAATTGTAAAAGTAGGCTTCTTTAATCATTTTATTTAATAGCCTTCTTGACATTATTATCAAAAGAATGTATTTACTAAAAGCTGTAATACTTTTTTTATTACCTATTGAAATATGGTGGCTTCCTAATCCTCTTGAATCGGCACTCTGATTCCAACATTACTCTGCAATCCCAGTTTGACCAAGTCACTACTGCAAAGTTTGTGTGCTTGATGCCCTTGTCTTCCAACCATTTATCATGCATAAGCAGCGCATCACTCAAAAGAACACCTTTGTCTACCTGAAACCAGCAAGAAGAAAATCAGACAAGCCATTCAAATATTGGTATAAATTGATATCATCAATCATGACATATAAATTAAAGGTAACCAACCATTATTATCTAAAAAGGCAAGCTCCTCAATTTATTTAGGAATGTTGTTTTGGTTCACAAAAACATATAAAAGATGGGGGAAGTGAAATTCATGGGAATTGTGAATTCCGACAAATCATAGGAGATAGATTTACCAAATCCCCCTTGGTTAATGAAAATTCATGAGAATTGCAAATTCCCACATTGCCAACCAAACAAGTTTAGTAAATTCCTAGGCATTTGATTAGGTAAATAAATTCCTATGAAATTACCATTTCCTATGGGAATTAACTTCTTACATGAACCAAACAAGGCCTAAAACCCTATGCAATAAGGGGAAAAGAGAGCATAATAGATGGTAGAGTAATTAAAAAAAGTTACCCTGACATATCCTTGTTCTTCCCTCCTAGTAAGTCAACCATGGTTTTAAAAGAAGGCCGCGACATCTTGGTTGGGCCGTTCTTTAAAGGAATTTCAATTGACCGAACCGACATTGTCTGCATCAACAAGGGGTGTTTAAAAAATCCACGATTTTGTCCAAATCAAACATTTTAACCCCAAATCACCCCATATTAAAAGTTACATCTATTATTTTCACTCAAAAGTTACTTCCTATTCAAAGATATAGTGAACGATTCCCTCATATTTCCCCACTAATGGCTCTAATCCTTTATTACTCCCCCATATCTCCCCATTGATAGCTCTAATCCTATATTATCTTGAAATCAAATTTGCATCGCGACAACCGTGACATGGTCCGCGATCAACGCATCATAACCGTTTTCGTGACTCCAAAACCGTCCCCGCGATCATAACCAAAACCGTAATTTCAAACCATGACGTCAACCAACTCCTCAGTTGTTTTAAATGAAATACGCAAAAAAGTAATAGTAGTCTAGTGGCAATAAGATCAGCATAAGTTTCCTTGTACCTCAAAAGAGGAATAAACCAATATGCACAAGGCATGCACACAAAAACACAAAAGGTGACTAAACCACTCAACTCCCTAAACAACGAGTGTGCTGCAAGAGAAGAGAACGGTTATGTTAGCCTAGTTTCTCAAAAAGAATAGGGGTCGTTTGGTTCAAAAAATTGGAATGGAATGTTATGGGGATAGCAACCCCAAGGGTATGGATTTTTTAAAGTTGCTTGATTCATTCAATTGTATGGATTTTGATAGAATTAATGACTAGGGGGTATGGAATCGCAAACTTTAGGGGGGGGGTTTGACCGGTGGGTATGAGATTGTAGGGGATGAGAAACTATTGAGTATGACATTCCATACCAAAATGACCCCAACCAAAAAACTTTCACATCACTAACAATACCACATCCATTCCATTCCATTGTAAAAGCTTGAACCAAACACCCCCTTATCATCCCTTAGCTCACAGCTTGAGGAGTTGAGGGATTATAAAGAAAACACAATGTTCCTGGGAATCCACAGAAAGTAAAAGGTAAATATGGAGATAGTTTAGTTTATAGTTTGTTGCGAGGATATTCTATGCATTATGCAGAGATTTTGTGCTTTGAGTAGACAAGGTGTGAGAACTCCGCACATTTAGACCCTAAAATTCTCCAAGTGAGCTTTCAATAGTTTGTGCCAGACTTCATGGCTTTAGAAGACTAGAAGAGTAGTGATCGAAAACTTCCTACAAGTTTACATTAGAAGAATACTTGGTGAAACCATTCAATATTTGAATGAACCAAGTCATTATTACTATCAAAATAAGTTCTGGAGTACATGTAAATTTTAAGTACAAGGGTAACATTCCTTGTCAAATTTCATACCAGTACAATAACAACAAATCCTTAATCTGGGAAAATTAGCCTTACACAAGATAGTAAAAAATCGCTCCACAGCTTGTGACAAGTGACAACACATCAACATCAACAATTTGTATGCGTGCATGCACTCGTGTGGGTGATATTCTCATTGATTTATTCTACAACATTAGCTAAACTCAAGGAAATTGTCTTCAGGAATTTTTTTTCTCAGCTGCCCATTTTGTTTCTAGAACAGGCAAGAGGTATGACCACAATGAGGCTTAGGGAAAAGCCAAAACCTTTAAACATGGCCTCATTAGCACTGTCGCTATAATCATTAACTTGAGCTAATTATTAGCAAGAAACTTAAATAAGAACAACATCAACCTATGCAATCTAGCTGAAATACAGAAAGGCACTAGCTACAGGACTTGTATAGTTGTATACGTAACAAAATCAATCATAAACACTTGAGGCAAGGGGAATTCCTTACAACAGTGCTGTGTAAAAAGCAAGCAAGAACATACATAATGTATAGAAAATAATAATTTTTAAGGGGGGGGGGGGGGGGGGGTGGTAAGAGAACAGACCTGAGACTGCTGAATGCCTGTTAGATCTTTGCAAAATTCAGAGAGCAACTTATTATGAGAAGGCCGCACATAAATCTGAAAACAATCCTCCACTTGGCCAGTCCTACTGTTCACAAGCACAGAAGGAAACTCAATTATTTCCTGTGGATGAGGATTCTGTTCTTTATCACAAGTTGCCTCAAAGTCGATGACCACAAAGTAATGAAAATCTTGCAGCACATAGTCGAATGAAGAGCACTGAGGAGCTATGTGAAAAGGAATCTGGGGAATCCAATGCGCACCAAAGTAGTGCCCAGGATAAAAGTAGCTATCAAGCAGATAGGATTGAATATGCAGATCCTTCATATAGTTAGGTGACAAAGCTGGCCAAACATAATAGCTATCTGGTTGCACTGGTCTGCCACAGCTTTCACTAGGTATTGCTAATAAATCGTAACTTATTGCTCCATCATTATCAGATTCAACATTTGCTAGTTTAACACCATTAACACCATTATTAATACTTTTATAAACCCTTGGACAAGGAGGGCCATATGAAAAGCCTTTAGGTTGTAAGCATCCAAGGGATGCTTCGAGGCCCCTATGCATCGCTTCTGCAGGAAGACACAGAGTCAGGCCTGTGATGCAAAATAATATAACATGTATTGACCCAATCAAGTAAAGAACACAACTCCCTATGAAGACAACGAGGTAGCATGTCATTCATTGAACACTCTCAAAAAAGTAAAAAAGCAATAACAGATACTAGCCAAGCTAGTAAAATAGGGAAGAACTACATTGAAGCTTAAGATCTAGGCAGTGTTCGCATACATTCAAATCTTTTTCTAGTATGCCTCCATCCCAAAATAATAAGCCAAATTAGTAATTTAATTATTCTGAAATTACATGCTGGTTTCTAATATTAAATCCATACCATATATTAAAACCCAAATACAATACTCGTCATCCACCACATGTCACCCCCTCTTATTGACAGTCCGCCACATCATAAATAACAAGGCATCATCTTATTATATGTGTCACACATTCGTAAAATACCTTCACTCAATGTGTGTGCATTACCCACTAAACACTATTAAGGGTTGATACATGACCTACCATATAAAAAGATGACATATCTACCATTGATCTATTACCAATACATTGAAATCAAGAATATTAATGTGCAAACTAACAAATTAAAAGGAAAAGAAGGAAAAATAAAGTGCCAGCTCAAACCAATTAGCCAAAAACTCAGCTTTCATCATATCCATTCCAAAATTGATTGCTTTATTTGATCTATTAGTTGTACAATAAAAAATATTTTATTTTGATAAAATACAGGATATATAGTATGCTATAGTGAATCAAGGCATGTAACTAGTTAAAAAAATATATACTACCCATGTATTACTCTTAGGTGCCAAAGGAATACTCCATCCTCAACTCTTCAATAGGCATGCATGTAAGGAATTTTCATTCCAAAGTATTCGTGATGAAATCTAGACGAGAGGCTTTGGATAGGGCACATAAAAAGAGAGGAAGCAATATTAGGGATGGAGACCCCAAAAAAATGGATTTGAATGGGGGCAAAGGGGAATTTTGTCCGTATACAATAATAAGAAAATAATTTGCAGATAATCAAAGAGGGAACATACAAAGCCAATTATAATATGGAGGGAATGTTACATTGATATGGTGGAGAACTGGGAAAAGTATTAATTCAAAGAATGAAGGATGAAGTATATAAGTTGATGTCCTTATAAATAACCCCAAATTAAACATGGCTTATTATTAAGGGATGGGGAGAGTAGTTCTTTTCATCCAACAGACTCAGACCTCTCTAACTTGGCCCAACATTCAGATAGGGAAAAAGAAGAAGCTGGCATCACAGGTAGACTCATAGAATCACTGCAAAGATTCAGCATCAATTAATGCAGAGATCCTAATATCCAAAATCAAGGCTTGATTAAATCCTCGTGTGGATGTTCCAGAGCAAAGATTTATCTTCTAAGAAAAGGGAAAAGGAATATAAAAGATAACTAACCAACAATGGCAACAACAATGAACTATAAAAGGTATGCCAAATACGATCTACAGTTCAGCATTGAAAGAAAAACTTAGACAAGTAGACATTCTGACCACATGCAGACCCAATCTGATTCAGAATTAAACTCCAATTCATGTTACGCAAGACAGAAGAAAATAAGCCTTAAAACAGTGAAAAAGCCCAATAAAACATGAGTAAACAGCATAAGTTTCAATTGAAATGGCATATCAATTGACATAGCAATGACTATTTAAATGAAAAAATCTATTTTGGGGATAGAAAATATGAATCGTCAAAAGATACATCGATAATATAGAAATCAACAAAAAGGGGCAAAAAAAAGAGGAAGATAGAGGAGGGAGAAAAATCAATTGACACAATTGATACACCTGAAGATTCACAAGGCAAGCGATCCATAGTCTTAAACTTTGAACCAGTTTGGAGTAGCGAAGTTTGCCTCATCGAGGAATGGCAGTTCTTCATCTTCTCCAAAATTTCACTTAAATTATTGTAAAATAGGTCTTGAGAGAGAAAGAAGGATGTAAAAAGGAAAAGGATACACAATACACGAGAAATCGGAGTAACAAGGATAGAGATTTGTGTTAATGCTCCAATTTAATCGTGTCTCAATTGAAAACGTAACGTACAAAATGGTATTTGATAATTAAAGTGTAAGGTGGGAAAGTTATTTAATGCCAAAATTAAGGAAATTGTTAAAATTTACTCCCTCCGTCCCAAAATCTTTTAAACATTTGGGAAAATTTGCTTTTTAAATTTTTAGTTAGGAAAAGCAGATGAGAGAGAAATGCGGTGGACTACAAGAATTTTTTGTGAGAGTAAACTAGTAAAGTGTAGTCTCTATGATCATTTTTGGAAATATAGCAAACTTTTGGAGATAGCACAAAATGGAAAATGTAGCAAACAAAAAGGACATAAGGAGTGTATTACTTATCCATAACTGTGTTAGACACTCAACACTCCAACACTCCAACCAAGGTATAGAATCCTTACCAAACACTTCAATTGTCATCTTAACAGTTCAATTATCTAGAAACACAAATTTGTAAAGAGAACAAAAGCTTGCGATTTATGGTTAAAAAATTGCTTTAGATCATAATTTAACAAAAACAAGCAACTAAATCAACCTAAAATTGCATTTGCCTACATTTATTGCATGAAAAAAACACATGTGAAAGTTTTTCATATAGGGAACAGTTCTCATACATGACATGTTCCTACACTCGTGTCTAAAATTAGGACATGTCCTACAGTCCAAAGTTTAAGCATTTTACCCTACACAAGACTTGGATATGCACCTATACCCAAATCAGAGTAACATAGGTTACAAATACACAAGCCCAATACTATGCATTCCTATTGATTAGCAATTCTGATTCTGTGGTTCTACCTGTTAAAACCTAAGAACAAATACTTTCAAGAATTAAAGAGGAAAAAAAAGGGACATAACAAATGTATAGTAGACTGTCCAAATCAAGCCAATGATAACACCAAATGAGGATAGAGAGAGAACGAGAGGGAGAGAGCAGTTCCCTGAGAATAAAACAAGTGAATCTTGTGGGCCAAGTTTGTAAATATCTTTCTATAGTTTTTGTGTACTTTATGTTGGATCATATCCTGATTCTGTAAACATAATGTAATATAATTGCTGAAGGATCTAACAGGAAATCAACAAATGCTACTCAAATTTTATACAAAGACAATCAATAAAATTTGATATTCCCAAATTGTTTTCATTTTTTAGGAGTGGAGTAGAGAACAAAATAAAAGGGAAATAGAAAATAGAAGCAAAAAAGAGTGGAAATGGGAGTAGAGAACAAAGCAAAAGTAATAAGTAAGGTGGAAAACGTGGTATACTTTGATTAGAGAAGGAAAATGGTTTTCCTTCTCAAAAGATAAAATTTTCACCTTTGAAAAAATCATTTCCCTCCCCTTACCAAATAAAACAAAGGAAAATGAATAGAGGGAGGAAGGAAGGAAGATGTTTTCTATCAAAACAAACGGAGCCTAAAAACATAATAATAAGGATAGAAAGGAAATAATCCTACACTTCGCTTTACCCATCTCCTACAAAAAATAAATCACAATATTATACAATATACTCACAGCTTCATAATTATTATTGCTGGTTATGATTTCAATAGTGATTATCAGATTGACTTATAACTTGAAACAAATGACAATTCCCAAAGAAAGTTTCAATTTTTTGTTCATTTGTTTTCTACCTACACGGCTACCCTCGACCTTCCTTTGAATTGATGTGCAGTGGATCTTTACACAAAAAGCTGCATTTTTTTTTAATTGTATTTTTGAAATTTATGTATATAACAAAGCTCTTTTTTGACAATAATTTCTAATCTAATGCCCTTGGCATAGAGTAAACTTCACAAACACGAAGCCAAGCGTTTAGCACTTATCTCCCAATTTTTCCTTGAATTACATATCATGCCATGACCCCAGAGTGGATCCTAAATACATATCATGCCATGATCCCCATAGTGGATCCTAATGTCAAATTCCAGTTTAGACCAAGGTAGGAAAAAAAGCCGCTTGCCAAATTTAAAAAGTTCACAGCTGCCAATTCATCCAATAAGACGCAAGAGGATAAATTCAATTTGCATTACACCCTCCTAGTCCTAATATTCCTTCAGTTTAAAACACAGCCAGTATGATAAAAGATTAACAATGTTGACAGCAGCTTATTTTGGAATTCAATTCATGTAAATGGAATTATTCCGAGATAGCTTATATAATTAAATCACTCAAGATTTTAGCATCAAACAATTGATCAAGACAAAATCTCTTTTATTTTTTTTTACTCTTTTGGGACTGAGGGAGTATTAATTAAAGGAAAATCTACTCACAAACAACATTCTTGCTCACAAGAGTCACAACAGAATTTGTGTATGTCTATTTCAGCTACTAGGTCTTTTCAGATGTCCATCATGTAAGATACAAAATTTCCACTAAAAATCATTAGAAGCATAGCAAGATTGATTTAATCAATCAAAAGTATTTACAGGCTGCACCCGCATATCTCTAATGGAGTACTTTGTAGCCAAGCCATCCCAAAATGTTCTGGTTCCCAATGCAATACATAGGAAGTGTAGTACACAACTTCAAAGAAAAGTAAACAGCTCTTGGGGATATTCCAAAAACTACAAATAGGAATATATAAATTAAAAAATAAAAAAAATAAATAGGATACACCGGCTAAGAGAGAAAAAACTACTCCATATCAATTTGAGTATGCTGGATATAAAAAGATAGAATTCTGCACACAAAATTCACTAAGTGACTATGTCAAATAGTGCCACCTAAATACACAACTGTTGAGTGTTGATCACCCACCACATAGGCAAAAGATTTAGTCTTTCTACCATTGATTTAAGATACCATATAAAATCATCCATAGATGAAAATCCTCTTCTTCTCCAATGTTCGTGACTTGTATAACCCCACCCCCCGCGAACTACCATTACAACATCATATTAACAGGAAATTTACATCTAATAACAATTCCTGACATTCAATAGCCTCCAATCTTAATGCATGAACCCATCATAGGCTCAACTGTTACACCAAAACAATTCAACAACCTTAACCTTTCTTTTATTGCACTATCCTAAAGTAAATTATTTATCATATCAGAATTCCCAAAACTTAAAATCCCAAAAAAAGAAAGAAAAAGAGAACTTGATCAGTAAAGTTAAAACCCCATAT
The DNA here is from genome assembly GCA_951394345.1 of Salicornia ramosissima. Lineage (NCBI taxonomy): Eukaryota > Viridiplantae > Streptophyta > Magnoliopsida > Caryophyllales > Amaranthaceae > Salicornia > Salicornia ramosissima. Next base: position 55,445,292 of record OX596236.1, on the reverse strand, counting down.
AGTATTTCCAACTTCAAATCCTAAGCAACTAACGGCCCGTGCAATTTAATAGACAAACACTGACATTGTAAAACTAGTATAATTATAAAGATCCCAACTTTCAGTAATGATCAAACGTAGTAATTAGCAAAAATTCACACAGTACATAGATTATTTTCCTAAATTTAAAAAAAGAAAAAGAAAAAAAAAAGGGCATGCTCAAACAAAAAGGCAAAAAAAGTAAAAATTTTCTACCTCTATTTTCTGGCGGCATCATGATCTTGTAAATACAAAAGATTAATTAGCGTGAACATCAGATCTCCCACCAAAATTTATGAACCTGGAAAACAAAAACAAAAAAACAAAACAAAAAAACGGAGTAATTAACAACAAATCAACAAAAACCCTTTTAAAAAAAACACTAAACGATCAACCAAAACAAAATGCATATAGTATAATTTGTGGGTTCTCAACAATAATTTGAAAGAAACAAGAAAAAATAAGTAATTGGGTAAAGTATTGCTCACCAGTTACGAACTTACGATTGAGGGCAGAGAATACAAGGGTTAGAAGGAAAAAGCTTTTATTGTGTTATGAGTTTTTGCATTTTTATACTAGTATATAAAATTATTTTCTCCTTATTTTTTGGGTTTTTAGTTATAATTTTATGAGGATTTTTATGGGAAATTTGGATTAAATTGGAGCCATATTTCGAAGAAACGAATCAAGAGAGATGCAGAAAGAGAAACAACGGAAGAGTGGGCCCCACGGCAAGCCAATTGTTTTTCTTTTTCTTTTTTCATGTATTCCTTTCCAAAAAAAAAAATTGTGTATTTATTATTTTTATTTTATTACGGTACGGAGTATTTTTTTTAGAAAAGTGTGTACTCCGTATTTAATTTTATCATTGTGTGTATTTTAAAGTGCATTATATTTAGAGTTACTTTGGCTTCACTCTTTCTTATGAGGGCGTTACTTTCCTTGTTTCTTTTTGGAAACTTGCCTAAAATCTACCTAAGTCCTTAAAAAAAAGGAAAAAAAATCTACCGAAGTCCTATACCATTGATCTTAGATTGATATTCTTTGATATGAAATATTAAGGGTGTGTTTGATTCAACTTATATCAGTATTTTTGTGCTTATTTTCAGAAAATTCAGATCAGATTATACCAGATTAGAAAATATCAGATCAGATCTAAAAATATATCACAAAGTACCAATTATGTGCTTATTTTTATTTTTATTTTTATTTTTGTTTTTGTTTTTATTTTTATTTTTATTTTTACATGTATTTTCATTTTTATTTTATTTTTAATTTTAATTTTAATTTTTTTAATTTTATTTCTATTTTTTATTTTTATTTTATTTTAATTTTTAAAAAAATTATTTTTATTGTTTCTTTATTTCTATTATTATTTTTATTTTTTATTTTTATTACTATTTTTATTTCTATTTTAAACAATATTAATAATAGTTTACATTTACAATAATGCACAATTAATTTAAATTTCAAACGAATCAAACGCACCCTAAATTCATTATTAATATATATATATAGGGTTGGGTTCCGGTGAGAAATTTCTTATGGTGAGAAATGTGAGAAGAGATAAATACATCAACTATAACCTAGAGGTACATTGAGCACCAACTATAGGTACGTTCATCATACACTATAAATACATTGAGTAAATATACATTGACTCCAAACTATCAAAGGAGTAAGGAGTGAAAATTAAATTTAACCTTAGCCCTTCATTTGGTGATCAAATGGTTGTGATTGCTTCTCACCCTTCTCACCAAAACTACATTTCTCACATGAGTCTACTTCTATATATATATATATATATATATATATATATAAAGATAAGTTGTTGTGATCTGATATGATTTGATCTAAATTTTCCTGACCTATTTTTTAAATAAGCACTACATTACTCATTTAAGTTGAATTGAATAGGGCCTTAAAGAGTATCTTATGAAATTAATCTATCCAAATTCCTACTGAGTATTTTCTTAATCAAGTTACAATAGTAAACTTTATTAACAAAAATAATGTGACTTGGACCCATTTTAATTTTTAAACTAATGTGTCATTATTCCAGGCGTTGCCCCGGGTTTTACTTTGTTTTTTTACTTCATCTGAATGTATTTTCTACTTTTGTGAGGATGGAGGTTACGGGGGATGGGGTTTCGTGGGTGGGGGTTACTGGGAAAGATGTCTCGGCGATGGTTGAGGCTCGGGGAGGCGGGTTCGAGGGTGGGTGGGGTCGGCGATGGGGGTGGAGGGGGTGGGTTGTGCTAGTGGGGAGGGGGGCGGTGGCTGGGTTGGTGGTGGGGTGGTTGGGCTGGTGGGGGGAAGGGGTTGGTTGGGTTATTTTTTTTATTTTTCCAGATTTTTTTAAAAAAAATTCTTGATTTTTTAAAACAGATTTTATTAAAAAAATATATTAATTAAGGTTAAATAAAGGTTTAATGTTTTATCTAAACATAAGGTATTATTATTATCCTAATTAATAGTTAATAACAATTTAATTTGGTTTAGTTTTTAAACATACACAACAAGAAAATCTCGTTCGCCCGACCGCTTTTACCGACCGCCAGTTTCTTAGTCGGCAAATACCGACCGTCCCCGACTGAACACAGTCGTTAAATTTTTTCCGACCTTCAACACGGTCAGAAAAAATTTTCCGACCGACGCGACGGTCGGTATCGGTCAGTGAATTCCGACCATCTTGTTTCGGTCGGAATGTACCGACCGATACCGACCGTCTAGTCGGTCGGAAAATTTTCGAGTTATTTTAAAATCAGAGTCGTGATTTTAAACCCCAAAACATTCGAAAATCTCTCACTCAATCTCTCTCCCTCCAAACGTTCGAAAACCCGACGACCCAAACCCTAACTCTCTCTCTCACCTCCGGCCACCAAACGGCCGCCGCACCTCCGGCCGCTCTCTTTCCCCTTCTCTTTCTTTCTTTCTCCTTCTCTTTCTTTCTTTCTCCTTCTCTTTCTTTCTCCGGCGTTCGATCTGTTCTCCGCCTCCGCTGCCGGTCCTCTTGTGCCGCCGCCGTCCCTCTTGTGCCGCCGCCGTCCTCCTCTGCTTGTGGTTAGGGTTTTTTAATTTTTTTTTGTTTTTGAATTTATTGAATTGTGTGTATTTGTATGTATGTGTATGTATGTGTATGTATATGTAGGTATGTGTATGTAAATGTATGTATTTGTATGTATATGTATTATGTATGTATGTAAATTAATTTTTTTTATTTTTGAATTTATTGAATTATGTGTATTTGTATGTAAATGTATTATGTATGTATGTGATTTTTTTTGTTTTTAAATTTATTGAATTATGTGTATTTGTATGTATATGTATTATGTATGTATGTGATTTTTTTTGTTTTTGAATTTATTGAATTATGTGTATGTGTATGTGTATGTATTATGTATGTATTTGTATGTATTATTTATGTATTGTTTTACTTTGAATTTATTAAAGTTTTATTGATTTTTTTGTCCAAAAATTTCTATGCATATGTATTTATTTATGTATTTGTATGTATGTTAATGTATTATGTATTTATATGTATGATTGTTGGTTGAAAGTTGAGTTGTATTTATTTTCAAATACAAAATTGCCTTTGTATTTGATTTATTATGAATCTTTGTAATTGTTGTGAATGAATACAATTAAAATAGAACTAAATATGACTTAAATATATATATATATATATATATACATGTGCATTAGATAAGAAAGCTTTAAGAAGAATTAAGAAAGGCTAAAATAAGATAAGAGTGAAGGATGTTTGAATGCTTTGAACTGATATTTGTTAAAGGCTTAGAATAGGCATAATCGAAATGAAAAGGAAGGAGCGTGATTGGATGTACAAGAGACACGATAAGGACCACAAACTTCGGGATGAGTTCATCCAAGGGGTGAATGAGTTTGTTGCGTTCTCTCAGCAGCACCCCGAGCTTAATGATAGGGACAAGATAAGATGTCCTTGTGTTCGGTGTAAAAACTTGAATTACTTGGATGTGCCCAACGTAAAGGTACATTTGTATAAGAAGGGGTTCATTCCGAACTACTATGAATGGTTATGTCACGGTGAAAGGGTGAGTATAGAGTCCACCTCGTCTCCTACTCATCTGAATCCTTACCGGGAAATGGTTGTCGATGCTTTTGGGAACAACGTGGACCCACCATTCCTTGAGGAGGCAACTTCGGCTGAAGAAGAACCAAACGCGGAAGCGAAGATGTTCTTCGACTTGCTCAAGGCAGCCGAGCAGCCTTTGTATGATGGTAGCAACATCTCTGTGTTGGAGATGGCTTCTAGAATGATCAATTTAAAGTCTGAGTACAACTTGCCACTCAGGTGCGTAGATGGTATTGGGTCATTGGTGAACGATGCGCTCCCCACCACCCAAAAAACTAAGTGTAGCACCTATTACGACACAACGAAGGTACTCAAGGGATTAGAGCTTCCTCACGAGAAGATACACGCATGCCCGAATGGATGTATGCTATTTTGGAAGGACGATGCTGAGCTTGATAAGTGTCGTCATTGCGGGTCGAATCGGTTCAAGAAGACTTCGAATGAAAATTTGGTTCCAGTAAGTTTTTTGGTCTACTTCCCAATAACACCACGATTGCAAAGGATGTTTGCTACTAGGAACATTGCTGAGGCTATGACATGGCATTCTGAAAATCGTCGAGGGCAAGGGAACATGGCTCACCCAAGTGACAGTGAAGCGTGGAAGCACTTCGACAGGACCTTTAAGGACTTTGCGTCCGAGCCTCGAAATGTTAGACTTGGGTTGTGCACTGATGGTTTTTCCGTTTTTGGGAAGTTTGGAAAGCAATACTCTTGTTGGCCTATTTTAACTACACCTTACAACATGTCACCGTCCATGTGCATGAAAAAACCTTTCATTTTTCTTTCCTTGCTTATCCCTGGGCCAAAAAATCCGAAGAACAATTTGGATGTCTACATGCAACCTTTAATTGATGAGTTGAAGCATCTATGGTCGGTTGGATCCTTGACTTACAACATCTCAAAGAAGCAGAATTTCAATCTTCGCGCAGCCTTGTTGTGGACTATCAGTGACTTTCCAGCATATAGTATGTTGTCAGGTTGGAACACGTTCGGTAAAAAGGCGTGTCCATATTGCATGGAGAAAAGCAAAGCCTTTTGGCTACAACATGGTGGCAAAGTATCATGGTTTGATTGCCATCGTCAGTTTTTAGATTCCGACCACTGCTTCAGAAAGAATAAGATAGCTTTTTGTAAGAACAGAGTTGAAAATGACTCGGCTCCTCATATCATGTCAGGTGAGGAACTGTGGCAGTGTGTGAAGGACTTACCGAAAGCAACTGATGGTCCTGATGCTTTGAAGCAATTGAAGAAGAAAAAAATGGGATGGGATAAGCAATCTTGTTTGTGGGACCTGCCGTATTGGAAGGATTTGCTGCTTCGGCACAACTTAGACGTTATGCATATTGAGAAGAACTTCTTCGAGCAGCTCATCCACACCGTCATGGCTGTGAAAGACGAAACGTCTGACACAGTAAGTGCGAGGAAAGACATGAAGAGTGTCTGTAGGCGTCGAGAGTTGGAGCTTGTTGATGATGGTAAGGGTAGTGAGCAGATGCCCAAGGCACCTTACGCACTTAACAAGGAGCAGAAGAAGGTGTTATGTGATTGGATCCGAGACTTGAGGTTTCCTGACGGGTATGCTTCGAACTTAAGCCGATGTGTTGATAAAAAAAAAATAGGCTCCATGGAATGAAGAGTCACGATTGTCATGTATTTATGGAGCGGTTATTGCCTGTTTGCCTAAGAGAGTTGCTCCCCCTTCATATTTGGAAGGCAATAACTGAAATCAGCCAATTCTTCCGTGACTTGTGTGCTCCCACTATCACTTTGAGTGAGATGGACCGCCTACATAAGAACATTGCTGAGATCTTATGTAAGTTAGAAAAAAAATTTCCCCCGGCATTCTTTAACTCCATGGAGCACTTGCCGGTACACTTGCCACATGAAGCATATATTGGGGGTCCTGTTCAGTACAGATGGATGTACCCATTCGAACGGTGAGTTATTGTAATCGTTTATACCCCTTTACTAATTTCCTATGAAGTGACATTTACATTGCTCATGTTTTATTTACTGACACGTACCTCAACAACTTGAAGCGTAAAGTGGGGAACAAGGCAAGGGTTGAAGGCTCTATATGCAATGCATACCTGGCTGAGGAGATATCCAATTTCTGTTCACAGTATTTTCAGTCGGAGGTTGATACTAAGTCGAGGGACTTGGGTAGAAATGCATATCATGTTGTGGAAAGCCAACATGGTGTCAATGTCCCTGAATTGTTTAGGGAGGATTGTAGTCGACCAACAACGAGTGGTAGTAAACGTTGGTTGACAGACAAGGAGTACGTCCGAGCCCATCTGTACATCCTCGCAAATTGTGGCATATTAAGTGACTATGAAAGGTAATTTTATTAGTTTAACTGTCTTAGATTACAAAACAGTATTGCATTCCGCCTTAGCTGACTTAGATCGAACTTGCGCATTGTAATAGGCAATTTGAGGATCACATAGTGCAGTCAAATCCCCAAATAAAGAGGGAGGAAATTTGGATCAAATGCGAATCCCAATACCCAACATGGTTAAGGACACAAGTGAGGAACCCTAATCCCTTAATTCCCCAATTTTTTTAATTACATACCATCATTTTATTTAATGACTCACTCAACAAATCTAGGTACTTCGGACACAGTCTGCTGATGACGTCACACGAGCTCTCGCGATGGGTCCCTCGAAAGAAGTGATAACTTGGAATCAATTCTACGTCAATGGGTACAATTTCCACACACAAAGCTATGGTAGGAACAAGTCAACCATGAATTATGGAGTGTGTGTTGAGAGTCAAGAAGGGGGTGACTACTTAGGCACCTTGGAAGAGGTGTTACAATTGTCTTACCACGGGAGTGACGGAGAGTACAAAACAATATTGTTCAACTGCAGTTGGTTTGATTGTGACAAGGGCATGAACATTCATGAGAAATATAGACTTGTAGAGGTCAATCACACTAGGACACTCCCGTGGTACGACCCCTTCATTGTCTCGTACCAAGCCAGTCAGGTGTATTATGCTCCTTATCCTAGCCTGAAGAGGGACAAAGTGCAGTGGTGGGCTGTGTTCAAGACAAAAGCTAGGTCAGAGGTTGATGCCCCGGTGGACTCGGATGTTCTACAAGAGGAAACATCCCTTATTCCCGTAGGTGTATGTTCTCCGGACGAGATCCCAGACTACGAGATCATTCAGGGTGATGATGACGAAGATGAGGTCATTCCAAGTCTTGATGAAGATGACTACGACAGTGGACAGGAGCTTAGAAGTGATGAGATTGATGAAGTGGTTGATGATGATGACGAGGACGTTGACGACATCGGTTTATTTCATTAGGATGTAATTTAAATTTAATTTAATTGTAGCAATTCATTGTAATTTAGTTTTGTTTTGTTTAGTTTTGTATGTATAAATTTTATTATTTGCGTATTCATTATTAGTTAATTGGGGTACGTTTTTATACCATCATTTTGTGATTGTGATTTCTGTTAATAACTATGAATCATGCAAATAATTTACTCATTACTTTATACAGGAACATGTCAGATTCGGAAGATAAGAGTCAGAATTCCCAGACCCGGCAAGATTCTCCCTCTCAGTCTTCGGTTCGTCCTACTGGGTCTAGGCCGATATTGCGTCCTGGTGACCTTCATCGTCGTGTTGAGTCGTCTAGGAGACGGTCGGCGAGTTCATCTTCCGGTCCAACTCAACCTACGTTTACCTTACCTCCACCACCACAGTTGGGGTTACCCCCGATACCACAGCTTCGGCCTCGGCATTGTCCTCTTCGCCCTCAGCCATATGTGTCTCACGCTGCTATGTCTCAGCCTACGTCGCTGCCTGAGCCTACTCCTACGTCTGAGCTCACTCCTTTGTCTCAGCCTACTCCATCCTCGCTGCCTCAGGTCACTCCTTTGTTTCACTCTACTCCTCCGCATGAGACTACTCCGACTCGAGAACCCGATAGACAAACTGGTGAGGTTGAGGGTGGAGACAAGGATCAGGGAGAAGCTTCTACATCCACAACTGGGGTTCGAGAATTGGATCCCGATGGCATATGGTGAGTTTTTGTGTTATTTTTTAATGTTTTCACTATTGAAATTAAGTTGCATTCATATGAAGTTTAATCTTACAATGTTTTGTGTGCAAGGTTTGACAAGGGCGCTGTTGTTCGATCAATAACACACGTCATCAAGTCCTACTTCCATCAGCCTTGGAAGAACTACACTGAGGTAGATCAGGCGACCAAGGTACATTGGTGGAACATGTGGAAGGTCAGTAAGACAAATTATGTAATTTGATACAATATTTTGTTAAATATAATCTCTTACATTAACATATTTGATTGTCCTTGGTCTAATGCAGAAACAGTACACTTGGAGGCCTGAGCTCGAGGGCACTGTGCGGGATGCGTTTGATACCAAGGCTGGATTACGGCTGAAGGACATATTCAATGACACAGTGCACAAGCGGAAAGACCGACCAAATTGGCTTGGTGATGACATGTACCAGGCAATGAAGGGTAAGCTCGATGACAAGCTATTCAAGGAAAGGTCGGCTCGAGCGAAGGCAAACAGGAGAGGCGGCGACGCTAGTGGCAAGGCCCAGGCCTCTCACTGCGCGGGATCTGTCTCCACCACTCAATGAGCTAAGCAATTGGTTAGTCTACTATTTCATTAAATTATTGTAATTAATGCACACTTGATTATATATATCCCACCCTTACGCACATTTGTTTGTTTTGTCCAAGGCGAAAGGAGGGAAGCTGCCTGATGCTGCGGATCTCTTCCTCGATACTCACTTCAAGAAGCAACCAGGGAAGGATCCGGTTCCGATTAGCGATAAGGCCAAGGAAGTGATGGTAATGCTTTCTTCTTTACTATGCATTTGATTTTTAGAGCGGAATTCCGGCTTCAAAGACGAAGAGTACGAATAGGATTGATTTATTATTATTTGCAATTGATGTTTAGAGCCGAATTCCAGCTTCAAAGCCGAAGAGTACGAATAGGATTGTTTTTTGATTAATGTTATGAGATGTGAATTAACCTTTAAAACATGATCTACGTTGATCGGTGCGAAGTTGGGAATGAAAACACCCAAAACGAGCCAAAAATGGCCTATTTAGGTTGTTTTTGTTCCAAAACCCTCTAAACTTTCCCAAAAACATACAAATAAGTGATAGAATGTCTATAATAATGTTATGAGATGTGAATTAACCTTTAAAACATGATCTACGTTGATCGGTGCGAAGTTGGGAATGAAAACACCCAAAACGAGCCAAAAATGGCCTATTTAGGTTGTTTTTGTTCCAAAACCCTCTAAACTTTCCCAAAAACATGCAAATAAGTGATAGAATGTCTATAATAATGATATGAGATGTGAATTAACCTTTAAAACATGATCTACGTTGATCGGTGCGAAGTTGGGAATGAAAACACCCAAAACGAGCCAAAAATGGCCTATTTAGGTTGTTTTTGTTCCAAAACCCTCTAAACTTTCCCAAAAACATGCAAATATGTGATGGAATGTCTATAATAATGTTATGAGATGTGAATTAACCTTTAAAACATGATCTACGTTGATCGGTGCGAAGTTGGGAATGAAAACACCCAAAACGAGCCAAAAATGGCCTATTTAGGTTGTTTTTGTTCCAAAACCCTCTAAACTTTCCCAAAAACATGCAAATATGTGATAGAATGTCTATAATAATGTTATGAGATGTGAATTAACCTTTAAAACATGATCTACGTTGATCGGTGCGAAGTTGGGAATGAAAACACCCAAAACGAGCCAAAAATGGCCTATTTAGGTTGTTTTTGTTCCAAAACCCTCTAAACTTTCCCAAAAACATGCAAATATGTGATAGAATGTCTATAATAATGTTATGAGATGTGAATTAACCTTTAAAACATGATCTACGTTGATCGGTGCGAAGTTGGGAATGAAAACACCCAAAACGAGCCAAAAATGGCCTATTTAGGTTGTTTTTGTTCCAAAACCCTCTAAACTTTCCCAAAAACATGCAAATAAGTGATAGAATGTCTATAATAATGTTATGAGATGTGAATTAACCTTTAAAACATGATCTACGTTGATCGGTGCGAAGTTGGGAATGAAAACACCCAAAACGAGCCAAAAATGGCCTATTTAGGTTGTTTTTGTTCCAAAACCCTCTAAACTTTCCCAAAAACATGCAAATAAGTGATAGAATGTCTATAATAATGTTATGATATGTGAATTTGGTTTAAAACATGATCTACGTTGATCGGTGCGAAGTTGTGAATGAAAACACCCAAAACGAGCCAAAAATGGCCTATTTAGGTTCTTTTTGAATTGTTTGAACTAACTCCGCCCATAATTTGCAGGAACAATATAACCAAAACCTTTCGGAGTCTCAAGCTAGTGGCTCGGAGACGGATCCCAACCAGGTCTTCTTTGATACAGTTGGTGGCTTCCGGAAGGGCGAGGTTCTAGGGTTCGGCAAAGACGGAGCTTCTCTCTATTATGAGAGAACCTCGCGGCGGCGCGTTGGATCTGCCTACTCTCCATCAGTTTCCGCTCAACTGGCACAGATGACCGAGCGTTTACAGGAGTCCGAGCGTGCGAGGACAGAGTTAGAGGAGCGAGAGCGCCGTCTGGAGGAGCGAGACCGTCAACGGGAGGAGCATCAGCGCCGTCTGGAGGAGGATCAGAAGAAGCAAGCGGAGTACCTCGAGCAGATGAAGGCGCAGATGGATGCTTTCATGAGGCAATTCGGCGATCAGTCTTCCATTCACCGACGACCCCCCGACGATCGCACAGACGGTTCTGGCGGTTCTGGAGCCTTCGTAGTGTAGTTGTTTGTTATATATATTTGGGTTTATTAATTTACGTTTTTGGAAACTGTAATATATATATTACATACTTTTGTGTATTACGAATTATTTATATAAATAATATCAAATATTATTTCGTATGTATAAACTATTCTTCATCAATAAATAATTTAATATGTTTTGCAAAGGTTTTTTATATTTAATGAAATGAAAGACGTAACAATTTAACTGTAACGACCCGGAATTTTGGGCCAGAAAATTTCGCGGTTGTTAATGTTATTTGTTAATTTCTAAGTCCAAAAGGCCATGTAATTTGGACTGTTTTTATTTTTAGGCCTAATCTTTTTCTTAAATTGGGCCAAAGGACCCAATTCCCCTCTCTTCTTCCTTCTTGGCCGGCCATGTTAAGTTTTGGGCCAAGGTTAAATTGATTTATTTGATTTAATTTAATTAAGGATAATTATTAATTTAAATAATTAAATTAATTAAATTAATTTAAATATTTTTCTTACTTATTCAAAGTTGTTAATTGACCCTAACAACTTGCTCCCCTTCCCCCTCTAATCTCACGGCACCCTAGGATTTCTATCTAGGGTTTGTTGCTTGATTTTTTGGCTATAAATAGGCACTAATACCCCATTTTGTGACTACTTTGCCAAATTGATTTAAACTCCAAAAAAAATACAACTTTCCTCCCTTCTCTTCTCTAGTTAGCCGTGCCAAATTCACCATTGTTGGTGAATTATTTTCCTTGGAATTTTATTATGCGATTAAGGTAACTAAGCTTTTCTATTTAATTTGTGGGTAGCTTTTCACATAGTTAATTAGGATTATATCATGAAAATTGTAGGATTTATGTTTGCTTATTTATTCAAGAATTTCGAACCATATGAAATATTGATCATGTTATTCTCTTGATGTATTCATGTAATATTTATGAATTATTATGAAATTTCTTTTGATTATATTATGTAGTTTATTGAAATCTGAAATTGTTGAATAATTACTTGTATGAATTTATTTACCAATCAAATATTGTTATTTCTTGATGAATTTTTCATGGTATCTTGTTTACTGTTTGATTATTGACCATGATTTATTTCGTGGCAAAATTCGTCCTTTTATTATTTATAATAATTTAATCTTTCAAACCGGTAAAACTGTCCAGAATAGGTTTACGAATTTATTAGTGTACTTAATCAATTCGGAATGCTACAAAATTTTATATGGAAGTCAGTGATAATGTTTTACAGCTCATGTTAAATTTTCGTAATTTTTAAAGATTGTTTGCTATGGCAGAGAATTCGGAAACCGAATTCAGCCTAATCTGACTGGTTAGTTATAAAATCACTTAAAAATAGTAAAAGATGCTATTTTTAGACGAAATTTATGCACGTAAATACTTGAACCCATATTTAGCTCCCATAAAAATTTCCAGATTTTTAGAGATCTTTAGATGGTCGTTTTTAATTTAATTCTTTAAAAATCAGATTGTATAAAATAGGGCAATTGAATTATTAAAATGTGCTATTATTAATTATTGAATTTTCGAGTGGTACAAAATTTAAAGGAGGAAATAAAAATGTTATTTTTGTACTAATCTTGAACATGCTAGGTTAAATATGTGAATCTTTATTTTAAATCTTTATTATTATCATGAAATCTTTAAATCTTGAGATTGTAATTTTTGTTCTTAAATACATATTTATGAATGCCGTGTATTTTGAGCATTTGGGCATGATTATTTTGATGATGCTTGATTGATTTAATTGTATCACATGTAAACTTTAAAAGCTACTTGTTCTCGGAATTAATCCGAGTGAGCCAAAGATTATAAAGGTATATAAAAATGTTATTTTTATGTGTATGATTATATTATTTTATTTTGTCCTTTATTCCATATTTTCGAGTAACATAGGATTAAAAAGATTAGATTTTTATTATAAATTTGGGTATTTTTAGTAATTAATTTGACTAATTAAGTTTGTTAGGAAATTAACTAAATTTGTTGTAACATTTCTAAAATGCCGTGTGGAATATGGGAATTATGGTCAAAGTTTGTTAAATTTTGAGTTAATATTATTTTAGGAATATGTTAATATTTATTTTACGGATAAAATAATTATTAGGGACAAGTTGCAAAGTGTAGGGAATAAAAGGATAATACTAATATTACTTTAGTAGAGGGCCGAATATTTATTAGTATTATTACGGTTATATTTATTCTTGGATAATGTTATATTATTTTGGGATAATATCCGAATGGATAATGTTTGAGGATAGTATTTGATAAGTTGGAAGTTACATAAGATATTACTAGGGATAAGAAAGGAAACAGGGTAAAAGGATAGCATGTTATGTTTCGGTCTCTGGCTAGGAAAGACTTGGTATTTAAGATGGCCAATATACGTGCCGCACCACTCTTCCCTGGGACTCCGAACATTCATTTCCTATTACTGTCACCTAGTATTTCCCAATATATAATATGATATGAATTAATAAAGATATAAGATACAATATAAAGGACGCCCTTGCGATAACGCATTGGTTATCAATTGGGTTTAGTCGATGCCACTGCTCAATTGGGTCGGACGCATTGGTTCCCCCGAGCAGTTCTTGGTCTTGAACATGGAGTCGTCTGGTACCCGTATTTGTGAGTCGCTACCAGGAGTTATGGCCATAACTTAGGCTTAGTCCTTGCATTGGAGGGCTACGGGAGGGACGCATTGGTTCACCCCGACATGTTTAGGAAAGTTGCGAACGCATTGGTTCGCTACGAGCTGTAGAAGACAGTCCGCAAAGATTTGATTGATTGTTAATTGCATAAATATAAAGAATGGAATATATTATGCTTGATATATGATTGATGAGATTGATCGATTGATGATGATAACATAAGATAAGATAAGAGTTTGCGATATATATAAGTTGGAGAATTATGATTAGTAAGATTAAGAAGTGATAAGACACACTCTATGATTTGATAAGTATAAACTATGACTAGAAAGGATATATAAGATTGAGTACAAGTATTGAAATGTATAAGTCTTCCGCTGTGTTATTTCTGGTATTATTACTAGTATGTATGCGTATTTTGATACGTGATTGATGTATGTATTTTGTATGTAATCTAACCGTATCTGCAGGGTGATTGTACGTATTTCTATACGTAGATTCCACGTATTTCTAACCGTATTTCCGCAGGTGTATTGTATACGTATTGGTATACGTATTTTTATACGTACATGTATACGTACGATTGTACGTACAATTATACGTATTTCTGTGTGAATTTGTGTTTAAAGCATGTATTATGTTCTTTATAGATTTTGTGTAATTATTCTATGATATTATGTGTTTGGCGGTCCCTTGATTAAATGGGACAGCCTAGTTACTCGCCACTGATGGTGGACCCCCCCCCCCCCCCATGTTCCAGGTGAAGATGCAGCTGAATAAAGCGGGCTTCGCAGGATGGGCCTGAGAGTTTAGATTTATTTTCTTAAGTTTTTAGTTAGTTCCAGAACATTCTAGTTCAGTTTAGTTAATTTATTGATCCCAGCATGTTGGGACCGTATTTTCAGTTTATTATTGTAATCGTAGTCTTTTGGATATTTTGGATTTCTAGAAGCCTATTAATAAAAGAGTTATTTTCTTCCTAAATTATTTGTTTTTAAGTATATTTATGTTTAAGTGATGATCCGAATGTCGATTCCCTTTGTAAATCGACAGGCCAAAAAGTCGGGTCGTTACAGTTGGTATCAGAGCCCATAGGTTTGACCCTAAGTTACTTCTTCACAAGTAACTTCGACAGTTGAGCGCTTTATGAACCCGAGCGAACCCTAGCCTAATATGGAAACCTTAGGTGAGTGAAACCATGGGTAGTAGCCTGGGTTAAGACGTTTTACCGTTTCGTTTCCGCGTTTTGCCGTTTCGTGTGCCGTTTATGTGTTAACTCGTCTTTGTTTTCAGGATGTCGACTCCTAGAACCCCGAACTTCCGTCTTCGTCGTCGTAACTTAGAGGATGCTATCCTCACTCTGGCTCAGAACAGTGTCCGGACTCAGAGTAGCCATTCGTCCTTTGACCGTTTAGCCCGGCTTCGTCCTCCGACCTATGATGGTGCAGCTGACCCAACCATCCTCGAAAACTGGATTCGGGAGATGCGTAAGATGTTCGACGTTCTAGCATGCCCCGCGTCTGAACGGGTCCCCATAGCTACGTTCTACCTTCAGGGGGAGGCAGACAATTGGTGGAGTACTCTCCGATCAAACCCTGACACAGATCTGAATCTGAGTTGGGAAGACTTCACCAAGAAACTGCAGGACCGTTTCTACCCAGAAGAGCTTAAGTGGCAGAAACAAGAGGAATTCCTCGCGTTCACCCAGGGTAGTTTGTCCGTTCAGGCTTATACGGACAAGTTCACCGAGCTCTCCAGGTTCGCAGCAGCAGTGATTCCTTCTGAAGCCGAGCGGGTTAAGAGGTACATCAAGAAGCTTAACTCCAACATCCGGGTTCATGTGGTTAGCAGCAGGGTGAAGACTTTTCAGGAGGCGTATGAGGTGGCTCTCGAGGTTCAGTCTTCGGTTTCAGATGGAGATACCGGAAAGAAAAGGGTTACGTCAGCTCCAGCTCCAGCTTCAGCTCCAGCTCCAGTTAAGAAGGCTAGGTTCGAATCCACTCCAGAGCTTGAGCAGAGTGCTCAGCCAATTTTCAGTCAAGGCCCAAGGATCTGTCACGGCTGCAAGAAGGAGGCTCACCCGGGTAAGAGGTGTGACGGGACACCCATTGTGTGCTACAGGTGCGGTGAAGCGGGCCACAAGTTCTTCCTCTGCCCTAAGAAGCATCCGGTAGCAACGGCTAGCCAGGCGCCGGTTAGGAACAGAGTTTTCTGCATGACTCAGGAAGAGGCCAAGGCTCAACCAGGTGTGGTCTCGGGAACTCTCCTTGTTTGAGTTTTATGTCTAATCGATGCAGGTGCTTTTGTGTTTATTTGTCTGTGTGTAAGAGCTTCTTTAAGTAAATTTCGAGGACGAAATTTATTTAAGGAGGGGTGATTGTAACGACCCGGAATTTTGGGCCAGAAAATTTCGCGGTTGTTAATGTTATTTGTTAATTTCTAAGTCCAAAAGGCCATGTAATTTGGACTGTTTTTATTTTTAGGCCTAATCTTTTTCTTAAATTGGGCCAAAGGACCCAATTCCCCTCTCTTCTTCCTTCTTGGCCGGCCATGTTAAGTTTTGGGCCAAGGTTAAATTGATTTATTTGATTTAATTTAATTAAGGATAATTATTAATTTAAATAATTAAATTAATTAAATTAATTTAAATATTTTTCTTACTTATTCAAAGTTGTTAATTGACCCTAACAACTTGCTCCCCTTCCCCCTCTAATCTCACGGCACCCTAGGATTTCTATCTAGGGTTTGTTGCTTGATTTTTTGGCTATAAATAGGCACTAATACCCCATTTTGTGACTACTTTGCCAAATTGATTTAAACTCCAAAAAAAATACAACTTTCCTCCCTTCTCTTCTCTAGTTAGCCGTGCCAAATTCACCATTGTTGGTGAATTATTTTCCTTGGAATTTTATTATGCGATTAAGGTAACTAAGCTTTTCTATTTAATTTGTGGGTAGCTTTTCACATAGTTAATTAGGATTATATCATGAAAATTGTAGGATTTATGTTTGCTTATTTATTCAAGAATTTCGAACCATATGAAATATTGATCATGTTATTCTCTTGATGTATTCATGTAATATTTATGAATTATTATGAAATTTCTTTTGATTATATTATGTAGTTTATTGAAATCTGAAATTGTTGAATAATTACTTGTATGAATTTATTTACCAATCAAATATTGTTATTTCTTGATGAATTTTTCATGGTATCTTGTTTACTGTTTGATTATTGACCATGATTTATTTCGTGGCAAAATTCGTCCTTTTATTATTTATAATAATTTAATCTTTCAAACCGGTAAAACTGTCCAGAATAGGTTTACGAATTTATTAGTGTACTTAATCAATTCGGAATGCTACAAAATTTTATATGGAAGTCAGTGATAATGTTTTACAGCTCATGTTAAATTTTCGTAATTTTTAAAGATTGTTTGCTATGGCAGAGAATTCGGAAACCGAATTCAGCCTAATCTGA
Source organism: Salicornia ramosissima (assembly GCA_951394345.1). Lineage (NCBI taxonomy): Eukaryota > Viridiplantae > Streptophyta > Magnoliopsida > Caryophyllales > Amaranthaceae > Salicornia > Salicornia ramosissima. Next base: position 55,428,207 of record OX596236.1, on the reverse strand, counting down.
CTGGTTAGTTATAAAATCACTTAAAAATAGTAAAAGATGCTATTTTTAGACGAAATTTATGCACGTAAATACTTGAACCCATATTTAGCTCCCATAAAAATTTCCAGATTTTTAGAGATCTTTAGATGGTCGTTTTTAATTTAATTCTTTAAAAATCAGATTGTATAAAATAGGGCAATTGAATTATTAAAATGTGCTATTATTAATTATTGAATTTTCGAGTGGTACAAAATTTAAAGGAGGAAATAAAAATGTTATTTTTGTACTAATCTTGAACATGCTAGGTTAAATATGTGAATCTTTATTTTAAATCTTTATTATTATCATGAAATCTTTAAATCTTGAGATTGTAATTTTTGTTCTTAAATACATATTTATGAATGCCGTGTATTTTGAGCATTTGGGCATGATTATTTTGATGATGCTTGATTGATTTAATTGTATCACATGTAAACTTTAAAAGCTACTTGTTCTCGGAATTAATCCGAGTGAGCCAAAGATTATAAAGGTATATAAAAATGTTATTTTTATGTGTATGATTATATTATTTTATTTTGTCCTTTATTCCATATTTTCGAGTAACATAGGATTAAAAAGATTAGATTTTTATTATAAATTTGGGTATTTTTAGTAATTAATTTGACTAATTAAGTTTGTTAGGAAATTAACTAAATTTGTTGTAACATTTCTAAAATGCCGTGTGGAATATGGGAATTATGGTCAAAGTTTGTTAAATTTTGAGTTAATATTATTTTAGGAATATGTTAATATTTATTTTACGGATAAAATAATTATTAGGGACAAGTTGCAAAGTGTAGGGAATAAAAGGATAATACTAATATTACTTTAGTAGAGGGCCGAATATTTATTAGTATTATTACGGTTATATTTATTCTTGGATAATGTTATATTATTTTGGGATAATATCCGAATGGATAATGTTTGAGGATAGTATTTGATAAGTTGGAAGTTACATAAGATATTACTAGGGATAAGAAAGGAAACAGGGTAAAAGGATAGCATGTTATGTTTCGGTCTCTGGCTAGGAAAGACTTGGTATTTAAGATGGCCAATATACGTGCCGCACCACTCTTCCCTGGGACTCCGAACATTCATTTCCTATTACTGTCACCTAGTATTTCCCAATATATAATATGATATGAATTAATAAAGATATAAGATACAATATAAAGGACGCCCTTGCGATAACGCATTGGTTATCAATTGGGTTTAGTCGATGCCACTGCTCAATTGGGTCGGACGCATTGGTTCCCCCGAGCAGTTCTTGGTCTTGAACATGGAGTCGTCTGGTACCCGTATTTGTGAGTCGCTACCAGGAGTTATGGCCATAACTTAGGCTTAGTCCTTGCATTGGAGGGCTACGGGAGGGACGCATTGGTTCACCCCGACATGTTTAGGAAAGTTGCGAACGCATTGGTTCGCTACGAGCTGTAGAAGACAGTCCGCAAAGATTTGATTGATTGTTAATTGCATAAATATAAAGAATGGAATATATTATGCTTGATATATGATTGATGAGATTGATCGATTGATGATGATAACATAAGATAAGATAAGAGTTTGCGATATATATAAGTTGGAGAATTATGATTAGTAAGATTAAGAAGTGATAAGACACACTCTATGATTTGATAAGTATAAACTATGACTAGAAAGGATATATAAGATTGAGTACAAGTATTGAAATGTATAAGTCTTCCGCTGTGTTATTTCTGGTATTATTACTAGTATGTATGCGTATTTTGATACGTGATTGATGTATGTATTTTGTATGTAATCTAACCGTATCTGCAGGGTGATTGTACGTATTTCTATACGTAGATTCCACGTATTTCTAACCGTATTTCCGCAGGTGTATTGTATACGTATTGGTATACGTATTTTTATACGTACATGTATACGTACGATTGTACGTACAATTATACGTATTTCTGTGTGAATTTGTGTTTAAAGCATGTATTATGTTCTTTATAGATTTTGTGTAATTATTCTATGATATTATGTGTTTGGCGGTCCCTTGATTAAATGGGACAGCCTAGTTACTCGCCACTGATGGTGGACCCCCCCCCCCCCATGTTCCAGGTGAAGATGCAGCTGAATAAAGCGGGCTTCGCAGGATGGGCCTGAGAGTTTAGATTTATTTTCTTAAGTTTTTAGTTAGTTCCAGAACATTCTAGTTCAGTTTAGTTAATTTATTGATCCCAGCATGTTGGGACCGTATTTTCAGTTTATTATTGTAATCGTAGTCTTTTGGATATTTTGGATTTCTAGAAGCCTATTAATAAAAGAGTTATTTTCTTCCTAAATTATTTGTTTTTAAGTATATTTATGTTTAAGTGATGATCCGAATGTCGATTCCCTTTGTAAATCGACAGGCCAAAAAGTCGGGTCGTTACATTAACGACCGCCAAACGGTCGATATCCAAAAACTCAAAACCTCGAAAATAGTAAATATTTAAATTTAAAAAACCGCGAAAATAAATATGCCGACCGACACACGGTAGGTAAATGATTAGGCGCGAAAAAAAATTGGCAGGAAAAAGCCATTTTCCGACCGTCGTGGCGGTCAGTATTACCGACCGACCATATGGTCGGTCGGTAATACCGACCGTCATGACCGTCGGAAAATGACTTTCCAATTTTTTTTTAAAAAACTCTTATTTAGTCGGTAAACGGTCGGTGTACGGTCGGTAAATTATTTCCGACTGAACGTCGGTCGGTAACAAAATTTTACCGACTAATTATACACCGACCTCCTTTTACCGACCGGCGACGGTCGGTAAATTGAGGCACCGACTGTTAACGGTCGGTAAAAAGCGGTCGGCCGAAGCTTATTTTCTTGTTGTGATAAAGTGGGTCCTACCTCAATAACGGTGAAATTTAACGGTGTTAACAAAAAAAATTAACGGTGTTAATGGTTGGGGGTGGTTTTATTAATTTTTGGAGTTTTTGGAGGTTTAATAAAAGGAGTTTGGAGGTATTGGGGGTTGTTTTTTATTTTTTTTTGAGGAAAAGGGGGGAATTTTATTCATCTTGTAAGAAGATACACATATCTGAGGCCGCCAAGTTTACAATCGACTCTGGTCAATCCTCAAGCCAAATTCTTTCCCCAAACACAATCAGATTTAACTTAGACAAAGAGTGAGATACACTATTACCCTTACGACCGATATATGACCAACCACAAAAATAAAAAAACTTAGACCAATACAAAATATTTTCAATAAAAAGACCTACTACTGACTTAGGAATACAACCCAATTTAAGCTTATTAACTAAATCTAAACAGTCCGACTCAACTATAAGTCTACGATACCCCATCTCCCAAGCACGTTGTAGACCAAAAAGTAAAGCCTCCACCTCGTGAACCAATGGGTCTAAAGATCCAGCAATTTGGCGTAATCCAGCAGCCACCAAGTCGCCTTCTCCATCCCTAACCACAAAGCCACACCCGTAGCCACCCCCCTCAATCATTCCAGCATCAGAGTTTAGCTTCCACAAACCATTACTTGGTGGTTTCCACCTCGCCTCCTTTCTTGTAGCCTCCACCGGCCCCTTTGAGCTTTGTTCCCGAATGGCCATAACCAGTGAAAAAGCTTGATCCACAATAAACTTTGGGCCGCTTCTACACTTGTCAAAGATTGCACGATTTCTCGCGTTCCATATTGCCCAAAGCATAACGAGACAGTCCTGGAAAGTAGTTGTATCAGCCTCCTTTACGACCCAATCAAGCCAAATCAGAACATTAGGACCACTCCTCCTCCAAATCGCCTCAGGATCACCACCATTCTGCCATATCCCTACAGCAAACGGACACTCTAGAAAGGGCATGAACCGTTGAGTCTTCAGCAGCGCCACATAAAGAGCAGCCTGCTTCGGTGATTCGAAGTCGTCGGGCCACCTGTTGTCTTGTCGCCAACGCATCCCTAGCCGCCTTCCATCCCACCATTTTAACTCTAGGAGGAAGGAGAGCTTTTCAAATTTGTTGCCATACCATCTTAAATCCTGACCCCGACGAGATGGTAAATATGTAGTCTTGGTTTGTAAGAGGTTGCAGGTTCAAATCTAGCTCTATAAAAAAAATAATGTAGCATGCTTATGTGGTGCACATACATTAGAGGGTGCCAATTGTACAAAACTATGTGGTGCAATGTGGAGGGATGAGGGGGCATGGATGCATGATAACTAGGCGCCTATGTGGCACAATACAAAGCGAGGAGCGCCTTTTAATAACATTTATTATTATAGATTATAGATGCAACCTAAACACATTTATAAAGAATTGGTTTTAGCTTTGTATTTTATTTTAGTTCCTCTATTTCTGAAAACTTATTACACTTTTCATTTTGTAATATTTTTAAAAAACTAATTACCCTACATTTTTTTTCTTCTTATGGTAAACTTTTAAAATTAAAATATCATATACTTCTATATAGGATTAGAATTAGGATTAGGATCAAGATCATGTGAGAAGGGTTCTTTAGATGAGAAGGATTTTTATGTGAGAATAAGGTCGCCCCTGAGCATGGGCGAGTAGTGCGGCTACCCAAGGCCCAAGCTAAAAAGGCTCAATTTCGTACTTATGAAATATATACAAAATTATTTGGTAAAATACTTATATCTACTTTCTTAGCTCAGCGTTTTGACGTGGGATCAATCCCGTTTACTGTGCCCTTTTATTTTTTATTTTTCAATTTTTTGTGTGTGCATGTTGAGGAGTTGTAAATTAGTACTTTATCATATTGGGATAAATCCACTACTCTCTTCTTTTCCTTTTTTCCCTTCTTTTTTACACTTCTTTATCTCATTAATCATTAAGCCATTAAAGTAAAAAATCTCAAAAACTTTGTTACTCACATTTTCCTTCTTAACCATCAGATCAATCTTTTCGTTACTCGTATTTCTAATTATTTTCATACATTAAACCTTGTTATTTAAAATTTGTAATTGATCGTTTCAGTCTTTTTATTCCTTATGCATAGTCGCGGATCCAGAAAAAATATTTAGTGGGACCTAAATACATTTGATAAATTTTATGGTCAATTAATAAAAATTATAGGAAAATTTTTGGAAAATTATATATTTTACATACAAGAGAAAATTTTCTATATTCAAATTCAAGTGGGGTTAAATATTTTTTGTTAAAAACTTAATGTTTAAAATATTCACTCCATTCTATTGTTTTTATCTTGTCATAAAATGAATTATCCTTACCACATTTGACCTAAAGAAATCTTACTCCAAAGTAGTGAGTACACTACTAGAAAAAATGTTATTTACGACGAGAATTACGGTCACGAAAATATAACCCCGTCGTAAAAAGAGGGGTCATAAATAATTTTTCCGTCGTAAAAATATGACCCCGTCGTAGAAAGGGGTGTCGTAAATAATTTTTTCCATAAATGAGTCAATTTTAGTAGAATTTGGGTTCGGTATTAGGTGAATTTTAGCGAGGGATCAAAAACTGTTATAAAAAATCTACATTTGCAACGAAATTTAGACCCGTTATTAATATATAGCCGTCGTTAATGATCCAAATTTTTGAAGTGGTATGACCAAAAAAATCATCATTTTATATCAAACCTTTTTTAAAATCAAATAAATAATTAGTATTCAATAGTTCTAATCAAACTTATTGGGCCCTTACTTGTTAGTTCGCCCCGGGCCCTCAAATTTTCAAGAATTGTCTTGTGTGAGAATAAATTTGCTTCGGTAGATACTTTTAGATCTAAAGATGGGTGTTTCATCATTGTTTTTTTAGCAAGGCCAATTTGGTAATTGAATTTAATTAGTATATTTCCCTTTTTATAATTATTATTTTTAAAAAGTCTTTTTTTTTCCTTACAATTATTTTTAACTTAAAAAAATTGTTTTTTTTTCCTCCTTAACAAAAATCTGTTTTTTCTTTTTTTTAAAAACTTTTTAATTTTTTTTTATTTTAAAAAAACTATTTTTCTCTTTAAAAAAAATATCTTGAAAAAACAGTTTTTTATTTTTAAAAAAATTATATATATATTTTTTTCATACTCTATAGTTATGTTCAAAATTTTTTAACATGTGTTCCAAATTTTATAAGATATGTTCCAAATTTTACAACAAATTTTCTAATATGTGTATCTGTGCAGAAAATTCAAATTTATAGTTGGATTTATTTGAAGTTGCTAAACTATTAAATCTTATGATCCATGTTCTAAATTTTAAGAGTATATGTTTTGTTTCAACTTTTATAAGTAATGTTCCAAATTTTATAAGTTATGTTTTGTTCCAACTTTTATAGGTCATGCTCTAAATTTTTATTAATTATGTTCTAAATTTTTATTAATTATATGTTCTAAATTTCATGTGATTCATTTTAAATTGTATAAGATAGGTTTCAAATTTTAATTCCGCTTGTTCTAAATTCTTTAAACCAAGTTCTAAATTTTGTATTTTATGAGTAATGTTCTAAATTTAAGGAAAAAAAATACGTTCAATCTAGAATTAAAAAAAAAAATTGTAGATGGTGGGTTACAGTGTCAACTAATTTCCCCTAAAATAGGTTTTGTTAATAAGTTTGTTCTAAGTTTGTTATTTTTTTTTAAGAAAAAAAACCTACAAATCATGGTATATCGACACCCTTGATGTTTTTCCACATAAGCAAGTGTTCTCACCTAAACAAGCTTTCTCACATGATCCGACCCTATATATAATATATATATATATATATATATATATATATAATCAGTGGTGGATGTATATAGAGGCGTGTAGGGTCATGTGACCCCACGTGGTCTAATTTTTTATTATATGTTTATTTGTTCTAATGGAATTTTGGTAAAATAAATTATTATGTGTAGTCGGTTAATAGTAGAAAGTGATCCCCTAATGTAAAATTCTAAGTATAATCAAGTCTATTGGAAATATGCATAAGATAAGGAGTATTGAAGTGGAAGAAAAAAGGTTTTAAAGTTTTAATGTAAAGGTTTTGTCCCACATTGATGGAATGAGGGGAGTTTTACTTGTTTATTAATGTATTTGTCATTTACTATATTTGAAGTGTTATGGGAGGAAGTGGGCATTCCCACGCACGTCGTTGTCGTCCAGCTCGTGACATGGGCCTACTTTTTGGGCCTCATCGCCGTCCAGCTCGTGACGCCTTTAAAATACTCTTTGTCATTCTTCTTCCTTCTTATTAAGGAGGGTCGCTGTGTAATTTTTTTTTTTTTTGGGGGGGGGGGCAACGCCATCTCTGATTGCATCATATTCAGGGCGAATTTTCTTCTAAGACAATGTTTCATACACGTCACAACGTTCATATTCATTAAACAAATTTGGCCCACATTTCATTTTCTTCTGAATTTACAGTTTATATTTCCCTACAAAGTCAACATTGAACGAGAGGTGCATCTTATTATAAAGTACCCGTTGCATAAAATTTGTGAATCCACTAGTGATATATATACATTTTTTTTAAACGAAAAGGTATACGAGGGTCATTATACTGGTCCTATCTCAGGATATCAGTATAAGGGGGGAGGAGAAATCCCAACAAATGCTGGGGTGAGGACTCGAACCCGGGACACGGAGGTGAGGCGCGGCTCCCACTAAGCCAAGGCCTCTGCCTCTAGTGATATATATACATACATCTGCAGGAATGTTGTGGCTATGATTTATGCCATGCCACAAGGTGAAACACTTAGTCACTTACCAATTACAACAAGCACTACTTTGTTAACATATGTATTTTAAGTTGTTAACTATGGGTACTCCATATTCATAAATCAATAACTACACATCCTTTTTATTGCCCTATCTTAGGATTCAAACCTAAAGCCACTAAGAGGCTAGACTTCTCGTTACTCTCCTCCTATTTATAGCTAATTAGAATCCGTTTTATTGAATCAAACTATAGTGAAAGTATTGTGTCAGACGATCCGACCAATGCATTTGGTCGGACCGTCGTAAAGTCTCAGCCAAAAATCATGACGCGAGCAACTGAATCAGACACCAACCACGACACGAATCACCCGACCAGACACCAAACATGATGCGAACCAACCAGCTACACATTCTACGTACAAAAAAAATTGATTAAAAATCACTGCTAAAGTATAGTAATTAATCGAATCAATTATTTAGGGTTCATTAATATTCAAAAAATAAAGATCAAATAATAAAGAATAAAAGGATGGAAGTATTGAATGGGTAAACATTGTTGGTGTCGAACAAATTGAAGTAAAATGAAGAAAAAAGTCTGTACGTAAAGGATGGAGGTTGAAGATGAAGTTTAACGTCTTTTGTTTGTTCCATGTGTAGGAAAAATATATTCAGGTTTAACCAAAATAAGTCCAAGTGCAAACATGTGTGTGTCATATGAGTCGAGGTGTAAGAATATGTCCAAATGAAAACATATGAGTCCAGGTGTTACTGCCAATATTATTGGCCCAAGCCCAAGGAACACGAGCCCAAAACCTCACCCCAATAAGGAGCCAGAACTTCGGCCCAAAAAGAGAAAAGAGTCACCAAAGGCCTCATCTACAGGGAATACGTGGCAGAATACCATTGGACCACGTGGCAGCACCTCATTGGTCCACGTGGCAACACCTCATTGGTCCACATGGCAACACCTCATTGGTCCACGTGGCAACACCTCATTGGTCCATGTGGCACTTTCCTACGAAGACACGTGGCAGATTAGATCTCAGACATGAGTATAGGCAAAACTTCATTTATTGAACTATGTATAAATGTAAAGTCATCCCACATTGATAGTTTACTAGGAAAATGGGAAGATTCCTATATATAAGGATTTATGTAATGATTAAACACGGATTCCAAGAATTGGCTGATTTGACAACACATATTAGTAATTGTCGATTAACCCTAATCACTTCAGATTAGCAGCTGATTAAGTAATTATTATCTTTTGCCATTTAATTATTTACTTTGCACTTATTTTAATTACTTTCACTATTGTGGTATTGGGTCAAGTTTGTAGCATTAAATTAGCTAGCTCTCCTTAAAATTAAAAACACCCGAAACACCAGGTGTAACAAATAAATGTCCAGGTTTTACAAATATGTATTTAAGTTTACGAAGATGTGTTCAGGTTAAACAAATATGTGTCCAGGTTTAACAAATAGGTGTCTAGGTTAAACAAATATGTGAGATTTACAAATATGTGTCGAGGTTTACATATATGTGTCCAAGTTTAACAATTATCCAGGTTAAACAAATATGTATCCAGGTTAAACAATATATTTTCAGGTTAAACAAATATGTGTCCAAATTTAATAGATATGTCTCTAGGTCAAATGTCCATGTGAATGCGTCCAAATTATTGGTTTTTTTGTCAATATATATTATGTTGTTCATGTTATTGTTAAAGTTGTCCAGATTAGTGTTGAAGTGTCCAAATAAATGAGTTTTTGGTCCAGATTAATTGGACTAATCTGACACAATACCTTCTCTATCTTTTTAACGGAAAACTTTTTGTTTTTTTTTGAAAGGGCAATCTATATATTTTGATTCATTGAAAAATCGAAAAACCTTAACAATCATTGTTACTCCGAATTTTAGAACAAGAGGTAGATTTTGGAAAGTTGGCAAAAGAAAGTCGCCTACCACTATCCTTTTTCTTAAACATGAAGTGGTATGTAGTATATACATGTAACTAATTTTAAAGTGATTCCAATATTCCAAATTCTTAGATATAATTATTTATGGAAGTTTGGATTATATAACTATACCAATAATGTACAATCAAAGACTTTGTACCGAACATGGGGGATGGGGCCATCTTCAAATCCCAAATTCATGAACATAACTATTGAAAGAATTTTAGGACAAGTCATTTTTTTAACAAAAGTATATCAGCTTATTTGGTTACTGGTTTTTGGCCCGAGCAATGCTCGGTATATCTAACCTAAGAAAATCCTTTTATTTAAAAGTTTTATCCAAATTTTAAAAAGTATTGATATTGCAAAAAAATTGGCTGAACAATGAAGCATTTTTTAGTGGTAGGTTTTAGTACTCCGTAATAGAGATAACAAATAATGGAGGTAAAACTTTTAATGTTATTATTTTGGTAGCAAGTGAATTAAAAGGATTAGTTCATAGACAAATAACACTAATCCTAATGTTCCATTCATTGGATTCTTTTTCAAATAAAACTATGTACATGTACTATATTGATGGAAAATATTAGTAAGACGCACACTGTAAAGATAATACAATGAAGATTGATTAATGTTAGAAAAATTGAATTTAAATAACTCAACAACCTTTTAAGGTTTGGACAATCTGGGCAACCTAATATGAAAGAGGAGAGTTGGGTTACTTACAAGTTATATAAGGTTTCATCCTAAATCCAATTGGTAATAGGAGGAGTAACTCCTACACTTATAAGTTAGTTTAGTATCTCCTTATCTTCCAATGTGAGACACTCACTAGTGCACTATATGATATAGTGAAAGTATTGTGTCGGACGGTCCGACCGTCGGACCGTCCAACACTTGTATTTTTTTAACAACTCATGAGGGGATTCAGGTTTAGTAATATGTGTTCAGGTCAAAGAAATATGTGCCCAAGTCCAACAACATTTGTCCAGGTTTAACAATATTTTTCCAGGCTAAACAAGTTTCACCAGGTTTACAAATGTCATCAGGTTTATAAATAGATTTCCAGGTTTAACAATATATATGTCCAAGTTAGACAGATATGTGTCCAGGTTTGACAATATGTGTCCAGGGGTAACACAATGTGTCCAGTTTTAATAATATGTGTCCAAGTTAAATAAGTTTTCATCAGGTTTACAAATTTGTGTCCAGGTTCAACAATTTGTGTCCAGGTTCAACAATATATGTCCAGATTTAACAATATGTGTCCAGGTCCAACAATATGTGTCCAGGTTTACAAATATGTTTCCAAGGTTACAAATTTGTGTCCAAGTTTACAGATATGTATCCAGGTCTACCAATACATGTCCAGGTTTAACAATATGTGTCCAGATTTAACAATATGTGTCCAGGTCCAACAATATGTGTCCATGTTTACAAATATGTTTCCAGGGTTACAAATTTGTGTCCAGGTTTACAAATAGGTGACCAGGTCTACCAATACATGTCCAGGTTTAACAACATGTGTCCAGATTAGACACATATGAGTCCAGATTCAACCATATGTGTCCAGGTCTAGGTGTAACGACCTAGATTTATCGGTATTTCTGTCGTCGATTTATTTGTATTTATGTGATTTTATGTATAGTCCGAATTTATTTGGACTATTATTTATTGATTATTTGCTTAATTTGATTTGTTTTATTCGATGATTAATTGTTTATTATTTATTTTATTATTATTTAATTAATTAAAATTTTATTATTTAATTAAATAATTAGTTAATTAATATTTTTTTGGGCCAAAATCGATTTAAGCATGATTAATCATGCAAGAGTGCAATTAGCCCAATTATTTATCGAAAAACCCATTTAGCCCATTTTTCCTTATGGTAGCCGGCCCCCTTGTGATTAGTGGAGTAATTTGTCACTTGCTTCATGTTCACACCTTAACCACTTCTATAAATAGAAGGGTTAGTAAAGCTTTTGAACTCATTTGCCATCATTTGCATCCTTGCTCATCACTTAGCCACAATTAAAAAGCCAAACACTCTCCCTTGCCATATTAGTCCACACGCCATTTTTGATGATTGAACACCCAACTATTGTTCATCATCCAAACTCTTCCAAAACTTAAAGATTTAATTACTATTGATCTTTAAGTAACTTTAAACACCATAATCTTAATAGTTTTCAATCAAGAGTTCTTGTTCGGGTTTGGTTTTGGGATTTGTTCGAGTGGGTCGTGTTCTTTAGGGTCGTGTGGAAGGGCCGTGTGGTTCGTGCAAACCGTGGTGGTGTCTCGTGGCTGGTCGTGCGGTGTGTCCGTGCAGTAGTGGGTCGTGCTCGTGAGGTGCTGCCAAGTGACTCGTGGTGGTGCACGGTGGTGCCATGTTGGGCGTTGATAGGGCCGCGTATTTGGGTTTCCGGGCAGCAAGTTTTTGGTGTTTATTTGCTTGTTCATAAAAAAGGTAATATACTATCCAAATCCTAGTTGGTATACTATGATTCATAGGGTAGATTAGATGATTAGATTAGACCGAAATTGATGTTTAGTACCTATGTTATGCGTGAATATGGGTTGGTTTGGGGGTGATTTTTTATGCTGTTTTTGCCATGATTCGATGTACATTATGTTTACTTAAGATAATTCCATGTTTGTTGTTGATCATGTTTAAGTTTCATGAAGTTTTGATGTATACAAGTTGATGAAAATATTGTTGAATCTTGTTATATGGTGCGTGATTTTGATGATGATTATGAGGATGATTTCTTTATGAGTTCTTGAATCTTGATTGAGTTCTTGATTGAGTTCTTTAATCTTGGTTGAGTTCTTTATGAGTTTTGATAGTTTTTTATGGGTTCTTAGTCGAGTCTTGATTAAAGAATGTAAGTAAAATTTAAAGAAAGTTAAAGAAAGTTTAAATAATGATTTATGAGGTTCCAAGAATGATGATTTACATGTTAGTCTTGAGTCAAGGCGTAAGATGCAACTTAAGATTAACTAAAAATGTAAATTAAAGTTAAAGATTTGCTTGATTTTGCTATTAGACGCCTAACCTTAGAGTAAGATTCTAAGGCTTGGGTTAAGACGTTGCCCCTATCCTAACCGCGATTTTGGGATAGTTGGAGATCCTACTGTGTCGTCTTTTGATATGGATTTCCCGTAAGATGGGTTTCATGGGGTTGGGAGTAAGATTCTCAATCCTGACATAGTAAGAAAGTTTGATCGCGTAAGATGCGTTCGTACGAGTGTAGTCCAGTCTAATATGCAGATGATTGCGCCAAAGATTAAGTGATATTAAGTAAAGTTAAAGTTAGTCGAGTTAATGTTGTTGTCCGTTGGTATAGCGTTATTTCTATTATGGTTATGTTTGCATGATGATATGATGGATTGTCTGATTTGATTATTTGATTTATGCTATGACCATGTGTATCCCCGTTAGGGTGGGACAACTATGTTACTCGCCACTGACGGTGGATTGTTGTTTATTTTCAGGTAATTCTGATGATGAGGTTCTTACTTAGCTTTGGGCGAGTGCCGAAGTTACTTGTATATTGTTTTAGTTGTATTACGGTTTCTAGTTTGGACTCAGTTGTATTTTGAGAAGACTAAACTCTGACGTTTATTTTGGAGTTAACACTGTTCTTAGTATTAGTAATATTTGGGTTTTAGTTTGTACAATCTTGTGGGTGTTGTATTTTTGGATTTAGCATATAATAATTTGAGGTTTTGTTTTAGTTTTTAAGTATGTTAGAACTGACTATTCGACTCGTCGGTTTCTTCCGCACCAGTTTAAGCGAGTCGGATCGTCACACTAGGGGACTGGTCTGACAGAAACGTTATTGTCAGACCAGTCTGACACAATACCTTCTCTATGATATATGGGGTTCAACATAATCCCACCTTTACGTAATTATCTAATAGTCCAATTAACCTTTCACTATATTTTGACACTAATAATCGTCCCGATTAAAAGTTTACCTACAAACAACCAGTAATAAAGAGTAAATCACTTTTTATTTTGAGTTTCTCATTCTCTCTCTCTCTCTTCCCACCCACATATCTTCTCCTTCTCTTTAATAAAAAAACTCATTTCATTCTCCAAACACAATCTTAAATACTACTTTGGTCGTCGGAGGAGCAGATTTTTTTATTTGGACATTCCTCTATAAAAAAAAATTAAAACAACGATTAATTTTTTTCTGGGACAATTAGGATCTTATATGTAAACCAAAGAAACAAAGGGGGATAGGATTCAAAGAAAGTCACACTTAGAACAAAGCTCCCATTGGGAAGTACATCTGGAATTTGGCTACCAAAGAAGATAATTTATGGGTTAGCCATGTCTATCTTAAATCCTCTACTTGGAGAGCCTACGCTCCTAAGTAGACTAGAAGCTGTTGTGAAATCTATACTATATATACTCTTGTTATTTTGTTACTTCCTCTGTCCCAATTTACTTGCTACATTCTCTTTTTCGATCACAACGACACAACTTTAAATAAAAATATCTTTAACTATATATAATAAAAAATTATACAAATTATATATTAGAAAAATACATGTTAAGACGAATTAAACTAGATCCATCATGACTGTAACGACCCTGATTTTATTGGTATTTCTGTCGGATGATTATGTGTATTTATGTGTTGTTATGTATGGTTCAAATTTATTTTTGAACTATTTATTTTATTTTATATGAATAATTTCGATTTAATTCGAATTATTTTTATTTGATTAGTTATTATTTATTTTAATTATTATTTAATTAATTAGAATTTTTATTATTTAATTTTCTAATTAATTATTTAATATTTTGGGCTAAATCGATTTAAGCATGATTAGTCATGCACTTTTTGTAAATTAACCCAATCAATCACGAAAGCCCATTTTGGCCCTTTTCTCTTGCTTGGGCCGGTTTTCTTCTTATGCATGGCAAGGATTTGCCACTTGCCTTGTGTTCACACCTCCACTTTGCTCTCCTCTTTCACGCCATTTTTGGCCATAATCTCCACAAATTTGTTCATCAACTTCTTAAACCCAAAACTTAAAGATTCATATCCTATTGATCTTTAAGTATCAAAACACAATCTAAATCTCTTAATTTGCATTCAAGATCACTAGTTCGGGTTTGGTTTGAGACTTTGTTCGAGTGGGTTGATCGTGTGGTTCGAGTTTGTGGGGTGGCCGTGTGGGTCGCGTGGTGCAGCCGTGCAACGGGTTGTGTACGTGGTGGTGCTCGTGTGAGGACGTGGTGGTGCACGGTGGTCACGTTGGGTCGTGTTCTTGTTCGTGTGGTTTGTGCCGTGTCCGAGCCGTGTGCATCGTGTGATAGGGCCGTGTGGTTCGAGTTCCGGGCTACAATTTTGTGTGTTAATCTTCAATACGGTAACATACTTTCTCAACTTAATTGGTGTACTATGATTCATAGTATAGATTAAATGAACAACATTAGTTTATATGAAGTTTTGATCAAGGTTTTAGTATGATTGCAAATCTGATTTTTAAGTGGTTTAATGATGATTTGATGATTGAATATGATGATTTAATGAGTGATTATGTTGGTGTTAAGTTTATGATTATTATGTTCAAGTTTGGTGAATTTTGGATGATAGTAAGTTGATAATTTCATATGTTGAATTTATTGAAGTATGCGTGTAGTTTGATGTTTTGGGATGAGTTCTTGGTTCTTGAATGAGTTCTTGGTTGAAGTTCTTGAATCTTGATTGAGTTCTTGATTGAAGATCTTGAATCTTGGATGAGTTCTTGATGAGTTCTTTAAGAGTCTTTATAAGTTCTTGATTGAGTCTTAAGAGTTAAAGAAAGTTAAAGAAAGGATTAAAGAAAGTGATAAGATGATATAAGTTATTGGTTTGCATGTTATTTTCTTAAGTCAAGGCGTAAGATGCAACTTAAGAAGTAACTAAGAATGTAAACTTCGGATTTAAAGGTTTAAAGATAGTTAAAGATTAGCTTGATTTCGTGGCTAGACGCCTAAAACTTAGAGTAAGATTCTATGTTTTTGGGTTAAGACGTTGCCCCTATCCTATCCGCGGTATTGGGATAGTTGGTGGTCTTACTATGTTGTCTTCGGATGTGGATTTCCAGTAAGATTGGTTTCACGGGATTTGGGAGTAAGATTCTCAGTCCTAACATAGTAGAAAGTTCAAATGCGTAAGATGCGTTCGTACGTGTATAGTCCGGTCTAGTTTATGAATGATTGCGCCAAAGATAAGTTTGGATAAGTTGGTTGAGTCAGGCATGTGTTTGTTTGGTTTCGCATGATTGATGTTATGATTTGGATTTTTGGTTTATGCTATGTTCTTGTGTATTCCCGTTAGGGTGAGACAGTTATGTTACTCACCACTGACGGTGGACTGTTGTTGTTTTTCAGGTAATTCTGATGATGAGGTTCTTGCTTAGCTTTGGGTTGGGCGAGCGCCGATATAGTTATATAGTTGCACTTTTGATGTTATTCTATGATTTCAGATAGTGTTGAACTTTGGTAGTAATACTTGTTTACTTTTGCTATAACTCTGACATGTGATTAGAGTTACGTTTATTAGTAGTAGTTTGACTTTTGGATTAGTATTGTACAAACTTGTGGGTAATTGTTCTTTTTGGTTTAGTAATAAAGTATTTTGAGGTATTGTTTTAATTTTTAAGTATTTTAGGTTGTTAGTTCTGGCTATTCGACTCGTCGGTTTCTTCCGCGCCGATTTAAGAGAGTCGGGTCGTCACAATGACTATATTTTTTCTTACGTATATTAAATTAAATAAAGTTAATGTTCATATGTGAATAGTGCCCAAAATCAAAATGTGCCAAGTAAATTGGGATAGAGGTAGTATTTCTAGTTGAAACTTGTACTGAAGATGATTGTCCTTGCCTTGTAGGAGCCGTCCTAGAAGGTGGCTAGTTAGTTGAGGTTACGTTGATGCTTTTGCACTTGTTTTAGGTTGGTTGTTTATCTTGCATTCTTGCCTCTAAGGGGCTATGGTTGTTTGACTTGTTTCATTGTTTGTAGTTGTTGTTGAGCCTTTTGAGGCTTCTTTTTTTTTATTTTTTTTTATTTTTTAGAATTAATATATATTCTTATCTTTCTCCAAAAAATAAAGATAAAAAAAATTGGGACCACCATCACGGTGGTGGTGCTAGAGGTCTTCTTAGTAGTTTCGTGGACCGATGACCGCTTGATGTTCACTGCTGTTGCTCAAATCATCAAGTTGCTGTATTATTTTAAATCAAGGGTGATATCGTAATTCCACTTATAAGTTGAGGCGATATTAAATAAAAGTGGGGTGACATTTAGCGATCCACTTTTTAAAATTAGTCTAGAAAAATGAGATTCAATTGTAATATAATTATATAATAAAATTAAGTGGTTGTAAACTCCAAAAATAAACTTAAGTGATTTTAATTCACAAATTAAAATGATATACTCGGTATTTATTTCGCTACAAAGTGAAATTTTTCAAAAAAAAAAAAAACTACTACGGAGTATTAAAAATTACACATTTAAACAAATTCAACTAGACCATAGTCCATAATGATGTATCAATGACAATAGAGGGAGAGAGGAACTGACCATAGTCCATAATGATTGTATCAATGCATGCATGTACATTTAACTGAATTGCATGTATCAATGCAACATGCAAGTACAATGCTAGAAAAAGACAATAGAGTAGTAGTACACACTGAAAGATTAATTATCTGTATTGATGTACTGATTTTCAATTTAGGATCCATTTGTTTTGATATTCCTTTATTTGTTTGAAAAGGGGTGAAAAATAATTTTCTTTAAGAGGGAAAATGTCACTTTAGAAAAAAAACATTTTTTCTTTAATAAGTTTTCTCTAATCAAACAAATAAAGAAAACTTTTTTTAAAAAATAATTTTCCTGAAAAATTATTTTCTTTCGAAACAAACGGAGTCTTAGTAGCAACTAGCAACTCCAGTAGTAATACACGGCTAGTACAGTATGAAGATAACTTTCACAACCACCAGAGATAGTACCATATCACACTATGCAGTACATTGGAGTACTCATGTACTAGAATTCCTAATTGCACTATAAAATCAACATCCAAGAACCTCAATTAACCATCAAAAACCATTCATCACTACATCAAAATCATTTAAAAAAAAAAGAAAGAAAAGAGCGAGAAATTAAGGTGACGAAGTCCGACAGGAGCGACATGAGACCACGTGGATAAAGCATCTACACCTTATTCCTGACCAGATAACCATCTGGGCTTTGGGAAGATTGCTATTCTGTGCTGTTCATGTGTTCTCAGGTCGCCCCTGTTGGCCTTCCTCCACCATATAATTGATAGATCGATTCGAATTTGAGACCCCAACGGGAGACATTAGCCCAAAGGAACTGGTTCAGATT
Source organism: Salicornia ramosissima (assembly GCA_951394345.1). Classification (NCBI taxonomy): domain Eukaryota; kingdom Viridiplantae; phylum Streptophyta; class Magnoliopsida; order Caryophyllales; family Amaranthaceae; genus Salicornia; species Salicornia ramosissima. The sequence continues at coordinate 55,410,188 of OX596236.1, read as the reverse complement.
AATGCAAGGTAAAAACTCTTCAAATTTGAACATGCCCACTCTCGCATGTATACATAAATGTATGTTTGAAAACAAATATTTCATAAAATTTAAAGACTTTGGTTGGAAATTTTCATGGGAAATCTAATATCTTAGAGCACCATTATCCATGAATTATTAAAAATGGTCAATGGGTCACCATCATACTTCCTCTCTCATCCACATCTATCACTAAGAGCTCGTTTACATTAGATGAATAGAGATGAACTGAACTGAACTTAATAGAAATAAACCGAACTAAACTAAACTGAATAGAAGTGTATTAATTGAACTAAATAGAGATGAAATGAACTGAACTGAATAGAGATTAACTGAACTGAGCTGAATATAATCTGAAGTAAACAAGCTCTAAATCAAACCATTTTCAATTTTAAATGGACCCCACCTTTATAAGCATGCCACTTGTTGACCCATGCGTGTGCCACATCACCCTCTTTGCTCACGTGGCCACCAAACCCTTTTTTTTAATTGTTCAGCAAACCAAACAATCTCTTGATAGTTCATGCCAAACCTTTTTGTTTTTTTATGGTTAAGAGAAAAATTAAAATGGTTTGTTGATACAAACTATTTTTTTGTTCATAAATAACAATACTTCCAGGAAATGCAAATAAGAAATTGTGTTGATTTACATTTCAATATAAATTTCAAATTTTTAACGGAATTTAATTCATCTAATATGTAGAAAATCTCTCCCAATTACTCCTTGATAAGTTTAGTTTTCTGTGAGCATTATAATGCACATGTGACACATTTCCTAGAAAATTTATGAAGGAAATAAATTCCCATGAATTGTAAATTTTTGTAAACAACACCTAGGCTCCGTTTACTAGAGTGTAAAATGTTTTTCTTGAAAACTGTTTTCCCATTTTACATTGTTTACTTTGAGTGAAAAAAGAAAATATAAAATTTTGGAGTGAAAATTCATTTTACATTATAGTGGAAACATTTTCCCCCAATTTTGGGAACAAAATGTATTTTCCATGCAAATAAACATTGGAAATTTTTTATAAAAATTAATTTTACAATGTAAAATTTATTTTTGGGTTTTTTTAAGCTATGCCCTGATGTTTTTGCCTTTTTAAGTTATGTCCATGCTTTTTGAAACTTCTAACTCATGCCCCTCAACTAAGATTTTTAATTAATAATGCCCACTCTGTTATCTCAATGTTAATAAATCTGTTTAAAGGAGTTGCATTTCGTGGGAGGGTAATTTCCTTCTAAAATTCTAGGGTTTTTAGTTGATTTTCACCCTTTATTTTAGGGAAATGTATCATTTACAAGGCAATGCATCATTTATTTTAGTGAAATACATCAATTATAAAGGGTGAAAATCAGCTAAAAACCTTAGAATTTTAGAGGAAAAATGACCTTTCCACGAAGTGCAACTCATTTTAACGGATCTATTAACGTTGAATTAACGAAGTTGATACTGTTAATTAAAAAACCTAAGTTGAGGGGCATAACTTAGAATTTTAAAAAAACATGAGTACAACTTAGAAAGTCGTTAAACTCAGCGGCATAGCTTAGAATTTTTTTAATGAAAAATCACATTACTCGAAAACGTACGGACCCCCATTTATAGATAGATTCCCTCTCGAATACAAATGCGCGCGCTACTGCAAAGTGCAAAGTAGAACACGGACGAACGCGATGAAGGGGACGCAACACGGATTCTTTCATCGTCTCCATCAATGGCGTCATTCATTATACCTCGACCGACGAATTATTGATTGTTGTTTCTCAAATTCCTAAAGTAAACTTTCTATTTTATTATTCAACCTTTTGATTTATTTTTGGATTATTTAAATGTTTAGGGCAAGCTTCAAACATGAAACATGGCGTTGATTGACGTGGTTTTGACAATTTTTATATTGATAGATTCACATTTATCAAGTTAGGGATTGTTATTGCGGTGAGATTATCTAGGATTTCTTTTGCGTTTTTTTTCTTCTCTTTTCCAATTAATAGGTTATCTGTGATGAACTGATGATTGGTGAGCCATTTTGGGCTTGCTTGCGTAATAAAATATGTGGTCGTTGAATATCATATAAAGATTATAAACTCTGAAACGGATCGTTTAAGTTTTCGATAAGCGTTTAGTGTTAAGCAAGTGCTGTAACATATTTTTATTTTTTAAATATGAAGAACTGTATATACTGAACCTTAATGCAGTGTAATGCTTTCAATTAAATGCAGACACAATCTAGAAGGTGTGTAAATGGGAATTTACTATGATTTTTGGTGTTGGTTTCAATTGTTGTAGTGTTTAATTGATTTTGTTGTAATTTCTTATGCTATTTGATTTTACCCTAGATTGAAGAGTTATAGATCATGGTATTGCGATTTTTATTCATATTAATGTGTGTAAAATCATGCAGAGCTGTGTTCTGGATAACTTGTGGAGGCTTTTAAATCCATTATTATTTGCTTTTGGTGGGGAATTATTTCTTCACCTCAAGGTATGGGTTTAAGTACAGATGTTTTTATTCTTCTAATGTTCTATGTGTTTGTGTATTTGCCATTTAGATGAGAATTGTGAATTTTGGTTAAAATATTACTTGCAAGGAACTTTAGTTGGGCAGAGATTACACCTGTTTTTGCCAAGCTTTCTATGTTTTAAATTAATATTCAACAAGACCATAGTTCCAAAATGATTTGATTTTTTGTGGAACGTAAATACCAATAACCATTGTATAAGGAATTGGCCGCAAAAAGTGAAGCAACAGCATATTAGTCCCGTGCTATGAATTTGAAATTTTGTTAGACTATAAGTCAATTGAAAACAAATATAGAATATGTAATATAAAATCATTACATCAATAAAAAAAAATTTGGTATAGATTCTTAATGATTTGAAAATTGACAAAATAAAGAAAATATTATGATATTAAACAGTGTTTGAAAAGGTGCGCCTGAGGTGCGCCTAGGCGCTAGGGGGTAGGCGCCTAACTTGGTCTAGGCAAGGCGTTTGTGGCTAGGCACAAGTGAGGCGCGCTTTAGTTTTTTTCCCAATTTTTTTTTTTTTTTCCAGATTTTCCCCATGCCTTCTTAGGTGCGCTTCACTTCAATGAGGCGCACCTAAGGCTCTAGGAATTTCAATCGCCTTAGTGCGCCTTGAGCCTTTTTATACATTGATATTAAAAACATTATACTGGCCATTAATTGTATGTGGAAAATGGAAGAATGAGGTTAATGATATTTATACTTTTAAAGTATGCTAAAACTAAGGAAAAGAAAAGAAAAAAAAAAGAGAGAAGATGATGTTATAAATATTTTTGAAGGGAATATTTTGATTGAGAAATTGACACATGTACATCTTCAGGTAAGAATGATGTCAACAGTATCCTGTTTTAGTACATAGTATAGATTAATAATATTTGTGGTTTGCATTACGGTTAGAGTTGTGATTTCTCAATGATGTTTTCTTCATGGACTAAGCTGCTGTCAACAATAAGCTATAAATTTTTTATTGGGTGATGAGAGATGGGAAAAGATAAATTTCAAAATTCCGAGGTACAGAAAGGGTATGATAATTTTTTTAAAAAAATATGAGAAAGTTATAAGTAGTAAACCTTATACAATAATTTCATCTATTTTTTTTGAAAAGTAATTAAGTAGACAAGTCTAAAATTATTTTTATATAAGAATAATGATTAATGAGAAAGAGAGAGTAAAATGGGAAAAAAACATCAGTAAAAAGTAGCAATAAAGTCACGTAATTATGAGATTTATGAGTATGACTAGCTACATAATTCTGTAGTATACTTTGCACCACATACATTAGCTTTAATGTTTAAAAACATGAAACCTTATTAAGAAAATGAGTGGTTAGTTGCAACCAAAGTGGAGATCTAAGAAGATGAAATTTGGAAATAAAAAACCCCTAATGAACTATGAAAGAGCAAGTCCAAAATAGATCAAGGTATTCTCTTTCAATAAAACAAATAAAATAGCCTTGGTTAGTACAACATGTGGGCCCAATTGTCCCCAAGCCGACCTCAGACATTCTGAGCCATCCCTGAGTTGTTCCCAAAAATATCCAGCGTCCCAGGGTTGTTTCCATAGGCTCATACATCCCAACTGTCCTTGAGACATCCCCATAAATGGTCAGCAAAGTATCCATCCCAGCTAGCCATACTCCATTTAAAAAATGACATACCGAATATGTACCTAAGTCGTGCTCGTACCCATACCCCGACGTAACCGTATCTGGTACTTGAGACAACACTTACGAGAAGTAAATATGCTTCATAGTGGGAAATTACCCATTAATTTGTTGGTGAGATCAATCCGAAACAAATCAAACAATGGCATGTAAGGCGGTGTTGAAAGCTCACTGGGCACATTATCTCTAACCAACCAACTTTTTGGACTCATTGATAGACCGCATAAGGCCCTTGTGGAGTTGTGGTGCAAGGATGGAACATCATGTGTCGAAACCTCATGTGTTGGAAAAGGATATTCTTCGAAAAAATGGCGCAAAAGGAGATGATGGGGATTGAAACAAACTCGTGCTAAACCAACCAACATTCTAGACGCATTATTGAACCATATGAACCCTTTGTGGTGCAAGGATGGAACATCGTGTGTTGGAATTTGGAAAAGGATATAATTTGGAATAATGGCACTGAAGGAGGTGGTGACATCATAAACATAACATTATCCTCGACCAGCCAGTGTTTTGGATTCGTCGATGGAGCAACCGAGCCTCTTATGGTGCAAGGACGGAACATAGTGTGTCAAAAGATATCAATCTAAAATAATGGCCCAGAAAGAGGTGGTGGTGACTTAAACAACACATCGCCTCGACTAGCCAACATTTTGGACTCATTGATGATTCGATAGACTGCCTCACTGTCCGAGCCCTTATGGTGCGAAGATGGAACATCGTGTGTCCCTAAAGGATAATAATTCGAAACAATGACAGAGTTCGAGGTTGTCATGGCTAAACAAATGCATCGCCCTTGACTAGCCAACATTTAGGACTTGTTGATGGACCTTGTGAGCTGTTTGTGGCGTTAGCTGAAACATTGTTTGTTTGAAAAGGCTACCAATCTGGAACAATGGTGGTGAGGGTGTAATAACCTGAATGAGCGTATTTCCACCGGTTTGCCAGCTTTCTAGTTTACCATCCTCATAGTGTTGATTTGACTCACAACGCTTTGTATTGGGGTCGTCCTTACTCTTGCAACTATCATGTAGTTATATAGGGTGCATATAAGGCATTGGGCATGATCATAGACAATAATTAGTGTTATTCACAAGTCCAAAAACCTTATTGCACCGAGATCAGTGGACCTGAATCACTCGATTCCGTGGACTGCTTATTTCTGGTTCGGGTTTGGATCGGTTTTGCATTTTTGTAAAATTATTTTCTCCGGTCCTGTTTTGGACCAGAATTTTAATATTATTTTTTATTTTTTGTATACATTCCATTCCAAATTAGCCCGGTTGTGATCTAAATTTCGGTCTCGATCGGTTTGTGAAAACCCCTCCTCGTGAAGCAATATGTGATAATGTGAATGGTAGTTGGCTTATGTGGTTGGTGGGCTCTCTGTTTGTGCATTAAACTGCTTACTAGCAAATCTTTTTATAATAAGCTTTAAGTGTATGATGTGCCTTGGGCAAAGTGTGTTCCCTATGTTGAATTCCTAATGACTTCATTGGTGTTATCCCTTGAAAATGTGATTTTCGCTTTACATCCTTAATAGGATGTCAGTGGATAATGAAACTTGTTCCATTATTTGTCCACCATGTGAAAACAAATGTGACGGGAGTGGATCGTGGTCTCAAGTTGGACCCTTGGATCCATAATGTGTGCGGGAGTTTAGTGAATTTGTCACAAACCTAACCAGCAGGATACGCTAATGATGGATGATATTTGAGTACAGCATGACCCTTTCTTGAAAGGCTCATGTGGGCTGTTGTTGATCATTGAGTGTTAGGCTGCTAGCTGGTTGATCGTGCCAATAATCATGCTTTTCTCAAAGATTAAGCCATGCATGTACGAGTATGAACTTATTGACTGTGAAACTGCAAGTGTCCCATTGTATCAGTTTTAGATTGTGTGATGGGACCTGCTATTCGGATAAGCTAATACTTGCTAATTCTAAGGCAAAGTAATCAAGTGACAATTGTTGCTATTTTCCCCTTGAATTTTAAAAATTACCTCAATTTTCCTGTAATTACATAAAAAGATGGGGGGCGTTGATATTAATTTGCAGTTGTGTCCTGAACTGTGTTGTGTGTTTATCTTTATTCAGTTTATTGTGCCATTTAGTCTGGCTTTCAGTATTTTATATGTTCATTGAGTATTTTGGCTACTGATCTACTGGATAGCAAAATCATTTTTGAGATGTTGATAATTTGATATTCAGAGCGACAGTGACTGAATTGTATTATGATTAAATTAACCATTGTTGTTGCAAGTCGGACATATTGGGATTAGATTGTACAACTATAGTTAGAAATTTTAGTTTGAGTTCAAAATTCTGAACTTTGCCTTTAAGTTGAATGTTCTTGAACTATACAAACATCATTAGGCATTGTAGTTTTTTTTTTTTTGAAAGATAGGCATTTTAGTTTTAGTCAAAGGAAGTAAATATGTTAGCCACCCCATTATGCTCTTGTCTCTTGTCTGGTGACAACTTATGTGCTCTTTTGGTTGGTTTTCTTTCTCTTACTCATGACATCTGAATGTTTCCTTAGACGTTGGCCTTTTAGTGTCCGCCAATTTAATTGGAAAAGTTTGGATTTTCTCCTTTGGTTTTTAAAAGAATGATGCAAGTTTACTAGTGCGGTGTACAAATTTTTGCCAATCTACATATAATCTTCAATTCTTGCTCCTAGCTTTGTAAACTTTTTTACGAAGTATATTTTAGCCATAATCAATTCTGCATCACTCATTTCTTGTATTTTTTTAATGACTGCAATCACCATGAATATCTGTCCCTAGATTTTTTTAGGTTTATAATCTATGATGTCTCTGTGTGTGTTCTTTTTATTTCTCCACTTTTTATTAAACATTAGTAATGCTAATTTACAAGACCTCATGCTCTTGTTTTTCATTGAAACTAACAGTTCTTACTTCTCAGAGTCGAGACTCGAGAATGACGAATAAGCAGCAGCCTTATGTTTACTAATTGACATAGCATTATGCCTCATTAAGTATTTTATTGAGGTTCAACGTGGAGATAAATGAGGTATTTCCCACCTCCATCTGTTACAGTCTATCTTTTGTAATGCCATCTCATAGTATTCTTGACTTCTTGTTCATTTGTTTTTTTTTAAAAAAAAAAAAAATCATTTTCATCGAATGTATTGGGCGAGATGATTGCAATTATGTATTAAGGTGTTCCTGTCCCTTTGCTGGAGTTAATTATTTAGTCTGAATGGCTGTTTTTTTTTTTCCTTTTGCATTAAATATTATTGAGCCGGCACATTATATGTTATGAAGTAAGAAACACTTCAATCAAACAAGAGATATGTTAACATCTCAAGAATCTGTGGTATGATCTTCTTTACAGTCATACATTGAATGAGAAATTGAGAATCACTTTCCATTCTTGTAGGATGAATTATAATATTTCAGCTATGCAGTGTGCATTGAAGGCTCCTGTTATAGACGTATAGTGTTATGCATGGATTATTTTTCCAGTCATACTTTTTTAAGATTAGGACGTTAGGTAATAGAAATTTGAGTAAATTATGCAGGGGGGTGGGTGTATGGAATTTAAAAGCTGGGCTATATAAGTTACTTTCTTGATGAGGATGGTATTCTTGACATATGATGACCTGGTGTCCTATTACTATGTCTAGTTTTGATTTTTTGATTTTTTTTATCCCTAGCCTCAGTGGTTTATTTTATTTGCTTTGTTAATGCTGAGTACCTTTTCAAATAAAGCAGATTTTACTAAACAATCACGACAAAAGGGCAATTTACATTTGATAGATTTTAGTATTTGGACTAAAAGCCCCACGACCAATCAAAAGTGTGGGCATTTGGTCTAGTGGTATGATTCTCGCTTTGGGTGCGAGAGGTCCCGAGTTTGATTCTCGGAATGCCCCAATTTAATTTTTTTTTTTTGGGGAACTTTCAAGTGATTTATGCCTTGAAAGTTTAGCAGCTTTGTTTGAGAATTCGCCACTTGACACTTCCATCTCTAATCCAATGGAGTAATCCCTTTTTCCCCAGAAATTTTCTGTATGTGATTGTCCGGAGTGTGAGGCTTTGATTTGTTGTTTGTCCATAGATATATGGTTACAATATTGTGGGGTTTGTGGCTTTGGTCGATGAACTGATGACTTTTGTTAGCAACATGCCACTAATGGAGAGTGTAACCACTAAACAGTAATAATGGCTGCAGTAGTATGAAGCAAGACTGTCAGCAGCTATGTAGCATGGGTACTTCATATGAATAGCCGTTTCCGAACCCGATTCGTCCCTATATGGGTGAAGATTCTGATTCTTCAGGTTATAATTGGCCATACTCATTAACATTATTTTTTTAGATTTGCCGTTTTCGGTCCCCATATCAGTATTCATTTCCGAACCCATTCACGACTCAGTGCAACATAGGTCAGCAGTCAAACCGGGCAGAGGGTGAGCTGGTGCCTGGTACTGCAGATAGGTAGCTTTGGCTCCTTTCTTATTTCTGTTATTGTTGAAACACTAGATATAGTAATCTTCATTCTTCTACTCAGTAATTCACAAGTCATTATCTTGTGCAGAACTGTTAGTAAATAATGGCTGAATTCCTTTTACAATGGCCCCCTATGTGATTTTCTTCATGTCTGTATAACAGATAAGCTCCTTTTAATGGATGGTAGGCCTAAATAATCATGTTTCTTAAATACCAAACTATCTAAGTTCTGATTATCTTATATTGGGTCGTTTGAAAGCAGGCCAGTAGCATTAGCAGATAACATATTATATTAGCAGATTCGATGGAGGAGCGTGAACTTTGGCAGTTAAGAATTAGTAAGGAGCTTCTTTTTTGAATAAGTTTTGGTAGGACATAAATTTATACTCCTTCCGTTAGCATGTCAAAGCCTATCTTCTATTCTGCTGTTTGCCAAACATCACAAAATAGTAATTTAATTAATCAAGTCCACTCTTACCAAACACCCTTGCAGATGAGGTCATATGGACCTACAACTAAAGCTTGAGTTTCTAACTTCTGGATTTAAGTATACTTGAGGTGTCATGGAATCTATTAAGGCTGCCATATTGTTGATGGACTTGTAGTCCCACCACTCAGTGTCCATGTCAAGTCTTTATCATGTTTAGCTCAATTAAAGTTTTTTTTTCCTGAATTTTTTTTATAACATCGCTTAGGCTTGATGTGAAACTGCATTAATTTCTAAAGCTGAATTCTTATGTTGGCTGTGATGGTGGTTGAGAAGTCAGTAAAACTCGGACGAGGTTGTGAAGAAATAATATTAGAGAGAATTACCAAACTCATCTTTGATGTGAAAACAGCGTAGTGTCATTCACTACTCTATTCATTTCTTTTTGTTAGTTATGTTTGAATTTTTTTTTGTGTGAGAGGAAAAAATCAAAGCGCAAGTTTGTGACGGGAAAAAATCAAAGCGCAACTAAGAAAAAGAAACGGAGGTAGTAGTTTAGTTAAGTGATATAGGTTTGTAGTATTCAAGATGACCTAGAATCTCATCAAATATGTCGTTTATATGGGCATATATGGCAAAGTTTTAAATTTTGTTTCGCCCAGTCTCTTCTCTAGCAGATTGTTCCACAGAGTAGCAAACAAAAATGCTATGACAGCTTCTCCCATGTCTAAATCTGTCTTCATTCAACATTTTAAATCACCCCCCCCCCCCCCCACACACACACACATCTAATCAGATTATTTTCTCCATAATTTAGTATGAGTACAATAATGTAATCCCAAAGGCCAATTTAATTAATCTGAATTGAACTTGAAATTTCAGAAATTTATACTAATCCAACATGGCCTAATTATATTGTCCGAAATTGAATCTTCCTTACCTTTTTTTTTGGTAAATTTCTTCCTTCCCTTTTCCTTAAGTGATTGGGACTGTACAGGCTGGGATTTGCACATAGAAGGACCAATAAGGGCTTTAATATTACACCAAAGCTTAGTCCCAAAATAATTTGGAGTCGGTTAGACAACTATCATTATATGAAATTGCAAAAATTGTTGGCCTTAATATAACCAAGCTTAGAATTTTTTTTTTTGCGATGTCTAAGATAGTTTTTCTTTCTTAAACATCTTAATATACTACGGAGTGTATTTTTTCTGCATTTCCATATTATTAGGCCTTCTTTGCTCCCTTTTCTCATATATGACTTTTTTTCCCCCCTACTTTTTTCACATAAAGTGAAAGCCTACATTAATCCACTATCAATTTTCTTCTTATTTTAAACTCTCTTAAACCTTGTGCCTGATACACATGGGGCAGAGAAAGGGGACAGAGAAATAGAAAAAAGAAAATAGGAGTAACTCGGACATTCTTACCGTAGCTAAAACATGGGAATTAACACTATACCCTATTAACGACATACCATCCCCTAGATGCTTTTCAATGTGAATGAAATTGCTTGCACGTGCTAGGCTGCATACAATATTCATGCATACTATAAAAAACAAAAACTGAAGGCTGCCACTGCTCATCCACAGATCTCTAGAAGTGGGGAAAAGGGAGGGTGGGTTGGAGGGTGGAAGAAGAAGAAGAGAGTAGAAAAATTTATACTGTACTCAAATAAAAATTGCTCTTTCCCTCTCCTTTCCAATTACACAACACAACAGTCCATGAATTTTTTTTACTGCCTTGCTAGGACTACTGACTGACCCATATGCTTTGTCTTTCCTACAAGTGAAAAAGAAGAAATGTTCTTCTCTAAAGCATATTTTGTTTTTGTCTTTGAAACTCGCATCAGCAGAAGAGTATCTTTTTCCTTAGCCCTTTTATCTTCTTCCTTTGAATATTATATTCAGAAAAAAGGTGTACAAGTATAAAAGACGAGAATAGGAAAATAAATACTTAAAGTATCTCCTACAGTCTGTTTCTTTCTTCTGACCTTCTCTTTGATATTCTCAACTCAAGCATCTCTATGCTCACTTTCAGAAGCGGGGAAAAGACTTAAGATATCTTTGAATATACTAACAGCTAAATTTAGTGGGCCTCACAAATCCACACTTGTTAAAAAAAGTCTTTTTTTTTTTTTTTGCTATTATATAAATCTAGTCTTTCGTCCCATTATTCTAGATTTGAAGAGTATGATATGGACATTGATTATGTTATGTACTATTTACTTATAAAGTTAGGCTTAATCAGATCCTTAGCATGTGAAAGTTCATGATTTCTCTGGCATTAGCATTTGTTAATTAGTGTGTTTTTACTGATATATGATTCCAGCCTTCAAAATTTTAACCTTACAAATTAAACTACTTGAACTCACTATTATGTTTATGCATATGAATTGATCTTATTCTACTATTATTAATGTCAAATTTGCACTGTTATTGATACAACCATAAGTCGTAATTGATAAAGGACAGGCGAATAATTGAGCAGTGGATTAAATCTCTCGAGATCTTTCCCTTCAAGATTTAAATAATGTTGTCTGATTACATCTTGTCTTCTCCATTCTTTGATCATTATGTTGCTTATTTTTTGTTTTGTTTTTTGTTACCCTTCTTGATAATCCTAATGCATATGACATTCGTCACATTCTGTACAACTTATGAATGCAGAAATGTTATGTAGTGACGTAGTGTAGCATATTCCCTGTACCACATTATACGTTTTTCGCAATTTGCACTTTGCTTGCAAAATATTTAAGTGGCGATTCTAGGCTTTGATCTTCTTGAAGTTTTTTCCATCGTTGAATTAAGCCCTTATCTGTGTTAGAAAAGAAATTCCAACATTTTAAAGTTATCTAAACCGGCTTTTAGTTTTGAAATGGTTTATTGCAGAACTTTTGATTTAAAAGGAAAAAAAAAACCATGCCTCGTTTGTTAATCTTATGGCTGACTTCAAAACTTCCAAGCATATTTGATTATGTGTTTCAGGCTTTCATCTTGCTGTGGAATGGGGTATATGTATATCAGGTTTGCTACTTTTTATGTCAAGGCCTTGTTCTTTTGGACAGTCTTGAAAACAAGTCCAAAAGAACAAGATTTTAGTGACCAATGACTAAAGAAAAGAAATACTTGCATAATAAGGCATGTCCAAGAACATTATTCTAAGGCTTTTTGTTAAAGGTAGTTACATATAGACTTATCATATTTATCTAATACTCTGTTTTTTTGGATTGAATTGAACAGAGCTGGAAATAAGTTTTAAAAAAAAGAACAAGGCCTAAGTATGTGGTATGTGTAAGGTTGGCACAATACACCTATGTGAAATCGCAAAGTTTTTGTTTTAGAAACATAGCTTGTAATAAGTTCAAAAGAACAAGGCCTAGGTATGTGGTATGTGTAAGTCTGGCACAAGTATGTGAAATCACAAAGTTTTTGTTTTAGTAACAAAATATGTATGCTATATGATTGCTGCTATGCAATAATACATTTTTTCACTTGGATGTGTATTAAAATTAATTATTCAGGAAGGCTAGCTTTTTAGCTTTCCCCCATTTGTTAAGTAATTGAAGTTAAAATTTCTTTTGTAGAAAATAAATCTCAGGAATGCAACCATTTTTTTTTTTTTTCTATTATTCATGTTTCTTGTTCAATCATCCCTTATGTCCTCCTCCATTCCTCCACTTTTTTACTCGCCTGAAAGGCACTCCTTCAGTACCTTTTTCTTTGCACCATTTTTTTTTATTCACTCCAATTGTTTGCCTCAATATCCTTTTCTATTCGCAACCTTTTCTATTCGAGACCAAAGTCCTTTTCTATTCGCAACCTTTTGCTTCTCCTAGGTTCAACATCAGATTCATCATTAGTGATAGGAGGCGAAATTTCAACAGGCAAACTAACTGAGCTACTAGAGGATGAAACACTAGAAGAGCCAATATGAGAATTTTTCCAAGGAAAAATGTTTTCAAAAAATTCAGCATCTCTAGCTTCAATGATGGTACCACCTGCATAAGAGTTGTTAGTACCTTTGACAAGAAAGCGATAAGCTGCACTTTGATAAGCATAGCCAATGAAGATTGAGTCAACAGTTTTGGGACCAATTTTGTCCCTTTTAAAGCTTGGAATGCCAACCTTTGCTAGGCACCCCCACACCTTTAAGTATTTCAAGTTAGGAGCTCGACCTTTCCATAATTCATATGGAGTTTTATCAAGTCTTTTGTGAGGAACCCAGTTCAAAATATGACAAGCAGAAAGAATTGCTTCTCCCCACATATTATCAGGAAGACCAGAACTAATAAGCATAGAATTCATCACGTTTTTCAAGGTTCTATTTTTCCTTTCAGCTATACCATTTTGTTCAGGAGAATAAGGAGCAGTTGTTTCATGAACAATGCCATTTTGCTCACAGTATGCCTTAAGAGTGTTGGGGTCATACTCACTACCCCTATCACTCCTAAGCCTTTTTATCTTCTTTCCCAATTGATTTTCAACCTCAGCTTTATATTTTAGGAACATTTCCTCAGCTTCATCTTTAGATCTGAGAAGAAAAATCATGGTGAATCTAGAGCAATCATCAACGAAGGTAATATAGTAACGTTTACCTCCTCTACTTTCATAATTTTTAAAATCACCTAAGTCACTATGAATAAGCTCTAATACTTCAGTCTGTATGTCTACTGATTTGAATGGCTTTTTTGCAAATTTTGCCTCAACACAAATTTGACATTTTGAAAAATTAGTATTAGAAAACTTTGGAATTAGATTAAGGTGTTTTAGTTTTTTAACTGAATCAATGTTAATGTGACCCAATCTTGCGTGCCATAAATCAATAGACTCAGCAATATAAGCACAAGAAGTAGTAGCATTCTTATTCATAGTTTCAACTTTTACATCAGGGTTCACAATTTCAAATTTAACATCAAGAACAAAAAGCCCCCCATTACAAAATCCCTTCCCAACAAATTTCCCATTACGAGTAAGAACTAATCTATCAGAATCAAAAGATAGTTTGAGTCTAGCTTTCATGAGAAGACTTCCAGAAATCAAATTCCTGCGCATTTTTGGAACATGTAAAACATTAGTAAGAGTAAGCAATTTTCCAGAAGATAGGGTTAGAATGATCTTTCCTTTGCCGAGTACGGTTGCAGAAGCAGAGTTACCCATGAAGACATTTTCACCATCAATTTTGTTGTAGGTAGTGAACATGTCCTTGTTGGTGCAGACGTGTCTAGTAGCCCCGGTATCAACGATCCATTCTGCTGTGTTATCAACCATATTCGCTTCCAGAACCACAGCCACTATGTTATCATTGTCTTCTACCAAATGAGCATGAGGTTTTCCATTCTTCTTAACCACACACTTATCGGCTTTATGACCAGTCTTGCCACACTTGAAGCAAGTACCCATGAACTTATATTTCTTAATCTTTTGTTCAGGTTTGAGTGGACTTTTGCCTTTGTACTTAGACTCTATCAGATTAGCCTTAGCAGATGAAGAAGGAAAAACAAAACTTCCTTTATCCTTAATACGATTTTCTTCCTCAATTTTTAAGTGGCCTATAAGTTCCTCTAAGGTTAAGTCCTTTTTTTTGTGCATTAATTGGTTACGAAAATCTTTCCAGGAAGGGGGAAGTTTTTCAATTAACACAATGGCTAAAGTAATATCACAGATTGACAAACCCTCAGCAGCCATATTAATGCAGATGTTTTCATACTCAAGAATTTGATCAATAATTGGTTTACTATCTAAAACTTGAAAGCCTAGCCACTTACTAACACAAAAGCGTTTAGTACCGGCATCATCAGTTCCATATTTTTTCTCAAGTGCATCCCAAACATCTTTAGCATGATAGAAAGCCATATAAATGTCAAGCAGAGTATTCGACATATGATGAAGTAACATACCCAAACAAGTCCGATTATCCTTAACAAATTTCAGATAAATTTCAGAAGTTTCATCATCAGTTTCAGGAATATTATCAAGCACATAAGCAACCTCAATCTGTTCTAAATGGAAACGCATCCTAACAGCCCAGCGTTTATAATTCTTACCATCTAAAGCCTCTAATTTCGACATATCAGGAATAAGAAACTTAGATGTAGCCATAATAAGTAACTGTCTTTTAGATTGTTATTCGAAATAATAAAATGTTACTTAGCTGTTGAAGCGTGAACAGACAGAAGTGAAACGATTGCCGCGTCGTGAACGACCACTGTCCTAAAAGACAATTCTGCGCTACCCGGTGCAGTAGACGTACAGCGGTTGCCCTCCAGGATGAGCACGGCGCCGGAATAGTGTGCACGCACCAGCCCGACTGGAACTCAGATTATGCCCAGGAAAACAATGGAACTGTGTTTGAGATGAGTGAAAACAAGAGAGAGTAAAACTGCTGTATATAACTGTGTATCTTAATAACTGAGGAAGGCAGCATTATATAGACTGAGAACCGATGTTAGAAAGAAATCGTGGGAGAGAATAATGGGTAGAAAAGGCTGACTGTTAGTGGGAGAGAATCATGGTGTAAATGGCTGACTGACTGAAATAGTGGGGTAAATGGGAAAGAAATAATCAATGCAACTGTCGGTCAAGCAAAAGAATCGGAACTGCTCGAAGACCCAGTTTTCTGCGATTTTGCTACTGACCGTTTAAGAATTCAAATAAAAAGTCAAACGGATTTTTCAGCCCAACCCAACACCGCGCATCGCATTTCCCGAGACCGAGATCGAGACCGGCCCGGTGCGGTGCGCGCGCGTCTTGTCAACAACCCACCTAACACCTAAGCTTTTAGAGAATAGAGATAAGCTCAAATATATAAATGTGAAAAACTCTTCCTATTCTACCAATGTGGGACAAGTTCTCTCTAACTACTCACATATCCACCTTTTCACTCTTTGAACTTCCAACATTTTACACAAGGGCCTGCATAATATCTCTTTCTGTGGCTTATGTGCCAAGCCCACAAGGGACTAAGAAGAGGGGATGAAGGGGAGTATGAACCAAATAAATGTGATAAAGTGATTTCCATTTGAAAAATCAATACTACTTTGTCTCTTACTTTGAACCAAACACCACCTAAGTCAACCAAGTGGTCTTGGCATGGTGGTCGCTCACTTTGTCTATTAATCAAGAGGCCGTGACTCTTGAGTTCAAGTCACAACCCTTAAGAATGAAAATAGATCCTTGACCAACCTTTTTCCCTTAAGTGGAGTGCCCGGGGCGAGGGGATTAGTCATTACTTTCGGCGATGCGTACCCTGGTTCACAAAAAAAAAAACACCCAAGTCACCTTTATTTTTGGCTTGTCATGAAAATACTTTTTGGCAAAGCTAATTCACATCATCTCATTTCTTAGAGGAGATGAAAGGTCCATTTCCTAAATTAATACTACCTCCGTATCACAATACTCGTAACTTTTACCATTTTAGGCTGTAACAAAATACTTGCAGCAAATATTTTTTACTATATTTACTATAAAAGTTACCCATGTGTTGCTTTTTTATTATTTTTTTTACTTTACTTTTGTTGTGGGCCCAATTGATTATTCATTTTTCGCTCTATCTCTTTCCTTAAATCCATTTTTTGCCTAGGAGTCCATGTCATCTACTTATGTAGCGAGTATTGCGATACAGAGGTAGTAGTTGATAATGTATGAAGAGAGAAATAGAGGGGTGTTTTTAAATTTTGTTTTAATGATAAATTAGTTGTCAAAATCTTATACTACATAATATAAATGAATGTAAAGAAATGAAAAGAGTCCTAATTTCTATATCATACATTGCCCTCAAAATACTTTTCTATTCATGTATGAATAATACATTGTAGTACTCGTAATAAATTTAAATTAGTAAAGCATAAACTATAAATCCAAATATAGGTAGTCTAGCCCTATAGAAATAAGGAGATTTCTAAATACAGCCATGCTTCTTTTGTCCTACTGATTTAAGAAGTTCAGATTTATTGACTTCTAGTTCGTGTAATGCAATTGCATACAGGTTTAAGATAGTAGTGACAGTGGCTTGCAATAATTGAAGACAAAAAATGCTATGAACGTAAAGCAACAAACAGAAGCAAAAAAAAAAAGGAAAAAAAAAAATCTCTCAGGACTGAGGTCCACGTCCGTGTCCAAATCCATGCACATATAGAGGTAACATCTCTCAGTGCCCCACACTCTAGTAAAATGATAAAATGTGTGTGTATGTGTGTGTCTTTGTCTGTGGTATATGAAAATAGTGCAGTTGATCACATGGAGAGAGATTGGTCATGTGATGCAATGCATAAATTTATCAGTGCATTCCCTGGTCTGAGAGCCAAAACAAAAGAATCAGTCAAAATCCAGAATAGAATCTTCCTTATTTTTATGAGCTCAGCTCAAAATTATTACTCGTATTTTATTTGTGTAAATTTTAGACAACAACTAAGGAAAGAATACAAAATACATACTCTCAACGGTAAATTAGATTTTTGAATGGAATTTTTGTACCCACCATCTTATTTTACTACTTCTGCTGAAAATCTGAAATTGAGTTTTTAATAATTTAGTGATAAGATCACTCAGAGCAGACAGTGACAAAACTTAAGACTGATATTACAAGTTACATACACACCTTTCAACTAAACCCAGTAATAAGGTTATAAACTACTGTAGGAGTCTAGGAGTATGGGATTTGTAGTGAGATTGACCCAGGGATAGATAAGGTAGGTGGATGACCAAGAAATTAACAAAGACAATCTACTAATGTTTTGATTCTGACAGCCTCATGTGCTTATAATCCTTCATTCTGCTGGGTCTGATTTCTTTTTCCCTAAACAAGAAGTAAGTTTGAATTCTGCAAATATTATGATGAATTATTACAGTGAATTCTGTTTAATTAGTTGTTACTCGATCGTTCAACCATTAACAATGGCTTAAGACTGATTAGATATTTAGATAACATATTCATAATCTTCTCTCTTGTTTAATTATTTCTGCAAGTATTTAGAATGAGGGAGTTTGGAAGGTGAGGTAACATATTCATACTAGGAAAGTTCATTGCTCCATATTTGTTAATTTATCATTTATTCTCTCTTGTTATATAAAAGAAGATATTTTCCATTGCTTTTTTTAAAGTGGAAATTTATTTGGGGGGGGGGGGGAACTCAATAAATACGTTTATTTTATTTGTGGTTTTGGTAGTTTTTTTTTTTATATGGTTTCGACGAATGTTGTACGACTTGTTGAAATACCAAATTTCTTTGTATGATTAATCTTTTCCCGACTTTTTGGTAATAGGTTATAATATACATTTCCCTTGTTCAAAAGTTTCACATTAATTGCTACATATTTATTTTTGGTAACAATCTTTTTTCTATCTCTTCTCATTATGTTTTTGTAAAATAAAATCTTGATTGAATAAGAAACATACTTGTTCATTGACTAGTATGAAGATTTGAAACTTTAACCTTAAACATCAGAGATGAAGATAGAGTAACCGATCTATAACTTACTTATTCCTCTTCTCCTTTTTTACATGAGTGATGAGTCTCTCTTCTACCTCTTTCCTCTTTACATGATCTCCTCAAAATATGCGTCTTTCATTACATGTTGCAATAAGTAAGACAAAACATATGAATTAGGAAGTAATCCTTCCATTCATAATCTTTGCACCATTTATTTTGGAAAAAATCACATGAATAATCGAGCCTTTGTGCTGTCTTTTTAAAATGGTCAGACATTTTGATTACATCGAAATAAACCCACCTTTTGGAGGTATATTCCCAAAAGGGTCCCACCTTATGAAAAATACCTTTTATGCAGTCGTTACACTTGAGTTTTTCAAAAGGTGAGACCTTTATGGGAAGACACACAAAAAAAGTAGAATTATTTTAGTTAATCAAAAAGTTAGACCATTTTGAAAAGATCGCGCAAAGGCTGGATTATTCATGTTAATTTAATTTAATTTTTCTATTTTTTTTCCCACTCCTTTTATGTTTTAACGCAAGTTTTGTCTTTATTTTTACATTGTGGGGATTCAAATCAACTCTTTTACAATTTTCTCTATATTTTCTTTCTTTCTTTAATTTGTGTGCAAACTCCGAATGGAGTAAAAAACATGGAAAGGTGGAGTATTATCTTGTACAGTAAACAATGAAAAAGATGGTAGGATGATTGTTGAAGTAAAATAGGGATCAATTTTTATCCAAAAGTAGTTAAGTGGGACCCACCCCCTGTATTAGGAGAATCTAGATGAGTTATTCATACAGAGGAACTGTTATACTCTTCACATAGGGAAGCAGCTGTTAGGAGTCCCACGCCCCACTCCACTAGACTTATGGCCGAAAGAGAGGAGTTAAAAAAAGGTGAATTTAATTTACTAGTACTAGGCAAAGGGCAAAGGCATATATGATTATATGAAAGACGGAACACGTTCCAACCTTTCTCTTTCTCTTTCTCTCTTTCTTTGTAGAGTCACGGGTGTACCTTGAACGACGAACTAACAAATTTAATTAAAATATTGGATATATACTGTTGGTCATATGGTAGAAGATAGGAATGTTCCTTGGACCTTTTCATTTTTTAAATTTGAGCAACTTCATTTATTAAAAAAAAAAAAGCCCTCCTTGGAATAACGTTGTCCCTTACTCCCTCTCATGCATATGCTTTGTCCTTTGTTCCTTTGCTTCTATTTTTGAATAAAGGATGACACAGAATATTTAAGAATGTACCCTGTTTTTAATTAAATTATATTGCTACTTGATCATACTATATGCAATGCACATCCTAGTTATATCATGTGCTGTGTTACATGAACCTCGTGCAAGTCTTGTGCTCATTATTAACAAGATACTCTAAACATATACTTCATACAAGATTAGCCTTTTTGTTGGGGTAGTTTTTGTGCAAAAAGAAAGGTGGATTGATTTTTATTATAATGAGAAGGCCTGATAACATCAATGAGTCTTAACGTAACTTGTACCGGCATTTTGAAACAATTTTAAGGGTCTAATGATACACTTTCGACACCCTTTTGAAAGTAAAGAGGTATTTTGGAGAGAAAAGGAGTTCGACTATACTAATAGATACCGATTTTTATTTTTTTAATATATATAAAGGGGTGATGGCATTTATGGCAATAGTTTATACGGACAAATTATGAAAGGTTTACCAGATACAAATTTGGCGTATAGCTAGAACTAAAAAAAAATCATGAATGCAAAGTGTTTTCTGATTTCTTTTACTCTGATAAACCTATCATTGTACAATAGTGTTGTTACTATTATATGTAGATCATTAATCTATCAGTTTTAGGAGAATATCTGTGTTGAGTATTATAGTTTTAGGAGATGCACCCTTTTCTTTGGTAATATTCTGGGGAAAAGTGGGTCATATATATTTTTCTCTGCTCTTGCAATCATGTGTAATGCTGGTGCTATAGATAATCTAAAGGTGAATTAGAATAAGCTGTTGCTGACTATTATCAAATATCTTTCAAGTTCCAAAAAAATAAAAATCACTTTAGGTTATTGAAGCTCTTGCAACTTGACTTTAGGTTAAGATTAATGAAGATCTTGAAACTTAATTGAGCTCCCTTCTATTTTCCTTCCCTCTCTTTCAATCCACTTCTTACTATCCAAACAATGCGTTAAGGTCCTCCCTTTAACAACGTAATTTAATTTCTAAATATATTATTGTAAGCAAAATTAAAGAGAAGCACAAAATTACAGCTTCCAAGGGTGACAATCAATAGGTTAATAACATTGATTGGATCTCATCATAGCCAAATTAAAAATACCCTAGACTTTTCTGACATGGTCATATGCTTCTTAAAGTTAAAAAGCCAGTGAGAAAGAGGGGGGGTGGGTAAGAGAGAGAAAGAATCACTGCTTTTATTTTAGTGATTTTGTCATATGTTTCTGCTTCTTAAAGTTAGAAAAATATGATGAGAGAGAGAATAGGGGTATGTAAATAGGCACTAACCAGCAGTAATACTAGTTGTGTGCAATAGCTAAACCACAAGCATAGTAGCAGCTGGAGAGCATATCATATCATATCATATCATATCATATCATATTATCATCTCATCTCCTCATTCTCATTTCAATCATCATACTATATATTATCATCATAATCATCATCATCAACCTCTTAACTAACAGTACATGCCCTAATATCTTCTCCTACACAACAACTACACTAGAAATAAATAAAAAGACTTAAGAAATAATAATAATAATAATAATAATAATAAGAATGGCATTTTTAGTAGAACGGAGTGATCCTCTTCTTCATAATCATCACCATCATCTGAGCATTCAGCATCATAATCAAGAGCAGCAACAGCAGGAAATGGTGTTCTCAGTATCAGAATCCCAGAAGTCTGTTCCTGCTCCTTTCTTAACAAAGACTTACCAGCTTGTAGATGACCCTCGCACAGACCACATTGTGTCTTGGGGTGAAGATGAGACCACTTTCGTTGTTTGGCGTCCTCCTGAGTTTGCTAGAGATCTCCTTCCTAACTACTTCAAACACAACAACTTCTCCAGCTTTGTCCGACAGCTCAACACTTATGTATGTTGTTACTACTACTATTACTACTAAAATTACCACTTTTATACTACATGCATAAATGATTTTTAGTTGCTGTTACTCTGACCTGACCAGTTGGAAATTAAATGCTTTTGGCCTTAGTTATATACTTTCTTGAGGTGAAATCACGAGTCCTAGTAATGGAGCTGCATAGCATGAATGTACTAATGTAAGTGCTAGCTAGTTGAGTACTATAAGTATATGCTGATCATGTTTTGAGTGGTGTGTTATTGACTAAGGGGGTGTTTGGTATAAACTTAAAAATGGAAATGAAATGGAAACAACCTAGAAAGAGAGAGGGTAATATTAGATGATATCATTTTTTGCCGTTTCGTGTGATTAAGAAAATTGAAGGGAAACGAATTATGCAGGGATTTTTTTTTTTTTTTGTTTCCACAAGGTTGATATGAGTAACAAAATGGTGATAATTGTTTTTCATGAAAGGACATGTGTTACCAATATCTCATATTAAACCATAGATAATTGATAATGGAAATGCTTATTTGATTCTATTTCTAATAAAATAACAAAACCAAACATGCTATTACTATGGTAGTTTAATTAGGTCTGTTTAGAAGCATTCATAAATCATGCAGTTTTCAAGTTACACAGACGAAAGCTTTCTTGAACTCTGACAAGACTCTGAGAAACATTTGTCAAAGCTTTGAAGGGTTTAGAAGAAGTATTACATTGGTCTTATTTTGAGTTTTCATTTGTTTTGTTCTTTCCTTATGTATTAGGTTGAATCAATGAGCTTAGAAACGAAGATTCTTGTAATTATTAGTTTCTTTCCTCTTGTTTCAAACTGAAAAATAGATTGCAAAAAAAAAAAAAAATTGAGAAAGGGGGTCTTTATATTCTTATTATATTAATAACATGTGCATGTAGTTTGGTTGCATTGTTATGATGATTTGCATCCCATATTGAAAGTGACTGTGCTATGAATTTGAATATGGTGTTTAAAGTCCATTTTAATTTTAAGTAGCAATCATATATATAGATTGAAAAATTTAATGTGCATCCTCTTCAACTTAATTTTTTTTTTATTTTTTTGGTTTTAATAAGTCAAATAAAGTTTGTTCAGCTTCAACCAGGTGTGATAAGGTCTAATTGTTTTCTATAGTTAGTTAGGTCCAATAAGTTCAATAAATTTCAAACAAATTCTGATAAATTTAGGTATAATAAGCTATACCAAAGAGGAGACACTTTTATTTGAATAATGTTTCATTTAAATTTGTCAGATTTTAAATCTTCAAACCCAAGTTGTACTAGACTTCATGTAAATTATTTTTCCCCAAGGGAATAATTGTTTGATGATTTTGTTTTGATCGATGCAAGGAAGGAGGGGGGAGGGGGGGGACCTTTCATATATACTTTTGGTTCTCTAGGCATTTGGTAGGAAATGTCTGTTGTACATATAGATTTGTGCTACTAATAACCAATTTTGATCAGTTTTTATATAAAAGTATTCCTTTTATAATTTAATTATTTGATGCACCATGTGAGCTGTTTAGTATGATCTCAAGATTCTCTTAGCTTCTTGTCTTGGTCACTGTCCTTTGTGCATTTGTATCTTATCCTACTAATAATATTCTACGTACAACTTTCTGTTATTTGTATAATTAGGAGTAATATGCTAAACTTATTATGCAGTGTTCTCTATCTCTGTGCCTTGTGTTTCTTTTGATGCTTTTATTCAAAATCAAATATCCACGTTCTACTCTAGAACACCACACATAGGTAATCTATATGATTAAACATCATTTAGAGTCTAGAACGTTAAAAAAAAAAAAAAAAGGTAGTGAAGGTAATATGTATGTGGAGACTAAAGTTGATCGTTTGATCTTTCTTGGCAATTGTTTCATATAAGGTGCATTATTTTCATCTTAAAAAAATAAGTTTCAGTACAGATAAGTTCAAATAAGGTCTAATCAAATATAATAAATTTAATAAAGTTTGATTATATCCAATCGGGTGTGATAAATGTCATAGAACTGATCCCATTGTAAGGTATGGGACTTGGGTCCCACATCGACCTTATGGGTGTTGATGTGGGATTCATATAGGATAATGGGCTCTCCCTTTTTTAGGTTAGTTTTTGTGGTAGTTTGGAGAACATTGAGGTTCAATTATTTCTATGATCAGGTCTAATAAGTTCAATAAGTTTCAATTAAAAAAGAAACAAACCCTGAGTAAATAAATAATGCTTACATTTCCATGTGAGATTTGATTTTGATACTAATAAATTTGAAACCAACCAATCAATTGATTTAACATGTCTAACTTTTCCCTTTTTTTGTTTTTTGTTTTAATTAGGGTTTCAAGAAAGTAGTTGCAGACAGGTGGGAGTTTGCAAATGAATACTTCAGGAAAGGGGAGAAGCAACTACTATGTGAAATTCACAGAAGAAAAACCCCACAACACCACCACCAAATTCAGTACCAAGACCAAGTATTAGTTCCACCCCAGTACATGCCCTCACCACCTGATGAAAGTAACTCAGCCTCTTGGATAAACATTGATCATCATCAGCAGTCCTCTCCCTTACCCTCCCCTAAGCCGAGTGGCGGGCCCCCCACCGACATCTTGACAGCCTTAACCGAAGACAACCAAAGACTAAGGAAGAGGAATTTCATGCTCTTATCTGAGCTCAACCACATGAAAACCTTATACAATGACATTATCTACTTCATCCAAAACCATGTTAAGCCTGCTGTACCTAATAATAGTCATAATAATGACCAAAATCGCCCTCCTAACTTCAATGCATTGGCCGCTGCAGCAGCGGCTGCTGCTGCAGCTCCTCCTAAGCTCATCGAGTTGGATGAACAACAACCACCACATCATGCCATTCATGGCGGCGATGCCAGCAAAAGAGAGACTATCAAGCTGTTTGGAGTCCCTCTTCAGAGCAAAAAGAGGTTACACCTAGCAGAAGGCAACCTTTGATGAATAAAAAAAAATAAAAAAAAAAACAATTAGCACTGTGTTAATTAATTAATTAATTAATTAAGCCCTCTTAGCTAGCTAGATTATGTCTAGATTATTTAGTTAACTACTAGTAAAGCTGTCATTTAATTTTGAGATGTGAAGTTTTGGTTACTACATAAAAATAACTGCTTAATTATTAGTTAAGCTAATAAGCTCATCCCATATCATTGCTTGATTAGTGCATTGAAGTTTAATTTAATTTGGATTACTACTGTATCTGATACTCCGATCCATATATAATTGTCAATATTTGGATAGATGTAGAGTTTAAGGTAGAGTTGGGTTTAAGGTAGAGTTTAGAGCTTTGACTAGGTTAAAACACTAGATTAATCATATATTAGTGTTTGGCAAAGTAGTGGTACGTGATAATTTTAGCTTTTGAAGTAGAGTTTTGTAAAAGATAATAATGTTAGCTTTTGGTGTAGCGTATGTCAAAAGTTACTAATTTGTTCTTTAAAATGTTATTTTTATAGTTTGTTTACTAATTTTTTACCAAATACCAATACTACACCGCTACATTCACAATCGTTGACAGCTAGCTACCTCTATAGCTAGTTTTACCAAATATACCCCAGTATGAGATATTTTACTTTTGAAAAAAAGTGTACAATACTCGTATAAGGCTAATGTCTCGCGAAATTACCTTGGCATATGGGGCATGGGCTGGCAAACCCTCGACCTCAAGGATTACAGGCCGCACTTGGACCAACTGATTATACTTTGGATATCAGTGATTCAGTGGCATGCATGTGAGTGAAAATTTAGGAACTCGTACTCATACTAATTATGTGTTTGAAGAATAATTCTGTAACAGGAAACTCCCACCCTTTTTTTTTTGAATGAATGTTCCATGACTTTAATCAATGACTTATATGGTATATCTTGTTGTTGGTCCAAAAATATTCTATACTACTGCGCTGCATCTTCTTCAATTGGGATTTGATAAAAACACTTGTGCATGGCAATTATAAGGTCTCATAACTTTGAGACTCACTGTATATGCCATGATTCTCTCCTCAAAAGAAGGTCATAAAGATTTTTTATGGCCCAGTATCTGGAAAAGTTTTTTAGGGGTGAAAGCTGAAAAAAAAAAATCCAAAATAAAGCATCAATTTTTAGTGTCAAACTATGTTATAAAAAAAAAAAAAAAAAGCTTTCCTTGAAATTACTCTTCTTTATATGTAAAATAATCCAAAACAAAGGTGAAAGCTGATTGGATTTTATCCATATGTAATGGCAATAATAATAAAGTAGCTTTGCCAAAATACTTTAGAAAAAGGGATGCTTTTTTTTTTTTTCTTCTTTTTCAAATTTCTTTTGCTCTTGATTTGAAGTTACTTTGTTGGCTGACTATCAAATAAAAGTGCATTATGAGTTGCAAACGTACGTATCCAAGATCTAGTTCTCAATGATTTGCTTTTTGTACACTTCTAGCTATACTATCTGTAAAAATAAACTCCATGCAATCTTAATTTTAGTCACTTAGCTATGAATCACTGTATGAATCACTTAGCTACAATGTATATATAGCTTTGGTTTTCTTCATGTCATATTCTTTTTCTTTTCTTTTTTTCTTGGAAATGAAAAAAGGGACAAAATTTGAGCATTCTGGCTTTTTGCGCTTTTTCAGTGAAGGAGTGAAAATTGAAGACAGACTAACTTTCCAAATCGTAATAAAGATTGGTTTGAAAAAGATTAGTTAAATTTGAGGCGGGAAGGAAGTAAAATGAACTTGAATTGTACTCAGTATTCAAAAAGTAATTGTCACATCGCATTTTTTTTCTTGTGAAAAATAAGGTTACGCTTATGAACAAATATATAAGAGCACTCTGTATAAATGAATGAGTGTTATTTTTATAAACCAGTATGACCAAACATCCAAACCAGTATTACTAAGTGTTATTTAACATTTTTCCTCTCTACTTTAAGTCAATCGTTGTAATTAATATATTACGGAAGAGTATATGTCATACCAGTTTTCTTAATAGCCCTAACCAATTAGTCATATTAACCACAATTGCGATGCAATCATGATGAATCAATTAATAACTAGCTAGAATCTTGGACTTTTAATTGAGTAGAAAAGTGAGGAACGAAAGTATAATACTTTAACCTGTATATTTGTTTTCAAGTGTAGAAAAAGATGTCGCTATTTGACGGATGGTGTTTTCAAATCTTTACACAATTTTATCTTATTCCTTTTCAACATAAAAAAAATAAAAGCTAAGATTGGAGTAGTATGTAATTTATTAATGATATTTTGTAGTAGGATTTTGTATAAAATTTCTTTGAGATCACTCAGCTAGCTAGGGGAAAAAAGGCAAATAAGTTTGAAAAAAAAATCTATATATTGAGTCTAGGAGTTACTCATCTCAGCTAAAATTGGACGCGTTAAGTTGAACCCCATATATGCGTACATTAGAAAGTGTGCCACATTGGAGAAAGATAAGAGAACGAATAAACAAACTTATAGGTTTAAATTAGGAGTTACTTATCTACCAATTGGTTTTGGGAATGACCTTTTTTGTGCTTGTAAGTGACCGGACTCTCGACCTTCATATAGGTTTAACAGGACATGATTAACCGCTCTGATTCACACCTGATCAAACATTATTATAATATTGACCTTATTACACCTGATTAAATCTTATTTTGACTTATCTGAATTGATCGGAACTTTAATTTTTTTTAAAGATAAAGAGAACGTTCCCTAGGTAGATAAACTTAAATAAAAAATAAAGGTTAAAAATAGACCCTTTGTGACATTTATGCATCTTTAAAATGGGATTATCATTGTAAGGGAAAAAAAAAATGGGATCATCGTAACTACTCGTGTGTAATTGTGTTCTCCATTATCTTGAAAAATACATACATTCTTCTTTAAAAAGGTGCAAGAGAAATAATATAAGCTGTTTCCAAGCATAATTTTATTTTTTTAAAGATAAGATTCCCCACATAAACGACCCAATCAATAAAAAACTTGTTGACATTTTTAAAAACGAACATAAAATGATGATAACAAATTTGTGAAAGCAAGTGATTAATAATATTAATGACATAATGAATTTAGGATTATGTCCTTTTTGATGAAGAAACAACTTAAAGCACTAAAAACATGGATTTCAAAAGCTTCAAATTTGTTGTCACTTTACATAATGAGTAATTTCTTTTCTTTGTTGTCACTTTAAAAAATAAAAAATAAAAAACCTTCAATTTTTACAACCATGCAAATAATGGTAGTAACCCTAAATTATACTCCCTATGTTCCCATTTGTTTGTCCTGTTTGACTTTGCACATATATCAATGTATTTGTTTGACCATAAATATATTTTGTTGTATATATGTTAAAATTATAATAATTGAATATTAATAACGCACTCGATCATTGAGACGAATCAAACAAGACCTACATTACTATATTATGTTTTATATATTGAGGGTAATTTAGAAGATTCTCTCGTCTTATGAATAGTGCCCAGATTCCAAACAAGACAAACAAATGGGAATAGAGGGAGTATTAATTACAAGATTAATTTGATCAATATGTATAATTTATGCTTCAATATATAGAATACAATGATTGAAGTTTGCACTTTTTGTGCAGCAAATGGAAGGGAATCATTTCATAAAAATGCCCTTTAATTCCTCCAAGTTTCATCATGTAAAATCAGATTCATGTTTCTCTTTATCTACTTTCTTCTTTTCTTTTCTTTTTTTAGCATTGATTTTGAAGAAGGAAAAAGTAGAAAAAGAGATGTTATTGATCTGAATTCATAAAAGATGATGGAAAACTAGTCATTTATTAAAATTAAAGAATAAAAGAGAAGAGATTCGAGAAGAAAAATGCAAATATTGACTTTAGGAAAAAGGGCTTAAGATATCTTAGTGTAATTTATAGCGTATCAAAATAGAATGGAAATAAATTAGAAAGGAAAATTACGGTAATATTAAATAATATCGTTGTTTGCTGTAATGAAGTAAGGGCTCGTTTACATTAACTGAATATAGATGAACTGAACTGAACTGAATAGAAGTGTATTAATTGAACTAAATAGAGATGAACTGAACTTAACTGAACTGAACTGAATAGAGATTAACTGAACTGAATTGAATATAATCTGAAGTAAACAAGCCCTAAATGAAATGGAAACAAAAGAAGAAGAAAACAATTTTGTTTCCACAAATGAAAAGTCTATTATAAGAGTTGGTAAAAAATATTGGTTTTTTTTACGGATGTGTTTTGTCGATTTCTATGTTATAATAAGATTTGAGAAATTCTACATTATGCTCATGAGCTTTATAAATTGTCTATATGACATCCTTAATATCAATCAATAGTTTATTTATTTCACCAATTCGGTTAAATAATATTGCTCATGAGTAATGGAAACATCATGACTGAGACTCTGTGAGCTACATACTAAACCATCAGTAATATCATCACGAACACAAGGACAATTAACCTCATCAATATATATGCTTAGTTCCTTAATTTTTCTCTTTTGAAAATTAGTGTGATAGTTAACCTATATGCTGCATGGATACTTCAATTAGTTAGTCGTACACATGTTAGATACCGATACGATACTGATACTTCATCACTCTATTTTTTATTATATTTTTTTAAAAGAATATTTTGGGGTCTTGTCATTTACTTGATTATTCTTATTTTTATAAATATAAATTCAACGTACCTTAAAGATTTTAATAAATTTCATATTTTTATATATTTTATATGTTACTTTCTTATTCATACCTGTATCCTTAATTTTAAAAGTGAAGTATTCTGTATCCGTTGTGTACCCGTTGTATACCTATACCTATACCGTGTATGACAGGAGTCATGTTATTGGGAGGATGAAGTCATAGCCCAGTGGTTAGGGCTTCAGAATTCCAGACACGAGGTCCTGGGTTCGATTCTCACCACACGCATTTGCGAGGATTCCTTATTATCCCCCTTACAGATGTGTGTGTTGGCTAAAAATTAGGCCGGGTGACCTGCAATATGGCCCAGTTCCAAGGCCTAATATCTCAAACATTATCCTAAAAATAAAAAATAAGGAGTCATGTTATTGGACCCGATAAAAAGAATAAAAAATTATATTTAAAAAAAAAAAAAAAAAAAACCATGGCCATAAACAAAACGAAAAAATGATAAAGAGGCTTGCTAAAATGCAGAAAAGCGTGTTCAGCATAAAAAGCCCAATAAATTTGGGACATTATTACGTCCTATATCACGTTAGCTGGTCCGTTAACATCCTCAAGAATGTAATACATGAAATTTGTGAACCCATTAAGGATTTGAATTGGGCCTTTGAGGCCCAACTTTAAAATAGGAAGCCTTTAACTTAAACGATATTAAAATAGGACGCTAATTAGTAATTACATTATCAATCTAAATAAAGTGGCAAACATGTCGGACGATGCCATCACCAAAGGAAGAGGTATTTTTAAAAAAAGCGAGACGTCTGATGTAGACATCTTAAACATTGTTAGGGCGTCTGATCTAAACACCTCAACCAATACATGACGTCTGGCTGGGATGTCTCAACCATGACAGATTGATAGGGATGTCTAGTTGAGACGTCCCCGGTTGGGACGTTTCTTTTTTTTCATTTTATGCGTGTTAAATGCATATTTTAGACGTATATGTATATGGTTATATGCATTACTAGTATGAATTATGTTTTCATGAATTATTATTATTATTATGAAATATGATTAATGCATACCAACAGAGGAGAGAACAATGAACATTTTGACCATACACCATGCGATATGATTGTCATTTCTCCATATGATAGGTGGAAAGAGTTCATAAGTTATGTTTTCACGAGTTATTAGTAAACATGTTAGTCCATGATAAAACATAACTCGTGAAAACATGCTAGTTCATGATGTAAACATAATTCGTGAAAACATAACTAATACTAATTCGTGAAAAACTGAAAACATAATTCATACTAATAATTAAGCATACACTTATACGCCTAAACATGCATTTAACACCAATAAAACAAAAAAAAAGGGAAATTCCCAATCAGAGTCATGCAAGATGAGGACATCCCAGCCAAACGCCTTAACAGAGTTAGTTAAAACGTTTGGCTGAGACGTCGTCCCAACCATGTTTGGGACAATCTCATATCTAGACGTCTATCGTGAAGAAAATACTAGATTCCTCGCTAAAGTCGCCGGCTCGTCGTCATCGTCTTCTTTGCCTCCACTACTTGCCTCGACTTTTTTTTCTTTAGGGATTCATGTTGATGGTGTTGAGTGGCCACGTGGCTGTTGGAGAGAGGTTTTGGGTGGGAGAGAGATTGTGGAGGGAAGTTGTGGGGGTTTATAAGGGTAGTTTAGGAATATTAAGGATTCGTTTACTAGAGTGAAAAATGTTTTTCCTGAAAACAGTTTTTCTATTTTACATCGTTTACTTTGTGTGAAAAAATAAAATGTAAAACTTTGGGTGAAAACTCATTTTACATCCTATTGGAAACATTTTCCTCCAAATTTGAAAGTAAAACTTATTTTTCGTGCAAGTAAACAATGGAAAACTTCTATGAAAATGAGTTTTCCAACGTAAAATATTTTTTATGGAAAATCATTTTACATCGAAAATGTTTTACACCAAAATAAACGGACCCTAAGTAAAAGTTGGGAAATATTAAGTAAACGTTGACCTGACCTGGCCTAACTTATCAAACATGACTTTACCTGACCTGTTCAAAAAGCCTGACAAAAATTGTTATGGTAAAAGTTGAGAACGCATCTTCAATGGTTATGGAAAAAAATTGTTTGATAAAAAAAAATTAATCTTAAAAATGACAAAAGAATTAGTTATTTACTACAATTAGTTTTGATCAATGAAATCAAATATATTTCTAGATAATAATTTTATTAACTATTTTAACGAGCTCATTAATGATGTGAAAATTAGACGAAGTGAATAGCCGTGTTACCAACTAGTTAGATTGTCTCTATGTATATTGAAGCACCTTACTTCTATAGGGTAGATATAATTATAATATATGGCTTGAATATTATTTAACCAAAATATTGAAATAAAGGCTATGGTGCCCACTTACAAGAGGTGGGTAGCTTGTTAATCATGCTAGAATCTGATATGATTTGAAATAAATTTTTAATTCAGACTACTATGTTTAATTCATTTGATTTGAAATAAAATTTTTCAGATCTAATTAATTTTTCAATAAATATAAAAATAAGATATAATCTGATATGATTTTTTTTCAATGTGTTATAACAAATTAAACTAAACATAGCCAAATATGAAATGATGTGAAAATACACCCAATCTCAAGGTTTGTTTGGCAAAAGAGCACTATAATATGGTAGCATAAATAGGTTCAAATGGCAAAATGGTCCCAATTTAGTGATCTACTTAGCATTTGACAAGTTACCAACAAATTAAAGGACAAAATGGTGGGTCTAAGAATTAAGAGGGAGAGGGCAATTGGATAAAATCCCAACGACTTGAGTGTTATCATAACAAGGGATGCTCCTACTTTAGGGGGCAATGCTTTTATTTGATGTAATGCTTTCCATAAACTTGGCATTCAATACTAATGCAAATGGAATCCGGAATCTGCTTTAATTACTCCTTTTGTAACATATTAATGGCAACGATTTGACATAAAGTAGAGAGAAAAAAATGTCAAATCGTTACCATTAATATGTTACGGAAGAAGTACTTGAAGCCATTCACTTTTAGGTAATAAACTAGTGTGAAATTCATGCGATACACGATATTATGTTATTAGAGATTATTATACTCAGGTTCTTAACATATAAGGATCTAATAAATTTATATTTATCGCAGTATGTTTACTGTTGAAACTTGAAATATTCATTGTGCTCATCCAACAAATTTAATATTGGTTGTTTGTATACCACTATGAGAAACGATTTTACAATGCATTGGACAATAAAAAAAATTATGCAACTCAGAACAAGCACTGCAATTACAAACCATGGTGATTGGACGTCAATTGTAGTATTAAGTACTAGCTAGGTTAGTCCCGCGCGTTGCACAGTTTAGATAATATTTCTTGATAATTATATAAAATGGTACTAATTATTTTGTTTGTACAAAATATGATGAGCTTATTAATTTTTTTTATAAAAACAATTGTTAGCATTGGAACTTGTAAAATGATATAAATTAGCAAAAAAAATAAAAATTGACATCATCAATTTTAATCTTTTCATTTTTGTAAGTATTTTCTTCCTATCTCTCACATCATCACATACCACACTTTCTCTCTCTATTGCTTTTACTCTCACAACAAAAAAAATAGACTAGGAGTCCGTGCCATCCAATTTGTTGCGTTTTTTTCGAAACAGAGGAAATATATAAGATGTACAGTGCACAAAGTATGCATCTTTTTAGTTGAGCCATGGACTACCATTTTAGGCATTTTACAAAGCATGACCCATGGGCCCGCAAGCAAGGCAACATTTTGTGTAATTTGTATGGCGTGTTGGTCATTGATCATTCATTTGCATTTGTATCCTTCGTAATTTTAGAATTGTGTAAAAGTAAGACAATTAATTTCTACGCTAATTAATGGGCACTTATATACACTTGTAAATATAGAAGTATCATGCGGGTTCATGGGTTTGGGTTGGCCAAATTTTGACTTGGTGGGCTAGCACATGGATTAGCCTAGTTGGTACATAAAGTCACGTGGACTTGGCTAGTGTTAGGCATCTCTTTTAAATTTTCAACACAAAGTAATTAGGAGTCGTTTGGTTGGCGAAAGTAAAGAGAATCACTTTAGAAATAATAATGAGGGAAAATGAAAAGTCAATGTATTAGATTTAGGTAGTAGTTTGTTAAAAAAGAAATGAGTTTTGTTGCAAGAGTTGCAACCACACCACCACCACCCCAACCCAAACTGCATGCCACCACCACAGAAACCACCTCTAACCTCGCCAGCACCCCCTTGCAACACCCTCTCAAGCACGGACGAAACCCCCAACGCGCTCAACCACGCACCCTTGAAAGGCCAAATCCCTAACCCCAACCATCCAAAAACAAAAACAACTTCCCACCCATGTCCACCACCCCAAAAACCATCCCACCTCTGCTCGCTGCCCCTCACTACTTCCTTTGTCACCCCCTTATAAGTTATAATTCTCAATCACCCTCAACAAAACTCACCCCTTAAACCTAGGGTTTTGTGGAGAGTGGTTGGGGGTGATTTTAGGGCGTTGGAGGTGGGTGGTAAGTCGTTTTTTTGGTGGTAGGGTTAGGGTTTCGTGGATAGGGATGGGATTTGCGGCTCCGGCGAGGGGTGGGGCTGAGGTTCCATGGCGTCAGCGTGGGGTGGGTGAGGGGAGGTGAGTGATTACGATTGGTGTTAGGGTGGTTTGTGTGGTGGTTGGGTGGAACATGGGGAAAAGTAATGAAAAAGATAGGGGTGAGAATGGTAAAGTATTAAAATAGAGGAATGAGGAAGAAAATAAGAATAAAAAAAGTGAACTAACAAAAAAAAAAGCAAAGAAAATATAGACAATTAATTCTCATTCCACTTTATTAATACTTCAACCATACAGGCCGTTAGTGAATTTGAACATGGTTCAATCTTACTTTCCTCTAACGCACTAATAATAATGTGCGGATGTTCCACTAAAAGAAGAACATTTTCTAATTATAATTTTTTTTGGGTATTTTGGCATTACTAAGTTTGGTAATGATCATTATTTTTGTGTGGAAAGTATAATTGCTTTTTCCTTGATGAGATTTTACGCTTACAATGTTACACGTATCTCCCTTTTTTGCCGACCAATAATTTAACTATGTGAGAAGGTTTCATTATTTGAGGTGAGGGAGGCTACATAATTAATTGGACAATTTTTATATTTAGGCTCTGTTCTTTAAGTTTGATCTGGTCTGATCTGATCTGATCTGATTTGTTTTGAGTTTGTCTGATCTGATTTGAGTTTTTCTGATTTGATTATATTTATATTTATATTCATATTTATATATTTTTTTTATAACCAATTTTTATTTTTAACTTTTTATTTTTATTAGGGACAAAAATTTAATGAGCCCAAAGCCTCAAACTCATTTCATTTCACCTCTTCATTATTTTACTTTTCATTCTTTTCAAACCCTTCATTCAATCTGACTCCAAATCCGTCACCGAAAAAGTCGACCGAATAATCACCATCGGACAAGTCATTCCGAAAACCGTCGTTGGACAAGTCGTCCCGAAAACCGTCGCCGGAAAACGCGGCCTGAAAATCGTCGCCGAAAAAGTCGGCCAAATAATCACTGTAACGACCCGACTCGCTTAAATCGGCGCGGAAGAAACCGACGAGTCAAGTAGTTATAAAACTAAACTCAACACTTAGAAAATAATACTAATACCTCAAAATATTATTAAACCATAAATGTACAATAACCCACAATCTTGTACAAACTAAATCCAAAAATCAAATGAACTGAAAAACAAAAGTCAAGTGTAACTCTAACCACATGCTAGAGTCTTATACAACAAATGTATATCATAAATCCTGAATCAACGTCTAACAAGTCTAATGCTATGAAACAAACGAAAATAAACAATAGGAACAAAACACACAAAGCGCCGCTCGCCCAACCCAAAAGCTAAGCAAGAGCATCATCGTCAGATGTACCTGAAAAACACAACATATCCACCATCAGTGGCGAGTAACATAACTGACTCACCCTAACGGGAATACACAAGTACATAGCTATAATCAAATAACATCACACATACAATCCTCGAAGACACGAGACAACCTCAAGCTCGTAATCCAAAATCAATCTCATCACTCGACATCCTCAATATACGACATCTCTATACTCAAATCTAACTCAGGTGCAATCATTCTAGTTCTAGACCGGACTATGCTCGTACGGAAGCATCTTACGCAACCGAACTTCTACTATGTCAGGACCGGGCATAAGCCATACACCCAAATCCCACGAACCCACTTCATACTTGGAAATTCGTGTCCCTAATCCCCAAATAAATCTGAGCGTACTAGGAATAACATAGTGAGACTCCAAGACTATTCCGATACCGCGGACGGAAATAGTGGCAACGTCTTAACCCAAAAACTAAGCATAAGCCATACACAAAGTCAAGGGCGTCTAGAAAAGAAATCAAGCTAAACATCCCATCATATCATCATAGTTTAATTAAAACAAGAATAAGCCATACTCTTGAATTCAATCAACTAAATCATCGAAGTTAACCCAAGAATTGCCTATAGCCATACTCTTGAGACTAACCAACATCATATCATCAATCTTTAACTCATTCTTTAATCAACATATCCCAAATCTTTAACTTTCAAAACTCTTTCAACATCTTTCTTTAATTTTCAAGACTCTTAAAGAACTCATCAAACCTCAACAAGAACTCTAAAGAACTCAATCAAGAACCTCAAGAAACTCATCTATTACTTAAAGAACTCATAAAGAAACCATTCAAGATTCAAGAACTTCAATCAAGAACTCAATCAAGATTCAAGAACTTCAACCAAGAACTCAAACAAACTCAACATACACGCATGAACATCATCACTATCACACGGCAATTTCAACATCTTTTTATCAAAATTCAACAAACTTAAACCCAAACACCATGATTTCCAAAATATCATAAAACAATCTTAGGATATGAAAATCCACCATTAAAACACCATTAAAACACTTCAAAATCAGATTATAGATATATCTTTAAAACCATGAATCAATCATCATCAATCAACCAAACATGCATTTAATCAAAGCTATAAACCTAGTATTACCAATCAAGTTGAGTTAGTATGTTACCTTGTTGAAGATTACACACAAATCAACACAAATATCGCTGCCCGGGACACAAAGAACACGGCACAATCAACACGAGCAACACGCGGCCTTTAGCACGGCACCACGAATCACGCACGGCTGTCCAGCCACTGCCACGCACCACGCTACCCAGTCACAGCACACACCACCACCACGGCCACTGCACGGCACTTGCACCACGAGTACTGCTACACGGCCCAACCACGAACCCACACGAACACAACCCAAACGAACCCGAAACAATAAATCTTGTTTGAAATAAATGTGTTTAGGCTTGTGTTTGATCACTTAAAGATTAATTGAGGTTGAATCTTTAAGTTTTGGGCTAAGAAAGTTGATGAACAAATGGAGGCTCAATCATCAACAATGGCGTGAGAAATGGAGAGAAATGGAGAGTGTTTATGTGCTTGGCAAGTTGATGGCAAAGTTAGAATGGCAAAATGAGCCTAAGCCTTACTATCTCCCCTATAAATAGAGTTAGTTAAGGTGTGAACACAAGGCAAGTGGCAAGCCTTGCCATGCCTTTGTAGAACCGGCCAAGAGAAGCAAAATGGGCCTTGTGGTCCATTGGGCTAATCTACTAAATTTACATGACTAATCATGCAAAAACCGGCAGCTTGTGAAGTCCAAGACCGGCGGTATGGAACTGCCAGCTTGCAAGGTCCAAGACCGGCAGTATAGAACTGCCAGCTTGCAAGCTCCAAGACCGGCAGTATAGAACTGCCAGCTTGCAAGCTCCAAGACCGGCAGTATAGAACTACCAGCTTGCAAGGTTCAGGACCGGCAGTTTATGAAGACCAAACCGGCAGCTTGAAGCCTCGTCTTTAAAACTGGCAGCTTCATCTTGAAGTCTCAATTGGGCCAATTAATAAAATAATAACTAAAATAAATAATAAAAACTAAGAAATAAAATATTTCGATTAAATCGAAATTATTCACATAAAATTAAAATAAATAATTCAAAATAAATTCTGAACTAGCAAATAAACACATAAATACACACATAAACACCGGCAAAAATACCGATAAAATCTGGGTCATTACAACCTCCCCTCCTTAAAGAAATTTCGTCCCGAAATTTCAAGGTGCAGGAGATCGCTCCCCATCGAAAAGCTCAGGGTACTTCTGCCGCATAGTCGCTTCCGTCTCCCAAGTCGCTTCTTCATGGTGTTGATTTCTCCACAACACCTTGACAAGCGGTACCTGCTTACGCCGCAGGGTCCTCTCCTCCCGATCCAAGATCTGGACGGGTCGCTCCTCATAAGTCAGATTCGGCTCGATTACGACCGGATCCACTGAGATTATATGAGTAGGATCATGTACATATTTCCTTAGCTGGGAAACATGAAATACGTCATGAACATTAGCCAGACTAGGTGGTAATGCCAATCGATAAGCCACCTCCCCAACTCGTTCTAGTATCTCGTAAGGTCCCACATATTTCGGTCGAAGTTTACCCTTTTGACCAAAGCGTACAACTCCTTTGAAAGGTGAAACCTTAAGCAAGACTTTGTCACTTACTTCAAAAGCCAGTGGTCTACGTCGATTATCGGCGTAAGATTTCTGACGACTCTGAGCGGCCTGCATCTTAGACCGAATGACTCGAACCTTCTCGATAGTATCGCGTACCATCTCAGGTCCTAAAGCCACAGTATCACTGATATCATTCCAGCAAATCGGACTCCGACATTTCCTGCCATACAGGGCCTCGTACGGAGCCATCTCAATGCTAGAGTGATAGCTGTTATTATAGGAGAACTCTACCAAGCAAAGCATACGCACCCAAGACTGATGATACTCCAGAGTGCATGCTCGAAGCATATCCTCAATAGTCTGGATGGTCCTCTCAGTCTGACCATCAGTCGCCGCATGAAAAGCGGTGCTCAACTTCAATTTCGTCCCAAAGGCTTCCTGAACTGATTTCCAGAAACGAGATAGAAACCTCGGATCTCCTCGTTGCATGGAAGGTCAAGATAGATGAAAAGTCTACCCTTCGCTTCAACGACGAACCCAGACTTACGGACTTCGGTCACATACTCAAGTTACTCCTCGACTCCAGACTTAACTCTTAGAGGTGTAAAAACAATCAAATGACCGAAAACTGGTATATGGGTTATGATCGATTGATTAGAATACAAATGCAGATACAATCGGTCGATCAGGGTAAGTGTAGAATACAATCAGTTGTCTTGGACGATCGAATAAAATTCCAAAACAAACAATTAATTTCAAAATTCCATATCAGGTTTAGAATATCTGGATTAGAATGCGGGGATCGAAACAATGCCCACCTTTGAATGACAAGAACAACAAGGACGTGAATAAATGCCTGATATGAACATCGAATACTATATACGGAGATTAAAGAACGTCTCAATGAAGTATATCGATTTACGAGAAATAGGATAACTATGATTACAAAATAATAAATATATATATATACACATATATATATATGGATACAAATAGAAACAACGATACGAGGGTGTGTAAATGGCATAAATTATTCATCGATAAATCCTAGTGATGATGGACGATATTAACAACAATAATGGCCAAAAACACGGTGGATAACACAAGGTGAAATGATGTTAAACACGAGGTCGGCCAACATGAATAACGTTAATGATTTATGATGGCCTCAATTAGGTGTAATGATGATAACATCGAAGAAGGGTGGTCATAGATGACAATAACGATCATGATCGACGATGTCGATGACAAGAATGATGATAATGGATTACGACGCTCATGATCAAGGGTTAAGAACTTATGACGTCGAATAAAGGAATGACAATCAATATAACAAATTGTCCTAAATGATAATGAAGGCATCATGAACAATAAAGAATTGATTAGAACAAGGTAATAACAATATTGTTAACAATTAGAAGTAACAATGAATCGATAGTGCTACTTATGTTAACAATGAGAGTACTCACAAAAATAAGTTTAACATCGGAAATAAGGTTAATCGTAAATCAATTGTAAGGGTGATCAAATAGGTTTAGTTCAATTAGGTTCTGGTTCAATACGGTAGGTCAAGCGGTTTCCTGACCAC
Source organism: Salicornia ramosissima (assembly GCA_951394345.1). Classification (NCBI taxonomy): domain Eukaryota; kingdom Viridiplantae; phylum Streptophyta; class Magnoliopsida; order Caryophyllales; family Amaranthaceae; genus Salicornia; species Salicornia ramosissima. The sequence goes on along the minus strand of OX596236.1, from coordinate 55,370,622 downwards.
AATTACACCCTTATAAGATATAGTCTAGTCTACCTTAACACTTCCCTTTGTTGAGTACGCGACTCAGAAATATAAATTCGCGAAACAAAGCTCCCGCGAATCATCTTCTGCTCCATAATATCCTTAGTATCATACGGAGATGATCTGCAAGCTCAGACTCGTCTCACGCTTAGACTAAGATATTATCGAAGAAGACTACGACGCACTTATTGAGTAAGTGATGAAAAGTCCGGTTCATCCGATTCCATGAACACGGGAAAGCGTAAACGAAACTGACAACATCACTTCAAAACCCGTAGTGGTCGTATTCGTACGAAGAAGCGGTCTTCGAAAAGTCTCCAAATCGCCCTTCTGGCAAAGCTTCCTCATCTTCAAGGCTGAGATTACCTTCACTCCTTTCTTAAGGACGAACCCAGAGTAGATAACTCGGTTGAGATCCTCGGAATGTCACTGACTGATCTCGGCAACGAATAATCGCTCGATACCTCGACAGCCAGTCCATGCCAATAAAGACATCGAACTTCATCAGCGGAAAATCCTTCAAATCGGTTGTCGCCTGCTTCACCAGCTACACGTTAGGCAAACCACGGAACTCGAGCTGACAAACAAGATCCTCTCCAAAAGGGAGAGTTATAAACGAACTAACGGAAAACCGAGACTCCATCGAACTGGACCCCTGTTACTGCCGTGGTCGTACAACGGACTCGATCCTTCATTGGAGACTTAGCCGATGTCGAAAGCTCCTCTCCTGCCGATGAAACATGCCATAGGCGTGTCGTCACATCGCTTCCCTGGGTGGAAGTTCTTGCGCAACTTCTATACCTCGAACCGTCGAAATCCTAATGCGATCTAGCGGTCGGAGGGGTACTACTAAGAGTACTACATCAAGCTTCCCAAAGGATAGCAACATCCTCGGGGTCGGGGTCTTCTTCTAGCTGGCATCCTCCTCGATAACAGACGCCTGAAAGTCGAGTGCTACCTCGTAAGCTTGACGTAACGACTTCGCTCCACTGCTGATCATACGAACGCGAAACCTCGTATCCAACTCCTTGACGTAACGCTTGTCCCGCTCCTCCTCGGATGGAACGACTGACGTAGCGAACATCGATAATTCGGCGAAACTATCGGGGTACGCCTGAACTGTTATCTTACCCTGCATAAGAGTAAGAGACTCCTCTGGTTTCCGTCACCGCAACTCGTCGGGGTAGAACCTCTTCTGGCCTCAGCTACGAACTCGTACCACGATATCGAATGCGGGGTAAGCGCGCGTTCCTAGCTATGCTCCACCAGTTATCGACATCTCCTCGCGAGTGATAGGCGACGAACTGATCCTTCTCGTGCTCGGACAAAACGTAACGTTGAAGAGCTTCCTACCTCGTGGATTCAACTCCTCAACATCGTAGGGCCGACAACCCATCGAAAGTCGGTGGTCGAAGATGAGCGATACGATCGAACGTCGACTGCGATCCTGATAGTTGTCAACTAAAATGCGCTAGCGTATAAATCGCTTCTTCGAGCGCTCGTAATCTCTGTCGTCCCGAACTCGACCGGCGAGGTGTGAACACGTCAAACCGTAATACGTTAAGGACACAAATAAACACACCATGTTAATCAAAATCACACTTAAGTCAAGAATACACACAAAAGAGGATAGGAAAAAGAGTCTTATCCCGGATTATTCTACCCGTCACTCTTCTCCCAACACATAATCCTAGAATTTGGTTTATACACTCGGGAAAATAAAGCTCTCAACTCCCGGGTTTAACTCAAATCCTAGAAACTTCACTTAAACCTATTCGGCTCTGATACCAACTGTAACGACCCGACTCGCTTAAATCGGCGCGGAAGAAACCGACGAGTCAAGTAGTTATAAAACTAAACTCAACACTTAGAAAATAATACTAATACCTCAAAATATTATTAAACCATAAATGTACAATAACCCACAATCTTGTACAAACTAAATCCAAAAATCAAATGAACTGAAAAACAAAAGTCAAGTGTAACTCTAACCACATGCTAGAGTCTTATACAACAAATGTATATCATAAATCCTGAATCAACGTCTAACAAGTCTAATGCTATGAAACAAACGAAAATAAACAATAGGAACAAAACACACAAAGCGCCGCTCGCCCAACCCAAAAGCTAAGCAAGAGCATCATCGTCAGATGTACCTGAAAAACACAACATATCCACCATCAGTGGCGAGTAACATAACTGACTCACCCTAACGGGAATACACAAGTACATAGCTATAATCAAATAACATCACACATACAATCCTCGAAGACACGAGACAACCTCAAGCTCGTAATCCAAAATCAATCTCATCACTCGACATCCTCAATATACGACATCTCTATACTCAAATCTAACTCAGGTGCAATCATTCTAGTTCTAGACCGGACTATGCTCGTACGGAAGCATCTTACGCAACCGAACTTCTACTATGTCAGGACCGGGCATAAGCCATACACCCAAATCCCACGAACCCACTTCATACTTGGAAATTCGTGTCCCTAATCCCCAAATAAATCTGAGCGTACTAGGAATAACATAGTGAGACTCCAAGACTATTCCGATACCGCGGACGGAAATAGTGGCAACGTCTTAACCCAAAAACTAAGCATAAGCCATACACAAAGTCAAGGGCGTCTAGAAAAGAAATCAAGCTAAACATCCCATCATATCATCATAGTTTAATTAAAACAAGAATAAGCCATACTCTTGAATTCAATCAACTAAATCATCGAAGTTAACCCAAGAATTGCCTATAGCCATACTCTTGAGACTAACCAACATCATATCATCAATCTTTAACTCATTCTTTAATCAACATATCCCAAATCTTTAACTTTCAAAACTCTTTCAACATCTTTCTTTAATTTTCAAGACTCTTAAAGAACTCATCAAACCTCAACAAGAACTCTAAAGAACTCAATCAAGAACCTCAAGAAACTCATCTATTACTTAAAGAACTCATAAAGAAACCATTCAAGATTCAAGAACTTCAATCAAGAACTCAATCAAGATTCAAGAACTTCAACCAAGAACTCAAACAAACTCAACATACACGCATGAACATCATCACTATCACACGGCAATTTCAACATCTTTTTATCAAAATTCAACAAACTTAAACCCAAACACCATGATTTCCAAAATATCATAAAACAATCTTAGGATATGAAAATCCACCATTAAAACACCATTAAAACACTTCAAAATCAGATTATAGATATATCTTTAAAACCATGAATCAATCATCATCAATCAACCAAACATGCATTTAATCAAAGCTATAAACCTAGTATTACCAATCAAGTTGAGTTAGTATGTTACCTTGTTGAAGATTACACACAAATCAACACAAATATCGCTGCCCGGGACACAAAGAACACGGCACAATCAACACGAGCAACACGCGGCCTTTAGCACGGCACCACGAATCACGCACGGCTGTCCAGCCACTGCCACGCACCACGCTACCCAGTCACAGCACACACCACCACCACGGCCACTGCACGGCACTTGCACCACGAGTACTGCTACACGGCCCAACCACGAACCCACACGAACACAACCCAAACGAACCCGAAACAATAAATCTTGTTTGAAATAAATGTGTTTAGGCTTGTGTTTGATCACTTAAAGATTAATTGAGGTTGAATCTTTAAGTTTTGGGCTAAGAAAGTTGATGAACAAATGGAGGCTCAATCATCAACAATGGCGTGAGAAATGGAGAGAAATGGAGAGTGTTTATGTGCTTGGCAAGTTGATGGCAAAGTTAGAATGGCAAAATGAGCCTAAGCCTTACTATCTCCCCTATAAATAGAGTTAGTTAAGGTGTGAACACAAGGCAAGTGGCAAGCCTTGCCATGCCTTTGTAGAACCGGCCAAGAGAAGCAAAATGGGCCTTGTGGTCCATTGGGCTAATCTACTAAATTTACATGACTAATCATGCAAAAACCGGCAGCTTGTGAAGTCCAAGACCGGCGGTATGGAACTGCCAGCTTGCAAGGTCCAAGACCGGCAGTATAGAACTGCCAGCTTGCAAGCTCCAAGACCGGCAGTATAGAACTGCCAGCTTGCAAGCTCCAAGACCGGCAGTATAGAACTACCAGCTTGCAAGGTTCAGGACCGGCAGTTTATGAAGACCAAACCGGCAGCTTGAAGCCTCGTCTTTAAAACTGGCAGCTTCATCTTGAAGTCTCAATTGGGCCAATTAATAAAATAATAACTAAAATAAATAATAAAAACTAAGAAATAAAATATTTCGATTAAATCGAAATTATTCACATAAAATTAAAATAAATAATTCAAAATAAATTCTGAACTAGCAAATAAACACATAAATACACACATAAACACCGGCAAAAATACCGATAAAATCTGGGTCATTACAATCACCGCCGGAAAAAGTCAGTCCGAAAACCGTTGTCGGAAAAGTCGTCCCGAAAATCGTCGCCGAAAAACTCGGCTTGAAAATTGTCGTCGGAAAAGTTGGTCGAATAATCACCGCCGGAAAAGTCGATCGAATAATCATCGCCGGAAAAGTCATTCCGAAAACCGTTGTCGGAAAAGTTGTCCCGAAAATCGTCGCCGGAAAAGTCAGCTGAATAATCAACGCTGAAAAAGTCAGTCCGAAAATCGTCGTCGGAAAATGTCGAGCGGAAAAACAATGCTCGAAATAATAATAATAATAATAATAAAGAGTAATCTGATCTGATCTGATTTGATTACTGTAGCTTTTAAGTCCAAAAGAATAAATAATGGTTATAGTCTTTTCTCCTCATGAAAGTTCTATTTGAGTGCTTTAATCAACGCAAAATCTATAAAGTTTTTAAGAGGACGAAAATTCGTTGGTTAAAGAAAAAAAATAAATAATTTCCCCTAATAATACTCCCAAAATTTACAATCCTCATTTTAAGGTTACAATTTTATCAATTTTCAGTAGCGGTTTTGCCTTGGAAATCGCCGCTCCCAGTGGCTTTAGGTTTTGTTTAGGCATAGTTAACCAAAAATAAAAATAAAAAAAATATAATTTTTCACACTTAACTGTTAAAGTAATAAAACCGCTACTCCTAGTGGCTGAAAAATCTGAAAAAAGAAAATTTTGCTGATGTGGACGGTAATCTGGGTATTGAGAAAAAAAAAAAGTCGTATAATGGAAATTGCAAGATTTGGGAGCATTATTAGGGGAAAGGATTCAAGAAATAATGTGAAACTTCTTTTTCCTTTATTGCTCATTTTTTTTTATAGGATAATGTGTGGGATAGTAGGCCTTGGAACTGGGCCCTACTGCAGGTCACCCGGCCCAATTTTAGCCAACACACGCATCTGTAAGGGGATAATAAGGAATCCTCGCAAATGCGTGCGGTGAGAATCGAACCCAGACCTCGTGCCTGGAATTCTGAAGCCCTAACCACTGGGCTATGACTTGATTCTCTTTCCTTTGTTGCTCCTATCTGGCCATGAATGACAACGGATATGCCTCTGATCGAATTATGTATAATACAAACTAGTCGAAATTAGATTATTTTAGATTGAGTTGGATGTAAAATTTTATTTTTGGATTTGAATTATATTTTTTTATTAAGATTGGATTGGTGCATGGTTGGATACGGACTAAATTGCCATCATATATTAAAATATGTTTAATATTACATTAAAATGTACTTTATATTGTAGGATTTTTTGTCAGATGAAACCTTCAAATTTTATTTTTTTTACTAGACGAAATCTCTTTTAAAAAAAATTGCCCACTTAAAACCTGAAACCTTTTTTTTGTTCATTTGTTTTCGTCACTAAACTAGAATTTATATCTTACAACTGCATCTATGTACAATTATGTTTATATTTTGTTCATTATATATTTATTTTCCTCAATCCAATATATAGTTTTAGAAAATGGACACTAGTATTTAATACATTATTATATATTTTTATTAGAAAAAATGTATCAATTATGGTGTGGAAGATCCTATTTTAAAGGAACGAACTATATCTTATTCCTAATAAGTATTAACTTTAAGAAGTTAATCATGCATTGTTCATTGTACATAATAATGATTGATTTAAATTCGAGTTGCATTGAGTTAGGAACAAAGACAAAAACGTACACATGTATGATGACTAAAAATGTCAAATTTAAAAATTAGATAATAATGGGACGACAGAATATAAACCAAGTATTAATATTCTCACGATACACAACAAAATCAAATTAGTCATGTGAAGTACCCATAGACATTCAAATTTCTCATGAATTTTATTTTGTACTTGATGTTTGGTTGAAACAAAATAGGGAAAATGAAAGAAATAGAAATTCATGGGAATTTTAACCTCGGACAAAATGCGAGAAATAAATTACCAATGCCAATTAGAAAATTTGTAGCAATTAACTTAGGTAAATAAATTCTCATGAATTTCAATTTTCTATGGGAATGTAATTCCCACATAACCATGTGGTCCATGATGAATATCAACTTCGTCAAATTGAGATACAATTAGTGGCATTTTAGTGTAATTTTGAGCAACTTTAGTGGCAGGGATGTTGGCACTAGCTAAATAGGATGTTTTGGTAATATATTTTCAACAAACTTACAAAAATATTACTTTTGAGATAGAGTTTTTTAGGAACTAGAAATTTTCGTGTGGTCCCTACAAGCCCAAACCAATAAAATTTAGGAAAAAATGATTGTGACAAAAGAAAATTAATGGACTTTTTTTAACACCAATAAAACAAAATAAAAAAGCACATTGTGTGTAGTTTTATCCAATTACCTCAAAGACATGATAGAATGAATGAAATCAGCAGTAATCAATCTTGGAATTATGTGGCTGCTGAATACACCTTATTGCAATGTTGCCTTCAAATTAGAACCAATAACAATGTACATAAAATGGCAATAATAATAATAATAATAATAATAATAATAATGGAGAGACCATCCCGTTCATTGTTTTAATGAGGTGGGTGTGAAGTTTAGGCATAATTTGGTACGTGATATTCTTTTTGACATCTGCTCCAGAGCTGGGATTGTCGTGTGTAAGGAGGCCCCCATGGGTTTTCTTTCAGAGGAGGGGATAGATCTTAGACCCGTGGATCTTTTACTTCTCAATTGGTATTGGGGGCAAGGATGTATGCTTAGATGTGACTGGTATTTCTCCCTTTGCCGGTACAGGGTTGGGTTCTTGGGTTCCTGGGGTGGCCTTGCATAATGCCGTGGAGAGGAAAATGAAGAAATACGCATCCAAATGTGAGGGAAAGATAGATACAAGTTCATTCCCTTTGCCTTTACCACGTTTGGGGAGCTGGATAGGGAGGCTCTTGACACACTTTTTCGGATCAAGTCCTTTTTATGTAGCCATTCCAATAATGTTAGGGATAGTGTTTTTATTTTTCATCGTTTGAGCTTCTGTATTCAGAAAGGGGTGGGGCACAACTTATTTCTCTGCTCACATCCAACTTTTTGTAAATAATAATATAGTTGTTTTTTTTTAAATAATAATAATAATAAAATAAATAAATAAGAACAAAAAAAAGAAGTAAAAATTCCAATTAGGGTCACATGCCAATATGCCAACTTGATGAAGGGGATCAATTACCGCCCATAATCTGACCGAAGCTAGCCATTGGCCAATTTGTTTATGAAAATCAATATAATAAACTATGATTTTTATTATTTCAAGTTTTCATTTATTTTTCCAATTTTAAATCCTCATGCTTGCATTTATCTAAACTAAATTTATATAAACTTATTAAACCTGATTGAATTTATTGGACCATATTACTATATTAGACATAATTATAAAAATAATTGGACCTTATTACACATTATTAAACATTAGTTGAACTTTCTCTAAGAAAAAAGTTAAATTTATTATATTATAATTGAAACTTTTTTTAAAGGAGAATGTACGACCTTATGTTTCTATTTTATGAGATTCAAAAATACGTAGTATTAAGGAGTGTATAAATCACTTGTATAAATCAATTATCTATTTTTTTAGGATAAAATGTGAGATATTAGGTTTTAAGGGTGCGTTTACTCGAGCGAAAAATGTTTTTTCTGAAAACAATTTTTCTATTTTACATCATTTACTTTGGGTGAAAAAATAAAATGTAAAATTTTGGGTGAAAACTCATTTTACATCCTATTGGAAACATTTTCACCCAAATTTGAAAGTAAATTTCATTTTCCGTGCAAATAAACATTGTAAAATTTATATAAAAATGAGTTTTCAACGTAAACTTTTACCAAAGTAAAATGGAATCCACAAATTTGTGTCTCATTCTCAATCACTACACGTATCTGTGAATCTCGTTCCTAAAATTTTAACCAATGGGCTATGACTTCATCCTTTTATCTCAATCACTTATCTAGTTCTCGTAGACTGATTTTGTACTCCGTAATAAATACGTAGAAAACGGCGGCAAACCTCTTAGTCTCAGGTAGAGCAACTGAGCAACTACCAATAACAACTTATGGTGGCTTCAAGTGGTTTAATAATGGCATCTGTTTAACGGTTTAATACAAATACTTTCGCGGATTTTTCTCCCACTTGTTGTATCTATGTAAAGTATTTCACGATTTCTGATTTGTTTCTTTCGAGGTATTAATAGTCCATACTTTTATTACTAATATTTATATTTATAATCCTATCTTATCATTGGTTCTCTTCTCATTTTGGGTTTGCCCACCAACTGTTTGTTAAATTACCTCAATGAAAATACCAATTGAAGGAGCTTAATTTTATTTTTTTGAGGGTAGAAATGTAGAAGGGAGGTGTTTTGGTGAACATTCAGCTGAAAATAAGGTGAAAAAGGACCCACTCTTTCCCCCCTTTTCACCAACAGTACCAGCAAACTTCATCATAAATTCATACTAGTATAAATTGTATAACCATCTGATCTCCCTTGTCACTCTCCAACTTCAATTCTCCCAACTCCCAAGATTTTCAATCTCTTGAAGCTTGGCTTGGCTTGGCTTGGCTTTCTTCAAAAGATTGAATATTTAATTGTTTACAGAAGTTGGGTACACCTAATTTTGCTACTGGAGTACTTTGAAGTTTCAACTACCCAGATCTGGGTTTTTGTTATTGCTACCTTGTTGGATTTTCTTCTTCAAAAGATCTATTTGTTGATGCATAGAAATTCTTTCTTTAGTTCTTTTTTAAGATTAGGGTCCTTGTATCTGGACCTATATATCTTCAGTTTTTCCCTTACATTTGGTACTTGAGTGTCAGAAAGACAAAACTATTTACATATATCACACAACCTTGAGTTTGGATTGTTTAGAAAAATCCATTTTATTCAACCTTTTTCCTTATTTTATTCCATTATCTGTTTTAGGCAAAGCTCATTGCTTTAGTAAACTAAGGTGGCAAGAAGTTCAAGTACATATCCTTTTGGCTGTTAACTGGGGAAATGAGAATGATCACCTTTTTTGAGAGTTGCTGTTAAATAAACCATTTTTTCTGATTGGATTAGATTTTTGGGGTTGGTCAACACTGCTTGATTTTGGTGGGCTCTGTTAAACCAATAAAACCCCATATCTTGGAGGGTGAGGTTTGGAGATCCTCTCCCCATTTACTCCTTTTTTTGTTAATAAAAAAAAAAAACTAATTTTTTATATTTATAAGAAAAGTGGAAGGTTGAGAAAGAAAGAGTCACACCTTTAATCAATCTCCTTTCTTGTTTGCTTATAATTGCATTACCTCAATTGGGTTCCTTACTTTGGGTGTCTCCTTATTATCTTTCACACCTTGAATTAGATTATTTCACATCTACCATTAGTAAAAATCTGCCTCCCACTTCTTGCCTAAATGCTTTTCTTCTTGCTGACTGGCATCTCCTTCTTCTTCTTCTTCTTAAACTCCCTCTCTTTAAAACCACTTCCACCCTGGGCTAATGATGTGAGACTTCTACCACTTTGCTTCTGGAAAGTGTTTTCCTTCTCTCCCATCTGCAAAGCTCTTAAACAAGGGATATTTGGAAGTTTTTGTAGATTCCCTTCTATCATGGCAATAAAACAGGGGACTTACAGTTCCAAATTTGAGAATTTACAAGGTAGTGTGCAATTATCAATCTTAGATTTGCCTGAACTAGCATTAGATTGCATTCTAGAGAAGCTACATCCTTCTGAGTTGTGTAGAATGGCAGTTGTTTGTAGTTCATTGAGAGAAAGATGCATCAGTGATCATCTTTGGGAAAGACATATGAATCGAAAATGGGGTAAGGTTATAGGTCTTGCTGCCCGCCGAGAGTGGCAATGGTTTGTAGCCTGTAGGAGAAATTCTAGCTCTACTGCCAGAAAGAAATCACAAAGTTTGGTGAAATTTATTTGCAATGTGTGGCCTTTTTCATGGTTTACATCAAAATTTGACAAGGCTAGCAACAATAATCATAAGGATTCTGCTTCTCCCTTAGTTGATTCTGTTATGTCCTGGTATTTGGCTCTGGAGAGTGGCAAGTTCTGGTTCCCTGCTCAGGTTTACAACCGTGAGGTATTATTGATCACAATCCCTTGTTTAAAGTTTGAGTTTTTATCATTTTGTCCATTTAAATCATGCTTTCATTTCTGGAAACTGATTTTATTATTTCCTTTTTTTTTTATTTTTGTCGGCAGAATGGTCATGTTGGCTTTGTGTTGTCCTGTTATGATGCTGAGCTTAGCTATGATTCCCAAAGTGACACCTTCCAAGCTAGGTAAAAAGGGGTGGTGGTGGTGGAAGTTTATGCTTTGAAATATGTCTCTCTAATTTCCTTTGGATGTATGATGGTGTATTACATTTTAGTTATAGACTATGTTGCTTGGACTCTGCCACTAGTATTGGACAAGAGTATGTGTCCAAGTGTCAGATACGGCAATTTTATGAAAAATATGAATGCTTTTGTTTCAAAATGAAGTCTGCAAGTATCGTACCATTATCCAAGTAACATAGGTTATAGATTCTTGCAATATAATGTAATAAACAGGAAAACTGAAGAATACAATGCATTTGTGATGGAATTATATGTAAAATATGGATTCATGTTTGCAGGTATCCTCCCCATGGAAGAAGGGCAGTGGCAATAGAAAGTGGTATCCAATGGGAAAGGCTAAGGGCAGCTCCAGTGGATACTCCACCCCATGATCTTCATGCATCTGATTGCTTGAATGATCTACACCCTGGAGATCACATAGAGATCCAGTGGAGAAGGAATAAAGAATTCCCATATGGTACATTCCACAATCTATTTCCGGAGTTATTAATTATTATTGTAGCCGTGTGAATATTTGTTAAGTTTTTGCATCTAGATTCTAAATAGAGGATAGTTTGGCTTAATGATTTAGATCTTTTGTTGATTGGTTGTAATTTGGTTCGTGTATTAGCCTAGCAGCCGTAGTGACTTTCGGTAGTGTGAAAGGATAGTATTGTTTGGAACCATTCAAAACAAAAGAAAACATAGGGCACCTTTGATCATGGTTCTTAAAAAAAAATGTTTCAGCATTCGAAAATCTCCATTATACCTATAATTTCTTTATTTAGAGTTCTTGGTTAATGATATTGGGAAATTCATAGCTTTACTTGCAAAATCCAGTAAATGGCCTATTATTTAGAATGCTTTTCATGTTATGGTGTAATGACCTTTCATATCACTAAGACGGTATAAAGAGTTGCTCTTTTTCTTGGGAACTTCTTGATTGGTAATGCACTAATGAGCAATTCTATGTTGTTGAACTAACTTTCAAGATTATGAATTTTTATTGACTATTGATTTTGTCAACCGTCCACAAGTGCTAAAGCTCCTTTTAACTACTTTAAAAAATGTTTCAACTGCATACCCCTGTGCGACTGCTAGGCTTTTTTATTATTGGATACTCATGAGAGAGTATTAATATTAAGTTCGGTTCCATTTTTTAATTTCAACCCGACAATAAATTATGGATTCGCCTTTTTGTTTATGATGACTTTCCCCTAAACACTTCCTCTGTTTTTTTTTTTTTTTTAAATATTATTTATTTCAACTTAGAGGTTATACACACGTTTTTAGGAAGGGAGAGGAATAAAGAGAAAAAAGAGTGGACTCATGTGATAAGACGAAAAATAGAGAGAAATAGAGAATGACTAGCCAAATCTAGGGTAATGCTGCAATAATAAAAGAACGGAGGAAGTATTATGGAATGATGTAATTTTTTCTTCGTAACATACTTCTGCCGTCGGATAGAGTATATATTAAGTTATGTATTATATTGACATTATGGTCGGCATTTTTATTGCAGGATGGTGGTATGGTGTTGTTAGTCACTTGGAGTCATGTGATGGGGATGAGAATTATTGCCGATGTCACAGCAGTGGTGAGTGCGTAACTGCCTATAAACACTGAATCTTTACTTTAAGCATACTGCAAGAAATGAAAAGTAAACAAAAATGCATCTGTGAGATCTGCATGGATTTTCACCCCCTCTGCCCCTTCCACCAACTAACTAGAGTATCATTCATTTCATATTTGCAATGCATACTGTGCAGTTTTTATTCCCTTGCTTTTAAAACACACACCCCACTCTTTGGTAATATAATACTGTATGTGACTAATGTGAGTATGTGATTAGGAGTCAATTTTTAAGAATTGATTTAAAATTTCATATGTTAGTAATCCTTCACTCTTTAAAGTTTTACATTCCTTTCTTGTCATTTCTTGCTTCTGTCTGTTCTTTCTTTTGTTCACTTAACAATTGGCCAAAAAAAAAAGGTTTTATAATTGGGTCATACCATTACATAGCATATATCAACATATAAATTACTATGAAGTGGCAAATTATTGCGTAATATCAATAGAAATGTAAGAAAATTCACCATCTAAATTACTAAGGCCTTGTTCTTTTGGACTAAATTAATCTGTACTAAATTTAATTTGTATGAACTGAACTGAATTAAAACTAAATCCTAAACTCATTGAATTTGTGTGAAATCAAGTCCAAAAGAACATTCCTAATTAGATATTTGGCATATTCATCATTTTATCTAGGGAGTAATATGTAAACTCCTAGCTGATAAGAGTGCTAAAGTGATTCTATATATATATATTTTTTTGGCTAGTGGTGTTAAATGGCATCAGTTACACCTTTAACTGCTTATTTATTCTAATGATCAGCATTCATCAAGCATATGCTTCGTTTCTTTTTGATTCATTGGTAGGTCGTTTGGTCGGTCCCCAGAACACATCCTTGTCTGTGTCTTATTTTTCTCCAGCAATGGTCCTACCTGTTATTTTCATAGAATATCTATTGCCAGTCACACCTAAAGGAACTCATGTCCTCTTCCTTGAGGTTCTGTTTAGTTGTGCATCAGATCCCCACTTGTGTGGATATTGCCTTTGACAACAGTGTTTGTATAATAATTTCTTATCATGCTAAAACCACACCCATTTGTTTCCTTTTGTTTTATCCCTCTTTTTAGTGTTGCACTGCTTTCCACCACCATTTTTTTTTTGGCCTTGGTTGGACCATTTAATCACCTCAACTTCAAAAACTTTACCTGAATAATCTTCATTTTCTTAATTGTTCATTTGCTGGTCCGAAAGGAAAGGCACATCCTTTATGATTGCTGGAAAAGAAGGTAGTCCAACCCACTTTGGGTTCTCAAACCGTTTGCGTTATTACCAGGGGAGGCAATTTGATAACCGAACCCTTTGTTCTTTCATTCGGGGGACCCCTATGGCTCTACCACTTGAGCTCCCACTTAATTTCATCAAGATAGTTACTCCAATCAATATTTTTCCCTATCTTACGATATTGGAAATTTGATAGGTTTTTTTGGTTGTATACCTACTCCCTAGGTTGCACGGAGTCGAATTAGGGGTAAAAAACGGGGATGAGGACGAAAAACGGTAAAATTAAAAATTCTAAAAACGGGTATGGCTTGGGGAAGACAAAAAAAATTAATAAAATTAAAATTAAAAAAAAAAGTCACACGGCTACTCCCGTGATCCCATAATCTTTGCACCATTTTCCCATTTTTTGGGTTGTCTCATTTTTTTGCTCCATTGCAAGTTTTTTCTCTCTATTTTTCTACATGTGGTAGGGGCCTATAACAACTCCCTTACAATTTTCTCTCTACTTTTATGTTTCCTTGGTTTGTGTGCAAACCGTCATTGGGGCAAAGAATATGGGACAGAGGGAATATAAAATAGAAGACCAACCCCCCCTTCCCCCCCCCCCACACACACACACTCCAAAGTTAATAATACGCAAAAAAAAAAAAAACATAGTTGAAACCTTTAAAACAAGAACGCCCATAGTTGATCCCTATAAAATAAATTTTCCTAATTTGATTGGGTCAAGTAAAGAATACTTCGACAAATCAATTTAGTCTTGGTAAATCTGTGCTTATCATGTTCGTTCTTGCTTGAATACATTTATGAGAAATCTCAAGATTTAACCAGTTTGTTCTTTGTCTCGTCAAACTTGTACTCACCATGCTCAATTCAGTTATATTTGTACTCACCATGCTCAATTCAGTTATATTTGTACTCACCATGCTCAATTCAGTTATATGACACATACATTTGGTTGATAGCAGACACTGTTTTGCTCGAGTTTAGTCAGTACACTCTGGGATCACGGTGGAGAAAGACGATTGTCAGTAGGAAGGATCATAGAGAAGAAGGAAACGAGAGTGATGGATTCTATGGAGGTATCAGAAAGCTTTACAAGTGCGACGAGATTGCTACCTGGAAAAATATGTGGCCAAAGGAAATTTTAGATTAGACATCATATTTGGTAATTTACCTCTAATCAGTATTTTTTCCCCCTTTTTTTGGGCCTTTTTGAAGCTACGAGAATATGATGGAACAAGCTAGATAAATCCTTACTGCCATTAAAAAAAAAAGACCTTACTGTGGTAAATCAATATTTTTAGCCTGCTCTTTTTTCCACCAAAATTTTTCATGGATGAATGATAGGAGCATAGCAAATGGCTATCCTTATGAAACTCATCTGTGCAGCATTGTTAGCATCCGCAATCTGCAAAGATGCATATTTAATGTATAATATATATATTTAGCGAAGAACTAGAAATATTTTGTAGTAATCAAGAAATCTTTTATGGCGTTGATGTGACTCATGTTGTAATTATATTATTACAGCTCTGTGTAGTGTGTACAACTGAGATTCCTTGAACTTAATGTATACTCTATCCGTTCCATAAAGTTGTATTAAAGCTGTATTTATTTACAACAATGTCATTTTAGATGTGTTTTACACATCTAAAATTTTGATGTTGGACAACCCTCGTCTTTAGTGTGAGCAATTGAAAAACAATGTGCCCAAACCATGATTAAGTGTGTGAATTAACCCACAATCTAATATTCTAATCCATGTTAGACAACTAGTTTGTATTTTGTAAGGCTATAAGCTCATTGCCTGACAAAGGCTCACTAACCCATACAAATTTGTCAACAATTGGTTGGGAACCTGGGTGAGGACATGAACCTTGGGAAGTGATTGGCTAACCCTAAGGGTTGTCAACCCTCATAATATTAATTTTATGCAACTTCTCTCACTATCTTATCACATATATATCATTATTTTAATATAATGTTGTGTATTTAGAAGGGTTGACAACCTTGAGGATCGCTGTATCATTTTCCCTTGAACCTAAAATTATTGATCTGAGGTGGGTTTGGAGTCTGCTACATTACTCTTGGCTCCCGCCTCCCAGTAATAAATAATTTGTTTAGAAATTGATTTGACATATATATAAACATGAAAGTTATGAGTTCTATCAAGTGGTAAAACAATAAAGGAACAACTGAATGCTAATCCTGCCTACAATACATATAAATGTTCTTCAAGCAAATAAAAGGGAATTTGCTAATCCTGGCTATAAGGCTATAATACAGATAAATTTGCTGAAACTTTAGCTCATTTTGTTGTCCCTTTAATACCAAATTTCTTTGCTAAGGAAAAGAAAATCTTAGCTCTGTGTTTCATCAAACTCTTCATTTCTTTGGAAATCCTAATTATTGACTTAGTATTCGTAACCCGAAATTTCTGAGAATCATGCATCTTCCTGAGCAATAATGGAGTTTTATGTTCTCTTTTTTGCACATTTACTTCCTTTCCAAAAGATGCGTTCTTGTACAAAAATTTCTTGATTCTCTGCTTTCTAGACTCCAAAGACTGAGACTTTCCTACATCCTCTTTGGGCTGTTTGATGGGCCCAAGAAAATTTCTCTTTAATGGGTTAATAACATCTTTCTTTGGGCTCAGGCCCACTTGATTATGCTTTTGGGTATTCCATTTGGCAGGCCCGTTGGGCCTTCTAAATGGTGATAAGGACTTGGACCGCCGAAGCCGGGCCTCCTTTCCATGTTGGCCCACCACATCACTCCCATCCTTAACCTTGTTCAAAGCAACCAAGAAAGGATCATACCCATCATTCCACAAGCTCCTTTTCCCCAAGAATGGCACCTTGAGTTTCGAGTTCCGGGCCCCGGGGGACGATGCAGTCGAATCACTTCCACGGGCTTTATCGGGCCTCGTGTAGTGGGCCGGTGGCGGGAGCCTCAAAGGAAGCACCTTCCCATCATAAAACAACTCATCAGCATATGCCATAAAAAGATCTTGACTCTTTTCAACATCATTTTGATAGGAATAAAACCTCTTACTCCCTTCGAATTCAAAGTTACCGAGACAAGGCGAAAAATTTCCGGGCTCAACGGGTGTAATTGACCCGGAATCGAACCCGGGTGGATCCCTAGTGGGGCTAGTTGGCATGCTAAGAAAGAAGAAACCATCTAAGTGGTTAAATCTCCTAGGGCTAGTTGGAGCACTTGTATAGTATGAATAGAAATCATCTGTATCTTGGGGGGATGTAATTTCCATTTTGCAATGTGAGTTTATTATCTTAGGAGATCAAATTAGTCAATAGATTTTGAAATGTTATACAAGTGTATTTATATATGCATGTAAGTTTGAAATTTGAATAAAAACATTAGTCCTTAATTAGAGGAAAGAATTATAATCTTGTTGTGCCAAATAAAAGTTTGAGTCATTTGCGTATAATATATAGTAGTGTTTGAAACAGAATTTGAGAAATTCCTGGTTTATGCTTGTTAAAACTTTGATAAAAATAATAATGCTTAAGTGGGGTGATGAAATTATATATGCTAGTTAAAATCTTAGTGGAGTAATGAACTGTATATAATATATATGTTCCAGATATTATGGCTTCTTTGCTGGGAAATGAACCAAGTGATTTTGTTCAAATTCCACTTTTCATGAAATTTTGTGGTTTCAAGTTCCCATTTTTATGCCCGTTAAGGCTTTGTAGGCTTATAAATAAAATAACGGGGTTGTCAACCCCCTTAAATACATTACAATAGAATAATAATAATATATATGTAATAAGTTTGAGAGAAAAATTGTAAAAAGTTAATGTTTCGATGTATTTTTAACCAATGAAAAATTATAATTGAGAGGGTTGACAACCCTTATGGTTAGCCAATCACTCCCCTAAAATAACATCTCATATGTTCAAAAAAGTTTGACAAGTTTGTTTTTTTACATAATCTTCAATGCACTTGTTTAAATATCTCCTTCATCCGTTTTCAAATTCTTCCAATAAAGCGATTTTCATGTATGTCGAGATAAAATTTTGAAAATTAATAACTCTAATTATGTATTTGTAAAAATTATGAACATTAGGTAATAAAAAACTACAAGTTGAGACAATTCCAACGAAACCCCACATGACTATTTTTTTTTATGCTACTATTTTTTTTTGTAAAGAGTGATAAATTGCACTAAAAATAAAATTTGTGAATAGTGTCAAAAGTGCACTTGTTGCAAGAATTTAAAAAAGGAGGAAATATATCTTTCACTGTATGTAATTTCTTATGTATAATAAAGATTTTTCCTTATTAAATTTCTTTTATCCCGTATCTAAAACTTCAAACGTAACTAATATTAGCGTTGAGCGCGGTGCGGTTTGGACGTCAAACCGCACCAAACTGCAAAATTACGGTTCATCATTTTTTGAAACCGCGCAGCAATTTATATCAAACCGCACCGCAAAATACAGTTTGGTGTGGTCCGGTTTAACCGCATTTTTCAAACCGCAAACCAAACCGCACAATTGCGGTTTGGTGCAGTTCAGACTGCACTCTACTCAGCCCTAACTAACATTCTTACGAGGAAGTAAGTTTTTGTGAGGATAAAGAATATTAAAATAAAATAAGGTTTGATTTTCATCAACGAAAAATCTCTATCATTAACCCTTCGGCAACGCCAACTAGGATTGAGACTAGAGGTGATCATGGGTCGGCCCGGGCCCAATGCATAAAATAAAGTTCATTGAGCGGGCCGGGCCTTAAAAATTAACCAAAACCCTAAATTTTAGTGTCCAAAGCCTGCACAAAAATTTTAAAATTTGGGCAGGGTCTTAAAAATTAACTAAAAAACCTAACTTTTAGTGTCCAAAGCCTGCACAAAAATTAAAAAATTTGGGCCGGGCAGGGCCTTAAAAATTAACCAAAAAACCAAATTTTTAGTGTCTAAAGCCTACGCAAAAATTAAAAAAATTGGTCCTAGTCGGGCCTAAATTTGGGCCTAATTTTCATGCCCAACGCCCACAAAAAATCAGGTCAACCTGCTTTTGATCAGCTGTAATTGAGACCAGGTAAAACTTAGCATGTAAAAAATATATCTCTATTATATAAGCCAAGGGGAGCAATGGTGTCCCCCTTAGAAAAGTCTAAATCACCCCTCAAAATTTTTCAAATATTTAATTTGCATCACTCCAACATATTGTGGAAAGTTATTACAAATTTTCAAATTTTTAAAATGAAAATATTATAAAATATAAAATTCGTAAAAATAAAATAAAAATACCAAAATTCATATTTTTGAATTCTCTATAAATAGATACCCATATTGATATACTTTGTCACATAAAAATTATATCTTTCGATTATCGTAGAAATTTGATAGCTGATAGAATATAGTAACAAAAAACTTTTCATTCTTTTTTGTTCATTGTTGTGGGATGGGCTGATGAAAAGAGATTTTTTTTAATTATGTGAATGAGTGTGAATTTGAAAAACATTTCAATTATTTCGAACAAAAAACATTCATTTTTTTGTTTGTTTAGAAAAATTAGAATATACATCTAAAATATTATCGCACGCAAAGCGTGCATACAAGACTAGTAGAGTATATGATTTAACCAATAAATACTCCAAATAGTAGAGCTTGATTGAACGGTGACCTCATTTTCTATATCCCACGTTATATCTCGAATATCACTGTAGACATTTGTGAGCATTCATTAATCCGAGTAAAGATCATCTCCATTTATTAAAGGAAATTGATGGTCCATTTATCAAATCAATAGTTGCGGATGTATGAAGAGAGAAATGGAGAAAATTTTTAATTTTTTTTTTTATTTTAATGCTAAATGAGATGTCAAAATCTTATAATAGGAAATGAGAGGGGGCCAGGGAAAATGAAGATGATCCTAATTCCGTTAATCCTTCTCTTCCCTTTGATATGAGCGTGTTACAAGTAAATTTTAGTTATTTCACCATAAATCTCACTATAGACATTGTCCACAACCAACAAGCAACAACCATGTGGCTATATGCCTATATATATTAGGCTATTTGCACTCTAAAAAAGATTATGAGAACCTTTTTCCCATTTACTTGCTTTCTTACCTGGGTTGGCCCAAAAACACTGTGGGGTTTAAACCAGATAACTTGGCCCATTGTCAAGCTTCGAGCTCCGGTTTGAGCCCAGAGATTCACTTACTCTTAGACTTACACCAATCTAATTAATTATCACAGAATGTTGCTGTGGATCAGAATTTACCGAGTTCGAATCGGGTCGGCATGGCAGGTTGGAATCTTAATTTGATTTTAGTATGCATTTCAGTTCGGATTGACTTCTGTATTTGGTAAGATGGTTCAAACATAAGAAAACTAATTTTCTTTGCACGCGATGCGTGTGACAATTTTTAAGATTTTATATTATTGCTATCGATATACACAGTAATTAGAAAAGCAGATGATACGTGGCGGAATAAATCTTGTAAGCATAATAAACAATACGTCTTTGGCCTGGTCGGTCCGTCTCACCAAATGAGATCATGTCTAACCAAGAAAAAAATGCATAAAAGTTAAGGTCAAGAGAAGTGGCAAAGTGGTTCCTACTCTAACCTCGTATCCTTGTGATACGGGTTCGAACCTTATTACCTGCATTCCGGCCCCTATATGTATAACTCAAAAGAGCATATTTACTTCACTAATAAATAAAAGTTATTGAAAATATATGAAATTATTAGGTAGTTTTATACATACATAACTTTTTATATGTTTCCTATAACTTTGATTTGCAAGATTTTCTTTAATTATTTTTAGTAAAACTTGGTCTTACGGCGTGAACACATTCAAAGAATTTGTATATAATAATAATAATAATAATAATAATAATAATAATATATTATTATTATTATTATTATTATTATTATTATTATTATTATTATTATTATTATAGATATTTTACGAAATGTTTCAACCCAACGCATGCATGCACTAGCAGTAAATAAAGATAAGCTCAAGTGATCAAATAAAATTAAATTTACCTAAGTGTTTTTTTTTGTTTTTTTTGGTGTGAAATTCAAACATTTCTGCATTATATTCATTCTAGACGGTACGGAGTAAGAATGTAAGACTTGCTAGTAAACCATGTTGGACAACATGGTTTAAAAAACAGTACCCATTTTTGAATTATTTGCCAAATAATATTTATTAATTAATCTCCAATTAAGAATAAACACATTTATATATACATATATAGCACTATATATATATATATATCTATTTAAGTTCCAATACTCATCAACCTTTCATCATTATTTTCTAACACCCTTCTTTAATTTCTCTTGCTCCTAATAGTTCTCTCCTTTGTAAAATCAATAAGACTATTTTTTACATTAATCAACCAAAACACAATTTCATATTTTCATTAGCATATTTTTATTTTAAACTTAATTATTAGCTTATTATTATTATTATTATTATTATTATTATTATTATTATTATTGCAAATAATATATGCAATTTTTAATTTCATTTTCATGAGAATGGAATCGTTAGCCCCGGCCACCACAACTGCCCTACACCTCATCGAAAAACACCTCTTCGAAGATCTTCTTCCATCTTCGACTTCCAAATTTACTAATTCCGGCTCGAAAACATCATCATTACCTGCCACCCAATATTCATCTCAAAATAACCCTATAACGACGGCCACATTCACTAATATTTCATTTGGTCATAATGAGGGTCGTCGTCGTGATTATTCAGACAACGACGACGACGACCCTCTTTTAGAATATATTTATTCGTCATTAGACCAGGAAGGAATTGATTATGATGAAACTGTTCGAGTCATCTTCAGCAACAAACCTAAAAAACACAACAAAGGTGATAGAAAAAATCATATCCCAAATAATAATACTCGGAAATATATAGGAGTGAGGAGAAGACCATGGGGTAGATTTGCAGCAGAAATTCGAAACCCTAAAAGAAAAGGCTATAGAATATGGCTCGGTACTTATAACACTCCCATTGATGCTGCCCGGGCTTATGACCGGGCAGCTTTTGAGATACGTGGTAACAAAGCTAGACTGAATTTCCCTGAAGAAGTTCAATATTGGGCATCATCAACATCATCATCATCGTCATCATCAACCTCATCATCTAAAACTAAAAGAATGGGATAAACGGCAAAAGATTGATGATGATGCATGACATACACATCGGGAATTACTCCGTATTATTGTTCTTTTGATGGATGATGAGTTGATGATAATGTTCTAACATTGACTTCCCAATTTTGCTATATATTACTCCCTCTGTCCCAATTTACTTGTCCCAGTTTGACTTTGGGTACTGTTCACATGTGAACTTTGACTTTATTTAATGTAATATAGTCATGATGGATCTAGTTTAATTCGTTTCAACATGTACTTTTCAAATATATAATTTTTATAATTTTTTTATTATATATACTTAAAGATATTTTTATTTAAAGTTGTGTCTCGTGAGGTGTGAAAAAGAGAATGTAGCAAGTAAATTGGGACGGAGGGAGTAATGTTTAATAATATAGTATAGTGGGCCTATTAACCAATTAACTATTTGTGTAGAGAATATCTGAATTTTATTTGATACTATACTTCTGTTATATATTTACTAGAGTAATAAATTGACTTTTAACGCAATTTATCAAGCTAGTTATTTTTTCTATTAATTTTTATTTATACGTAAAGAAAAATATAGTAATGTATAGTATTGTTAAATTTGTATCGACATACACTTTCTCAATATGCATGTTATCAATTAGTTTCAACAAATATAAAAAGTCAAATTTTACCTTTATTAAAAATTGAAGGGTGTGATTTCTTATGTCCTTGTCTTTACATGCATGATTCATTTATTTCAAATTAGTGGTCAAGTATGGTGGAAGTTTGATTCTACGTTACCATTTTTTTTATCGCAATTATATAATATATTTAATGGACATTAACTATCAGCTTAAACTTTTGATCAATATGATCCTTTAACATATATAGTTCCTTAATAAGCTAAGTGATTGATCTGATTTTGCAATTTATTTGAATTAGATTAGATTAGCTTAGATAGATGCTGCACAATTATTTTCCGCTTGTGCAATATATATATATATACTCTTTACTTCATGCAAATTGAAAATATTTATTCAAGTTATTGCCAAAAATTCATTGTAATTAATTATAATAATATAGAGAGTTAGTGAAGAAATAATGTACATTCTGACAAAATTAAGATATTGTGAGAAATACTATTTCATCAAAACAAGAGATTTTTTTTTTACAATACTAAGTAGTAAATGTTTAACTTTCTACTTAATCATTTTGTAGCTTAGTGTTGGGATCGGAGGGTTTGGCTATTTTTATTTTTATTATTTTGATATTTTCACTCTGATTTCGAATTTTCAACTTTAAGTTATTCCACTTAAGTACTTATTCCAAACTTTATAATCCCCCTATATTATATAATTTCTGTAATTTTCATTTTTCATGTTTGTCAATATATGTTTTATATCATTAATATCGTTGGTGGTATAATAGTGAAATTTATAATGATTAAAAATATAAATAAGGTATCATTCGGCCTTTCTTAATACACTACTAGAAAAGATGCTATTTAATATTTATGACGGGAAGTGATTACGTCATAGAAAAGGGGTTGTAAATGATTTTTCCTGTCGTAAAAATGTGACTCTGGCATGCCGTAGAAAAGGGGCTCGTAAATGATTTTTCCCGTCGTAAATTAGTTATTTTAAAAAAAAATTGGGTTAATTCGGTATTAAGTGAATTTTAACGTCGGGCCCAAAATTGTCATAAAACATCTACATTTACGACATAATTACGCCCATTATTAAAGTGACGTCGTCAGGGGCGGATTTTCTAGGGGGGCAGGATAAGCCTGACCTTTGCTGGCCTTGACCTTCAAGTTCAAATAGTTAGAATTTTTTCGTTTATCGTTGGAAAACTTTTTAATTTTAATCTAGTTTCCAATGCTATTGAGATTGCATCAATCCGATGTATTTAGCTCAAATTATGCCCAATATAGTGAGATGTGGTCAAAATTCTTTGAACTAATTTAATCAATTTCTAGTCAATTTTTCACCAATTGTCATTTGTCAACACAACTACTCTAACTCATCTTTAGGTATCCTCGATCTTTTATTAAGTTTGACTCATCCCATTTCTCAATTTGTTTCATTTTATAGCCTTTAATTGTTGTTTCCTGTAAAAACTCTAAATTTTTAAGTACTATCATATCATTGCTTCTTTTTTTATTATTATCGGTCTAGATGACTAGATGCATACCCATATGTCATGTCCATTTGTAAGTATAATATCACTAGACTCCCCAAAGGAATTTTAGTCAAAATTGATTCAATTTTTTAATTTAGATTGCCAATTATTGTGACAATACAACCACTTTAAGTGACAGAGTTTAAGATAATATAGGGTGAATTTTAAAACATTATTTTTGATTCACCAAAGTGGAATTCAAACATTTCCCTTTTTGGTTGATTCACGAAAGTGAAATTCAAGCATTCAACCTTTTAAGTTTTCCTTTTTGGACTTGAGTAGTGAGTAAGTAATTAGGTAACATCTATACATCTAATTAAAAGACGTTCCTTTGCAAGGAGCTCGCCACGTGTCAGTGTGTCACTAAGTGTAATGAATGTCTATTAATGTTTTCTCGCTTTTCTGAGTGAAATTAAAGATGTTTAATAAAACAATAGGAAATACAAATTAGCAAGTATTTGAACTTGAAATTCAATCTATGTTGCCAGCACTATAAAAAATATTAATAATTTATGTTAAGATTTATTTAAATTTTTTCTTTTTGATCCATAGATTTCTTTTATATTTTGAATGTAAAGATAATGGTTATCAACCTCTGTCGTTGCTTAGGCGTAGATAAGGTGAGGATACAATAAAATTTACCATCAAGTTATGTCACTATTCATTGTAAAATACAAAGATAAATTATAATTGATGAAAATATAGTGGAGAATTTTTTTTAAAAAACATTATAGATTTATTGTTAGCGATCCGAGGCATTGTCCGGGCAATAATAATACTAGTTTATCGAGTAAACATTGTTTGAATTTCTTACCGATCAATTATTTTAACTACTCCGTTGTTGAACAAACTAACAGATGTGACAAACTCAAGAAAAGTAAGTAGCTTTCTAGTTTATTAACTTTAGAAAATTTCTTAAATATACAGATTATGCAGCACTAAATTAGTCTACAATAGATTAAAAGTTACTCAAATGCCGACTATTATAGTGGATGGTTAGGATTGTACGATTTTTGATTTATTTTAAATTCCTAAATTAATTAAAAATAAATGTTTTTAGGATTATTTGTCTAGAATAATCTAGAGCCGATCAAAAGTGGCCCGGCTTGCGGGCCCGGCCCGACCCAGCCTGCTTTTTTGCGGGCTTTGAACATGAAAATTAGGCCCGAATTTGGGCCGGCCCGGTCCGATTTTTTTATTTTTTTCGTGCGGCCTTGGACATTTAAAATTAGACTTTTTGGTTACTTTTTTAGGCCCGGCCCGAAAAAGCCCGAAAAGCCCGCACTAAATTTTCGGGCTTTGGCTAAGAAATTTGGGCCCGAACCCGGCCTGCTTTATGGGCTTGATTTTTATGCATCGGCCCGGCCCACGATCACCTCTAGAATAATCCAACCTTTTTGGCATTTGCACAAAATTTAGTATATAAAGTTATAGTTTTTTAGTTAAAAGTTATGTCACACCGTCAGACTATCTTACAAAAAAAAAAGTACATAGTATTAGTTTCTTGATTTTGATAAAAACCAGGCCGTGTCGGAGTTATCGGGGGCCCTGTTCTAAAATTATACTTAGGCCCTTCAGACCTTAATAAATTCTAATATTTGGTATTATTTTGACAATACATGTATACATCCCAAAAATATTTTAGTAGAAAATCATTAATTTAACTAAAAATATAAGAATAATTTAAGACAAAGGACTAAGAAAAACAAAAAAATAGGCCCTTTATATAACAGGGCCCTGTGCAGTGGGACTTTTTGCACACCCAACCGACACCCCCCGATAAAAACCCAGATGAGCAATGTATTTTTATTAAAAAAAAAAACAGAGGTAGTAATATTTGTTGAAATTGCTCTTTTGAATTAGGGTGCATGATGATTATGAAGATTATCTTAACCAAGTGAGTTTTTAATTGTAATATAATCATGATTGTGTGAATGAAGATCTACTTCCCAGAGATATTATTGGTGCATATCTGCCTATTATCGGGTATATATACTACATCCGTATCATAATATACTCGCAACAAATTACTTTTTTTAATACTAACAAATAATACCCCTTTGTTGCGAGCATTATGATATGATACGGAGTTAATATATGTATATCAACTACATGATAAATTTTTTTTTCCTTTTTTGTCTTTTTTTAAAGAAGAATGTTAAATTGTGTTTGTCCTTTAGCTGATATACATAAATTTCAATTATACGCTAATAATTTCTTTATTTTCCGTCAAAAATTAAAAAAAAAAAGTCCTACTACAAGCTAAGAGGATCATCATTTTTATTCCAAAATATGAAGGAGGATCATGATTGACTCAAATAATCATGATTATTATTTCCTTCCTTTTTTTACAATAGTTAGTTCTTAATAATTATATATGTAAACCAAATCAAAATATAGTTCGGAAAAAGGAAATAAATCAAATCAACCTCTTAAATCACTGGCTAATACATTCTGAAAAAGGATTATCATATAAGGTTATGATTATTTCTTTCCTTTTTTTTTTACAATAGTTTGGAAAATCAAATCAACCTCTTAAATCATTGGATAATACAAATATTATTAAAATATGAATGTGATCAGAAAATTGAATTATTTTGGAAACTTACAATAATATTCGAGGATCATAAATTATACTCCCTACTAAGTAATGTCCATTATATATATATATAAAGGAAGACATCATCTTCCTCTTCTCATTATAAATTAGTTTTAATCATTTTGTGTCTAGTTTAATTTTCTCACACAAAATTCCCAAAAAAATTCTGGTTTCATTTTACATTATTTTTGCAATGATGAAGGCTTTTCTAATCTTTTGCTTGTTTGCTTCTTTTGCCTTAAGCAATAATGGTAAAGTTCCTCTTTTTTTTTTTATGTTTTCTACATGTAATTTTAATTTCTTTTATCATCTTTATTTTCTGCTTTTTCTTTGAAAAAAAAAAAAAACATCATTAGGATTATCATGTCACATAAAAGAATTATAATATATATTCATACATCAACTTAATATACCTTTTTTTTACCCATCAATTAATTAACTTAATTTGCATTATTCAAAATTATAATATTTTGATATCTTTATTTATGACTATGCTCTTTAAAATCTTTGAGATAATTATTGTTTTTTGAAAGACATCAATACTACAATTTGAAAATTATTATTATGAATTTCAAACATTATTTAAAAGACTAGAAAAATACCCCAAAACGTTGGGGTTAGGCCAATTAATATAGGCATGCAAATATATATGTAATATATATAAATTAAAGTACCCCTTTATTTTTTTTAACTTTGCCTCAATTTCTTTTGTTGGCCTTCTTGTTACAATCAAATAATTAATTCTCGTCTCGATATCCCGATAGACTTAAAGGACAAAAACATGATTTTACTAATACTATATTTGTTTCATATTATTTACAATAATGATCAGACATCTTTAATTACTCTCTACTATATGTTAAATGATTATAAATAATATAAAATTGAGATAATACGTACTTGTTTGTAAATTATTATTATGATTGATATTTTAAAATGTAGTTTTATTTATTTGTATGATCATATCATATATGTAGCATGCACATATATATATAATAATATAATTATATACACCAATTCAACAATTAATAATAATAATAATAATAATATTGTTGAAATTTCAGTTGAAGGAAGAGATCCTTTGTATGGAGCAAAATGGGCATCATGCCCTATAAGCTGCGCTAATATGAAGGACGGCAATGAATGTTACAAATATTGCGTCGATCTCGGCCATGTTCATGGTGGTGAATGCTACTACGGTGGTGGTGGTCCTTATGGCGATTGTTGTTGCAATACTGATTAATTAACGATGTTTCGTATTTAAGGCATTCAATCAATAAAACTAAAATGTTATTAGGAAAATAAAATAATAAGAAAAACATTTTACTTGAATAATTTAATTTGGATATGGCCCGTATTATTGAAATTTATTATATATAGTTTTATGTTATTGTATCTCCATTTTTTATTTAATAATAAAATTTAAGTTGGATGCATTTTAATTTGTTCGTTGTAGCTATATTGTATCATCATTCTTGATCTTTATTTGTTGATTTTTCTCTTTAACATAACCAATCTATATTGGTTATTGATTATTGGTAACTAAAAAAACTAAAACCAAACTTAAACAATAATGAAAAAAAAACCCTAAAACCATCCACCCACATCACTAACGCTATACCACCACCACCACCCACATCTCAGTCTCCACACTACCACCAGATCGAGAACCACCCCACCTAGAAAATGACCAAAAATGGGTTAAATCCCGCCCTCTTTTAGTAACTATACCCCTTTTAATTATAATTAGCACTTAAAATGACGATAAGTCCTACACCTAGTGGGCTCTTGTTCAAGGCTAGGGGTGTTATACATACGCACAACTTTTAATCATCATTTTTTTCCTTCAATTCTTTTCGCTATTAGTTTCTTGATTTTGATGAAAACTCAAGTAACCAAATTAAAAGAAAAAAGAAACAGACAAAGGTAGTATTTGTTGAAAGTGAGTTTTTGATTTATTATTATTTCACCTATACATACTAGGTTTTTTTTTTTTTTACACGCTATGCGTGCGAGGATTAGAATGCTTTAAAAATACGTTAAGTGCAAGTGACAAATAAGGAACTAGACCACATCAGACTATCAAAGGAGGCACTATGTCGAATCCAAGAAGGGGATGAGAGATCGATCCCATTGAGAGGAATTCGGCTCCATTAAGGGCCTATTTACTTCAATTGAATACAGTTGAACTGATGAACTGAACTGAATTATCCTGAAGTGAATTGAATACAGTTGAAAATAATATTTAAAAAAAGAAGAAAATTAAAAGCTGAACTGAAATGAATTTAAAATGAAGTAAACATGCCCAAATAGAGAGAACACCATCGAAAGTTGAGTAATGGCCACAACGAGAAGTACATACCCCATCGAGGGACACATCTCTTGATCGAGTCAAGAGGCAAAAATTAAATAACATTAAGGGTCCATTTAATAGAGCGAAAAATGTTTTCCCTGAAAATAGTTTTCTTATTTTACATCGTTTACTTTGGGTGAAAAAATAACATGTAAAACTTTCGGTGAAAACTCAGTTTACACCCTATTGGAAACATTTTCCTCCAAATTTGAGAGTAAAACTTATTTTCCGTGCAAGTAAACAATGGAAAACTTCTATGAAAATGAGTTTTCCAATGTAAAATGTTTTTCATGGAAAATCATTTTACATCGAAAATATTTTACACCAAAGTAAACGAACCCTAAAACAAAAGGGCTTGCGAAAAATACGTACTCCCTCTGGATTTTTTTCAAGAATGCTGAATGGGAATTATTTTGCATTTTTTATCAAAAAAGTAAACTTCCTCTATTCCAAATTAAAAGCAACTAATCATTTTGTACTCGTTTTAAGAAGCGATCTAAAGGTATAAATGAGAAAATTAATCAAAATTAGATCTATAGAATTTGAATTCAGTGTTTGATTTTGTGAAATAAAGATTAACCAGACTTTTGAATCATCACATGTTGAAATTTAAAATTTAAAATTAAGATTAAAATAAAATCAAAAATCAAAAATAATAATAATTAATCATTAGGGTGCATTATCTTCAACTTATTAAGGGCTCGTTTAGCTGAATAGAGCTGAAGTGAACTGAACTGAACTGAACTGAACTGAATAGAAGTATATTAATTGAACTAAATAGAGATGAACTGAACTGAACTGAATATAATCTGAAGTAAACAAGCCCTTAATCTTAACTTATTTGAACTTATCTGAACAGAATTTATCTGAACTTATTGGAACTTATCCGAACTTAGGGTGTTTGATTCAACTAATATAAGCATTCCTGTGCTTATTTTCAGAAAATTCAGATTAGATCAGATCAGATCAGACCAGATCAGAAAAATTCAGATCAGAAAAAATCAGATCATATCAGATTAGAAAATACCAATTAAGTGCTTATTTTTATTTTTACATGTATTTTCATTTTTATTTTATTTTATTTTTATTTTTAATCTTTATTTTTTTTATTTTGTTATTTCTATTTAATTTAATTTTATTTAATTTTAATATTTTTATTTTATATTAATTTTTTTTTCATTTTCATTTCTATTATTATTTTTATTTTTATTTTAAACAATATTAATAATAGTTTACATTTACAATAATTCACATTTAAATTTCACCAAAGATCAGATCAGACCAGATTAGATCAGAAATTTTCAGATCAGACCAGATCAGAAAATTTCAGATAAGATCATATCAGACCAGATCAGAAAATTTCAGATCAGATCAGAAAATTTCAGACGAATCAAACGCACCCTTATTGTAACTTATATTATCTGAACTTATTAAACCTGAAACTTATTTTTTTAAGATGTATTTAGAACTTATTAGATTTGAACTTATCTGAACTAAACTTATCTGAACCCATTGGAACTTATTTTTTAAGGTGATCTGAAGAGAACCCACCCCTAGTTTGCATAAGATTATAATTATATTACATTTTTCATTAATTTTTGTTAAGCAATGCAATATTAATTGAGTTATAAGGAAAATAATAAAAAAAAATGATTTTTAAAAAAAATAAGGACAAGGATTGGTTATTTAGGTTGAATTATATTAAATGCACCTAAGATGTGAATGAGATCTGCAAATTAAGTTATTTTGAAAACTTACCATATTCGAGGATCATGAACTGCAATACTTGCATCCATTATTATATATAAGCTAAGGAAGACATCAACTACTTCCTCTTCTAAGTTGTAATCAATTGTCTACTTTCTCACAAAATAAATTCTGGTTTGCAGTGATGAAGGTTTTTCTAATCTTTTGCCTCTTTGCTTCTTTTGCCTTAAGCAATGGTAAAATTAATTCCTCTTTTAAGAAGGGTTTTCTACATAATTTTAATTTCTTTTATTAACTTTAATTTTCCGCTTTTTTTCTACTCCCTCCGTCCAATATTAATTGCTTTATTTTGACAAAAAAATTCTCACAGTTTTGATCAAAATGGAGCAATTACCTAACATAGGAGAGAAGTTTTAATTTGTTAAAGA
This sequence comes from Salicornia ramosissima, assembly GCA_951394345.1. Lineage (NCBI taxonomy): Eukaryota > Viridiplantae > Streptophyta > Magnoliopsida > Caryophyllales > Amaranthaceae > Salicornia > Salicornia ramosissima. The sequence goes on along the minus strand of OX596236.1, from coordinate 55,339,616 downwards.
CGCATCGGGTATTAGCCGCAGCTTGTATTCATTCAAATATTGGATGGAGGGAGTATGATAATAATATATTCATCTTTAGAATTCTTATATAATAATAGTAAAGGTGTACATGTTGTGGTATAGCTTGTTGGTAAGCGTCACACGTTCCATGACCTTCGATCCTTACTCACAGCATTATGTTGGGGTATTTCCTCCTTCCCTCTTTAAGCTAGTAGCCCCGTACCTGTCAAAGAACGGGTGGTTTTCTTACCTAATAAAAAATACTAACACTTCCTCTGTTTTTTAATAGTTGCAACAAATGAGCTACTCTGGTAGAATATTTTTTTCGAGAGATAAAAAATTTATTTGTTGCAACAATTCGAAAACAGAGTAAGTAATAATAATAGTAAGTAAATTCGCAGGTGCCATGGGGTTAGAAGTAATAACCAAAATGCCACCCAAGAACTTTTTTGAACCAGGGTTAACGTATAGTAATAATATTTTGGCTATTATTAGTGACTACACTGACATCTGATCCAAGCCCAAAATTAAAATCGGTTGACATTTTGGCTACACCAACAATAATAAAAATAGATATATATGGTAGAAAATGAGACTAACATATAGTCGAGCTGATCAAAAGTGGCCCGGCTCGCTTTTTTGCGGGCTTTGGACATGAAAATTAGGCCCGAATTTGGGCCCGGCCCGATTTTTTAATTTTTTCGTTTGGGTCTTGGACATTTAAAATTAGACTTTTTGGTTACTTTTTTAGGCCCGGCCTGAAAAAGCCCGCACTAAATTTTCGGGCTTTGGCTAAAAAAATTGGGCCCGAACTAAGCCCGGCTCGAACCCGGCCCGCTTTATGGGCTTGTTTTTTATGCATCGGCCCGGCCCATGATCACCTCTAACATATAGTATATATTTGTTGAAATTTCAGTTGAAGGAAGAATGGGTTTAGATGAGGCAAATTGGGCAACATGCCCTATCACGTGCGCAGATATGAGGGGCGGCAACGAGTGCTACCAATACTGCGCCGATCTCGGCTACATTCATGGTGGTGAATGCTATTATAGTGGTGGTGATCCTTATGGACTTTGTTGTTGCAATACTAATGAATGAAAGTTCCCTTTCTATTTAATTTTGCCATTATTCCATATTATAATTTAATATTAATTATTAGAAGAAAAAAAAACCATTTTATTGAAATTGTTATAGTTTCATATTATTATTGTACCTCCTTTTTTTAATAATATAGTTGTTGCATTTTGCTCATTGTAGACTTTGCAGTTATATTATTGTATTGTGATTCTTAATCTTTGTTGAGTTTATTTATTAGGCAATAGAATAGAATATGTCAATATATAAAATAAAATATTGACATATTCTATTCTATTGCCTAATATTCACTTAATTACTTACTTTTTTTTTTCACACACACAATATTCGAAAGTTAATTTTAAGTTTAGGTATTCACTATTCAGTAGTAAATAAACAAACTTATAAAATTTTAATGTGGATAATGAATTCGTTTCTACATACTTCGCTGCTCGTGTGAGAAACAAAACAAACCAACAAACACATTAACCCCCAACTAATTATTTTCCGAGAATTTTAGGGTGAAAAAGCTATAGTCGGAAAATAATTTGAAAAAATTGATATAAAGAATCTTAACTATAAACCCAAACTTACTAACTATGGGTTATTTAAGATTAATCCGACTATGATGGGTATCTTCTAAAAATGCATCACTAACATGAAGAAACTTCGCTGCCGAAAAAAAAAAAAAACACATGAAGAAACTTGTTTAGCAAGTTATGTGATGTTACATATTGTGATTGGGTTGTTGGTAATTAAAAAAAAAAAAAAATCAGATTTAATAGGTTTCAATAAGTTTAGCTAAATTTAGCTAGCTAAATTTAGTTCAGCTAAGTTCAAGTCTAATACGTTGAAGAAAGCGCACCATAATTAATTTGGGGCCAAAATTAACAATCCACTTTTCTAAAAGTTGATGTTTTTACAAGAGCAAAATAGTCAAAGAAAAGAATAAATAGATACATAAAATATACTTTACAAATAGTAAGGATCATTATCTCTTAAGCAAGGTTTACAATGGTGGAACTTGCCCAGCCAATGACCCTATGGTCATGCAGCTGTTATAAGCCAAATAAGTGATCATATCTAAATTCTCAGGTGGAACTATCTCAACTCTCAAAGGTCAAATCGCCTACAATAATAACCAAATATGCTTACAACAAGTGAATTGAATTTACAAAACTTTAGGGAATATCCCTCAGGAATCATCACCCGATATGCTCGACGCACCAAATGGACAGTAGCGTCAGGAAAAAAAAAGCGACGAAGCATGTTAGATGTCAAGCAACATTTCTTGTATGTGATCTACAAGGTCCATTCAACATTGCAATCCCATATAGTAGTAGTTTCACAACTTGGGCATAGCCTCATGAGAACTGTCGTCTGACACACAAGATTCATTTGCCTTTGTTTTAAGACCTTTTCCATAGGCAGCAATGAGTAGAGCCTCGGCTCGACCTGCAAATATCAATGGTCTAAATATCTGTACCAAATAATAACATACGAATTATAGAAAGAAAGTTCAAATATCTAAGGTTGTAATTGGTTTGCACATGAACTGATTTTGAGAGATATTGAGTGAAATTATGCGAAGGTTACACATGAATTGATCATCAGAATTCAGAAGAAGAATAAGGCCAAAAGATAGGACCAATTCCGGAAAAATCAAACTTCCATCTTAGAGAAGCAAATGAAAGGCTTTCATAAAAATTCTTGTAGAATCGAGAATGAAGTTTTCATTCTGTACATGCCAGATCATTCCTCATACAACCAAGTTAGTCACTCTTTACAACTGAAAACGCATACTATTACTTGTTTGAAAATGTTATGTTACTATGTCAAAAAGATGGCTAAGAATGGAGGTATAAAGCATCCGCGTCAGTTCTTCGGAAAACTTTAAACAACATGCTTTCATGAAAAATTCAAAAGGCGAGTAAAATATAGTGGTTGAAAGACTTGATTAGTACCATGATCCTTTTTCCTTTTCAACATGGAACTCAGATCAGGGAATAGGTGTGCAGCAAGTTCCCTGCTGTCATCCTGTCAATGATCAAATCTTCAATATAACATGATCTAAAAGTGGAAAGATGCAATATTAAGACTCATGTACAAAGTTGCTTCTTTAATCAAACTATGGAGCAATTAGACAAACCTTACTTGAGGAGCTTCGAGCGAGTTTGAATTCCTTTTTCCATACACTAGACGGCACTGGAACAACAGAGAACCCAGAAGCAACAAAGACCCCAATCCATAATCCATAGCCAAATCCTCCACTCCACCAACCCTAAATCTTACAAAAAAAAACTACTCACCACATTAGAGCTATCCAAAGACAAAGGCAATTGATATTAACTGCAAATCACGATGTCTTGTCACTGAAAACCATCTTTTGGTTCAAATCAAAATTTAGGACAATCACTTGTCCTAAAAGCTATAAACACATCTCCAATATGTATGATAGACTTACTTCAAATATATGAGAACACATTAGTTGAATTGTGAAAAAAATTACTGTCCACTTTGGCTATGTTGGGTTTAACGGGTTTTTTATCATTTGATTTAAACTTATCACTTGATTTGACCAAACTTTGACCTTCTATATACACATATCAAATGATTTGACATAAATGATATCTCGTTATATTTGTATTAATGAGTACTTTCTAAATATGTTATTTTCATAATGGAATTAAAGATATTTGATGATAAAAAAAACCAAATAAAATCATAAAGCTGATGAGAACTTATTTTTCCTCATCTTATCTGAAATAATAAGACCCTGAAATACATGGAACTACACATAACCTTAATTTATTTTTCTATTTTAATTAGGGCTGGATTCCATCAACAATGTACTACCTCCAAACGAAGCACTATATCACTTTGCAGAGTTTGCGCATCAGAAAGATCAATCATATATCCTAAAGACTTTTGGGGAAATGACAATAATACAAAGAAAAGCAAAAGATATTGGAAAATTTGATTCTAATAATACAACATTTTTACAGTTCACTTCTATTAATACAACCTTTATGCCTCAATTTCCTTGAGCATGCTAAGAGGATTTTTTTTTTCTTTGCTTTTGCTTGGTTTAATTTACCCAAAGACATCGTTATTGTATATAACATATTGCCTTTTCCTTTACAAAACAGAAAATTTATTATCTTGCATTATTTTAAGTTAGAATAGAGGTTTGTTTTACTCAAAGATATTGAGGTATAAAGGTTGTATTATTACAGAAAGATCAAATAATTGTATTATTAAAAGTAATGCATAAAAAGGTTGTATTCTTAAAATCAAAATTTCCAAAGATATTTAGGTGACAAAGAAAAATTGTTCTGTTTCTACAAACTTGAACTTTGTCAATTGCCAACAGTTGAAATTGAAAATATGAAATCTCTTTAAATAGGATGGTACAAAAGTAATTAGTCAATTATTGCAAAGTGCAAACCCTTAAAGCACTACCTCCAAACGAAGTGTTACATCACTTTGCACATCAGAAAGATGGGTCATATATTATCCTAAAGACTTTTTGGGGAAATGACAACAATACAAAGAAAAGCAAAAGATATTTAGGTGACAAAGAAAAGAAGTTATGTTTCTACAAACTTGACTTTGTCAATAGCTAGCAGTTGGACTTGAAAATATGAAATCTCTATAAATAGCATGAAACAAAAGTAAGTAGCCAATTATCGCAAACAAAAAGAAAAAAGCAAACCCTTAAAGCAACTATCACCTGTTTTCCATCCTGAGGAAACGGTGTAGATTGCTCTAAATATGCAGTAGTACCTGCAGCAACAGAGATCAAATTAAGAATAATCCAACACTAAGACAGATATGAAAACCAAGATTGGCATACAGAACGTAGGGCAGGCAAAGGAGTGGAGAGCAAGAGAGCTAATAGTACAGGGAGCTTGAAGAATGAAGGGTGTGAACCAAATTCATAAACCAATGCCTTTTTATGAAGAGTAGTTGTTATTAATCCCTAACATTTCCATCATTTCATGATCACAAGCTCATGGAATCAATCCATAGTGTTGTACATGCAGTTAGCCAATGATACATGGTAAATTGCAATGTTATGGAAATAGGTGATCTAACTTCACAAGACTTGGTTCAACATTGTATGGAAAACAACTTCAAGAAAAGATATATTTTCTACCTCCTCCTGGTTAAAATTCATTCCACCCCAGATACAAAACTGTAAAAAGAGTCAAATTATTATCTGAAGATAGATTTCCCTTTCATCATGTGTCCAGAAAAGAATAATACCTATTGGAGCATTAAAACTCTGCAGCAAATCAACAATAGACTTTGCATCTAACCGTTTACGACGTGACTTCCCAACTGATACTTGAACATATGGGGAGTCAAAAACCTGAAATAGCAGAATAATGCAATGATAATGCTAGGAATTTTTTTTTAATGTAGACCAGAAATAAGCAATGAACAACCAAAAGCTCAATTTTGAGCCTGAATAAACTATGAGTACATGAATTCCAACCCATTAGGCAATACAATCCAAAAATTATGTCATTAAAATATATACATATATATATATGTATAGACTAGAGTCTCATTTCTTGTTCACATTTCAGGAAAGAGTAACCACTCACTAATTAGTTTACATAATTCAAACAAGCTAAATTACATGGTATAAGCTCCACAATTTTTACGGATGCAAGAATTATTATTGCCAGTTTGCCACTAGCTCAATTTTCATATTGCTACTTGCTAGTACTCCACTAGTCCACTAAGTTGCTCCTACCTCTGTTCTCTATATTGCCAATACTCCATATTATGGAGTATTTTGCAACTCCATAATTCCATTTGTGCCTTACAGTTAGGAATGGAGCATTTTTTTTTTTTTTTTGTCTAGTAAAGATCATTCATAAAGACTTTTTGGCAGTTTTGGTGTAACTCTCACCTATGCTTAGAAAAAATTGATAAAAACAGACAACTTCATGCCTCACACACATACAGAGAGGGCCAAAACTCACACAAACTCATCTTCTCTACCACTTTATCACTATAATCTAAACACTGAAAAAACAGAAATCCAAAATTCACAGAAAACAAAGTTACCCACCTGATAAATCAATCAAATACGCAAAACTTCAACCAAATCTCAGCAAAAAGATAGCAAATTTGAACCAATTAGTAAAAACATCAATGACTAGAAGAGAAATAAAAAGTGTCCAATTAGATAAACAGTCAAAATATGCTAAAAATTACTACAGTTTTGTTACCTGGGAAGAAATACAACCAGAATTATCGTACTTCAAGAGGGCTAAAGCACCAGAAACATCTGGGTCAACACCAACTACCCATTCTACCCCACAATTTCCTTCACTTTTGTTGCTGTTTACGCCATTTGAGAGAGAAGAAAACCAACTTTCGTTAAGCTTTTGAATGCTACTCTTTGAATTAGTTCCTTTACTAGAACTGGATTTCTTCTTGGGAGCTTCAATTAATTCAATGGAGTTTTGCAAATGCTGTGAAGTAGTGCAGAAGTAGCGAAATGGAAGAGATGAAGAAGAGAGGGCGGAAGTTAGAAAACGAGGGTTCATCAAATTTGAAGGGAGAAATTTATGTTTGAATTGATGAGGTTGGAGAACGACGATACTACTGTCCATCGAGATTTGATTGAGAGGGAAGACAAAATTAGTGAAAATTGGGGTTTAGAGTAATCATCCCTCTTATACTAACGAATAACGACTACCATTTTCTAGGATTTTTTTTCATGGATGTCATATCATATTCATATGAATCATATCATTGTTTTTTTAGCCAAAAAGTGGGAGTTCAGCAATAGCAACTAGCAAGTGCATGAGTTAGAAATGGTAATTTTGTTTGGATCCGACTCTAGTCTAATCCGATCTGTAAGAAAATTTTTGATTTGAATTCGGAAAATATTATGAATTTTGTGGCTACTATTTTAAATGTTGTTGAGGATTATCTTTCATGGCGGACACAATTTGAATAATTTTTAGTGTCATATAAGGTGTTAGGTATAATTGGTAATACAATTCTGTCATCCATGTATATTTATGACCCCCAACCCCAAGGCCATCTTATTCATAATCCTGATTATTTTGGTTGGCTACATATCGATCAACTAGTGCATTCATGGCTTTTTTCCACTCTTTCTCGGGATATTTTGGTAGAGGTGCATAATTTAAAATTTTCAGGACTCATTTGAAATCGGTTGCAACATCAGTTCATATATGCAGATATCACTCGATCAATGGAAAAAGGAATGTTAACTATCATTCAAAAATCTAAAGATCATTTAATGGACCAATATTTACGTGAAATTAAGTTTATTGCTGATTCTCTAGTCGTAATAAACTCACCAGTGCCCCCCTTCTGATCTTATTGAATACAGTATTATTGGTCTTGGTAACAATGAAGATTATACTTCTCTAATCACTGCTATCACTCATCTTTCTCATCAGTTTACCTAATGATCTTCGTGCAAAATTACTACATGAACAACGTCTTTGTGCTTTTGGTACCTCTACTTTGCACCATCATCATGCATTTGGTGCACACACTAAGTGATAATATCTCTTCAATTAATTCTTCCTCCCATAACCAGCAATAGAGGTATAATAATAATTATCACAATCGCAACTGCAACAACAACAACAACAATAATAATGTTGGTCGTGGAGGCATGACCCAAGAGCAACCATAACAACAATCGAAGTCGCAACAACAACAATAGTTGGGGTGGTAACCGTAATAGCAACAATCAATCAGGTGGCATGTGTAATCAATGCTTGGCTCAATCACAACCCTCAGGTATGGCGTCTTGTCATCTAATAATGTTGTTGCTTTATCTACTCGTGTTACTTATGATTTACCATGATTATAATTATTTCAATTTGTTTGGAAAAATTGACGCTATAAATAGTAGAAAAATAAACGCAAAAAGGTTGTAGCACAGATATGTCGTTACTATACTGATACAATGTTCTAGTGATGGACACACTAAGTGACATTAGGGTAAGCGATATTCCCATTTTATGTGTTTGGAGTAACTTTATATTCATGTTACTAGTTTAGTGTAACATGAATCTAATCTATCAAGATCAAAGAAAGATATGAGAGCCAAAATCTAATCTGATTCCAGCACTCCTTTACAGGCATAAGTCCGACATTAGCTCAACTCGCGATTGTCACCATTTGTCCAATGCTTTGACATTCTATCTACCATACTAAGTTAGTGTTTTCCCTCTTTTTCAATTTTATTTTTGAACTTTCATGTTTACTTAATATCCGATGTCAATATTCCATCTCTACATCTTTAAATTCATGACTTCGTCATTACAATGCTCATACCTCAATTATATGTTTAAAACAAACTTATAGACGAACTTTGAAAATTTAAGGTGAAATAGGAAAAAATTTATTGTACTTTTATAAGGAAAACCCGATGAATTATCATTTAGCATTTGGGTACAAATGTTATATTATTACAAAATAATCAAATTGTTTGTTATTAGAAATAAACCACAACAATGTTGTATTATTATTAGAATCAGTGTTTCATAGGTGGGGATAAAATTGTGTTAACCTAGCTCACCCAATGACCACCGTGTATCATAGTACTTTCTTTTGCCCTTTGCCCCACAAAAAAAAATGAAATGCCCAAGTGCTGCACAACAAATGGAGCAAAAACATTTTTTAGCTTTATATACAATCTTTTCCTATTATTTCCTAGCCATGGTACATGTGTAATTATCTTCAATCCACAAACCCCGTCCTAAAGAAAGAACAAAGAAAAAGCCTATACAAACAAAGTATACTGCTTTCTTAAACATCAAATAAAACAAAACTAGATGAAGAATAAACTACAAGAAGAATATACTCAGAAATAAAATTAATCATCTCAAACTTGTGGTAGGATCTTCAGCTTCCTCTTGTTGATTATGGTTATTACTAGTAAAATCAGTATGTCCCATTGAGTATGGCTGAAATCCTCCTGAAGTTGACAAATGGCCAGAGCCACTACTACTAGCAGACCTCTCAATATCTTCAAGATCTGATATCAATGATATTGGCCTTTCTGGGATACAAGGGACCGGCGAATCGGTCTCCAATATCTTAACTACTTGATCCATTGTTGGCCTTGCATATAACTGAGGATGAGAACATAAAACTGCTGTCAATACATATTTCTCCATTACTGAATCCGGCCCTAACTCCGGCATCCCTTCTTCTATGACATCCAAAGCATGCCCTTTTCGCACCAATGACCAAGCCCAATCGGTTACCAACGATGGCTGTCCTTGCCCGTTATTGTCCGACAATATGGCCTTCTTCCCACTCAATAACTCTAATAGCACCACACCAAAGCTATAAACATCGCTCCTCTCGGTTAATTGCCCATACAGAGCATACTCCGGGGCAACATATCCCATAGTCCCGGCTACTCTTGTGCTCAAATGTGAGAACCCTTCGGGGTTAAACTTAGCTAGCCCGAAATCAGCGACCTTAGCCTCAAAATCATCATCCAAGAGTATATTGCTAGCTTTGATATCGCGGTGTATGATAGAAGGTTGTGCTCCATAATGTAAATAAGCTAATCCTCGAGCCATTCCTAGGGCGATTTTTTGTCTAAGTGGCCAACTTAGCTTCCTCTCCAAAGTATTTCCATATAGATGATCATGTAAACTCCCATTTTGCATCAAATCACACACAATAATCCTTTGGTGACCTTCTAAACTGGTAGTGGCAACACAATAGCCTCTCAATTCCACAAGATTAACATGCCTAATACTAGCAATCACCTCAACTTCATGAGTAAAACTTGCATCTCCAGCAGCTGAACAATTCTTAAACCTCTTTACAGCAATCTCAGTACCATCAGGCAATAAGCCCTTGTACACATTCCCATACCCACCTCTACCAATCAAATTTTCGCGGTGAAACTTCTTGGTAGCTTGTTTTATCTCATCAAAATTGAATTTTATCAAATGGGTACTCCCTCCAATTGATGAAAGATTAGGCCCGGCTCTTGACCCGAGCCGATTAATCCTCCTCTTCTTAGCTTTCCTCTCGCTTTCTTCCTTCAATCTCCAATATACAAAGTACCAACCAAAAACTAGGCACAACCCAATAAAAACCACAACTGAAATCAAAGAAATCAACAGCTTTTTTTTCCAATTGTTACCATTTTCGGACGCAGAAAAATCAAGTGAAAACAAGCATTTAGCAGTTCCAGGATCATATGGGCCAAAAGGATTAATCAAACCACCAGCATAAATCAATGGCAAATTAGTACAATCAGAGATATTACCACGAAATGGACCTCTGAGATACGAAGCTTGAAGAGTAGTGATACTTGTAAGACACGAAGCACAAGGTGAGCTGTCTTCCAATGATTGATTGCAATTAGAAATTACATCATTAAGTGCAGTTTTAGGAACAATTTGCTCGAACTTTGATTTAGTGGAGATATTCATACACCCTTCAGAAAGCCAAGGAGTTTGAAAACCACATGAATCACGAATCTTGAAATTAGGGATGAATGAATCAACAACAGAATCGTATGAATCCCAACATGAATCAGCTGTGTCAAGAGGTGGGTAAAACGACCCAGTTGATTGAAGGTATGCTGCAAGCACAAGTCTTAAACCTTCTGAGATGTACTGGCAATTTGTATCGACGTCGTTCGAGGGTTTTACGTTGGCTTTTTGAACTAATGATCTTATATTCGTAAAATTCAAAGGACATGATGTTGAAGATGAAGGTGAAGAAGCTAGAATTCTATGAGGAATTTGGCGGGCATTTGAAGATGACAAGATTATAAAGAAAGAAACCAGAAAAATTAGTAAAAGACGACGCATTTTTAGGGTTCAAATTCCATGAATTTGGATTTGATTTTTGATATTGAACTGGATTTGGATGGATTGAGTAAAGTGGTGAGAGTAGTTAGTGGGAGGTTTTTTTTCTAAGTAGAAAGCAAGTGGAAGATAATGTTAGTTTTAAAAAAATAATTAGGGCATGTGAAAAAAATGAAAAAGAATATAAAAAGTGAGCCCTAAATTGATTTTCAAGTTGGGTAGTTGGAGCAGCCAGCAAGAGAATGCACCAAATCCAGATATTCCAATACATGAATGGATACAAATGTTGATGAATTATGGCTCTAAGTTGCTTCCAGGAATGTAAGAGTTTCTCTTTACTTCATCATCTTCTTCTTTTTATGGTGGGGCCTTTATGACTTATTTGTTGACTTTTACTCTATGATGAGGTGGACTGGTGCTATTTGGAGTGAAATTTCTTACTCCATGTGTTCAATCTTGTTTTAGATATTTCCTAAAATTCACGCGAATTCAGAATTGATAAAGAATTATGGTCTGTTTTGGACTATTTAGTTCATTTTGAATAAAAACTGAATTATAGAAGCGAACTAAAACGTAAATTAGGTAACACTAGCCGAATCTGTGTCTTTCACAAATCGATCGACAACTAGTTTAAGCTCGTTGAATGTGCGAGGGAAATGAAGAGAATTCCGACCTCTAATAAGTTTTTCATAAAGTTTGACCTCGTCACTTCGACCGTAAATAGTAAGCCTTAGGCCATGTTCTTTTGGACTAAAATTCTGAAATTTTAATTCAATTCGAACAAATTCAGTTCAGTTCAGTTCAGTTCAACTCCTGTTGAGTTTAGAATTTAACTTAATTTTATTCAGATCAGTTCAGATTAATGAACAGGGTTAAGGTTCTAGAGGCAGTGTATATAGCCAATGGAGCTTGCTTGTTGGCAAGAGTTTGAACCTCACACTCAACCTCTTGCCCTTTTTAACATGCCTATGTTCCTCAGATAGATACTAGGTTTATGACACCCCCCCCCAAAAAAAAAAAAAAAAAAAAAAAAAACTCCTTCAGCAAAAAATCTTGGATGATGTATACACAAGCAACATATTTGCAATTACCTTCACCAAAAAATTAACTACAGTACTTTTTGTAACCCTTCCTTTCTTTTTTCTTTTTATTCTGTCATTTCTTTTTTCTTTTTATTCTGTCATAAGTTGCAAAACTAGTTCTCTTCATTAACCATCTACTCTCAACAAAGAAATATCTGTTATTCTCTATGAACTTTGCAATTCTGGTAAATATGCAGGGTTAGGTTGAAGATTGGGATGCTGTTTTAGATATAAGCAAAACTATAACAATACATTATTTCAATCTTGATAAATTGCATGATAGATATTTGTTAAGCTCTAATCTTCTCAAAAGATAAGTAAGCATCACACTGCACCAGAATTTCAGTAAATTATACAGAGCAATGCCAAAAGCTATGGTATGGTTTACCAATGAGTGATATGAGTCACTTGTTTTTGTGGGAAATGATTGCTGAAAGGAGTCCGAAAAATACTTCGCCTCAAAAACTGCTGCGGTTATCTCCGACTGAATGCGTCTTCTTGATTCTTGCTCATGCACCACCAGAGCCACAGTTGAAATGCCAAGTGACTTTTTGATGTTCTGTTTCATCTACTTCAGCAGTGCTGACTTACAGGCTCCAATTAACTCTCAGATGCAAAGAGGAATTGTAAGATCAGAGCGTAATCTCATAAATGACCCCTTCTAAGTTACTAACCACTGAACGGGTTCCGGAAACTTCTTTCAGGGACAAACCATGACCCAGTGCCTCATTGACAACCATCTTATCCATTCTGCAGAAAGGAGAAGGACGTCAGTATACCGGACCAATGTTGATTAGCATTGATAATGATTTAGTGCCTGATTAGCCCCAAGTCTTTAAGACTTGTCATGACTTCCATCACACACACACACACACACACACAAATAATAAGACTTGTCTTGTCATCATCAGTGGGTCCTACAAATAACCTTGAAAGATGACATTAAAAAAGAAAAATTGCCGCTTACAGCAATAAATATGTCATTTTGCGACTTAGAGTTACTTAAGTTTGTTTTTGCAATTTACAACTACTTAATTCCAACTATTTATTTCGCTATAAGTTTTCTCGTGTATGCCTATGCATTTAACATTGAGCAGGCCTAATAGTTTGATGCAAAAGGCTAGCAAATGAAGAGAAAAAGGAATCAACAACAAAAAATTCTTCATTGCAATAAATCTTTTTGCTAAAAGATCAACAGTAAACTATATTGGTTAATAACAAATCGCACAGAAACATATAGGAAATTACTCACACTTTGGCACGAGAAACATAAGCCAGAATGAATCGACATCTTCCTTTTCCTCTAATCTGTAGAAGCTGCTTAACTGTATCAAAAAGCAAGGGGATGCTAGACTGTTGGAAGCTTATAAATTGTCAAGGCCAATCATATGCAAATATGAGCATCAGAACAAAGTATATCCCAATCAATTGCATGCTTCAACAGCCTACCTAAGGTCATAGGCTGATGAACATATAACATTAACACCATAAATTATATAAGAAATTGTAACATGGTATCAATTTGCAATCAAAGAATTAGGATATAAATATCAGCTCCAAGAACAAGATCAAAGCCTTCAGGATAACTCTGAATGATTTCGTCCATCTGGTCAGAACTTCCCCACTCCAGCTTCTGAGCCACCAAATCTGAGAGGTAGAAATTATAACAACATATCAGCTTACTGGCTTACCGCCCAATGCCGCTCCCAGGTCTCTTTCACATACCAGGGGAAGGACAATCCTCCATAGAAGCTTGTAAATCGACATTTTTCTTCAGGATCTGCATGACAGGATACCACAAGCTGTTATGCCATTAAAGTCAAAACAAAGCTTCTAAAGCTCACCTATAAATTATTAACTCCGTGACCTTGCCTTTAGAACTTCATCATTATTGTCAGTCATCACAACTTTATCACAAAATCTACCACAAAGTACTCCAGTAATACCTGAAATTTAGGAGTTGAAACTTGAAGGATCAAGTAAGCATTAAGAAATACCTGTATAAACAATTTAATTAACTGTATGTACTGTGGTTTTTACTTTTTAAGATGTAGCAGAAACTGTAAAAGCATGCAACAAAAGGTTTCCTGCTATGGCAATACATCATTACATCTCATTATCTCAATGCATGGAATCGCATAAACTCACCTAATAACATTGAGTAATATACAAATTCCTAAGCTGAATCATCAACTATAATTATCAATCTACCAAGGCCAAGATTTAAACAATTTTATAAGGGATAACCTCTTTACACAATTTTATTATATGCCTTGAATCAAAGAATGTTCAATATCAAACCATATACACAACCATAGCTCGACAAGTGCAGCATGGGTATTGTGAACTGTTCAAGTATAATATTATAATATTGGCAAATTTGGTTTTCTTTTCACAAAAACTCACAGTACCTAGCTCAACCCAAATAAGCTGTTGGACACACTAGAACATCAAGAGGCTAACAATCAAGCTTATTGTTCCATCAAAACAGAGGGAGTAATTGAACCCTATTACCAGTCCACCTCAAGGGGAAGGGAAAGGGGCGCCAATATTAAAAAAAACGCTGAGGAAAAATGATGAATGGTTTAGGTAGGGGGTAGGGCAGGCAGCATACTATGAGAACTATAACAATTAGTTATGTGAACCCGCAATCAAGATTCAAGAGTTCCAGACGCTAAGACATGGTTTGCACCCTTTCGCGGAATTGAAAAGGGAAACATAGCATGTCACAGGGGCCGGAAAGCACCAATGTGAAAGGGTAGCTATAACAATTCCATCCACATCTATCAACACGGTTGGAAAGGTTTCATGAATAGCTGGGATATGGTATACAAAGAGTTCATGTCCTCGTTATTTCTAACATGGGGTGTCCTTAGTCCTGACCATCAACCACGTTATCACTAAACCCTCTCTAAATAATCCTCCTTATGCCAGATTATTGCCATTGCAATAATAAATAGCTGGCACTCAGATATTTTGAAATTTTCGACAAAACTTCTAATAAATTTGATATAGCTAATACTTCATCTTCTTATATTTCTTGCTGAAAGCTATGTAGCACGGGTGCTTTATTTGACAGTTGTCCCTATACCTGATTCGTCCTAGTATCGAGGACGATACCAATACTTTTGTTAATGTTTGCGTCGTATACATAGTCATCTAATTTTAAAATTTTTCGTTTCTGGCCCTTGTACCCGTATTCTTTTTGTCCCCGTCCCCGACTTGGTGTAACATAGGCTGAAACTATATTGACGGCTTGCTCATAACATGTCAGCATATATACAGTTCAATCCAAAATAGTGATCTTATACTTGTTAATACTTACTAGTTACTAGCATTCCAATGATCATTCAAGCACAAAAAAAGACAGCTAAGTTCCTGTTATAGTCTCATTCAGCTCACAGTTTACCAATTACACAATAAACTCTATATTGCTCCAATTCCATAACACACATAAACAAAAAAAAAAACAAAAAAAAAAACAAAACAAAACAAAAACACAAGATTTTGTTAAGATCATCCAAATGGACATACCAATACCAGAACCTAACTCAATGACAGATAGTCCTTGAAGCATTTCAACATTTTTGGAAAGGTATTCATTCAACAGCACTGCCCCAGGCCACACCATCTGACCAGTTAGATCAAAATCAGCTGCTCCAAACATGGCAGTATCAATATAATAAACCGACATCAGAATGGTAATTTGTGAAGTGTCAATGGCGAAATCCCAGAATCCCCTTTCCAAAAAATAAAAATTGAAACAGAATTTACTTACTTGAAGCTGAATGAAGGCAAAGTAGCTCAAGAACATGAGACCCATATGTAAAAGTTGTCAAATGGTAACTGCAAAGTCAATTTACAATACTCGATTAAAGATTAAGCAATATCAATTGAATTGTTAGGGAAGGAAGAGAAAGAAAGGTACTTGTCATTGATGAAGAATGATTCGTGACATTCGCTCAAGCAAACAAATTCATCTTCCTTCTCTCTTTCCATTGTTAGGTAACGTTTCGCCCTGTTCTCAACCCTAATCAGCTACAATAAGAGCATTTGCTTCACGTCAGTTTGGACATGATCATCTCCAACCAGCGGTGCCGTTGGCCCGGCCCGGCCCGAAAATGCCGGGCTGCTAGGGATTTTTTCCTGGCATGATTTCGGGCTGAGACCCGCTCAATTTAAAAAACTAAAATAAAACAATGTAGCCCTAATTTTAATTTTTTATCGTAAATCTCATTGTTAGTGTGGGTTTATGACTATCATTAAAAACGTGTTAATCCGTATTATTTTTTAAAATATAAATTAGTATTTTTGATCCGGCTGTTGTCCTTGGTTGCAAGTCTATTATTTTTTTTTTTTGTTGAGTCGCTTATTTTGCGGTGTATTTAGCATCTCACGTGCAGTTTGCAAGATAGTGAATTGAGTTTGTTCAAAGATTTGACTGTTGATTTAAATAATTAATTGTGTAAAGTTGCTTGGTAACACATAGCAGATTATTTAGACTACACTTTGTTTGGAACTTTGGATATTTAAAAATAATTAGTTATGTTTAAATATGTGGATAAATTAGTCAATGTATTTTTCTCTCCCCATCATCCAATAGTCACAATCATCGTCGTTGAACACCATCAGATTGTCACAATCAGTCAATCACCCTTTGATTGTCTGGTTGTCATCCTTAATCATCAGCGTAAGTTTGGTATCCTTGGTAATTAGGTTGATTTGGTGGGAAAAAAAGGGAAAAAGCTAAGGTTATGGCGAATTAGCACATACAAAACACCACCTCCACTACCAAATCTAACCTATAAACACCCACCAACCGCCTATGATCGAACCCAACAAATCACCATAAACCCTCCACAAACCATCGTCAATAATCAATTAACCACCCCATACAATACTCAAAATTTTTGGGCAATTAATGATGCTGACTTTGTCGTTGATTTTGACGACGATGAAGATGATGTTGTGCTTGTCTGATACTAATGGTGTCGTTGTTGTTGTTTAATAATGCTGGTTAGAAATAAGGAGATAGCGAAGGAAGATGTTGCTTTTATAGTATTTGTTTTCATATTTTTATATATTTAATTGGTTTATCCGTTTAACAGAAGTTATGAGATTCCTACTAGTTTTGTCACAAGAATTTCATTTCACTAGCGTTTGACTTTTCATTTTGATTACAATAAAATGGGCCAAATTATTTACGCGTTTGCGTTGAAATCCAAACTATTTATCTATATATTGCCTATGTAGGCTTGAACCTATGTAATAAAATGGGCCAAACCATGGAATCCGCTAGCGTTTGACTTTTCTCTTTGATAGTCTCATTTCTCATTAATTTAAAACCAAATTGCACTTTTCCAACCGTAAACAAAACCGAATCGTACAATTAGTTTCCTCTAACCCTTGCTACAATTAAGTTAAATTTTGATGGTTCCTCTCGGGGTGATTCGGCTTTTGCTGGCATTGTACTTCGTGGCCACCAAGGTACCTGCCTCACCACCCGCTCTTTCTTCTTAGGCAACATCTCCCCTTATTGCTGAAGCTACAACTCTCTGCAATGGTCTACTTTTAGCTCGTGAGTTTAGATTCTCCTCTATTATTTTTATTGAAGGTGATAATCTCACTATCATCAAGGTTTTGCAGGTAAATTTCGTTGCCCCTGGAAGATTCAACAGTTAATGACAGATATCTGCAACATCATCTATGATTTCTCTAGTTCTGCATCTGCTCATGTTTATTGTGAAGTTAATAATTCTGCTGATTATATCGTTTCTCTCGGACAACGGACCCCTTCGCACATCAATATTGATCCCTTTATGGACACCAAATTCTCTTTCTACTTAGCAACAGATAAGTCAGGTTATTGTTTTAGACAAAAACTTTCTTAGCAATTGATGGTAAAATTAGTTGGCCCCCCTAGTGCCGCTAGACCCCTCCTAGTAATACTTTAGTCTTCTAGAAATATTTATACTCCTTGTTATTGACTGCAAAGTGTTAAAAGAATGCTACATAGAAATTGACCAACTTCCAACTGAAAACTACCTACCGACTAATTTCCCTCCTTTTTTTCTTCCTATTATTGTATTTGTATTTTCCTTCTTTTTTCTTTTGTTTGGTCCTCATTCTTTCTCTGAAATTGCACGATTAAAATACTTTTGTCTATATAATAATATAATTACAAAACAAAATTATCAAAACCCTTTAAATTGATTAGGGACAAAGTAGCTTCAAATCTTCAATTGATTTGGGACAAAGTATTTTCTGCCACAAAAATCTATGGTATTGGTATCTACCACCTGCCATAAATCTATTCACCTATCCTTTTCTTCCTTCTCACTCTAAATTTCAATTTCTGCACCAACCACCCAGAACCATTTATGATCTGCTCTCTTTACATGTACGAGTATATTCTTATTTGACGCTCCCTCCTCAACTAATCCACCCAAAAAAGCAGCTACAAAAAATTTATTGTAGAATTATAAATTAAAAAAATAAGAAACAAATTCACAGAAGCAAATCCCCTCTTATCCGAAATTCTAGGGTTTCGTATTTAAATTTTCAGAAAATTTTACACATTTTCTCTTTCATTAAGGTATGTTTAAGCTAATTTTTTTCTGGGTTATTGCTTGTTCGATTTATCTATTGATGGGGTTTTATCCTGCTTGCTTGATTAAACAGGGGACATGAAAAAAATGGGGAAACTCTGTTTTTCCCCCCTTTTCTGATTTGATCTTTTGAACCTTAATTACATTTCTTTGCCATTTCTCCTGTGTTGTTGATTGAGCTAAAACTGGGTTATCTTTTTACTTCTGTAAGAAGTAATTTATTAATTGTGGTGTTTACATTGTTTAGTGTAATATGCATTTTTGCTGAATCCTTGAATATTGGCTTGAAATGTTAGTGTGGTCTTGCTTTTAGTGGAAAGAGCTATATCTGAGTAAATTTTAAGTTAACTGATTCTAATTGGGGAAAGTGTTTCAAAATTGAAATGAAATGTCATAATTGATGGTAGGTAATAAGATTAGGTTTTGATTGAATGTAATTGGTCTGTTTTGTGCATCAAACTATATGTCATTGGTCTTCGCTTGTAACATGGCATTTATTTCTGCAATCTGGATTTCAGTTGTAAAGCACTTGTATAATATGCAATGTGGTGTTGACAAAATTAATCTTACTATGTTTAGATTCTATAGAAAGGTTATGATAGCTTCATAACAAGGAAATCATATTATTAGTAGGATAACTGTATTTGTGTCCTTGCCTAATATGTTATTTCCTCCTTCCCTTTTTGTTAGTTCTGCTTTGACTTTTTCCTCTCACAAAATGATTCCAAACATAACCAACAAAAAATAACAGAGGTAGTACTCCTTTGTCTTAAATTAATTGCTATATAGTTCTTTGACCAAGTATATAGCTCTATATGGAAAATATAGTCAATCATCTGCGATCTTCTTTGTTTTGGTCTCGATGTATGTTTTCTAAGCATTATTGTTGCGATTATTTATTCGAATTCAATGATATTAGTTGTCAAAGTTTTTTTTTGAAAGTTGTGAAAAAAATGGAGCAAATAATTTGGGATGAGGGAGTATAATGTATTGTTTGGTCTAACTTAAAGGGTTCAAGTGTCATGTCACATCTTTATGCCAAAAAATGGGAGTTGGATGTAACCATTACTTTAGTATATGCAGCAATGCAGCTAGAACCATTACTCTATCTTAAGACACCTAGGTAGAACACTAGAGCCTTAACCATTCTCGCAACCATTATTCCTAAGATATATCTAGCTTGGTAGCCCTCAGCTCCTCCTAGATAAATGAAAAGACGTAGCTAGCATTGAAGTATTGAACTCCTGACTTTCCTCATCGAAGACCATTTATAAAACCAGGGTGGCAAATGCCTGCATTGTTTTGGATGTGATTATTTGGTACATAAAGTAAAGCAAGGTAAATAGCATCAACAGTCTAATATGGTTCCTAGGAACAAGTAACTTTTTGAAGAGCATTGTTGCCAAAATTCTCTGATGCATTTTATATGCTAAAATGGTACTAAGAATGCAGTGTATATGTTCATTCACATGGAGCATGCTGCATTGTTGGTGGTTGACTCTTTTTCTTTTTTTAAGAAGTTGACAAATTAGCTAACTTGTTTCCTTTGACTGATAGACATTGATTAAATTTATATTTGGAACCTGAGATGATGCTTACAAATATGGCTTCTTTATGATTTTGTATCATTGATGGAGGAGCTTCTTTATATATTTTTTTAGATTTTCCTTTTCCATGTTTGCTTTCAGAATGTCAAGTTTGGAGGAACCCTTCAGTTTTGACAAACTACCTAGCATGAGCACTATTGATATTCAGAGGTTTTCATCAAGCTCTTGTCGACCTCTAGGGGAGGATTTGGGTATGGGAGCCCGCTGGATTGAAGGAAGCAGGTGCAGCACATCCAACAATTGTAGGTCAGTGTGCTTTATGAGTTCATTAATGATCAAACACACACACACACACAAACAAATTTATTTTTATGGAGCTTTACCACCAACATTCTTCTTAATTCACTGTAGCGAGGATACCGAAGATTATTTGGATGAGGCATTTCTTTGGGGGAGGAAAAATAGGGAGAAATCCAATGGTAATACTTTCATATGGAGGAGCATGAGCCTAGGAAGGAATCATATGGCTTATGGAAACCATGACAAATGCAATGGTGTGAAAAAGAGCAAGGTAAATGGATATTATTTTGGTCTTTTACTATTTTTTCTATTTTAAATTAGAAACTACCAGGTGAACCAGAGGTGGGCTAGCCTAAAGCATTGGCCTCCTATTATTTTAGCTCTTGTATTTAGCATATGTGACATGAAGACCTTTTACCATAAGCATTTGGTAATTATGTTACTTTGGTGTGGCAACTGCATCTGTCTGGTTTCAGATGTATGTTTTGTCTATATCTTCTAGTAGTTGTTTGAGTGTTAACAATCTGTTTGTAATTTTTTTCCCATCGCCCTTTTGCCCCTATTTTCTCAACAACAAAACTTTATTTGTAGGCTCTAAATGGCATGCCAAATTATGTGAAGATTGTGGAGGTTGGTCCTCGAGATGGATTGCAAAATGAGAAGAATATGGTGCCTACTCATATAAAAGTTGAGTTGATCCAAAGATTAGTTTCTGCTGGATTATCTGTTGTTGAGGCAACAAGTTTTGTCTCACCTAAATGGGTACCTCAGGTATCTCCCGTTTCTTGTTGTGGTTTGTTAATTAAAGTTATGCTGTCAGTTGGTTGATTCCTTAATTCTTTATTCTCAATTCTTTTGGCAGCTCTCGGATGCAAAAGATGTTATGCAAGCTGTCTGTCATGTGAATGCTGCTCGTCTTCCTGTGTTAACTCCAAATTCAAAAGTGCGCAGTCTATATATTGATTGATATCTGTACACAATACTACTTCAATTGGATATTTTTATCAATTTCCTGTATTTTCTAGGGATTTGAAGCAGCTGTAGCGGCTGGTGCTAAAGAAATTGCTGTATTTGCATCGGCTTCAGAATCCTTCTCTAAGTCAAATATAAACTGTAGCATTGATGAGAGTCTTGTTCGATATCGTGCTGTGGTTTCTGCTGCTAAAAAACTCTCACTTCCAGTTCGTGGGTATGTTTAAACCTTTATTCTGAAATTATGGAATTTTTCCTATCACCATTATGGCATTTCCTTCTTCAATTGCTTTCCACTTTGTATTACTTCTGCTTTGAAGAATAATTCTATTTTTAGGCATGCTTACTGGATTTTTTCTTAATTCTGAAACTACATTGCTGTTTTTTGTATTAATTGACGCTCTGTGAAATTACTTGTTTAGGTATGTATCATGTGTTGTTGGTTGCCCAGTAGAAGGGCCCATTCCTCCAGCAAAGGTGGCATATGTGGCTAAGCAACTCTATGACATGGGCTGTTTTGAAATCTCCCTTGGTGATACAATTGGCGTTGGTACGCCAGGTAATGCTGCTATCCAGTCAATCATGTTCTTGAGCTTCCTTCTAAAAACACTAACTCTTACAAAAAGGCTATATTTCTGTAATTAAGCTTATTTAGTCTAATGTCTAAAGGCTTAGTTTACGGTCGTATTCAATATTGTGTTAAAAGATAGATTTCAATCCTATGATTTCTGTTTTTTTTTACTAATTTACTTAGACATGGCTATCAGTTTTGTTATGGGTTCTTTTTTTTTGTGTATCAATTATGGGGCCCAAACTTCCATACATAGAGACAAACCTCTATAATTTGACATGGCTGTGAGGACACACTATTCAGGAAACTATCCATGTTTTCAATGTTTTATGCAAGTATTCTAAATATCTGATCTCAATATATTTTTTGAGCACATATCATTTAATTTTGTCCTCTTTTCCCATGATTTCAATGTTTTATTCAAGTATTCTAAATATCTGATCTCAAGATATTTTTTGAGCACATATCATGTAGCCGACCCCACTTATGGGACTAAGGCTTTGATTAATTGATATCATTTAATTTTGTCCTCTTTTCCTTTGGCTCCACTCCCTTCCCCCCACGTGATCTGATATGTCCATAGTCGGTAGGGGACAGTTGTTTCCCCTACTGAATTCGTAATTATATTACAATGCAACTGCATCGTATTGGACAATGTTTCATGAAAAAGTATGTCGACATCATAGAGAAATTATATGAGTCAATCATATTAGAATCATGTTCATGAAGCACGGTCGAATATGTTGTGGTTGTAATTTCTCCTCCCCCCACCCAAAAAAAAACCCAACTATTTGGTTCATGAAAATTTAGGTGTTTGGATAGACTGACTTTTTGGGCGATTATTTATATCCTTTTCAGTGGGGTCGAATGTTCAACATGGGTATTTTCTTACACCTTCATTGAATCCTAGACTTAAGTAATCTCTGACATCTCTAGCATAGGTAGTTTTTTTTTTTTTTAATATTTATAATTATGTTGCATGTATTTATGAGTTATGACCATATTAACAAATAACAACTAAATGGACCAAGCAAATAATCTTGTAAGTTTGCCTTATTGTAATTTAATTGGTGCAATTCTTTTCTGTAGGTACTGTTATACCAATGCTCGAAGCTGTAAAGGCTCTTGTTCCAGTTGACAAACTTGCTGTACATTTCCATGATACTTATGGACAATCTCTTCCCAACATTTTGATGTCTCTTCAAGTTAGTGCAGACTTTTATCTGTTTGCTGAGTTTGCTTTTTCTGAGATTTCATTTCTTCTTCTTATTACATAGATTTTGACTCAGCAGCACCAACTTTAGATTAGGTGCATCGAACAGCACGGGCTTTAACAGGTGCATCTAGGAACATTAACTTTAATGTTCGGTGCGGACAATGCAATAAATATGTGATTTTGAAATTTTCTTGTGCTTAATAACATGTTTGGGATGAATTTTATGGACTTTTTTGGTTTTATACAATATTTGTAATCAAAGTTGTGAAAAATTAAGTTTATCATAATTTACACGGAGAATCTCCAAACTTCATACTTCATTAATGTCACCCCTCGTACCCAACATCAAAATTCATCCTTTGGGTGTTCCTGTTTAAGTTCGTGTTGCTGGGTTCACCGAAGCCAAAGTTCATGCTGTTAAGGCCAAATTTTCCTTATTATTCTTATTATTATTATTATTATTATTATTATTATTATTATTATAGTTTTGCTTATTGATTCTTATGTATGTTGTGTATTATTATTGTTATTATTATTATTATTATTATTATTATTATTATTATTATTATTATTATTATTATTATAGTTTTGCTTATTGATTCTTATGTATGTGGCTTGAAACAGATGGGAATCAATACAGTTGATTGCTCAGTAGCAGGACTTGGTGGGTGCCCATATGCAAAGGGAGCATCAGGCAATGTTGCCACAGAAGACGTGGTATACATGCTTCAAGGCCTTGGCATCGAA
Organism: Salicornia ramosissima; assembly: GCA_951394345.1. Lineage (NCBI taxonomy): Eukaryota > Viridiplantae > Streptophyta > Magnoliopsida > Caryophyllales > Amaranthaceae > Salicornia > Salicornia ramosissima. The sequence continues at coordinate 55,315,648 of OX596236.1, read as the reverse complement.
ACGAGTGTGGACCTCGGGAAGCTGATCGCTGCTGGCGAGTTCATCTGCAAGCATTTGGGTCGCCGTTCTGGCTCTAAAACTGCTATTGCTTTAAGTCAAGCAACATATGATACCTCTAAGATATAATAAACTTACCATTAGAGGGTACAAATGTAATGGCCTCTTCTGAAATCAACTCAAGTGCAACAAGATGAGAACATTCTTGTGCCATTATTTCTTATTTTTATAACAATTTGTTTATGGCACGTGTCGATAAGAGGTCAAGTGCCATGTAATTGTGTAAGTTTGAATTTTTTTTTAGGGCTCACAGAAATTGCCCACTGTTGGTTAACACTTGGGGTAATTCAGCAAAATGAAGTTCCAAATTGTTAGTCTTAAGTGGAGAGTAAGAGCATTCAGCTCTGCAGTACTGCTCATTTGCACAGTTTTGGGGGAATACAAATGTAATCATTAGTGAACCTCTAATAAAGTCATTGCAAGTATCAAACTAATTCAATGCAGCAAGAGAGGAAGCAAGATAGTAATTCCACTTGGTGTGAACAAGCTCAACATTTAAGCCCTGCTTAATTTTTTTTCGGGAATGAATTAATATGAATTGAATTATGATAAATTTTAGACTCATCCGGGGCTGGAGTGATTAAATTCAAAATCTACTTAGTGTTAAAATAGTTTTTCAAAAAGATGTGCATGAAATTTACTAATGAGTCTTCACCATTTTACAATAACGAGAACAGTAGCACAATATGTCATATTATTCTAAATAAATAGCACATTTTAAAGATGATTCAGTGCATGCACAATGTGCATTCATTTTCAATCCGAATACAATCTACTTAATAATGTAAAAATAAAAAGTAAATTCAATTTCAATAATGAAAATTTTCAGTCCGCAATTACAATAACTAATACTAGTTTGCTAACAAAGGATTTTTTTTCTTTTTATTAAAAGTTCTATTGAATAGATATATTATATATAGCAACTAGCAAGTGTAAAAGGAAAACAAAAAAAAGTAGAGGAGGAGTATTGGAGAACATTTTAAAAAGAAAATGTAGGCATGTAGTAATAGGAGCTCATTATAGAATATATATTAATAGTCATTTTGCAGGGACAGGAAGTAGCATATATAAGTACTTTCGGAAAATAAGCACTACAAGTCTACAATGCTTAAATGGGTAGTGATTTAGGCACTCCATTTTTTTTTGTAAGCACTCCACTTTTGTTTACATGTAAGGAGGTTTTATGGTGGGTAAAATGGAGTGCTTGAAAAAAAAAATAGATTACCCTCCTTAAATAAGTTGTATTAAAAGTAGCCTAATAGATCTGCCTGCTTAAATAAGTTGTATCAAAATCAGCATTAAATTGTCATTTGCTTATGTTTTAATTGAAGTTGGAATCTTTATCCTAACATAATGTGGCTAATGTATTTTAACTTTATATTTCATTTGGTTTTCCCGCAAATTATTGGGTGAACCCGAGACCATGCAGCTGGGTGGTCCCGCTTTAAATGACGTTGTGAACATTTGGTAATTTTCTTGTGAACATTTGATAATTTTGTTGTGAATATTTAATAGTTTAATACTGGTGACCATTTGATAATTTTGTTGTCAATATTTGATAGTTTAATGCTGGTGAACATTTGATACTTTTGTTGTGAATATTTGGTACTTTTGTTGTGAACATTTGGTACTTTTGTTGTGAACATTTGATAGTTTAATGCTGGTGAACATTTAATATTTTTCTTGTGAATATTTTATAGTTTGATGTTGATGAACAAGTGATAATTTTGTTGTAAAAATTTGATAGTTTGATGTTAATGAACATTTGATAGTTTGATGTTGAAGAACATTTGATAGTGTGATGTTGTGAACATTTGATAGTGTGATGTTGTGAACATTTGATAATTCTGTTGTGAACATTTGATAATTTTGTTATGAACATTTGAGAGACCACATAAAGTTGTGTGCTCCCGGGTCCATCCATTACCTGTTGTGGTTTTCCTTTGATTTTTGGAATCATGATACTATTATTATATTCGTTTGGGTTTCCTTTGATTTAATAGTTTTTTTTTAAAGGGGTGACACGCAATTAGCTTACTTATGTGGCAGTACTAGAGTTGAGTTTAGAAAGGAATCTCATTTCATTTTAGTGGGGCAGTTGTTTTTTAAAACTTGTACAAGATGTGTTTGTTATGTTTGTCACTTGTTAAAATAGTAAAATCAAATTACTTCGGGCCCGTTCGGTATTGCCGTGGTTTTCTATTTTTTGTTTTTTTAAAACCATATAGTATAAGTATATCATATTTTAAATAAAAAATTGTATAATCTTATCAAAATTATATACTTCATCCGTTCCGAAATAAATGCAAGAATTTCAAGAAGTTTCAAAATAAATGCAACAACTTTAATTTTTCCATTTTTGTAAGTATTTTCTTCCTATCTCTCACGTCATCACATAACTCACATTCTCTCCATACCTTTTACTCTCACAACAAAAAATGGACAAGGAGTGTGCCATCTAATTTGTTGCGTTTTTTTTTTTTTTTCCAAAACGGGGGGGAATTTTTATTTTTTAAAACTGACAACAAAGAGTGGAAACAATCTTTTCTTATTTACTGTTTTTTGTTTTTTAAAAAACAGAAAACTCAAACAAAAAATAAGTCACTTCTTCTTGTTCTTGTAAAAGTCACTATTCTGTGCAATTATTTTTATTCTTTGATAGTTTGATTAACAATTTAGAAAACAAAGAGACCCAAGATCCATTTTGGAGAACTAAAGTAAGCAAGCTAGCAATGGATGAAAGCGAATTTCAACGTCTTCTTCTCCTCTTTCCAGTCGTCCGAAATCGCGATTATCGTGTATTCTCTCCTTCTTTTCTTCTGCTTTTGACAGTAAAACCCTCTTTTTCTGTTTATTATTCCTAAGCTTGTTCATAGCTGACTTGTGTGCTTTCATTTGAATTTGGGGTTTTTCACCGCTTAATTTGATCGATGGGGATTCACACCTAGTTCCATTAATACTTTTTTGAACTAGTTTCTTGTGTTACTTAGATGGAAAGCGCTGATTTATCCTAATTTAATTTTAGTAAGCATTCCTTAGTTTAGTTTCTTGATGTCTTTTTAGTTGTGGGAGAGGGTTGGATAAATTTGCATGACATTGGAAGTGATTTTTATGAACCCTCATGTGCTTATAGCAAGCAAATTAATGATTTAAGATTGTATTGGATATCCTAGAATGAGTATGCTTAAAGAGTGATGGTAAGTAAGAATGATACAATTACAAAGGTTCATTTTTTGCTTCCAAGAAAATAGAAAAAAGGCTTCTTATAGGGAAACCATGGTATGTATCCTTAATTATAAGAGAGGTAGGGAACAAGGACAATGTGATTAGTTTCTGGTGCATGAAGTATCATTTGCTGCATTGGGTTCAAATTCTGTTGAATTTAGGGTTAATTAAGCTTATCCATGATTATTATGGATGTAGGAAGCCAGTGACTTATGTGAAATATTAGCTTCAAGAAATGCCTCTTTGTTTTGCATCTGATTAATTTTATTATATTGTGCAACATATAGCAAGCCGACTCGGAATCATCAGGGCAATCAACGTCACAAGCAGAAAACAGCGAGGTGTTTTTTTGTTTACTGATTGATAACATTAAAGTTGTTTTATGAGATGGCATTGCTCACTTGTTTTCGGATCTGTTCTATTTTTATTTTCTTCAGGCGAAGGAGTGGCAAGATGCCTGGGAAGAGCAAGAAACCAAAAACCAAGGTATTGATGTTTATCAATAGTTTGAGTTTGATGTTTATCAAGAGTTCCTTTTTTATCATTGGGTGAAAACAAATAGGTGCTATCATAGTTTCTAGGCGTTTTTAAATAGATTTTAAGTGTGCCTTTTGCTTTCAACTGTACTTCTATCTTTGCGCTTCTGTTTATTGCAATATTGCAATAAGAATTGGTGTCTTTTGTATTCAATAATTTACATGTCTGTCAATTGAAGTTCTTTTTCCAGGTACATGCTAACTTGTATGCAATCATTAGTTTATCTTCCTACCTGGAAGTTCTTCTAGGCTTTTTAGTACTATACTTCTATTTAGGTTCCATTGTCTTGATTGATGAACTGAACCATGTAAAATGCATAAAAATCTTAGAGATTTAGCTTTGTGGTGAGTGCTTGTGCTATCCTAATTTGGTTAATATTTATGCAATTTACGAATTTTCCCCCTTCAATTGTAACAGACTTCTGGAATAGACTAAGATCTGCTGCAGAGAAAAAGGTGAGCATTAAGCCATTAAGTGTGTACTATATCATTTGTAATGTAGCAGGACATATAGCATTATCAGAACCTTTTTTTTATGTCACATTAAGCATTTTCTAATACTCTGTAGTCTGTTGTCATGTGATACCTTGCATGTGTGTGCAACCATGAATGGTATTGGCAGCAAAGTGTGTATGAAGTATGAACTCTGAGAGTCCATGTACTATTGTACTCCATGTCAATCAAGGAGTGAATCTTATGTTGTTTTTTAAGCCAAAGGCTAATTATTTAGTGCATTACATAAATCCAGAGCAATTAAATCCTTGAAATCAGATGTGCAACCACCCCCCAAAACCCTAGTACAGTACTAGATTGACTTGAGTCTAGCCTCAAGTGAGCGGCTGTATTTGCTTCCCTAGCCACATGAGTAAACATGACAAACTCAAAATGCTTAACTTTAGAAATTACATTCATGCTGTCACTTTCAACAATTATATGCTTCTCCCAAGTCCCAACCTTGTAGCGCCATTCAAAATCCTTACACGTTAATTTTCATGTGGCCTTGTGGGGGTGTACTCCAAGCCACATTCCTATTGCTCCTCCTCACTCCAACATTGCTCCTGGCTTGGCATTCAAATGTTTCTCAAAAATCCTCTAGCAGCGAATCTGCACTTTCCAGTTTCCACGACCCCGCTGGGCAGCTTGATTTCCCTCCATGAATCCAGTCATTTCTTTGGTTCCAGAAAGCCCATGCATCATTGTAATTCTCTCCGCTTCCACCTTACTAAAATCCCTTAAAACCCAGCTTACTCAACATGCATTATCTCCCATGAAATGGCCATCAGTTATGCCAGCAATCCCAGTCTCATCCCACAAGTTCCTGCCTAGGGGCTTCTCTATACAGCGTGTATCTCCACCAATAATATCATATTATGTTGATTGAATGATTGATATTGAACTTATTCAATAATGGGGGGCTCTATGGTGCTCTAAAATTTTCAATTTTGCTATTTTGCCTTTGCAATTGCTCTTAGACATGACTTACTGGCTATGGCCTTTATCATGGTTGGTGACACCTGTGCGCTTCACGTAATTATCTACACTTGATGTTGCTTGTTGGCACTAAGATTCAATTGAGCCTTTTCATAGAGAGAGAGAGAGTAAATTGTGAGAGAGAGAGAGAAAGAAAGAGAGAGTGATTGAGTGTGTGTGAGAGAGAGAGAGTAAATAAGGATTTCTAAATTTCCTTTCTATTACCGTGCCTTTAGATTTGTGCTCATGGAAGTCCTTTGAGAGTTTGAGCAGTCAAGGAGAAATTTTTATTGTTTCTCTAGGTGTTTGTTTTCCTACCAATGCAAGTTATATTTTCCAAGGGGTCTGGTTTGGGTCTGATATAATGTATGGATCAAAACCAATATGGACCTTAGGCACTTAGGCAGCCTGTCCTTTGGTACCTCAGACTTTGTCCTCTTTGTTCCAAGATTTTCTATGAACGTCTTATGTATGCCATGTGAACTAAGTAGTATCTTTATTGTGTCATGATCTTTATCCCTGCAATCTAAAACGAGTTTCAAGCCTGTGGAGTTCTGCAGACTTATGCTGCATAGCCTGCATGGCAGTCAGCCAGTCACACTTTGTTATTTCATCTGGTGGTAGTTTTGGGAGGATTAGGAGTTTGGTTTCATGCTGTGTAGCATGGGTACTTCATATGGGTACCCGTCCCCGAACCCGATTCTTCCCCGTATTGGGGACGATTTTGATTCTTCATGTTATAATTGGCAATACCCATTAACATTATTTTTTTAGATTTGCCGTTTCCAGTCCCCGTATCCGTATACGTTTCTGAACCCGTTCCTGACCCAGTGCAACCTAGGTTTCATGACAGACTATCAAATATGGATCACATGAATTTGGACTTAATGAGCGATATGGACATGAAAGTGCCTTAGATAAGGCCCTTCAATTTCATGTGAAAATACCCAACTAAATTTAAAAGGCTCCCCAATTTGACTGTATGACTGTTCAAGATCCAATACTTTTGCAGTTTCATATCTGGTCTTGAAAGCCTTTGGGAGACAAACAAAACTCTCCCAATAGTTTGACCATGTTTTTGTGCAAGTCACAGAAGGTTAAAGACTTAAAGTGCATGGAGCTGGATCATTCAAACTAGCTTCAACGTGATTTGTGAGTGCAACACGTGGATCAATTGGGTCAATGCCTGAACTGCAGTGTCGTGCACAGGGGTGCACAGTGGCAGTTTCATTAATAAAACCAAATATGCAACACGTGTTTAACACACTCATTGTTGAATTTGGCATGCAAAATTATGAACTGCGGCTGTGCAGGGGTGCACTGTGCAGTACTGGCATAGCTCGATCCATTGTTGAATTTTTTGTATCTACTTACATCTTTTCTATCCAACCCTCTTTTTTCTCCTGTTTATTTCTCATTAGTTTTCTGAAACTGTGCTACTTATTTCTCTTTTTAGTTCGCTTGTATAATTCGCGGTTTACCCAAAGCAGGCCAAAAATAACACAAAATCAACCACAATTCGCTTTTTTGACTTCACATTTCGCAATTCGCATGCAGTTTGGGGAATTAGGTAACACTCTTCTGAAATGGCCTATGTGAGTACGTGGTGGCCTATTCTAGGTTAGATACCTAATATTAATCCTGTATATAATAAATTATTAGTTCAAAGGCCTTTGGGTGATTTATGGAACGCGTGTTATTGTTGTCATTGAGGCTTGCCATTTGCATTTAGAGGGATTTTCCATGCATGTGTTATGATTCTCAAAATCTCTGTTTGGAGGTCAATCTATAGTCAGTTTATCAGTTTTGTATGTTATGTTTCCTGCTTGGCAATGTATAAGTTCTTTCATTGATTTCTCCTAAAAATAAAACCTCAGGGTGCTTATGGATTGGAATTGGTTTATGTTAATACCCAGTAACCGCGTGTCTATGTCAGAGCTTTTGATAGGACGGTTTAGACATTGACCTAGCCCTCATGCTGGTTCATGCCTAGGCCAAATACCAATAATTTTCTCTTGATGTGCCATAGTGCCATGTATTGCTTTCCAACCAAAAGCATTGCCAATGCCAAGCCAGAGATGCACAGTGTGTGCAGACCTCATGCCTGTCTCATGTTTTGCTTTGTACTTGCTAATGTTTCCTGTGCTATGGGTCAGCCCAACTCTTGTGCGTTCTCTTATGCCTTGTGGTGATGCCATTTGACGATGTCAGAGACACTGGGACTTTTTTCTTCTTCTGCTTGTTGATGAGTTAGTTACATCAGCATATTGATATCCTGAAATCTTTCAATAAGATCTAGTTAGTTCTTTTTGTAATAATCTTCCTGTAATATCGTGTCTATATTATACTGCCTTTGTTTGTCACAGCCCTTTATAATGAAGCATGGCTAGGTTTCTCAATTAGATACTCCCTCGGCCCCCTTTTTCTTTACCCCATTTTCCTTTTTTGTTTTTCCCTTATTCTTTGCTATTATGCTAATTGAGGTAATATTTACCCCTCACGATCATACATTTCATTGCAACAAAAGGACAAAGTATAATAAATTTATAATGGTTTTCACCAAAAAAAATTAATAAACTTATAATGGTGCCTAAATCCATGTGCAAAAAGTAATTAGGGGCAAAAAAAGGGGACACTAAGGCCACTGAATTAATTTGAATTGAACTAAATTAAATCTAAGACTCATAGGAACTAATGGAACTGAACTAAAATTTCAAAACTAAGTTCAAAACAACAAGGTCTAAATAGTTTTGGTAATTTTTGTTATGTGCCCGGTAGTGTTGTGCTCATTTCTCATTTGTAAGACTAGTTAGCATTGAGCACTATAAATATCATGTTTTATTGTTGCTTTTTCTTTAGCCATTCAATGATTTCTCATCTCTTGTATAGGTTGACTCGGCTGAGGCAGAGAGATTTTGCGATGCCTTTCAGAAAATCTATCATAAACTAGTATGTATAATTTCTTGAAGTAGCTTCACAGTTTATGCCTCTCTCAGTCCACCCAAAAAAAAAAGAATCTCTTTTGTGCTAGAAATTGTTGTTAAAATATTATGGTTTTCTTATTCTAGGTGCATGAAGAGCTAAGTAGAGAAGTGATGGAAAGCTTCTTAAATTCGTCATGAGCTGTCTTCTCCTCCAGGTTTTGGTATGCTCCAAAGCAATGCCTAGACCTAATATGATGTGACAATGAATGTCTATTCCTTTTCATATGTATTGAAATTTCCTCTGTAGGCTATACTTGAAGATGAAAGATGTAGATTATGAATGGCAGTTTTCTTTTGTTTTTAATGGGGTTACTTGGTTTCCAGTGGCTTGTTTCATTGACATGCTCAAATATTACAACTGTTGGCTCTGGAGTTCTATGCCCCTCAGCAGATTCCATAACCTAGGGTTGGTTGTTTGGTTCCGATCTTAAATAGCTATCATTTTGATATACGCTTTTGTAACGATGAATGATGTAAAAAAAGATTCAAATTGGCAAAATGGCATTAGTCTTCTTAGGCTAATGCTAATTTAGACATGAAATAATTGTGACATAGCTTACTTCCAGGGACCACTGAACGAGTATCATAGTTATACAATAGGGCATTGGTAGAAATTGCAGGGCTAGAAGTTGAACAGCACCCTTGGCAGTTTTCACTATGAGCTGATGAGCAAGTGCATTGTACTTTTTTACTTTCTCTATCCCTACAATAGTACAATTTAGTAGTCTAGCTATATGTAATTTGTTCAGGTGTCAAAAATGGAATTGTTTAATTTGTACGTTCATTTTAAAATAGATGAATTTCCTAGATTACTAAAATTCAAAATATGATATTGGTCATGGATTTCTATTGTGTTTAGAATAAACATGCATTGTATATGTGTATTTTTTTTTGGATAATACAAGCATTTGAAAGGTGGAAGATAAGAAATCATCGTAAATATGTGTGGTGAGATTCGAAGCTAAAATCTCAGCCTTGTTGTTCGTCGTAAGACTTAATCACTAAACTAAAGACTTGTACCTTGCATTGTGTATTTGTATAATTAAGACTCGATAGTATGTACAAATTACCATTAAAATACGTTGATTTATAGTGATGTACATTGTCCAAGTTTCATATTATCGACGAAGTCCTAATCCTCAAAATAGAATGAAAATATGAAGGGGTAAAACTCATATATTAGGTTTTGATTAAAAAAAAAAAAAAACTCATATATGAGGTAAAGAAAAAAAGGTGGATTATAAACCTTTGATTTTAGCTTCTGGGAGGCTGCTAGGGGTGGGTTTTTTTTTTTTTTTTTTCCCGTGTCCTAATGGGTTAAGGGTAGTATTGGGAGACTAACCATCTATTTTTGCACGCTAAAACAAATTATTGCCTCTTCCCCTAGGACTTTATTATTGTCTCACTCATTTGGGACATTTTTGTTCTTAGGCTTGAGAATCCCGAAAAGCGTCAATTATTAAAAGCCTTTAATTTTGGTTTCTTAAAGACTATTTTAAAGAATTTTTTAACTGTCCTTTTATAGTGGGTTTACTTAAGAATAGCACTAGAAAACTTCTCGTTTGTTTTGTTTTACAGGCGCAACAACAAAGCATTGTGGCCTAACGACAGACTTTTCGACATCTGGGTCGTGCAACTTTTCAAATCAATCGACTCCATCGTACAACTCCAATGCCAACAACCTCCATCATATGACTTTGGTTCATCTAGGTTCCATTAAAAGGGCTTCCCGTCACTCAATGTTTTTACCTTAGTGTTTCGGGACATTTTCATTCTCCGACCCCAAAAGCGTGGATTACAACCCTTCGTTTTGGATTCAAGGTGCCATTTCTGTGGCCAAATTGGTTCTCTTCTTTTTGAAGTTCCTTAAATTTTTCAGGCATTGAACACAAAGTGATATGCACTCAAAGAGACTTTTCTTTGTTTGTATCTGTACTATGTTTTGGGTCATCTAGTTCTATCATAAGAGTCCAATGCGTTTTGATTCTGCCTAGAAGGCTCCTACTATCATGGAGCACGATGACCATGAACAATTTCATAGGCAAGATACAATTTTTCTTTCACAAATCCATTAAAATGATACAATTTTGCACAATGAAAAATTTTAACATGTATAATATTCATGAATGTATACCTTCAAAATTTCATCGACAAGTTTCAACAAATAATAAGACTTCAACATGAAAATTAAAGTACATACAATATATATCTACCTGAATAAATAACTAAATTACAAATATGGCAACATGGTGAAAAAAAGAACCACCGGACAAAACGTGCTACTAAGAGCTCAAATGGAAGGTTTAGCTAATCTACGAAAAGTAGTCCGGAAAAAGTGGTCGGAAAACTATGCAATGGTGAAACAAAAATGAAAATAAACCTCATTAGTAGATGCTAGCAAATCCCGCACAAATCATGATGATTGGATGAAGCTTTAGCTTTTTTAATACATCATTGATTATTTCAAGTCATTAAAACCATGTACCATGGTCTTCAAAAGACTCAAGACTCAAAATTGATAAGACCATATCAACATATTACAATGATGTTGATCAAAGATCCACAATAAAAGGAAATGATTGCCCATGCCAATAAGCAAGTTGCCAACGTTTAATAATAACAAGAAATGATCTTTCTGATACAAAATTTCTAATTCCAAGATCGTTATTCTTTCAGCTAACTCAACAAAGAACTTTTCAACTTTGCTAATTAAACTAAAGGCGAGAAAGGGATGAGGGGGAGAAGTTCCTACATGCCGGAGTCAGCATGTCACAAAATCGCTGATCTGAAATCAGTCATGTAGAGTTCCAAGGATGTCATCTTCCCTATACAAATGATACCTGCAAGAGAGAGGGAGATACACAAGAGTTACAACACTACCATCCCTACTTATAAAAATGCACACATCTTTTACTCATTCATGCATTGCTTGTAAAGAAGGAATCAGAGGGAAAGGAAGGGGTACAATTCTTCGTGTTTGAGAAATAGGTTGATTGAAAGAAATGGAAGAAAAGGAAAGGGAAGGAAATGGAGGGATGGGTTTTCTTTCATTTGGCAAACAAATTAGGAAGGAAATTGGAGGGGAGGGAAATGGAGAGATGAAATTGTAAGAAATTGATCTCTCCAACAATGGAGAGATTTGGAAGGAAATCTCTTCACTCTTCACTCTTCCCTCCCCTCCTTCCCCTTCCTTTCTTTCCACTTTGTTTAACCAAATCCCTCCTTTGGAGGGATAATGGAACATATCTTCCTCCTTCCTTTCCTTTCCCTCCCCTCCTCTAACTTTCACCTCCATATTGTTATCCAAACATAGTAAATAGTAAAAACACTTTAGTTAAACAACTAGGATCAGATGATGAACACGCTGAAGAGTACCATTGTATTTACTATGTTAATAAAAAAACATTGTATTCCTAAACATAAACACACCAACATAGAAACAGATGTATTTATCCAGGCTTCTGGAGTAATAAGTAATAACAATTTAGTTACTTACAACCAGGATCAGTTAATAAAAAACATTAAATCAACCTATCAATACACATATCATATCAACCAAAATCCTTTATCCATAGTAGTAAACAATGAGCCTCAAAAACCAGTTTGAAAAACTAATTAACCACCCTCATACGGCTAATGTATGCAGTATCAAATGTCCCAATAAACTAATAACATATACAATAGGTATGAGTGTATGACCGTATGGGGAGTGTTTCATTCATGCACCAAAAGGGCTTCGGGCTTATGTATATAGCTTCATTTTCCCATTGGAATTGGATAATGGGTCAACACTGTTATTGGCCAAACACTACAGCATATATTGATAAAAAACAAGGCAACACTTACAGCAACATGGCAACATTCATAAAGCAACCAGAAGCACCATACAGACAAAAAGAACCAACTTTCCCTTTCCTAGGGGGCTAACACACTGCTTTCGCAAGATGCCAAACAATTTCCTTAAGATCTTACCCCCTTTGTCCCATTCTACTTGCTAAAATTTGACTATGTGCACCGTTCACATATAAACTTTGATTCCGTTTAATTCATATAGATAAGGAAAAACATAGTCTTTGATCTTAATCTTAATTGAGTCGTGTCAATGTCTACTTTTCAAATATAAAAATGTTAACAATTCCTTGACATACAAACCTAAAGATATTAACGTTTGAAGTTATATGTCCTGAGATGTGGAAAAAAATGCAGCAAGTAAATTGGGATAGAGGGTTTACGACAGAAAATAAAAATTGACCCCCTCCCCCCAGTCAACCATCTGCAACCATCAACATGGCAGCACGTATTTACAATTACAACCACAGTTTAATAAATGGGTCTAAATTAGAAACTGTTTTGTATATGGACTAAAAGATGAAGCATGAATTGTCCGTAAATACTTCTAACACATCACCCCTGGTCCCAAACCAAACATCTATCATTTATGAGGAATAAGATATGGAGTACTGGTTCTAAGCCCACCTCTAATCTTTGAAGTTAGGGTTTAAAACATCATACTAGCCAATGTACTGGTCACTTCCTTACCTTATCAACATAAAATATCAATCATTTCTTCATATTCTTTTGCAACTACGGGGCGGTTTTGTATAGAGATTTGTGGTGTAGAAAATAGAAACAACCAAGTGTTTTCATTTCTAGTAGTTTAGTATGAGCAATTAAGGTAACAAAATCCCCTCAATCGTTAACCTTGTCAATCTAGTGGAAACAAAATATGTTTCCTCTCAATCACTCAAAATATGTTCTCTCAAATTTTTTTCCATTGCATTAGTATACCCTCGTGTATTTTTCTATACCCTAATTTCTTAAGCCTTGGGGGTTGGGGCATAATCTGCACTAGCCACATTACTTTTAAAGCATACAACAAAACATTAAGCTGAGATTCAAATCTCCAACACAAAACCAATGTAGCACACAGCTATGTTACTTCGACACCTTGATATACTTTAAAAAATGTGTGTCTACTCGTGTCGTGTCGGACACGATAAGACACTTGGATACTAACTAAAAACTTAAACGTTTTCAAAAAATTAGCCGAGTCGGATACTTGGACACCTTAGTTTTAAAAGGCGCGCCTAGCATTTGGGCTTTTTTTAGGCGAGGCGCAAGGACCCCTTGGAGGCGCTGGAAAGGCGCGCCTTTTTGCGCCTTTTGGGGAGGCGCAAGGCGCAAGAAAGGCGCGCCTTTGGGGGGTAAGACGCACATCAGTTTTTTTTAAAATACAAATAGGTTTTATTAGGTCATGTGAAGCATTTAGATAAAAATAAAAAGAAGAGAGAAGAAGTACAAGAAAAGGATTGACATTTTGAAAGAAGAGAGAGAAGAAGTAGAGAAGCAAAAAGTCCCTACTTGCTGCTACCATCATCACCCACCCACCGCCGGAGCTACCATCATCACCACCGGTCACCGAAAAGTTTCTCTCTCTCTCTTTTCTTTTCTTCCTCTTCTCCTGTCTTCGTCTCTTCGAAATTGCTCTGCCTTTTTTTTCCTTTCCTTTTCCTCTTCAAAAACATTGAAGTGTAAACTCTTCTTCTGATATGTCTTGCGTTCTTTTTTTCCTTTCTATTCTGCTTTCCACTCTATGAGTATGATTTGGATTAGGATTGTTCTAGTGCTTCAGGCAAAAAAAATAGCTTGGAGAACCAAGTTTGCTTATCTTTCCCTTTTTACTTTTCATTATGTCATGTTTCAGACTTTTGCCGCCTTTTTAAATATGAATTATACTTTGTTATGTCATTTATGCATTTATAATGAGTATAATGTTATTTTGAGTACAATATATGATCTAGTTTTCAAAAATGAAAGTTTTAGAAAATTCAGTGCGCCTCACCACCTAAAGGCGCGCGCCTTCGCCTTGCGCCTAGGCTCCAGGGACATCGTGCGCCTCGGTGCGCCTTGCGTCTTTTAAAACTAAGTTGGACACCCATATCCGAGTAGACACTTAATCCATGTCTAAATAACATAGGCACACAGTTAAATTAATTCAACTTCCTAGCTACCTGCACATACAACATAAGAGATAGAAAACAATAATGAATAAAACAGAACTCACGTTTTATCTTCAAGCTTAAACTCAGAACCACCGTATTCAGGCAAAAGAACAATATCACCTTCCTTAACATTCACAGGTATTACTTTCCCTTCGCTGGAACGTGCTCCAGGACCCACAGCAACGACTTTTCCAGAGTTCAGCTGCACAAAGAATCGTGTAACAATGGCTTTTCAGCTTAATATTAATCAAAATCCAAAAAAAAAAAAGGATCCCCAAATTACAATCGTTTATCAATACACTGCATTACTTTGCACAACATAAATGGGGAAAAAAAATAATTAGGGCATTTGAAAAGCAACATTCATTCTTTGCGCAAAACTAGAGAAAAAGAAGCTCATATATGAAATTAGCTTTGAGTATACTATCAGTTACCATATCGTAGAATCGTAAATTAAAAATGGTGCATTTGCAATTAGATTAAAATCAAAAATTTGATTTATACAAAACAAAAGAATCTAATGATTGCAACCACAATGAACAAGCTATATTGAAAAATCAACTAGCCCAGATTAGATAAGTTCCAGTATAACAAATTAAGACGTGGATATTTGCAATAGGGTAGCTTAAAAGCGTGAACCATTAAACAAAATTTAACGAAAGCCATAATATGGATTTGACCCAAAAAAATTACAAACAAAATCGCGGAGGGTATTCATGAGACCTTGCTAGAAGATTCAGGAAGCAAGATTCCAGTAGATGTTTTGGCGGGAGCAGTGATTTTCTCAACCAAAATGCGATTGAATGTTGGAATCAGACGCTTTGCCATTTCTCAAACTGCAAATTTCACAGAAAAAAATTGGGTTGAAAGAGAAAAAAAACAATTACTTTGAATTCTTGCAATTGAAGTGTGAAGACGACTCACCTGTGATTCAATGAAGTGGCTGTATAAAAGTAGCACTAGTCTTCTCTTCTCAATGCAACTAGAACCTTCCGAAAACAAATGGTAGTTTAAGGTTTAATTGAGATTTATGAGTTGGTCACTTTGTGCCACATGGTGCTTTTACTAAATTATCCCTGTCTTTAAATAATGGTATTTTGATGATTTAGGGTCCTTTCTATGCAATTTATTTTTGTTAATGTTAATTCATATTTGCTAATCTAAATCTAACTAATTAATCTATTTGAACCATCAGCTCATTGGCTGATAGAGGACTACAAATCCAAAGGACACAAATGACCTTGCATGGGGAGGTGGGAATAAAGAAAACAATGTTTCTCTAACCTATTTAAACTTTGTTAATTTAACCATATCTAAGGCATTCATGTCTCTTATTTCTGACTACTTGAGCTAATAGTGTTTTTAGGGGCGGCAAAAAGTAATCCAACCCGCTAATCCGACCCGAACCCGACCCATTAATAATGGGTTGAGTTGAAATTTTCAACCCATTTAGTTAAATGGGTCAACCCCGAATCCGACCCACTATTATATGGGTTGGGTTAAGGTTGAAAATTCTAACCTGATTATAACCCGTTTAATCTGAATATCTGTTGTTTTAACCTACCTGCTCTTTTGAATGCTCTATTTTACTGAATTTTAGGCTAATACAAACTAACTATTTTAAATTAGATTTTAATATTCAACTTTGTTAAAGTTATAAATTCTTCGTTGTTGGGATATAATGTAAATACTTCATATTGTAGAAGAAATTTTTGGTAAAAAAATAAATGGGTCGACCCGAACCCGACCCGTTTATTATCCGGTCGGGTAAGGTTACAAAAACTCAACCCGTTTATTAAATGGGTCGGGTTCGGATTGAGGGTACATGACCTGATAACCCGACAACCTGAACTCGAACTCAATCAGTCAACCCGATTTGCCAGCCTTAAGTGTTTTCCAAATCTATTTAAATATTGTTCTATCTTATTTGAATTTATCTAACTTTATCTAAACTTATATAGTTATATGTTAACACGTTCTTAAAGTTATTTGTAATAGGACATAATTTTCACTCACACCAAACTCATCTGTTATCATCAATAATATATTTTTGGATTTCTTTTATCAACATTGAGATGAGAGGATAAAAAACTAAAAATAAAATTAATAATGCAAAAAATATATAAAGTAGTTGGCATCCACTTTTTTTTTTTTTTTTTTTAACTTCACAAGGGAGTGTATTACTTACATCACATCTAATGTTCAAGCATCCTCCTAAACCCCTTTTATGCTCATATATTAACAATAATAATGCACCATTGAACAAACAATGTCGAAATTTCCACCTCTCTAATTAAGGGAACAAGAAAAGCAGAGCAATAACTTGCAAGTGCACCAACTTGAACAATCATCTTATGAAACAACTAACAAAAAAAAATCATCATACATACATGAATTGATAGATCCCTGTTCGATTTTTTTTTTCTTTAGTTGCTATATTCTACGGAGTAATTTTGAGCATATATTAAATATTTAATAATAACTCATAGCAAAATATTTTTGGTCAGGCATAATAATGCTCACAAGTGATAACTATATTGAGTGCAAAATTGTCCTAGCTTAAATTCTGTTTAAACTATTTGCTCGATGATCTTCAAAGATCATATACCCTACAAAACTTTGGCAAGAGCAAAAGCAATTGTTTTCAATGGGTTCTACCCTGCCATTTGACATGGGGGGAGCTACCAGCCACAATCCACATCAGCTCACAGAATGCAAAGCATGGAGCAATCAACAGTTCAAAACCGAGTTAAATTCTGTCCTCCGGTGGCTTGAATAACAACTTCGAACACAGCCATGGATGAAAAATCAAGCGTGGCATTGACATTGACGTAATGTTATGCACCATACCATAAAATAGGAAGCATAACAATGCCACAAAGTACAAAGGTTCTGAGCATGTTCTGTTTCTCTTTTCCAATCAGTAATCTGCTTAGTGGCGCTTTCTCCCACCGCCTTTCCTCTTGCCAGAGTTGCCACCCTTCTTTTTACCACCTTTCTTTTTCTTCCCCTTATTGACCATAGGTTGAGCATGGCGAGCATTATCATCCTCCTTTGGAGGCGGAGCAGATTTAAGCAAATGCTTTACATTAAGAACTCCATTTCGGAAGCGTCCTTCGCTTGATTTCAGCACTGCATCTTCAGGTCTGTGCTTTTCTTCTTGCTTTTTGATCCTTTTCACCATATTTTCCCCACAATGTCCTAGCAGTAACTCCTGCAAAACAGTTTTGTGAGCGAACTTACTCTTGAAGGCAAACTGAACCCAAAAGGTTATAGACAAAATCTACCTCATGCCGAACTCACCTCTTGTAACATCTTCTCTTCTCTTTTCTTTTGATTCTTTATCATTGGATGTGCTACGCTTAATGGAAATCTTTGCTTCTTAGGAGCCTTTATTTAACAAACAAGCAACTTAGTAAGCTTATTCAAAGTGTTCAGGCTCAAATCCAAACACTAGGTTAAATCATTCTTTTACCTTTCCACCCAAAGAGACGACCTTCTTGTTTTGCAAATCCTTCCTCTCTTTCCATGTCATATCTGACGAGCCTGCAGTGAAGTAACGTTTGATTTCAAGCAAGGGCAGCATTGCATTTAAAAAAACTTGCCAAGACACAATGTAAGAATGAAACAGCAGATAAAATTAGCCGCAATACAGAAGTTTGCACAAGCAAAGTATAGATATGCTGAAATCTGTATCCACCTAAATTCTAGTTGAAGAGATAATATCCATACAAAATTCCCCCCTACTTGGGACTCAAAAGCTGTTGGAGGCTGTTGCAATTCTGTTATTAAGTTGCTTTTTTCAACCTAAAATTACTAAGATAGCAGGGTAAATACCAAGAACCGGACACACAATATACAATACAGTATAATGTTTTCATTTGATATGGGAATGTGCCTGTTATAGTTTTCTTTGCATCTTACATACACTTTCAGGACAGAGGCAATAACCCTGTCCCTAAGGGAATATGGTGTAATTGTGCTTCTGCTTGTTATCCAAAAAAATGTAGAGTTTTGAGGTAAAGGCATAAAACAAACTTCAATTTGAGGCTCCACTTCAGTTCTGTCTGTCAATCCCCATCGCCGACTGTAGAGAACTGAAGTATAAACAAGATAACCTGACCCTCCCCCCCCCCCTCTCTTTCTTCTTCTCTGGCTTTTCTCAAAGAGAAAGAAGCATAAATGAGGGAAAAAAAGTGTTTCATGTTTTTTTTAGTGCTTGTCTAACAATCCTATGCAATGTGGTTGCAAACCTTAAGTGTTTTATCTCACACAATAATATATAGTTCACCTTCATGCTCATGTAAATATATAATATGAGAAAAGTAGAAAACCCATGGAAAAATAAATAAAGAACCAGATCAGTAAAACTTGGAAACCAAAACTACGAACAAGAAGCAAAAGGTTCAATCATAAATCATAAAAGTAATAAGAATGTCTATATTACGGTCTACAATAGCTCCAATATCAGGAATCAATGGTATTACCAATGCTAAATAACATGCTAACGCAAGTACGCAACCCATCCCATCATCCAATCACATTTATGCAGAGCCACAACCCATCACATACTGAGATTCAAGCCCTTAAAAACCATGTTTGTCTCCCTCCACGATTAGATGATCATACATGCCACACTGACAACTAAGTTGAACAATGAAAGACCAAAATCCTACTTTCACACCAGGCATAAACAGTTGTTCCACCATCCTTAATCAAAGGTTCAAAACATTCAATTTCCCGAAATTCACTATTTCGAAAATCAATTTGGATAATTATCTCCAAATTCAATGATAGCTTTATCAAAAGACATAAATTTCCACACACCAAATTCCCAACGAAGCCTGCTCCTGTAGGATCCAAAGTACGGTCCATCAACAACTAAAGCAGTTCTACAACTTATCTTTCAAATCCATTACCAAATTCCGAAAAGTTCACTAATTAAACACAAAGCACCCTATTTTTAAAAGCATAGACACATAGTTTGCATGGAAGGTTTGATATCAACATCAAGCAATTAGAATAGTTTAGAACAATTTCCTTCAAAAAAAATACTCAGAAAAAGGTAGGGTAAAAAAATACACATCCTCATTCATTTAACTACCAAAAAAAAAAGTTGAAAAATACAATACCAAAAACAAATTCAGGGAATTACCAAGAAGTTCGACCTCCTTCATAATAGATCGGAAATCCAAAGGTTTGCCATTTAATTCCAAACCACTCCGAGAAGAATTTCCACCTTCTCCTTTTGAAGCTTCTTTATTCTCCCGCATTTTCATCTTTGATTTCCTGCCAAAAAGAATTTAAGATTTTTGACGCAAAATTACAAGACTCTGAAATCGAAAATCGACATAAAGGTGTTTGAAGTGGAGTGTTAGGGCAGAAGGACAAAGAGATGGCCTGTATGGTTGATGGGTTGAAGACTAAAGAATAAACGAGGGTATATATTTTGGCCCTATTATTTTGAACTGAATTAATCTAAATTGAAGCTCCTTATGGGATTAACCAAATCAAAAGGAATCAAAGAAATCTAGAAATACATTTTCATCCCACATCCTCCTCCTACCACAATGCCAAGGTTGAACCCTAGATCATGAATTTGATATTCGACGACTAAATAATGATGGGGAAGAAAAACTTACCTCAGTAGCTGCTTCAATGAAGGAGAGGAAGCACGACACGTAAGCCGTTTCAACGGAGACCTTCGTGTAGGTTTCAATGGAGAACTTTGTCTAGGGCTAATTGAGCAGTGAGGTGTAGCGTAGGTAGAAGTGAAAAGATTGGGTTTTTTTTTTCGTGGGTGGAGTTTTGGATATGCAATAAATCGGGTACGGGTATGGGTATGTGAACGAGTAAGGAATACGACAAAGAAAAAATAGACTAGAATACAGGTAAGTCATTTTTTATATAATTTTTTTTTTAAAAAAGGGAGAACTTTCTAAATATAATAAGAGAATACGAAATATTTGTATTCAAATGACTATACATATACAAAAATAAAACAATATTTGGGACATTAATCATACCATAATGTCTAAAATATACAATATTTGGGACATATACTATAGGTCCATAACTACATAAGTCTAAAATAGATAAATATAGACATAATTCTTTAAATGAGTAGCTTGTGATCAACTCAACTTGGCTCGAAATTTATTGAGAGTATGAGTCGAGCAAACCTTTACTCGTGATCGACTCGCTTGATTTTTGGCACAATTTATGAGTAAACTTTGACCCTATATTATGAGTTATACATAAAGGAAAAATAATAGTCACAGGGTCTCGTTGGATTTTCTCAACATGTACTTTTTAATACCTACTTATTATAATTTTTAGAGAAGGTATTGTGTCAGACCGGTCTGACAGTAACGTTTCTGTCAGACCAGTCCACTGGACCAGGACACATATTGTTGAATCAGGACACTTGTGTGTTTAATCTGGACACATGCTGTTAAACCTGGACATGTATTGGTAGACCTGAACACATTTGTAAACCTAGACCTGGACAAATGTGGACAAACCTGGACAAATATGAACAAACCTAGACAAATCTAGACAAACATGGACAAATCTAGACATGCAAACCTGGACAAATATGAACAAACCTGGATAAATCTAGACAAACATGGACAAATCTGGACATGCAAACCTGGACAAATATGAACAAACCTGGACAAATATGAACAAACCTGGACAAATCTAGACAAACATGGACAAATCTGGACACACTTGGACATGCAAACCTGGACAAATGTGGACAAACCTGGACAAATATAAACAAACCTGGACAAATCTAGACAAACATGGACAAATCTGGATAAACATGGACAAATCTGGATAAATCTGGACAAACCTGGACATGCATGCAAACCTGGACTAATGTGGACAAATCTGGACAAATATGAACAAACCTGGACAAATATGAACAAACCTAAACAAATCTGAACACACCTGGACAAATCTGGATACGTATTTTTGACCCTGGATACCTATTTGTAAACCAAGACACTTATTTGTAAACATGGACACATATTGTTTAAACATGGACACATATTGTAAAACATGGACACATTTTGTAACTAACACATTTTGTAACTAACATGGACACAAATGTCCCAATAAACTAATAACATATACAATAGGTATGAGTGTATGACCGTATGGGGAGTGTTTCATTCATGCACCAAAAGGGCTTCGGGCTTATGTATATAGCTTCATTTTCCCATTGGAATTGGATAATGGGTCAACACTGTTATTGGCCAAACACTACAGCATATATTGATAAAAAACAAGGCAACACTTACAGCAACATGGCAACATTCATAAAGCAACCAGAAGCACCATACAGAGAAAAAGAACCAACTTTCCCTTTCCTAGGGGGCTAACACACTGCTTTCGCAAGATGCCAAACAATTTCCTTAAGATCTTACCCCCTTTGTCCCATTCTACTTGCTAAAATTTGACTATGTGCACCGTTCACATATAAACTTTGATTCCGTTTAATTCATATAGATAAGGAAAAACATAGTCTTTGATCTTAATCTTAATTGAGTCGTGTCAATGTCTACTTTTCAAATATAAAAATGTTAACAATTCCTTGACATACAAACCTAAAGATATTAACGTTTGAAGTTATATGTCCTGAGATGTGGAAAAAAATGCAGCAAGTAAATTGGGATAGAGGGTTTACGACAGAAAATAAAAATTGACCCCCTCCCCCCAGTCAACCATCTGCAACCATCAACATGGCAGCACGTATTTACAATTACAACCACAGTTTAATAAATGGGTCTAAATTAGAAACTGTTTTGTATATGGACTAAAAGATGAAGCATGAATTGTCCGTAAATACTTCTAACACATCACCCCTGGTCCCAAACCAAACATCTATCATTTATGAGGAATAAGATATGGAGTACTGGTTCTAAGCCCACCTCTAATCTTTGAAGTTAGGGTTTAAAACATCATACTAGCCAATGTACTGGTCACTTCCTTACCTTATCAACATAAAATATCAATCATTTCTTCATATTCTTTTGCAACTACGGGGCGGTTTTGTATAGAGATTTGTGGTGTAGAAAATAGAAACAACCAAGTGTTTTCATTTCTAGTAGTTTAGTATGAGCAATTAAGGTAACAAAATCCCCTCAATCGTTAACCTTGTCAATCTAGTGGAAACAAAATATGTTTCCTCTCAATCACTCAAAATATGTTCTCTCAAATTTTTTTCCATTGCATTAGTATACCCTCGTGTATTTTTCTATACCCTAATTTCTTAAGCCTTGGGGGTTGGGGCATAATCTGCACTAGCCACATTACTTTTAAAGCATACAACAAAACATTAAGCTGAGATTCAAATCTCCAACACAAAACCAATGTAGCACACAGCTATGTTACTTCGACACCTTGATATACTTTAAAAAATGTGTGTCTACTCGTGTCGTGTCGGACACGATAAGACACTTGGATACTAACTAAAAACTTAAATGTTTTCAAAAAATTAGCCGAGTCGGATACTTGGACACCTTAGTTTTAAAAGGCGCGCCTAGCATTTGGGCTTTTTTTAGGCGAGGCGCAAGGACCCCTTGGAGGCGCTGGAAAGGCGCGCCTTTTTGCGCCTTTTGGGGAGGCGCAAGGCGCAAGAAAGGCGCGCCTTTGGGGGGTAAGACGCACATCAGTTTTTTTTAAAATACAAATAGGTTTTATTAGGTCATGTGAAGCATTTAGATAAAAATAAAAAGAAGAGAGAAGAAGTACAAGAAAAGGATTGACATTTTGAAAGAAGAGAGAGAAGAAGTAGAGAAGCAAAAAGTCCCTACTTGCTGCTACCATCATCACCCACCCACCGCCGGAGCTACCATCATCACCACCGGTCACCGAAAAGTTTCTCTCTCTCTCTTTTCTTTTCTTCCTCTTCTCCTGTCTTCGTCTCTTCGAAATTGCTCTGCCTTTTTTTTCCTTTCCTTTTCCTCTTCAAAAACATTGAAGTGTAAACTCTTCTTCTGATATGTCTTGCGTTCTTTTTTTCCTTTCTATTCTGCTTTCCACTCTATGAGTATGATTTGGATTAGGATTGTTCTAGTGCTTCAGGCAAAAAAAATAGCTTGGAGAACCAAGTTTGCTTATCTTTCCCTTTTTACTTTTCATTATGTCATGTTTCAGACTTTTGCCGCCTTTTTAAATATGAATTATACTTTGTTATGTCATTTATGCATTTATAATGAGTATAATGTTATTTTGAGTACAATATATGATCTAGTTTTCAAAAATGAAAGTTTTAGAAAATTCAGTGCGCCTCACCACCTAAAGGCGCGCGCCTTCGCCTTGCGCCTAGGCTCCAGGGACATCGTGCGCCTCGGTGCGCCTTGCGTCTTTTAAAACTAAGTTGGACACCCATATCCGAGTAGACACTTAATCCATGTCTAAATAACATAGGCACACAGTTAAATTAATTCAACTTCCTAGCTACCTGCACATACAACATAAGAGATAGAAAACAATAATGAATAAAACAGAACTCACGTTTTATCTTCAAGCTTAAACTCAGAACCACCGTATTCAGGCAAAAGAACAATATCACCTTCCTTAACATTCACAGGTATTACTTTCCCTTCGCTGGAACGTGCTCCAGGACCCACAGCAACGACTTTTCCAGAGTTTAGCTGCACAAAGAATCGTGTAACAATGGCTTTTCAGCTTAATATTAATCAAAATCCAAAAAAAAAAAAAAGGATCCCCAAATTACAATCGTTTATCAATACACTGCATTACTTTGCACAACATAAATGGGGAAAAAAAATAATTAGGGCATTTGAAAAGCAACATTCATTCTTTGCGCAAAACTAGAGAAAAAGAAGCTCATATATGAAATTAGCTTTGAGATACTATCAGTTACCATATCGTAGAATCGTAAATTAAAAATGGTGCATTTGCAATTAGATTAAAATCAAAAATTTGATTTATACAAAACAAAAGAATCTAATGATTGCAACCACAATGAACAAGCTATATTGAAAAATCAACTAGCCCAGATTAGATAAGTTCCAGTATAACAAATTAAGATGTGGATATTTGCAATAGGGTAGCTTAAAAGCGTGAACCATTAAACACAGACCCGTTCCTGACCCAGGGCAACAGGGGCGGCCGCCCTGGGCCCAGTAAGAAATCCTCCATTTTTGTAGTCTACAGCACAGCACATACATAATCTATCAACAATATTTGATTGGAAACTCATTTTCCATATGGCGATAAAATAAATTACCCAGCAAAGCATAAACTTCATTGTATAATTGATTCTACGGGAAAAACAATCTTACCTCAAAAACTCTGCTTGCTTTAATGGAGGAAATCTGCTTGCTTTAATGGAGGAAAGGCACCACAAAAACCACGCCCAACCTAGTCACAGTTAGTTAGTTCGACAGAGAAGAGGAGAGAAGAGGAGGAGAGGACAGGGTGAAATAAACGGAGAGATGAAATGTTAGGGTTAGATTTTTTTTATTTTTGGGCTTTTTTTTTTTTCAACAACAGGCTTTTCAGTTTTCATTAGTACAGTAGTACCAATAAATTTTTCTATTTTTTTAAGGTGTAAACACTTTTATCTAACATTGTCAAAAATCGAATTTTTGTAAAAAAAAAAAAAAAAAACACGATACCGGTAAAAATAAAATAGTCACCCATCCTTTAGGATTGCTACATTTGTTCCAAAAAGTTAACTATTTCCTCTGTCCTAAAATAATTTTTCTATTTACTTTTTCATATCACCCGATACACAACTTTAACTATTAATATCTTGAGTTATATTTTACAAAAAATTATAGAAATTATATATTTAGAAAGTACATGTGGAGACAAATCATATGAGATCCGATATGACTATGTTTTTCCTTATATGAATAAAATTAAAGAGATCCGAAGTAATCATGTGAATAGTGTCTACAGTCAAACTGGATCACTTATTATGGAACAGAGGGATGGAGTACATAGTCACCTTTAATAGACAAAAAATAAATATTTTTTTCTTCTTAATTACAAACACAAAATGACAAAGATATTATTTTATGTTTCTTTTTTGAAAAATTTGTCAATTACTAACAAGCTTTTGGTCCACTTTGTCCATTACTACTAATTAATTTTTTTGTTTTCAATTACTACTAACATTCAATGAAGTGTTTTGCTATTACTAGTTTACTACCCAGTATCCTTAGAGTGCTCACTGACTTTCTTTTTATTTTATTTTATTTTTTTGTTTTCAATTACTACAAAAAATGATTGAAGTATCGGGTATCCGTGAAGTATCGATATCATATCGGTATTCGACACGGGTACGTCTACGTAAATGAAGTATCCATGCATCCTAGCTTGGTAGTAACAACAAAGCACTTCATCAAATATTGATAGTAATTGAAAACAAAACAATTAATTGGTAGTAATTGGAAAAATGGACTAAAAACTTGGTAGTAATTGAAAATTTTTCCTTCTTTTTTAACTGGTGGTCTCATGTGATTTAACATGTTACTTCTCTTAATTATAAACACAAAAAAGACAAAAGTAATCAACCTAACCCCTTTTTTCCCTTAAAGCACTCTTAATAAAGTGTTTTTCCCCTATGTAGCAAACTTAGGGGGCATATGAAACAATTTTTTTTAATTAAATTGTTTTGGATGACGAATTGGTAAAAAAAATTAACTTCATATGACAAATTGGTAAAAAAAAATATCTTCAGATGACAAATTGGTAAAAAAATAAAAACAAATACCTTTGGCAACAAATTGGATAAAAAAATTCTGACGGCATTTAGGTCAAAAAAATATTTTATTTTGACCCTATTTGGGGGTTAGCTGATAGCTGTTAGAGGTTAGCTAATTGAGTTAGCTGCTTTGACTAACTGATTGTGATAGCTGATTTGACTAACTAATTGCATTAGTTGTTTGTGTAAAAGTGTTTGGTAAATAACTAGTTTATACCCGAGCAATTGCTCGATTTTTTTTAATTCATTATAATAGATATAATATCCAAGCACATATATTATTTAACTAACATATTTAGATAATTTTAGTGGTAAGAGTTTTAGACAGGTATAGATAATACCTAAGCATATGCTCAGTTTATCTAACTAACATATTTAGATAATTTTAATGGTTTATATTTTATATATATTATTACAGAATAATTAAGTTGATGGTTTTTATTTTTTGAAAAGAATTTGGTTGTGCAATGTAATCTTATTACGTATTATATTTTTAAAACTACCTTAATAATATAAACATGAAAGATGATCATAACAATATTTAAAATAATAGTAATTATAATTTATTTAAAAAAGTCAAAAGTAGTTATCCTATCAAGTAGATGGTGTTTTAAGAGGGAAGAGAGGGAGTTTATGAGGGAAAATTTATTTTTAGTGGTTTTTCTTTTAATATATAGTATAGATAGATAGATAGATAGATAGATAGATAGATGGTTAGTTGTTAGATGTTTCAGAGTAAAAAGAACCAAAAAGCTATATTCCAAAAAGCTCCTCATATGAGCTTTTTGAAAAAGAGTTTTTTCATCCCAAAACTCTCTTCCAAACCTCTAACTCCCAAACAACAAAAAAAGAGCTTTTTGAGTTGGTCAAACCTCTCTTTTCCCCTCAAACCTCTAACTCCCAAACACCCCCTTTGCATTTTTCGGTTTGGTATCTAGTGATTATGTTTTCATTGTTTTTTTTAACAATTAAATTTTAACTTGGAGTGTTTTCCACATTGATTTTTTAAACCATTTTTTTAATTATTTTTTCTCTTTTTCATACTAAAACACATAAAAAATTCATTTCTTTCCCAATTAACAGAAATATATTCAGTATTTATAAATGTTTGTTTTGCATTTTTTTCTTTTTCTGTATACTATTTAATTTTTAAAATTCTCGATTTTTATCTTCAAATAAACATTGTTCCTTAGGAATTGTATTTTCCATTATTTTTTTTATTCTCTCCCGAGTCACCATCTTTGACCATTGTAAAAGTACCATTAGCGTCATCATAACCAACTATCTCCCACAAGTAGATTATCACCACTTTTACCACACTGTCACCTTAGATGTCGACCATCTGACCACAATTGAGCGTCGAATTTCTGACTAACTTCATTGAAATTCCCCAATATAAAAAACACAACAAAAGTATTGAAGACTTACATTAAAAGCTAGAATATGAAGTAACATTTTATTTCTTTTCAAATCTATTTGTTGATTTAATTCATTTCCCTTCTCTTACATCTATGAATGAAATATAATTTCAACAACTTTATAAGGTCATTTGGTTGGAGAGTATTTTAGAGAGAAATACAAATTCTTAGGAATTTGTTAAATGGTTTTTTTTTTTTTGTTAGCAGGATATACCACAAGTATAAATAATAAAATTTCTTTTAAAAAAACTGTTAAATTGTTCTTTTCAAAACTTGACATTTATATAGTGTAATTTTGGACAAAATTTTCATGATCTAATTTCAAATTTTAATATTTTTTAAAATTATATAAATGAGATTTTGAGATTTATAAGGCACAAAATATAATTTTAAAAATATTAAAACATTTTTAAATATTTTTTCTCTTATCTACCCATATTAAGTAAGATATAAAATATAAATTTTATTTCTCTTTCAATTAAGAGAGCAAATGTATTCAATATTTTTTTCATGTACTCAGTATATAATATCATTAAGAAATTTTATGAATAAGTTTAAGACAAACTTAATTTTTTGATGAAAATATATGGTAAATTGTTATAAAAATATACATAATTCAATGAAATATATCATAAGGTTAAACCTTGATTATATTTCATCTCTTCAACAATTTTGGTTATACGAAAGAATGCGGTTTATTCGAGAAAATCCTACATTTCTATCTACAAATTAATCTATAGTTTATGAAATAATTTGTAGTTTTTAATTTGTAATAAAAAAACCTACAAATTAAAAAACTATAAATTAGATTTTTATCAAATAAAGCTAAACGTTGCCCCAGGCCCCAAAATATCAGAAACGGCCATGATTAAACAAAATTTAACGAAAGCCATAATATGGATTTGACCCAAAAAAATTACAAACAAAATCGCGGAGGGTATTCATGAGACCTTGCTAGAAGATTCAGGAAGCAAGATTCCAGTAGATGTTTTGGCGGGAGCAGTGATTTTCTCAACCAAAATGCGATTGAATGTTGGAATCAGACGCTTTGCCATTTCTCAAACTGCAAATTTCACAGAAAA
The DNA here is from genome assembly GCA_951394345.1 of Salicornia ramosissima. NCBI lineage: Eukaryota > Viridiplantae > Streptophyta > Magnoliopsida > Caryophyllales > Amaranthaceae > Salicornia > Salicornia ramosissima. The sequence goes on along the minus strand of OX596236.1, from coordinate 55,287,125 downwards.
AAATTGGGTTGAAAGAGAAAAAAAACAATTACTTTGAATTCTTGCAATTGAAGTGTGAAGACGACTCACCTGTGATTCAATGAAGTGGCTGTATAAAAGTAGCACTAGTCTTCTCTTCTCAATGCAACTAGAACCTTCCGAAAACAAATGGTAGTTTAAGGTTTAATTGAGATTTATGAGTTGGTCACTTTGTGGCACATGGTGCTTTTACTAAATTATCCCTGTCTTTAAATAATGGTATTTTGATGATTTAGGGTCCTTTCTATGCAATTTATTTTTGTTAATGTTAATTCATATTTGCTAATCTAAATCTAACTAATTAATCTATTTGAACCATCAGCTCATTGGCTGATAGAGGACTACAAATCCAAAGGACACAAATGACCTTGCATGTGGAGGTGGGAATAAAGAAAACAATGTTTCTCTAACCTATTTAAACTTTGTTAATTTAACCATATCTAAGGCATTCATGTCTCTTATTTCTGACTACTTGAGCTAATAGTGTTTTTAGGGGCGGCAAAAAGTAATCCAACCCGCTAATCCGACCCGAACCCGACCCATTAATAATGGGTTGGGTTGAAATTTTCAACCCATTTAGTTAAATGGGTCAACCCCGAATCCGACCCACTATTATATGGGTTGGGTTAAGGTTGAAAATTCTAACCTGATTATAACCCGTTTAATCTGAATATCTGTTGTTTTAACCTACCTGCTCTTTTGAATGCTCTATTTTACTGAATTTTAGGCTAATACAAACTAACTATTTTAAATTAGATTTTAATATTCAACTTTGTTAAAGTTATAAATTCTTCGTTGTTGGGATATAATGTAAATACTTCATATTGTAGAAGAAATTTTTGGTAAAAAAATAAATGGGTCGACCCGAACCCGACCCGTTTATTATCCGGTCGGGTAAGGTTACAAAAACTCAACCCGTTTATTAAATGGGTCGGGTTCGGATTGAGGGTACATGACCTGATAACCCGACAACCTGAACTCGAACTCAATCAGTCAACCCGATTTGCCAGCCTTAAGTGTTTTCCAAATCTATTTAAATATTGTTCTATCTTATTTGAATTTATCTAACTTTATCTAAACTTATATAGTTATATGTTAACACGTTCTTAAAGTTATTTGTAATAGGACATAATTTTCACTCACACCAAACTCATCTGTTATCATCAATAATATATTTTTGGATTTCTTTTATCAACATTGAGATGAGAGGATAAAAAACTAAAAATAAAATTAATAATGCAAAAAATATATAAAGTAGTTGGCATCCACTTTTTTTTTTTTTTTTTTTAACTTCACAAGGGAGTGTATTACTTACATCACATCTAATGTTCAAGCATCCTCCTAAACCCCTTTTATGCTCATATATTAACAATAATAATGCACCATTGAACAAACAATGTCGAAATTTCCACCTCTCTAATTAAGGGAACAAGAAAAGCAGAGCAATAACTTGCAAGTGCACCAACTTGAACAATCATCTTATGAAACAACTAACAAAAAAAAATCATCATACATACATGAATTGATAGATCCCTGTTCGATTTTTTTTTTCTTTAGTTGCTATATTCTACGGAGTAATTTTGAGCATATATTAAATATTTAATAATAACTCATAGCAAAATATTTTTGGTCAGGCATAATAATGCTCACAAGTGATAACTATATTGAGTGCAAAATTGTCCTAGCTTAAATTCTGTTTAAACTATTTGCTCGATGATCTTCAAAGATCATATACCCTACAAAACTTTGGCAAGAGCAAAAGCAATTGTTTTCAATGGGTTCTACCCTGCCATTTGACATGGGGGGAGCTACCAGCCACAATCCACATCAGCTCACAGAATGCAAAGCATGGAGCAATCAACAGTTCAAAACCGAGTTAAATTCTGTCCTCCGGTGGCTTGAATAACAACTTCGAACACAGCCATGGATGAAAAATCAAGCGTGGCATTGACATTGACGTAATGTTATGCACCATACCATAAAATAGGAAGCATAACAATGCCACAAAGTACAAAGGTTCTGAGCATGTTCTGTTTCTCTTTTCCAATCAGTAATCTGCTTAGTGGCGCTTTCTCCCACCGCCTTTCCTCTTGCCAGAGTTGCCACCCTTCTTTTTACCACCTTTCTTTTTCTTCCCCTTATTGACCATAGGTTGAGCATGGCGAGCATTATCATCCTCCTTTGGAGGCGGAGCAGATTTAAGCAAATGCTTTACATTAAGAACTCCATTTCGGAAGCGTCCTTCGCTTGATTTCAGCACTGCATCTTCAGGTCTGTGCTTTTCTTCTTGCTTTTTGATCCTTTTCACCATATTTTCCCCACAATGTCCTAGCAGTAACTCCTGCAAAACAGTTTTGTGAGCGAACTTACTCTTGAAGGCAAACTGAACCCAAAAGGTTATAGACAAAATCTACCTCATGCCGAACTCACCTCTTGTAACATCTTCTCTTCTCTTTTCTTTTGATTCTTTATCATTGGATGTGCTACGCTTAATGGAAATCTTTGCTTCTTAGGAGCCTTTATTTAACAAACAAGCAACTTAGTAAGCTTATTCAAAGTGTTCAGGCTCAAATCCAAACACTAGGTTAAATCATTCTTTTACCTTTCCACCCAAAGAGACGACCTTCTTGTTTTGCAAATCCTTCCTCTCTTTCCATGTCATATCTGACGAGCCTGCAGTGAAGTAACGTTTGATTTCAAGCAAGGGCAGCATTGCATTTAAAAAAACTTGCCAAGACACAATGTAAGAATGAAACAGCAGATAAAATTAGCCGCAATACAGAAGTTTGCACAAGCAAAGTATAGATATGCTGAAATCTGTATCCACCTAAATTCTAGTTGAAGAGATAATATCCATACAAAATTCCCCCCTACTTGGGACTCAAAAGCTGTTGGAGGCTGTTGCAATTCTGTTATTAAGTTGCTTTTTTCAACCTAAAATTACTAAGATAGCAGGGTAAATACCAAGAACCGGACACACAATATACAATACAGTATAATGTTTTCATTTGATATGGGAATGTGCCTGTTATAGTTTTCTTTGCATCTTACATACACTTTCAGGACAGAGGCAATAACCCTGTCCCTAAGGGAATATGGTGTAATTGTGCTTCTGCTTGTTATCCAAAAAAATGTAGAGTTTTGAGGTAAAGGCATAAAACAAACTTCAATTTGAGGCTCCACTTCAGTTCTGTCTGTCAATCCCCATCGCCGACTGTAGAGAACTGAAGTATAAACAAGATAACCTGACCCTCCCCCCCCCCCTCTCTTTCTTCTTCTCTGGCTTTTCTCAAAGAGAAAGAAGCATAAATGAGGGAAAAAAAGTGTTTCATGTTTTTTTTAGTGCTTGTCTAACAATCCTATGCAATGTGGTTGCAAACCTTAAGTGTTTTATCTCACACAATAATATATAGTTCACCTTCATGCTCATGTAAATATATAATATGAGAAAAGTAGAAAACCCATGGAAAAATAAATAAAGAACCAGATCAGTAAAACTTGGAAACCAAAACTACGAACAAGAAGCAAAAGGTTCAATCATAAATCATAAAAGTAATAAGAATGTCTATATTACGGTCTACAATAGCTCCAATATCAGGAATCAATGGTATTACCAATGCTAAATAACATGCTAACGCAAGTACGCAACCCATCCCATCATCCAATCACATTTATGCAGAGCCACAACCCATCACATACTGAGATTCAAGCCCTTAAAAACCATGTTTGTCTCCCTCCACGATTAGATGATCATACATGCCACACTGACAACTAAGTTGAACAATGAAAGACCAAAATCCTACTTTCACACCAGGCATAAACAGTTGTTCCACCATCCTTAATCAAAGGTTCAAAACATTCAATTTCCCGAAATTCACTATTTCGAAAATCAATTTGGATAATTATCTCCAAATTCAATGATAGCTTTATCAAAAGACATAAATTTCCACACACCAAATTCCCAACGAAGCCTGCTCCTGTAGGATCCAAAGTACGGTCCATCAACAACTAAAGCAGTTCTACAACTTATCTTTCAAATCCATTACCAAATTCCGAAAAGTTCACTAATTAAACACAAAGCACCCTATTTTTAAAAGCATAGACACATAGTTTGCATGGAAGGTTTGATATCAACATCAAGCAATTAGAATAGTTTAGAACAATTTCCTTCAAAAAAAATACTCAGAAAAAGGTAGGGTAAAAAAATACACATCCTCATTCATTTAACTACCAAAAAAAAAAGTTGAAAAATACAATACCAAAAACAAATTCAGGGAATTACCAAGAAGTTCGACCTCCTTCATAATAGATCGGAAATCCAAAGGTTTGCCATTTAATTCCAAACCACTCCGAGAAGAATTTCCACCTTCTCCTTTTGAAGCTTCTTTATTCTCCCGCATTTTCATCTTTGATTTCCTGCCAAAAAGAATTTAAGATTTTTGACGCAAAATTACAAGACTCTGAAATCGAAAATCGACATAAAGGTGTTTGAAGTGGAGTGTTAGGGCAGAAGGACAAAGAGATGGCCTGTATGGTTGATGGGTTGAAGACTAAAGAATAAACGAGGGTATATATTTTGGCCCTATTATTTTGAACTGAATTAATCTAAATTGAAGCTCCTTATGGGATTAACCAAATCAAAAGGAATCAAAGAAATCTAGAAATACATTTTCATCCCACATCCTCCTCCTACCACAATGCCAAGGTTGAACCCTAGATCATGAATTTGATATTCGACGACTAAATAATGATGGGGAAGAAAAACTTACCTCAGTAGCTGCTTCAATGAAGGAGAGGAAGCACGACACGTAAGCCGTTTCAACGGAGACCTTCGTGTAGGTTTCAATGGAGAACTTTGTCTAGGGCTAATTGAGCAGTGAGGTGTAGCGTAGGTAGAAGTGAAAAGATTGGGTTTTTTTTTTCGTGGGTGGAGTTTTGGATATGCAATAAATCGGGTACGGGTATGGGTATGTGAACGAGTAAGGAATACGACAAAGAAAAAATAGGCTAGAATACAGGTAAGTCATTTTTTATATAATTTTTTTTTAAAAAAGGGAGAATTTTCTAAATATAATAAGAGAATACGAAATATTTGTATTCAAATGACTATACATATACAAAAATAAAACAATATTTGGGACATTAATCATACCATAATGTCTAAAATATACAATATTTGGGACATATACTATAGGTCCATAACTACATAAGTCTAAAATAGATAAATATAGACATAATAATTCTTTAAATGAGTAGCTTGTGATCAACTCAACTTGGCTCGAAATTTATTGAGAGTATGAGTCGAGCAAACCTTTACTCGTGATCGACTCGCTTGATTTTTGGCACAATTTATGAGTAAACTTTGATCCTATATTATGAGTTATACATAAAGGAAAAATAATAGTCACAGGGTCTCGTTGGATTTTCTCAACATGTACTTTTTAATACCTACTTATTATAATTTTTAGAGAAGGTATTGTGTCAGACCGGTCTGACAGTAACGTTTCTGTCAGACCAGTCCACTGGACCTGGACACATATTGTTGAATCAGGACACTTGTGTGTTTAACCTGGACACATGCTGTTAAACCTGGACATGTATTGGTAGACCTGAACACATTTGTAAACCTGGACCTGGACAAATGTGGACAAACCTGGACAAATATGAACAAACCTGGACAAATATGAACAAACCTGGACAAATCTAGACAAACATGGACAAATCTGGACATGCAAACCTGGACAAATATGAACAAACCTGGACAAATATGAACAAACCTGGACAAATCTAGACAAACATGGACAAATCTGGATAAATCTGGACACACTTGGACATGCAAACCTGGACAAATGTGGACAAACCTGGACAAATATAAACAAACCTGGACAAATCTGGATAAACATGGACAAATCTGGATAAATCTGGACAAACCTGGACTTGCATGCAAACCTGGACTAATGTGGACAAATCTGGACGAATATGAACAAACCTGGACAAATATGAACAAACCTGAACAAATCTGAAACACACCTGGACAAATCTGGATACGTATTTTTGACCCTGGATACCTATTTGTAAACCAAGACACTTATTTGTAAACATGGACACATATTGTGTAAACATGGACACATATTGTAAAACATGGACACATTTTGTAACTAACATGGATAAAAAGCGTTTTTTTGCATTTTGAGGCCTTTAGAGGCCTCGTTTGGCGATTTCCGGTTCGGGGATTTGCAACTGCGTTCGTCTCGAAAAATTAATCAATCTCGACCTATCATATACCCCGATCCGACACCCGAGCGCAAAGTTATAGCCTCCCGAAGTTTTTCACCATTATAAGGGTCAGCCGTCTGACCCAATACTTTTACTAATTTTTATAAACATGCAATTAGAGTTATTAATCTTTAAAGTTTTATTTCAACAATATATCAAAGTGAAATAAACAAATTAAATAAAAACACAGGGACTACCTTTTTTTAGAAACAAAGGGAGTACTTTGGTTTTTAATAACTCTTTTTTCTTGTAAAACTTTTTGAAGATTAGGAATTATTAATGAATAAAAAAAAGATTATTGAAAAAATAAAGATACTAGTTTTTTTTATGGAAATTATTATTAACATTATATAAAAAAGGCATGGTAAAGCTATTATTATTTTTTTACTTCCTTTTGGACAATAAGGTTTGAAAGATCAGATAAACGTACTAAAATACGAAAAGGTAAATCAAAACTACCCTTTGAATCGTGTTTGATGATAACCAAGCACACATAAAGTAGCTTTTTTTTAATCTTAGAAATTGTTAATGAAGCAATTTTTCATAACTAAAAAGGAAAATTGACACAAACAATCCAGAACTATTGATGATTTTCATTGAACATGTCAAACTTTTGGTTATTTCTTAACAGTCCAAATTCTTCAATTTTAGTTCGGTTTCTCATAAATTCATGCATTTTCGACTCTTTTACAATGTTGGCATCAAATTTGGCCCAAAAGAATGAAAATGCCCTTGAAATTTTTTCAAAAAAAATTGCTAGAAAATCGTCACCATAGAAACTTGAAAAAATTATTACTAGAAAAGTATTCCCGAAGAAAAAAATCGTCATAAACGCGTTGCTGGATAATGTGATCAGAAATTTTGTTGATGAAAAGGTTTTCACGTAAGGATTTTCACAAATTTTTCATCTTCAACTTTCCGATGACACTTTCTAACGTGTTTCCAACGAATTTATCAGGGGATAGTTTTCAACTAATGGTTTTCACAAATTTTTCCATTGCACGTCAATAAGTCATTAAGTATATTCATGTAAAATGAAACATATAGTTCGGACAGTTAAAAAATGATCAATAGTTTAATCTGTTTAAAGAAGATCACAAATAGTTTAGGTTGTTGGTGTCAATTATTCTTTTTTTCTTTTTTTGTATAACAATGTCTAGGTATTTTTCTAGGTTTTATGATTTCGGGAATCTATAGATAAATTAATTTTTTTTTTATTAGAATCGTTTTATATGGCATGCAATTGAATTGTGTACAAATTTTATTGTATTTCGTATATATGGTATAGTTATGCGCTGAGAGGTATAAACTTGTCATAGACCACCGTAATAGGCAGCTAAAAACATTGAGAAGTGATAAAAATTCATAAAATATGAGAATTAAAAACAATTCTTTTAAGCAAAATCCTTCACAACGTGGTGAAATCTAACAAAAAGCGAAACATAAAGTGATTAATTAAGAGAAAATGGTTTAGAGCAAGTGATGCTTACAACCACTTGCATCCTAGAGGTGCAAGGTTCAATACTCGATCACCCCTCGCTTGAGGATCTCATTTATTTCTCCCTCAAGTGCAAGGGTTAATGTGTTACATGGGTTAGTAACTCATACCGCTTTGACTTATCTGTATCACTTTGTTCCTCACATAGTCACATGGATCTCTCTTTTTCATTTTACTATCTCTCTCATTTCCTTATCACTCGCAGTCTTGTACTCTTGTACATTTCATTACATTGCAACTTATTCAGAACAGAGGAAGTAATTATAAAGCATGGCAAATTCATAGCCTATTCAAGACCTACTGATATAACTCATAACGTCTTATGCTTTAAGCATGAAGACAACTATTCAAATCACAGACAAGCATTTTGAGTTATTGACTATCAATCTCAGTTTTGGCACTAGCTCGTCATCTGTATGTTCGTTGGACAGATGAAAAATTCCATCACAAAGAACTATATGTTTGTGAAATATAATGCATTGCCATGGGCAGGTAACCCCATTACAACTGGACAGAAATCTACCTGTTTGCAGCCATTTCAGTTAACAGCCATCAAAATTTCAAGTTTATCTCAACATGGACTACTTACAATTTCTCAAGGATGACAATACAGTTCTTTAATAATGATTTTGCCTGTTCGTTTTTTTCTGTTTCACACAGTTGAGCTACATTTTCCTTGAACTCTTTATCTACCGCAGATGGCGGTTGAATAGCGCCATACAGTTCAATCACTTTCAGTAAACACTCTGAGGCAGCAACATGAACCTAGTTGAATAGGACATACAACGGAGAGAAAAAAATTAGATGTCATGATTATGTTATTGCATTTGGCTACATTAATTAGTAGCTAATAGTGATAGAGTATATAACATATTCCTAGGCCTCAATCTTGGCTCTGATACCATGTTAAAGGACCATCTCAACCAAAAACTTAAGCTAATAGTTGAGGTCCAGGAATATATTATATACTCTATCAAATAGTTCAAGATTCTTGTAAAAGATCACAGAAATTGAAAGTGCTTGTAAACTGAGAAGAATCAAACAGAACAAAATCAAAATACATGAACGATAAAATATCAGTTGTGACTTTATTCAATGAAAATATGCATCTGATTAAATTATTTCTTCAGTTTAAGAGGACTGCTTTTGATAGCAGTCTTGAAAACAAATAAAAGTCATCCCCGTTGAAGAGATTTTCTGATTCATCACACCCAAAAGCAATAGAAAGAAATAAGAACCACATACCTGTCCAATCTTAACAGTAATTATACAATCCACAATTTTGCCAGATAAGTTGATAAATATCTGTAGAAAAATAAAGCAATCACTTCAATATCAATGAACAAATTAGATGAAGTTCAGAATAACTACGGAGTATAACTTTGTATGGGATGTAGAATAATTAAATTTTTAGCTGGACCTCATGGATTAATGTTGTTACACCAGCAAGTATTGGGTCTTCTTCGGAGGCAGCTATAGTAGCTTTTAACTTTGAACAGAGCTTCTTTACAGTGGAAAATGCCGAGACTTTGACTGTTCATAAAAAGAGCATAACCAAAAAGAGAATTGTCAACTATAAATCAATACGACAATAATCACTACATTCCATCACAAAGAAAAATTCAATAAAGGTTACCTGCCCACGGCAATGCAGGCGATAAGGCATGCGATAACAGTGATGTCAAGTCCTGCTTCTGTTGAAGAATATCATTCACATTGGCAACATCTATACAAGATGTGGCACAATCTAAAATCTTACTACGCGGCACATAATTCTCCTCATCCTTTTCAGAACCTGCAGTTGTAGAATCATAGATACAGCAACTATTAAGGCTTTTCAGGTATAATATATCCATCCGTAAGGCATGTAATCCAATAAAAAATAGGGAGAGATCAAAACAAAACAAGCATGATAATCTCCATAATTCCCTCATTCTTCTGCATTCTTGTTATAGCGATGTTCCAAAATAAGCATGAAATCATAACTCTTCATGCTTCCTAAATGGGTAGCACAAAGGGAAAGAAACAACATGACACAATTTTCGATAAATCTATTTCTTATTTGGAAGTTACCAGAAGGATATAAGTCTGTTCTTTTCAACTTTTTTTGGCTTATCTGAACTTACTCAAACTTATTTGAGCAGATTTGAAATTATTGTCAGAGGTCAAACCTTATTTTTGCTTTTCAGAACTTGTATGAAATTATAGACCTTATCAGAACTTACCTGCATTTATCTAAGCTAATGATACATCCAATACCAACTTATCCCTTCTAGTAGCCAATCAGAATGAAGGCATATCTACTAGCAACATCACCATTGAAAGAAATAATCTGAACTTATTATTTTTTTTTTTATAAACAAAAACAAGGTGAAGAGAAAAACAGAGTCATAGACAATTAAACTAAAACTAAAGAATTCGAAACTTATGCATGTAAAGGAAAACTGTGGATTTCCTACATAAACAATGTATGAAACTAAACTAGGAAAGTCGGAACTTCTGCATGAATGCAAGACGTAATATAACACTAACTTCTGCAAACTGTGGATTTCCTATACTAGGCTACTAGCACAGTAGGCAATCTGATGGTACAGAAAAATAAGCTTGGGATTGGGGAATATAGCACCAAAAATTCAAGACATCTCATTGATATAAAGAACAAAGGAAAACATACATCTTCTCTACAAAGTTTGTTGATTAAACATTTCAATTTTAAAGTCGGTTCAGTTCAATTCAGTTAATGATTTTTTCGGCTCAGTTCAGTTTCAGTTAATTATTTTCATTTCAGTTTCATTTATACTCGATGATTTAATTTGTTCAAACCAAAACAATTTCGTGTCACAATTCACAAAAGTTATTTTCAATAACAGTTCAATTCACTTCAATTAACTTTAGTTCAGCTTGCGGTAAAAAAAAAAAAAAAAGTTCAGCTCTAGTTTATTTTGAATTATATACCATCAATTAAACAATTCAAGCATTCAACTCAAAATCGGTGTACAGCTCAATAGTTATTTTTATCTATGACTCAATTCCTTTCAATTTCGGGAAAAAAAAATGACATCGAATCTGATAAAACGATTCCAACGCGGGTCATTTCAATTTTTATTTCCTAACCACCTGTCGATTCATAAAACTTTGAATTGGGTTAAAATAAATTACTACTAATTAGTACGGGTGGCCTTAAGCTTAATTGTTGGGAGTTCTCGAAGATATATTTTGAGAGGTGTTTTGAAGGAGGTACCAATATGAATCCCGAAAAGCGTCTTCTATTGAAAGCTTTGGGTCAAATCAGTTTCAGTTTAGTTTAATTTTAGTTGAAGTCAATTTTACGTCAAATTGATTTCATTTTAGTTTAATTTTGGTTAAATCTTAAAATAAATGAACTTTGGATCAAATCAATTTCACATTCAGCTCAATTCAGTTGTGGGCCAAATGAACTCTGGCTAAGCATGGCATGTGTGACCTAACCTGGACAAAAAAAAAAACAATCTAAGCTCTTTGTGTGCAGTCAGCTATAGATATTGCAGTACCAGGTCAGTGGTCCACTATGCACGAGTATGCTGGTCAAGACTCAAGACAATAACAATCAAAAGCCAAACTATTCATGCCGTCATGCGTACTCACAACCAAAAAGACAACTTAGAATGTGGAGCTTTGAATAAAATTTTAAAAGCAATCATATATGGCTTTACATTAGTTCTGAGGAAGCAAAGTTGAGGAGACTCAAAAGAGTATTCAACACAAGAAGTTGATGGTTTGTGGGTAACTGGGTATGGCAATGAGCTTGCACATATAGTGCAACTTGGGTGGCTAATGATGACCGTAAAGAATGGTAATCCTCATATTATGTGGATGCCAGCTGCTAAAAGCTATAGCAAAAAGAAATTGCTAATATGGCGAGTATTCTTGTGAAATGAGTCTAGAACTTTTGAAAGCCAAGGAAATGCACTTGCAAGATCACACTATAAGTATGGAGTCGCATACAGGTTGCATGTCTCTTAAAACGAGTGAGTTTTCAATTGTTTAGTTGAGTCATTTGAGTGAGGATTTGATTAGACTGATAAAAGTATTTGAAAAAGTGAGTGGCATAGTGACAGAAACACAATACAATCGCCCAATGCATTAGATCCCAAGCACATAGAAGATAATGCATAGCAAATAAGAAACAATATTTCTGGGAATACACACATCCCAGAGTTCAGAGAGTTCTCCTATGTTCTTATGTCCTAACAGATTAAGGTTTGTTTAATTTAAAAGATCTACCCAGTATATATTTTGAGAAGCCATAAATGCTTTAATCTGCATGCTACCTGCTTTCAGAGAAGTGCTTCCTGACGGTTCTTGCATAGATTTAGTTCCTGTAACTGGATCAAACATCTCAATTACCATTGGGAAAACTGCACTAAAAAACGCAGGTGAATCAAATGCCTTGATGACCTACAAAAAAGAAAACAAAAGTCAATTTTAAAGGCTAACTAATAATAATAGTATAACCTGCCAAACCAAAGACGGAACCCTATTGTCAAACTTATCTTTTTCAACAATTACAATTTACAACAAACTTTGGTTTGCAGAACTTATTTTTGCAAATATTTTAAATTACTCTCCCTTTCCTAATTTTCAGGAATAAACCACTATTATTAATTTAGTTGAAGAAAAGGAGAAGTTTGCCAATAGCCGATAGGGCTCCATCTTTGGTTTGCAGAACTTATCGTTACAAATAATTATTCCTCATAGATAAATTCCTCTCCCTTTCCTAATTTTCAGGAATAAACCACTACTATTGGTTTAGTTGAAGTATTGAACAGGATTTCTTGTGTGAATACAATAGCATTTAAAAACGCAAAAGAATCGAACCATAAAAACCATAGCAGTTTAGGGAAGGACACAACCCAATAGACAGTGAACTTAGTGTCTTGGTCTATCCTTTCTCTTTTCTCAATGTTCGTGTAGTTATCTAAAATCTAATCTATGGCCATAACTTGCAAGACAGTAATTAGACGCCTTACTCGTGAGTCGTGTCTGAAAGTGGTTGTGAAGTACAAAAAAGGAAATGCCCCCTCAAGTTGCAGAGAATCATATACTTCGTATTAAGTATTGTCTTTTAGGAAAAGAGAAAGATTAATATTTAATTTATTATTGGTAAGTGAATCATTTGCAAATGGCTGAGTTCCATGCACAACTTCTGCCTTGACTGTCTCACTAACTGATTCAAAATATAAGCCACCAGTGATATTTAAGGTTGAATTTCGACCAATTAATTGTTTGAAAAATATAGTGTTAAAATTATATAATAGTCCTTACTAAAATACTGCTTAATATGTATCTAAACATAGATTTTAATAAATTTACATAAGGAAATATTAATGATCAAAACCCATTCTCAAAAACCTAAGCATTTTGCATTGACAATGTTATTTATCTTAATCATTGGATTCAACATTCTAGTTTGAATTCCCGTACTATAACAAAGAAGCAACTGTCCATTTTGGAATATGTATAGCATCTAAACATAGAATTATATACTCCCTCTTTCCATAGCAACTGCCTTCATTTTGGACTATTTAGACACTGAAAAAAGTCCTATAACCATTAGTTCTTTTAATTTTTTGCACTTTTTGTTTAGTGTAGACACTGAAAAAAGTTCTAAATACAGTAACTCATGGATGGGAGGACACTTATATGAAATGATTACCTGCTCTAAAGCACATAGGGCGGCTTCTTGAAATTTCTTCTGCTTCTTAGTGCATGCAGTGGTAAGCACACTTAGAACAGTATTAACTGCTGATGGATCAGTAGAAGAAATAGCATTGTGGCAAGCTACACAAAGAGCAGCTAATGCACGCAACAGATCATCCTTTCCCTGTTGCATATAAAGTCCAATCAATCATGGTATGAGGTGGAAATCAAATACCAGGATGAATAGGTTATTATTTTTCTCAAAATTCACAAAATGTAGATTTATTTAGGTAAAGAAGTTTTAAGCAGAAAACCAGACCTCCCATAGTCGTCCAGGGATCTCCTTCAGCAATGAGTTCAGTAGAACTTGACAGTAAGTGGATGCTGAATCATGGAGTGTCTCACAAAGTTTAGAAATTGCCTGTGACGCCTTTTATGGACCAAGGTAATCAATAAAAAGAAGGATATTAATGACATGTTTTATAGGTACATACATAATTAAATCTCATTAGTTAATTTATGACAATATCAAAGCACCTACCTTTCTTTTGGAACTCCAAGATGATGAAGTCATACTATCGGTAATATGTGACACCATCTCTTCCAAATACAAATGAAGAGTGACATTATCACCACTTGTATTTTCCTCCCACACCTCTTCAAACAAATCAGCAACATGCTTGTCATCCTCAAATCTGCAATATTAAGAGATGATTGAATTCAATCATAGATGTTCAGGTCAAATTATGAAGCATCTAATAAAAGGTAATCTAATTAGCTGAAATGCATTTCTTTAGCATTTTATTGACCCAATTTATACACATTTTACGTTACATTTAATCAGTATAGATATGATGATACCTCTCTAAAGTTCAGTGCCTTCAGCCTGATACCTCAGAGGTTCAGAGTGTTAAGAAGTAGTCTAACCTAAGCTCAAATCTACCATGTATTTTCACCAGCAATACAAGTGGTTTACACGAATTACACCTAGAATAGTGATTGACCAGGCCAGAATAATAAGTCAACACACTCAGCCAGACTCAGCTAGGATCAATTCCTACTTCACAGTTACTGTTTATCCACCTAAAGCAGTTAATAACACAAACATTAGGGGACGATAATGTAGGACCTAATCTTTTATAAATTCAAAATATATAGGTGAATCAAATAGGGCCTGAGATGAGACTAAGAGTGCACCATCAGCATTCAAGTGTCCTAGAGCAGAGTCACAGACTATGCAGACTCCTAAAAGATTTACTAGCATGCCGTAAGAAAAATCCTTTCAAGTACATGATTTGCAAATCTGTTTTATGGAGGCCACCTAAAATAATACTCCCTCCGTTCCCATTTGTTTGTCTTATTTGGAATCTTGACACTATTCATAAGATGAGAGAATCTTCTAAATTACCCTCAATATATAAAATATAATTTAGTCATGTGGGGTCTTGTTTGATTCGTCTCAATGAGTATGTTATTAATATCCAATTATTATAATTTTTACATATATACAACAAAAGATATTTAAGGTAAAAAAAATGCATTGGCATATGTGCAAAGTCAAACAGGACAAACAAATGGGAACGGAGGGAGTATACTAGACAAATTTGTAATGGACTATCAATCTTAGAGTGATAAACATTTATCAGGAAAAAAGAAAGAATGCAACATATTCTGACCCAGACCTTGAAATGAAAATCACAGGTAATATTGTCACATGGTAACCACTAATGACATCAGCAGCCAAGGATGTGCAACTTTTAAACAGAACTGCACAGGAAACCTGAGCATTCCTGTCACCTGAATGTAATGCAGCCACATCAGTAATTGATTGTTGAGCCTGAGCAGGAGTTGAATACTTCAGGGCCATTGCAAAAGCACTGGCAAAGGCATGCTTTGCAGAACCACTTCTTTCTTCAATGACAGCAGAGAACAAAAGCCTTAACAGTGTTCCAGTGAAGGGTTTAATCTCAAGATTGACCCTTTGTACCAGTAAAGTAATAAAAGATGCTACACCAACCCTGAAAGTTACAAAAAGGAAAGGGTAGAGCTATCAGCTGAAACAACATAGCTAAATTAGCAAGTGATTCAAATTGTACATACGAAAAATCAATGTTGTCAAGTCACATAAGTACATAATTACAACAACAATTCAGCTATAAGCGGTAAGCCTATAATAGAGTTAAAAATCATGATGAGAATCATGGTTTACCCTGTCCGACAAGTCATTGAGTTACACTTGACTCACTTGAACAATTGAACATAACTCAATATCATTTCTTTACATATAGATCTACACATTACTAACGAAAAGATAGGCTATATATATGCCCAAGTTCAATCTCATACCTAGTATTGAGGCCAACCCCAGATCTAACCAACTGAGCAAGCCGAGGAACCAAGAGATCTAATGACGGCTTATCTACTACATCAATGCATAGCTCAAGGGTTTCCCACATTGCAGAGCCTTTTGCACTCGAAATCCGTAAATTTTCAAGCTTGTCTTTTTGTAACCCGATATTTGCCGCGTGCAACTATGTCAAAGAGAAAATTGCATCGGTAATATTGGCTTCTAAAATTAGCAGATCTGAAAATATTACTCCAAACATGAAACATACCTCCACATAATTGAGTCCTTGATCCTCCAGACTTGACAAACTTTCTAGCATGCAAGACACTAAATCTGCCAAATGTGGACGGATAGCAACCCCTGCACCCTGAATTTGCAAAATTAATTACAACTTAAATATAAAGCAAGACTATAAATATCTAAATTGGAGTGCTCAAAACCAATAACATATATGAAATTGAAAATTCATCTACCATTCATTAAGAAATTACCTTTTGCAACAATCCAACCAGTATAACTTGTAAATTGAAGGGGACCAACTTATCACAATCTTGGCAGTGTCCCAACCAATTTTTTTAACAACCATATTCTTTACACACCAACATGCTTTACATTTTATTAAAAATTTATGGGCCACAGCAAAAGATGAAAAGTAGACAAAAACAATTGGAGCTACGTTGCTAACCTTTGCGAGCTTCATAACCACTCCCATAGATGATTTGCGTACGCTATCAACTTTACTCATAATGCCTTCCGACAACAGAAGTGGCAGCACAATACCCATAGCTTGACTAGCTTCAGATTTATCAGTGAGTGAAACATCACAAAGTCTTATAGTGAGGGAACTGATAGCACGACATAACTTATCACCAGAATTCCTAACAGTCTCCTTTATATCATCCATGGCACGAAATGCAGCCATCCAAATCCTCATCAAATGCTTCCCAACCTTTCAAATATGTTCAATGTTAATATTTGCAAGCACCAGAAA
This sequence comes from Salicornia ramosissima, assembly GCA_951394345.1. Taxonomy (NCBI): domain Eukaryota; kingdom Viridiplantae; phylum Streptophyta; class Magnoliopsida; order Caryophyllales; family Amaranthaceae; genus Salicornia; species Salicornia ramosissima. Next base: position 55,270,316 of record OX596236.1, on the reverse strand, counting down.
ACAAAAAGGGATTTAAAGACCCAAGAAACAAAAAAAAATAACAAATAAGTAAACACCGGATTACCGGAACAAATAAGCCCAACATAGAAATCTGGACATCTCATACCTATTTGATTAAGAGAAAGCCTTGTGCACAGGGTAAAGTTTTTCTAAAAATAATATTTGTTACCCACAGACAAAAAGAGCAACTTTACCAAGGATCACTAATACCTGCTAATAACATTAGGGCAAATTTAAAACCAGTGCACACTAGCTTAATGTACGTCCAAAATAGTAAAGAATGTGTATCTGATTACATTCAACCATATTTCAAAGTATTTGCAAACCACAGATATAATTTTTTTTTTTTTAAAACAAATATCAAGAAGCAGACCTTTGGCAAACCATAGGTAGGTGTTTCAATTTGTGGTTGGAAAATGGAGAATATAGTTTTACATCAAGGATTTTACAACCATCATGGATAATTTGAGAATTGGAATATCTCAACTACGTTACTATAAACTCAAAAATTATATTTATGTTTATTTATACTTGAAAATATACCTCAAGATTGACGGTGTCAAGAATATGGGTCATGTGTTTTCTACTATGTCAAACTAAATAGTATGAACACGTGTAAAGATCTGACAGATCAAATTTCAGTGATATAAAACTATACAAGGTAGCAGCCCATCATATGAAGACAAATTGAAAAAAGAAATGTTCCTTCCATATGTTAAGACAGAGCGCATAGCCCCACCATAAAAATATATGATGAATTACTTCAGCACTCAGCATAAGGAAATTAAACTCCAGCACATAATGCCTCCTCAACTGATGATGCCTCCTCAACTGATCATTATCACTCATACCACAAGCACCTAAAATTTGAATTGCAATACTTGCCAGCTACAAAGTTTTTACAAATGTAAAGTTCCGACTGTGTTAAAAGAAAAGATGATCTATACAAGTGGAAGAGAAAAACCACCTCCTAAGCCACAGATCTAAAAATCAAGAAATGACTTAACACTAAGCTACTTAAGATTCCCATAATGTTCTTCCTAAAAAATATTAAATGCTCAGGATTAAAGACGAAGCTCTTATCAATATCAAGAAATTTAGATTAGATTTTTACATGTTCAAACCTGCGTCCCTGAATAATATCTGTTAGTGCAAGACATGAAGACTCACGAGAGCGCCAAAGCCTAGATCCACACTGTGTCAATAAATCATCTATAATAGGATCGAAAAGTTCATCAATTGTTTTCTTTGAATCAACCACAAGTGACTTCCAGATGTGTGACATCGCATCCTGACAGTATCATTAGAAATCAGGCAATGCAAAAAAAAATGTTAATAACCATTGTAAACAGCAACATATTGTCAATAGTATTAGAATGAATTTTCCCAACATAATAAGGCAGAAGATTACTTGTGAAAGCATGTGTAAGAACTGACAAAGTCACAAATCAACTCAGGACTGCTTACCTGAACATTCTTATCAGGGTCATACTGATAGCGTACCAGTCTTGGAATCAATAACCGAAGATGGGGTTGAAGAGCATCCCCAGCATGCTTGGCTATCCTAGAGAATCCAAATGCAGCTCCCCTCTTAGAATTTAGAGCTGCTTGATAATTCGCCAGATCCATGAATTTATATATTAAATCAGGTTGGCCCATCTCGTTTGCCATGTTACATAGCTCCTTATACGTGCTCAGCTTTCCCCCACTGGGACTATCACCAATAGTTCCCTCTTGGAAAACTTCAGAATCCTCAACCAGCTACAGGGTTGGAGCCAAAAGAATAAGGTGAAGAGCAATTAATTATGCACCACCAACGCCAAAAATCATGATGAAGCATAGAACTATGAAGCATATTTACCTTGACAGCTCTCTTTCTCTTCCCTGAACCAGTCAAAGTGCCAACAAGTGCATTCACTAAGCTCTTCTTCATTGAATCATCACCAAGTTCATACACAAGACTCATTCCTTGGGATGCCAGCTCCTGAGTAAGTTCATTTTGCTCCCCCAATAGGTGCGAGAAGGCTTCCTGTAATTGATAGATGTAAACCAAGTTCCCAAACCAACCCAAAGAAAAGAACACAAAATGGTCAAACCTCCACCAAGTAGACAAAAAGTGTGACTATACACAATCAGCACCAAATAAAATTCTTAGACAGGAATAGTAAGCTTTAGACTTGAATCACAAACCTGGATCTCAGGAAGCAATTTCTGTATGGTACGATCACGACCGCAGTACATGGTTAGTGACAGCAACCAGACAGTCCCAGCACAGCGCTCCTCTTTCCTACTACTGTACAAAAGATCATCAAATATCTTTCTGGTGACTAAATCCCTAACCTTATCTCGAGCATCTTCATTGGATTCATGATCTTCACTATATTGCTTTTTCAACCAAGATGAAGACACATCTTCTAAAAGAAAGTTTGAGGTCATAGAAAGTGAGGTATAGTTGGTCTTCAAGATAATATCTGCATTCACAGGAACAGCACCCCAAGAAAATGCAAGGGCCTCCCCAGCAGCAAATAGAACATCCTCAACCTGTGCAGCTAGAAATTTTCAAAACTTTGCAGATCATTTACCTATGTTAACCTATTTCTTGCAAAGCATAAGTAAAGATTGTAACATGCACATACCTTTGACCGGCAAAGACCAAAAAGTAGTTCTAAAGAAACATCAAAACAAGAAGGTGATACTTCCTTCATGCATATATGACCCAAAGAAATTGCAATTTTCTTTATTGCTTTTGTATCATCGCCAGCAAGAAGTTTGCTCAGCTTTTCCCGCAGAACAGTCACCACAGAAGCTACAATTTTACTTAGTTTTATATATCAGCCGCTAATTCATATAATGGTATATAAGATTCTACAAAGTACATCAAACCATGTAAGAATTCATTACACTGTTTTACCTGGACTAGAATCATAATCAAGTGATGGCAATGCAACACGCAATCCAATATGTCCAAGTGCCTGCATTGCAATAGAAGCCAATGCCGATGTTTCGGATATAACAATGTCAACAAGGCTTTTGATAGTATACTGAAGAACCGCATCTGTCACCTACCAAATGTCCAAATATAAGTGTTTCAGTCAAAGAAGATAATCATATCAAAGAGTTAAGGCCAATCACTGCAAAGCCCTTGAAATTCTCTTGCTAGACAGATTAAATTTTTTGCTACAGCAGGGAAACAGAAAATAAACTAACAATCAAAAAAACATGAGAACAACCTCAATCAGTGCCCAAGTAGAATCCCAGCACCACAAAGATGAAAAATCTTTTGATGCCAAGAGAATAGGGGACAGCTATAAAAGGGCGAGTCACTGATAACATGATCTTTAGAGAGCCGAAAGAGGTTTGGGTAGGAATAGTAACACTGGGTAGTCAATGGGAATTTTCTTTTCTTTTTTTCCACAAATTAGTTTTTTTATTATTAATTTCACAACTTCCATGAGTCTAATCAAATACCACAAAATATCAAGGATAAACATTAAAAACAAAAGATCAGGCAACCGTGACCATTAAGAAAGATTAATAGATTATGCTGGTAGCAGCTAGCAAAAAGTCAAATAGTACTATTCAGTTTGTTGTTTCACAGGTATCAAACTCTCAACCTTCTAAGCTCTCAGTTCCCACATGATAAAAACAACTTATTAACTAAAAACAATCTAAAGACTAGTGAGCTCATGATATAAAAGAGCGAAATCTTAAAAACCTTATGTTCACTTGAAACACACTCGGCAGTGACAAATCCTATGGCACACAATGTCCCATGCTGCATTTCAAATCTGCCACCAAAACAAACCAGCAATCAGTGCATATTTGCCCAATTTTAACTTACTCACGGATCTAACAGAGCATACCTCATTTTTTGAGATCCACCGATAGCAGTAACCAATTCACTTATCAGTGAAGATGATACAGCTACAGGACAGGCTGAAGAAGCTATACCAAGCAAACGTGCTACAGATTCACGTGTATCAAAATCTACATGTCCCAGTAGTTGCTTCAACCAATAAATTTTGGAGACATAGCGTGAAGCCAACATCTAGTTCGACAGGCAAGACATGTCAGCTAAACAGGGGGAAGGCCAGGCAAAAAGGACTGCAGAGGAACGATTATCAATGATAGTCTGATAGGTACCTTGGGAAAGTAAGATGCAATTTCAATCAAAGCCTTGGAAGCATTAGCATGCAACTCAGCAGAACCTTCAGCAGCCATAGCATGTTCAATAAGCAAGCAAAAATTTTCCACAGTAGGCTCGAACTCAGATGCTTTAGAGTAAGCTTGCAGCATATCTGATTCAAAGCACTTCAATAGAAATTTAATCATGGCATCATATGTCTTGGAAGGGAAAAGGAGTTGCTCCCTCATTTCTGAATCTGCACACTCTAAAACTTTCGGTTGATGCTTGATAATATAATTTAACATGTCTTCAACTCTGGGGTATTTTAGATTTGTCTGTTGGCTAATAGATCTTCCTTCATCAGGGAACAAACCCTGTGTTGCTAGTTCCCTACAATAGAGAAACAAAAAATTAAAGAAAAAAAGAACGTAACAAAAAAAGAAAGCACAAAGGAGGAAAGAATAAAAACAAATAAAATTCAGCAAATTGTGATGGTGACAAACAACCCAAAAGTGGTGATCTAGCGTATTACATCACTGCCACAGGTTTTCTCATGAACTATTACATCACGAGCCAAGTCAAGCAACCGTAAGGTTCGACTTGAAAGCTCATGAAAAGGCCCGGATATACTTTTATTCATTTGAAAAATTGCATATAATATGTTGAAAATAACATAATTTAGTGTATAGTTTGCCGCTTCTACCAAATTACAAAAATACTTATAAAAATAATTAGTGCAGCTTGAAGGTTAAGGAATAAATTGTTACACCTGGACAAAAGTCACAAAACAACACTATTTACAACTAAAACGGGTGCAGCTTAAAGATTGAAAGAAAGCCATCCAATACCGATAAATCAACAACATGTACACATTACAGGAGCTATAAAATCAAAAACATGCAAGGAGAAAACCCCAGAGAACTCTAGTACTCCCTCCGTAACATAAAACTTTCAACAATTAGTTTTGCACGCATTTTGAGGAAACGATTTGAGGATGTAAAAGAAGGAATTAGTCAAAACAATTTTAATATTAGTAACTTATAATCACATTCTTGCTTGTATTAAAACCATTTTGACTAATTCCTTCGTTTACACCTCAAATCGCCTCCTCAAAATGCGTGCAAAACCAATTGTTGAAAGTTTTATGTTACGGAGGGAGTACTTGTTATGGGCTTCTTGTTATATGTTATAATTACTAAACTATTATAATGAGTTTTGATATAACTAATGACTTGCCCCACAATGATAAAATAGCAAGTGTACATGCAATGAAGATCTATAAGAGCCAAACACAAGCAAAAAAAAGTTAAAAGTACTAATCTATCCCTTGGGCTTAAAATTAGGCTTAGCAAACTAGCCAAGATTAATGAGCTTCAAGCTCGTGTATAGCCTAATGAGCTTCGAGCTCTAAGCAGCTCGAGGCAGGCATAAAATTCAAAAATCGTCATACTTCAAGCTTGGACCAAGTTTATCAACCTCAAGCCGAGCCAAATCCTGCCTCAAGCTCGACTCAACCAAACTTACACCCCATTCCAAAGTATCTCAACCAAAACTGAGGCTGGACAAGGTACCTAGCATCAAATAATAAATTGTGCCTACAATGGAATAAGATCAGTCTTCCAAAAGCAAACTTGGAGCCATTCGCATTTCCAAAAATCCATGTAAGATAGGATTGAAACAATTTTAATCAGACAAGTGCCGGTACGCTTTCCATTTCCTCTTTAAAACTTGCACATGCCAATCTGAATCATATGAAGCTGGATGATTTGGGAAGACATCATATTAAGATAATTAGGAAAAATTGATATAAAGAGTCCCAACTATTGCCCATCTTCTAAAAACAGTCCCAACAATTGATTATCTCATGGCAGTCCCAACTTTAAGGGTTCTACAAAAACAGTCCGAACTGTGTTATGGCTTCTGAAAACAGTCTCAAATAGCGACTATTGAGACTGTTTTTAGAAGAAAATAAATAGCAGGGACTGTTTTTGTAAAATACCCCATAAAGTTTAGACTACGACAAGATAATTAAAATTTAGAACTATTTTGGGAAGGCTGATAATAGTTGTGACCGTTTTTATCAATTTTTCCAAATAATTAAACAAAGGAAACACATTATGCAACCTTTAAGCATAATTAGTAGATGACCAAGATAACACAGAAAAATTAGTCAAATGAATGGTTACTAACAAAATAACGCTGAGAAGTTGTGAAGTTTCCATAATATGGCTTTTCATATGCTATTTAACCTTTTTTTTAAAAGGAATTCCCAAAGGACGCTAATAACCATTGACAAAAGTCATATGACATCTACAACAAGTTTTCAATAACATCGAAAATAGATTATAGATCTAATAAAATCAAACTAATTTTTTTTTAACAGAACTACAAATCCAAGAATCTAGATTTAACAATGCGGTGCAGTCTCAAATCGTTGCATCAACACAACTTTCTACGAGTGGATATAATGACTTACTAGATTGTGGACGAATAATTGATAGCCATTGTGAATATGCATAAATAAATATATCATTACTCTTATCGCCTAATTCTGAAAAATCAGAGATCTAAAAACCTATGTAGCGTGGGTGCTTCGTATGGGTAGCCGTCCCCGCATTGGGGATGATTCCGATTCTTCATGTTATAATTGGCCATTAACATTATGATTTTCCATTTTCAATCTCCAACATCCATATTCATTTCCAACCCCATTCCCGACTAATGCAACCTAGCTAAACACTCCTATAAACGAAGACAAAATCTCATAACAAATGGGAGAGAAAACTCTCATAAAGAGACTTTATTGAAAAACTAAACATTAACGAGAAAACGGGGCTTACCTCACCAAATATGGTAAATGGTAGCCCCTAAATGGAAATTAGGGTTAGGTTTTTTTATGGGAGTGGATACGAAAAGGGGAGGAGAGGTTACATGCTTATTAACTTAAAACAGAAAATAAAAGGCTCACGATGAACTAACAAATAACAAGAAAAATCACAAGAATTTGTATGAGAATTCAATCTAATTTAAACTTGGTCACTTGTGAGTTGCATTTACATAGTTAATCCATTTGATTAAATAAAGTCCAAAATTTTGTGAATCCCATTTGGCCTTGAGGCATTTTTTTTTATACCCCGGGATTTTTATGTCCAAGTTTTTCAATTTAAAGAAAAAAGGTTCAATTTTTATATTTCAAAGCTTGGGGGGGGGGGGCGAGGAGGGGATGCTAGATGATACAGTATTGAATTTTGAGGAAGTTAAGTTCTAATTGATGGAGCTTCAAAAGGATTTTGAAAGGGAAAATATTGAAAAAAAACCCTAATTCTCTTTTGTGGATGAATAACACGCCAATGATAGCTTTCTAGCACTCTGGCAGCTCTTTCAACAGTCATAGGCGCAGTTAAGCACGCAGACCAAGAACAGGAACAGCAAATTCGATATTCGGAGTTTCAGACTAAGATAAATTTGTAGTTAGTCACAATCCAAGAAGTTTGTTTTATGCCAAAGTAAGATAAAGCTTTAGTCTTTGATGATCCTTGGACAACTTCTTCATGAACAAATTGAGAAAACAGATTCTAATTTAGACACTTATTTATATGATATTGATGATTCTTTGAATTTCTTGGAGGGAGAATAGACCAGGGTCTTAGTCCTTTGGGTTCTTGTTTTTCTTGGTTTAAGAATCATCAAAATTTGAGGATAAATTTTATTGGTTTTTTATAATTGACCTATTACAAAAAAGATATAGTTAGTTACTCCTTCTGTACTTCAAAATTCTTCCATTTTACTTTGGCACATTTGTGTTAAGAATTAATATTAGGGAGAGGGGCATTTTAGACAATTCATAATAAAAAATTTATTAGTAGCTTATAGAAGAATTTAGGCTCCGCTTACTAGAGTGAAAAATGTTTTCCCTGAAAATACTTTTCCCCATTTTACATCGTTTACTTTGGGTGAAAAATTAAAATGTAAAACTTGGCGGAAAACTCATTTTACACCCTATTGAAAACATTTTTCCCCAAAATATGGGAGTAAAACGTATTTTCCGTTCAAGTAAACATTGGAAAATTTCTATGAAAATGAGTTTTCCATCGTAAAATGTTTTTCATGGAAAATCATTTTACATCGAAAACTTTTTACACCCAAGTAAATGGAGCCTTAGTATGTTTGTAAGTAAATATTTTCTATAAATACAAATAGCTAGGAAGAGTGAAGAGCATGGGGAGTATTGTTTTGGATTTAGTTTTATTGGGAGAGATTCACGCCTCGTTCTGTTCGATTCTAAATTAACAACCCAGATTTTGTAAAGTCTGTTTAACCTAGTGATATCATATTACATTGTCTGCATAACATACAACTTTTTAGACCCACTTATACGATAATCTTTCAGTTCACAAAACAAACCACTTTTGGCAGATATATCTAATGAAGAGATGCCCTTAATGGACTTCTTATAAAGAGCAATGTAGCTAGATAGCGTTGGTGAGTTGGTGGTCCTCAGACAAAAAAAATGTTGAAGAGTTCAACCGCACAATTTTATAAATGCATGAAAAACAAAGTTCGTATGTATACTGAATACATATCGTCATTCCTTTAATAAAATAAGATCAGAAAATTGACGGAACAAAGTTAGTGTGTTAGAATACTGAATATCATTCCTTTAATCAAATAAGATCAGAAAATTGATGTGTGCATACTGCCATACAGAGATCATGAATGCTTTATCTAAATAACATCAACAAAGGTTTTCACATCAATTTTCAAATAGAATGACAGGCTCTTAATGTACTCATGAACATTAGATGCCTCGAACAACTATCAGTCAACCAAAGTTTAAAGTTACCTTATATCCAACTTCAGGTCAGCTGCAGCAACCATACATAAAAACCGGCTAGGACAGTGCTGTAAATCAAACAATGAAGTCGCCCATCTCACAGCACAAAACCGCACCTCACTTTTGTCCTTCGAATTTAAAAGCATTTAGTTATTAACAAAACGACTAACACCACAAGGCAATACAAAAATGATAGGTAGAAGAATACAAAACAACTTATAGTACCACTTGGGAATTCTCAAGTAAGAGCTGCTCCAAATCTTTTAAAATGCTTGATGATGCTCCCTAATGTTAAAAAAATCATAGGTAAGAGAACAAGGAAGACATACTAGGCCGGTAGGCCCAGGAGCAGCTGAGCATAATCATCGAGGAAATCCTACAAACCTTACATGAGCTATGTCAAAGAAATAAAATTTGCCCAACAATTTATTAAATTGGAAAAAATGACCCATAGTAATTCTCAATCACAAGACACGCATAATGACTAGAAAGTAGAAACCACTAATACCCCCCACCCCTTCTCTTCTAAAGGAAAAAATTATGTATGGGGGGGAGGGACAATGTAATAGGTCATGACAGAAAAATATGGTGGTTTACCAATCACCAGAAACTTATATGCATCCATGCCAAAAAATTGATGAAACAGCAGATTAACAGTAACAAGCAGTTGATAGCTTGAGCTACGAATATAGATCAAGAAAAGATTACCTCATAGGCTGCAGCAAGGGAACTTGTAGCTTCTTGAATAACTAATCGTAGAAACTGAGACTCGGACTTCAAGGCATCAAAAAGACGAACAGCCATGTCTATCTTATCCCTGAAAAAACAGTCTCTATCACGACACTTTCTAAAACAGCACTTAAAAAATGAACCAAGACAATTGGAGAATAGGGTGAGAAATTTGGCATAGATCACCTGAAAAGCTGAGGCATACGCTGAGCAAGCATTCCAATTGCTTGATAAGCAAATGTCCTGGTCTCCCTAGATACAGCATCTTAACAATCACATCTAACAATTCAGTATCAAATAATCTATGCCAAAGTGAGCAAACTTAATACTTGAAAAATATAAAGCTAAACATCATGAAGTCTCCCAACAAACCTGCTTCCCGATTGCTTGCTCCATCAAGAGACTTCAGAATTCCAGTCAAAATGAGTGGGCCCATAAGCTTAAGTTGATCCATTCTTGCCTGAACAGAGATGAAAACACAAATGAATATATAACACTAAAAGTGCCAGTCATAGAAGAGAGTGATATTAAAAAACAATGCTCATGATAAGGTCAAATGCAGAACAGCTCAAGCTGGAACTGAACTGCTCTGAATCGGCAACCCAGGGGCTCTGGCTCACAGGGATCTTTCCATGCTAGTCATTAAAAGAACATGACCCAAAATATTGTAAACCAGGCCACAGTTGTGCCAACCAAGGGCCTTTGCCCGTTTTCCAAATATATATGCATCGTGGCAGCTCAGCCATGACCCACAAAGGGATAACTTTTCAGACTCCAGATCTGGCCAAAATCATGCCCACATGGACTAGCTGCCAGCGTGGAACAGCCAGTGCCAGCTTTAGTAGTTCTTCAACTGATTTGTTCTTAGTTCTTACTAACTAGTGTTTAAAATTTTCTAAACCATATGCCAAAATACGTCCAAAATCTATCATTGCCAAAATATTGCCACAAAGTTTAAGTACTGATAGGAACCAAGAGCAGAATATAAAAGAAACAGAAACAACTCCTTAATGTTCAAGAGGTTAAGGTCTCTCCAAATAGTGCTACTGTTTGTATTAATCTCTGCATACCCTCAATTACACCCTATGGACCTTATTTATAGTGTAAACTCTCTCTCCCTTGCTAGTTATATGATTCCTCACACCTAACAAACTTAATAACAAACTTAGCATAAAAGACTAATATAGCCCTCTCAACAGCATTATCCAGCTCAGCAGTAGCATATTCTCCCAGCCCCTTTCCCTTCTTGCACCTCTTTGAGTACGTGAAGTCGTGAACACCACTGGTGGTCGAGCCAGGTTCGTAACAATTACCTATACTTATCACCCAATTTGCAATTTTTATAGCTAATCCTCAGACTAATTCCAACATCCATTGTTCTTTACCAGATCACTATACAAAGACAGTCTCATTATTGCAACCAGTCTCCAACTACGGCACCCTAATATTGCAAATTCATAATATCAGCAATTTTACTCAATATTACTTTTTCTACCAGTACATTATATCATGTTTGCTCGACAATTTTTCTTCTAGTACTATGATCACATCTGCTTCATCATAATCATTTGGCCCTAGGAATTCAGAAATTATGAGTATACGGACACTCTTTGTTCATAAGTAACCATATCTCTAAGAAATGGAAGGTAAGGAATGCAAGTCTTATCACTTAACAAATCCATCTTGCAGAGATCACTTATCAATTAGGGTTAATAGAATATATATTTGCTATGGGAAGAAAACCAATTCCTGGATGACCTTGCAAAGTTGGCATCTATGATTAACATTTCAAGAATTCTCATACAGAAGCCTCTAGTCGTCAAACAAAGGCAAGAATCCAAATTTATACGCCTTAGATGACGACTTGGCACCAAAGAGGTAGATGGTGAACCATGGTTACATCCAAAACTACCTTGAAAACCAACAGTACCTACCTGATGCTACTCCCAAAGCAAAAATTTACCACTCATTAGACTTTATCAAGCACAAAAGCATACAAACACACATGCTTCCGAAAACTAAGTTGTGTCACTTGCATCAATGTATGTGCTATATTGATTCAAACCTGAAATGCATAACCTGAAAAGAACTATATGGATACAACATACAAGCATGTCTATGATTCAAACCAAAGAGAACACATGCAAAACTACAACTCTTGGCCTAGGGTAATGACCTGCACTAATGGAAGAACTCAATGGAAGAAGTAATTTTAACACAATTCATTACACTCGGATAAGGAGATATAAACAAGGAATCTCCTGTAACTCAAGTAGTCAAGTCTATAAGCATCTAATAATTCTATTTTAGTAAGATGTTGCAAACAAGATACAAGCTTAATAACTTAAAGCGAAACCGTTTTGGACAATATCCCTTACATGTTTGAGAACCCAAAAGGCAAATTCCATTCCTGACTGCTTTAGTTTTGGTGTGGTGCCATTTCCTGTCACATTGGAGTATTCGAAGAGTTGATTAGATATAATGATCTTATTGCATCATGGAGAAACAAACATACAGGACGTAAGAATTGGCAGAAGATATTACAAATTCTTGATTTTTCAAACAAATACATCGATATTTGGCTGCAGCTTCTCCACAGCAGACAACATTCGTCATTTAAAAAGATGTTTAATAATATCAGTTGTTGACTCTAGGTTGCACCAGAGTCAGGGGCGGGACAAAACACATAAGGGTATGGGGACCGAAAACGACAAATTTAAATATTAGAATTAACAAAAGTATCAGTATCGTCCCCGATACGGGGACAAAGTGGGTACGAGGACAGCGGTCAAATGAGGTACCCATGCTTCATAGCTTTATTTGATAATATTAGTTGTTGACTATTAGACTGGCATTTCTATATGGCAGTGTTGGGCTTTAAAATATTGTCACATTTAAAAGATGAATGTTGGAGAGATGTGTATGCTACGTTGGATGTGTGTGAATACAAGGATAAAATAAGAAAGGAGGCTATCCATCCGGAAGGTGGTAGGGGTAACTAACAGCTATTGAGGATAAGATGAGGGGAAACCACCGAATGTGGATTGGTCATGTGAGACAAAGACCAATTACTGCACCAGTAACTAGGAGGTTTCATGAGTAGCAAACGCATTGGAAGGTGAGCAGGAGAGGAAGACCAAAGCAAACTTGGAGGAGCGTTGTTACCGAGGATATGAGGCTACTGGGGCTTGAGGAGGAGATGATGTTAGATAAGGAAGCATGGAGGGAGAAAATATGGGCAAATAACTTTTGCAATTCCACATAATGATTCGTGTAATCGTGTATAGCTGACCCCAAATTATTTTGAGACTGGCTTAGTTGTTGTCATTGTACAAAACAGCTACATGGCGGGCAAAAACATGACTTAATACCAAAAGCCAAAACCAAATGACAGATCTAATAACTATTTTTCCCACCAACAATACACACCTATCACTTTTAAAAGGTTGTACATTTCAAGAAGCAATATCTATAACAACCTATGAAAAGCATGCCAGCTGTTTCTAAGAAGCTATGTAAGAAACAAATAAGAGATAAGCAAATACCATATATGCAAGCAAAAATGCATTGCAATGTCGAAGGGAAACTATTTGCCGCTCCAGAGGACCGACAGAACACAGACATCATTCTAGCCTTCAAAGGATAATTTGCAGGTACAACTTTATTCTCTGGAGCAATATTTTCAGCAGCAGCATTTCCTGATAAACAAAGGGTGTCACAGAGATGAGTTGCATATTTACTAGACTATGTATCAAAACTTATCTTCAAAAAGTTTTTGTAACACCAGATAAATTTCATACTGCAGCCAAAATCTAACTCACTAAACAATGCTTCTGGGATGATTCTTTTGTGAAAAGGTAATACAATTTGCATATCACCATTTGGGTGAAACTTTAGGAAAGGAGAATAGATAATCCTCTAATTGATACTTACTATAACAAGCATTAACAGCTACAAACCCAATAAACCTATGCTCGTAGCATCTTAGAGTCTTGAATCAAATTTCAATAGTCCTTTTATCTATTGAATATTTTTATCAAAATCAATGAGAGGTAATCCCAAGAAATGCTCATTCAACACAAGGAATGAGTGGATGAGATGTGTGATATTCAAGAGAAAAAAAAAAGTAAATGCATGTAAGCATTGCAGTCCTAAAACTCCATAAATCTTACCATTGAATAGTAAGAATAACTTGTTGATTAGAGCTGGGCTGTCCAAATCAGCAATAGAACCCTTCTTCTTTAAGAGTCCCTCACCTCTCTTAGCAACAGGCTCTTGGCTTGCAAATTTATATTACAGAAACAAATCAGGATCACCCTCTCATGCAAAGAAACAACATTATAAAAGAAATTAAGCCCAGTAACATGATAAACCTTGAGTAGGCAAGTTTACCTATCTGCACAGGCAGCTAGATATATGGGGTAAACAACATCTGCAGGAAGGTCCATGAATTCAAGGACATTCAATATTCCCAGCTGTAGGAGGAAGAGAAAGTACATAAACAGACAGCAGCAAATGCACATAAAACTGAACAAAATATCAAAATAAAATACGAAAATATTTTTTTTAAAAAAACCCAATCAGCCAACAAAAGAGCACGATAACAGGAAGAGGTGTATGTGTGTTTTTGTTTGTACGTGTGTGTGGTGGGGGGGGGGGGGCTGAATGTCACCTTCCTACTCAAAAGAATCTCATTCTTCAGCGGCTGCTTCCCAGTAACACGTTCAGCCTGAGATATAGAAAGACCAGGACATCCCCCACTGAAATATACAATGTAGATGGAAATTACAAGAGACCAAAAAAAGACCACTGGGGACCCAAAATTCCATGGCATATAGATTAACTAGAATTATACCTTTGAGAGGAAGGTTGGTACAGAATTGTGTGCAAGCAAAATTCAACAAACATTTCAGCATCCTGGGAACCTCTCAACATTCTATACTTGGCAGCAATGTCATCTTCGATTTTATCAGAATGGGCTTCGCCAATGACCTGAAACCAGCAATGATTGAAAAAAATTACATGTTGATAACGCTCCATGAAGTAATGCAGGGTGGAAAGAAGAAGACTCCCTCAATAACCCCACTTTCAACAAGGAAAACAGTAACATTTGCCTTGGAGGTAATGGTTTAGTTTATAAAATATTGAAGAACACCTTTACAGATACTCTCAATAATATTGCTTGATGCTGAGTAGGGATCTTTGAAATGTTCACCAAAAGATTGGGAGCCATAGATTTCTGGACCTGTCAAGAAAAGTACAAGATGACAATTTGCAAAAGGTTTGCTTAAAAGTTACTACAAATAGTCGAGTGAAAACCTCCAAAAGTACTGAAGTTTAGATGAAGTAAAGTCAACAACTTAAACCTCGATAGGTGAACGCTCAAAAGCCATTTCAATGTAAATGATGCAAAAATTCCGCACCATCGGAGCAGCAGTTGCTTCTGTATACATACTCCACAATTCAGATAACGGCAAGCCAATTCCTGCCTCATGCTTCACACGCTTATTTACATGACTCAGTATTTCCAGTACCTACTTCATGAAGAAACGGAATAAAAATCAACCAAAGATTATAAATCACCATTCTCTTGGCAACCAAACAGTATTATAAGTACTATATAATTCAAGAGCAATAAAACATAAAATGCTCCAACAGTTCATGATTAAAAACATCAAAATTGTTTGTACGAAAATCAACTTGTGATAAGATCACACACTAATTTGACAAAAAGGGTAATAAACCAAACATTAGGTCAAATCATCACAATCCCTTATTTGGCTTCTTAGGTTTATTTATGCTTAAACATGCTTTATTATCATCACTAGGATAGTCCCGTGCATTGCACGATTTAGATAATATTTTTGTTGGTAATTTTTCAAAAGGGCACTCATTATTCTATATGTACAAAATACGAAGAAATAAGCTTATTTTATAATAAGGATGAAGCTATAAGCTTATTAATTTTAAAGAAGGATTTTGTCAACAATGGAACTTGCAAGGATATAAATTATCAAAAAAAAAAAAAAAAGACATCATCAATTAGTTTTGGAGGAAATTTTTTTATTGACAAGTAACACGTGTACAATGATGACTTAAACAATACTTTGTTTTAGTATATCCAAAACACAAACCATAAGTACCAGAGATTGTTATGCTGGAGTACTTCACTGTCAAAGACTCCAAAGTGCAACAATCACTGCACTTTCAAGTTGTTTTGGTTGCAAAAGAGAAGAGACAAGTAGATATCATATTCAGAAGAGTCATCATTTCCGTAAGCATTACCAACAATAGAATTCATCTGAACAAAAATGGCAACATAAAATTATAAACACGAAAATCTCCCTAGTGATCTGATCTAACCTCATTAAGTTGAGATTACCATATCTTTGGTCATCTAGTTGCGTTTGTTTGTACCACAAACTAGCTCACTTGCCACTCATAAGATGCAACACAAATCGCCTAGACAATCTTCTAGTTACCAATGTGACAATGACCAG
This sequence comes from Salicornia ramosissima, assembly GCA_951394345.1. Classification (NCBI taxonomy): domain Eukaryota; kingdom Viridiplantae; phylum Streptophyta; class Magnoliopsida; order Caryophyllales; family Amaranthaceae; genus Salicornia; species Salicornia ramosissima. The sequence continues at coordinate 55,254,127 of OX596236.1, read as the reverse complement.
CCCACGGTGAAGCAAAATGCCTTGTGCTATTTTCTCTTTTGGTACTATGTGCTAACCATTCCTCTACTCCAACAAAAGTGCAAAACCCAATTACATATCACGTGCTATCAAATACAATTGATATTGACGTCCAACAAAATTAAACAGCAATTAACGTTTAAACATGCGGACCTTTATAAAGTGTAAGCAAATGCTCTATGTCATCTGTTTTTCGTTCTTACCAAAACCAAATTATGCTAGTTCAAACAAATCAATTACCACCTCCAAGCTCCAACTGCTTTCACATAACTATATAACTATATACTAAAACATGCTTAACCAATAGCAGGTTGTTTGGTAGAGGGAATTGGAAGGAAAAGAAATCAAAGGCGAGGAAATAGCCAACTTTCCAATGATTGGTCCAAAATATTCTAAGAGATTTGATAGGAAAGGAAAAGAAGTGGAACAAAAGATGATTAACATAATTTTTACTTTCCTATCCACCAAAAATTGTAGGAAATTGAGAGGAAAGAGAAAGTTTTAAACTATAAATAAAACAATTATTACTTTTCATTTTAATTATCTCCAACTTATTATGCCCATACGTGTACTTTTCCCTCTAACCTGATAATACATAACAATTTTTTTCTTAATCTCCACAATTCTCATTGTTTCATCTCTATTCTTTTATCAAACTTCAAAAAAAATCCATTTTTATATCTTCAATCATTCAAGTAGCCCAAATGAATTTTTTCATATAATAATTTTATATAATATTTTTTTTAAATACAATAATGTGGGTGGCACTAGGCTATGAGTCGAACCTTGTTGAAGGTCAACAAGTCCAATATAGCTAACACATGCATCTCAAAGGGGGACATAAGGAATCCTCACATATGTGTGCAATGAGATTCAAGACATGGTGGATGGAACCGAAGGCGGAAGCCTCCACCACCACACCACACGCTACTACTCAATTTTATACTCCCTTCGTTACATATTACTAGCAACAATTGAATATTTTATCTCTCACAAATAATATCAAATGTTGCTAGTTATGTGTGGTAGAGGGGGTATAGTACGTAGTATATAATATAATAAACATTGTTACCGTGTAGATAGAATGTGTTGGTGTTATATGCTTATCATGTCCCTAGTTGGTTTGTTATCATTAAAATTAAAGAATAATGTTGTATGCATGGGAAATGGTTGAGCAACCCTAAGGGTTACCCACCCTTTCATGCTTGAATTTTCATTGGTTAGTTACACATTAAAACAATAATTTCGTAATACTACTCTCTCCAAATAATTGCACGTATCTTAATATTTTACTGTGTCTAGCAAGGTTAGCATTTAGCAACCCTCGGGTCACTCAAACAATTTCCTATACGTAGCTATTAAGCATTTGTATAAGCATTTAATACATTTCCTATAATTTTTAAAAAATTGAGAATTTATAACAAACTTATGATTCAATCGGTGTGATAAATACTTGATTTAACTTAAATATTTTTTTAGCTTTTTATATATAGCCCTAAAGATTGGCTTTTAATATTTTTTCACTCAAAATTCCCAAAATCCAAGTTGTTGTGAACCTTTCCTTTACTTTTAATTCCTTCCATTAAACCAAATCACGGCAAATGACATTGTGATAAACAAATACCTTGATAGAATTATACATGGAGTATCAAAAAGGTGGAATTGCCATTATAATCCATGCTGTTGTGACCCTTTCCTTTTTCTAATATCCAACCAAACATTGACCTCCCTTTAACTCCTTCCTTTAAACCAAAAAATGGAGTTAATTTCCCTTCCCTCACCTTAATTGAACCAAACAGGCAATAACTGATTAACTATAACTCTTCCAAATCGCAATAATCAAACAAATTTTGATTATTGATTGTCAAAAAACTTGCCCTACAATCCAGCAAACAATAAACCAGCATACAACTCGAAAAAAGAAACTGAAATATTCAATCCGCAACTCAAAAACGGAAAGCAAAATCAAATTCAGCAAAAATGAATGATATATTGAGTGAAAGAAAGAATGACTATTAGGACCTTGTTGCGAACTGCAGAGGATTGAGAGGAGAGACAAGCGAGAGCACGAGGAAGTAGCTTGGCGAGTAAGTTTTCTAGTTTGGGATCGTCGCAGAAAGCTAGATTGGTAAGCATCCTTGCCAAAATTTCTTCCCTCTCATTGTCAGAAATTGACGCCATAGATGACAACAACGTCGACGATGATGAATCCGCCATTGATTTCCGCTTCAGATTTTCAGTCCGCCGTTTAATGCGACGAGTGAAGTTGTGTATTGTCTAGTTGTGTGAAAGAAAGTTAGACTTGCGAGTCTTGCCTAAATGGAAATTAAGCCACGACTATAGGGCATTTTCGCCCCTTTGCGGGCTTTGCCCAAAAAAACTTAGCTACAGAAAAATAAATAAATAAATAAATAAAAATTTGCATTCCACCTAGGGCGCGTTTACATTAGTTGAATAAAGATGAACTGAATTGAACTGAGATGAACTGAACTGAATAAAAGTGTATTAATTGAACTAAATAGAGATGAACTGAACTGAATATAATCTGAAGTAAACAATGTTCTCAACTAAAAATTTAAAGAAAGTGGGGTGTCGCAATAAGCCAATAAGGGGAAATGATAAAGGCACAATTGAAATTGATATAGGCACAACTCATTGTGAGAGACATCTTCATATGCTCCTCTCACTAAAGTTGTGCCCATATCAATTTTAATTGTGTCAATATCAATTGACCGCAATAAGTTTTGGAGTGTCAAAAGCACTGTCTGACTAAAGTTTTTTTTAATTATTTTCAGTTTACTTTAGTTTAGGTTCATTATTACTACTACTACTATTATTATTATTATTATTATTATAAAAAATTAAATTTGTCATACACGAAAACACAAAATGTCTACAAGAAATTAGTGGGAACCCTAGACACAATCCTATAGCAAAGCCAATCAGAGAGAAGATGTGAGCAGTAGCCCGCGCGCCAATATCATGCGATTTAGAAAACTTCTAGATCCGCTTCAGCAGCGCAACTGCATCCTCCTCGAATTCGCCAAAAGTAGAAAAGGAGAAAGGAAGGAAACCATACCCCAGAGCAGCACACTAATTTGCATACTTACCCCGCTTCCAAGAAGCCGCATCCATCACAGCACGACCAGGAACAACTCTTCGATCAACTTTTTCGGCAACAGTTTTCCGCCAAACTTTTCGATCTTTCCAACAACGGTTTTTTAGCCCGACTTTCTGATCAACTAAAAAGTCAATGTATGTTCGGCCAACTTTTCGACTTTTCTGGCAGTGGATTTTGGCCCGACTTTCCGGCTAATTTTTTTCGGCGACAAATTTTTCCTGCTAGCTTTCCCGGCGAACTATTTTTTGTCGTCTTTTCCGGCAATCTTTTTCTGTCTAATCTAAAATAAAAAGTAAAACTAAAATTAAAAATAAAAGAAATTTTAAAATACAAAGATTAAATAAAAAAAACAAGTTCAGTTCAAGTCCATTCAATTTAGTTTGGATTAAATTCAGTCCAAAGAAACTGGGCCTAACAAATGAACGCTAAAGATGCTGGTAATGCATATTCATGTAATCATGTTTACTCAATTTACTTTTATCCTTATTTTAAGATGACACTCTCCCTAAAAAACATCCAACACCACCAAAAAATGACGGAGCAGAAATCGGAGCAATCCACCGGAAGTAATTAAGTACGAATGCAAGGGCGGTTATTTTTTTCTATAGTGGGCCACCTGATACTTCATTCTATGATAAAGCTTAGGGATGGGCGTCTAATGGAGCCTATTTTTTGCCCCCAACCTACACACGCAGTATACTTTCAAAAGGTCATAACTTTTGAGTTCAATTCTTAGACTATTGTACAGCATTCTATTAAGACACTATTTGAGCTTGCTACCATACAATTCTCGATTTCTCATGAAAATTCCCAACAAATGACGTCATTCTAGTGAAAATCTCCATTTTGGTTCTCATGAAATTGATTAATAAAACAAAATATTTGAATTCAAAATTATTTATAATTTATAGGAAAAATTATCCAAAATTACCAAATAAATGTCGACTTTTGAAAACTACTACCAAATAAAAGAAAATTGTTATAAAACTATTTATTAAATCAATTCCAACCTAGTAGCACTACCACTTGCTGTGTTTTTTCATTTTTCTGATGTTATAGGTATTTAATTCAGTTCAATTCAATTTAATTTTATTCAATTGAAGTAAACAGGCCTTAACTGTCCTTTTTTTTATCAAAAGACAAGAGATTATATATTAATAAAAAGCCAAACGGCACTTACAAAACGATATATCTGCAAAGACATTAGATTTAAAACAACAATACATATTTTAACTTCAACTTCACTAATTGTTTCGCTTCCGCCCGATTGCAGAATCACCTGGTGATTTTTGTTCGACTTCAATATGTCTTGTCCTTTTTTACTCTCTCTTGTTTTCACATCTTTTACTTCTTTATCTATTTTAGTTGGTTCATTTTAGGAAGTTAGTTTCATTCATTTAACTATCACACTCCCACGGTTTCGTCAGTCATTGGAATAATTAAACATGTTTTTTTTTATTTTTTAATTTGAATAATATGCAGCATCAATTATATATATGCAGCGTCGAGGCACCCCTAAAGCCTAAATGACGCCTAACAGACCTTGTACTCTACCCCCTTCAAATTCCGCATAATTGAGCCATAGGAATGCACCTACCTTCCATATATATGAAGAGCATTGTTCCCGTTTGAAGAAGCCATAAAATACGCATTGTTGAGCCATAGGAATGCACCTACCTTCCATATATATGAAGAGCATTGTTCCCGTTTGAAGAAGCCATAAAATACGCATTGTTACCACTACTAGATCTGGTTATTGGACGGGTTGGGCAGGTCAGGTCGGTGCGGGTTGGGTCAGGGTCGATTAAAAAGGGTCAATAGCGGGTCAGTCCAAAGCGAGTCTCGGGTCATTATTGGGTCGTTAGCGGTCGGACCATTAAAATATTAAATATAAATTAACTTTAAGGTACCCAATAGTTAAAACAAATGTATACGAATATATTAATGTAATTATTTTTGTCAAAACTTTTTTTTTGAAAATTTTATTAGGCTATTATTTTTTGCCGTCCTGGTCAATAAGGCCTTGCTCATTAAAAGCCCTACCCAGTAAATACCCTATAAGCTTAACCCTAACCGCATGCCATTAGACTACCCTGTGCCTGTCCAATAACCAGGCCTAGTTACCACAAAACTCCCACAACAAAAACAAGTAGCATTACCTTGCTCAAAAATATTAGAAATACTTTCAGTATTGCGCATTCGGGCAAGAAAAACTCACATAAACAACATCAATAATACATAACATAAAACTAACCTTACTAAAGCTAAACTAGAGTAATGCTAAAAAGAGGATTCAAGACTATAGTTATAACATACTCCAAAGCATCCACTATAGCACAAAGGCAAAATATCATTGGATAAAATTGGAGTCAATAAGAATCAATATTGAAGCATGTAAATAAAGAGCACTTTCAATGCATTGTATACATGACAATTAAACAAATAAGTCACCACCGGGGCAACGTCGGGCCAAAACCTAGTTCTTTGTAAATAGTGCAAATACATTTCAATTTGATGTTGTCCGCATAGAATATAATTTAATTGACTCTTGATATGATGTTATTTGACTTTAATCTGATACTCAGAGCTATCAATGTGATGTTACAACGTTCAATATATAATTTATATACTTCAGCCAATTCAAATTAATCGCAACATTTTTTATGTCACAAAATCTTAGGCAAAATTTAATTGGGGTAATCTATACTTAAATATTTAAACAGGAACTTTAACATACATGTGTCATTTCTTCCTATTATTTTCTATTTATTTGATTTTGCCTATTTAGAAAAAGAAAAAAAAAATAATTGCTCTATTTCTCTATTGCTTGGTATTCCTAATTTTCCCTATAAATGTTTCAATTTCTCATCATTATTTACGCTTCATGTCTTTTGATTTTCTATCATCTATTTTTTTATCCAATTTCATTACTCATGTCCTTAAATTTAACGGTATCTTGCAAGAGGAATAATATATAAATACTAATATTTTTATATTTTTTGTGAAAAACAAAAATCCGTGCATGGCACGGGGATAAAACTTGTTAAGAAATAAATAGGAAAATGGGATTAGATATTATGGAGAGAAACAGTGGGGACCAAAAACAAATTAAGGAAATATAATAGGGGCATGTGATTATCGATTAGATAAGTATGAGTATTATTTTATACAAAAAAAATTGTTAAAAAAAATGAATGAAATTATTGCGATTAATTTGGATCGAAGGAACTAACTATATAACATGGATTGAGTATTGGAGAGTGAATGATCTCTATTATATAAGCCAATGGGGGAGCCAATGTGTCCCATCTGAAAAAGACTATGTTACCCCTTAAAAAATCCCAAAAAATCAATTAGCATCACTCCTAACTATTATGGAAAGTTATTTCAATTTTTAAAAAATTTAAAATGAAAATATTACACGATATAAATTTCGTAAAAATAAAATAAAAATACCGAAATTTTAAAATTTTGAATTCTCTATAAATATATATTCATATTGATATAGTTTGTCATATAAAAAATTTATATTTATTATCGTAGAAATTTGATAGCAACTAGAATATAACACGTAGATACATTTAAAAAACCATGACACGCTAAGTGTGCATACAAGTCGAGTGTGAATATTATGAAAGCGTAACAACTTGTGGATTACTGAATCCTCCATAATTTATGATTGACACCCATTACTAAATGATTGAGTTATTCAAGAGGTTTCCAAAGTATAATTAATGTAGAAAATAGTGGGGTGAATGATGGGTGATCTTTAATTTTTTATTTTGATTGAAGTGTGCATGAACTGTCAAGGGAACAATGGTTCACTTAATTTTATAGTATCAAAACAAGTCGAGTCCCTACTTTTGCTCCCTCTTTGAATTGAATGCCCACGTAATTCTAACTTTATAAAGCTATTGAAATTATATATATATATATATATATCCGGATGTATAGTACATTCAATAGTAATTATGTTCATTTTATAGTTTTTTTTTTCTCATTTTAAAATTTTAAAATGAGCAAAATTATTTAATAGCATGAGCAATATAAGTATATAACACATTGGATCTACATAACTCTACGTACGTCCGGATGTATAGTAGACCAATTGATGAAACTAGATATTAGAATATTCAATAGTATATTTTTTTTAAGATACATGCATGCACTAGGCACTCTACCTTCGGCGGTGTTAATTACTTAATAAGCACTTAGGCAACAATAGAAGGCATCTATGTCATAAATCCACCATCTACCATTATTCCACACACACTCAAGGGAGCTCCAACGCTACTGTGCTGGAGTGCACCTTATAATCGAGAGGTTGTCAATTTGATTCTCACCAGTCTCCTTGCCTCAATAAATGTAATAACAATGTTGGCTCGACACTCCTGTGATAGGAATTGTACACTAGCTGAGGCCAATAATTTTACCTGCTTTAAAAAAATCCATATAATATACAGTACACTTGGTTTCCTTCAAGAGTTGAGTAGTTGTCCCGTTTTTCAAAAAAAAAAAAAAACCATCTGTTCCTCCTATCCCCGGGTTGGACAATACTATCTAGTGAGCATGTCCAAAATTTGTCACTAATTCATGTTGTACGTCCAGTCTATTTGTAAGTTACAATAATGATTGTTCTTCGTATCGGTTCACCTAAGAAATTCTTATTAAGACATTCGCTTTCTCTAATTTCAATTCATTAAAGAAAATGAATTTCTATTTAAAGGAGGGATGTATAGTTTCTAATTAAGTGGTCAATACTTTCATTGTATCTATTCACTTATGATGGAAATAGTTTAGGGCATATGATCGTCATATTCTTTCATAAATGCTAATACTTCATTTAAGAAGTTGGATGGGTATGTGATGCTCACTTTTTTCATTTGGGCTTCCCACAAGGAAATTACAATATAATATATCGATGAGATCACGACCGTTTCTATGAGACCAAATGTATAGGGTTCCAATGTAAACAGGGCTCTGAAATTACAATATATTTCATAATAATATTGTTTAATTTTAAAAAACGTATTTATTTTTCATTTCTTTGGAAAAACTCATAATTTTAGAATACATATTTATTAAAATTGTATATCATACCGAAAATATATAATGTATTTATTAATTTATTTTCGTTATAGTCTTCAAATGAGATAAACAAATTTTGTATATCAATTAATGGTAATCTCATATGATTATGAGAAATTTTGGGGTTAAATTATCATTTCAAAGGAAAAAAATAGAAGGATATATATTTTGCAATGTTTTTTAATGATTAAGAAAAAAGTATTTTTGACAGATTTTATTTTAATGATTGGTAAATTGAAAACTGATAAACCTATACTAGTCCGTGTTTTACTTAGTGCGCGTGTTTTTGACAAAATTTCCCTTAGTCTTTAACTTCTTATCACTTTCACTAACTTGAACTGTACCGAACACTTGAATTTATCAGAGTTACTTTGACAACAATCACCTTAAGCATACTAGAAAAATGTTAGACTTGTCACGGGCAAAACCCCAAAAGTAAGTACCGTCGCAAAATTGAGTTTGGTGCCTAAAAAATCACCTCATGGCTTAGCAAGGGCGTAAAACAGGCGCCCTCACCTACCTATAGGCAGGGGTTGTATTAGGGGGTGATTTTTTGGGCGACCCACTCATTTTTACGACGACAATTGGCTTTGCTCGCAGTTGGGCTGGCATTTTTCGATGTACTTAAACTAGTAGTTAAGTAAATCCAATAAAGTTCGAGTGTCCAATTAGTTCAAGTTAATGAGTGAGATGACAAATTACAAAGTAGGCAAAATTGTCAAAACACAATCGATAATAAGTAAAATGTGCTAGGTTTAACAATATCTAATTTTTAGTTATGTGATTGATAATATGGAAACGGAAAAGGTTACAACTGATGTGTATATCATTACATTATATGATTGATAATTTGGATATCTTCATCAAATTAAGAATTGAAAAGGCTAAGAAAATACATATTTTTTTTCCCGGCGGAAAAGTTAGACCAAAATTTATTGCAAATCAAGATTCGTCAAAGAAAAAATACTTTGAGTGAAAGAGTTCATACAAATTGTCTCCGAACATCCACGTGTATCCCATCGCGCCATAAGATGAGCTACCGTATTTCTGGACCTTTTAATGTGAGAAATAGCAAAAGAATTAAAATGCCTAGATTAACTTACCTAGATAACGTGATATATCATGTTTCCCTAATGTTCGTTCGATGTTCATACCCTGTTAACCCCCACCCACGTGTATCCCATTGTGCCACAAGATGAGTTACCGTGTTCCCGGACCTTTTAACGTGAGAAATAACAAAAGAATTAAAATACCTAGGAGTAGATAACTTGCCTACATCATCATACTTAGATAACGTGATATATCATGTATCCCGACCTAATGTTCGTTCGATGTTCATACCCTGTTGACCCCCCTCCCACCTTCGCTTTAAATTTTAAGCTCTGGTATTGCTTTCTCTGTTCTGAAATAGATGCAATGTTTTGACCAAATGTGTGAGAGTTTTTTTGGTCAAAACATTGCGAATATTATAAGTTGAGATCTTCTAAAGTTGGTGTTTTGTAGAGTTGTAAGCGTTTTATTTTTTAATATTTTTATTTTACTTTAATTTTTTAGGTAAATTTATTATGGGCTATTGATCTGTATATAAAGATTTAGATTTGTTGAAATTTACCCTCAAAAGGATCCAGACTCAAATATTATAGAACAAAAAAATACTCCATCCGTCCACAAATAAGTGTTCCATTTTGACCAAAATTGTGAGAGCTTTTTGGTCAAAATAAAGCACTTATTTGTAGACAGAGAGAGTACTTGATAATTGGGAGTTGGCACATAGGCCAGGAAAGAAAAATTAGCAAGTATTACACGTAATAAACTGAAATTTAAAAATTAAACTTAAAATAACAAGGTCGAAGAGTGAGAATTGTGAGAATATAATTAAAGGAAAATCGGTGGACAATAAATTTTCCCTTTAAGGACGAGAGTGCCATAACGATCAAATCGACAAATCCATCCATTTGAAATTTTGAACCGTATCCATTTTTTGTCACATGCGACAAAGAATCTAAAAGTGGTGGGAAAAAAAAAGCAACAAGTCAACAACCACTTTGCTAAAAACTATAATCAGTCCTACATATTCACATAACCTCAATCAGTGAACAATTATTGCATTATTTTAATATAATAATGTTTGGGATATTAGGCTTTAAACGATATTTTCATGTAGGTCGTTCGGCCTAATTTAGACAACATAATCCTCATAGATGTGTGAGGTATAGATACTAGAGTATAAAATCAAGGTGTAATTTAATTTTAGGTTTTTAAACTTTAAATATCTTTAATTTCATAACAAAAAATATTATTATTACATAAATATTAAAAAACTACTCAATACAAATAAAATAAAATCTCAATTGATATATTTTTCCTTATGGATTATCATATATATACGTAGTCAAAATGTAGTCAAATTAGGCAATAAGTTCATATTAGATCAGAAAAAATAAATTCAGATCACATGAACAAATTCAGATGAATCAAACAAGCATCGGCCTGGTACCACTCACATTTGCCGTATTTGACAATTAGAAATTTTGGAAGAAAAAGAGGGTTTTGGGTGAAAACTCTCAAAATCAAAATGCTCTAAATTGGAGTTTTTCTTTTGGTTAGAGAAAAAAATAACTTTTTTGCACAAGATTATATAATACTAGCACATAATTAAACATGCACCTAAATATTATTATACACAAATAAAAAGGAATTATCTTTTTTTACGAGTCACCCAATAAGGAAAACAACTTCTAGCAACACATTTTTATAAAAAGTTAGCCAAATCTGCCGTCAAATCTTATAAACTAAAATGTTATACCCTATACTGTACTCCAACTTTAAATTCTAAACTCAAATTAGGGGGGAAAAACCTTGTATATTAAACTATTGAAGTATAAATCAAGAAAGTGATGAATAGTGATGGATCTTTTGCGAAAGATGATTATTAACCAATACTATTTATCTTAAGTACTCCCTCCATAACATATTAATGGCAACGATTTGACATAATTTCAAATCGTTGTCATTAATATGTTACGGATGGAGTACAAACATGATACATGAATACATGATACTATGATAGACGATTGATAGTCACCTCACCTTCACCTCTTTTGGTGACCTAACTTTTAGAAATTTGGTTCCTCATAAAGTCTATAATTTCAGCAAATAACAAATCAGTTTCTGGCAATTCTGGAAAAAGGTAAAAGGCATGAATTGCAGTACAATACTCAACTAACTTGATATCTTTCCCATTTCTTCTCAACCATTCGTGATACCTCATTTGCCAATCCTTCAATGGGTCAAACCCACCCACAAATAACAGCGTAGGTGGAAAACGGTTCAGCCCGTTTATGTCTACTGCATTGGGCCCGCTTACGTTTACGGCCCAATGGTCAGGGTCCTGCCCATCTGGCAAGAACGCCTTCCACAGCCATTCGGTTCTCGCTAGTGAAACAATGGGAGCTCCCTCGAGTTGAACCTCTGAGTTGACTCGCTCTTTCCCGCCGAAAAAGGGCTGGATGTTGATCAGCCCTACCACGTTGAGTTGAGAGAAGGATGATGATGTGGAGGCGAATCGTACGGCGAGGTGGTGCGCGATGTTGCCGCCGGCGGAATCTCCGGCGATGAATACGGAGGAAACGTCAGCATTTTTCGGGAGTTCAGGAATGCTGCGGTGGTTGTCGAGGAATTTGAGGACGGCGTAACCGTCGTCGTACTGGCAGGGGTATTTGTGCTCAGGAGTGAGACGGTACTCGACGGAGCAAACGACGGCGTTTAGCTTACGTGCGAAACGGCGGCAAACAGCGTCGTAAGGGGGAGACGCAGCACTGAGGAATGCGAAACCGCCGCCGTGGAAGAAGACGATAACGGGGAGAGAAGAAGCGGAAGCGGCGGCGGTGGTGTGAGGGACAAAGAGACGGAAGTAGAGGTTTCTGGAAGCGTCGAAAACGACGTCGTGAGAAGAGACGGAGTTGCGAGGGGTGGAGCTGGGAGGAATGCGACGGTCTAAGAGGTTCATCAAGCGGCGGTTGATGGTGCCGTTAGTGCGGCGAACGGCGTCAGTGACGAAATTAGCGACGGAGACCTGGAAACGAGTTTTGAAGGGTAAAGAGAGAGATTGAGGAGTTTGAGTATCCATGGAGGTTGGGGGGTTTAAGAGAGAGAGAGAGAGAAGTGTTTTAAAGTAATTTTGGAATTAAATGGAGGAAAATATGAAGAAGAAGATGATGATTGGATTTGTTGGAGTGTAAATTGTTTAAGGGTAAGTAGTGTTATGATATTATAGGGGGGATTGTGGGGTAGGTTTGAAAGATGGAAAGTTAATGACGCCGAGTTTTGGGGAAATTCGGACGGAATTTTGCTTTGGTGTAATTAGTGTTAGTGTTAGGGTTGTTGGCTGGTGTGAATTTTTTGTGTACATTGTTTTAGTATTATATTTTGGGAAAAATGCAACCTACACAAACACAACTACCTATAAATTAAGAGATCAAGTCATAACCTAGTAGTTAGAGCTCCAGAATTTCAGACACGAGATCTGATTCCATTCTCACCGCACGTATTTGCAAGGATTCCTTATTATTCCCCTTACAGATGCGTGTGTTGGCTAAAATTGGGCCGGGTGACATGCAGTAAGGCCCAGTTCCAAGGCCTAGTATCCCACACATTATCTTAAAAAAAAAAACTACCTATAAATTAAACAAAATTTATACTACATTGTTACAAATTAGTTGTTACATTCTAAAAAATGGATTATTCATTTGTAAACTTTGATTGTTTATAGTTTTATATACATAAAGAAGATAATAGTCATGAAGGATCTAATTTGATTAGTCTCAATATGTACTTTTCAAACATATAATTTTTTATTATGTGTAGTTCAAGATATTTTAATTTAAAGTTGTATATTGGGAGATGTAAAAAAAAAATGTAGCAAGTAGTTTGGGACAGAGAGAATAATCCGTATTACTCCATTTATATATGCATGTATGTACTATGTACATAATTTTGACGGTAGTGCAACGACTACATCGACAAATCTAGGGGTGGGCAAAACCGGATACCCGGATTTTCGGATCGTTTTTCCCCGCCCCGGATCCGATTCGGATATCCGAAAATTCGGATTTAAAAACCGGATATCCAAATCCGATTTTAAATAATTACATAATAAAAAATAAAGTACATAATAAAAAAATTAGAAAATCAAGCCATCAAAAAATTATATTACAACCATTAAAACAATATGTAATACCCCACAATTTTGGTACATATTTTCTACGATTATTGATTATTAAAAAGACTATTTTATACTACGAATATATTATTTGCATATATTTTTTAAGTTAAAAATATTTTTCAAAAAATAAAAAAATAAAAATTTTTAAGTCTTATTTTCACATATAAATAACTAGAATTTTATGATATGAATTTAATTTAAAAAGGGATTTCTAAGCCCAACTACTTATCTTGGATTTGTAAAACAAATAGGCCAATTAAGTATTTCTAAGCCCAATTATTTCCCTTGAATTTGTAAAGAAGTCCTAATCCAAAACCAATAAGCCAACTAAGTAGCCCAAAAGTCATAATCTAAACCCAATAGACCAATTAGGTAAACCCAAAAAAAAAAAAAAAAAAAATTAAATCCTAAAGGCCCTAAGTTCACGGCCAACTAGGACAAGGGGGCTAAGACCAATTAGGAAGATTTGGCTAAATATATATATATATATATATATATTTATATTTACAACTAAACATTTTTTCCAAAACTTTCCATAACAAATATATTTGATCATGAAATATTCTACAAATTATTTTACTTGCCATCTCTTGATTTCATGATCAAATTATTTGATCACCAATCACCATAATATTTAACTTACCATAACTTCATATATTCAATTACCTAAATTTTTACATACTTAAGCCTATAAATACCCCCCTAATTCAACCCATTTCCACACACAAAATTACACAAAAAAAAAAAATCTCTACTCCTTCTTGTCCAATTCTCACGGCATTTCTCTTATTAAAAAAAAATAAAAAATTCTCAAGCTCCGGCAACCACCATCACCACCACCGGCAAGTGTTTTCCGACCCTCTTTTGTTTTATTAAATTATTTTATTAAGTTATATATTATTGTTTAAAACACTAACTAATCTTAAAAACTATAGATTATAAAGTTTTTATAATACTTCACTACTAATAATAAGTTCTTACAATTTTATGGGTTTTAGTATTTTATTATAATTATTAGAATAATTCGGTTTTATAAAAAAAAAATATAATAATAATATCCGAATAATAATAATAATAATATTTATAAGTGTTTAAAATCCTACTACTCATATAGTCTTAATATTTATCACTTATATTATAAAAATCCTACTACTAATATTATGATTTTTAATATCTTAATATACTTATACAAACTTTATTACTTATACTATAGTTTTTAAAAGTATTAATGGTCATGCACATCTTAAGATTTCACTTTGTTAGTAAGAATATTTTGGTGATCTTATATTAATTAAGGTTGTATTAATCTTGTGTAGGACGCTCTCGGTAGGATTCCTTAAGTTTTTCGAGTTTAGTTGTCCAATCCAAACGAAAGGTACGTTTAGGTAGCTTGATATCTTATAAAGTGTTTGAAATCTTATGTGCTATATGTATACATGATTTGGTGATTTGAAATATTATGTAATGATTTTAAAGTTTTATTGGCACTTTTATTTATCTTGGTGTTTTAATATTTTAGCAATTAAATAATTGTTAGGAAATTCTTTTTCAACATAATATTTTTACTCTATGGTATTTTATTATTTCGGTAACAAAATAAATTGTCAAAGATTTTCTATGTCACATTCGACACTTTATGGAAAGATTTTAAGGATATGATTATTCAACAATAATGGAATTTTTATTTGGAAATAATTTTATGAAATATGTATTTCAATACTATCTTGAACTTATATTGGAAAAATCCCACAAAGCTTTATAAGCTTATTTTTTTTTAGTCTGTAATCCCACTACGTGGATTTGGTTGATAAGACTATGGACTTTGTATGACCTAGTCTTTCCTCAAGGATAGCCTTTACACAGAAAGACACTAACTTGGGGGGTGTGCACACTTGGGAGAGGAAATTTTTGGGATAAAGGAAAATAATTTTTCTACATGATTTGCAATTAATTATGAATTCCTAAATTGAGTTATTTCAATGGTATTTATTTTCGTGGAACTTTTTGGAAAGGAAATTTCGAAGATTTGTTATGATTAGAAATAAATGTTGTTTTTCAAAAGCATGTTTGTAGAATAAAATGATCTTTACTTATCTTGTGCTTATTCGTACTTAGCATTTTTGCTAATCCGTACTTCCTTTTTGTTTTGGTTTGGCCCTACTTATCATTATGATGGGTAGGTAGGTGATGATGAGAAGATGTGGACTTGATGCATTGGGAGGCAACGGGATTTCACCACCTAGATTAGGATTATCACTTTATATTTTTTTTAGAATAAACACTTATTATTTTGTATTAATTAACATTTGATTTTTCTTTCCGCTGCATAATTAATTTTAATAATTGCTACTTTAAATTAGTTGTAAGTTATCACGTGGCGGTAATACGCCAATATCTACCTCTACAGTATTTTATACAAGTATTTTCGTAGTGGTAGATTTGGGGGTGTTACACAATAAATAAATAAAAATCAGAAAACCTAAACTAAAAAAAAATAATAAAAAAACTAAACAATACTATAGTTTATGTTTCTAATACAGTACAAAGTAACACTAATACTCCGTACATGCTACAACACACTAACACAGTAACACTAGTACATGCTACAACACACTAGTACATGCTACAATCTTTTGTTTTTTTTTAATGTTGTTTTAAAATAAAATCAAGATACCGGATAATTCGGTTTTTTAAAATTTGTGACCCGGACCCGATTCAGTATCCGATTTTAAAACCGGATTTCCCCTCTGGTTTTTAAGTCGGATCGGATATCCGCTTTTTTGGATAAAAAATCGGATACTGGATCGAAAAACGGATAGAGTTTTTTATGCCCACCCCTAGCAGCAACAGGTTTTCTTATCCGTGATTCCTCTGGACATTGTCTTGCCGCTCACACCTTCAAACTTAGTCGCTCTTCTGCAATGATTGCTGAACTGACCGCAATGTGGAATGGTATTTGTCATCTACTTGAAGTCGGCTACTTAAATGTGGAGATCGAAGGAGATAACTTACTAGCTATTAATTCTGCAAATAACATTTCTCGACCTCCATGGAAGATAGCGCATTTGGTCAGTGAAATACAAATCTTCTTACTCAGTTTGACACCTACTCTGTTCCACATATCTATCGAGAAGGAAATCAGGCGGCCGATTGGATCACAAATGTAGGGCATCTAATCCCGTCTACTTTATGAGTTAAATGTTCTCCTCCTTCTCAAATTTGTAATATTCTTGAGGAGGATAGGTTAGGTATGACCCTAATTAGAAGGGCTACCTAATCTTCTTTATAACATCTTTTTATCCTATTTTAAAAAAATATTGAAAAAAATATTCATAATGAAAAATTGAACTATTGTTAGAACTTTGGACTATAATAAATGAAATCTAAATCTAATCTGAAAATATTTTGGACTCGAAAACCCGAGTCTAAATTCAATCCAAAAATTTCAAGTCCGACTAAGTCTAATAAATTTTGTTGGGTTGGATCGAATTTTGTACTTTTTCATGTCTATTTACACCCCTAGAGGTAATGCAATTTTTTTTTCGCGTTTAACACATGTCAATGCATGTTTCATACAGTATTAGGTACTCTATGAGTTTGATAGTAACATTTGCTAAATATTTACCTTTTTTAAAGTTATTAAATTAGATCATATGTTAATCTTCACTAGGTTAATAATAAGTAGGGGTGCTTATCGAGCGAATCGATCGCGAGCTGGGGGTTGCTCGACTCGTGCTCGTTAGGTTTCGAGCCGAGTCGAGCCGATCACGAGCTGCTCTCCTCTTGAATCTTAATTTTTTTTAAAAGAAAATCATTGATTATATTTTCTTTTCTTTATGAAAATTATATATTGTTAAAGTTTATTAATTTATTATATTAAATATCAAGGTTAATTTTATTTTTCAAATATTTAACGTAGAAAATTATTGATTTTTTGTAAAATTATCAAGTCACGAGCTGTTTCGAGCGAGCTCGAGCCAACTCGAATCGAGCTTTGACCGAGCTTTGACCGAGTCGAACTCGAGCTGCTCGCGAGCTACCCAGCTCAATAAGCACCCCTAATAATAAAGTATGAATTTGTCATAATAATACTAGTAAACAAGGACACTTTCATATATATGAATAAAGAAAAAAGTTCAGAAAAAATAATTTTAGATTAGATCAGAAAAAAAGAGTTCATATCAGATTAGGAAATTTCTGGTTAATGAAACAACTCCTAATAAGTTTGAGAGAACGCATCCTATATCAACTTACATTATTAACCAAAAACTAATACTATGTATAAATTATGAAAATATATTTTATAAAATTAGGGGAAAACATATCGAATATCACAATCTCAATTAACGAAATCACAAGGCCTTGTTTAGTAACGAGAGATTAGAGCAAAAAAAAGATTTTTAGACCTTTTTAGAGTTTTGACCAGTTAAAAATCTAAATGAAATATTTGGTAGAAGAGCTTTTGAGTTAGAGTTTTAGCCCTATTTTAGCCCCAAAGTTTTTTTTCCAAAAAATTGAAAATTGGAGCTTTTCAAGGAGAGTTTTTGTTTGATTAAAGGTAACTTTCAACAATCATCAGCTAAGTTTTATACCATAATTTTAAAAAACTAGTGAAAAACTATTGTCAAATAGTCTAAACGAAAAGTCTAAAACTCTAGTAGCACACTCTAAACTCGAATATCTAAACTCTAATTATGTGTAAAACACATCTAAACTTGCAATTATTGTAAATATCTATAACTTACAATATTTAAAAGTTGTAGTTACTCACAACAATTGTCTTTTTATATTTTGTTTTACCGGTCTAAATTTTAGATGCTAGGCATTTTCCCCTTGATAACTTCGATGTTTGGTTGGCTCTTTTATAATGATATGGAATGATACAGTATGACATCCATTTTAATGTTTGGTTAGGAATTTTATACCCTAGAGTGAGTAACCTTAAGTTTCTAACTCTATTCCACCCCCTATAATCTCATACTCCCCTTACCCCCTAAGTTTCTCATCCCACTCTACCCAAGTATCAAATTTTAAACTAAACCAAACAATTTTAGAGCTTGTTTATTTCAGCTTAAATTCAGTAAGTTTAGTTCATTTCAGTTCAGTCCAGCTCAGCTCTCAATTTCCTTCTCTTATAAAATATTACTTTCAGCTGTATTCAGTTCAGTTCACTTCACCCATATTCGACTAAAGTAAACGAGCCTTATCATATGAAATCCATACCATGCCCTTGCAAAAACCCATGACTCCAAGTCCAGCCACAAAAACTGCATGTGTTTGAAATCAAACCACCAAATCAAAACCCCAAAAAGTCGAACTTCTTTTATTTATTCCTCTCTTCAACTACCTTCGTCCCTCTTTCTGAGTTGAATTTTCCCCTTCTTCTTCTCTTCAAATTATATATGGATTGTTACAGATTTCGATGTTCTTCAATTGTCTCCCAGCCGTCGGATCCTGCCATCTTCAACGCCTCTCAGTCCTACGATCTCTTCAATTCGTTCTCTTCCATATTATCTCCTTGGTTTCGTTACCTCCTCTTTAGGTTTCCCATTTAGCCTCTTTACTCTTTTCTGGTTATCATCAATTCGCCTTCTTCTGAGGTATGTTTTGTTATATTATTTTACCTTTTTGCATCAATTGATTCTTTTTTTCAATCACTCTTTTTTGTACTTCATATTGAATTTTTGCCATATGTTTATTTTGGAAATAGATATTTGAAGTATTACATTCCACTCCATAGATTAGTCATGGAATCAAACTTAAGAAAACCTCTCACATAATCCTTGTAGCTGAATGATTTTTTGACTACTCTAATTTGAGTAAAGATTCTGACTTTTTTGTAATTATTTATTTTTTAAAATTTGGGTTTTGCTAATTAGCTCAACAGTTGACCAAGTAATCAATATTTTATCACATTAATGCCTTATTGAGCTGTTTCAGTTCTTCCCCAGTTCCTTTTTTTTTTTGTCATACACTCATAGTATGGTATTTCGTTGAAAAGAAGTGTTAGTTGGTAGTTTGAGTCACTTGGGAGTTGGGAAAATCTAAAGATGAAACAGAGAATTTGAATTTTGAACTTTGTCTTGAATTTCTATGCTTTTTATAGAAAATTTGAACTGGCTTGAATATTTGAAAATTTCAAATAAATCCAAAACCAGGTATGGAGTGATTTCACTGTGCAGCTCTTGAATTAATACATTTATCTGTACAACACAATATAGTGCAAAGTTTTAGAGTCTGTTTCTGTGTTCAATGTGTTAGAATTCTAAATCATGTCATATTTCAGGTTAGACTTGCCGTCTTATTTGAGACGTGCATTTGTTTCAAGGGTATAGTATCAGTCTGTGGAGGACAAACTGCTGTTGGATTGATCCTTGCATACTTGGTTTGAATGTTTGTGTTGACATGAATAAGAGTAAGGGTGATTTGAAGATGTATGGGAGACGAGCAAAGACATCTGGTTGGGCTGCATTTGACCAGAAGCAAAGGCAGAATGAAAGTCCGGAAGCTCGGCCAAATACTGAACCTTTTCCGTCCCTGCCTAGTACCATGGCCTCACACCATTCTGCAAAAACAACTTCACAAAACAAGCACCTTCGAGCGAAATCTTTCTCATCTGCTATAAACCCTTCAGTAGACTTTTCAGCAAGATTACAAGATAGCACAAATAGTAAGCAATCAAATGATTGTAGTTCTGAATGCCTTCAGTTTAATGAGGTATCTCCGGACAAAAAAAATGATTGGGTTTTTGGACGGCTCAAAGAACTGTTCTCATGGGCCGATGATAGCTTGATTGAGGATATAATGGCTGCTGCAGGCAATGACTTTGACATGGCTTCATCTTTTTTGAAAGCCATGGTCTCTGAGCAAAGCTCAGAGGAAAACAAGAATGTTGATTTGACTAATAATAGTTGTGGTTCCACGGAACGGGTGGGCAATGGACGATTTATGCATGAAAAGAAAGACGCATCCTTAAAAGATATCCCCAAACCTGCCAAGATGCGCTCACACAGTAATAGCAATGAAATTATGGCCAATGAATGTACCGTTTCTGCTGAGAATCTGTTCGATGATCATATGGAGATCAGTGCAATGTTAAGCCGATTGACATGTGTGCCTGATGAGCCTGAGTGGGAAGAGGATGATGTGTACCTGAGTTGCCGTAAAGATGCAATAAAGATGATGAGGTTTGGATTCTGATATCTTATGTATGCTAACATTTCTGGGAAATTTATAGTTTATATTAGAGAGGAGGTCATTGCTTTAAATCTGAGGGGTTTTGAACATACCCTGTTTAAAAATGGTTCTTATTAATGATTTTGATGTCATGGATTTCATCAATCATCATTTAAATGGTTAATATTGGAATGGCTAAGAAAGGAGATTGTTGTTCTTTGACATGTAAAGGAAAACCTTTTGTTGTGGTACATATATGAATACATCACTGAAGTAGTGGCTTTGTGCAATGCATGGTTTCAACTAAAAATGTTAGACCATGTTTTTAGTAAGATATATATATTATCTTGTCATAATTATAGTGTAATCATGTCTCTTAAAAATGTTGTTGTAATAAAACTGAAAAAAGTTAAATTTAAATAAAGTCTAAAATACTTGTGCTCAAAATAACTCAAAAGGTACTAGTTAATAATGATAATAAGATAATTGATATTATTTTGAAATTTCACCAATATTAATATTGGGATAAAAGTTTGAGTAGGAAAAGATTGCATGATAAGCTAACAAAATTAACAAAGTTTAGGCATTAGAAAAATATGTGAAAAGCTGACAGTGCCGGCCCTGAGCATGGGCGAGCAGTGCCACCGCCCAGGGCCCATTCATGAAAGGCCCAAGTTCCTTTAGTTCTTTGTAATCGAATATAACAAAATCCAGCTAGTAAAATAGTCATAATGGGTAGCATAGCTCAACGGTTGATTGATTAAGTTAGAATTTCATCCAACTTTCCGTAGGTCTAGGGGTCAATTCCCACAACTCCCCGTTTTGTTTGTTTATTGTGGTATTTGGATGCATCTACTCCTCTTCCCCCCTCCCTTTTCACACTTTTCCATCTCATTAACTATTAAAGTAACAATTAATAAAATTTTATTATTCACATTTTTCCTAATACCCATTATACTAGATCAATCTTTTCATTACTAGTACTTTTAATTGATCATTTTAGTAATATTATATTATTTTTCCATGGCTTTACAGTTGTGAATCCACAAAAAATATTTAGTGTGGTAAAGAATGTATTTAATAAATTTTATTGGGGTTAATTCATTAAAACTATAGTAAAATATTTGGAAAATTATATATTTTACAAGAGAATTTTCTACATTCAAATTCAAGTGGGGTTGTCAAAAAAGTCCATTTAATATAATGTGGCTCTGCCCTATAGGCTATAGCCTTAGTTTATTTCTAGTTAACTACCATCTTCTATTGTTATTTAAACTAAAAAGCTTAGATGTTTAAATTAGTTTCTCCATTCTATTATCTTTACCTTGTTTGACCCCAAAAAATCTCACTCAAAAGTGGGTCTATAAGGCAAATCTAATGGGATACATAGAGTTTGACCACAAAATCCTCATTTTTTTCAACTGTATTAATTTTTTTTTTTTTTAAAAAAATCATAATAAATATTAAATATTTCTAGATAAATTTATAGCTAGGGCCCTTATGTGTTACTTCGCCCAGGGCCCTCAGATTGTTAGGGACGGCCCTGAAAGCTGACACATGTACACAGACTATGCTAACCGGTTTTGTTTTAGTATATTGTATAGATGCCAAACATAGCATGTGTAGTTAAATGTGAATCATGCGTTAGTTCATCTACCAGTGATCTACTGATTTGTGTAAGAAGAGTTGAATCGGTTTACCAAGAATGCCCTGTGGGTGGCTTTTTTGTGGTAAACGAACAATGCTTTGCCTACTTAATTGGTAATCAACCCACTAGAAACATAACTTAATTTGCTAAGTTGGATTCCACCATGTATTAAACTATTAATTGTCTATCCCTACTTCCCTAGTGTCTAGTGAGTTGATGGCCCACTGGATAGATTATAAAAAAATCTGAGGTGAACCTACAAAGCTAGTCATGGCTTGGTTTGATTGAGTTTGGTTTGCTGTATTTTCATTTGAAATTCTCATTTCCTTGCATTCAAGTTGGTCGATGAACTGCCTACTTTTGAATATCGTAATATGCAGCTCAAGGGCTAAGATATCAATTAGAACTGGTTCTACTTTTATTCATATATCTTAAATATATTTGACAACAGGGCTGCTACCCGTCATTCCAAGGCAGCGAGCAATTCGTTTCTAAGAGGTGATCATATTTCTGCCCAACATTTTTCTCTGAAAGCTCGGGAAGAATGGAAAGCTGCACAAATTCTCAATGCAAAGGCTGCCAGTGAGATTTTAAGCAGGCGGAATGAAACTAACGGGATCTGGAAATTGGACTTGCATGGACTTCATGTATCAGAAGCAGTCCAAGCAGTGAAGGATCGCCTATATATAATTGAGACGCAAGTGTTGTCTGAGAGTTTAAGGCCCCCAAAACTTCCAAACAGTTTTAGGACTAAGGCAGAAGGTGGGCATGCTTCATATCTTGATGGTTGCAATAACTTGGAAAAGTCAAATGATTGTGCATCACATAGAATGCAGCCAATGTGGTTGGAAGTCATTACAGGTAACGTAATGTTGATGCTCCTCTCTATATATTATATGTTTGCCTTTTCATGGTTTTAATGCAGACGTGTGATCAATAATATCTATACTTCTGTAATGGCAAAGAAACTAATATTTTCAGAATACGCATTGAATAAATATAACAAGATTCAATGATTTTTTTTCCCTTTAAAAAATTTCAATAGAGCTTGTATACATATTTATTCAGGCTGGTACCGCTGTGGAGGAAGGAGAGAAAGGGGTAGGGGGGGGGGTGTTGGCTCCATTGTGAACAGTTTGGTTAAAATACATGTAATTTGTCTTTAAACTACTTGCATGCTTTTGTTTCTGCCTATCAAATCCATTTGAATTCTTGGATTCTTCTGCTAGCGTCATGTAGCTTGTTTGGGTTTCATGCAGTGTTGTATTGTTGGAATTTGGGGCGAATACTCTCTGTGCTTTGCTGTATTAGTTTGTGGTTTGCTGAGAAACAGAAATGAAGATTAAGCTTATGTCCTTTTTTTAAGAAAAAAATAATAGTTCCAATTAGCTTTGAGGATTGCTCTAGTTATATGGTATAGATCTATGTATATTCAGTACCATAGACATTTTTTGTGTTATCTATGTAGCTCAGACTAAGGGTGTGTTTACTCTTTTTTTGGTTGAATTAAAAATCAATTCATTAATAAAAGAGACAACTACGCCATCTGCAATAAATATCAAAACTAACAAATACAAAGCAATCTAAATTGAATAATATTCAAATTGAAAAAAACTATAATTGTTGTATATAAGATCTGACAATAATGAACATCCTCTTCCACATCGTTGTTCTATGCTGCCTTCAATGAGGGGGGTCTTTCGATCTGTTGTAGTTTGAATCTAAGCAAAATTTGACCAGATTGATTGTAGATGTAGAATCGACATATGTTGCAACCTCGTACAAATCTTCAATAACATATTAAATCTTCCACTAAAAAATATTAACCGAACCCTAAACTCCCACAAGGAGAGAGATAGATCACAAAATATAGGTAAATATGACCTAATATATGGGTAGTAAAACTCCCTACTAGGGAGAGTGGAGATTTACAATTGACATAAACAAAAAACTAGTGCAAAAAGGAAAAAATGAAGGGCTTACCATCGGCCGAAAAGGCTGGTGGTAGCCCTTAGATATTTGAAAAAAAAAAACTAGGGTTTTGAGAGAATAGAGAGAAGGAAGGAGGAGAGGAAAGAAAAGAAAAGACCAAGGGTGTGTTATCTTGGTCTCATTTGATCTGAAATTTTCTAATTTGATCTAATATGATTTTTTTTTTTGTCTTGCTGATCTGAAGTTTTTTTAAGGTATCATTCTATTTGTATTGATGAATAATTGAATACTTTCAATTATGTAATCTTAATCTTCATAATTCATTTAATATGAACTATGAAGTTAAAGCAATTTAGTACCCCGTAATATATATTTTTTTTTGGCAACGCCGTAATATATAAAAGCAAATAAGAAAATCTGATCTGATTTTTTTCTAATCTGATCTGAATCATTATCATTCTGATTTGGCCTGATGTGATCAGAACTCTGATTAATTTTTCAGTAAGGAAATAATTGCTTTAATAAGCTCAAGTAAACATAGCCTAAGAGACCTAGAACTCGATATTAGTTAAACTGTGTGTGTGGATTTAAAATGCTTTAAAGAATCGAAATGATATACAAGCTAGTTAATTTCTAATGAAATTTATTTTTGGATTTTTTATTATATCAATTATTAATTTATTATTGATAATAACAGATTAACAAAAGTTAGAATCTCACATTCTCATACTATAACACCACCATCATCAAGGCCATAATCTTCAAAGATGGTGTTGTGAATGTTTGTCATTGAGTTACATACTCATATCCAACATGTATGTGCAGCCAATTAGGCAAACAGTGTATGAGAAAACAAATGCTTTCATTTTAAATGCTTATTATTTTGATTATACTGTTAAGCAATCCTACCTGAAGTTAGTGGCGCAAAAGTTATAACAGTATATTTTAGTACATATCAATTGCTTGCAAATTCAAATAATTTTGGTTTTACGTTTTTGCTTACTTAATTTGATGTTCTCCCTTGGCAGGCATAGGGAATCATAGTCGTGATGAAGCTTCTCTTCCAACGGCCATAAGGGCCTTCTTTGCTGATAATGCGTGAGTTCTTGTTGAATCGGTTCATTTACATCAAGTCGTTTTTTTAGTACATCTAATGATTTGGCAACTTGTTATTGCAGGTACCGGTTTGATGAAGTGAGACCAGGAGTAATTATGGTTCGACCGAAGTTCCGGCCCAGTTGAATGACTTGAACTAAAGGGTTCTTGCTGATGATTTGAGCTGCCCTTTCATTCTTTGTTCATTTATATGTTGTTTTGATTCCAAAATAAAAGTTATTGTGAAGTTAGATAAGGTTTTTTTTTTTTTTTTGGACAAACTGTAAAATTTGTAAATCAGTCTTGTTTATAATTTGAGTTCCCTCTTCATTCTTCCTAAATCCCAGTGCAGTTTGCTGTTTTTTGGGAGACTCACATGTACTGTCTCTATCTCATTTTACAAAGCACATGTCATGGTTCTCAAATCTGAGACTGAGCTTTGGAGAAAAAGCTTATCATTATTTATTATTCTTGTAAAAAGGGGTCACAAGAGAATGGGGCAATTCATTTATAACATCTTGAAAATGAAAATGAATATGATTCAAATAATTTCAGACAAAGGGAATACAGACATTTATGGTAAGGTGTCCATAGATGTGATGGTGTTTCTTGGCAACAAATAAATGTGATGTGCAGTACATGCATTTGAAACACGATATCCATAATATGTATCTAGAACATTTATATTTTATATGTGAATCACTTAATTTTATAAAAGTGTTGTAAACATAAAATATACTGTATATGAATGTTTTAACTATATAGGTTAATTGTTTTAAATGCATAATATGAACCTTTTATTGAAGGTGTGGGTACATAGTGATCACCATTCATTCGGGTGTAGGAATAAATTATCAGCTTATATGTGCATCGTGTGGATTTTGCGGCCCACGGGTGCTTGTTTGGGTGTTCTAGTGGCCCAACAATTGGGCTATGCGAACATCATTCTTGAGTAAAGAAAGTAGTAAGGTATTTAAGGAGGAAGTAATGAGGAATATTTGAAGAGGAGATTGTAATGGCAAACAATTCTCTTACTAAAAGCCTACTTCTTATCTTCTCTTGGAAAAAAAGCAAGTACTTGCCAGCATGAATGCTTGCTGGTCAACACAAATCAGGATGGTTGCTCACTTGTAGGTTTATATACTATTGATTGGCAGCAAAATGCCTTATTTCTTGAATTCTTGATTATGATTAAGGATATAGACATATAGTTGGTCTTCACTAAAAAAATAATGTACAGTAATTAAGTTCGACCTTTAATCTTTTGACAATTTCAGGTGATCTGGGAAAAAACCAATCACAAAGCATTACTGTTTTACGAAACAGTATAACTTTTTCTGAACATCCTAAAATAGTATACGTGGCGATAATTTTTGTGAGAAATAGACTTAAGTCAAAATGTTTAGCTAATAATTGTTTGTAAAATTTATTTTCACAAGTTGATTATATTAATTATGTGTGAAAACGTACCAGCCAGTAGCTACTTTACTGAGCAAAATACTGTAAGGATTTTTCTTTTTTCTAAAACAGCAAAAGTAGTTTTTTTTTTTTTTTGAGGGGAATCAATTAACTTTAGGATCATTGAAACCTCTTCCAAAAAGCTCCTAAAAACCAACATTCACAAAATTAGCCTTTTGAGGTTAAACCTCTATTCCAACAAAATTAGGATTGAACTAATTAAACCTCTTTATACCCTATAAAATCACTCTGTTTGTTTCAAACCTCAACTTTCAATATTCTTTCAATCAAGCACTCCCAAGTATCATTACAAGTTTGAACTACTTAAGCATCTCCTTTTGCTTTAAATCTCTAACTTCCAAACACCATATAATATAATGTTAAACCAAGCTATCTAGGTAGTTCAAATGACACACATTCACAAAACATATTGTCTAGCACCAGAATTTTCAACAGACTTTGATTTGTTGGTTAAGAAATTCAAGCAAGAAATGAAATGAATAGTCAAATTGATCAAAATTGGTCACTTAAATGATAATGCTGAATTTCATTCCATTTCTTGAAAATGATTTTGTATGATTGTTTTTCATCTTTAGAGAAATATATGCAAATTTGCCTGAATTTGTGTATTGTTCTTTACAAACTTGACTCAAACAATTACCAATCTTTGCAGTCTCCATGATATAATAGAATGAAAGGCAAAGCTCTTCTTGTTCCAAAAAATTCACAAATCCACATCACACACTTTACTAACATGACTGCAATCTGTTTACCAGAACACTGATAAGAAGAAACCAGTAATTATTCAACACTACCATCTTTCTGAAATTTACATAAAGCATAAAAAGAAAAAAAGAATCCGGTCCAAGTTCTGTTGATATGGATGAACCTCTCATCATCCCTATTGCAAGAAAATTAATTACAAAAACTGGTATATTAAAAGCTTCAGACATATGTAGAAAACCTCCTAAAGATAATAATAATAGGAACTTGTTGCCCGATCAAAGTATTTTGTATATACTTCTTCTCAGTTCGAGTGCTTGAATATTTATAAACGAGCTCTTTTACATGAGATAGGGGTTTGAGATGGCAATTTTCACTGTCCTTGCATAATTGTGCAAATCTTTCTTCCGAACTCCACATGGATGGAAAAAATGGGAAAAAGAATAGTTGTATATATGTGAAGCCAATACATCACAAAGCACTGAGCTTTCTGTAGCTTAATGCTTATGCGGCTTTATCTGGGGGTAGAGACCGAGTATGTGCTCAGGCATAAAGTCATGGCGTGTCAAAAGTCCAACAATTGGAGGTCTCTGCATTATCACAAAGAGAAGCAAGCAATGTTAGTTTTCGGTGATTGTATGCTTCACCGTTTAAGGCTCTGTTCTTAATTTCTTATGGACTTAATTCCAGTCAAGTTCAGTTCAGTTCAGTTCAACTTCTACTGAGTCTAGGGTTTAGTTTAGTTTAGTTCAGTTGAAATTAATATCAGTATCAGAAATAGTGCATAATGAATCCACAGCTCCACAGAAATTCAAATTACTGGTAACATATATGATTAGTTTTCAACTTGAAACTTATTCACATTGACAACCAAGGGAAAGGATTTTTTTCAAATCCTATGAGATTTTTTTTCCCCAACCTATCCATTTGCACAATCTTCAGCATATTTGAAGTTAGATACATTTATGTTTTTGCAATTAATATAGATCCATTTATCTTGTACCCCTTGAAAATGTACATTTCTTTACTACAAACTACTACTGGTAGAAATTAAGAGCAAACACACAGGCAGATATGCATTCAATGCAAGGCCAAATCAGTAGCAAGAAAACTGTCCTAATCTGTCACCATCAACCCTCACATCTTTGCAGGAGAAAGAAAGTCATTAATGGTTTATAAATTATCATGCAGCATGAGACCCCACCATGGGAACCTATGTAGCACTTTTTAAATTTGTCGTTTTCAGTCCCCTTTACCCTTATGTGTTTTTGTCCTGTCCCCAACTCTAGTGCAACCTAGATGAGAACCTATATAAAAACTAACTCAATCCAAAAGCCAACCCAAAAACTTTTTATTGACAGAATTCAACAACCAGAAGTCTGGATGTAATCCAAACCTGGTCATCCCGAAATTGCAAGAAAACCAACTTGAAAACCATTTATGTGAAGTTATATAAGGATATTATAAGAAGCTTCTTTCCCGGGGGGGAAAAAACCTTTATCTATTAGAATTTAGAAAGACAGGAAGTTTTTCCTATATCCTATAAATAGTACTCAAGTACATACGAAATAAATTATAGATGACATGAACCCGAAACCATCTAGCCTCGACCAAACTGCATTGTGTGATCAGTCTATCCAACATGTAAAAATTCAAGATTTTCTCTAATTGACAAACTCATAAAGGAAGACTTTAACCAAATGAAGTGTTTTGAGTTCATAACTTTGTAACACCTTTTTTTTCCAGATATGAAGGCAATTTATCTAATCTAATACTCAGTATGACACAATGTTATGTCAATGGTGTGCTAATACAGTAATACTAAGGTGGAGGATTCATATAGTAAAATTTGATCAAAAAAAATTAAATATATAGCATAGATTCAAGTAAAGGAATAGAGAAGAGTAGAACTTACCCCTTGACTCTTTGGTACCACACACATATGTCTCAAACCAAGTTGCCTGAAGAGAATTTGAGCTTTGGCTAATGACATAGTCTCAAGAACAGTATATGGGGATGCATTGATTATTGGATGGAGATCAATATACATTTCCATCTCTTCATCGGTAACAGATATATCATCTAGCGAGAGCCCTTTCCCAGTCCCAGGCTTGGCAAAGTCAAAGGGAGAAAACTTCTTTAAGATATCCCTACCTGAAAGCCTCCTCTCTGCAGAGAAATACTTTGCCTTGAGCAAAACAAGCAGATGTGACCTCAGAACCAATCCACATAGCTCAGGTGAATCTGAGACAGGCGGTCCATCAATAACAGGAAATCCATTATGTCCTGTACTTTGCAGAGCATGTACAATTGTCTCCACCTTCTCAACACCTGAAAATGTGACTAATGGACCAGAAACAGCATCCCCGGCCACCAAGTGCTTCATATAAGGCTCCGCATGAGCTTCCAAATATGGCAACCCTTTCAAATGCACTATCTGGTCATACACACCATGGTTGAAGCAGTCTGCTACTGTTTTTGATATGAGAAGAACTATCATCACAAGTGGGAGCAATAACAGATTATTGGTAAGCTCAAGAAGTATGACACAAATAGACACTGTCATTCTCATTGTTCCCCCAAGGAATGAGGCAGCTCCTAGGAGTGAGAATAGACCCGTGTCGAGCACTGACAAAGACTGAAAGAGTCTACCCACGATACGACCATAAACACCTCCGGCTAAAATTACAGGAATGAACAGTCCTGCAGGTACTGCAATCCCATAGGTGATGATCCCGAGGAAATAGATTGTGATGAAGAAAATGATGAGTGAAGGAAATTGAAATTCTCTTATGATGGTCGTGCTGAATAGATTGCGAATAGCATCATCATTTGTGTTGAGAAAGAGGGAAGCAAGATCGTTGTAATAGCCATCTGGACACTGAAAACGCTTGTAGTTCCCAGATTCACCAGAAGTTGGGCACTTGCCATTTGAATCTTGAGGACAGGGAGTACAGCTTGCCAACCATGGAAGGCCGAAAGCACAGCATGTTGTTATTAAAGATATAAAAATAACAAGTAGAACTCTGAAGGACGGACCTTTTCTGCAAGGCACGAGAAAGAGGATTAAGGTTTCTAATCTGGAAAAGGGGGGGGGGGGTTGAGGAAAGATAGAAAGAAATTGAAAAATGTAAAACAAGAAGAAAATAAAAATAATACTTCCTGTCATGCATTATTGGAAACAATTAAATATTATAATTACAGGCTTATAGTGCACGTGATGTTTGTAAGGATTCTAAGATTTGAAATCCTTGTTTTGTTAGTCGAATTGTACGTTCAATTTAAAAACATAAAACAGGACACTTGTAGTTCATGAATTTCAAAAATGGTTTAAATTAAAAAGCAGATATCTATTTCAAGTTGGTGCACAATCGCTTCTATAATTTCACCTTTACACTCTCTCAAGTCAAGAGTCAAGACCAGGCTCCAAGTATCAAATGACAAACTAATAATTTAATAGCCTGTTTTTGAACAAAAAGTCAAAGAACATACTCATTGATGAAGCTGTAAATGCGAAGGACCTTGTCGACAAGAGAGTTGTAAATACTTCCCATAACACCTCCAATTACTCCAAGAACTATCACAGCTAGTATATCATAAGCACCATAACTTACTACCTCATTGCTGACATCGTACATTATCAACCCACCCTTGCCAAAAAGACCACATTTACCAGTCCAACAATATTGAATGAAGCTTCTCAAAACTATGGCTACCATAGCTGTGGTAAAAAATGTCCTCCAAAGAAGAGCACTCCGCCACCTGAAGTATAATAAAATAAGTAAATATACCTTTATAAAACAGCAATGTGATATCCTTGAATTAATATGTCTAAAGTTCAGTGATAGTTTCCTGAAAGAATGATTTGCCATTTTGTATCCCAATACTGAAGTCATCATGCAAGAAAGCATTTATATAATATGTTGAATTTCTAATTAAGTTTTGTGAATTCTTTCCATCAAAAAGTTGCAGAATCAAGAATAAACATACCAGGAGGCTGCTTCTTCGAGAGCAAAAAGGACACCTCCAACTGGAGCACGAAAAGCAGCAGCCACTCCTGCCGCAGCACCACAGGTGATCAAATCTCGCCGATCTCTATCGTTCTTGAAATATCTGAGCCAATCCCAGGTCAAACCATACTTGCGAGAGCCACCCTGACCAAGTAAATTGGCAATGCAAGCACCAGTATGCACCATAGGTCCTTCCTTACCAATCGCAAATCCAGCAGAAACACCAAAAATAGAGCCAAAAATCTGATCATAAAAATTTCGCTTTGGTCAACTTTAAAATAATTAGACAGGGAAATTCCCCAGAGAATATACTCTAGGATTTGAGTAAATATAGGCAGTGAGAAAATGACATGAGACAACAGAATTAAACACCTCAACGAACAAAGCAGCAAGTGCATCAATGATCACAGGAAAATCATAGTTTCTGAACTGAAGATCATAATCAAGTAACAAGTTGGCTAGTATTTTAGAGCATAACACTAATGCAACTTGGTTGGCTTATTGAAGAAACTAAACAGCAAGAACAAAACTCATCACTACCCTTGCATTGAAGAAAACAAAACTACAGTACCTGAAGAAAAAGGAAAATATGTACTTTAAACAATGCTTACCACTTAAATGAAAATTGGCGGTCCCGACTTAAAAATTATAACCAAATAAATTTAAGCAATGTATCATCAAAAAATAAAAATAAAATAATCTTGAAATAAAGGGCATTGATATGCCAATGTTAAGGCAACAGTCTTACAAAGCAAATCTTGCTAATTTCAAAACCATGGCTCATCAGAACTCATCAGGCAGACTGACAGGAGTGTATCCCCCCTCCACTCTTCGGACACCAGGCCACCTTCATTTTTACTCTTTTAAAATGGTGTTTGGATAGGGAGAAATGGAGGGAAAGAGCTAGAAGAAAAAGGGATGGATTCATTCTCCCCAGGGTTTGGTTGTTTGGATATAACATGGAGAAGGAGGAGGGTAAGGAATTGGAATAGTTCATTTTCCCCAGTATCTCCCTCTTTAATATACCAAATCTGTCCATCATTAGAAAAAAAAATTGTTCAACCTTACTCTTTACCTCCCATATCCTTCAATTTTTGCATGTGAGATTATTATAAAAAAGATTCGGAGTATCCAACTTCATAAAAAAACCAAAGACTGTTACCTTTACAAAGAATGTGCTTGGAGCCAATATTGAGGGAGCATCGATACCATTAAGATAAGCTTTGACCTCAGGGATACCAGATCCTGCAGCAGCAGGAGCAAAGAAGGCACAAAGTGCTCCAGCAATAATGGCGAACACCAAGTTCAACCCAGCAAATGCAAAAAAGGCCTTGAAGTAACTGTACTGGAACCAGAACACATATCATTTACTTTTCTAGGAAGAATAAGAGAAAAACATTCAATCTTTAACTAATTCAGCGTTCTCAATAACAATCACAACGACAGCAAAAGTACAAGGAACTTTAAGATAATACTAATGATAATATTAAAAATAAAAATTCAAAAACACGGCGCGAATTACCTTCCCTGCAGCATCAGGTTATTGGTGAGCAACAATTTGAAACCAGATATATTCTCAACTGCAATATTATTGAAGAAGCCAATAAGTCCAGTACCGAGACCAATGAAGAGAGCCAACGCCCACTTTAGGAACACATATTGAAATATCTGAATCTTATTCCTTGACCTCCAATCTTGCTTAAACAATTCGTTTTCAATCATCCTGTAAATTAAAATGGGAAAACATGTTACCCATGTTGCATCAAGCAAAAGCAAGTGATATTTTGAAAATGGCACACTACATAATAAACCAGAGAATTGCAAACGTCCGTTCACAAATTGCATTTTGTAAGCCCTTCAAGTCTAATAATAATTAAAAGATAAAACAAGTGTCTCATAACAACGATTCACATACACCAGTTTAATGGAGGAACTTGCTTCCTATGTTACCATTTCCTACTGTGTGTCTTCAGCCACAATGCTGATTCTAAATTTTCTTTTCATTACACATAATGACATAAATAAAATAAAACTATTAAAAAATGGACAATCCGGATAAGGAAAACTCCTTACTCATAGTCAAGGCTCTCAATGGGGCAGGAATTGGCACCAATAACAGCAATCTGCGACGTAGTATTGGTCCTTTTCCTTAAAAGTGGCATCCTCATTGACCCATTCCTTTCTGACATGGAAGCCCATCTCTCATCCTCCTTGCCATCCAAATCTCCAAGGTACTCCACATCATTCTCTTCATCATTATGCATCTCATTAGGTGGATCCATTCTCTTGTGACGATAGTAAGGATAGGATCACCCTTCGATCAATACTCAGCTCCTATATTTGATAGTATTCCCTGCAAAGAATATCAAATTACATAGTTTAATTAAGGACAAGATCACAAGATGACCTCAAATCAGAGCAATATGTATGCAAGTTGTGCATCAGATACAACACATTATTGGTTAAACATGGTCAGAAAACAATGAATAAAAACCTTAGGAATAGATGCAGCAACTAATTAAAGGATCTCCTCCTCATATACAGAATTGCAGAATTATGAGAAAGACAACCAAGTGAATCAACTGCAACTCATTCATAAAATTGATACTGCAATACTCCTAAAACAGTCCATACACTATTTAATTCACTGGCAACAATCTTGATCATCATGAATCTTGATGGGGTGGTAAAGAAAAATTTTAAAGAAAAAAAATTACATGAAATTGGGAAAAGGCCTCCAGATCTAACACAATAAATGTATTCATGCTCCATTTTTTATACAACACACAAGAAGAGGAAAAAAAAAGGTTCCAAAAGGTTCTTTCAGGGGCAAAAGCTTTTCAAGGCAGGTAAGGTAATCATATGATATGATTCACATGCCACTTCCATAAAGTACAGTAACTTTAGAGGATCAACAAGCAGAATAAATTATAAACAGCATCAAATCAAAATTACACCCAATTAAATGAGAAGTTTCCTAACAATCACAAGTCAACTCTAATAAAGTTATCATTACTCAAACAGACTAATTGAAATCACAAATTCAGATAATAAACTAAGAGATGACATCAATACAAAATCATCAACAAACGAACAAATCTGTACACATATAACCAATTAAAAAAAAGAGTGTTTTAAAGATCAAAGAAGTGATCCATAAACTGAAAACCCAGAAAATTCTTCAGACTTTACTAAAAACCCATAAATATGCAAGCAAAAAGATTGAATTTTGGAGATTTTAAAAAAAGGATGTCAACTGAAACGAACACTTACCCTTTGACCACCAAGCAGAGGATAAGCACAGAGATAGTTTGGAGTGATATTTAAGGAACCCCAGTGAGAATCGAGTTCAGGCAAGCAACATCAACCATCAAAAGATGGAAAAATTGGAAAATTTCAAAGGATGATTCACCATACAAAGGAGCTATTTAAATACTAATAGCAGAAAAAATCAATTGAAACAAGATTAATTAAAAAATTGACCAATCAAAACAAATTAACAGAGATGATGTACTGGTTTAAATAATTGTGGAATGAAGGACAAGCTGGCAGTTTTGGATTGGAGATAGAGATTTGGGGAAGAGGGTGAATTCAAATAGCTGAGGTAGTGTTGTTTTTTTGGTGTATGATTTGTGAAGGATGAAATTGGAGAAAAGTGGGTCACAACAAGGAAGAAACCTAAGGTATGGATTGGATGAATGATTGAATCAATGAGGTGGCTTTATTGTCAATTTTCCGCATTTAAAAATTAAAAAATAAAATAGTACGAGCTTGGGCACGAGCGCAACGGACCGGCCTACACAAGTAGCACTTGTGTTATGAACAAAAATCTCAAAAAGATAATAAAATTATAACTTCACAAATCAGGCACGAGTCGGCCCAACACGAACCATGACTCCATGAGATAGATTGCGCATGAACTCTTTTTTTAGAACTTGAAACGAATTCATAACGACACAAATTTGTCTTGGCCTGTTCGAACCATGCCTTGTCGGGGCATAAGGCATGCACACATGACACGTGGGATGTCCCAACACGGTTCGTGCCCACTACATAATTTGTCATGGCCAATTGTAGGAAGAAAATTTGTTACGTTTGCAAAAAAAAAAAAAAAAAAAACTTTAATCAAATTTTTAACTTTTTCAAAAATTTATCGAACATAGTGGAACATACTAATGTCTTAAGTAGTGTTTTAAAAAAATTGCAAAAAAAAAACAAAAAAAAAACAGACAAACAAACATTGTGAAACGAAGGGAGTAACATTTTTGATAATTTTTTTTTGTAAAACCGACGATATATACATGAGGTGTTTTTTTTCAATTTATTTTATTAGTGGTATAAGGGAATTCAAGGTTGTGCATGTCAAATAAGTTCATATTTTAACTATGATCGGAACTTATCAGTGCTAAACAATTCTAAATAGATTCAAAATGTCTGAATACTAATCTGTAACATAAACATTTGCGGAAATTTTGGATACTCAAAATTTTAAATCCACTGTTGGGTAGATGATCCGAAATATAAAAAAAATGGATATTTGAATTTTCAAATCAATTCTGAGATGTATTTTAAATCAATTTCCAGTAACACTAAAACTACAGTAGCTCGAAAATCTTAATAATATAAAATATATTTTTAAGGTATAACTTACTATAACTAATTTATAAATTTATTCTATTACCTTAAACTTATCTATAATATTCTAGTGAGTAATGATATATAAGATTATCGAGTTAAATAACATAAATAAAATATATTTCAAGCCAAACATAGTTTAATAGTGTTATTTGAGTTGAGTCTTGGGGTTGTGATCTATACAAAATATATATTTCAAATTCCATATTATCTACTACCTCCGTTTCTTATTATTTGCAACGATTTCACACTTTTCCTCTCTACTTTATGTCACATCGTTATAAATAATAAGAAACGGAGGTAGTATACAAAATAGTATCTCAAATTAATTAACCAGATATCCTAGTATTCTCATAAGGCCATAAGTTAACCCATTCCCATAAACAGTGGCCGGTTGGGCGGTTATAAAACAGTAAACAGTTAAACACCCACACCACTAACCACTTGGATTATTTAATTTATTTTTCAGGAGACAGGTGTATCTATGCCTTTGGTGTATTGTATTTTTCCTATTGTCCACGCAGTATTAATTGGAGTTGGATCTTTCAAATCAATAATTTACTTTATCCCATGTCTATTACGTATTGTGAGGATGAAGTCATAGCCCGGTAGTTAGGGCTTCAGAATTTCAGGCACGGGGTCCTGGGTTCGATTCTCACTGCACGCATTTGCGAGGATTCCTTATTATCCCCCTTACAGATGCCTGTGTTGGCTAAAACTGGGTCGGATGACCTGCAATAGGGTCCGGTTCCAAGTCCTAGTATCCCACAAATTATCCTATAAAAAAAAATTAAAAAAAAATGTCTGTTACCTATAAAATTTTAGGTAAGATATAAGGGTACATAACAACAAAATTATATACAAACCAAATTTTGTCGGATTTATCTAGTAGTATTTTAAATATCAACGTTTAATTTATATAATTTTTTATAGAATACAGTGGAAGATATCTTTATTATATAAGGCAAGGGAAGGTGGCGGCGGTTGTAGGCACATAAAAAATTATATTATGCCATATCAATTATATTTGCTCCGTTTAAAAAGTCAAATGTTGACTTAAATTATAAATGGGTCATGAATTAATTAATTTGAGCTTGTAATTACATTTGGGCCTATTTTAATTATTAGGTGTGTCTAATTTTAAACTAGAAATTTAATATGTAATAAGTTGTGCAAGTTAAAAGGAAAATAGAATTTGACTACAAGCCCAAAAGAGCTAGATCATTCCTAAAACCTTAGGAACATGACTCTATAAATAGAGTTTCATACCCACTCCAAAGTGGAAGATAAATCCAGAGCTAAAAAACTCACAAAGCGGAAATCCTCTCTGAAATAAGAAGCTCCATCAAAAGGTGAATTCTTTCTCAAATAAGAAGCACTTTCAACACAAGGGAACTGACAAATCAAGCATCCATCAAAGATGAAGAAAGTAGAAGAAGCACTTTCAACTCAGGAAGCAGACAAATCAAGTCATCAAGCATCCATCGAATTCCTATTTTGAGAATCATACCTTGAACAAGAACAAGCCGGTGGCCCTCATTCAAGTAAAGCTGCAAAGTTCGTATGAAATTCATTTTATTGTGGAAATTGAATTAGTGGAAGAAATAGAGTTGTACCCAAATCATTCTTTGATCAATACAAAAATTATTATTTGTTGCATACTTTTATTTCTCTTTGCATGTTTAAAAATTTGTGTTAACAGCGATGTACACGTAAAATTGTAAATTACTATCCTATATTCCTATCCTTGATGAAATTTGAATAAACCATTATTGTGGACAATATAAGTAACTTATTTATAATATATTACTAATTCATATTTTCAAATTCAATTATAATAGGGGTGAACAACAATTCCGGGATACTCACCCATGGACACCGCGGGTAAATACCCGAACTTAGTTGGCGGTTGGGTCCGGTACCGGGTCTCAAAATTGTTACCGGTCAAAATAATCTGGGTCCGGTTCTAGAAATTTTAGCCTCGGTGGTGACAGTTCTAGTACCGGGTGCCCAATTGTACAGTGTTTATTAAACTTATATTCTTTATCTAAAAAGTTGTATTATATTATATAAAAGTATGGATGTTAATATTTAGTAGTAAATTTGTAGTGGAGTAGTACGTTATTGGCCATTGGGCCGATTTTTTATTTGAATTTCAAAACTTAAACAAAATGCACATCTATTACCTGGTTTTGAAACCATTACCAGATGATTCTGGTTATGGGTCTAGAAAATTGTTACCCATTTAGACCGGTTCTAAATGCAATTCCAATATTCAATTCCAGAACATGGCAGCTCTGGTTCCGGTTCCAGACCCATAAAAAATGACGGGTGCCCGATTGTGCTCAGTCCTAAATCATAATTCTAACAATGTAAAACTATCTTAATTAATAATATGACATAACTACAAATTTGAAATCAAATAAGATAGGAAACTAATTAATAGGGTTCCAATCAAAAATGATAAAATTACATTTTGTATAGAATATATAAAATTATACAACAAGAATTTATATTCACAGTACAATAATCTATATCAAACTTTATGACGAACAACATAGTTTGCAGATAACTAACAATTTTTAACAAAAAAAAATAATCAAAATATAAATGTATGTTTCAAGAAAACATCAGCAACCATTCACCATAAATTAAACTAATATGTCTATTATTGTTACATATTTGCATATATAATTAATATTAATCTATTTATGTCTAATAATCAATGCAATGTCAATAACATTACATAAATTCAATACTCTACGTCTATAATTGCCTATATTGGTACGTAGTTGCGTATATATAATAATAATAATTTATTTATTTAATTTAATGTACACATCGCATGTATAAA
Organism: Salicornia ramosissima; assembly: GCA_951394345.1. Classification (NCBI taxonomy): domain Eukaryota; kingdom Viridiplantae; phylum Streptophyta; class Magnoliopsida; order Caryophyllales; family Amaranthaceae; genus Salicornia; species Salicornia ramosissima. The sequence goes on along the minus strand of OX596236.1, from coordinate 55,215,145 downwards.
AGACTAATAGAAGTTTAAACAAGTGTATTAAAAACTATTAAAAAAATGCAACAAAATTTTGAGACAAATGGAGTATATTTTCTATAATCAAAAGGTTTTTCGATCTTTTCAAGGAACGATGACAATTGACATGTGACACCCGTCACGTAAACTGCCACTGCACGTGAACAACTAGTCTCGTAAAATGTCGTTTTAACAGCTTGCAAAGTGTCAATTAACAAAAAAAATTATTGATTTTAACAAGATTTGAATCTTTGACCTCTTAAAAGAGGTGTAATGCACTTAGTATCTCAATTTCATACATTACCTTAATCTAGTAAATTTTATTCTCTTACATTTATTAATTTACATTACCCACTCTTTTACTTTTACTAATTTTAATGAAATTATTCCTTTCTTATTTCTTTTTCATACGTTCTCTCTTATTTTTTATACAACTTGTAATCATCACTTATTTATTTCTACTACTCCTAATTATTAGTTTATTGGTTTTGAAGAAACTAAAGTGTGCAAATTAAAAAAAAAAGGAGGGATATTTAGTATCTTCAACTTGCTTTAAAAACTATTATTATTGTTTTTTCCAAATCACAAGAGTAGAAAAAATTTTATATTTTAAGTGAAAAAAAAAACTGTTCCAGGCCAGAATTCTAGTTGGTGTTAAAAAAATTGATTAAATACTCAGCATAATTTCCTCAATGTAGATTCATCCAAGTAAAATAATTAACACATTTAACAGAGGTTGAACTATTGGTCCAATGGTTAATGATTTCCAATGTTGGACTACTTAAGATCCTTGCTTTGAATGTCACTGCAAGCATTTTAGAGCTTTTCTTATTTTTTTCTTTCAAATGATTGTGTCAGCTAAATTGAGTTAGATAACCTACAATGGGTTCTAATTCGATGCCCAAAAACATTAAATATTAATGTCGGATGTACATTTGTGAACGGATAAAACATTATTAGCTAACAAAATAACATGTTTGATTGTTGGTACGAAATAAACTATGATAATAAAAATGTATTTAAAATACAACGAATTAGTAAGGGAAGAAAATTATAATTTATCATTTTTTTATAGGATAATGTGTGGGATACGAGGCCTTGGAACCGCGCCCTACTGCAGGTCACCCGACCCAATTTTAGCCAACACACGTATCTGTAAGGGGATAATAAGGGTTTCCTCGCAAATGCGTGCGGTGAGAATCGAACCCAAAATCTCGTGACTAAAATTCTGAAGCCCTAACCACTGGACTATGATTTGATTCTCAAATTATAATTTATCATGGCGCCACATAATATGACGCCTTTACCATTGTCTTATGTGATAGAAATGAAATACGTAGTATTATTTTTTAAAAGGAGAAATGAAATTTGAAATACTATGTATAAAGTGACAATGACCAAAGCTGAACATCTCACATGTTGCAGATGATTTTGCTATCTTATATGGGAGGTGTATTTTATCAAATAATGTTGATGCTAAAAGTATTTATCAAAATATTATCGATGATAAAAATAATTACGAGAATACTCTCTGCCAATGAAAAGATTCACACAATGCATTGTTTTATACGAAATATATGAATTGATAACTATTAAATAATACTCCATCCCTAACAAAATAACTGCAACGATTTGACAGAAAGTAGAGAAAAAAATGTCAAATCGTTGGAATTAATATGTTAAGGAGGGAGTACATGTTTACTTTATAATACGATCTTATACTATTGTAGGTTTTATTTAAATTAAATAATACTTCGTATGTGAACTTCTGATCGTGCCTTGCAGAAGCTTAAAACATACTTTTCTTTAAAAGTTAAATGTTTGATTTTCTACTTATTATTTTTCTCAAATTTAGTCGTTTCGTTCTTATTTTCCAAGCCATTCTATACAACATAATATAAATCAATACTTCCAAAATTATAAAAACAAAAAGATAAAATTTAACCAAAAATATCGTCGATCTGTGTCATGCACGGGTCAAAAAATAGTCGACTATAAATCTATAATTATGAAGTCACTTTCTCACTATCATTTACAAGTGGGTTGTTCTTGACATTTTTGATACCCAAGAAGAAAAAAAAAACATGATATCTATAATTGTCTATAAAACTAAGCTGGCAACTTTTGTTTTGTTTGTAGATGATATCTCACGAACATGAGTTCATGTGTCAATATTGTGAAATTGACGAAATACACCCCCAATATATATTTTTATTCTCTTTTTTTTTCCATGTCTTTTCATCAGATCATTTTTCTTTCACTTTTAAAAATTCGTTCATTTTTATATACTCCATTTGCTTCTAGTTACGTTGTTATTTTATAATGGGTCTATTATATTATACATCCGGATGTATGTTGAGCTACGTACATTATTTAAGGTATTTCATTATTCTTTTTAAATAATTTTGCTGATTTTCAATTTTAAACTGAACAAAATTACCATTAGATTTGACATACATCCGAATGTATAATATAAGAAATTTTTGGTAGGAGTTTTAAAATGTTGTTCCTGTGTTAAATTATTTTTTTTAGAATTATTATATATATTTGTTTCCTAATTTATGCATATATTATATTTTATATATTCGTGCCATAATAAATTTAGAAGTCAAATACTTTTGAAATTGATATCTTATTCAACTCATTAAATGTACCTTTAATTAGGGGAGTTCAAATTTACTCGTATTAGTATTAAACTTTCATACAAGTTTCAAAAACAACAAATAGAAACGGCCGGAGAGAGTATTTTCTTATTGTTTCATGCAAGTATTGTAAATGTGCTCCTTTTCTTGTGACTATGGCTTGAATTTTTTAACCAATAACGTCTATTTCATTTTATCATAAAATCGTAACTTTTAAAAGATTTTACGATAAAAAATTACAAATTGATGGCTAAAAGCGAGCGATGCTAGTGTATTTCATTACATTGTTAGATGATATAACATGACAATAATTTAAGTATATTGATTGATTTTTTGAAATATCAATGCTTATTTCATTCTGACTGTAGTAGTAACTAATCCTCTCGCTAGAATGTTTCGTGCTCGGAAGTTTAATTTTAAGAAAATAAAATAAATGACCAAAGGACCGTTTTTATTTCTAAAAGTTCGGCTACAATTCTTAACCAATTGGCTAGGAAGAAAAATGAACAATATAATGTCAAAACAAACTTAATTAGTTTTATGCAAGTATTTATAATTAATCACAATAAAAAGAGGTATGTATAATATATGTGTATTTATTGGTACACTATATATAATATATTAGCTTAGGTAGTTTTCTCACTTTTTTTAATTTTCTTTGTTTCAATCATATTTGCCAATTTTAACCTTTGGCATGAATCTGATCATCTTTTTCCTTTCAAATTTAATCTTCCTTCTTTAAATTTTTGTTCAATTTTTATCAGATTCCCACCAAATTAGTCTTGATTACATTTTTTAAAGGTTCTAAATTTGTCAAAAATGTTGTAGGAATTAAGTTGCATACTATATATTTTGAGATTGTTCAACTTAATTGGACAGTTTCTCATTCAATTTTAGTATAATCTTGTCCATAAGCATCCATTTTTTTTAAAAAGGGTTTCCACGTTGTAAAAATAATCAATCTTGTAAAGAAAAAACTATTTTAACATTATTAGGCCCCATCATACCTGTTGCGAATTAATACTTGCAACCCGTGACCTCTGTGTCACGTTAGCTCTGATACCGTGTTAGAGGACAATCTCAACCAAAAGCTTAAGCTAATAGTTGAGGCCCAAGAATATGTTATATACTCCATCACATACTCCCTCCGTAACATAATACTTGCAACTAGTGGTGTGCACCGGTCCAAAACCGGACCGGAATCCACATTTTTTGTGTACCAGGACCGGACCTGGACCGGACCGGTTTCTATTTTTTTTAATTTTTTTTTCCTCTAACAGGTCTGGGTTTGGGCCGGAGCGGACCGGAATTTAAATACACTTTTTAAATATATATATTATTTTTTTTAGATTCCGGTCCAAACCGGTCCGGACCGGACCGATGGACCGGAATCACTATTTTCATGGACCGGGGACTGGACCAGTTTGGACCGGACAAGGCTGGTTCTGGTCTAAATTCCGATCCGGACCTGTTTACTTGCAACAATGAGTTTTGTACGCATTTTGAGGAAACGCTTTAAGGGTATAAGATATTATATTATTGTATATTGAAGAGAGAATAGAAAGTCAAAAAGATTATTGTTCATTTCCTCCAAATTGCTTAAAATTAACAATGTAAACCTTAATCATATGAATTAGACAACTAGGATTCAGCTATAGATTCTTCTGTTGATAACATAACATGCAGGCCACGCACATTACAATTTTATACACCTCATCTTCCTTTAATCAATTTTTTTTGGGTGTAAGTAGCTCGAGCAAAAGTTCAAACTAAATAACAATAGCCCCCCATCAGATTAATTATTTTTTAGAAAAAATTATAACTTTTTAGCACAAAATCATAATTTTAGTGTAACAAACTTTACTAATGATGCAAAAGTTAACGATTTATTAAAAAAAACATGCTATCATTTAATAGTAAAAATGTCCATCTGTCAGACCGTCAAGAGATTTTTTTATTTTTTTTTTGGGACCATCAAGAGATTTAATAGTAAAAATGCTATAATCCTAAAGGTAAGGTGCAAATTTAAGACACATTAGGGATTTCATTCCTAGTAAGTATTAACCTTATCCCATTCAAGTTTTTCTCAATTATTTTTTTACACTAAAAATTATTCTCAACCTCTCTTTATCAATCAAGCTTAGCTTTTGATCAGAGAATTTGGAATTAATAGAGGAAGACGCTTAAAACTTCGGATTATTTTTTACAATTATTCCCTATCAATATGAATCCCTTAGCTTCCATGAGAATATGCAATATGATGAGCATGATCAAGGTTGACTCAAGTTGTTAAAAATTAAATCTTCCTTTCACCCATGTGATAGAAATTCTCAACTCATTCAACCCTTTATCCCCTAGCTAGTTGCAAATGCCTATTAAGTTGTACCAATTAAAAATCTTATTTCATTGTAAGTTATAAATTACCCTAGCTAGTACATACCCGAATCATAGTCCCCATACTCCTTGCATGCAACTAGTTGGGATGCCTTACATGATGCGTTGGATCTTTCCCTGTTGTTCAGTTTCCGTCATGATATATACGGTGGCCTAAAGAGGAAAGTAACCCTAGAATTTGTTGACCACGCAAAATTAGAAGTGACACAAGAATTTTTCGATCACCATGAGTGTGGGCGTGTTGATCATTGATTTCCTACATTCTATGAGAATTTTCGTTTCCTAAGATTTCTAATTTCACATAAAATGCAATTATCCTACCCATTGTGCATTTCCTAAAAAAAACAAAAAACAAATTCTAGTAAAATTTAAAGTACGTACATTGAAACAAACAACATCTAAGTTAATAAATCATTATCCGTCAAGAAACAAGTAACTTTCTTATCATTATAAAAAAGAATATTAAACTTTTGAAGATCGAATAATAGAGTTCTCAACATTTTACACACATATAGGCCAGGGGTCGAATCCTTATCCGCCATCTAATACAGTAAAAGTATCTTACCAAACAAAAGAAACAAAAACAAATTAAAATGTGAACAAAATTGTAAAATGGAAATTGCTTCGCAAATACTCTATCGTGTGCTCTAAATGGTTAGTACATACTCTTGCATATAGATAGGACTATAGGTGGGACTAAAGTTGGTTGTTGTCATGCATTATTGTAGTTTTTTTCTTGGACAAATTACTTTATTTTTAGGATATATATTAATATAAGGCATGGTCCAATTAAACAATCATGTTTTTTTTTTTGCTTTTTCAGTTGGGTAATTAAAACTCTGATTTGAATGGTTGCCTAATTTCTTTCTTTTCTAATTATCTTAAAAATACTGTTCAAGAATAAAATTTAAGTAACATTATCATTAGAAAACTTTATAACCCCAATAAATCCACTTTAATACCATATTTGGTACTATTATATTTTGATATTGGAAATGAAATCGATCAAATAACCGTCTTTATTATCTATTGTTTGATATGAAGTGTTGGTAATACTTTTAATTTCCGCAACCTTGTAGAAACAAATCATTTTCCTGCTTCTTATTGGTTTCCATTCAATTTCTTTAATTACATTGTTCAAGCAAAAAAATAATGGCTTTATTATCCTTTCCCTTTCTAATTTGGTTTCTAGTCAGCGGGTATTACCAGAAGCAAAATACTACTAGCAAATACATTTCTTAATGTGGATTGCTAAACGTCGCCCACAAATTACTTAAAATCGCCCACAGCTAAAGTAAAAAGACAAAATTGCCCTTGATTTAAAATTACACCACAACAACTTAGCTTAAATATACAACGACGTCGGACATCAAGCCATGACCTTGACCACCACTGCCGCCACCACCGCCGCCGCCACCACCATGGTGGTGGTGGTCGAGGTCATGGCGTGGCGTCCGACGTCGTTGTATATTTAATCTAAGTTGTTGCGGTGTAATTTTAAATCAAGGGCAATTTTGTCTTTTTACTTTTTATCGTGAGCGATTTTAAGTAATTTGTGGGCGACGTTTAACAACTCCCTTCTTAATTTGTCTCTAATCTCGTGGTATAAACATATGGGATTGAATTGATATTAGTCCTCCTCAAATTGATATCGAAACTATTCAGTTATTAAACATTGTGCTATCATATCATAATAAGGAGTATCAATATCACCATCTTAAACAAAAAAAAAAACAAAAAAAAAAAACTTCAAAGTGAATCGTTTGATCAAACGTCTTATATTCGGTTAATAAGGAGTATCAATTTCTTTCTCTTGCTTAATCCTTGTGTTATTACCCATTTATCATATTCCGCATTTAATTTGGGGCAGAGGATTTTTTTTTTTTAATGTTTCAATACTTCATCTGACTCAAAATATTGGCTACATAGCCTAATGGCGTAATGATTTTAGGAGAACCCTCATATGATTAATAGAAAAGAGAAAATAATTGGTGTTATTGAAATGTGATAATTGATAGGATATTCGGTTAAAAGATAAAAACAAAATAAAAATGGATCTCACATGTCAATATATATATATATGAAATCTAGTGCATAGTTAATTTAAGACTGCTATTTTTTTTAATGCAGTGAATAAAAATAATGGGGAGTGTATATATGTTTTATCATCAAGAATATTATTATAGGTGGGAAGTGTGGAACCTAGAATAACCAAAGACCAAGGAATAAAAATAGCAAAAGAAATTTTATAGGCCACAAGTATTAAGATAGAGAAACGTATACAATGATTAGGCATTTTATGTGGTCCAACTAATGATCTTGGTATATATATGACGTATATTTTGCTAACATTATTTAAGTGTTCCTATCATCCGCCTGCAGTCATGCTTAATTTTGATAAGAGTTGTTAAGATACTTCAGCAGCGGCCGAATTCGTTATCGGGATTTTATGGGCAAATGAAATTTGTGTTGGGAATTCATGGGCAAATGAACTTCAGCAACAATTTGTGTTGGTAGAGATTTCCCCCAAATTAGGGCTTGACACGGCTGGCTCGATCGAATCCAAATTTGTTGGATCCAAAATGAAATTAAGAAACTGGATAAAGAACCCTTTTAAAAAAAAGTACCTAGGAGAATCAAGCCTCGTACCTCAAGATCTATCGTCATTGTGATGATGGAGCTCGGCACTCTGCTTAGTTAATTATATACTGCACAATTCACATCTCTTTTTGAACGATAGAATAATATTAGTGTTAATTACTAATAAGCATTGATCTGAGTCAGGGTTTAACTCAAGTGATCACTTGATTATTCAATTAAGCCGACACACACACCCAAGATCAGAGATGCATGATGAATGATAAATTATTCTCTGAGATATAATGTGCGATTGTATGGTGTGGTTTGAATCTAAAATCTAACCCTTATTGGTTGGCTTGGCATTGAAAATATTTAACTATATACATAAGTAAATCCAAGTAATATAACATACATGCATGTTGGGAAAATCAGGACCAAATAAGAAGAAGGCACGTGACGAGATCAATGAGAAATGCAAATAAATCTTATAAAATTGGTTATGAGACGACGACAATGCCAACCTAACAGAACCCAGGACCTCGTGCCTGAAATTCTGAAGGCCTAACCACTGGGCTATGAGTTGATTCTCACCAACCTAACATATATATATATATAGCATCATGCATGTAATACAATCGATGAAGAAATACAGATCATACATTATTATTATTTTTTTTGGTGTATCCACCCGGTTCACCCTTTTGAGCTAATCCGGATTCGGAGCGCGTCCCGGGGTTAAGGTTTTAAACTCCTCCCAACGTGCTTGTGGGGGATCGAACCGTGGTTCTCCCTACCAAATCTAACCCCTGACACCACTAGACCAAGACAACGTTGGTACAGATCATACATTATTGCATGCATGTAATATACCTTATTATATTCCAAACATGTGCACATGACGTACGTTTATTTATATTCGATTATTCGGTGATTATATTTATTTGCAACAATAATGAGGTTTAAAATTATTTTTATAATTTATATCGACCGAAAATACATATGGACATAATATAGTTTAATTTATACAATATTTATTCAAGGTATAATTTAATTGTTTGTTTGTGTATACATTAATACATATACATTAATATATTTTTTTATTTTTTTAAAAAGTGATCTGACCTGTTTGAAATCGAGTAATTACTTTGTTTTATTATTGGGTTTAATTAAGTCTTTTGGTGGATTTAGAGTATGTTTATATATCCATTAAACTTGGGATAGGGTACGATACATGATCGATGGACATTATTATGACCTATAAGATTTACATGATCTAGCTAGGGTTTTGACCAACACTTTATACAATAGACTTTGAGACACACAAAAAAAATAGTGTACTCTTGGTGGAGTGTTTCACTTTTCAGAAAGATAGAAATGAGATTATAAAGTAATTATTGAAATGGAACAAATAATTTTTAGGAAATAATAATAAGACAAACATGCTCAAAGCATCAAACATATAATAATATAATTAATATGTCATAATTTATTTATTTTAAGTGATAGTATCGGGTCAGATCGTCTAACCCGGTGTTTATGTATTTCTCATCTTCGGGTTCCACTACCCTCACTTCCTCCTTCATATTCTCCTCAAAATTTTATAACCTTGGTTGAAAAATGTTTTTGAGTTATGACTTATGAAATAATAGAAGAAAATGAATCCTTCCTTCTCCCACCCATTCCATTCCTATCCCCAACCTATTTTCTAAACAAGGTCGTTTATTTTCCATCCTTTCCTTCCGTTTTACTTTCTTTCTCTCTAATTCTTTTTATCCAAACAATGTGCATGAAAAGTGTTATTTTATCTGTTTCATATTACTTGCAGTATTTGAGAATTTTATGTTTGTCAATGCACAAATTAATAAATTACTCAATAGTCTAATCTAAATATATCCATCACACTGTCCATATTTTTCTAACATATAAATCACAAAGTGCAACCAAAAACAAGATTGTAAATAGTGAAAAAAATCATATGTTGTGAGTCAATCCGAACAAAAAATTGGAACCTTTTATTACAAATCTTTAACTATCTACATTAACTAGTCAAGCTTTATATAAAAAGGTTAAGGCTTTATTCTCAAAATTATCATTTTAAGCGAAAAATTATACTGTCAAAAAGTATAACAAAAAATTTGCTAACAAAAAATTATACTGTCAAAGTAGTCCAACTTTTTTCTTGAATAAATTCAATCATGTCACTGCACTTGAAGTTCTCTCTAAACCTCCTTGAGAGTTAGGTTACAAGTAACAACTACTTCCTCCATTCCCAATTGTTTGTTGTTTGGAATCTTACACTATTCATAAAATGAGAGAATCTTCTAAATTACTCTCAACATATAAAATATAATATAGTCATATAGGGTCATGTTTGATTCGTCTCAATGAGTACATCATTAATATCCAATTATTATAATTTTTATACATATACAACAAAAGATATTTACGGTCAAACAAGTGCATTGACATATGTGCAAAGTCAAATAGGACAAACAAATGGGAACGGAGGAAGTATTAGATGAAGAGAAGTGACTAAAAAAGGGGGAGAGTGAAAGAGATGTTCATCATGATATATATCAGCTATTCAGCTTTACCAAATTGCCTTGCTCCAGAAACAAACACCAGGAAATTTGCCAAAATTCTACTTCTACTATTTTTCTCACAACAGACAACTACGACAAAGACGACTCAAAATAAAAAAAAAATTAAATAAATAAAAAAAAGCTGGCCAGTTCTAAAAGCTGTCAGAATAAACATACACATGCTCCTTGAAAGCCATGCTGAGAGCTCTTCCAAGATGGATTCAAAATGACTAATCCTGGAAAAAATTACAGTAATTGACCAAAAAAAAGGATGCTATTTCCCCAATTAAGCTACACGTCGAGGGGGAAAAACACACCCCCAAAAAAGGAAAAAGAAGGAAACAAACAACCAAAAAGCGAAATAAGGGAGCACCACATAATAAATGAAAGTTCTCAAGCAGGCATACTACCAAAATCTCATGCTTGAGAAGGCCCATACTGGTGTGGTATGCTCCAAAAGATGTTAAGTGATGATAAAGGTGACAGTTTGTTATCACTCTGGGATCATTTGTTCGTTGTCAGCGTCATCTGCCTGATCAACTTGTGGTTTCGAGGGAGCTTGTGCGCCTGGCGCCTGTTTCTTCTTGATGCCGCTTACAATATCATCTATTCTTAGTAGCATGCAGGCTGCTTCTATGGCAGTCTTGAAAGTTTGAGCCTTAACTGAATATGAATCCCATATCTGATAAAACAGCACAAATTGAATAAGGTATGAGCCAGAAAGTTCTAAAGTTACTTCTGCTAACTCAAGTGTAAATTGAGATAAAGATGCAATGGTCATTCAAAAGAAGACAATTCAGATATCCACCAACTACTCTACCAATGATTACATTTATATTGACAAATTCTTATGTTAAACAGGTGGATGAGTAATTATTATACAAGGTTCAAGTTGTCCTCATGGGATACCGCTGTACAATAAATTATTGCAATTTATTTTTTGGTTCATAAATTACAACAAATAAATAGATAGGGAAGGGCGAGAGACATAGCAGCAAGACTAACGCAGCCACATTGTTTGTATAGAAGGAATTGGAGGGGGAAGGAAAGGAAGGAGAACAGATTTACTTGTTTCATTTGGGGGGGGGGGGGAGGTATCCATTTTCCTTCCTCCTATAATGACCAAGTTTTTCCCCTCAATATTGCTATCCAAACATAATGTAAAGGTGCTTTGGGATTCCAGCATTAGGGGGAAGGGGGAAGGAAAGCAAGCTTCCAAATTTGGAAGGAATTGATGTTTATAGGGAAATAAATTAAATGCTTCCACTAACATATTTCTTCCCCCAATCTAATCCCAAATGAAGGAAATTGGATTATCACTTTCGATTGAATTTTCTAATCCCAACACATTGGGACACCGAGGTTATCTGTGCATCCATGACTCAAAATTGATGCTACATGGTGGTACACTCCATAATACAAAATATAAAAAAAAAAGCAGCAGAACAATGGATAAAGAACTTAGTGGGTGTTTGGTTCATTATGTTGGAAAGGATTTGTATGGTATCTCATACTACATAGCTATGGATTCTAAAACCCATACTAGTCTAAAGTTGTTTGGTTTTATGGTTAGAATGATTCTCAACTTCATTAATTGGATTGATTATGAATCTTCGGGAGGGGGGTAGGTATGAGATTCTAGGGGTATAGAGTGGAATTAGATCCTTGGGTATGAGATTCCATAGTTAAAAGGCTCAACCAAACAAAAAAAAAAGATGGAATGGATTCTAACTCCAACCCAACCCATTCCAAATGGTCCAACCAAACAACCCCTTATCATCCAAATTAAAGGAGGAATTGCTCATCCACATTCATAAAGGAAGTTGGAGACAAACATACCTTCTTTTCCTTCATATCTGCAATCTCACCAGTGTTTCCATCTATGCCAGTCCAAGCATTTTCACCATTTGCATGCTGCCCATTTGAATAACACATAAATTTTAGTCCACCAAATTACTTGATACAATGATCAACAAACAGAAAGTACTTTACCCAAAAAAAAAATCCTGACCTTTCCACGCAAGGCCGTCATAGTTCTAATAACATTTACACCACAGTTTTGGGCCAATGTCCGTGGTATAGCTTCAAAGGCTAAAGCAGCTGCTTCATATGGCCACTGTCAAATAATAAAGAAACATAAGGATTACGAATGCCATTAAATTAAAGCAGCAGGAAGTGAAGGCAATAATTCTATAATGTTTATTGTTTTTTTAAAAATAATAATAATTGAGAGCTATATGGTTCAAAAGGTGCCAACCTTTTCAATGCCTTCAATGGATGAGCTTTTTGCCTTCAGGGTTGCTGATACAGTCAGCTCTGTACCACCCCCTCCTGGAACAAGTTTAGGATTTTTGATAATATTTCTTGCAACACACATTGCATCCTGTAATTAACGCATCCTCAGTTATCATCATACCCTGTTCAATGCAAAATAAAACACGCAGACTATATAGCCTTACCTGCAGATTTCTTTCCACCTCATTTAAGAGATCCTTGCTGGCACCTCTTAATAATACAGTACATGCTTTTGGATCTTTGCAATCAACGATAAATGCAAAGAACTCATCACCAATTTTCTTGACCTCAAACAACCCAGCACCAGTACCTACATCAGATTCCTGAAGTTCATCTGGCCTATTTACAATTACAGCCCCACATGCCTTGGCAATTCTGTTATTGTCCGTCTTCCTCACTCTTCTGATTGCACTAACACCAGCTTTGCTGAAATAATGGCATGCCAAGTCACTTAATCCTTTTTCAGTGATCACCAAGTCTGGGCTAAACTTCAGTATCTGCGCACACATATTCTCAATGAACTCTTCTTCCATTTTTAGCAATACTTCCCAGTCTTCATCTTTTAGTATCTCAGCATTCGTCTGATTTTCACCTTTCTTGTATTCAATAGGACAATCAAGAAGAATGATACGTGGGTTGGTAATTTTCCTTTTCATCTTTCCAGCAACAACCACGTCCTTATTGATCATTACCCCTTTCAATACAGCAGAATCTTCCAACTGGCCACCAGGCACCTTCTCAACTTTAATATACTTCTTAATGTCTACTTCACGCAACCCTTGGCCAAGGTCCACACCAACAATTGAAGTGGCATCAATTGCTAAATCCTACAAGATGCACAGGGCACAGTTTAAATTAGACTTACATATTAATTTCTTTTCAAGGCTCAAAACAGAAATTTTTATAAACCAGATTGGCAATGAGCACAGCACATACTAAATGACTAAATCCATGCAATTTGTTCATAACCACAAAAACAAAAACTTGTGTAAAGGGTTAACTTGTACTTCATTGAATGATAGAAACCAGCTCACATACAAATCCTTGGGTCATTTAAAAAGAGGAAAAATGACCGATTAACCACTACTACACAAATTTAACTACTGCTTCTACTGGGTGGCATTTCACCACTTCATAAACCAAAAAACCCAAAAGGTTTTAACGATATGAGAAACATCCCCAGCAAAATGTAGACCCAAAAAAAAATTTAATCTGATACTCAAGCCATTTTATTGATTAATTTAGAAATTAAAACGATCAATAAAATTTTAATATTTTGTTCAATCAAACTAAAATTTGTCCCTGAAACTCCTTCATAATGCATAAAAGCTATACCACTGTCCATCACCGAATTCAAATATTTTTTGGAACTTTTTTTATTGCTCAGTGTTTCAAAAAGATTCCCAGTTTTCTTGTTTTTTGAAGATCACACCACTTCCCTGGATCTGTTTCACAAACCTTTGCCGTTTCCATTCCAATAATGTGAAAAACTAGAAACACCAAATGCAATATTTCTTTTTTGCTTTCTTCTCTTTAGAGCATGGATACAGCCGTACAGGTACTGCTTCCCTCACTCCCTCACTCTACTTTCATGGTACATCAATGTTCAGAAAATAATCCAGTCATTGGCTATTTTATTTGGAATGTTGACTTCTTGCAACAAAATTTAACCCTGCTTATAAAGAACAACATAAATAGCTCCTGATTTTCAATATTGTTCCACTTTCATTTTGTGCTATTCAGATACCACACCTTGACCATCTTATTTTATTAATGTATAAATATAAACGAGTAAAATGGATTTGAGAGAAGAATGAGAACTCACAGCAATCAGATCACCAAACTGACTGGTGAACTTTGTGCCAATACAACTTTTGACGAGTCCCAACATAGTAGCTCCTGTTCAAAATCTCAAAATCTTAGCTACATAAATAGACAGTAACCATATCATGTATCATGTAAATAAAAAAATAACACAAACTCATGCATTAGGATGAGGTACAAAACATACGATCTTTCACATCTATGGACATTGCAATCTTGTCAAGAGCTGCAAGTGCATCTTCCAGAGCTTTGGTGTAGGCTAAGAAACACACACAGATGTAAGTTCAGCACGACCCAAAATATGTATCAGAAAACGGAAAAAAAAATATATACCAGCACCATAATACCTCGGCAGATAACAGTAGGATGATAATTCTTATCAATAAATTCTTCAGCCACATGGAGCATCTCCCCAGCTTCAGCACAATTTTACCCCAGAAATTAGAAATAAGAATCAAAAGGATAAACATAGGAATTAAATCAGTGACTAGCTGAGGAAGATATAGCTGCACACTTGTACCCAATTCTCAGAAGTCAGAAACAGAGAAGTAAAAAAAACAAACAAGAAAAAGAACAACAACAAATTTGAAAGAATCTAACTTTCATAGTTGTAAGGAAGCACATAGTACATAGAACACAAACTCAAATCTTCTAATTTTCTGATTGCTTTACAACAGCTAACAAGCTACCAAAAATTCATCACACACTGATAGTCATTCTCAAAGAATGCAAACAGAACAAGGAATTGCTAATTCCATATTTGGCAATAATAAACAAAACTCAAAATAGAGAATTAGAGAGATCTTATCTTACCAAGAACAATAACAGATGTTGTTCCATCTCCGACTTCTTCATCTTGTGTACGGCTAAGTTCAATCATTGACTATTTTCAATACAAAACGCAAATCAGTGGGGAGAACAAGGAACTATGAAGTTTTAGAAAGTTTCATCTTAGTAAAAAGATAATCAATTTAACAATAAACTAAAGCTATTCCATCATGCCTTTGCAGCTATTAGCCTATTACCCAAACCTAGATAGCAGAGAAGAAAGAAAGTGTGTGCTCCAGCATTTTCTGACCAGGGTAAAGATGAGGAAGGGAGGAGAAGAGACAGAGAACATGCCTTAGCAGCTGGGTGCGCAAGATCTAATTCACGTAGAATAGCGTTCCCATCGTTGGTCACGACTATACCTGCAATCACAAACATACCATCAAACTAGGGTGCAAAGGCAGATGAATGAATTAAGCTATCTAGAAGTCCCAGTAAAGACCAAAGATGCTAGTAAATCATGCAAGGACATCGACAACCAGTTTTTACCATTTCTCCTCCCTTCACTGCCAAGAGTATAAATAATGTTATAAAAAAAAGTCATTCATCCGCCGCATTTTTAATGTGCAACAAATTATGGTGCACGGACTCCTAGGCAAATTTTAATTATGAGTGGGAGAATGATGGGTAGATCGGGTCCTCGCATCATATTTTTTCCGGGGAGAATTGGAGACAAAAATTGAGGTACGTGATAAAGAAAGAGATGGAAAGACATGACATGAAAAATGGAAAGAAAAATTTGTTGCACATATAGAAAATTTATATTTTTGGTAATTTGGTAAATGTTGCATATATAATAAAATTTAAAAATAAAAAATAAAAAATAGGAAGTATAAAAATTACATATAAAACAGATTTTATAGGGATTAGGAGAAAACAATGGTCATGGAAAGAAGCAAATTATTGAACAACATTACTATAACCGATGACAGTAATTTGATTGATAAATACAAATCCAATTTTCTTCCCAGAATAAGGAAGCAAAGATAGATCACCTCCAGCAGCATCAAGAAGCATCTTTAACATTGAACGTGGACCCAATGTTGTCCGAATGACTTCAGCAACAGCCTGTGCAAGCATGAAAAGAAGAGATTAACATGAATTTGGACATTAGCCAAGAGAAGTCAAAATGCTTAAAAATCTGATTGACAAAAGTTAGATTATGGGAAACTTCTTTGTATTGGAACAGGAAGGCAGATTTCTAAGAAAAGAGTGAAGATGACACAAGCATTCAAAAAACATAGGTAAACAAAAATTATGTTGAAGTAGCATGTCACGTTCTGTTTAGTCTAGGAATTTGATGGAGGAGAAGGGAAATTAAGACAATAACGAGTAATAGAATCTAGTTTAATATTTTGTATTTTAATCAGCTAAACATTGCATTCCTCCAATAAGATGAGATTAATTCTCACCTTTGCAGCTCGGATGTTAGCATGATGGACCTTGGCACCTGATTCACGTTTTGTAGAGTCCTCTGCAATTACAGGCCAAATAAAACGTATCAACAAAGTGATATAAGAAAATAAATAAAAAAATACCCCCAAACCACTTGGGTAATGGTCTACAAATATAAATCACGCCATTTTTTCCCTGGGATGAGGAAGCAGCTTCTTTTTCAAGCTCTAAACAGTTCACCCTTTAATCTGACGAAAACACATCTAACAATATGTGCTTTGGTATTGCTATGTGCGACAGTGCAAGTACAGATCCAAAACATTCTAAGAAAACATATTTGAGCTCAAAAGAACAATTAGGATGCTGTATGTTTACTGACCAAAATCCCATCTACAGTAGTAAAGATTAGAAGCAGCTTCACAAAGCCCAATTGCAAAACATCAGTTGAGATAACTAAAGAGGACAACTTAACCCCTAACTGAACACACTACCAATTTTCACATTTCACTATGATTTAACAATAGCGTATAAGATCTCAAATCCAATTTTCAAACTCAAGTTTCAGAAACTACTATCTTTCATCAAATTTATTAGGCGAAAGATGAACAATTAACCAAGCATTATTATAATTACCATAAACAACTACTAATTCCCCAGTTGCATAAACATAAAATTTCGTAATAAAATCCCAAACCTAAAACCAATGTATACAACTACAAAATAAGCAATCAATGAACTGGGAAAAAAAAATCAGATCTTGCAACAAACAATCTCGTACTTCCTCTAAATGAACCGCCTCTTTTAAAAATGGCACAAAAAAAATAATCCTCTTAATCGCTCGACATTACGGAAAAGGCAGAGCAAAACCCTAATCAGAAACCAGCTTTGAATACTAGCATTTTCAACAAAAATGAACAAGAAAACATTTTTCCTCAAATTAGGTTTGCACAGTGAAGATTGCAAATAAAAAAATAAAAAAAAGGATGAAAATATAGGGGGAAATTGCTTACTGAGAACAACGACTGGTGCATGCATGATTTATGATTTATGAATTCCTGGTTTTAGAGAAAGATATATAGAGAAAGAAGAAAAGCAGAGGGTTTTGGGAGGAAGAAGAAGAGAAGAGAACAGAAGAGAAGGCAGTGTAATGGCGTAGTGACTACTTCACATCAAAACCAAAACCCTCGAAATTTTGTTTAAACTTTGTATTTATTTTTACTCCGTATTTTTTTTCTACTCTTAGGCTAGTTTTTTAAAAGGAATCTCTGAAGCTAGGTTTGATTTGTTGATCTGATTTGAATTTATTTTAAAAGGAATTCATGCTTATGAATTTCAACCAAACAAACATTGATATTTTTAATGTATTAATAGAAATTTTTAATATTTAATCCATATCGAGGATAAAAAATCAACAATAATTATAAATTATAAATAATAATTATACATGTGCATCGCACGGATTTAAAACTAGTTTTACATAAAGCTTAACTACCTATGTAAAAAGTTAAAGATTTATAATAAAAAGTTATAGTCGTTTACCTAAAAGTTATGTTAGATCGTCAGACGGTCTCAAAAGAGAAATGTTAAAAAAAAACACACATTTTTGTCCATTTTAATAAATACCCACTATACTCCTAATAGTGATTTTCCATGTTGACAGTCTCAGTAGCAACTTTGGAAATTTAAAAATGCTACTTAAATTATTAAGTGTTTTTTTAAATGAAAACTCTTACCTAATTAATATGAATAAAATGATAACCGGTAGAAAAACTAACATTCGCAACTAAAACCGCTACTCATAGTAGTTTTTTTTATTATATAAAACCGTTACTCATAACAACGATTGAGTAGAAAAATGGGGGAAAATATTAAAACAAAAGTCCGATGACATGGATGATAATCTTAGGGGAAATTTTTTAACCGCTCTTAGAGAAGATTGCTAAAAAAATTCCATTCAAAATGGGCTATTTGCCTTTCTATTATAGATGTCTTAGAACCGGATGTCAGGTTTGCAACCTTAACTTACGGGTTTGTAGTTCATTCATGTTTTCTTATTGTCAAAAAAAAAAAAAAAAAAAAAAAAAAAAAAAAAACAGATGCTATTGAGTAAATAATTCTGCAAATGATTAGATAGGTTCAAATTGGAACTTTTTCATGTATTAATCTTTTAAATACATCTTTTTTGCCTCACACAAAAAGAAAATATTTTGTTGTGAAAGAAGAAGATATAAAATATGTGTTTATACATAAAATTATAATTGTTGAAACGGCCTTTTTCAGTTTTTCATATAAAAGGGGAGCTTTTGTTATAGTAGGCGCAGAAGTGACATGTAATATTCAAGAACCTTGTTTCACATTCTAATCCCATATTCTTTTGATGAATACAAAAGTTTTGAAGACAATCAAAATGTTGGGTAAGTATTCAATACCATAGTTAGATAATCAAGAGTTCAACATGATACAAACAAAGCGACAAAGACTATTCTTTTGACTTAGAATTAATTTAAACTAAACTGAAATTGTTTGAACTGAGTTAATCTAAATCCATGACTTTTTTTTAGGGGAAGAAGGGGAGTTTTATTCAATCATGTCTAAATCCACTAAGGTTTTAATGCTTAGTGAAACATCATCCAAATTACAAACTACATGCAAATTATAATTTCCACGAAAGATACGGGCAACATTATGAGCATCCGTATTCCCTCCCCTCCTAACATGACTACAAGAAAATAAATCATGTCTAAATCCATGATTTAGTAGGAGCCGAATTGAATTGAATTGAATTTGTCTGAGCTAAACTAAACTTAATTTTAGAAATTAAAATTGAGTCCAAAAAATCAGGGCCAAAGTATCACCATTCCTGAATTACAACTATGATTTTAATCAGTGCATTTGTAAATTCCTTTCCCAAGCCTTTCCCGCCACCATTACAGCATGCCACTACCTACTACAAACCTTGCTCAAAACTGTTTTTCTACCAAAAATACTGTAATGTACAACTAGCTCAACATTGTCAAAACCTCGCTCGAAACAAAATTCCATATAGTAGAAAGGAACATATCAACTACAACAATTTTAACACAAAATATTATGATTAGCCCGCCCATCATACATCATACGGGCTAGATCAATAGTACGTAATACAACAAGACGGGGGAAAATGCTGCCTATCCTCTAATTAATCACTAATCAGAATCAGAATCGTGGTTCAAGGATGACCTGACTGACGTGCGTTTACTTTCCATATACTCTTCATCTTCATCTTTTTCCTTCTCCTTGATCATACCTGTTAAAGATTTGGTCAGTACACAGAAAAGCAAGCATCGAACTTGGCCCCCAACCACTAGAGCAAAAGTTAATACCTTTCTTTGTCAGAAGATTTTCCAGAGTCCTTGTGGAGAAATCATCTTTTGCACCAAGATCGTCAAACCCAACTAGTCTATCCACCGCAATTCCTTTCCTGCATCAAGAGATCCAAATTTAGGTTCTGATTGATAGGGACTAAAATGTTTTCAGTGTAAAATGAATTTTTATACACAATATTTTACAATAAAATGTGAAAATACACTACGAAAAAAAAGATGGAAGGGAAAGGGAGAGGATCGATATAGGATGAAAGGCAAAACTTGCCAAGGAAAAGAGAAGGAAGGATGGAAAACAGTTTTCCCTCCATTTGAAAAGGAAAATGAATTTCAATCATACAAGAGCTTTTATGCTCTTGGTGGAAAATTGTTTTACATCCAAATAATGGAAAATAAGAGAAAATGATGTAAAACATTTTACACCCTGCCAAAACCTTAAAATGAAAACTAAATGTTGTATTTGATGCAAACCGACCTCCGACCCCTCTCCCCCAACTTTATAGCTATTTGTAACCGTTAACAGAAAATTGACACAATGTTAAAACTAGCGCTATGCCTGTATGATAATGAAGAGATCAAGGGTTCAGAGCTTGAACACCATCTCTTTTACTTGTAAGAGCTGTCAATTACTCGGATGCTGATGACCTTAAAAAAAAATCTTATGCCAACACGGTAAAACCGTGTTAATCAATCACTAACTCCCACATTAGAGTTTAGACAAGAACACTAAGAGCAAAAGCTGTTGCAGCCTGTAGGTGAATGCTTAACTTTTAGATTATGATATTGGATTAGACAGACAGATGCGATGGAATACTAACCTGAACAATATAACACACGGCAAAGTTTTGATTGCAAGCTTGGATATGAAGAAGGGAGCATTCTGCATTTAGTAGATATATATATATATATATATATATATATTGTCAGCATTAAAACATGAATCTTCAATAGAGCAAGCTGCAAAGAAAACAGAAGAAGCAAACTTCGTGACGTAAGAACCTCTGCGTCCAGTTTTAAAAACTTGGTGTCAATGTACTTAGGTGCAAGTGCCTTCAGATGCTTATCCATTATCCTGAAAAAGAAACCAAAACATTGTTTAATAAGTAAAACCATATACATATGGAAAATAGAAAGAGCCAAAGCATTACAATTGGCCAAATGAAGATAAAATGCAGTGCAAGGAGAGATATCATTAAAAGTGTCAGTTCAGGAAGCTACATATCCTATAATGACAATCATGAAAATGATCAAAAAGGCTGTCTTTTGGTAACATTATTGGAGATGAGGCTTTCCTATACCATTTGTCCTCCTTAAAAACAAAACCAAGAAAACAGTCCATGCGCTGGTATCAAGAAATATAATACGTAGTACTCCGTACTAAAATTGCAACCATAAAACAAGTTCAATGTTGAAAAATATGGATTAATAAGTTGAGCAGGGGTCATAAAACACACAAGATTCATTAAAGATTTCAATGAAATGTTTGAATTTGACATTAACATAGAAAGTCAGACCAGGGCTTTACTTGCAACGATAGAACTCTCGATGGTAGAAATGGCAAATAACTAGTTCACTGGCAGTAACTTCACCTAAGAAATCCCCTTCACTTATATCCCTATATTCTCCATGGCCCTTTCTCTTCATTTCTTGTCGCTTCTCGGCTTCTTTCTAAAAAAAATCCTAGAGTAAGTACTTCAAAGACTTTAGGAAACAGAAGCTATAGTAATAAAACACTTGAAGATGATTAAAACCTTCAGGGAGGCGATTCTCTCAGCATGTAGCTTCTCTAGCTCTGGATCCTAACATTATAGAAAGTTACAAACATACAGCAGTTAAGCAATCCAGAAGATGAACAGGCAGGTATTATCCAACCAAGAAGCTAGGTGCTTTAAAACTTACATCCATTAACTCATCAAGATCAACCTCCTCATTAGCTGAACTTGAAGCCTGTGCCTTCTGTTGTGCTGTCATTTCCTGTAACACCAGTTAAGTAAACTGTTTACAAGGTCTTGAGCAATGAAGCGAGCCCACTGCTCAGTGCTCAAGAAGTGAGCAGCAATAACATAGTGCAAAAATCCATTAAGGCTACCAGATAACTTATGGGGTTATACTTGCACCACTGAAAATTATGGAAGCTTTCAGAATTCAGATAAAGAACCTTAAAACTATTTTTATAAAATCACCAGTTGAATATTTGGGAAAATTCGATAACAAGGACCCATCTTGGCCAGTCCTTTTTTGAAAGTCCAAACTTTCAATTAAATATGAGCGACCCCAACTTTGTGTAGTCTTTGCATATTGGTTTCTCACATATCTTAATCAATTTAGCAAATAAAATGTAATATGTATCACTGTCTAATTTGGGCATGACTTTTTCTAGAAGGAAAAGTGGCTACAAGCCTACAAGGAGGGAAAATTTACTTATGTAATAGGTAACAAGGTTGATACACTTACCCGTCTTAGGAACAACATACAGAGCACTTGTATTTAATTGAAAGCTGAGAATTTTTAAAGAGGATCGACCACAGTAGGAACCTCTATTATCAATTTTCCTCAAAATTTTCCATATACATAGCCATTGCATAAATGCCATTTCTTTTTTCTTAACAAATAAGAGCGTGTTTTCAAGAACGTAATCCATGACTGATTGCCCCCTTGTAACCAAACGCTAAATATAGGAGAATGCGTGGAAAATCAATTTCCAAGATGGTTGATAAATAATTATGTAGTTAAGGGAGTTTTCTACCTGAATATACATTATAGTACTATAATCAAGTACCAAGATGATTGGTACTAGATTATTTGAACCTTGCTAAGTCACTACCTTTGCACAACTCCCAGATTTAAAAAAGACAGCTAATCCCATGAACAAATTATAGATCCAAAGTAAACATTTTGGGGCTATGTTACTTGGACTCGGATACCCATGTCCAAGTGTCCAATTCGGCTATTTTGTGATTTTATGAAGTGTTTAAATCCGACACGGGTACTTGAGATGAAATGAAGAGTATGAGTAACATAGTTGTGGGGTTTAGGTGAGTTTGATTATCGCAACATTATCATTGTAGTTTGGTAAGAGGTAAAAAGCACGTAAATTAATTATAAGAAGGTTGCATTATTGGGTAGAAAACCTAAATTTTGTAAAATGACATTCTTTCCTACGACAGCATATCTTCATGACACTGAGAGAAATGCTAGGTGCATTTTGCTACATATATTACTCTTCAATAAATAGTACTCCATGAGTCCATGCAACATTTCAACCGAAACGCATCATGCGCTTTGGATGCATACCATGGTATCGTCCCAAGACATTAAATAAAAGGGAATTTACTAGTCCTTGAACTCATGATAAAAATAAAATAAAAAAAAAAAACCCTAACTCGATTACAGCCCACGATTATGAAACTACATAATCATCAACAAATATCACCAGTGGCGAACCCAGAAAATGAAGGGAAATGAAAGGGAGTCAAGACCTTTATTTGGATGAACACTTGGGAGAAGAGAGGAGAAAGAGGGGTCTTTTTCCTCTTCAACACTGGATAGATTCAGACGGAAAACACATGCATTTTCCTCTACCTCTCTTTCCCTTCTCCTTCCTCCTTTTTCCTTCCCCTCCCTTTCCTTCTATTTGCTATCCGAAAACACCCTAATGGAGTGTTTGGTAAAGATAATTTTGATGTAGGAAAAGGATTCAAATAATCATTTTCATTTCTTATTGTTTGGTATGAGCTATAAGGAACAAATACCGTTTCTGAAAGTATTGGAAACAAATTATGTTTACTTTCTCAATTTAAAATTGTCATTTGTTTTCATCAACTAGGGTACCAAACATCTATCAAAGGAAACACTTCTTATTATCCTTTTCACTCCTTATCAAATTCCTTTCCATTACATTTATGTTAATCATACCAAACACAACCTAAATGCAAAGTTGAAGACTACTACCCAAAGTTAGGTCTTATTTTAAGATCCATTGCAAACTTTCACAATATGGTGATATTAATTAATTGAGAATCGCATAAAAGCTAAATTCAAGGTGGGAAATAAGTTTATTATCAGATATAATTCATGAAATAAAAAATAAAAAAATCAAAGTATAAAATGTGACTGCTCAACAATAAAGAACAGCGGGGAAGTAAAAACTACCTTCTGAAGATTGCGGGCGGCAGCAGCCATGACATTGCCCATCGCAAGATTAGAGAGAGTTGATTTCACTGCATCTGGATCCATTTTTATAAACTCGACTTTATTCCGAAATCAAACTGAAATTGGGATCTTCTTCTGTGAAATCGACAACCTGTTGTTTTGAGGTTGAGATCCTGAAATTCAAGTTTCAATTACCTTAATTCCACGTTCTAAACAAAAAATTCAAATATTAAAGTGCTCAAATCAAATTCAAAGAGTAAATTATGGCAAGAAAATAAAGTGAGGAGTAGAGACGTACCTGATATTTGGTGAATTGCAGAATCAGTGATGAGCAAATACGGAGTAGTCCAGATAGAAAATGCAAATACACTAGTTTTGATTTGCAGATGATCAGATCAATCGGATTAAATTAAATTGCTCCCTCCATAACACGGCGATTTCAACAATTGTTTTTTCACCCATTTTGAGAAAAAATTTGATGGTGTATACAATCAAATTAGTCAAAATAATTTTGATATTAGTAACTTAAAATCATTCTTACCTGGTTTTCAAAAAAAAAAAATCACATTTTTACTCGTATTAAAACCATTTTGATTCAGTTAAAAAAAATCATTTTGATTAGTTTCATCGTTTAGACCCTCAAATTGTTTCGCGTGAAAAAAAACAAATGTTGACATCTTTATGTTACAGAGGGAGTAGAACATATCAAAATAGTTTTAAATCAGACCAACATACAAAAATACTTTATGTGTCCCAATTTATAGTTGTTTGCTTGGAGTGAAAAAATGGATGTAGTAAGTAAACTTGGATACGTGTAATAAGTTTAGAGAAAATCAGTTTGGATACGTTCAAAACATAAATTTAGATAAATTTAGTAAGGGGTGATCACATTCAATCAAGTATGATAAAGTTCGTTTGTTTCTTATAAGCATGACTAATCAGGTCTAATTAGGTAAAAAAAAATTACTTTTAAAGATAAGAACTATAGGCGGTCTAATTCTAAAGGTAAAAAATTTCAATTATACCTGAACAGTACAACATTTAGTTGCAATGGGAGGTATTATACCTTTAAAACTAATCTATCCTTAGGTCTAATAGTTTCAAACACATTTAATAAGTTTAATAAATTCACATAAGTTCATCTCTAACAAATTAAAGATAACGCAACCTTGATTTGCGCGAACTATCTCATAATTCATGGTATTTGGAATGGCTAATGCTAATACCTCATTGTCTTACGTGGAAAAACATAGCACATGACAATTTTGTAAATAAAGTAATTTTTTTAGTAACCGATCAAACTAACAGTCATTAGAGTTGACCATTTGACCACCATAAACACCACCACGATGACATGAACGCGAAAACTATAAACATTGAATTAAAATATAACCATCGAATTAAACAATCATTAGGACTTTACCATCGAATTAAACTATAACAAGTTGACCACCATAAGCACCACAATTTTTTAAGGTGGTTATTATTAATTTCTCTAAATAATTAGTATTTCCCACCTTTCTTTTTCTTTGCAACAATTTATTTTGCAAGCCTTTTATTGATTTAAATGGTGTAAATAGACATATTATCTAACGTAATTTATACACGAGCAAGGAAGAGATTAGAGATTGTCAGTGCTAGTTATTTAAAACTTAATTAGTACATTTACACACTTAATATCTTCCTTGAAATACGTGCAAAACTAATTATTGTAAATGGAAAAAAAAACGGATGAAGTATAAAGAATCAAGGTAATGTTTTCTCTTTTAAGTAAAACTAGTTGTCCACGGGGCGCGTTGCGCCCCGTGTCCAACATTTTTCAATCAACATTACTATGAATCGTGAAGTTGTTCGGTAATCATTGTTACGGTTATCGTATGCAAAGTTGGTTTATGATTTGTATAAGGATGAGGATCATCTAATTAATTATAACATAATTTATTGAAACGTTTTCTAAAGTAGTCGGATATTGCTTGAAAACCTATAGTTATGAATTATTAAAAGAGGTAATTTTTTTTTTAAGTCTATCTTAACACGGTTCACTTTTTTCTACTGATTTTTTTTTTACATTGAATATTTTAAAGGCAATTGAGAGAATAGTAATTGAAATTGTAATAAGTAATTTGATATTTGTTTGAATCTATCAAGAAGTTTATTTTCCAAGGAAATACAACAATTGGGTCAACAACGACGTTGTCTAGTGTTATATAAGGTGCGTTTAATCAAAAGTTGTGTTTATTTTAACACAAATATCTATTATATTTATCGGATAAGATATGTAGGAATTTTTTATGCTAAATTAGCACACTGAGTGGCCTGGTATTGTTTTGTTTGAGTATTAAAAAATTGATCATGCGATAATTTAAGCAAATAATTATTTCATTAACAGGATAACAGTTACAACATGATGAAAACGAATGGAAGAATTGAAAAAAGAATGAAATGAACTAAGGATTCGTCCAACCCGATGTTTGGACTATAGAATATATTTCTCCAATGTATTTTCCAAAGAGCTCATGTTTCTCAATGTGAAATAGGACTTGATGTTTAAGCTTCATAACATGGTTGGCAATATTGATTAGTAGATCAATGACTTGAAATAGCTCAACCTTGAAGAAAAATAGTTTGATCAAAAAATATTTGGAAACATTTAAGAGATGGAGAATTAATTCAATGTCTTCTTTTGTAGTTGCAATAAGATGACAAACATTGGTCCAACCCCATAAGTTAAGATCGTACTAATTATTCATAGAGCTCATGATAATTCAATCAACCACAACATACACATTAATGGGGCAAATAAATAATCCCAAAAGCTCATTATAATTCTATACATAAAGCTTAAAAGCTAATGATAATCCAGTAAATGCAAAAGGCTAAATATATCCAAGTCTATAAATATTCCAAAGATTGTAAAAATTAATCTATAATATTTAACAATTTTCAAAAAGTTATAAAGCATAGTTGTCCTTGTCCAATCTCCTTTTTTTGTCGGTTGTTGCACCAAGAACACTAACCTAAAAAACGTACAATCGTATAGACTTGTTAGCAAATGTAAACACATACGGAGTATATGATGAAGTTAGAATTTCAGGGGAAAAAATAAAAACAAAGTGGCACAAGACTTTAGAACACGGTGATTTGATTAAATAAAAAATAAGCATAAGCAGCAGCTACGCATCTCCCAACCAGCAGATTGTAGGTAGCAACACCACAGGCCTGTGCAAAACAACCTTTTGCACAGTATAGAAGAGGATATTTAATCACTCCTTTTTTCAATTAATCTATTAATCTATAACGGTGTATATGTACTCCCAATGTGAGGTATGCAATATTAAACTCATCTTAATCACCAAGCTCATAATCCGTATATACCTAATTCAAAATTAGGCACAGCATTACTAATCAAGCCAATCTTAAAGAAGTCTCATTAACATAAACCAAAGCATACAAAACCTAACTCCAAGTATAAGCTAAATTCAATCTTAATGAAAAATGCTATTGCAAACCAGATGGAGATGGATGTTTTTTAAAGAGCCTAATATAAATTGGATAACTTATTCGACAATGCATAGATGAATGAACTATAATGAAAAATAGATTTTGTTCCTCTGAAAACAATACCAAAAACAAAACACTTAAAAGTTCATGATATGGGAATACTAAGACTACCAGCTCTCATCAGTTATTAAATCTACAATGCTCTTTGAATGCTTCAATTGTAGATACTTATAAGCATTATTGGTGTTCCTAGGCCAAACACAGAACACTAATTTAAGAAAAGAAAGAACTACTTTTTTGTTTATAAAAATACAAAATGCACGATGAAACAAAACAAAAAAAATATATGAACACATTAAATATAAAACAAAGAGTTTTTTTCCCTGTTATTTTTAATACATGTCAAGTAGAAATTTAAATGCACATAAACTTAGTATGACAATAAACATACCTTAAATTGTAGAAAAAGAAACCACAGGGTATTGTTTTCCTATGCGAGATGACAAACGGCTATATTTCTCTTTTCAGATGGAAGTCTAGTATGAGAAAGGAAGAACAAAAGAGATGCAGTTAAATGATTTAGGGTTTAACTGGTTAGGTAATCAATTAAGATCAACAAGCAATAAGGAAACTAAATTTCAGAATAACCTTAATAATATACAAACTAAATAAACTACCCTAATATGATCAATATGCTCCATATTAATTGGTTAGGTAATCAATTAATCTCCAAGTTAGGTAATAGGATTAAATGATTAATCAAGTTAAGCACAATTGAAATTTACCTGGGCTTCATATCAAAGTTGTCTAAGTCATTAAACTGAGAATAATATGACAGCCTTCCCTGAGTCTAGTCCCATTAGCATGTGTTTGTGCATCCCCCTCACTTCCAGCAACATCTTCAAAGCATGCATTATTACTTATTATATTCCACTAATAAAAAAAAATATGGAGAAAAAGGTTTCCAAAACGAACCTCCAAAGTTATGACGTCTATATTAGCATCTATTTAAGTCTGACACCATTTAACTTGTCCAGTTTACTCCAACAATTTTTCATTTTCTGGTACATGTAATTGAAGCTCCAACACATATATTATCAACAACTCATAAAAATTAGAAACAAAATTAAAAGTAAGAGAATTATTGAAAGTTAGGCCATGGTTTCAAAAACAATGACAATCCCAGAGCCTCATGTTTGTTTATTCCTTACTCAAATCACATGTCCCCTGCTGGTAGAGTTAACTAAACAACAAATCCTCAATTGTTGCAATCAATAGAAAATCACTAAAATATTAGCAAAACGAACTACATCAATAAAATTCAAAAACGAACTAAATCAAGAAAATTCCAAAGAATCTATAAAAAGAAGAAAGATTTAGAAATTCATACTCATTGTAATACCCTGGAATTTTCCAAATTTCAAACCTCCTTTTAAAACTATTTAATATCAATAAAAGTAAACCTGCAAGGAAAACCCAAAGTATTACCGCCATCGTGTTCAAACGACTACGGCATTTGTTTTCAAAGTTGCACAGCGAAAAGTTGAAAATTGAAATGTTAAAACTAGCCGAGTATACAGTCCTCGACATTTTATTAAAAACCAAGACAAATCCATCACGGAAATCTAGATGTGAAAATTTACTTATTACAAATTGGAACCTTACGGCCCGTCCAAAACCAAACAAATAATTCGTAGTTGTTAGTCAAAATAAATAAACTCAAAACAACTAGAAACTCAAGAACACTCTCCACACAATCCCGGCATGCTTCATGTTCCCACCTGTAGCATACCTTTATTTCTGTCCTACTACTCACCATTAAAAATGGGTCGTCGTAGGGCCGAGACAAAGGCAAGGCCAAATGCACAAACAAGTATAGCGTCAGCTAAAGCTGAGTACGGAATACAACAAAACATGCATATACATATTGACAAGACTAAGAAAAGCAAATGGAAACCTACTATCATTCTACTAACCGACTTCCCACACATTCCTAGACTCTGTTAGATTTATGAGAGAGTTTGGATTCAACATCGAACGGGTTTCCTTCTAAATATAAGTAACCTTGCTCACTAGAGCCCCACTCGGTTGCAAGTCGAGTGGTAAAACTGTGCCACTTCAAAGTGACGGGATCCCAGGCCAAAATAAGTAAAACTAAACAAGGATGTACAACGTCTTGTACCTCTTGGTAGAAGCTATTTAGCTCCCCCCATATGTTCATACTCAAGGTGTATACGTTCCAAGAGTTTTGGTGTGAATCCTCTTTCGCTTTACGTGGTTTATCATGTTTATTTAATATCCGTGAAGACTCACCCCATACCAGACATTACACAACCTCATAAATCAAACAACACATTTTCCGTTTTTAAGGTTCCCTATAACTAGGCGATCACATAACCAATTTTTAATTATCTGAGC
The DNA here is from genome assembly GCA_951394345.1 of Salicornia ramosissima. NCBI lineage: Eukaryota > Viridiplantae > Streptophyta > Magnoliopsida > Caryophyllales > Amaranthaceae > Salicornia > Salicornia ramosissima. The sequence continues at coordinate 55,185,169 of OX596236.1, read as the reverse complement.
TTGCCTATGCCCAATCCAACAACGTGGTTGGGTTAAACCTTTATCCTTGTCTCAATCCCCCAAAGGGAGTGAGTAAAAACACTACCTCTAGACTCAACATGTGAGTAACAATAATTTCCTTCCCTAATTTGCAACATTCTCTATTATTTTCCATATTTGGAATAATTAAACCACACTAAGGAGTTTATAATACTTGACAAAATCTCACTAAGTGGAGAATAGCTGAAACATTTGTAATATCACATACTTTTCACGCATCACATGCAAAAATTCATGACATCTCATTATATTCATAAATCACCCTAAGCATGCTGCAATATCGGGTATGAGTCCTGCGTACACACGTACCTGGTATAATAGGTCCTACTAGCCACGGCTACTCGAATTCACGAAATTCAAAATCTCCTACAATCAAACACGGGACCAATTAATTTTCCCCCAAACATAGAATTTACCTAAGCATAATTAATACAATTTCCAGCTTCTAAAAAAAATTTATATACACAACTTATATTGGTGTGCCCTCTACTTAAAATATCTGAGAACCGGTGAGGTAGATAACTAAAATAATACTTTAAGTGTGTTTGGTAAAATTTCAGCCTTTATTAATTGATTTGAACGTGCTTAATATGTTCCAAAAGACAAATTTTAACGTTCTAATAAAAATCGACAAGTTGTTATATTCCCGGGAACCCTTATACACTACTAATGATAAAACCTTTAGAACTGAACTTTTATCCGAAAAAAAAACAGCAACATAAAACGTTTTTAAATCCATAAAACCAACGTTCGAAGTCTCAAAATTCGCATACCAAGATCATACAATGCGCAGAATACGTTTATACCCAAAAACATCACGAAAACCGTACATATGATATTTTAAATAAAAATTCCAGAATATTATTTTTCGTTTAAAACATTCCTTAAAGATCGAGATATTATTTTTAAGTCGTAAAACATTACGATTAATCCCTAATATACCCAACGTAAGATTTAAACAAGACCCAAGCCAAAATGAGTAGTTATTATTTTATTATTCTTTTTCCTTCACCACTCGGCAAACCCACCGTACCAACAAACTTTACTACTTGATTTTATATATATATATATATATATATTTTTTCCTTTTCTTTTCCCTTTTTTTTTCCTTGCTTTTTCCCCTTTTCTTCCTCCTTCGGCACTGCTGCCATTAATAAGAGCTTCGAAATTTTTTTATTTTTTTTAAAAATCAATTCTTACATTTAAATCAACTCAACTTTAACTTATGCATAAATACATATGTTAATTCAAGACTTAAGGTTTGAACAATGTTTAAACTATGTAAAAATACATATAAAGAAATCTGAAAATACAACCCCAAAAAAATCAGAACTTATACTATAAACTTATGTTAAAATCATTCAAGAATCATCCTTAAAACTATAGTCTAAGCACAAGATAACAACAAAATCAGATTAAATCGAAATCCAAAATAGAAGAGAATTTACAGAGATTTTTTTTTTTTTAAAGTACCGTTCGACGGCAAGAGGCCACGGCGGACGAATAGGCTGGCGGTGGCTCCCCGGCAGACCAGCTACGGCTCGGCGGGTCCTGCGGTGGTCCGGCTGGGTTGTAGCTGGTGTTCGAAAATTTATTTATTTTTTTTCTCTGGCTGTGAGTGACAGGGAAGAGAGAGAGAATTTATGAGTGTGTGAGTTTTTGTTTGACAGCTTTTAGGGTTTAAACTAGTGTTTTGGCCCGGGCGATGCCCCGGGTCCAACAATGTCATTTTTCTTTTTCTCCTACGGAGTTTACTTGTCTCCCTAGTGTTAGCGGAATTGAGCAGTCTTTGTTTCCACATTTAATATATGTAAGAATCACATTTCGTTAATGGATCTATTCTCACATCATACTAAAGAGAACCAAGTTTGTTGCGAATTGATTTAGCAAACCATACAAATTGAAATAGCAAACCATACGTTCCTCAAGTAACTTGAGATGTATATACAATATGCAAATTTGAAATCATCTCTAGTGTTTTTGGGTAAGTTGTCACTTTATTATAAATGGTTGTAGTTGTTGTGATTAGTAGTAGAGCTGTAGTATGTCGTTGTAGTTGCTTCATTGCTGCCTGTTTATTTTTGCAGTTCGGCTCTCTTCTGTGCTTTCATCCCTACAATATTGTGGGTGTTATTAAGAGCTTTGTAATCTGAATCTTTGTTTTTTTCATATTGCTGTAAATTGGTTACTTACAATTCACTTCCGTTTCGTTTGTTGCTGTTCTTTTCTCCTCCCACTTTCTCTCTTATCTTTGCTATATTGTTATTGTCATCTGCTTCATTGGTTATCTGACTTGTTTGGCTTCCTGTGTCTAGCAGCGTGGGAGTGTCTGGATCGGTGTGGTCTTTTCCTTTCTCTTTGTCCTGCATTACAATATTGTTATGTTGTTGTTTTTTTGTTGCTTTTGTTTTATCCTTTCATACTTTAAAGTGAACAATTGACTTGCCATTTCTTTCGGTTGTTTGGCTTTGTAAGAGTTCTCCAGTTTGAAATCTATTTCAAATGTCTTTTGGCAAATGAGTTCTGAGGTCTCACCCCTTGTGTTGAGCCTGACCTTGAAAATGAATTGTTTTCCCACAGAATGTTCGAGTCGATCTGCCACCATTTGGGTTCCATTGAGCTGCAATGTGTTACTTTTGTTAGTAATCGTAAAGTATTGTGTGTTAGAATGAGTGCATTAAACTATCGTTTTCTTACCCTTTTTTGTAGATCTAGTATCTTGTTCACGGGAATTAACAGTATCTTTTTGAGTCCACCACTATAATTGGTGTTTTTTTTAAAAAAATTAACAGTGGTATCAAATTTTATTTTTTTAATCCTTACATTTTTTTTTTTTTTAAAAATGGTCATCAATTTTTTTTGGGACACCATAGCTTCACTGACTTTAGTGTAAAGATCTGCTATACTAAATACATTATTGATGATGTAGTTATTAAGAGTAGATTGAAATGATTACCCCTTTAGCATGTAAATCAAAAGTTTAAAATTCCTTATGCTATATTAGTGACTTTCTACTTGTTTGAGCTCCTTCTATAGGACATACTTAATCTTTAGGTTTAGTCAAATCTTTCTCAAACATTACTGAATGTTAAAATTGAACCGCAAAAAACCAACAATAAGGGAAAAAACTTTAAATCAGCAATTAAACATGGAAAAAAAAAATTCAGCACTTGAACATGGGAAAAAAAATTAAAATCAGCAATCAAACAGGGAAATAAAACCCATGGAAATCAGCAATTAAAAATTTATAATGGAAACTTAAATCAGCAATTAAAGTTATGGAAATAAAACCCATAAAAAGCATAAATTAAACATGGAAATAAAACCCTAAACCCATAATGGTAGAAACAAACCTGTTGCACAGCAAGTCAGCAGCTAGGACGGTGGAGCGGTGGACCGGTGGAGGGGTGCAGAAACGATGACGAACCAACGGCGTAGCACACGATGACGGTGGAGAGGCGCAGTGTACAGAATGGTGCAGCAGATCTACTACTCTTCAATATTGCACAGTAACACCGATGTTAAACGTGGAAATAAAACGGATTAAGAGAATCAACAATGGTCATCAGGTTGAAGAAGCTGGAAATAAAACGCAATAAAACGAAATAAAACATGGAAATAAGGCTAATTAAGAGAATCAAGAAACAGAAGTACCTTGGTAAAGTGGAACATCAGATTATGGAAGATGATACAACCTCAACCCAATAATGAATTTATATAAAAAGTGGGAAGCAATCAGCAACAGAAGAAGGCCATAAGTCTGCCATTAATCAAATAGGTGGTAATTGAGCTTTAATGAAATGGGAAAACACAGAGGCAAAATTTATTAGAAAAATTGAATGACAATATGATAGACAAACCTTTGGCAAGAAGTGTAACTGACGACCGTTGCAATTCCAACAGCAGCCGAAAAGGGTAAGGTACTGCAATTCCATTGCGATTACAGGAGTTGATTTGCTATGGTATTGCTAATGGCTAATACTGTGTAAAAGCCCCTGAAATGCCATTTTGGGTTTTTAATTTTTCGTACTTGTTCCTCATGAAGTGTAAAACAATATATTAAAAAAGGATAGTGTATAATGCAATAAAAAGAAAGAGATGAGTTGGCTAGCATATTCACATAACCTATAACCCACCTAGGTTCAAATCCCCTTGTTGAATTTTTTTATTAAACAACAAAATGAACAATGCTGACATGGCAATGAGTAGGACGATGACTTGGCAGTACTGCACATGTGTCGCAACCTTGATATTGTTGATGTGGCGTCATTACGGTGCTTTGCGCACCTTTTAATAGGTTGTATAGATGAACTCTAGGGCTATATAAAGGAGCTGTTGTAAATTTTCCCTACGGGCCTGCAACCACTCAAAAATCCCTTTTATTTTTATTATTTTTTTTTTATAAAAGTCGGCCCAAAATGATAGAAATATAAAATCATTTTTTTTTTCAACTACGAGATAAAATGATATTTATTGAATTGAATTAAAATATAAAAATAAATCGGAATACGTTATAAAATTCATTTTTTTCGTAAGTTTACATATTATGGCATAAAATATAGCATATAAATATATTAATTTATATGCTAAAATCCGGGTTGTTACACTCATTCAAATCTAAAAAGTAAGAAAAGCACATAAGCACCCAAATGCTATGTTAATTATGTTCTCTACTTCTCTACAACTCAGGCTATAGGAGTTAAAGTGTAGTTGCTTTAAACCTCCTAGTTACATCATTGTTACCAAATTTTAAGCAAACATGTCATACTTTGAAAAATCAAAACACACCTAGGAAATTAAATCAACCTCAAAACATAAAATCACTGAAAACTCATCATCATCGAAAATCAAGTTTAAGTTATGAAAACGAACCCTAAATGAACAGCTTTTGTCATATTAGTATTGAAATATTCGATTAGGGTTCATTTTCATTTAAAATACATACTAATGCAACCGGGCTTGAGTGAAAACTAAAAAATACATACCAAAGCAACCGGGCTTAAGTGAAAATCTTCTGCAAGTATCTTTTTTAGTTTGCTGCTCTATGTACGGAGTATTTTAGTATTAGAATAAGTGGATTACAATAAAATAGGTAGAATAACGAATTTGAAAAAACTACCCTTATAATTATTACTAACAAAATCTCATTGACAACTGAAACAAAATTGAGAAAAAAAAAGATACAGCTTTCTTCAAAGACAGTTGAAAAACTTAATGCAAGAATATGGCACACAGAAACATAATACCATAGATTCCAAAACCCTGTAAACCCTTCACACTTACTGCCATTATTATACATTTGAACAATTGAACTATCATTTCAATCACAAATACATCACTCCATCCTACCCTTCATCAAACATAAATCCTATTACATTATTTACAATTCAATTTCTCAAAAAGGTTGCTTTTAGTTATTAGAGCTCTTAAACACATCTTCACCAAGCATCAAACATATAAATCTATCACCACCAACCCAGAATTCCCAAACCCTAACCCTGATTCGAACTGTAGAATTCCCGAACAAAACCCTAACCGTGGTTCGGCACCTTCCTATTGTCTTGGAAACACCACCAAAATCAAAGAACAAACTCCATCTGTAGAAGAAAAAACCCAAAATCACTTCTATGAACAACTACATCCTCAAAACGTTCATGTAAACAGTAACGAAAACTTTTAAAAAAAAAATCACCCGTTCAAATTGCGAGTCTCTTCCTTCGAAGTTGGAAAAAAATCTTCAAAGATGAGGATGAAAAAAAAATTCTTTCAACAAAACCCTAAAACAAAACATCCAGATTTAAAACCAGAAGCTTCAAAAAATAAATCTTCAAAGATGAGGATGAAAAAAGCTTAATTCTTTCAACAAAACCCTAAAAACATACATCGATATTTAAAACGGAAACGGAAATCGAACAAAAATAAAGACTTACCCTTAATTGATGATCCAAAAAAGTTCTGCAGGTAGAAGAAGATTAATGGTGGATGAGAAATGGTCTTCAGAGAGAAGCATCAAGAAAGAAAGAGAGAAGAGGTTGGAACGAATTAGACGGGGGGGGGGGGGGGGACGCGAAACAGAGCATCGTGAAGAGCACGCGAAAAATCAAACGTGATTTTACTGTTCATTTGAACAGTAACAAATAGCCGCTTTTTAATATGTATAGATATAGAAGAGGTGTCATATACTTGTGGCTGCACCATAATGTAATGCCCAACCTGGTACGATGGTAGAAATAGGAACTTGTCCCTGGAATGGCTTCAATTGAGGGACATGGAAAACATAATGAACCTTGGCATCTTGAGGGAGTTGTAATCTATAAGCTACCTTGTCAATGACTGCCATCACTTAATAAGGCCCAAAATATTTTTAACATAGTTTTTGGTTAGTCTTTGACTTCATTGGGGTTTGCTTGTAAGGTCGTAACATCAACCAAACCCAAATCACCTATTGCAAATTGCCTTTATGATTTGTGTTTGCCCGTCATAGACTTCATCCTGCATGCATATGATAGGCCGTCGTCGAGCCTACCAAAAGTAAATTTCCTAACTCGGGCTTACTAATGCTAGTAAGGGCAAGTAAGGGTCGAACCCTAGAGAATAACGTTTATTGACCAAGGACAATGAGCATAGACAAGCTAAGTCGAAATTGGATTCAAAGATTGGAAGTCAATTAACTACAAGATACTAAAATAGGGGTCTAAAACAAGGAAATAAATACTAAGGTTAGGGGATTAACGACTCGACACCACCATGAATTATGGATCGGTCAAAACTTAGACTTAGGTCATGGATAAGGGGAGGTCGTTCTATGATCGTACCACTCCTTCGAGCTAGTACGATGACCGGAAAGACATATATAACTCACTTTCATGCAGCGACACGTCTAACAAGTCCTAAGCACAAAATCACGAAGACCGGTAACTTTCCCTTGATCGAAGGCCCAACTTTCGTGGTGCTTCCATCAATCGGGCGAAGGGAGTCATCACCCACGTTCACCTTTCGGTCCTTAGGTGGGGATTCTCCTAAGAATCTAATGCTATCTAAACATAAGACTCAACATCAACGAACCTTCGGTACCGACATTAACACAACCAAGGCCAAGAAATAACTAAAACATAACATGGAGGATTTTGAGAGGTTTCACCCCAAACCCTAGCAATGAGACTACTCACACATGGCTAGAACAAATAAGGAAAACATAATGAACATATTAAAACTAACGCCAAGCATGAAAATAAGGACAAACTATGGAATTTAACAATAAACAATCATAAAAACATCAAGGAAATAATCAACTAAGTGCAAATAAATAAGGAAAGAGTAGAGAAATGTTACAAGTGAAGCTTCAATATCAATCAGTAGAACAATGTGATGATCAATGTAATTTCCCAACCAAAAGCATGAACTTCTACAATTTATCTAAGACTTGAAATGAAAATCTATGGAAATTTAGGAGAGAGAAAGGAGAGAAACTACTAAAAACTTAGGGTAACTACTCTGAAAAAATCCTAAAAATGTCATCCCCCTACAAAAAGGGAGTAAAAAGGTATATATACTTCTCCCAAAAATAAAAGAAATAAGCTAAAAAAAACGAGCAGAGCCAGTTCAGCGGGCGCTGAGGCGATGACAGCGCCCGCTGTAACGACCCGACTTTTCGACTTGTCGATTTACAAAGGGAAAGCGACATTCGGATCGTTACTAACTTAAATAACAATAAATCAACTTAATTGAATGAATAAATTATCTTTTATTAAATTAAGTACTAATTATCCATAATAGTCCAAAAGTCACTAATACATATAAAGTCTGGAAATTCTGCCCCAACATGCTGGGATCATAAGATAAACTAAATTAATGTCTCAAACTGTTCTGGGAATACTAAATACTCAAAATAAAATACTAATCTACTCAAGCCCATCTAGCGGAGCCCGCTCTACTCTGCTGCATCGTCACCTGAAACTGAGGGGGGGGGTCCACCGTCAGTGGCGAGTAACTAGGCTGTCCCATTTAATCGAGGGACCACCAAACACATAATAGCATAGAAATACACATAAAAACTGTAAAGAAATCTAATACATGCTTTCAATCTAACATACAAAAATACGTATAAAAGTACGTATAAACATACGTATAAATGTACGTATAAAATACGTATAAATACACCTGCAGAGATACGGTTAGAATACGTATATCTTACGTATAATGTACGTACAAACAACCCTGCAAATACGGTTAGAATACGTACAAAAATACACAAACCATCCATGTGCATACATACACATATATACTTACATAAATACACAATCATACACAGCGGAAGCCTTAGAATATACAATACTTATACTTTATATTATACAACTTAAATTAACTCAGAACCTTAGCTTATATTATACTCATCATTTCTTATTCATTCTTGTCATATTCCTTCTTAACTTATATAACATATCTTATCATCAATAATCATATCTTATCTTATATCATAACATCCATCTTATAATAAGAACATAATATCTTCTTAACTTTACATATGTACTTATTATATCATCTTAACTTAACATATCATCTTTGCGGACTGTCTTCTTCAGCTCGTAGCGAACCTTTGCGTTCGCAACTTTCCTAAAACATGTCGGGGTGAACCTTTGCGTCCCACCCGTAGCCCTCCTTTGCGAGAACTAAGCCTAAGCTATGGCCATAACTCCTAAATAGTCCTCCTTTGCGAGAACTACCTAGACGACTCCATATTCTAGAACCAAGAACTGCGCGGGGGAACCTTTGCGTCCGACCCATGTGAGCAGTGGCATCGACTAAACCCAATTGATAACCTTTGCGTTATCGCAAGGGCGTCCTATCTTATTAACCCGATTGATGACCTTTGCGTCATCGCAGGGGTGATCTTTATATTATATCTTATATCTTTACTTGATCATATCATATATTGGGAAATACTAGGTGACCGTAATAGGAAATGAAATGTTCGGAGTCCCAGGAAAGAGAGGTGCGGCACGTATATTGGCCACCTTAAATACCAAGTCTTTCCTAGCCAGAGACCGAAACATGACATGTATAGCTATTACTCTGTTTCCTTTCTTATCCCTAGTAACATCTTATTAACTTCTTATTGTAACTTATCCCTACTGGTACTTAATAATAATAATAATTATTATAATTCCTTTAATATATAATAATCATAATAAAATAATGACAGTTCCTAAAATTATACTAATATTATTATAAGTCAAAATAGTTAACCTAAAAATTAGTCAATAATAACCATTTGTTCGACATTTTAGGGGTAGTTGATGATTAAGTAAAATTCATTAATATAATAATCAACCAAGTCAATTATATTAACCATAATTCGAATAATTAAAAGTTGTCACCATAAATTGCACAAAAACATGATAAAAATTCCACCTTTCATAAATTTGACCTACTTGACATATATATAAATATAATTTAGCAAAAGTTCACACTTTAAATCAATTAAACACAATCATCAAACATCAAATAAACCAAATTAAATAATCATGTAAAATAACAACTAACAACCATAATTACCTAAAACATAATAAAAATCCTATTTTTATTTATTCAATCTACTCGAAATTTATATATATTACCCAAAATTCATTCTTTAATTTAATCAAGTACAATAATCATCTATTAATCACATAAACTTATATAAACAATTTAAATTACACTATTTTACGCAATCTGATCTTAAAGGATTAAATTAAGATCAACCATCTAAAGGTCTCTAATAGTCTGGAAATTTTAATGGATGTTAAATATAGGTTAAAGGTTTAACTTGAATAAATTTCGTTTAAAAATAACATCTTTTACTATTTTTAAGTGATTTTATAACTAACCGGTCAGATTAGGCTGAATTCGGTTTCAGAATTTTCTGCCATAGAAAACGATCTTTAAAAATTACAAAAAAATTACACAAGCTTTAAAACAGTATTACTGACTTCCACCTAAAATTTCGTAGCCATTAGATTTGATTAAGTATATTAATAAATTCGTAAACCGATTCTGAACAGTTTTACCGGTTTTGAAATATTAAATTATTTCAAGCAATAAAAGGACGAATTTTGTCACGAAATATTTCATGATTTATAATAAAACAACAAAGAAACTGCCATGAAAAATTCATGAAGAAATAACACGATTTGATTAAGAAATAAATTCATACAAGTAATTATTCAACAATTTCAGATTTCAATAAACTACATAAAATAATCAAAAGAAATTTCATAATAATTCATAAATATTACATGAATACATCAAGAGAATAACATAATCAATATTTCATATGGTTCGAAATTTTCGAATTAATAAGCAAACATAAATCCTACAATTTTCATGATATAATCCTAATTTACTATGTGATTAGCTACCCTTAAATTAAATAGAAAAGCGAAGTTACCTCGATTCGCTTTTATTTCCAAAATACAAAGAACAATTCACCCCTTTTTGGTGAATAACTACACGGCCAACAAGAGAGAAGAAGAGAAGATTTGTGTGATTGTTTTTAGAGTTTGTAAACTTTAGCAATTAGTAACAAATAAACATGCTAGGCCTTATATTTATAGAAGGAAAGAAAGCTAAACAAACCCTAATATAATAGTAGGGTGGGCCGTGTGCATGGGAGAGAATAGGGGAAGATTTAGTTAGTTTGTTCAACAAACTTGAATAGGTAAAATTAATTAGTTTAATTAATCAATATAATTACCCAATATCATTATAATTAATATTAATTAATTAAATCAAAACTACCATTGACCCAATTAAAGGAAGAGGGCCGGCCATGAGGTAGAAAAGAAAAGAGATTTGGGTCTTTGGCCCAATTTGAAGATAGATTGGGTTAGAAAGTAATTAAATTAAATTAAAATAATTTAATTAACTAAACTAATAAAAACAAACATGTACTTGGCCCATTGATAAGAAAACCGGCCAAGCTAGGAAAGAAAAGGAAGAAAAGAAAATTGGGTTCGGGTTTTGGCCAGACAAAATAAAAAGGTTAGGGCCAGGCTCAAAAGTATTAAATTGCTACACAAAATAATAATTAATTAAATAATAATCAATTAAATAGTCAATTGATTATACATTTAATCAATAAATAAAAATTTAAAATATCCCAAATTTTCGGGGTATTACACCCGCTGACACCTATATCAGTAGGCCTGCAGTGCTTGGAAGACTAATGGCAGCGGGCGCTGAGTTGGGGTCAGCGGTCGCTGCCAATTCTGGGAGTGCTACTGCCTCAAAACAGGGGAGGGGACAGCGGGCGCTGAAAAATGGTCAGCGGCCGCTGTCTTCTCTTGGTGCTTGTGATTGTGTGGAGGCTGCAAAATCAGCGGCCGCTGGGAATCCATCAGCGGCCGCCACCATGGCATAGAAGGCCTTCTGCCTTTTTTCCTTGCAAAATACTTGAGTGACAAAATCCATCTCAGCGGACGCTGAGGAATTCCCAGCGCCCGCTGAGGCCTGACTTTCAACATTCACCATGATTCATCCCAGCGGGCGCTGAGGGATTTCCAGCGCCCGCTGAGGCCCTTAAAATTTAGCACCAACAAGCATATAGGACATGTGCTTTCCTCGAGGTTCCCGGTTCGCTTCCTGGGGTTCCGAAATCAACTCGGGACCTGCAAAAAGGGAAGAAAACGCAGAAACAAGGTAAAATAGAGGAAATCACATAGAAAAGGGGAAGGGGGCTACAAAAGTAAAACTAAGCTAAAAAGCCTAAAAATGCTAACAAAAACTAAATAAAAATAGAAAATAAATTAATAAAGACTACGAAAAATACTAATTAAATACAGACTATCAATACTACCGTATGCAAATGAACCTTTACTTGAAATATCATATCTCCCATTCTTACCATAATTTCATAGGGTGTGAGACTAGTGGAAGTATGAAAGCGAGCATTGTACCACCACTCTGCTACTGGTAGCCACATACACCACTCTTTAGGGAATTAGGGCTATCACCACACATGCACCTTACATAAACTTCTAAGCATCTGTTCACCACCCCCGTTTGACCATCTAATTCAGGATGGTAAGAAGAAGACAACATAAACTATGTACCATGTATAGTAAATAATAACTTCCATAATTTGCTTAAGAACACTGAATCCCTATCACCGACTATTGATTTTGGGCCACCCATGTAATTTAAATACATGGTCTAAGTAAGCTTGAGACACTTGAATGGTTGTGAAAATGATGAGCGGGGGCTATGAAATGTGCAGCCTTACTAAACCTATCAACTACCACAAAAATCACTTCCTTCCCCATAGGTTTTGGTAGTCCAATTATAAAATCCATTGAAATATCGATCTATTCATACCTCTTTAGGGATTTATAGTGATTGAAGGAGTCCAAATTTAGCTGATGTCTCATATTTCCCTAATTGACAAGTCACACAAGCCTCACAAACAATCTAACCTCCTTTGATAGTCCCTTCTATGTAAAAAGACATTTAAGTCTCGTTAGAGTCTAATCTCTGTCTGAATGGCCTCCTTTAGGGGGGAGCACGATGCCATAGAAGTATTTTATGTGTTTAGTTGTTAATTTAGCCGAAAAAGGGGCTATTGAGCCATGAGTTCAAACGTTGGATTGAAGAGATTAGATCTATTAATCCATTTGCCAAAGTATACCTAGGAGCATCTGTACCTTGTTGTAATTTTTCATAGATATCAGTTAATACTTCATCCTTCTTGTAACTTTCCTTGATTAGACCTTCCATAGTAGAGGAAACTAGGGATATAGCCATGTACATAATTTATGCCCCTTGCACCCTAGATAAGGCATATGCAACAACATTTTCATTCCCACTCCTGTAATAGTTTCATATGAGAATCCCATCAATTTAGACAACAATAACTACTGAAAGGGAGTGGATTTCTTTTGTTGTAAGAGTCATTTAAGACTTCTTTGATCATTCTTGATAATAAAATGATTTCCCATCTAATATTGCTCCCTTTTTTATTGAAAAAAAAAAACAATGGCAAGTGGATCCTTTTCATTCACTGATAGGACTTTCCACTTAGGTCATAAAGCTATACTTATGAAAGCTATAGGGTGATCATCTTGCATCAGTTCTACTCCTATCCCACATCCAAAAGCATCAGCCTCTACTACAATCTTTTCTGAGGTTATCAAAAGCCTTTTGAGCATTTGTATTCCACTTAAAAGCTCCCCTTTTGAGTAAATTAGTTAAGGTCTTATCATACTGCCCCTAACAAACTTCCTAGAATATCAGGCAAAAGACCCAAGAAGCTCCTTCATTGCTTGATATTCTTAGGCACGGGCCAATTTGAGACAACTATTATTTTTGCAGGGTCCGTTTCTACACCTGAACATGAAATAAAGTGACCAAAGTATTCTACTTTGTCACTAGCAAAGATAAATTTATTTTCTTTAATATGCATTTGATTTTCCCTCATTATTTAAAATACCATGTTTCCAATGTTCCTCCCTGATACAACTAGATACCAAAACATCATAATAAAAGACCAGCACACATTTTCTAATTAAAGGCTTAAAACATGGTTCATCAAACCATGAAAAGAAGCTGGAGCATTGGTAAGCCCAAAGGGCATTACTAGAAATTCATAATGTCCTGTGTGTGTTTTAAAAGTTGTATTATATGTCAACCTCATTCATCCTTAACTGATGATAACCAGCCCATAAATTCCGTTTAGTAAAGACTCGAGCATAACTCATCAATGAGTTCATTTATGACTGGAACAGGAAATTTATTCTTAATTGTCCTCTTATTCAACTCCCTGTAATCAATGCATAACCACCAGGTGTCATCTTTCTTTCCAACCAATACTACTGGAGTAATATAAGTATTGACCTATTTTAGTAAATAGTTATAGATTATAGATAGATAGATTGTTCTACTGGTAGTATTGGGCATTTGGGTGTTGCACTAGCAACTGGTCGTCCATGCTAGATGCTTGTTTTATGCAACTGATTGACGAATTTTTATCTCCATATTTAACAACTTATTAGACAACAAAATTTTGTCATACAAACCCTATGCAATTCATAATTTAAACACAAACTTTTTTTTTTACATAGAAATGTAAACACGTTAATTATGACGCTTTATCGCATGACTAATGTCAGAAATTAGACAAGAGAAATCTGGATATATCACTACAAGTCACGAAAAGTACGATTTTCTATTAATTTAATGAGAGAGTATTGTGTCAAACAAGTCTGACACAATATTGTTGTAAGACGAGTTGAATTGAAAAAAATAAATTAATTTGGACAAAATAAACATCAATCTGAACAAAATAAACACTGATCTGGACAAATAAACAATCATCTGGATAAAATAAACACTCACCTGGACAAAATAAACATTCACCTGGACAAAATGAAAATACTCACATGAACAAAATAAATACTGACCTGGACAAATAAACACTAACCTAGACAAAATAAAAATACTCACTTGGACAAAATAAATACTGACCTGGATAAATAAACACTAACCTGAAAAAAATAAAAAATAAAAAAAAGACATGGATAAAATTTGAACTACCTGGAACGAAACCTTCTATGACTTGGACAAAATGTTTCAATAACTAGAAACTCATTTGTTCCATTAACTGGAACAATTTTCCTCTTCTTTAGCGCTTTCGCTGCTTCTCGTTACTTTTGCTTCAACCCATCTGCTCCAAACGAGAATCTTTCATTTCATCACCATTACTGCTTCTGCTTCATCACCATTACATTCACTACTACCTCGTCGTACTCCAAACTTAATCAATCAACCTAAACCCTTATGCTTCATCAGTCATCACCATGAAAGAAATTGAAGTTGTTGTACCCTAATTTTTTTAATGCAAATATTTGGAGTAATCGTGGCCGAATTTGGGGGAATTTGTATCATTGTATTCAAGATATCATTATATTCACGATATCAGGAATTTAGGGGAGTAATCTTGATTTACCTTCATATGATTTACTGAGATTGTATCATTATATTCAAGATATCATAAATGTCGCTAATGATGAATTAATGATGCTGATGGTGGAAATAAAAACATGAACGCTGCTGAGTAATCACGAAGAAGTTGATGTGAGGTTATTATGATGATTATGTTGCTGTGTCAATTTTTTTTTTTTTTTTTGGTGCTGTGTGAATTGTGATCTTGACATTGGTGGAAACTAGGAAGAAGTTTGTGTGACTGAGGAGTTGGAGAAGGTTGTCAGACCAATTATTAGGGTCAGACAGTCTGACCCAATACTTTCTTTAATTTAATTTTTCCTCTCTAGGATCACCAGGTTAACATGAAACAATTAATGAGATTCAATGCAGATAAAAAATCTACTTTGATGATCTTCAAAGTAGATCAAGAAAAAAATTGTGAGAAGCTCACGATTAACGCTAAAAAAATTGCAAGAAATTTGAATGAGAAAACAAACTTCATAAGTGAAATTCAATCTTTCCCCCCCTTCTTTTAGCATATGAAACCAATGACTAATTTATAAGTACACCACAGACAGGTTTATGGTTTGTTTTTGGTACATAAAACCATACTTACACCCCACAAAAGCTTAATCAATATGAAATGTTCGTGAATTAATCTCAATATATAATAATATACAACCCTTAAGATTTTAGATTATAAAGGGCTTAAAGGGCAATAATATGACACATAATTGACTATAATCGTCATAGGAAACAACGAGTAAAAACCACACAAATCGACAAATTCGATGAAACAAGACAGAAGCTTCTCATGAGGTTGGAGTCTAGAAGTGTCTCACCCCCTCTTTGTCAAGTTTTGTTATGTTCTAACAATTAACTAATGTGTCCAGTTTGTACGAGTTATTTAACTTCTTTTTAGTTCCTTTATGTAATTAGTTTAGCATAAGATTGCACATTTTGTTACTTTTGAGTTTAAACGAGAGTTTGGCTTGAAATGTAAAGTTGTAGTGCAATTTACAGTTTTTAATGCTTTTTAGGATCAGTGTAGTTTGTAGTTGCGGTTTGGTTTTATGTGTTCTTGTAGTCTTGAGATACGAAACATCATTAGGAGAATTTTTGGAGTCATTGATCATGCGCCAAGCACACTTGAAGAAATCATTAAGCATTAGAGGGAAAGAAAAGCCTTATTGTGAACCATCAAATGTAGTAAGTCCAACTTCAAATAGAAATATCTCCCAATCTACTCATTGGATTTATGTGATTCAAATTGGAGGTTGTAGCTCTCTTCAAGAGCTTTCCAACGGTAGGTCATAAGCCTTATTTCGTTAAGGAACAAGAGAGTTATGGCTATTTTAGTCCGAGCTGCGCAGACAATCTACAGGGGCGCCCCCCGCGCCTCAGAGGGTGCTGCCAGCCCCCCATTGCAGTGAGCATAAAGAAGAAGGCGCTCCCCGCGCCTATGGGGCGCTGCTCGCGCCCATCTCACAGTAGCTTGCCAAAGGGAGGCGCTCCCCGCGCCTTTGAGGGCGCTGCCAGCGCCCATTCCACAGAACCATTGCTTAGAGGGGTGCGCCCCACGCCTATGGGGCGCTGGCGGCTGCCAGCGCCCATGTTACAGTAGTACTTCCAAGGAGGGGCGCGCCCCGCGCCTTTGAGGGCGCTGCCAGCGCCCATCTGCTCTGTTCTGCACGCGGCTTCATCCACTTGATTTCTAGGTTATAATTTAGTTTAGTATAAATAGAAAAGTGGTTTTTCATTGTAAAAAAATAGTCTAGTTTTTCATGTTCAAGTAGTTCCTTAGCTTAAATTCTCTCTAGTTTCTCCTTAGATTACATCAAAACTATTAATCTTTAGTTTGTAATTTTGATCTTTTATTATGGAATCAATGAAGAATCTTTGTTCATCAATGGAAATGGTAGCTTAAACTTGTTCTTGGGATTGGTTTCAATGATTCTAAAAAGCTCCTTGTGAGGATTCTCTAACTCTAAACTATTTCCTTACTTCAATTATTTACTTGCTCTTATATGAATTGTTATTGGTTTTGTTGAATGTTTTAGTTTGATCTTTGTCTTATTATTATATTTTACAAAATCATTACTAGGGTTTGAACACAATCGATTATTGTGTTCAACCTCGAGTAGCAACTATCTTGTTCATGCTTAAGCGTATTCTTATTGTGAACAATTTAGTAGAGCTTGTTTAAACGTTAATTGTTTATTGCGTATTCTCTAAACAATTGCGTTCTTATTGTGTCTCCGTTCTTCAAGCTTTTGTTCACTGCGTGTTCTTTGAACATTAAGGGTTTTAGGCAATTTACGATTTATCTTGTCTAGCTAATTAAGGGGACTACAAGAGTTTACTCTTGTCAATAATTAATTGAGTATTGAAGTGGTTTGGTAATTGAGAGTCTAATTCAATTAGCCGAGTCGGAGTCGTTGTAACCGAATCCTAATATTCTTTAAAACTAGAATTTTCCCGTAATCAATAAGTTGTTAGTTTCTTTTATCACTAAAATCTCCAATTTCCCCCATGTTACCAATATCACTAAGGAATTAGTGATTCTACCCTTTAATAATCCAAACATATATTAACACAATTAAATCAACATAAATCCGTTCTCTGTGGATACGAACCTTACTTGCCCTTTACACTAGTTGTAATTGGAGAGTAGGAGAAATTTACTTTTGATAAGTCTTTTATTTTTAACGACATAAAAGGCCTACCATTAACATAACAAAACTTGTGAATAATCTAAAAAAGGCTGGGTATTTTAATTTCTCGAAACATATAAAAACACTCTCACAAGTGGATGAATTGTAAAAAAAAATTATATATGTGTAGGCAAAATTTAAGAAAATTACTTGCACTTTTTTTGTTTTTTTTTTTTATTTGAAAAAGAAAAGTGTGGAGTATATAAAAGAGGATAGAGTGATGATTATTTTTAAGATCACTACTAGTAGAACTTTTGTAAATAAAACAAGTTCAAAACTAATACTATGCATTGTTTGTCAATTTTTTTTTATAATAATTTAATTTTCTTATTAATAAAAGAATAAAATAGTTATTCCATCTTTTAAAATAGATTTTTCAGTAGACGCATGAAAATTAGTTATTTGAAAGAATAATAAAAAAAAAGACAGAAAAAGATCGACGATTATAATTTATATTTTCTCTATAATATATTAATGACAATGATTTGACATTTTTTTTCTCCGTTGCTATTAATATGTTACGGGGAAGTACCATCTAATGAGAGTGTTCTAAACAAATTAAATGGTATACCGTATACAAAATTAAACAAATTTAAAACTCTAGCAAATTCTAGATGAAATAGGGTTTCATATTTCCATTTTCTAATAAATTAGGGTTTGAATTGTGGTACACAATTTTTTTTTTACTTTGTCGCATTTAAATTTAAATTTAAAATAATAAATAAAACTAATTATTTATCCCACTAAAATTATCACAAGTTGTGAATGTGTGGGTATAAATAGAACCCAAATGCCCACCCTTATTTTTGCACCGCCGTTTCGTTACTGCCGACTTTATCTTCCTCTATAATTCTCTCTCGCCTCCTTCCTTCTCTATCTTTTGCTTCCGACTCTCACCTCTTTCCTTCTCTCGATTTTCAGGTAATTCTTTCTCTATCAAATTCACTATATACAGGTTTATGAATTCATCCTTGATTTATCTGTTGATTAAAGTTTTCGCTTATCTTTTTTCTTCTTGTTGTGTTTATGAATTCATCCGAATATCAGATCTGGCGTTTCGCACAATATGTAACAATTTAATATCATTTTATTTTTTTGTTTGTTGTATCGATCCGATGTTTATTGTTGTATTCTTGTATTCGATCTTTACTTTTCTTTTTTTGGCCTGTAAGCGTTGATTTTGACAACCGTTGTTAGACTTGTTACGTTAATTGATGAATATTTCTGTTATTTTATCACCTGTTCGCCGACTCAAAAACCTTAACTTCGCAGATTCGTCGCCGTGGATTACTCGTTCGAAGTCCTAAATCCACGTAGACGCAGTGTCGCCGTCGCCCGTCGGACCGTCGCCACCACTCAGGCACCTACCGCCAACCGGCTACCACTCGCAGACTTGCAAAGGTCTGATTGATATTCAGATTTGCTGACTGCGTGATTTTTTTTTCTTTTTTTTTTTTGTATTTTACTATAAAATTACATTGTTGATTTGTTGTTGTTGTTGTTGATACTTGATTGTTTATATTTTATAATTAGCATTGCTGATTTGTTTAATTGTTTATTGCTTTATATTTTAGTTTTTTTAGTTCAATTGTTGTTTTGCTGATTTTTACATTTGCTAATTTATTGTACTTGTAACTTGAGCATAAATAAATGAAAGAAATATTTTAAAAGAATTTATTTTCTTTAACCAATGTAGTTTAGTTGTCAATATCGGCTAAATAAAACTAGCTTATATTGAGATGATAATGTTAGTAGTATAGCAGTGTATTAAAAGTTCACAATGGTGGATGATAGAGGAAGTCCAAAGAATTATTAATAAATGGGCAATCATCAAAACAGAGACAAGAGGGTGAGGGGGAGCCTTTTAGAATATCACATGAAGAATTAAAAGGATGAATACCAGTGTGGGAAGTAATTGCAGAAGTTAAATACTGTTTATTATGAGAAAAAAAGTAAGTCATAGGGAAAATTGGGTGAGATGGATAAAAACCAGTATGGGCAGGGAGCACTGAGCAGTTTAGCAAGCAAAGGAGGATCATTATAATAGCTAAGGCAATTAAAACTAGTATTTAGTAATTGATATATAATTGAGATTGAAGGATATTTTCACCTTCATACTGTCCTTTGCTTTGGCTGGAACTTTGCTCATAACTCCAATACTTTGCCTTGTAATGATAAAAACTATGTTGGCACAATGTTCTTCATATCCATGAGTATGTGATTTATTGTTGTAGAAAATTACTCACGGAAAGAAAAGTGACATTGGTAATATACAGGAGGCAAGGCATACCATCAGTAGCATGATTATATGTCTTGAGCATATGAACAGATAGTATGATTACCTGGCCTGAACCACAACCTATAGCATGAAAATATCGTGTAATTTGAATTTATTTATGATATTTTGCTTTGTACATTTTCGCGATAATAACTATTACCATATTTATCGTGTTGTTTTTTGTAATTGGTTGTTTTTGGTGTCACACAGAAATTGATGTGTTGAATGTACCTTCTTTAAAGTTAGTGTTGCTCATGCTTTTCTCATAGACTAAGAGCAGTGCAGTTTCACATATTCTTGTTTAGCTAGCTTGTGTTAATTCATGCTAATATCATATTCATAGAATGTGACCTAACCTCTTTGAGGTAAGACTATTTGACCTAATTTCATTGAGGTAGTACGGTTTAACCTAAATTACTGAGGAAATACAATTTGACCTACTGTAATTTGCTTGAGAAAATTCAATTTGACCTAATATGCTTGAGGTAGTTCAATATGGCCTAATTGGCTTGAGGTAATTTAATTTGACATAATTTGCTTGAGCTGATGCAGTTTGACCTAATTTGCTTGAGGTAATGCAGTTTGACCTAATTTGCTTGAGGTAATGCAGTTTGACCTAATTTGCTTGAGGTAATACAGTTTGACCTAATTTGCTTGAGGTAATACATTTTGACCTAATTTGCTGGAGATCATACAATTTGACCTAATTTTCTGGAGATCATACAATTTGACCGAATTTGCTGGAGATCATACAATTTGACCTAATTTGCTGGACTTCACATGCCGAGATTTGTGCATAATTTTTTTTTACAATGATGATGAACTATGTTGCTTTACTTAAAAAATCTGGTTCCATAGTCTTTGATTTTTGGGTTTGGTGGAAATGAAATGTTCTCCATTAAGGTGTATGCTTAGAGGTGATAACTTGTTTCATGGTGCACTAACCTGGTAAAGATTGTTAGTTTTTCTTTTTTTTTCCCCTGTTTGGTAATTATATTCATGTTCCACTCTTTGTTGTGAGTGCTTGTTCCTTTTTTTTTGGTGGATGCTGCTGGTATTTGTTTTTCTTTTATACTTCTTCCGTTTTGAAATAAACGCAACAATTTCTATTTTAGGAAGTTTCAAAATAAATGCAATAATTTCAATTGTTCCATTTGTGTAAGTCTTTTCTTCCTTATCTTTCACATCATCACATATCCCACTTTCTCTCTCTATCCCTTTTACTCTCACAACAAAAAATGGACTAGGAGTCCGTGCCATCCAATTTGTTTTTTTTGAAATGGAGGAAGTATATGATTTACATGTATAATTTTCCTGTTCCTGTACTCATGCCTCAATGGTCTAATGTATTTGTTTAATGTTTGATTGTATTCCCTTGACTATGGTTTGTTTGTTACTTATATGGAATTGTATTATTGTCTGTAGGATTGGCACTTGCCCTGCTGTAGCTGCAATTCGCAAAAGTGGAGTTCGAATCTATTTTTATGTCTGAACAAGCATCTCTCTTCTTGTCATTCATTGGCTTGCTCGGAGAATATTGCCCGACGTCGAGAAAAAAGGAGAGTCAAATTTCAGAAAAACCTTGTATGCATATTGGGCATATCGAGGGCTATTCTCTTAATCCTTGGGGTTGCTCTTTTATGCAGCCTTCTTTTCTTCCTACATCAGACCTTTCTTCCACCACTGCCTCTTAACAAATCCAACTTAGTTTACTCTGCAAGATGGCTCTGCAGAACATTGGTGCTGGAAATCGTGATGATGCCTTCTACAGGTATAAGATGCCAAAGATGGTCACGAAGATCGAAGGTCGAGGAAATGGCATCAAAACAAACATTGTCAACATGGTTGATATAGCGAAAGCCTTGGCTAGGCCTCCTGCTTACGCCACGAAGTACTTTGGTTGTGAGCTCGGTGCTCAATCAAAGTTTGAGGAAAAAACAGGAACTGCACTTGTCAACGGAGCTCATGACACATCCAAACTTGCTTCACTGCTTGAGATCTTCATCAAGAAATATGTTCAGTGCTATGGTTGTGGCAACCCAGAGACTGAAATTGTGATAACGAAGACTCAGATGCTACAGCTCAAATGTGCTGCTTGTGGGTTCATGTCTGATGTAGATATGAGGGACAAGCTGACGACCTTCATTCTTAAGAACCCACCCGAAGTGAAGAAATCATCCAAGGACAAAAAGGCCATGAGGAGGGCTGAGAAGGAACGGCTAAAGGAAGGTGAAGCTGCTGATGAGGAGCAAAAGAAACTGACTAAAAAGGATGCAGTCAAGCAGAAGAAGCCCTCCAAAGATGGCGCATCTAAGCCAACCAAGAAGAAGACTCAGGGATCTGACGAGGATCATTCTCCTACCCAGAGCCGAGCCGGTGATGACGCACCTGGACTAGTGAACGATGAAGAGGAGGATATTCAGTGGCATACCGACACATCTGTTGAGGCAGCTCAGAAGAGGATAGAAGAGCAGCTCAGCGCTGTGACAGCTGACATGGTTTTGCTTCCTACTGAAGAGGTCTCCACTCGGAAGAAGTCCCCACCTCGCCAACCAAAAGCCGTCGAGGCTGAAAAAGAACAAAACGGAACCATCTCTCCCGACCCACGAGAAGCTCTTGTCAAGAATTTGAAGGAATACCTGAAGAAGGGCCCCACCCCAAGCCAGTTGAAAACCCAATTAGACTCTTGCGTTGGAACCCACCTAGAGGTTGTGGACGCACTTTTCGAGGCGCTGTTTGATGGTGTGCAGAAGGGCTTTGCAAAAGAGGCAAACAAGAAGAAGAATTATATTGTTGCTGCCGTAGCTTATGCCAAAGGTTCACAGCAAGTTGTGTTGCACGCCATAGAGTCTTTCTGTGGGACAGCAAGCCCTGAAGCTGTTAAAGAGGTGGCAGTGGCTCTAAAGTCTCTGTATGATGATGACGTGCTGGAGGAAGACGCTATTGTTGAGTGGTTCGAGAAGGGATCGAGTGGTGACAACAAGGGCTCGCCTATGTGGAAGTATGTCAAGCCTTTTGTAGAGTGGCTTCAGAATGCCGAATCCGAGTCTGAAGAGGAGTAAGTTTTTGGTAATTGTGTTGGCGTTTTATCTAATAATTCATACGAGTAATGATCAAGACTCTCAAAAGGTTTATCTGATGTCTGGAATAAGTGATTAACTGGAATGGGTTTTGTGCTATTTTTTTTTTTGCACGTGTCTCAGATTGTCTAGTTACTGTGGTGTCTGTTTTTTTTTTTTTTTTGGTGAAATGGTACTGTGGTGTCTTTTCTTTTTTCTGTTAATGAACATTTTTTTTCTAGTGAAATTAATTTGATTGTCATTGGATTTACTCATTTACTGATCATGTTGAAGCATTCATTAAAGTGTGCGACACGCGACGTGCAAGTAAAATAATATTCAGTCCGTAATAAAGCAACTGTAACGATTTGTTACAGAATGAGTAAAAAAATATCAAATCGTTCTAGTTAATATGTTACAGAATGAGTATCTGATTGGTTATACCTTTTGTGAGGATTTGATCATTGTATAATTCTAAATTGAGGTTTGCCTTTTCGGGAGGGAAACTTGGTCAATTGTGTGTTAAAAAAGGTTGTTATTACTTATTATCACGTTTATCCTTTTACTCTTAACAGCCGATTGATTTCGAATGTTATCAAGATAAGACAGCATCTAATACTTGGACATGACACTGATGAATTACATCAACAACAAAAACATTACTACGAATATCTTTTTAAATTTGTTTTAACCTAAAAATGGACCTCTTAAAAATTTTGGGGTAAAGCTTAGATTATTACAAAATAATTCGAAGAACAAAATTAAAAAAAGTTGGAGAATTCAAAGTAATTTTTCTATTTATTTTTGACTAGGTAAGGAATTGAGAATTTATTTTAAAATTTATTTTTTCATATTGGGTTTTTCTTACCATTTCTATGGTAGCATTTTTTAATCTATATTGTTCTCTCATTTTAATCCATTTTATACAATTCTAACTACTTTTTTTTAATAAATAGTTGCTTTGTTTTTTTCATTTAGATGCATTATTTTGCTTTTCACTTTTGTCATGCCCTTTTTTTTCAATTTAAATAACTAGATATTAAATAACTATACATTAAGACGACAAAGATTTCTAATGATTGTATTTTTCCCCCCTTGTAAATAAACCATGCGAGTATGTAAAAAAAGTGTGAATTTCCGGTGAGCCAAAGTTTTAGTTTTTTTTTTTTTTAATAAAAAAAAATCGGATGAACTACTTTTCTATTACTCCGTATTGCTTAAGAACTAAGTAAATTAAAGCTAATTAAATAGAGAAAATGATCCACTTAAAAAAAAATTTTGAGAAATGATGTCTTAATAATTAATATGTGGCTAGGACAAATGAATTATGGGTGATCTTTAATGGTTTCAACTATAATTATGTTTCTTTAGTCATAGGAATATCTCGCTATTTTAACAGAATCTTTAGTGATGAAAATTAAATAAAATGCGTCACTCACAGTCTCACACCACCCATTTCTTATTATTCGTGTTGTGAAATGCAACACCTAAAGGTTGTGCTTCTCAGTGCAATTGATCAATAAATAGTGCTGTTTTAGAAAACTTTACCAAAAAATATGTAGAGGAAACATTTTTCTATATTTTTAGACTGCCCTAAAAATTTTAAGGGCCTTGTTATAAAAATGAGAGTAAGACCCTTATACTATTAAAATAACTACATTATCTATATTTTATGTGATAATATATAATCCTAATAAACAAATATTCTAAAATGATGATTTTTTTAACAGTGATAACAAAGGAATAATAAGCACTATTTTTTTCGAGAAAATATTAGAAACTAAAAAATTTGGGGCCACAATTGCACAAATGCATTCTTGGTGCTGCTCTATTATAGGTTTTGAAAGAAATTAAAAGCATGATTTTTGCATTTAGTGTGATGTTTGTTAATATATACACACAGACACAGTATATGCGTAATGCGTGAGTTTAGGCATGTACACCAACTTAGTTTGACTAATATATACTTCAAAAGGCATGAAATAAGGAAACTAAGTAACAATAAAATTATCTGCCTCATATATCTAACTAGAATAGCCGTTGCACGATTTATATAGTTTATTTTTTTTAATAAGATGTGACAATTTTTATTTTATCACGTTAAATTCACACACAAAAAAAAATATTTATTAGTTGTTTTTGAAACTTTGAAAGACTAAAAAAATGAAGAATAAAATGATGTCATTTTTTAATTTTGGAGGGAAAATATTTAATAAGGATTTAACATTTGGCCATTAATGACATCAATAACGACTTATTTTAGTTTAAACTATCTTTATTTTTTTTGAATTAAACTATTTTTATTTTTATATTTAATTTAAAAGGTCAAATTAGTGTGAGGAAGCAAGAAGCAATTCTTTTCTTTTGATGTTTTTACTTGAATATTTTAATTTACTATCGTGGATCCTTCGGTTTAACGAAGTCTAATGTTTATTTACATTACTTGGAAATAAATAACAATGTTATTAGACACTTCAACTTATTAAATTTGAACTTATTTGAACTTATACATTTGAACTGAACTCATTTGAGCTTATTAAATCCGAAACTTATTATTTTAATTAAATGCAACACACCCATACTACTTTTTTTTTTTTGTTACAAATTAAATGTAACAAATTATTTTACACGCATTTTAAGGATTAAATTTAACTGTGTAAATGAGTAAATTAATCAAAATAATTTTAAATCTCATTCTTACTTATATTTAAAATATTTTGATTAATTTGTCCATTTATATCATTCAATATCTTTCTTAAAATGCGTATAAAATAATTTCTTATATATAATTTGGAATGGAGGGAGTATATACAAATTCAACCAACATTATCTTAGTAATTCTTTGTTACAATACAACTAGGAAATTAGAATTATTGTTTTTAGATGCTATCTTTATTTAAATGGCAAAAAAAAAAAATCTCACTTATAGGACACAGATTTTTTAATATTTTTTTCGTAAGGTGTGTTCGGACTTCGGAGTAAGTAGATGTTGTAATAACAGTTGGCTCTTATAGTAGCTATTATTTTGGCTCTTAGATGATAAATGATAATTGTTTCAAAAATAATTATTGATTAAAAATTAGATAATCTCCCAACAATGCTAGGTTTTAAAAACTACCCCTTCGTCTTTTTTACTTGTCACATTTTTCTTATTTAAATGTTTCAATCTAATTGCTATATTTTTTTGATGTGGGGTTCACCTAATTTCTACTCATTATACCCTTATTTTTTGTCATGTACCTTTAATCAACTTATTTTACCCCATTTTGTCCTGTTTTCATAATTAATTCTACTTTTTAATGATCACTATCACTTCACAATTTACATGCATGTTTCATTGTTTCTCCTAAAAAATAATGTTAGGAGAAATGTAGCAAGCTAGTAATTAAAGACGGAGGGAGTATTTTTTTTTTTGAAAGAAAATGATTGAGTAACTCTGGGAGTTGTCAACATTCTTAGATACAAATGTATTATTGACTAATGAAAATTTAATATGGTGAGACTCCCCGAAAAGTCTAGTTTAAATTACAATGACCAATTAAAATAATGAATTTATATATATTAAGCATAAACAATAGTTTTTAAATATGTTAGTCATTAATGCAACTAAACAAGCGACAACCCATATGACAATATAATATAATATGTTCAACTTTAGTCACTTGAATAATAAATTGTAACATCCCCATTTTAATTTGTTTTCTTTTGATGAGGTAAGAAAACTTACCACCTAAATGTCGGTACGAGGAATTGAACCTCATACATTAAGAAATGGAGGTGCGATTGGAGCTATCGCTCAATTCTTCTTGGCCTCCATCAAAAAGTAAATAATTAGCAAAATCAAACAAGATTTTACATGTATAAAATTAGAGTCAAAATTACTATGTAAACAGTGTCACATGGTTAAATGGAGCAACTAAATAAGGATTGATGGAATAGGGATAAGACTATTTATCTAGGAAACTTGAGTCGTCTTACCCCATCACGTTTAAATGTTCTTCTAGAACACAAATTTGTCATATCAAACTTTACACTCTTTGATAGCAATATGGAAGAAAAAGGAAGAAAGGGAGGTCTCTTTAACTTTGACGTAATAAATGGTTATTAAAGGAGGGAGGGAAAATGAAAAATGGATCGCTCCCCTTCCCCCAACTGTTTTTCCAAATATGAAGATTTGTTCTCTTTCCTTTCCCTGCAACTTCTTCTATCCAAACAATACATTAAGGACATAAAATTTACTAACCAATTTGCTAGGATTAATGCAAGAAGCCTTAAAGAAGCACCAATAATAACCTGGTTCTTATTAGTTATTACTGTAAAAACAAGGCCAGTTGTGACTGAGATGAGAAAACATCAAGCATTTATGTCATATCATAAACTTTAGCCTAATAATATGATATGTAACATGAATTATCGGAGACACATCAGCCTAATAATCTGATTATCATAAAACATGCAGAAAACAAAATAAAACCCAAAAAAAAACCCTGAGATCTATACAGATCCACTAGACCTAAGATTTTATGTAAAACTTTACAGAAGGTTACAGTTGGGAAAAAAATTGAGCTAGACAGCAATATATGTACACAAATCTTGTTCAGTTTGGAAAAATATGCTGAAGAATTAGGCTCAATGGTATGGCTTTCTGGGGACTCTGACCACTCATCCAGACTTTAAAATCAGTTGGAAAATAGCGCATATCGTTCCACCTCTTTAGAGACATTAAGGAGAATGGTCCTTGGATTCTGTTTTGAGGATCAAAGTAGTGCCACACTAATAGCTCCGGATGAGGCCCTAAAATTTGGTTTCCGCCTCTATTCTGAGGATCCAAGTATTGTTGCACCACCTGTCCGGGATAACGTCCTGGAATTTGGGTCCCACCACCTAGAAGTTGAGTCCCACCGCCTGAATTTGGGATTCCACCACCTGGAATTTGGGTCCCACCGCCTGAAATTGGGGTCCCACCGCCTGGAATTTGGATCCCACCACCTGAATTTGGGATCACACCACCTGAAATTTGGGTCCCACCACCTGAAATTGGGATCCCACTACCTGGGATTTGGGTCCCACCACCTGAATTTGAGATCGGACCACCTGAGATTTGGGTCCCACCACCTGAAATCAGTATCCCATTGCCAGCAAATGGGATCCCACCAACTAGACTTTGGGTCCCACCACCCAGAACTCGGCTCCCATCACCAGGAATTTGGAGCCTGCGACCAGGAGTTCCCAAAGGTTTGTTGTGAGGTGCTGGAATCTGGGTCCCACCACCACCTGGAGTTTTTTGCTCTTCATCATCGTCATCATCATCACTCAAAATCACCACAGGTTGAACATGACTGTTGTTTATTGCTGAAGAGAGAGATGTTACAGGCTGTTTCCTTACTAAAGGACTTAAAGGATGTGCTTCACCATTGCTTCCTCCACTGATTTCAGCTGCTGCAAAAAAAAAAAAAAATATGTTCATCTAGCAATACGAGGAAGCTTTGAAGTTTAAAAGGCTTTGACCTTTCTTGTAACACAAATTGCTCCAACATTCCTTTCAAACTTAGATGATAGAATCCTAAAACTGTCATTAAATAACCCATGAGCTTCAACAAGATTAGACATAGCAAAAGTATGATAGAGGAATGGAAAAAGAAACTGTAAACTTTAAAAAAAAAAAAACACATAAATGCCTGGAAGCAACATCACCAAAAGGACATTACCAGAGCAGCAATAGGATGGGTGGTTAACTACGAAAACAACCAGATTATAGGTGGAGATAGAGTAATGTCTACTTCTGCCATCCATACAGAGGCCTTGGCTCTCCTAAAAGGTGCCAGAGAAAGAACCAAGCATGCCAACGAATGTGTATTTCTCACTGACTGCCAGATCCTCATAGATGGTTTGAGAAACAGGAAAAAGGCCCCAAAAGTCATCAAACCAATCCTAGATGACTTCGAGATTATCACTAGTGTTAACCAAGCTCATCAAATAGCAACTAAACTAAGGAAATTGTAATTCTTGTATGCTCCTTTGCCAAAAAAAAAAAAATTATGTCCAATATCCTTAAGAGCTTTCGATGAATGACATTACTAAGAATGTTCATTAGTGAGTATTGCTTCCCAAAAAAGTGGACCATATCTGACCTTGTTATCTTTTTTTTTTTGTTTTTGTTTTGAGACTGACCCTGTTATCATAAGACTGCTAAAATACCCAGCCCGGCAATGTTTTACAAAAATTGTGTTTTACTACCCATTTAAAGCAGGTACCAGGCATTTGGGTAGGATTTCGCAGGTTGTGTATTTTATACACCCCAATGGAACAATGGACTTCAGCAATAGAGTTGCACAGAAGATCCATGAAACAAAAGGTGAGCATAGTCAGGGAGCCATGTTAGATATGTGTTTATGCAAATATGTGATGGTTTTAATCAAAGAACAAGTCTTGAATCTTCATATAGTTAAGTGTAACAGACAAAGGTTGGTTTCGAAATATCAAAAAAAAGAAAAGCATAGGATCGACACTTGACAATTACTACTCAATTATTAAGCAACCTACTCCCCAAAAAAGGGGGAGCAGATATTGCTGAATTCAAATTCTGAAAAAAGTCAATGCCACTCTTTTCCCAAGCACAAATAGATGATAGCAGCCTAAGTTACCTAGTATTGCAACTTAAATATCATTTATTACTACGTATTAATTTTTGCACTACTCATATGATCATATCTGACAATTATGATTTAGCAATGTTGCTTTGGTCAGTGAGAACTCTCTCACATGTCCTTATGTAGGAGTTTATTCTATCCAGTATCCACTGCTCAAACAGCAACCTAAAAGGCATCAACCAGTCTACAGGATACAGTTATTGTTACTCCACTAAAAGAAAAGGCTTCACATTCATACATCAGCCTTCTGAAACTAACATGAAGAATATTTCCTTCAATGGATCATGATCATCTATTATGCAGTAAAAGAAAAGGTAAAAGAAAAATTAAACATTTTACAGCAGATCAACCTATTCCTAATAATGGTTTTAACCACATATGGTGATAATGAATGCACTGAGTATACTAAGCTGTACTTAGACCATCCTACAGATAGATAAGGACAGGAAAAGCTTTTTAGCAAAAGTTTGGTCATTGAACTCAAACGATTTAGTCCTTCTGAGAGCTTAAACAGTAAGAAGGGAGAACACAAGCTAACCCTAAGAAAGTTTAATTTCTACAACCTAAACTGACCATTACATAAGTCAAGAAAATTCGAAGTTCAATAGGAAATGATAGACAACAGTCAGATACATGTAACATTTTGATATCTATCAACATGCTTTTGAGGGATCATTTTGACAGCAGGAGCGTAACTCAATGTAGAAATACCTGTAATTATTTGAACATTTGAAATGAGAACTTCCAAACAAAATGTGATCACCAAGTAACTGCACAACCTTTACTAGTATCTAATTATCTATAATATTAGAGATGTATTCCAAGGTCTAAACTGCATTAATAGTGTTAATTGACAGATCATTCTCTACATTAAGCACGCATCCCATTTTATCTATCTTGTGTTTGCTCATTCTTATGATTAAACCATCCCTAAGCATGCATCACATGTTTAATTGTCTGTGATAAATTTACTCGACATAAGTTAATATTAAATAATACATTAAGCATGCAAATACTTCTGTGATAAGCGTGTTTTTGCATGCATAGTTAGGATAAACTTGTGGCCTTATCCTACCTAGTGTAGGCGAAGGCTAGAGCAAGCGAAAGAAAAGGGGATTTGGCGACATTGCTATCATAACCCAATTTGTCAGGCATGCCTCAACTGTAAATTGCATGTATGCTATGTGTTGATTAGCGTATATTTTACTTTTGTAAATTTCCCTATTATTCCTTGTTTATTTTTTAGTGTAACAACTGTAAATTTCTGGTAGATCATTATAGTAGAAATGTAATTGGTCCAATCGTCGAAGTCACTAACATTGATATCATTATTAAGAAAACTAGTTTTTTGCCCAAGTAATGCTCAGTTAACATTAAAAAAAAAAAGTTTAAAACTTTATCTATCATCGAACAAAAATGTACATATAACAACTTAAGTCTAATTAATTAAAAAAAATTGCAAACAAAAATTTATTTTAAACCTACTATAGATATTTAAAATAAAGTAGAAAAACTTAAAAATTTATGAATATCATGAAAATATATCATTTTTCAATATAATTGTATTATTATTATTTTAGTAATTTTTTTACAAAAGATTAATAAGATTAGATAAAATTTTCAACATAACTAACTTTATAAATCAAATTCAAACGATGTCGGTTTTGTTAGGATTTTAGAAGTTTGTTTCAAAATAAATTGATTTTAATTAAAAGGAAAAAATTATAAAAAGAAAAAAGCATTAAAATTAAACCAGATTATGACATGTGTCACTCCTAGTTATTACTTTAATAGTATAGTATAGATATTATATTTCCATTTCACACTAAAAAGCATTTCCCACACATTCTAAAGATTCTGCCTCAAAGGGAAACTAAATGACAATGAGAACTAAATAAATTTGTTGTTCTTTTGGCTGATTCTCTTTATGATACACATGTATAAGGCAAGGCTGGGAAAAGTCAGAAGTTCAAACCCATTCTAACATACACAAGTGCACATTATAGAATTGGCCAAGTGCAAATGAGTAAATGACAGAACAAGAAACAATCACATCTTACTACACACACACACACACACACACACACATATCACAGTAACAAAAAAAAGCTCCAAAAGAAAACTATTGAACACCAAAAGTAATATTGAAAAAAGGACTTGGAATTTCTAATTTTCTACACTCAAATTGACATCAAGCTACTGACTATTCCCAAACCACTATGGAATACGACAATATCATCGACATGCAAGATGGAAATTTCACCTTGGGGGACGGAAAACACATCTTACTCATGATTTGGATATCAGTGGATTTTATCCCAACATTGTGATTGATGGTTTTTAATGTTTACATAATATTATATTCCCTCCGTAACATATTAATAGCAACGATTTGACATAAAGTAGAGAGGAAAAATGTCAAATCGTTGCCATTAATATGTTACGGAGGGAGTACTGTGTGTTCTACATATTTAGTAATCTTCATTTTATTTTAACAATCAGTGGTTTTTTTTCCAAAAATTTCACAACAGTGAAAAAATGCTGCATATAAGTGCAAAAACAAATAACCCGGGGCAACGACCGGGGAAGAATACTAGTTAGAATTAGTGAATCTGAACCTCAGAGCTTTGAATTCACAATCCATAAAACCATAACTAAGCAATCATCAACCATTCATGTTATTGACGGGATTCTAGAGTTTCAATATGACCATAGTAGAAACAATACCAGGTTTTTAAGATAATTAGAAGCATATACGTAGGCAAGTGCAACAAAAAAGAGGACCTTGGACGTGCCCAATTCAGGATGCAAGGACAAAGGTAAACACACACCTTGAAAATCCAGCTTGCTCAAGTCCTCTGGCTTTGTCATAACTACTTCGATTGATGAGGCAGTGCAAGGTTCCCGGTCCCAGTCAACAGCTTTCGGTGAATCATCAGGCTCACTATCATTAACTGATTTTGGCTTCACTTCTTCTGGCATTACCTTTGGAATATCACTCAAGTCCCCTGGCTTTGTCGTAACTACTTTGATTGATGAGGCAATGTAAGGTTCCCGGTCCCAGTCAGCAGCTTTTGGTGAATCATCAGGCTCACTGTCAGTAATCGTTTCTGGCTTCACTTCTTCTGGCATTAACTTTGGAATATCGCTTAACAAGCGTGATTGCTCATCAGGTGACTCGAGCAGCTTCCTTCTGTCCAGGTACTCTGCCACTGTGCTTTTAGTAAAGGAGAACAGGGCAGCATAATTCATAAACAAGCACAAAAGACAACAACGGAGCCCAAAGTGTGGTCCACCCTGCACCACAATCTTTTCACTATTTCAGAAAGCAGGAGGAAAAACAGAGCTAAGAGATGTGGAAGTGACAAATGTAAACATATCTACACGAAGACATTAGGTCTAGCACATATCAAGTGTTGCTTTTAACCATGAGTTAGCATTAGCAAAACAGCTATAAAAGGATATCTGGGTCGCCAACCCTTCTCATTTGCGCGATCTATAAGTTTTTTGAGAAGTTTAATTTCTCTTGCAATCCACTGCAATCAAGAAAAGACTCAAACTTGTCAGGAAAAAAAATGATTGCGACCTCTTCATGCATAGCAACAAGACATTAAAGGAATCCAACAACTAAATTTTACCTACAAAAGGCTTAGTGCAGACTTAAAACATTAGGATTAAACAATTAAACAATGCAGAACCCTCAGTTACAGACTGACAGTAATTCAAGATGCAATATGTCAAACTCCAATAAATCTTGAATAGATTGCTATTGCTATAAAGTGTAAAATCTTCAACAAAGTCAAAGCCTTAGTCCCAAAATAATTTGGGGTAGGCTAGATATGAATCATTATTTGGAATCGCAAAAATCATTTGCACATATTTTCTCCCTCCATGTTTCCTTGTCTAACACCAGCTCCTCCTCTGGCCCCCAAATACAAATCCCCAATAACAAGTTAACAACCCTCATCTAGGTTTGCTTTAGTCTTCCACTATCTCTCACCTTCTCATCTATTTGAGATCGACATATGCCACAAACTTAAGGAAAATTTCTCCCGTAAACCCAAAACAGCTATTAGACCGAAACTGCTATATGGCAAAGAGTGTTGGGCTTTGAGCTACTGCCACAATCAAAAGATGAATGTGACATAGATGTTCACATTTAAAAATTTCATGGTTCATTAATTACTTCGCATATGGCCATAGTTCCCTAAACCTTAATTTCATTCAACCAACCACTACTCAGAGTCTCAGACTAACAAAAGCACAAGGCTCCAAGCCTCCAAGCCTCCAACCATAGCAAGGCCTTAAGAAGAAGCTACTATATGTAACATGACTACCCCAAAACAAATTAAAACAAAAAAATAGAATTCTCTGTATTGTGTCTTTGTCCCTACTCTGAACTATAGGTTAAAACATTCTGTTTAAATGTTTGTCTGTAAATGTCATACATATATATGGCCAAGCAACTAGTTCAATGGCTAAGAATAAAGGGGGAGGGGGAGGGGGAGGGGGGAGGGTGGAGGGGGGGTTGGGGTTGGTGCGCCGGTGGGTATGTAACAGGCTCCTCCAAGTCCCATCTTAGGATGAGGTAGAAATTAAAACAAGTGGGGGATGACCTGATAATCAGAGTGCTACATCGCTCATCACAGACATTAAATTACTGCACTACGATGATAACGTATCATGTGCCTTCACAGCTATCGGTAATCAGTCACTACTTTTTGCTCGAGATTATATCAAATATTCAAATCTCTTCAATATTAATCAAAACCAAGAAGAGAACAGTATGCATACATGTTTCGTTACGTCTTCATGCAGAACCACTACTTTTTGCTCGAGTTCACCCTGATCATGTTCAAAAGATTGAGTGAAACAGATAATTAAATGAGAAATCCAGTGCATCACCAAAATCATGAAAATCTGGAAATTTTTACGACGACATTTGTGAGATGAAATACAATAAAGAACATATAAATGCGGCAACACTCAGCATCATTAACTTACAATAGTAGGCTGCTTTAGTAAACCATCTTTGACTCTTGTGCGCAAATCCTCAATTTCTTCCTGCAATGATCAAAAGTATCAGCTGAATGTATACTAGTTTTGTAGAGCATGGCAAATCCTCGTAAAGCTACACAATCAAAAAATGATCTAAGAAACAAGATCGAGAGCTAGGATATAATTAAGTCACAAGCGGCATAAAAAAAAAAGAGCTAAGACTACCATTATATCCAGTACTGTGTTCTATCATTTGGAGATAGTTCTATCACAGTGCTGATTAGTGATGATCGTGAAGTTGATTGCCATCTCCATAGCACAATCAATAAAGATGAATTGAACCTTATCACCAATTCATTGTTGATTTGCAAATGAACTTACAATCTAGGCTTTTATTGGTATACCAACTTGCAAAGAGTCTTAATTGACCAAGTCCTAGTTAATTTATAGAATGAAGCTCAATTTCACCTCAGAAAAATTATCGTCAGAAAGTTCAGATATGCTAATGTCATCTGCCATGCCTGAAACTTGCAAAATTTTAGACAACCTTGTATCACCAGCAGCAACAACTTCCATGACACCTGTAAAAAAAATGAAGTGACTCATGCAAAAAGTCATGAAAGATATTCGATTTAATAGATAAAAGAGACTCTGTATACTATTTAAAAAAAACAAAATAATAAGTGGTGCAAATTGAACTAAAATTAGTTCTAAGTGCATGTTCATGCAGTCCCATTACCTGTAACAAGTTGAAGCTGATGAGAGTTTTTCTGGAAGATATCATGTGGATCTGATTTGACCCTCACAAAGCTCCCTACTACTTTGTTTTCGAATGTTTCTGGGTTGCTAACCAGCTCTTGAACCAAACTCTTTCTCAAATAAACAAGCTTGATATTTTCAGAATTGATAGCTACCAAACAACTTTTCGAAACTTCAGGAGCCTTCTTTTTAGGCTGTATTGTCTTAATAGAGCTCAAACTTTTCTGTTTTTTGGAAACAGCCTCACCATCGGAGCTACCAGAATGGCCGTCATCTGAATTATTCTGATTTTCAACCAAGTGTGCTTCCAAGAGTTGATGTATCTTATTCCGAAAGAAGGACTTCTTATTAAAAAGATAATAAAGATTGTCATCACTCAAAACTCTCCTTTTGTTATTTGGGTGAACAAGCCTTTTCTCATTAATATAAATATTGATGAGATTAGTGACATCATATTGGGAGAGTGCATTGGTGGTATCCTTGCCAATTGAATGGAGAAATTCAATTAACTCCTTTGAACCCCAACCCACATATTCTAATTTCCTTTTTGTTTTCTTCCTTATTTTTGGAGTAGGAGCTTGCCCTTTACTGTCTTCAACCCACATAAATGGTGCTGGTTCAAAGCAATCATCCATTTTTTCCCTAACCACTTCAGAAACTAATAACAAAGTGGTCTGTTAAAAAAAAGGCCTATTTAGAAGAAAGTATAATCAAAAAGGGATAAAAGGGAATTCAATTCTTAACACAACTAACCATCCCCCAACAAAATTTCTCCAGCAAATATCCAATTAGGGTAAATTAAAACTGCCCCTGATGAATTTTACACTTAAAAAATAGTGGGATTGTAGATAACAGAGATTAGGCATAAACAAAAATACATATGAGTGCCGTAAAAATCCAACAACAGCATTTGCCAATGTCATTCCAATAGTAGCAAGCAAAATTAACTTCACAACACAAATTGCTGGAATGTAAAATACAAAATAAGTCACTGAATTAAGCACAACATACATGAGCAAGAACAAGAAAATTAGCATGACCCAGAAATCAAACAACCCAAACACAAATCTTTCATTACTCAAAACAGAAAAAAAAAAAACCACAAAATGAGTTGGAAAATACAACAAAAGAGAAACAACATTGGTAAGTGGTACATAAATTCAAGAAGCAATTGATGAATGAAACGGAGAAGAAAGAGAATAGTGGGTACCAGTGAGCGTTAAGGGTTGACCACAGAAGAAAGTGAAATGCAAGTTTCTGGGAGTTGAGTTAATTTTATTTTTATTATTATCAGTACTAAAGAGTGACAATGAACTAATGAAGGATGTTGTTGTATTAACATAACATAACAAACAAATGAAAAAGAAGAGAGGGAGAATTTGGCGAATATTGGGTTTTTGGTGGCGGATTTTAACCAACACCTTTTGCCAAATGTTTTGATTCATACACTCACCTCGGGTGAGTGGTGGTGGGTACCCTCCTCATATTTTCAAAGGTTTTTGAATATTTGATCAGAAAAAATCCGATCAGATCTAATCAAATAATGAAAGTTTGGGGATTTGTGTCCATAATTATTTTTTTGTGCTTTTCTTACTTTTTTTTTAATGGTTTTCGTTTTTAAAGTATTTTTTAACTGTTGGTATCTTTTATAACATAGAAAGGATATCTTTTAAAAAAAATCATAGAAAGGATAAAATTTATTCCGTCTGTCTCTTTTGTTAAAAGTTGTAATTCGAGTACTCAACTTCAAAAGTTGCAAATTGAGTACTCAAATTAATTTTAAGCTAAGTCTATCTCTTATAGCAGGTTACTAAGTATTTAATAGTTATAAAAATGCAAAATTCTATTTTATTTTTAAAAAAAATATTATTCATCTATAGTTTTTGATTATTCTTCATTCCATGTTTCAATAACCACTATAACAAGAATGTCAACTATGATAATTCCGCATTGAAACTCAAATTCATTCACCCACAATTAGGGGTGTATAGTTTTGTGAATTTGATTTTCCGATCCGAAAAATTGGATATTTGATTCATTTTTTTGGAATTTTAAAAAAAAAATGGATACCGGATCGGATACAAATGAATTGACTTTTTGAATTTAAACCGGATATCCGAAATTAGAACTAAATTATCTTAATTTAAAATTGGATTACATTAATATAAAATCAAATTATCCGGTTATCCTATAAAAATCCAGTTTTTTCAATAAAAATGTTTACAAAATTCGGATTTGGATATCTGAATAATTTCTGGAACGAATCCGAGTAAAAAATCTATGGTTCGATATTCGATTTTTCGAATCCGGTCTTGCTCGAAGTTCGAAAATGAACACCACTGCCCAAATCCACTATTCACCCACATAACACCACGACGACCAAAGCAAATTCGTACAATGAGTCTACTATGCACATAGATGTATGTTCATCCAAAAATGCTTTATTGCTCATTTTAAAATAATGGAATGACGAATAATCAAGGCTATAGCTGAATAATATCTTTTTAAAAAATAAATTTTTGTATTTTTTTAATTATTAAATACTTGGTAACCTGCTATAAGAGGTAAACTTAACTCAAAATTGATTTGAGTACTGAATTTGTAACTTTTAAAAGTTGAGTACCCAAATACAACTTCTAGTAAAGTTTAGTACCTACTATTATACTTAACTCTTGTGAGTTGGAATCGGAGAGAATATTAAGAGCAACACCTATGCAACTACAACAAAGTGTATGATTTTGGCATGTCAACTTTGATGGAAATTATGAAAATTCTTAGCATGTTAATATTTTTTTTTTAACATCGTTGTGGTGTTCATGATAGAAAAAATCATCCATTATTTTGGGTATAATAGATGAAGAAGAGATAGGGATGTCAAGGTTGTTTTGGATATTGTTGTGGTGTTCATGATAGAAAAAATATGAGTAGTGGAAAAATGAGGTGGAATAGTGAGAAAGGGGTAGAGATAGGAATGACAATTTTTTTTTCCATGGTAGGTGATGCTCTAAGAAAAATGAATCCGAATGAAAGAGGAATAATATAATAACAATTACTCTCTTCGTAACCTAAAGATTTCAACAAATATTTTATTCACGCATTTTCAGGAAGCGAATTGAGAGTGTAAACGACCAAAGTATTCAAAATAATTTTGATATTAGTAACTTATAATCACATTATTGCTTGTATTAAAACCATTTTGATTAAAATATTTTTAACACTCTTAAATCGTTTCCTCAAAATGCGAGAAAAAAACAAATCTTGAAATCTTTATGTTACGGAGAGAGTATATGAGTTCTCGTTTGAATCCTTTCAATGTGTACTTCATGAGAAATCTAATTTATAGATTTTTTTTTTGCGGAACGTAACTAAAGATATTAGGAATCTAATTATGCATAGGCACGCCTAAGAATGGATCGAATGAAGTTTCTAATAGTCACACTTATCAAATGGATAAAACCAAACAAGATGGACAATGTAGTTAATGTGGTGGTTGAGAAGAGAAAATGTTGTTTGAAATTTAATTTGATGCCTTGGGAATTGAATGGGTAATGTTTTTTTTTTACTAAACATTGTAGCTGAAAAAAGGAGGAGAATTTAGAACTGTAAATGGGTCGACCTGGGTTCGGGTTGACCCATTAATATAAACGGGTTTAAATCTCCAACCCAAACCCAATCTTTTTAGTTAAAAGGGTTGAGATTCTCAACCCAACCCAATCTTATAAATAAATGGGTTGGTCCAATAACTTATTTAATAATATTATCGCTTTTTTCATCAGCATCAAATAAAGTTATACCACTATATATCAATACTTATATATGGACCATAACAACAACCCACGATAGTCCTATTGTCCATAATTTACACATTATAACACGGTATTAATTAATAACTAACAACCTTTTGAGTTCTTAAGTTCAAGATAAAAACACTATATTTTAAGACATTACAACCACCTACATAACTTGTAAAGAATCTATAACATAATAAAAAAAATAAAAATATGAAAGTGATATAATAGATTAGTATGTCAATTGAACTTGAAACTAATTTTATTACAACGTATATCCTTAATGGGTTAAGTGGGTTGAAATTGGGTTGATAATTTCATCCCAACTTAACCCATTAAACTAAACGGGTCGGGTTGGGTCAACTCATTTAACTAAATGGGTTGAAAAACTCAACCCAACTCATTTAACTAATTGGGTTGGGTTGGGTTATCGTGTTGGGTCAAGTTTTGCCAGCTTTAGGAGAAATTGTAGAGAGATTTGACCATGTGACTTCTGATATATGAAGTTATTTCCTTTATCACTAGTCTATTTAAGTTTATTTTATTTATAATAAAAAAATAAAATAATATACAATTTGATACCCTTTTCGTTCGTAGGCACTATATAGTCGCTCACCTCGCACAGGCCTAGAATCGCCCTTGCCGCGAAGGGCTACCATTATCATATTTCTTATGATGGGATGGTAAGTCCCAAATTTTCTTTAATTTTGTTACCTTTCTTTGTTTTTGTCATTAATAATCTTTTTTCCTTTACGAGAGTTTTCTACCCAATTATTGTGTTCTTCCTCTCTTTTAATGAGAGTAATTTGGAGTTGAGTTTTCTTCTCTTTTTTTATAGGGATTAAAACTTGGAATAATTAATTTATTAATGGAGGTCTATGTGGTATCGAATTAGGTTTTTAAATTTACATGTACAATCAATTATGTTAAGTGGTATTTCAATTCAAAAACTTGCAACAAATCGTAAGACTCTCTCATAGAAACCTACAAAAGACTGTGATGTGAAGGACGAGGAAATTCATCAATGTTAGATCTCATCGACAATCATAATTTTTTCGAATTTTGTTGGCCTCGATCTCTTTGTAAATGTCATATGACTCTTTTATCAATGAATTGATATTATTTAAAGAAAAATGGAAAATTTGAATAACAAAAAATGAAATATTCAATTTGTGAATAACTTATAGAGCACATTTTTACTTGTATTAAAACCATTTTAATAATTCTATCATTTACAAGCCCAAATTGTTTCCTTAGTTGTTACCTACTAATTAGTTTTTTTATACGTAATTATAAGCAGTTACTTTTCACTCAATTTGCAAAATATAATCCGTAAGAAGTGTGTTAATTTTTTTTTACTCCTAGACTACGTCGTTTTAGACAAGTTCCACATATACGTACGTGTCCTAGGACCATATGATAATTTGCCAAATGAACCCATCTAGATTAAGCTTTCCCTTACCCCCTTAATTAGAGATCACTCATGTGATCATTACTTAGCTGAGTAAATGCATTCGAAAGCAACATACACATGAATTTTTGTCTCCTCTCTACAATTGACATTCTCCTTTTTCCCCTGCTAAAAACCAAAAAGTTAGATTCTTTCCTCTACTGTGTGTGATTCAACAAAAATTTTAGATTGAAAGAATTTCGAAGCAATAATAATAATAATTAAAAAATGTCATTCTCTTTCTTCAAAACTCGCCCTAAAACTCCTCAGGATGTTGTCAGAGCCACCAAAGACAGCCTTTCTGCTCTCGACACCGCTACCCTTGTTGAAGTCAAAGCTCTTGAAAAGGTGAGTAATATTCGATCTCTTTGTTTCTGTTAGGTTAATCTTAATTGTTTAGAAGATCGATTATTCAATGCTTCAATTTTGATTTTACTGCTATCTTGAAACTGTTATGTTGTTTTTTTATGATCATTGTGATGCATTTTCATTTGGGTATTGAATTATTGATACATTGATGGGATAATTCATCTCAAAAATGTGTTGGATTTGGTAGGTAGCATAAAATTTATGATTTTAATGATGAAATTTTGTGGGTTGAGTGTCAATTTCCACTAATTGAATAGAGAAGTGATCTGGGTAAGTTGCTGATACTGATAATTCTTCTAAAATTCATGATTATTTACAATTGGACCTTTCTAATTTTTCAGATCGTTGTTTGGAAATTTGGATGTTCTATTATTTAGTTTATTTATGCTCTATATGTCAATTCTCAATAGCAGCTGAAATTTGATGGGGGTTTGACAATGAAGTGTATGGTTGTTCATCTGAATGTAGATACTGTAACATAGCTTAATTGAGTTCTGCAACATTGGTTAGGTACATTTCAGACTAATAATATCTGTCTGTCCATCTGTCTATGACTTAGGTGTGTGTTTTTTGTGAATATTGGATGAGGTTTTATCTAGGGTTTGTGAGGTTCATTGCAAGCTTACAGCTTGTCTGTGCGTTGGCTATTCTTTCGTATTCTGACAAGATACATTTCAACAAGATAGGTTTTCTCTGTACATCGGCCAAATTTTCATCTTCTGAATTGGTGTGTAGAGGTTAGGATTGTACACATTTCTGTTCTGAATCACCAAGACAAGGGGACGGAAAGGAAATCAAAATGTGAAAAAAATTGAGATTTTTTAATTTTTGTATAGAAGACACTGAAGAAGGCCTAGGAAAGCAGGAAGAAGAAATTTCTGTGGGCTTATTTTAGTTATTGTTCTGAGCTA
Source organism: Salicornia ramosissima (assembly GCA_951394345.1). NCBI lineage: Eukaryota > Viridiplantae > Streptophyta > Magnoliopsida > Caryophyllales > Amaranthaceae > Salicornia > Salicornia ramosissima. Next base: position 55,143,199 of record OX596236.1, on the reverse strand, counting down.
AAATTTATGATCCTATTTGTAAATTTACATCACCTGTTAAGTATTCCGCAATCAACATAAAGATATACCTTCTTGCACTGTTATATGTCGTGATTTCAGTTTGTGAGAAACAAGTCTCCTAGGTTTTGACACATTTCTTGTACAACCCGCCTAATATACAGTATGGGCATAGACTGTTCCGCCGTTGTGCTTCAACAGTTCTGCAAAAATTAGTTGGCAATGGGTTGTTTTTGGGATGGCTAGCTATTTCGGTATTGCCTATTGCTAACTCTGAGGAAAATGCCTGGTACACTATGCCGGTGACCCCCCCCCCCCCGCCCCCTTCTCCCTTCCCTCTCTCGTTTTCTTTTTGTAGTTTTAGTTTTCAATAATTGGGAGAGAGTGGATGAAGTCCATGCTTTGGGTTTATTGTAAACATGACTGCAAAACATCATTTACATGTGAAACATCATCATCATTGTTAAATCTGGTGTACTGATGACATCAATAAAGGATATTGCAACTAGGCTAATTATTAATATTCATCACCCCTGATTTTTTACTTAATAACTAGGTTTATATCTCGTGCGATGTACGAAATCCAAGCTAAGTCAAGAATTTCAAAAAAAGATCAATAAGGAAAGTAATTACTTGTTAATTAATATAACTGCTAAATTTTGGTAGATAAAATAATAGAGGTTAGCCAATATTATAAAGATAACATCAATAATGAATTATAATATGCAAAAAAATTAAGGTTAGATATGATTGTTCTTTAACCAAATTTTAAAAAGTAGTAACCTTTACAAAGCGAAATGGATGCATGCATCAAAGACATTATTAATTCATTAAATATAGAGGCTAAAATATTGTGGAACTTATTGCTCATAATACTCATGGATACATTATATACTTATTGTGGTGATAAATAACAACCATTTCAATAATAGCATGGTGTTAATAATGTGAGTTTTTTTTGGAAGGTTAAGGGTTCAAGACTTGTTAGTTGTCACTTTATAAAGATGGGGTGGCAAACTTTCATTATGAGACTCGTGCCAGAATTTCATGAACGGATACAACTTTTAAAAATATAGTACAGAATTTGTGAATCCGACGTAGAGATGGGTACTTGTTGATTTCCCTTGTTCATGCATAAATTCCTCAAGCTCATCGACATTCTTTCTCTTATAATTCATGCGGATTTTTGGAAAGTATATCTTTGGCAACATTGTGTCTTGCTTTTTTTTGAAGAGAAAAAAACTATTTGGACTTTTGACGGCTCATTACCAAAGTTCATAATGATTATTTACGTAGGTATTGGAAGAAGTAGCAAGAAACTTTTCGACATTGAGGTCGATGCTTTGTGGAGATGGCGAATCTGAGCCAAACACAGATCAGATTCTGCAGCTCGCACTTGAATTATGTAAAGAAGATGTTATACCTCTTCTCGTGCACAAGTTACATGTGTTTGGTTGGCAAGTAAGTCATGGATATACCTCAAAAACGTCGAGGTTACATCCCACTTGGTTGCTTATTAACCATTGAATATGTGGGCAGGCGAGAAAAGATTTAGTCTTGTGCTGGTCTGTATTGCTGAAGCAACAAGTGGATGACATATACTGCTGTGTGGAATACATTGAGAGCCATTTGGAGTTGCTTGACTTTCTTGTTGTCTGGTAAGCTTAGATGGTTCTTATTCATCTTGTTATTTTTTCCTTCTATGGCGCTGTGTGAGTCATCGAATTTTCTGCTTCCACTTTTTTCCTCACTTTATTTCTTGAATACTTGTGATTTTGTGTTTGGTTGGCAATCCTCTGATGTCATATGAATCTCCTGATTGACTTCAATTTTTTCTGTAGGCAATTTAAAGTTATTCCCCTTGTAAAATTGTTCATATTTGCATATGCTTATTTATGCACTGATTTTTTAATGAATTAGATGGATATTGTGCATTCTTGACAGTTTTGCTTCTTATCTCTATTTCGTCCTTTCACTTTTTTATTTTGATGTATCCATTTGAGGCTTTTGGGATTTCATGCATGCTATTGTCTAAGTGACCTTGGGATGTATAGGGTGGATGAATAACTTAGTATCATGCAAGTTAAAGTTTTATGTATAGTTTGCTTTACTTGAAAGTAGAGGATTATAATATTATAGTAACAATATAAAAACACATGCGTTATTTGACATGTGCTTGTCCACCATGAACAATAGCAACATGCAGTTGAAATCTTTCTTTATAATTTCATTTGGTTGGAAGATTAAATGACGAAGCAATGGTTTAAAAATGCATGGATCATTTGATTGGTGTTTATCTGCCAGAGTTTGAATCTTTTGAGTTAACGACATCATTGGAATACTTTTGTGGTCTTGTTGTTCTACATGCTACTTTATTTATTTACTTTGTTTCTAATTGTGTTTTTTTTTTTCCCGAGCAGCTACGATAACAAAGATGCTGCCTTGACTAGTGGGAACATGTTGAGGGAATGCGTCAAATTTCGAACGCTTGCAAAGTAAGATGTACATGCTGTTTGGCTACTTAAATACCCTTTTGTTATATTATTACAATCCCAAAAGGAATTAAGGAATTGGCATTCTAACCAATATCTTGGAAGATGCCAAGGAACAATAGAAACGTTGATCCTCTTTTCCTTTTTGGTGATTGTTTGGTTCTCTTGGTCCATTTGTTGGGTCGAGGGATTAAAAAGGGGGTAACATTGCATAAAAGAAAAGTAGAAGTTGGGAGAGAGAGAGAGCACCAAGATAAGCTGATGCTGTTTTTATTAGGTTAGGGGTTGTTCTTATTTTGGTGCCGATCACCTACTCTCAACTTATGATACAAGAAGGGGCTATAGGGCATCTTATGGAACTTAGATTTTGAGAAAGTGTATGATAAGGTCAGAGAATTTATGGGCTTTTGGATAATTTGATCTTGATGAAGGAAATGGACTAGGGGTTTCACCTCTTTGGTTTGTTACTTGTTAGTAAATATAGGTCATGTTGGGGATGTTTTTTCGAGCTGTGCGAGGTATCTGCAGCTATGTGATCTCACCCTCACTTTTAGCTTTGGTTGTTGTTTTTTTGTTCCATAAGCAATAAATTTCTAAGAAGATTTGGGGATTTGTTGAGTGGTTTGTTGCTGGGGATAGTGGGTTAGTCTAGTTTTTGAATTTATTTCCATTGATGAGTTTGCCTCTCTTTTGGGTTGTTTTATCATTTGGTGGTGGGAATAGTTTCCTTTTTACCTTAATTCATCGGTGCAAGAATATCTACCTTTCTTCTAGATTGGTTGTGCCAAGTCCTTCAACTTAGCTACTAGTGTGGTTGGGTACGGGTTGGGTCAATTCGGCTTTGGGGGCTTTTGGTTTCGGGTCGGGTCAGCTTTGGCCTTTTGCCAAATAGATTTAAAGGGCATAAGAATCAAGATTGCGCATTGTGATGGTCGGGTAATTCGGGTCGGGTCAACTTCGGGTCAATAATATCATGTGAATTTGGGAAGTTTCTGGTTTCAGGTCGGGTAATTCGGGTTGAGTCACTTTTGCCACCTCTAGGTACATAGCATGGACTTGAACATTTTATGAAAACTCTACATGTTTTTGTTTCGAAAGGGCACTGTCTATATCCATTTCAAAACCTCACGCTATTTGTGGTGAAATGAATTTTGAATGCTCGGTAACGTTCTTTGGAGGGTAATATTATGTGTAGGCAGTGTAGCTGTTCTTGTCTAATTCTAGTGCAATTGCCACGCTGCCAGAACCTCCTAGCTGCTAAAAACCAACCTAATCTTTTTCATGTTGTCAACAAACAAAATCTTTAAAAAAAATTGTTGCATCTGTTGATAATATACCAATGTTCCCCCCCTTCTTTTTATAGGAAGACATCCTTTTCTGAATAAATTAATTCCTTGAAAACTATTTTTAGGCATTCTGCCTTTCAATGATTTTCCTTCTAAGATATCTTTTTTATAGTATTCTTTCAGATATTTATTGGAGTCGCCAACTTTTGAGCTGTTTTTCAAGTATATAGAGCTTCCCAACTTTGATATCGCTTCTGATGCATTCAGCACATTTAAGGTCAGTGTTCACTGTTCAAGTAGCATCTGTCTGCATTACTGTATGAGTGTCTACCTCTTTTTAACCCTTGCAAAAATCTATTGCAGGAACTCCTTACTAGACACGGTCAAGAAGTTGCTGAATATCTTACATCTCATTATGATGAGGTGAGGTCATGCGTCTCTTATTCCCAGGCATTTTTGCATACTTTGACTTTTAACTTGTTTGAGTTTTAGAATCTCATTCCTTTTTCTCTATTAATGGTCCACCTAACAAAGCACAAAAACTCTGAAGTCTCAAACAAGTATATCCTTCGTCCTAGAATAGATTGAACAATATAACTATCAAAAAGGCATACACTTGTGTTATTTAACCATTAATTATCTTGTATTTATTAAAATTACTTGTACAAAAACATTAGTACCTTAAAATTTCACATCAAAAGAATTTTATTAGTTAATTACTACTCCCTCAGTTTATTTTTACTTGTTACATTTCTTAAAGTGAGAGTGTTCATTTGTAAATTTTGACTGATTATAGTTTTATGTACATAAAGAAAATCATATTCATGATGGATCTAGTTTGATTAGTCTCAAAAAGAGCTTTTCAAACATATAATTTTTATTTTTTTGTAGTTAAAGATATTTTTGTTTAAAGTAGTGTCTCAGGCGATTTGAAAAAGAGAATGGCGGAGGGAGTAAATGCTAATACGCACTTTTGGTCTCTCATGTTAGTGTATTAGTCCTGAGTTTTTGTTTTTCCTAAATTTAGTTAGGGGCAAAAAGATGTATTATTTTAAATCAAACCCGCGAGTGGGTTTGGCTCGCGGGTTTGGCTTAATCCTTAACAGCTCTCCCTTCATCAGCCCCCTTCTCCTCCACTCGTGGGTTATACAAAAAGCTACTGTTTGGCATTTTTGAAGAAACTATTTTCATCAATTAATCAATTAAAACCTTAGTTCCATAAGTGGGGTCGGCTACATGAACCAAAAGTGATCATTCTATGTGTTCATCCACAAAGATTTTCCTCATCCACTCCTTACGATCGAGGACCTCATTCTCTTCATATCTTTTCGAAGAGACTATTCTCATGCACTTTAATTTTTATCGCTTTGGTTTTAATCAATGCCTCTTGTTTTCAGTTCTTTGACATGTATGAGAAGCTTTTAACGTCTGCAAATTATGTGACAAGAAGACAATCACTAAAGGTCTGTCGAAGTTATTATTTAAGCAAGTTCTACCTCTCTGTATATTTATTAGACATATTATGCTTTTAATTTATGTCACTAATGCTTTACTGTTAATGGGTCATAGCTTCTCTCAGATTTTCTTTGGGAGCCACCGAATTCAAACATAATGAAGCAATATATCTTAGAAATTCGTTACCTGAAAGTTATCATGACATTGTTAAAGGTATTAAGTTTTACCTACTGTCTCCTTATGTTTTTCATGCTTTCTAACAGTTCATGAGATTATACTCGTATAGGATTTATGTAGTTTTTTTTTACACTTGTCCTAAAAATTTCTTGGAGCTTTCTAACAGCTCACAAGATTATAGGATATGTTTTATATTTCTACTACTGTAAAGCTGCTCAAGATTGTTAATAATTCCGCACATGATCTTAATTTCTCATAATATTATTTTTGAACAGGATTCGAGTAAAAATATCCAGCTTTCTGCTTTCCACATTTTCAAGGTGCTGGAATTTATCTTTTGAAATCATAATTTGCTTAGATCTATTCATAGAGAATCCTTTTCATGTGCGACGAATCTGAAGATTCAATTCCTAACCTGCTCATTCTTGTTTCAGGTGTTTGTCGCAAACCCTAACAAGACACACGATATTAAAATTATCTTGGCGAAGAATTGTGAAAAGTTGTTGGAGCTTTTGCGAAGTCTTTCTGTTGGAAAAGGTTAGAAATATTTTAAGGCCACCTACTTCTTTTATGTCATGATTTATGGGGTAATTCCATATTTACGAGTTTTATTGCCCTGTCCGGCTTGTATACAGGTTCTGAAGACGAGCAATTTGAAGAAGAGAAGGAAATGGTCATGAAGCAGATTGAAAGAGCAGCACGTTTCATTAATCGTGAACGTTAGTTATCTATGCATTTTGTTTAATGAATGACTTGTATCTTATCAATCCCGGTTTCATGTGTTTAAAACACTAGTGCTTGTTCAATGCAATGTGGTGATGTTGGAATATGGTGAAGTGATAAATGAAAAGAATTTTCATGGACAATGAGTTGATATGAAGCTTTTATTAAGTGGTCATTGTTTGATGTGTATCAAAATATATCAACCTCTAAGTTTTGATGTTTTGGGAAATTGTATATATTTACCCCTGTTTTTTTTCAACTTGAATACATCAAATTCCAATAATAATCAATGTGAATCTAAAACTTTATAAGAATAAATACTCCAATAAATTATGGATGATGTTATAAAAGGCTACCCACAAGCATTTAATAATATATATATATAATGATACTCTCTCCGTCCCAGAAAAAACTGCTTCATTTTCCTTTTTCATCCGTCCCAAAATAAATGCTCCATTTTTTTTGGGCATATGACCCATATACAATTTTACATTTATACCTTTACTTATCACTTCATTCTCACTACTTTTTAGTTTTTATCTACTTTTATTTACAACTTTACACTTTTACCCTTACTTTTTACAAAAAAATAGGGTCCAACAAAAATTTCACCCCAAACCCTAATGAAAAAGTTTTTTTTGGGACGGAGGGACTACAATTTGAGATTGCATGCCAAAATCAATCGTAAATAAGTGTAATAAATTTTTAAAAATTACCCAATGCGTCTCAAAATGTTATTACATTTTGCTTTTCTTTCCAGTTTTCAATTCACTTGTTTAAACATCTGTATTTTCAATTATACTTGAAAACAAAGTTGATATTTAAAAAAAAAAATGTATTACAGTACTTTTATTTAATTTAAAAAGTGAATCAATTTAATCACAATGGGTTAAACAAAATTTTATTGAAGTCAAATCAAGGGAAAAGTATAATCTGAGAAAACCAACAAGCGATTATGATAATGATTGAGCTTCACAAGTTACTCTTGCTTTCAGGCAATGTATCCTTGTCTATGATGATATTGCATCTGCTTTGAAATATCCCAAATTCCAACTATGCACACTTAAATTAACTTTTTGGGACAATGCACCAATCCTCAAAAGAGACATTTATATAATACTTGCAAATATTTATATATGTTTTTATATAATATAATAAAAGTGATTCCAATTGGCTGCCAATAAAACAAATGAAATGAAAGCAGAAAGATGCAAAAAAATTCAATAACTATCAAGCTGAAGTGGGTAACATTTCCTTGGTTCTATGAACAGATACAACAGTCTTATTAATTGTCAGAAATTACTCTTACAGATGCACCCTCTTTAAAACATCATCAAAGACAATAGAAGTAAAAAAACAGCTTCTCTTTTGCCTTTCTTTTTTCACCCAATTAAATTTGCCTCGGACTACGAGGACGAAAGTTTCATCTGTAGGGCAGCTGGGGACCCAGGCGACGAAGTTGACAACAGCTTAAAACCTGGGGAAAAGGTGCTCATTTCCTCCTCATATACACCTCCGGTAGAAGAAGCTTCATCTTTAATCATAGTCCGGAATGAAATGGAACCCCGTTGTTTTGTTGAGACATCAGAGTTTCTCCCCAGGTTTGCAGCTGTGCTCGTCTCGAAATGGGTTTGGGTCTGGGTCTGGTTGGCCGGAATAAGAGAGAGAGAATCAGGGTAGTCTTCAGATGCGTAGAATGTTCCTCTCTCTATACCCGACATCCCCGTACCCCTATTGAGGGCTAAAGAATCCTTAACAGGTAAGTAAACAAGCATAAAAATACCCAATACAACACAGGATAAAAGCACAAGAAAACCAGAAAAGGCAAGAGCTTCAAAGAGAAAATGCTCGTGCCTGGCCAAAACTGAAAAACCAAGCAAAAGAACCCTCAACGGGAAGAAACTTAAAACAACAAATATAAGTATGTAAACTCTCTTCTGCAACCCTTTGTTAATGACCGACACAACCACCCGCCTCCCAAGCAATAACAGGTAGGTATTTAGAATGATGGCAAACAGTCCATGGAGTATTGAACACAACAAGGGGTAAGTGCAAGCAATGACATGTTGGCCCGATACAGGCAGCAGAAGATATGCACTCGTAAATTGATCTGGTAATCTTTTCAACAGATCAATCTTCCCACGTCGAAACTTGGGGGAAACCAAGACAATGATAAAATCCAGGATAAAAACTGGGAGACAATACAGCAAGATATAACCTGTGGTCTTGAAGTTCCATTTCTGGTTTAGTATGCCCGAACCCCTCCATTTCAGGGATGCACGTAGGAGAAAACTCATGGTGAGGAAGATACATGGTTCTAAGAACCCCAGATTCGTTAAGATGTATATCTTGCATATGTCTTCCTGCCATTTCTGGCTCAGTGAATGAAAGATTTTACCCTCCTGTCTAAAGAAACTTAACCGGACAACTTCACCAAAACCCCAGCATATCCCAAACACAATAAAAATGATTCGCAAAATCCAAGGCCCGTTAAAGTAACCGAGCTGAACCACTAGCCTTTGAACATGAGCACGAAAGTAGACGGTGTAGGTTATGCAAAACAGGCCAAAAAGTACCAGAAGAGCCACTAGAGAAATTGTCACCACACCGAGTGCATCGACGGCTTGACTGGTCAGGGGCATTACCCGAAGCACAGATTCCACGCATGCTCTCTGCCAGCATGGAGACAGAAAATAGGCCTATTATAAAGCCAAAGCTCCCTTCTCAATATGAGATTGAGCAACCCTAGCAGCATCAAGTGTCATAAACCCTTCAGCAACCGTTATCCAGATATAATCAAGAGTTCCTACTTCCTTCTGCTGCTCAATAGAACAAGCCAATGCAGAATGTAGTCAACTATAGCTTCCCAAATAACATGGATTTCAGTTGCACTAAACAGACCCTTTTATCCAAATCAAAGAGCTGGAGACATAGAGCAAAAAACAAACTTCATAAATAAATATATACAACAGTTCAAAAGAAAACAATGTGATATGGCAAGAAGAATGAGTAGATAGATTTGTTGGTCCGGACTGGCCACTACAATACAATGAAAGCCTTTTCAACCTGTTTTTAGCAGAGATAAACATGGTACAATTTGCGGAGAGACGTAGAAGTGTAGAACAGAACAAAATTTGCAACCGCAAATGCACAAATATCATGTTACGACTACTACCATCCCAATATCTCAAAAAAGCTTCAGGCACAAAGGGAAGTGTCATTGCAATAGAGTAACACCAATGCCTAACCCATCAATTGCAGAGCAAATTATTCCAAGAACAAACAATTGTAACGGTTGATTAAATATTAAATCCCTTAATCTTGATACCAAATGAACATAGGTTTACTTAGAAAGCATCAAATATCTACTAAATTGCTTCAAACATTGCACCTAAACCACACTACTGCTTCTACATCTAGAAAACTCCTTTGCTTCTTCAGTTCTTCTACATCCATACTCTTTCACTCTCTATACTCCCCTTGATTCTCAAACCATTTGAGAAGAGTAACTACTCAATAAAGTCACATATTTCTCCTTATAATGTCCTTTTTCAACTTACTTCTCAGTTCTCACCTACTAAAGTTTGAGCCTCAAATCAATCTCATTGTAAATTTTAAACAACGCAGTTGTCCACTCATACATATCAAACACAACACAAAAAACAGAAAATTGCTACAATCCCTCATCAATGAGGAAAAATGCTACTCCAGTAAACTCGATAACCATTTATCAATTTCAAAAATTGCTTCCCAAAACTCTCACCAATATACTAATTTAACCACAGAAAAAAAAAAAATGAAAATCCAAAATTCTTTAAGTTCGAAACAAAACACCTATTCATTTTATCCTATCCTACCAATTATACACCATAGCCATACACCCAAAAAAAAAAAAAAAAAAAAAAACCGCAACAAAGATCATAAAATTGAAACAATCGGAACCACTAACATCAGACATTGCACACAAACCCTAATTTTTTTCTTCAAAATAATAACGGAAATAAATTAAACAACAATCAGATCGAAGTTGCTTTAAAAAAATAATAAATTACCATAGTAAGTCGTTGAACTCGGATCCAAAGAAGCTCGTACAGTGTAGAGAGAGAAAAAAGACCGAAAACAAGTGTAGAGAGAGAAAGAAGAGAGAGGAAAATGGGTGGTTTTTAGAGAGAGAACGTAGAAGAGGAGGACGAAGAAGAGAGTATGATGAAGAAGAGGAAAAAAAAGGCAAAAAAAAATAGAAAATGAAGGAAAGAAATTGAGAGTTGCTGACAGCCTGTATCCAGCTGTTTCTTCACATTCAACCCGAACCAAAAAATAAAAAGGTTCGGGTTCAAATAAACCCGAATCTAGCTGTTTTTGCTATTTTGGTTGGGTAGCCAGGGAGATAAGGGTGTTTTCGTCATTTCAAGTATTTTGTTTGACCAATTATGAGTTGACATGTATGTTGATTTGCGGTTGGGTGTGTGAAATGAAACAAAAATAAAAACAAAGCCTTGCCGTTGCCTCCTTGAAAAAATCTTCTCATTGGTGGCATTCTTTTTTTTTTTTTCTTTTTTTTGGTTTGTTAATTGTATATATATATGAATTTTTTAAAAAAATTGAAAAAATGTAGCTGTATATTTGTTGCCTTCTTAAGTAATCAAAAAGTTTTTTGTCATACTGTTTGACGATCTAACAGAATAATTTGAGGTTTAAAAATGGTAACTTATACTATAGTCCCTTGTCACTTTTTTTTGCTGTTGCAAATTTTTTTTCATAACTCACAAGATATAACTTTTAAATAAAAATATATTTCCTCCGTCTCAAATAAGTTGTTATATTCTGAAATATGATATTATTCACTTGTAAACTTTGACTGTTTATAGTTTTATGTACATAGAGAAAAATATAGTCATGATGGATTTAATTTGATTCGTCTTAATATGTAATTTTCAAACATATAATTTTTTGTTATATGTAGGCCGAGGTCAAATATTTTAATTTAAAGTTGTGTATTGTGAAATGTAAAAAAGAGAATGTAGCAATTAATTTGGGACGGATGAAATACTTAACTACGTATAATTAAAAAAAAATGTTTATAAAAATACATGTTGAGACAAGTCAAATTAGATACATTATAAGTTTACAACTATATTTTCCATTATGTATATAAAACTATAAACTGTCAAAGTTCCAAAATAAATATTAATGTTTTGTGGAATATAACAAATTATGAAAGATTGGGGTAATAAAGTTTAACTAGTTTAGAAAAAAGTTAAAAATTTAAGATGAAAGGTTACAGTTTTATAATTAAAAAACCAGACTGTTTCACAATACAAATGATATTAGAATTGTATTATTCAATAACCTTTATTTATTGTTTCTATAAAGGGTTTTTATAAGAAAAAAATTAATTTTCTATTGGACCTCCATTATACATTTAGCTAAATTTAGATCAACTAGTTACATCTAGACCTATGTTTTAGTTCATTCAACCATTCTTTAGGTTTTAAAATGTGCAATAAAGAAATACTAATAATAACACTAGTAATAGTTGAAGAAGTATTGTTCATAAAAAAAAAACAAAAAAAAAACATGAAGTATTGGTTGAGTGCGAGTCATCCATCCATTAAACATTTTGTACTTGATGATTCTAAGGTCATCCTTAACAATGACCAACTTGTTGTTTGGTCATGAAAAAAAGAGGTCATGGTTTCCTTAACAATGACCAAATCAAAGGTCATGAATGACCAAGTTGATAACCGGTCGAAAAAATAACTCAATTCATACTGCAAAAGACCCACGTGAAAGGCAAGAAGGAAAGGGGAAAAAAAGAAAAATAAATAAATTTAGTAATTGAAAATATGATAAGGAGAGAGAAAAAGATAGGTGGGTAAGTTAAAGTAAGGGAGAAAGAGTGTGATGAATGGATTATTATTAAGAAGGGAAAGTCAAAATTAGTGGGTCATGTGAGGTGGAGGAGAGAGGGGAGGGGGTGGGAAAAGTGTTGATGACCCAACAAAAGTTGGTCATTGTAGGAGATGGCCTAATAGAAGCAATTCTCTCAACTCCACTCTTCAACATCAACACAACTTGAAAGTATTACTCTATACATTTTACATGGACAAATAAGAGATGTCATTAATAGAATTTATTTTATATGTCTTTCATATCTTAATTAATGGTGTTACATGTTAAGTAGTACTATTTAAAGATAGCAATTTAATCAAGTTTAAATTAATAAGAGAAGAGAAGTGTGTTATAGATAGTAAAAACAAATGGTATATGCCTACATGGTGGGATGTTTGTTCTATGGTCGTAACAAAAACGACCATCAAAGTCAAATAATTTAGATCATTGATCTTTTTTGGGGTTTTGTGTGTTCTGTCTTTATGGCAGTTTTGTGTTATTGTTTTCATCTTTAGGTTTGAATCTGCTAGGAAGATGATGATGCATGTTTCCAAGAATATATAATATATGGTACAATTTAATTTCTCCATTCAAAACAATTATAGCACAGGTTGTGAAAATCTCCGCCCGTAAAGATGCACATACATCGAAATTAACGAGATGTTTCATTATTGAATCCAACCTCCAGGAGTTGTGCAGTGCTCGAGTATGCTTTTATTTAGTTGTATTGGATGTGAATTTTGTTTCCGTATTTTAGATCTTCTTGAATTATGTATTCATATTTGATGTAGATGATTTTATGAATGAATTTTATCTTTCTGTCAAAAAATAATAATTTCAGATTTTAATTTAATTTTTAAATTATCAAAAATCTAAAATTAATTTAGGTAAATCAAAAAATATTAAAAATGAATTAATATTACAAAAAAATAATGTATATTTTTATTTAAAATAAAATTCAAATCTAATTATCAAAATCAACTTATTAACATAGAAAACCGACAATCTATATTTACTTGACTTCGGTAGTCGATTTTTTGACGACTAAAGAAGAATTTTCATGCATGGTAGGTTGGGTTTCGATGAGAAATTTCTTATCGTGAGAATATGATAAAAAGATAGATACCTTATTAATTATGGCCTACAAGTATATTGACTATCAACTATAAGTACATTCAATATAGACTATAAATACACTGAGTAAAAATATATTGACTTTATGCTAAAGATACATTGACTCCAAATTATAGAAGGAGTGAGAAGAGAATATCAAATTTAATTTTAGTCATTCATTTGTTGATAAAAGGGTTGTGGTTGTTTCTCATCCTTCTCACCAAAAATCAATGTTGGATTCCTCTTTTTGCATTTCCATTGTTTCTTTTTTCCTCATGGCTTGTTTACTTCAGATTAAATTCAGTTCAGTTCATCTCTATTAAGTTCAGTTCAGTTCATCTCTATTCAGCTAATGTAAACGAGCCCTCAATCAGACTCTAGTCTCAAGCTGCCACGTGGCCTTATAGCAAGCTGCCATGTGTTCTTATGGGGTGTTGCCACATGTCCCTCATGTAAGGAGGCGACTAAGATGTGTGTTTGTTGGGCTGTTATGCTCTTTGATCCATAATGACAAATTGGGTCTGGTTTCTTTATTTGGGCTAGTTCCTTAAAGGTGTATATTTTGGTCCACAACAAATTACAAAGTACAAAAGAAAACAGAAAACTAAAAGACAAACTAATGATATTGGAAAAGACTAATTTAAATATATATTAAAAAATTAAATAAAAGAGTAATCGAATATGAAACGTGACATCTAAGGTTCGAATGTTATGTCTTATGTGGTGCGTTGAGAGAATGAATTGAAGAGCAACATGAGAGTTTTGTTTAAGGTAAGGTACTATCTTCCTTTTTAAATAGATTCCATCAACAATGAGTTATCAAATTATGTACAGTCAAGAAATTTAAATCTTTAAGATACAGCTTAGAAAAACCAATACCTCATGAGCATAACATAGAAAACCTTTTTTTTTAACATCATAATGTAGGTGTTACTAGGCCTTGAGTCGGACTTTAGAGCAATTCACCCAGTCAATTTATCTAACACACATTTATAACGGAAGGACAAGAGACGTTGGTGGATGATACGAAATACCTAATAGTTTTGTACTCCATCTGTTTCAAACTAAGTGCTCCATTTATTTTGATTCACATCTCGCGAGTCTCAACTTTAATTTAAATATTAAAAACCAAAATTTAAAAACCTAAAAAATATTTAAAACGAATTTTTTTAATTCAATTCCGAAACCTTTAAATGAGGGCACCGACAGGCAGCGGTATGGCGTCGATGACGAGGGCAGCAAGGCGGCGACAAGTTTGACGATGAGAGAGATGTTACAGAGAAAAAAGATGTGAGGAGATGAAAGAGTAGAACCTTAGAGGAGAGAGAGTATGCGTAAAATGAGGAGAGAGAGGGAAGGTACTTGAGGTAGTTTTAATGAAAAAGGAATATAAGTCATTTTTACGTAGGTTGGAGGGAGGAAACCGGAAACTGGGCCCCACATTAAGGGGAAAACCTACAAAACAGATAGAGTGTGCATCATGGAAGTTAAAAAAATATATATAAATTATGGGAGTCATTTTTAAAATGAGTGAAGTTATTGGGAGTTATTTCTAGTTTTTCTATTAATATATTGAGCTATGTTTCACAAAAAAATTATTAAGATTAAACAATATCCGCATGTCTATGTTTTTTTCTTATAATATAAAATTGAAGAGCGACATGAGAGTTTTGTTTAAGGTAAGACACTGTCTTCCTTTTTAAATAGATTCCATCAACAATGAGTTATCAAATCATGTACAGTTAAGAAATTTAAAAACTTTAAGATACAACTTAAAAAAGCAAATACCTCATGAGCATAACATAGAAAAACTTTTTTTTTAACATCATAATGTGGGGAGCTTTTTGTCCAAAACTACCTTAGTTACACCATTTCTTGTAAAAAACTACCTTAATTACAAAATCTTGACCAAAAATACCTTAATTATCATTTTTCTTGTTGACCAATACCTAATTTTTTTTCCAGGCGTTGACTTTTATAATTCAGGCCAAAACCCCCATGTGACCTGCACATGTCTTAATTTTTTTTCCTTTTCGTATCCCTTAGACCCTTACAACTGATTTCCTATTTAATTCTTACCCCTCCAATTTTTTTATTCTCTCATTACTCCACATCAACCAATCCTATTTAATTCTCTTTCTTCTAGTCTTCTTAATTAATTCGATTCACGTTTTTCATATTAGATTCAATTCTAAAAATTCCAGCCTAATTGTGTTGTTCTTCATCCCAAAATCAAAACTTTTTTTATTCCTACGAACCAGATATATTAATTTTTTTTATGTTAATTACCTCAGATTCCTTCAAAAAAAAAAAAAACAATGCAGATGACAAACTTTATAACATTAACATAAGTTCATAACATCACAAGGTAGTCATAACTAACAAAGTGGCTCAAAGCCGATTCTTTCAAGGCAATACAGAATATTAGAAGCTATAGAGTATTAAAAGTAAAATAAACTAATGCTTACAAAATGGCCTATTTTTTCAAGGCATTCCAAACATAAATAGATAGATAAATAGATACTAAGTAGCTGGTATGTGACTAAGTGAGGGAGATGCAACTAGCTTGTGATGCTTGGCTTTGTTGTGGAGGTTGGGTGTTGCACTGACTTTCAGCTTGTCGTAGAGCTGTTGTGCAGCTCTTTTTCTTCCTATTCTTCTTTACCTCAACATATTGCACAACTAGGTCAGTTGACTTGGGTCTGCCACCCTTTGCCTTAGGCCCTTGTGGCTTAGGAGCTGGTGGGTTTTTGCATTTGTTAGCCCTGTGCCCGATTGTACGACAGTTGGAGCACTTTCTTCGCTTTGATTCATCCACTACCTCTACTTCTTCTTCCTCTTTTTACCACTTGGCCTGGTCTTCCAGACATTGCTTTGATAGTTGGAGGCTTGGGTTCCACCACAGTTGCCTTCTCCCACTTACTCTGTCCAGGCATGGCATGGAATGTTGGTGCATAAGTGGCCTTATATGCATCAACATGGTAGGCTTCATGTAGGTATTCTTCATAGTTTTGCCTCTTAATTTCTATGCATGCAAATGCATGGCAACATGGTATTCCCAATAAATCCCACCTATAACACCCACACTCTTCTTCTCTAAATTAACAATGTGACTTTCTCCTTCGTGATCAACCTCAAATTCCCAAATATCAGCTTGATGCACAATGCAATCCCTCATGTACTTCTTTTGTTTCTCAATCATCTTCAAAACTGAAGGCATAATTGGACCTTCAATTCAAAGTTCACAAGACCTTCTCTTTTTTGACAACATCTCTTCATGACCCATCTCCTAATCCACTCCATCATGGTCGAAATTGGTTGTGACCTTGCCTCTCTCAACACAACATTAAAGCTTTCACAACAGTTGTTTAATACATACCTGACTTGCATTTTGTTGAGAATGCATGTCTTGACCATCTCGATGCAGGGATGGAGTCGAGATACTTGAAAGCATCCTTATTTATGTTCTTAATACTTGCCATGGATTCATCAAATTTTGCCTACATGTATGAATGCAGGTTACTATTTAAAGCTCTCTTAAAAAAGTTAGTATTTAAACTTATCTTTATATGAATTCAAGTTACCTTTGTTGAAGCTCTTGCTGCCTTCCAAAACTCCTGTTTGTAAAGAACACCAGGGAAGTGCCTCTTAAAGTTTGCCCAAATATGCCTACAACAAAATCTTGTTTCAGTCCAAAAACGCACTCAAATCATTCAAAATTCAAAAAAAAAAAAAACTTAATTCAGTCCCAAAACGCACTCAAATCATTCAAAATTCCAAAAAAAGTTACGAAACTTACTTGGATTTTTGCCCTATTCTGAAATTGTCGGGTTTTCGAGCACGCATTTTTTGTGAGTAAAACCTACAATCGCCACAATTGTTTTCTTAATATTCGAAAAAAAAGTATCTCATAAATTTTAGGGTTCGTTTATGCGTGAGTTCAGTGCAAGAAGAAGATAGATGGAAAAAAAAAATTGAACTTCGTATAAGCAAAGGTAATTGATAGCCTTATCCCATGTTGATGATGTGCAGATTTAATGCTCTGACTCCTTTGAGTTCAATTTTCCTTCACTGTAGCTACTTTAATGACAATGAGAGATATTAGAGATGGGGATTTTTTAAATTTTAGTTTTTAAGTTAGTGGAGTAATTTAAACTTGTGAGAGAAAGTAAATGAGAGAGGGGATAAAAAATTGGAGAATCAGTTGCAAGGGATACGAAAAGGCAAAAAAAATTAAGACATGTGCAGGTCACATGGGGGTCTTAGCTTGAATTATAAAAGTCAACGCCTGATTTTTTTTTTTAAGGTATTGGTCAACAAGAAAAATGGTAATTAAGGTATTTTTGGTCAAAATTTTGTAAGCAAGGTAGTTTTTTACAAGGAGTGGTCAAGACATTTGTTACTAAGCCTTGAGTCGGACTTTAGATCAAGGCACCCAGTCAATTTAGCTAACATAAGGGAAGGACAAGAGACGTTGGTGGATGATACGGAGGACTTAATAGTTTTGTACTCCATCTGTTTCAAACTAAGTGCTACATTTATTTTTTCACATCTCGCGAGTCACAATTTAATATTAAAGAGAGTCAAAATTGTCATATAAACAGTGTCTTTGGTCAAAATGAATCACTTAATATGAAAGGGATAGAACTCCCTTTGTCCTTTTTGTTTGGTCCATTCATTTTTTCTCATATCTCGAGACACAGCTTTAAAAGAAATTATCTTTAGATACATGTAATAAAAAATTATATAAATTGCATATTAAAAAAGTACACATTGAGTTGAATCAAACGAGATCTCATTTGACTATATTTTTTCATATATATATAAAATTATAAAGAGTCAAAGTTATCAAATAAACAGTGTTAAAAGTCAATATGAGCAAACAATAAGGACGAAGGAGTATAATTTTAGGGTTTTTGAACTTTTTTTTTTTGGGTGAAAGAGAGGGGAAAAGACCCCAAGAACGAATTTGGTGAATTGGCACATGAACAAATGAACAATAAACTCCGCACTTGTATATCTTTCGCCAAGAGTTCTCTTCAATTTTAGGGTTTCTGAACCTGTCTTTTCCTTACTAACGCATACTTAAATTGATAATTTTTTTTTTTTGAAAATATTGGGGATTTTTATTCCTGAATAAAGCAAAGTGATCAAGTACGAGTAATGGCTCGAAGCATTTCGCGTTCGCCGTCCCGTAGGCGGCGATATTCTCCATCGCCTGTCAGTCACCGTTATAGCCGCCGTAGCAGGAGGGATCGCAGCCGTTCTCCTCGCAGCCGGTGATTTTACCTCTTTGTCTATTTTATCAAATTTTATATATTTTTTTACTTTTCTGAAATTGCTGGAGCCTTTCCTAATTCTGGATATACATGCATACTTTTCATCTTTATTATTGATAATAAAGGCTTTACAATATTTAACTGATCGGAAGTCGTTGGTGTTAATTTTAACCGAATTATAAGTGGATTTTTTTTTTCTTTTTGTATTTGATTCGATTTAAATAATTAATAAAAAAACTAAAACCTACTTTACTGGACAAGTTTTTTGGTGGATTGCTGTTATTCAAAACAGGGAAACCATGCGATTCCAGTTTAGCTAGGAGCAGGTAATTTAGGTTAAATTTGTTAGTTTTTTGGGTTTAATTTGGAGTGTTGATTTGGTTCTTTGTGTCCATGGTTGGATATGGGTACTAGTAATCTAGTATGGTTTAGTTCAACTACATTTGATATGAAGTATGATGCTATGTATTTGTGCTGATGTTTGTGTTAGTCATGGACAGTTTGTTACAGTAAATTTTGGATTGAGGAGGTACTGAAGTGAACTTCCGATGATGGATATAATCTAAGGGATAGGTGTTGAATGCATAACTCCCGATGATGGATAGATTTTGAGGGATAATCGGACTTGCTTGCTTGTGTTCTTCTTCACAAAGGAAAGGCTGCAAGTACATATGACACAATTATTGTAGTATTGACAGCTATGGAGTTTTTTCTACTAGATTTTATATTTGAAACCAATCTTAGAAAAGTTTGTCCCATTTTCTGGTAGTAAATTCGGCAGCTCTTTAATAGCTGATACTTCGGTTATAGTGTTATTGGTTTAATGCATGTGTATCTGGGCATAAGAATTATATTCTATGACAACATGTAGAAGTTCCATGACGAGTTTATGGCACATGGCAGCCATTTTCCCTGATGTTGTTAAACCTGTTAATGCTGTTGTGCTTATGCTGCAACCTTTTTTCACCTGAGATCTTAGCTTAGTTAAATACTGTGTATTATTTTACCTGGAACTTGGAATGTTAAATGACCACACATACAGTAGCATCATCATCATCCTCAAAGCCTTGATCTCAAAAGTTGTGGCTGGAAATTGGATGAATTTGAATCATCCTCATAAATCTTCTATCCCATTCACCTGTGTTTGATGCTACACGTTCCTCTAAAGTCTAAACTTGTTTTCTTTACATCATTTCAGACTCTTTTTGTTGAATTCTTTAGTCAATGTCAGCCTCTTTTCAAGATCCCATAATACAAGCTTTCCTCTTTCCTAAATGCCAACCAGAGTATGTGCTAGCTGTACATTGTCCAAACCTATGTAGTTTGTTCTTCCTTATCTTTTCCCCAGTTGCACCTTGTTTCATCTATCTTCATTTTATACTCAATTAGTCAATTGCTGAAAGTTCTCCTATACACCCATCTCAATGTTCACATATTTGTCACATCCATGACCCATTTTAATGTAATCCTTCTTATAAGCCAGCATTCAGAGTTCAGAGAGATAGAGTAGATTTGTAGCACAAGTCTAATACACGGCCTACAGATTTTTCCTTTTAAACCTTAGGGATATGCTATGGTTGCATAATATCCCAATTTTTTTTATTGAACCACCTAAAGTTAAATCGTGTGAGGAAATATTGGCCATTAACTTCATTGCTTTCTAGAATTGACCCTACCACCTAATGTCACTGTCTTTTCATATAGATTTCTCTCTTGCATTACTCACATTTTCGTTATCATAGGGATTTTAAGTATTTTGAATTATTGATCTATTCCATATTACATTTTGCATTCCATAAACAAATATTAGTTTGTGATAAGTGATAACAGCAAGGATAATTTGGCCAATTTATACCCGATAAGGATTCAAATTCCTTACATCCATCCTGAGGTATGTTAGTATTACTTCTAAAATATCGGGGGCCAAGCTTTGACACATTGACTACATTTTATATCTTTCTTTTTGCCAAAATATATGAGTTGTATGGATTATTGTTTGATTCTGGTTATAGGTTATGTGAATGATAGATGCCCATGGCAGTTATTGTTTTTTCTTTTTCAGCCTGCTTTTGCAGGTTGTATATGAAATGCAGAAACTTGAACCCTGGATTATTAATCGTTCCTGGTGGTAAAGATATGATAAAATGAATTATTCTAGTATGTGTCCCCCAGCCCCCAACATTCTGCAGATTAAATATATAGGCATAATCTTTCACCACACTAACTGGCTAACTGCCTGGCTTGTATGTGTCAGGTTCTTCAAACTTTTATCAAGTAGGCTATTTATTTATTTATTTTATATAAAGCAAACAAACCCTATTTCATATCTATACTCAATTTGTAAGTGGAACTGATTAATATCTTTTGCAGACGGAGAAGTCGATCAAAATCCCCTCCTCGTCGTAGAAGCCGTTCTCCTGTAAGGCGCCGTAAGAGCCGTACTCCGACAGCACGGCAATACAGGAAAAAGAAAAGTAGGAGTCCAACTGTGTCTCCTCACAAGTCCCGCAGTCCAAGTGTTACTTCATTTGAGCGTAAGGAGGCTGTAAAAAAACAGAAGAAGGAAGAACAAGAAAAGAAAAGGTAGTTGCAGTAATTTGGCTTTTTTTTTGCTGCGGATTATCACTCATGATATCTGTATACAGTATATCTGGATTAGGTTTAATTAGTTAGGGTAAGGCTGCAACCTGCATACTTCTCCATTCTCTTGAAGTTGTAGTTAGTAAAGTTTCATATTAAGTGGTGAATTGGTGATTCTTGTTGTTTCGCTTAGCACTATTTGATATTCTATTTCATTGTTTCAAAAAACTTGATCGCCATTTTGCTTCAATTTGTAGTTACTATCCTCTGATTTTACCCCCATCTGATTGTGCTTCCCAGTCTTTCAGCTTTCCATTTAGCGTTTTAGCCTTCGTGAGTCATCAAGTGTAATCTGACCCTCCCTGCCTTTGCTTTCACGTGCTTCCTTGTTCTGACTTGGACGTTACCCTCTAGATCTCTCTCTCATAGAGTCATATAGGCAGTAGGGATCTTTGATATCGTTTAAGCTGATTCTGACACGTGCTTCTGTTGGATTTATAATTAGATCTAATATGCTACAGGTTGCTTGAGCTTCTTTACCGGGTTTTCTGAAGGAAGCTACGCTATATTTCAACTTATTGTTTTGATGGTCTAATGCTGCGTCGTTTATCTACTGTTCCCAGTGTTAAAATCTCATGTGTTATGGTGATTATGGATCAGACACCTGTTAGAGAGGTATGCCTTGGATGATTATTTGCATAAGCTAGTATACAACCTGCTGATGTGTGGAGCATTTCAAAAGCCATTTATCTTTTTGAAGGCTAAAGTCTCTGCTGACTAGTGAAGATAATCTTTATGAAAGGAGGCATGAGCATGCTGTGAGATCGTGAATGTTCATTACCCATATGGTTTGTCAGAATTTTCTATGTCATCCAGCCTTTAGTTATACCTGACTCGTGTTTATTGGAACCAGGGTTCAGCATGAAATAGACCTCAAGCTTTTAGAAGAAGAGACTGCAAAGAGGATTGAAGAAGCTATACGCAAGAATGTTGAGGAGAAGTTTAATTCAGAAGAAGTTAAGTTAGAAATTGAGAGGCGTATAGAGGAAAGCCAGAAGAAACTGTTTGATGATGTAGCTGCTCAACTTAAGAAAGAGAAGGAAACAGCTCTCATGGAGGCAAGGCAGAAAGAGGTTAGTAAATCTTACTGTTTTGGTTTCTTTTGACCTGTGAGTTATGGTAAACTTTGCTTGGGAGTTGTGACTTTGGGCCACTATTTGCCTAATGTTAATGAATTTTGAATAATGTGTTTGTTATCCTGGTATAGTAAGTGTCCTAAGATTTTGAGTGAGTTTGACATAATAATGGACTCACTTTGTGAACAAAGGTTGTTGGTCACTTGGTCCAAAGGATTGTGTCCATAGAGCCATGATTTAGGCCTTATAATCGACAATTTACTCTGTAATGTTAAGACGTGAAATTCTGTCTATTTGTTTCAATTTAAGTTATCTGAAAATATCTGAACTTACCAGCCATTCCAAATTTTATTTGAACTTAATTGAACTTTTTTGACCTCATTTTGTGAAAGAGTGAAATCTTTTTACTTGTATGAATTTGTTATACTCCCTCCGTTTCTTTTTATTTTTACATATTCCATTGTGGGTGTTCTTCTTTGTTTGTTATATAATACCTCCACCCCACTTTAGTTGCAACAAATACAAAGATAACTTTTGCCCTCTGTCATCTCTCTCTAACACCACCAATCCACCATCTACCTCTCTCTAGTCTCTAACACCACCATCTTTCTTCCTAACACCATCTAACACATAAGACCAACCGGCAACCACCTTACTTCCATCATCTTCATGACACCATCACTGTCAAATCTCTTGCTGTCGATCACCACTATACCGGCAAATCTGTAAAAAATTGGAATTCGACTTAAAAAAATATGTGAAGTATGTTGGGCAAAGATTTTTTTTTTGTATTTTTTTAAAATGAGCTAATGTTACTACCTATTACCTATTTGACTGTATTTTTGAGCAAGATTTCAAATGTAACTAACAATGAGGGAGAAAGCGAGTATTTATAAGATCTTATTTAGAGCTTTTTTTCTTTTCTTATATAAGCAAAACTAAAGTGAAAAGAGCAAATCTTTGGTTGAGATAGTTTCCGATGTATTTTAATATTTTTAATACTATTAATCTCAGCTCCTTTAGCAAAATCAAAATCCATTCTTTTTTCTTTATGGCCCGTTTGTAGTTGGTAATGAATTGTAGTAATGAGAATTAATTTGTGAGTATGATTTAGCAACGGAAATAACATTATTGTCTCCCTATACCACAATCTCATTCCACTCGTGGTACTGGATGAAATATAAATCTGTGAAGGAAATTAGGTTTTTTTAGAGGTAAACTAGCACCACCATTGGAACGAATATTGATTTTCTTTAAAATTTATATGCAAGTTCATTCTCATTTATTACCGACTATCAAATGGGCTGTGACTTTTATGCTTCCATTTGCAACTTAAGGGAATTAAGTCTTTTTATTGCCTGTGGATAATGCTGATAATTATATGGGAGAAACACATTAGTTATAGTTAATTCCATTGTTCGGAGTAAGCTGTCTTAGGGCATCGTGTTGAAAGCTATTACTGACTCATTTGTGTGTTAATATTGATACTGATAAGGCCAGGGAACCTACTATATGGTCTTAATTACAGAGGATATGGTAGTAGCTTGGTGGTAAGCTATTCCATCTCTAACCCAAGTGGTGAGGGATAAAACCTTACCGCTTACATAAGGACACCCCCCCCCCCCTTACTGTAAGAGATTATCGGTTGTATAATCGTACGGGTTAGTAACTCTTTACCAGTCATTGAGTTGGTAGACTTTTCTTTCCAAATAAATAAAAAAAAAAGTTCTTTATAATATAATTGTTACTATTATGATGATGAAATTTAACCATTTGGTGTTGGCTGTCTTAAGGTATGTTTATCTTAATAAATGGTTCAATTATAATATATGGAGTAATTGTTACTAATACAAGGTATATGTTATCTTGATAATTGGCTCAATTTGAAAATGCCATCAGGAACAAGCACGAAGAGAGCGAGAGGAGCTAGATAAGATGATTGAAGAGAACAACAGGAGAGTGCAAGAGGCTCAGAGAAGAGAAGCTGAGGAGCTCCAGCGGAAATTAGAGGAGCGCCATCGGGAACTGGATTTGATTCAGCGACAGAAAGAAGAGGCTGCTAGAAGAAAGAAACTCGAAGAGGAAGAGGAGCGAGCTAATCACATTCTGTCTTCTATGAATCGACATCGATCTAAATCATCTTCTACTGATGGCCTATAGTTCTACTACTTGTCTGCAAATGGGATTTGGTTGTCATAGTGATGCGTTTAGTGAATTTTGAAATGGGATCTTCATATTCCTTAGGTCAATCTAGAAGATCATCTTATTGTATTATAAAGCATCGTATATTTCAAAGTTTAATTAATGTCAATTAGGGTCTTTTTGACAATTTTCCTTGCCTTATTTCTTTATATACCATGCCAATTAAAAGTCAGACTTATTTACGGTAATGCCACTTGAGATGCGTTTTAAACTATCTCAAGCTGAGGTACTTACATTTTCCAATAACGAAGCAAAAGTCTTGTGTATAAAAGTGTACCAAAATTATTTTAAAAATAGTCCCTTAATAAAAGTAAGGGAAATTCCCACTGGTACATTTGTGAAATTGACGATTTCCAGTGGTATACCAGAAAGTTTAAAATTCCCACAAATAAACCTGAGTTATGGGGTAATTAAAAACGTAAACTTAATGATGATTTTGAGGTTAAATTAATATTATGTTCGTTAAGTGGGTCTTTTGCTTGGTTAAGTGATTGACCATGGTTAGATTTTGAAAAATAACTACCCATTTTTTATTTTATTCATAATAAATGTATTCCTCATCTTTTGGGTACCTGAATTCTGATCAGATTAACATCTTGCTTAACAACTTCTCTCTCAAACGTTCTCTATTAATCCACTAATTTTAATTTATCAGAATCTTTAGATTTCTTCACCAACTCATCCATTTTCTTCCCCATTAGCCCTTTTTCTTCATATTCCTTCAACAAATTTAAAGCTCATCAATTTAGAATCCTCAACCTGATTTTTCTCACTCTTTAACTCAGTAATCCCACTCTCTTTCTCCTTGATTCGCATAACGAACTCCTGATTTCTTCTATTCCTCGCTTTCGTTTATCGTAGACAAATTATCACATTCAAGTCGCACAACTTAACTTTCCAACTCTGAAGCTCTCTTAGCTATGGCTTCCATGCCCCATGATTTGACTCGGAAAACTCATTCTCTCTTCTCAGTAACTCGATCTTGGAATTCAGCCCTCCAAATTCCATCTCCGATTGACAATTTTCTCTCTCTAAATCTGATTTCTCCATAATCTCCAAGCTTCAATTAAGCTCATCAATGGTTAGAGTAAAAGAAAAAGTAGGGATTCCTAACCATTTTTGGCACTTATTACTGCACCACCTTTTGTTTCGCCTAATTCTAATACAGGTAAGATTTTCAATGTAGAATTAGAGTTTTCCGCTCAAAATTTGGTGCTCAGAGACTTTGGTCTTGCAATTAAGAACTATGGAATTAATGGAATTTTTGATATTGGTAATAGAATACGCGTAGTTTGACTGATTTTGGGGCTTGTGTAAATGGGTTAGTCCATCATTTTTTTTGAATGTTATCAGTGCCATTTATGCAAAATGATAATGATAAGGGTATCTGGGTATGGTAACTTTGGTAAGGCTTTATCATACTGACAATGGTGGGAAAAGGACTGATACAAGTATATTGGTGAAGGAAGAATTTGGTTCATTGGCTGAGCAACGATGGAGTAAATGGGTATTTATCACTTATCAGTACTTTTTTTAACTCTAACCATGGTTAATCACTTTGCCAAGCAAAAGATCTATTTAACGGACTCAATATAAAAGTAACCCCAAAATCATCATTAAGTCTACGCTTTTAATTACCCCATAACTCAGCTTTATTTGTGGAAATTTTAAACTTTCTGGTATACCACTGGGAATTGCCAATTTCACAAGTGTACAAGTGGGAATTTCCCTAAAAATAATAACTTTATGAGGGTCTTTTTAAATATATTTTTGGAGTATCCTTAATTCTTTATATCAACGAACCACTAAATTAGTGTAAACATGAGACGAGGTATATAAGAATTTTTGTATGACCAAAGATAAAAGTTGTTAAATTAACATTTTCAATCAAGTGTAAGGGACAAATTGTTTGACCTATGATTGAGAATATAACATGCATGCATGTAAATTTGAAGAGAGAACGTAATTGAATTTAGCAATTGAGCATTCAGTAGGATGGAAGATGATGAATAATGTATGCATAATGTTTCAAACCTAACCAAACAATAATAATTATTATAATAGCTTCTTCTTCATGACATCAAACAAGACATTGCTTTAAAACCAAACAAATAGACTAAGTACACATGCATGACTTTTTTTTTAATTTCTTGCTTGTTATTACTTTTAGAGGAAGCTGTCAGCTTACCAACCATTATAATTTGCCTCACCCTCATCCAATATTTTTTTTTTTAAAAAAATAATAATAATTCTACATCCGTTTCGAAATAAACGCAACAATTTTCATTTTAGTAAGTAATTTCAAAATAAATGCAATAATTTTAACATTTCCATTTTTATAAGTTTTTTTTTTTCTTATCTCTCACATCATCACATAACACACTTTCTCTCTCTCTATCCCTTTTAGTCTCACAACAACAAAATGGACTAGGAGTCCATGCCATCCAATTTGTTGCATATTTTTCGAAACGGAGCGAGGAATTATTATACTCTATCCGTCTCTAAAATGTTATCCCACTTTTCATTTATACGTTTGTCAGTTTTTTTAAATTCAATATCTTTAACTCTACATCAATAAAAATTATAAAAATTTAATATTTCATCGAGATGAATTTAAAGACACCCCACATGGTAGAAATTTGCGGGTGTGAGGTGCACCCAAGGGTGATTCTGTTCATTTTGTAATTTTTTTGGCTTATTTTAAAATTTAAAAATGAGCAAAATTATGTGTTAAATGACAATAAATTAAAACACCTTTGGATGCAACTACCTCAACGTGCATCTGGATGCGTAATAGACCCGTTGTCCACGTGACTATATTCTTTCTTATCTTTTATTAACAATAATTTAGAAGATTCTCTCTTATATATTATGAATAGTGTCAAGATTTTAAATGGGGTGAATTTTTAGATATAGAGGGAGCACTAGTATAACAACAATCAAATTAGTTTTAAATTTTTTTTATAACAAAAATCCTACTTTAAATAATCTATTAATTTAGTTAGATCAAAGGCAATTAGTAATCTTGATGAAGGATGTCTTGCAACAAAGCAACCATGATTGTTTGATTGCGCCTTAGCCTTTTGCCTTTGTAAAGCAATAATATTGATGGATTTTGTTCCAAGATCTCAAATAGTAGTAATAAAAGTTGGAATTACGCCAAATCACCAATTACGTATATATTTCCCTCTTTTTAGCTTCTTAGGTATTATTTGATTACCATAATATTCCAATACGCATTCGATATTTTCATAAATTTCATTTTACGATGATACTTGGTTGACCAAAAAAATGGGGGAATTGAGAATTTAATTATTCTCTGATATCGATCAAAGTATAATATTTGTTACATTTTTTTTTTATGTAAAAAATAATATTAAGTTCATTTTACATATTTATATTCTCTGCTAGAACTATGCCCTATATTAGTCAGAATTATATTGAAAGAATCATATTATAAGCATTCTTATTTGTCATAATAATATTTTATTAAAAAAATATTGAAAAATCTTCTTTGTTTTACTTGCTCCGTTTCAGAATAATTGATAAATTATATTTCGATTTTTTTTTCGGGGTATATTTTGTTTTCAATTGGCAGTGTACACGAGGGATTTCATCACTCCTGTCCTGTATCAGGAAGCAAGCATGAGCGCGGGAGAGAGGGTGAGGAATCGAACCTAGATCACTCCCGGGGGAGATGAAGGGAATTGAACCACCCCCTATTCCCTCCATCCTATGATCCTCCTTGTCCCACTCTAATTGCCATAGTAGTCAATTATATAGTAAAACTCAATTTAGATGATTATATGTCTAAACTAACCAAAACTGAAGATGAGTAGAAGCTAAGTTACAACAAAATCAGCATTTTTTACTAGGTCATTATAATTACTTTTTACAAAAGAAAAGCATGTGTAATTGTGTATACTACACGATTTAAAAGGGAAAAAAAAGAGTCCAAGATGCAGTTGACATAATTAAAGCACCAATCAATTAGACTATTTATTTATATATATATATATATATATATATATATATATATATATATATATAGTTGTATAATCTTAGTCTAACTCTCATTTTTTTTTTCTCAACTAACAAACCGGCAATATTTTCAAGAGGTTGTAAATATCCCACCTTACTTTTCCATAATCAACTAAACAAGCAACAAAAAAAGGATTAATTAATTACTTGCATAATCCCTAAATTTTTCTCACATTTCTTCACTCTTCACTTTATTTAAACACCTCTCTTTTTAAGCTAACCTTTGTAGTTATTAGATAGTATATCTTTCTCCTAGCTAATACTTCAAAATGATCTTTTATTCAATTCATTCTTTGTTCAAGTTTACACTACTCTCATTGGCTTTACTACACTTCTTGGCTAAACCCGTATTTTCGACCTCGAGGAAGGCCCTTGATCAAGTTAAACCGGTCAGACAATTAGGTTTTCGTGTTGCCCTCAAACACGTCGATCATGGGTTCAATTACACCAAAATGGAGCGGATCCAACGAGGTATCAACCGGTCTAAGACCAGGGTACAAAAGTTTAATGCAATGGTTTTGGCTTCGAATTTGGGCTCATATGATGTTATGTCAAAAGTCCATCCAGGTAATGGTGAGTTTTTAATGAATGTTGCGATTGGTACCCCACCAATCTCTTACTCTGCCATCATGGATACGGGTAGTGATTTGGTTTGGACTCAATGTAAGCCTTGTGAGGATTGTTTTGATCAATCCACACCCGTATTCGACCCATCTCAATCATCCACTTTTTCTAAACTATCTTGCTCTAGTCACCTTTGTGAAGCCCTCCCTTCTTCAACATGCCAAGATGGGTGCCAATACATGTACACATATGGGGACTACTCCTCAACCCAAGGGATTCTAGCCACCGAAACCTTTACGTTTGGGTCGGAGTCAGGGTCGGATAAGAGCAAAGTATCAGTCCCTAAAATTGGGTTCGGGTGTGGGGCCGTTAATGAGGGTAGTGGATTTGACCAGGGTGCAGGGTTAATTGGTCTGGGTCGAGGCCCATTATCATTAGTGTCACAATTAGATGAGCCCAAATTCTCCTATTGCTTGACCTCAATTGATGGGTCCAAAACTAGCACTCTATTAATGGGCTCCCTAGCTAGCACCAACTCTACATTATCAGCTAGTACCTCTAAATCAAAAATTGTGGTGACAACCCCAATTCTAAAAAATCCAAAACATCCCTCATTCTATTATCTTACACTTGAAGGGATTAGTGTGGGGTCCACTCGCTTGTCCATTAAGGAAAACACTTTTTCCTTAGGTGATGATGGAAGTGGTGGTATGATAATTGATTCAGGAACAACAATCACCTACTTGGAAGAAAGTGTATTCAATCAAGTAAAAGATGCATTTACCTCACAAATGAAACTCCCATTAGATGATTCGGGCTCGGCCGGGCTTGACCTATGCTTCAAAATGCCTAGGGATACAACAAGTTTGGATGTCCCTAAATTTATTTTTCATTTTAAGGAGTCAGATTTGGACTTACCAGGTGAAAATTACATGATCGGGGATTCAAAAATGGGATTGTTATGCTTAGCCATGGGACAATCAAGTGGGATGTCAATCTTTGGTAATGTTCAACAACAAAACATGATGGTGGTCCATGACCTAGCAAAGGACACTCTTTCTTTTGTTCCCACTCAATGTGACACATTGTAATCATATTGCATGATTTGATCATGCATGAGAGTTGAGACCTTTGTAATTATGAGTTAGCTTCATTCTCATTTTATTGGTTTCATTGTTGTTTTCTCCTTTTTATTTTTAAGAATTTGAATGCATAGTGTTCATCATGAAACAATTTCCATCAGTAAATTGGATCCATGTCTTAGGGTTATATTACCCAATAAGTTCCTCCATAATCCATATGTGTCAAATTGTCAATGGTAGCTATCTGCCTAATTAATTAACAGGGAGTACTCTTTTTTTAATTAATCTACACACAACATTTTTGTTGAGACAAAACTTTAAATATTCAATTTAGTATCTTTAATTATGTATTTGTAAAAATTAAATAAAAAACTACAACAAGACTCCACATGGCTATCATACTATGTTTTTCGTAACATATAAATCACAACTAATGGTAAATCTAAACTTTGTGAATAATGCGAAAATCAAAATGTGTAAATTAAATAAAAATAAGAGTATTTTATATAAAAAAATTAACTAAATCATAATACATTGGACAAAGTTGTTCTAAAGCATTTAGGGATCAGGGCGAAATAATGAATATGAGACCCTAAAACAACCCTTTCTATTATGTTTCTACCCCTCTATCAATTTGGACATTCCATAAAGTTACTTCCACAAGTGAGACAATTCACACACTTTCCTCCATCTATATGTAATATTCAACCTAACACTCATTTTTTATTTTATTTTACTTGACAAATAACCAAATAGGATTGCTTTATTGCTTTTCCGGGCAAATAACCAAATTCACCTAATGTTCATAGCTTTCATAGCCTCATAGGTACATATACGTGTACCTAAAGCTGGGCATGGGCCGGGCCAGCACGCGGGCCAACTCGGTACTGTACGATTTGAGCCAGCATGACACGAAGGCACGACTAGTGGGTCGTGGGCCACCCATGAACAACATTTTAAAAGTTTGGCACGAGCACGACAGATCGGCCTGCAAGTTGGCACACTCATTTTGGTTCAAAATTCATAATTTATAAAAATTAGTATAAGGCATGATGATACGGCACGAGTCGGCTCGAC
The DNA here is from genome assembly GCA_951394345.1 of Salicornia ramosissima. Taxonomy (NCBI): domain Eukaryota; kingdom Viridiplantae; phylum Streptophyta; class Magnoliopsida; order Caryophyllales; family Amaranthaceae; genus Salicornia; species Salicornia ramosissima. The sequence goes on along the minus strand of OX596236.1, from coordinate 55,112,103 downwards.
ACGACACATGGACTAGGCCGTGCATGAGCCTTATATTTTATAACTTGGCACGAGCCCGACACGACACAAACTTTTCTTAACCCGTTATAGGCACGACACGTTGTGGCACGAGACACTCGGGCTGTCTTGGCATGGCTCGTGCCCACCTTTACGTGTACCTTCAAGTTTGAACTCTATTTTTTTTATTACGTATGTGGTAACTTTTTTCATATCAAACATTAATTAATGGTGTGTTTTCTTCAACTTGTATCATATCAGAGCAGATCAGATCCCATCTCACCAATTCTATAAGTTTTTATATCAGATCAGAAAATTTCAAACAAAGATTACGCCCTAACTCATTACAATCTTCTATGTAAAAAAAAAAAAAAAGGTACACTAAGAATTTATCATTGCTCTTTTTTTTTCCTTTTCATATTGCGTAGTTCATAGTTTGGTCATTTCTGATTTTCTGTACTAGGTTGTGTGTCAGCACATTCAAGTCCAATTTCTTCCACCCCCCGTCCTACCTTCAATCGTTACTACTCTAACAGGTTTACCTTCAATCGTCTTCTTCTTCCTCGTAATTTTTTTCCCATTTGCGATTTCTTCACTTAATTTTCCCTTTTTACAGCTGCAATTTTATTTTCAACTGTAGTCGTTACCATTCTTTTTAAATGTTGAAGTTCGAAGCTTAAATCTTGAAGAGGCAATTTGTTTGTTCATTTGACTTTTCCAGATTCGAATTTGTTGCTACTGATGTTAGCTGGTGGTAATTTGCAGTGAGACAATTTGTTCGTTCAATTTTTTGTAATTGCATTAATCTTGCAACTTGTATAATTGTATATATATATATTTTGATCAATTTAGTGGATGAAGAATCTAAACTCAGCTATCAATCAGGGGAAAAAAACCTAAATTATAGAAAAATTACTTATCCTGTATGATCTTACTTGCGATTCTGAATAATGATGTCCCTTCTTGAAGGCAAGGTGTTTGCTCTATGGACGCATCATCAGCTGGGTTTCCAGTTCCCCATAAAAAACTCACTATTGATGTTAAGGTTTCATCTCTATCTCCGTCTTTTTCTGAAGAATGTTACTTTTGCTACAGACTGTAGGACCAATCTAGTTATTTTTCACACATTTTATTTCCTTATGTATTGATTTGAATGCACTATATATTGTGTTCATTTTGTACCAAAGGCTCAAGGATCACCATTAATCCAGTAATCTAGGCATCTAGCTACTCTGCCAATTCCCAAACTTAATAGATTTGTATCATTTAATTCTTTTTTTCCAAATAATAAAAAATAAAAAACCTATATGCCAGATTCCTTTGAGTACATCATTGGTTATAAAACTCATGGCGGCATTATACTTAGGCTTTGTTCTTTTGGACTTAATTTCCGAAATTTCAATTCACTCCAGTTTAGACAAATTTTGTTCAACTAATCTATTGCTGAGTGAGGATTTAGTTTAATTCAGTTAAGTTCAGTTCATATTAATTCAGTCCAAAAGAACAAGATCTTAAGTACTTATATTTGTGGAAAAACATGTGCTTAGTATCATTGCATAGCATTTTACTTACGGTACATTGTCTAAAAATCTGGCCTGCGCTTTAGGAGAATGTTGGTGGTGCTGTTTTGATATTTGGAAGAGATTTGTTATCATCTTTAGCTCTACAATTTTTCCTGGTACATGCACCTATGTGTTATGAATGTCAAAGGAGCTTGATGCTTTAGTTATAGCATGTGTACTATGGTACTCGGACTTTGCAGAAGTATCGAGCCCGAGTATGTGTCCAAGTGATGGACACGGCAATTTTATGAATATTTTTGGCTCAAATTGAGGTTTCCAATTGTCATACCAATGTCTAAGGGTTGAGTGTACAACACGGGTACTTGACTACTTGAGGTGAAATAAAGAGTCCGGGTAACATACTAACATAACATGTATATGAATTTTTTGCTACTTTAAATTAGTCTTTTAGGCATTGTATATATTCTTTTGTAAGTTAGTTAGTGCCATATTGGCGTGTTTTAGTAAGTTTGTTTTGCCAGTTTGAGTTATTTTCTTAACAACATTGTTTGGATGTTGATTCTTGAAAATGTTAATAACTATCGTTTTGATTGGGTGCTTGCAATTTGGTTGGCAGGGAGTTAAAACAGATCTGGTCATTTCTTGTTACGAAGATCATTTTCTTGTGAGTATTGGACTTTTATTGCTCCCTGTCATGCCTTTTGAGTTTGAGTGTTTGATGTGTCTCAATATTATTTGCTGTCTTGCCTGGTAATGGTAATCTATGGAAATAGGTAATTGTGACTCAGCTTGGAAGAATGGGAACCTTGCTTCAAGGGAGAAAGGAGGAAGGTGTATCAGTTCTTCCGACATTCAATGTTTCTGTCATCTTTGGTAAACGGGATGAGGTAAGCTGGTTCATTCACCTTATATTCAAATGATTGAATCTTTTAATAGAAGTCAATTAATTGCTTGAGAATGTTATCTTTGCAGCTGATGCTAGTAGCATGTGCTCGTAAGTTGATTGAAAATATAAGGTAAACTCTTTGCTTTTGCACTTGTTTCTTAAAAACATATCCTATATCTAATGGTTTGGTTTAATTTGTTTAAATATATTGGCATGTCTTGATTTGAACAAATTATCCAGTTATTAATCATCCTAAGAAGCACTTCTAAGTTCTAACTTCTTACATACAGATTCCAATTTATCCATCTATGGATAGGCCTACTTTATGCGTCATGTTAAAAGTGCTAGAGCTTTTTCAATTGTAGGATCTTGGATAGAGCATATCAGGATGCTGGTTTATGCTATCTGCTGTCAATTTACATCATTCTAGGTAGATCTATCGATGATATGAAGGGGATGAGAGTGGAGAGATAAGTTGGACGCACAATAACATATCTATCACTCGTGAAATTCCAAAAAGCGGATAACTAGATAGATGCTCAAACTAGGCAAATGAAAGGACTATGATAGAAGACTAGAAGGTATGGCACTAACCGGGTTTCTTCTTCAATAGGCTTAAGACATAATGATCCTTTCTCATCATCCTTTTGCATTGTATACGAAGCAAAGGATAGATATATGTTAAAGGATCTTGAAATGTTTGTATTAACCATGCCCAGCGGCGGAATTTTTAGGGGGGCAGTATAGGGCCCGATCCCTGATGGCCTAATCTTCAAGTTCAAACAGCCTTAAGTTTTTCGTTTTAAGTCGGAATTGGACGTATGAACTGCCATTGGAAAGCTCGTAGTTTCCAATCCACTGGAATAGCGGCAATCCGATATGTGTATCTCAAGCTATGCCCAAAATAGTGAGAGAATTTTCAAAATCATTCGATCCAATTCTAGTCCTGGCCCATTATCATACAATTGAATGAAACGTGAAATTGAATGCCCATTATCATTTTGTAATGTGAAATTTCTAGTGAATGAAACGTACAATTGAATTGAATGTTGATGGAGCTTTGTAATATGAACCACTTGATTTTTTCTTCTTCTAAATGAACGAGCATCCTTCCATTGGCTTATGATGTTACTGGCTATAGGAACTCGTTATTTTTCTTCCCTGAGGGTAGGGAGCAATTGAAAAGAAAAAAATCAGTCTTCCCATCATCTGGCATAAAGATAAATTTTAAGCTTAGAGTTGCTATGTCCATATGGGAGAATTGAAATAGGTGAAACATATGTGGGGAAAAAGTTACTATCTCCGTTCCAATTTATTTGCAACGATTTGACATTTTTTCTCTCTACTTTGGCATATGTCAAATTATTGCAAATTAATTGGAACAAAGGTAGTAGAAAAAAGCTTAAAAGTCTGGACAGATCCTAATAGTGGTGGGAACATTGTGGCCTATGAATATTCAAAATTGCTACTTCTTTGCTGTGAATTTGGGTTTTACTGGGTCCATTCAAGCTTATTTTATGTGAAGATACCATGATGTTAATAAATTTTCCAAAACTCTTCTCACTGTATAAGAAAATTGAGGTTTTGTTAGATCATCTCGATGAGTATTTTAAGAGCATTAAACTTTTACAGTCTTTACTGATGGGGATTTCATCATAATATGCATTGATAATTTGATATACAGGTAAAGTAGTAAACTAGAAAGAATTTTGTGAAATGAAGGAAATATATTAGTTCTCTGATTCTTTTTTCCTCCTTTCAAGGAAATTGTTATATATGCATTCACAATATTTCATTTTATTATTTCTTCAGTGCTGCTGGTTCATCTAAGTCGCTGGTGCTTTCCCTTGGTCTGAAAGACCATTCTATGGTATAGTTCCCTAATCATTGTTTGGCGCCTTTATCAATTTACCTAAGTATTTGTAATAACTCTTACTACATTGACAGGATACAATCAAGGCCATAGTTTCTGCAGTGATAGAGAATCGAATGTGGTAATCTGCTCGAGTTGTTGATACATGGAACATCCAGCATACTCAAAGTTTTGTACTACCTCTGTATCATAATACTCGAAACAACAAAAGTAAGGAATGGCTCTTGGTTGCATGCACAGGACAGGAGCATCAAAGCAGACAAACAATGCTTTTGGCTCTGAATTGACCATTCTCATTGCTTTAGAATTTGTTCTAGGCTCTTATTTTAATTAGACATGCTTTATTTGATCTCCCTCTCTACTTTTTTTTAATTTTTTTAATTTTAATTTCTTGTTATACAAGCATAATTAAAAAGGAGCTAGAGTCCTAATCAATTTCATATGCATCATCCCGTATTCTTGTCATTATTTGTATCAAATCATTTGATTAATAGCGTAATATTTTAGCAAATCATTGAGGTATGAATCTAAGTCTAGTTTCAAGGAGCCTCTAGTCTAGTGGAGTTGGACCCTCACTCCCACAGCAGTGGTGACTGGTGAGGATTCGACACCCCGTCCCGTTCCCCCCCCCCCATTTCTTTTATCCGGAGATAGGACAAGTGAGATAAGTGGAGTTCGCAACACCCTATATGCAGCAAATGTTGAAAAAGTCACGCCAAATGCGTCAAGCAAACGATGAAGCCCACCAAAACTTAAAGAATGCCATGAAGGGTTAGTTTGTTGGTGACAAATTTTAGCCTAATGTCGAGGAGCCTCTATCCTAGAAAAAAATACTCCATATTACAGATTGTTTTTTTTAATAATCTAATCGGCAATGAAATTTAGTTGTACGTATTAAAAAAATAATGGTATATAAATTAATCCCTTCAAATTCGTATCAATTCCACTTAATTTTTAACAAGAAAAAAAAGTGTTTTTTTTTTTGAAAAAGAACAAATTTTTGGGAGAGAATATTGTATATTTTTGGTCTAAAAAAACGCAATATTATTTGACGATACACAGAATACAGATACATTTTTTTCCAAATTCAACGAAATTTTCCTTAAATATTTCACCAACTTTCGGCTCGCAAATTGTTTGTTGGGAATATTCCTTTATTAACAAAATCTCACAATTGATAATTGTATTCTTGAAGTTTTTGATTAATTTAATCCATATAATATCTACTAAGTTTTTTTAAAATTAAACTACGCAATTTTCAATAATCTCTCGAAAATTCTTTTTGGCATTTTTTTAGCTAATAGTTGACTTAGTTTACAGAGAGATCAACTATGGCATCTACAGCTTTTGTACAGCTTAATGGAGCATCATCTCCATGGATGTCACAACAGTCCTTCAATGGCGACAGGGGATCACCCGCTTTCGTCACAACACGTCGAGTTTCATGGCCGATACATGCCAGTACTTCAAGCTCCTACGCTGATGAGCTTGTAAAAACTGCTGTATGTTTAATTTCTTTCTCATCTTAATTTATTGCCTTTTTTTGCTTTGTTTGATCGGTTTTTCTTCAATTCTTCCTTTAATTGTACTGATCATTGTCGAATTTGTTGTTAATGCTGGAAGATATGATTTACCTCTATGATTTTGTGAAGATTGCTTTTGTAAATTTGATGATGAAAAGTGAATTCTTATTGGTTTGTTATAGGAGATTGAGGTGTAGAGAATTGGAGATTGGATGGTCCATAATTCTAAGTTAGTTCTCAAAAAAATAAAAATAAATTAATCATATATTACACAAAGAAAAGAATAAATTTTTGATTATGTTACTGTATTGCAGTATTATTTTGGGTTGTGAATTGAAGTGTTAAAGTTGCTCTTGGTTAATTACTGTATTTTTATGGTTGCAAATGGATACTCCGTAATTTATTGACTGGAATTATGATGCCAAGCAGTTAGTTCAATGGATGAGATACTGCCATTTTTTCTGATGAGTGCTCTGTTTGTTTGGCCTATTAGTGTACAACTTATTACACTGTTTTCTTATTGAATGTCTGACCTGGTTTGTACCTTGTGTTACTTGGAACATAATACGGAGTACTTTTGAAATGGCTACTGATATGTTACTTCCTTCCTACTCCCTCTGTGCTCTGTCCCCTTTTCTTTGCCTCTTGTGGGTTGGGGCGCAGTGGCACACAAGCCCAGGAAGGGAAAAAGTATAGAGAAAATTGTTTATGTGGACCCTAGGTTGCACACGAGTTGGGGACGGGATGTTTCTTTTATGGTCGTCGAAAAAACAATCACCGAAGTCAAAATAATCTAAACCGTCAATCTTGGTAATTAGATTTGACTTTTAAAATAAAAATAAACATTTGTAAATTATTTTTTTGTAATAATTAATTCATTTTTATTTTTTTTGGATTTATATAAATTAATTTCAGATTTTTAATTTGATTTTAAAATTATCAAAATCTAATATTAATTTAGGTAAATCCAAAAAATACAAAAAAGTAATTTTAAAATGTATATTTTTACTTAAAATAAAAGTCAAATCTAATTACCAAAATCAACTTAATTAACATGTTAAATCAACGGTCTAGATTTACTTGACTTCGGTGGTCGTTTTTTCGACGACCATAGAAGAATTTTCATTGGGAACGAGGATAAAAAAGAATACAGGTATAGGGACAAGAAACGGACAATTAGATGACTATGAGTACGACGCAAACATTAAGGCAGTATCGGTATCATCTCCAATAGGAGGATGAATCGGGTACAGGGACGGCTACCAAATGAAGTACATGTGCTACATAGTTCGGACCCCTCTCCAAGCGTGCAAATAAGCAAAAAATATCGTAAACAAAGAAATTGGTGCAAAGAATTTGAGGCAACAAAATAAGGAAAATGGTGCAAAGAATTAGGGACGGAGGGAGTAGTTTTGTTAAGTAGGCTGTAGGCCAATATGTACCATTACACCACATAAGATACAACTAATTCGTACATTCCAAATTGTGTTTAGCCAGGTAGAGGGTGGTGGTGGTGGTATTATATTTTTACCGAGTTTGGTACCCGGATTTCTTTAGATAGATGCAGAGCTATGTGATGTTGTAGAAGATTGAATTGAATTGGAGGGCCTTGGTTGACATTGTCTCCTCTCCATTTGCCTTCTTATAGTTTGCCTTTTTCTAGTTATGCTCTTACCTTAGTGTTTTGCTTTTGATCTTTAGTAATTCTTTTTACTTGTATAAAGACTATCAACAATCTGGTTTGATGCTTGTGATCCAAAAGATGATCCTATATATCAACTCTTTATGTTTTTGCATGCAGTACGCTGGTATTTCTTTGCACTCGTATCAACAATGTGATGATGAAACTTGTTCCATGCTCAATTATACTCCTATATGCCTAACTACTGCTATATGACTGATGTTGGTCTCGCTCTTATTCAAACACTCACTCTCTATGTTGACTCTGCAGAAATCTATTGCTTCTCCTGGACGTGGTATCCTTGCCATTGATGAATCAAATGCAACTTGTGGGAAGAGATTGGCATCAATTGGCTTAGATAACACTGAGGGAAATCGTCAGACTTACAGGCAGCTGTTACTGACAACTCCTGGTCTTGGTGAATACATTTCTGGTGCCATTCTTTTTGAGGAAACACTCTACCAGTCAACAACAGATGGCAAGAAATTTGTTGACTGCCTACGTGATGCGAATATTGTTCCTGGCATCAAAGTCGACAAGGTATGTATAGCGTTGTTATATATCTTTACAGTTGATAGGTGCAAACAAAGCTCAATCTCAATGATCTTGTCTTTCAAGATTTCAAGATCCTATGTTTTTTAATTCTACTAAAATGTGACATCATACAAGATTCCTTTAGTAATAATATCTTTTCATCACTATTTTATTTCCAGGGTTTGGTTCCATTGCCAGGTTCAAATAATGAATCTTGGTGCCAAGGGTTAGATGGTTTGTCTGCAAGATCTGCTGAGTATTATAACCAGGGTGCTCGTTTTGCAAAATGGTAAGCCAACCTTACATACTCTAGACTTGTGAGATCTTCATTTCCTCTTAAAGATGTCTTTAGTAAGCCATAACACAATTTAACCTTTTCAATGAAGAATTTCAGATTTATCTTTCTTAATGAGATTTGTTTGTTTTATTGGATGTAGGCGTACAGTTGTTAGTATTCCATGTGGACCTTCTGCTTTGGCTGTTAAGGAAGCTGCATGGGGTCTCGCTCGTTATGCTGCTATCTCTCAGGTGCATACTATAGCTTCATATTTCCTGTTTAAGGTGGAATGAGTAGTAGGTGGAATGTTGTTGTCTTTGTTCAACAAGCTGTTGGCATCTCAATTATCAAATACATATGATGCATCTAATTTTCTGTTGGGTCTACTGGGGCATACCTTTTTTATAAGTGAAGCATTCAGAATGTTGGGTTTAATTGCTTCTAAAAAGCTTGCTTACATAGTATTAAAACCAAATGAATTCCAAATTCATTATTCAATCTGCATAATGGAATACGTACTTCTGATCCAAATTGGCATCGAGCTAGCTTTATGAATTTGAATTTTATAGTTTGACTCGGTGTTACCTAATCCGTCTTTTAGTTCGTTTCTATAATACGCTGTTAACTCAAAATGGGCCAAAAATAGCTCAAAACCAACCACAATTCGGTTTTTTTCAATTCGCAAGCAGTGTAACACTGGAATACTGGACTTTGATTAGTATTATGTATTCCATGAGTATAAACAATCACTTTTAACAGTACTCGTTAAGTACTTATTTCAATAGCTTTTGGTTGTCATTACTCGTTACCCTTATTTTTGAACTATACTAGATTACTAGTAAAGGGATATATGGAGTTAGTTGGCTGTCTTCTGAGTACTTGTGAGTTATGACATACTGCTGATGGTGAAATATAAGTAATTATGTTAGTTGATCTGCATTATCATGGATCTTATGTTCATGTATGATGTATTGTTCTCAGGACAACGGTCTTGTCCCCATTGTGGAACCAGAGATCCTTCTCGATGGTGAGCACCCAATTGAGAGGACACTCGAAGTGGCAGAAGGAGTGTGGGCTGAAGTCTTCTACTACTTGGCTGAAAATAATGTTATGTTTGAAGGAATCCTTCTTAAGCCTAGCATGGTAACTCCAGGAGCTGAACACAAAGAAAAGGCTTCCCCTGAGACCATTGCCAAATTTACTCTTCAAATGCTTAAGAGAAGAGTGCCTCCTGCTGTTCCTGGAATCATGGTAATGCTTCTGCTAACTCTTCAACCATTGTTTAAATGGATCTAGCGGAGTAATTAACACTCTAAGGCCCTGCTCTTTTGGACTAAATTTATGAAATTTCAGTTCAGCTCAGCTCTCGATGAGTCTAGGATTTAGCTAAATTCAATTCAGTTAAGCTCAGATTAATTCAGTAAAAAAGAACAGGCCTGTTCAAAACCAGTGCCTGTTTAATTATCGTTTTTTGTTTTCAGTTTTCAAAATTATAGTAACATTGACACATAATACATAACTTTTAAAATTAAACAAACTTGAAAACTACAGTTAATTTGGTTATTCAATTAACTAAAATGTTATTTTGCATGTTTTTGCAGTTTTTATCAGGAGGACAGTCAGAAGTAGAAGCAACCCTAAACCTGAACGCGATGAACCAGAGCCCGAATCCATGGCATGTCTCGTTTTCATACGCTCGGGCTCTGCAAAACAGCGTGCTCAAGGCATGGCAAGGGCGTCCTTGGAATATAGAAGAAGCTCAAAAGGCGCTTTTGGCTCGTGCAAAAGCAAATTCCTTGGCCCAACTTGGGAGGTACTCTGCTGAAGGTGAGGATGAAGAAGCCAAAGAGGGAATGTTTGTCAAAGGTTATACATACTAAGTTAAAGTCTAGAGCTTACATATACATCTTTCATACAAAGATTAAATGCTACATTGTTAATTAGTTGGTTTGGTTCACAAAGATTATGATATATGCAATTACAAGAAGACATGTTTATAAGTTTATAACTTAGAGTTCGTTTGGTTCACATATGAAATAACTTTCAATTGAAATGTCTTATTTCATGAGAAGTATTTTTTTCCCCTAAGAAATAATGAATTATTGTTCGGTTGATTATGGGAATTAAAATTGTCAATTTCCTAGCAAATATTGAATATTGTTCGATTGATTATGGGAATTAAGGAATTCCAACCTACCAAGGTGGTCTTGGTAAGTTAATTCCTCTATTTTCCCCATTTTGTAGGAATGATAATTTCCTAGAAAGTTTAATTTTCTATAGTATGTCAATGCAACACCACAACTTCTCAATAGAAATTCTAATTCTAATTAATGTCAACCAAGCACGCTCTTATAAGGTCATTTTGTTTGTTAATAATAAGTTCATGTGAGAGCATAGTTCCTCTAATTCATTATCATTTTCTTAATTGATATGTAGAAATAAATAGGACACGTTCTCTTCACCCTATAAAAAAAGTTTTAAATCACAAATTTAAATGAGTTGATAAGTTGAAATCAAACCAAATCAAGTCTGATAAATTCAATAAGGTTTAATCAAGTCCAATTAGTTATGATAAGGTTCAATTCTTTTTTAAAATTAGGTTCAATAAGTTTCAATAGGTTTGATAAATTATAAAGAAAAGTATAATAAGTTTCTACAACTTTTGGTGTTTTAGATATATTTGAATTATGGCTCTTCTTGAGGTTATAACATATAATGAAATGAATTATTGAATTGTATGAAAAAGAATAAAAGATTAGAAAGAATTCCTGTATAAGATAAGCCAAATATAGCCAGAAACTTTAGGGGATAAAATCTTGTACCTGCAGGCCTTTTGGTGATAGCCTGCCTATATGAGAAATGTGGAGTATTTGAAATTGGACTAGTAGTTTTAATAAATAAAATTCCATATTTAAGACCTGTTATCAATTGAAGCACATTTAATGCAATTATTTGCAAACTTTATTTATTGTTCCCATGAAAAATTTTGAACTTATCCATATCCAAAATATTGGATTAACCAACCGCTGACCCGCCCAAGACAATCCAACTGGATCAGATCCATTGACTGCTGATGTGGTTTTACAGGCCTCTTAAGTTATAGATAAGTCATTATTTCTAGGTTTCCCAAATTTACTGGGCTCAAACACTCAATGCTAGTGCTAGATATTGTATTCTCTCCACAATTTGTCCACTATAGTGCTGATGTGAGAAATGTAGTTTTGGTGATAATGGTAAGAAGCAATCACAACCCTTTGATAAACAAATGAATTGCTAAGATTAAATTTGATTTTTCCTCCTTACTCATTTGATTGTTTAGAGTCAATGTATCTATGGTTGTTAATCAATGTATTTTTACTCAATATATTTATAATATATTTTGAATGTACCTATAGTTGTTAATCAATGTACCTCTAGGTCATAGTTGATGTATTTATCTCTTCTCACATTTCTCACGATAAGAAATTTATCACCGGAATCTAACCTTATATATATATATTCTGTCAAAAAAAAAACTGCTCCATTTATTTTTACACATCTCACAAGACAAATCTTTTAAAAATTAATATCTCTAATTACATATTAAAATTTATAAAAACTATATATTTGGAAATTATGTTTCGAGACGAATCAAGCGAGATCCACATGAATATATTTTTCATTGTCTATATAAAATAAAAAAAAGGTCAAAATTACAATATGAATAGTGTCAAAAGTCATAACCACTAGACTAAGACAGCATCCTCTCTCATTAGAACTATGTGTTACACCTTATCATTTTTCACATTTTACGAAATTTTGAGAAAACAGATGAGAACTCATATCACATATGGTATTCTACTACTCTTCCCCTAGGTTGCACAAAAACGAATACGGGTACGAGTACGGACACAAAACGGGTACGGAAAAACGGCACTGAAAAAACTAGGGGTACGAGTACATTAAAGAAATCAATATGAAAATATATAAATTTCTACATAATTCATTAGAGTATTGAGGTAAATATCAAATTTGTTGATGATAATTCGATTATTTACTATATAAAGTATTATTCAAAACCTAAAAGACATAAACAATTAAGGCGAAGTAATTAACTCAAAAGTTATGAGGTACTTGAGTAAGTATGTCTATACAAACTATTTAGGCTAATGTCGTGGGTACGTGTGTACTGTCCAATATGTGTCGGTGTCGGACACGAAGTACAGCACGTTGAAGGTGTGTCCGTGCTTCCTAGCTCTTCCCATGTCACATACCCATATATCCTATCCAACCATTGCATTATTAAAATTTTGCGTGATCCTTTCTGATTCTGAACATATATTATTTTTTCGCATTTTTCTGAAAAATATTTTGATAATTTTCCTAGGAATTATCAAAATCTCAACGTTATTAATATGTCAAGCCATCTATTCTTGAGGCTCATAATCGTTTAGGACACCTCATAGTCATACTTCCCTATTTTTTAAGGAAAATTGATGCAACTTTAACTCTAGGTGAAAATAACAGATTAAGAACCCTAATTCATGGTCATATAACTTTTTTTTTTGGAGGGAAAGATAAATTTTCGTTAATTGAAAGTCATACGATATCTACAATAAGCATTATAGAAAATCAAGATACAATTTAAATTAATCAAGTGAAAATATTCTTTAAAGTAACTAACTATGGTGATGAGAAACTAGATCTGACGATGAAGTGTAGTCCCTAATTGTTTACTGAATTATGTAGCCAGAGTCTATCTTGATCTTGACATAGTTTTGGGAAGAAAATTCATCACTCGACCATGTAGATTGCATCATCAATTCCAACTCCAATTGCAAAATTGTACAACTGACAACATATATATGATCTAATCTTTCAAATAAAACCCTTAAAATAAATTTCAATCCTCTATAGAGGAATAGGAGAAAGACCAACACCAAACTCTTACAAAAAGAAAGAAGAAACTAAAAAATTGGGAAGAAGAACAAGGATGATTATTAATGACTAAAAAACAAAAACAATGTAAATATAGAAAGAATTGGGACTTGGCCTCCCAAAAAAATTAGTTTTTTTTAGAACGAGAGAGGAAGAGGGGAGGAGATGGTGACACGTGTATGAATTATCTTTTTAACTTGATCATCATATAAATACTCCGTAACTTTTTTTACAGACCATCATATATAAATAACTAATCGAATGTAAATTTCCAATTAATATTAATCGAACGTAAATTGGTACCAAGTACTTGTGTAACATAGAGGCCTTCAACAAATCAACATTATAAAACGAAACGAGTGCACTGCGTTACAAAATTAAATTAAAGTGACCTAAATTGCTTGCATATGTGCTCTGCTCTAAACATGGTCCGATTATGTTTAGTTTGCTTTATTTCAAAACCTTATTATTCCTTTTGTAACTATATGTGACATTGGACTAGTTAATGTCACTTATAATTTGGGACCGAGGAAATAGTTATTTTAAATCAGATTTAAAAAAAAAAATGATTAGGTCTTATAAATTTATTTCTGTTTTTATCATTAAATATCTATCTTTAATTCAATATTAAAAAATGTTATGAAATTACATAGTTAAGAAGAACACATTAATTCAAATTTATATTTTGAAATAATCCAATTAAACAAAAAATAGCATTAAATACTGCAACTTCAGGCCTTCAGCTCCACCAACACCACCACCCCCACCCCCAGTCCCCACCCAAGAAAACCCTTAGCTTTACGTTCCACTAAAACATGGAACTCAGCTCGTATGTGCTAATAAAAAAGAATGTAGATATATACCTTTCATTTTAATTATATGAGCTAGAAATAAATCAATAATGTGTATGTAAGTGAATCATTAAATGTTAATATTTTGGATTAGTCATATATATTTGGGCCTGAGCAACCCGGCCAATATGGAGGGAGAGAGTTTGGTTCACTTAGAGCATCCAAAATGAAAAATTATATACCTTGTAGTTTTATTTGCTACATCACGTTTTTAAGCTACATCATTCTCAAGCTACAACTATCTACAATGACAAAGTACAAACCTTGTAACTTATAGTTAATTAATGTCATCGTGCAAAAATAGGAAAAAAATTAAAATTACGGCCAAAACCTTGTAGCTCAACAAAGCTACAAGGTTTATTCAAGCTACAACTTATATTTTTCCACAATAGTTAAGCTTGTAGCTCAAACTTAAAATCAATTGATAATGGCTAGTCCTGTTCAACGGGCCGGGTCAGGCCCAGGCCAATTATTTGGTGGGCTGGGCCGGGCCGGGCTTCACACATTTTTCAACGGCCCGGGCCGGGTCAAGTCCTATTTGACCCGGCCCGATCCGGCCCACCCTATTTAAGAGGAAATTAAGGAAGTTTTTGGGAAATATGGGAAGAAATTTAAGTGGTCCTTTAAAAGCCCGACCTGGCCCGCTTAGGTCCATTAAGTTGTTGACCCTATTAAGACCCGCCCCATTTCTAAAGAGGGTTGGGCCACACAAATTTTTAATCGGTCGGGTCAGGGTTTTAAATGGGCCCCCGCCCCATTAAACACGCCTAATAATGGCACATGGCAGGAGTGATTTCTAGGCTTATAATTTGTTTAATCAGGTGTAATAAATTCAATAAGTTTTGATCAGATCCAATCAGATTTGATAATTTAAGGTCAAATTATTTCTATAATCACATATAATCTTCTCCAATAAGTTCAATAAATTAATTCAATCTAATTTAATAAATTCAAGAAAAGTTAAAATAAGTTCGATTCAGGTAAGTTCAGAAGAGAGCACCATTAAATAAATAAAGGTGGAAAATTGTGTACTCAAAGCAAGCATAGATGGTAGAAGTAGAGTGAGCAGTGGGTAGAAGCAGAAAGATGTGCACGCATGGCGGCTTCTTCTTTATTTGTATGGTCGTCATTTTGGTTTTTGGTAATAAATTATAGTAATGGTAATAAAATTAAAGTGTAATTTTGTCAAGGAAAACTTTATAATCGACTAGGTTGCATTAAAACGAATATCGGTACGGGTACGGATACAAAGCGGGTACGAGAAAACGTCACTGAAAAAATTGAGGATACGGGTACATGAAAGAAAACAATAAGAAAATTTATAAATTTCAACATAATTTCAATAGAACAATGAGGTAAATATCAAATTTGGTGTTGAGAATATAGTTAATAATTATTTAAATTATTCAAAAACTAAAATACATAAACAATTAAAGCGAGAAAAATAACTCGGGCTACTTGAGTAAGCTTAATCAGTTAGTTCAATGTGGGTACGTGTGTCCAACGTGTGTCGGTGTCGTGTCGGTGTCGGACACGGGGTACGGCAGGTTGGAGGTGTGTCCGTGCTTCCTAGATAATCGATCCCCATGGAAAACTATATTATATTCAATTCCAAGTTTGAATTTTCTTCATATTTTCTATTACCATCTATTTCCGTCCAAATTTGAAAACTATATTCATCATTTCCAAGTTTGAATTTTTTTATAATAAATTATACTCCGTAGTAATGGTAATAGAATTATTGAGGAGAGTAGTATTAGGTGGGAATGAATATTTATAAAAAAAAATAGATAAATTGGTTTTAATTAAAATAACACCACCATGAAAATGAATTTTGTTTTTTCCTTTTAAATTTAGTTATAAATTCGTTGCCAGTACCACAATTTATGACCGGCTATTAAACGGGCCGTTAAAGTAACCATGCAGATACTCCGTACTGTACAGCATGCACTGTACCATTTTACGAGTAATTAATTAGTTTATGTTTCAATTCAGATCAGAATTCCACTCACTCGATCTTGAATAATGCTTTGATGGACTTACTTAATTGTGGGTGACTACCGTACTGACGTACTGTACTCCAAAGCATGCACCCAAGGTTCTTTTCCCAACAACTTTTGACTTTTTGTTTTAATGTTCTAAACTTTTGCCTTGAATCGGGTTTTATTGCATGTTATCTGACTTAATTTAGGCTTACTGCCTGAAAGATCGGGTTAAAATGTTCGGATAATCTCTTAATTTCAAGTACTAGCTTAGCTTGCAGTTTGTGAGATTCGAATTTGCGACCCCGAGATTAGATTACGAGTTTACATTTTCCTTGTTTTAAATAGTTACGCGCGGTGTTGTTTGGACTTGAATCGGGTTTGTCGGTTTACATGTGAGCCGGTTTATATTTATAACTAGGGTTTTTTCATTGAATAGTTCCTTCGCTTCTTTTTAATTGCAAAAAAAGGGACTTATGCACTATTTAGTATTTACATTTATAACTTTGACTAATATTTGTGATTTGTACATAATAAAAAAATATTCAAGTAGGATCGTCCTATTAGATATGTCTTGTACCCTAATACTATTTGTAAGTGTATATAATATAAAACTAACCATATTTGAAAAATCAGTCAGTCAGATCGCTCACTACTTTAGAATGGATTTTCAAGTTTAGTCAAAAATGAATTTCGGATTCTATTTTTATGTTTCATGACCTAATTTTTCCAGATCGGTATTGGATCGGATTTGTTTTTGGTAGGTATGTGTGTCTCGATCTAGGTTTGCTACATAGAATTCAAGTATCGTAAATGAATCTAACTCTTCACAAATCGGTTAGTTTTTATCATATTGAAAAAGAATATTAAAAAGAAAAAAATTGAAGCAAACAAATATGAACCATGATGTAGTAATTAAACATATAGGGATGAAAGAAAAAGAGTGGATATGTTATAATTAGGTTATGACTCATGATGACTTAGTTATAACCGCTATACCTAATATTTTTTTTTTTTTTTTTGCCTGTTAGGCTGCCGAACTGAGCTCATACATATACTAGTACAATATTGTCCGCTTTGGGCACCAACCCGCACGGCTTTGTTTTTGGGCACCTTCCCAAAAAGCCTTGTACTAGTATATTGAGCACTACTATATAAATAGTTTCTTCTCTTGCTATTCTTTCGATGTGGGACTTGGGGTGAACAACTTCCCAACATTGCCCTTTTCACAAAAGCTAAGCTAGAATCTTAATGTTAATTGGACAGGCCAAATTAAAAGTAGAAGCTATATTTTGACTATGTGGAAAAGAGACGCATGAAAGATAAACTTGGACTGGTTATAATAGCAGACGTTATTTGCTTTTTGATTATTATGTATTTTATTTTGATTAAAAAAAATTAGTGCTTTTTATTCAATTTGATTGGAAAAAGAAAGTAAGAGAAGAGATAAGTTAAAATATAAATTCTATGATATGATATGGAAAAGTAGATATTAGATGTTTCATTCTGTATCTATTTTTGTTTTATTTTATTTATTAGTATATAGAGTATATAGTATAAAGATCGAGCACAAATTAAAGGAATTGAAGTACACAATTAGTACTACTACTGCGATGCTTTGGTAGGTCATTTGGTGCATGTGTCCACTCATTAAAGTGCGTGTTGGCCAACAAAACTAATTCAACCACATTATTATTCCATCTTAGTTTATATCGAATCTTATGCACCAATACACATAACTATAACTATATATATATGACAACCCTACCTACATTCTAGAATCTTTTGGTGCCATATAATTAGTGTATGTTCTATTCAACTTATATCGGATCTAATCAGATAAATTTAAATTCTCATATATTTTCAAATCTTATATTATCATATCAGATCAGAAAAAAATAAGACGAAGAGAACACATCCTTAATAATTAAGGTGCTAGATTTGTGTTCTTCATGGCTAGCTAGATAGGTTCGGTCTATTATTAGTTATGTGTTATATTATATGAAGTACAATGTGACAATTTTAAAAGGATCGACACTGACCAACGCATGTGCGGATCGGATGTGCCGATATGTTATGTCATACTCACGTGCCTCGGTGCCTAAGCCAAATATCATTTTTTTTTTTAATTGTGCTTTGTCACTTTATGTATTTGTTTTTCTTTCCTCCACAAAAAATGTATTGGGAGTTTGTGATCATGCTCGACTCATAATGTGGTATGTTCAGTATTAGTTCTCTTGTGATAGCGTTTGATGGTTTGACTTAACTTTCAACTAAATATTGTAACTTTTTACTATGTATAAACCTTTAACTTTTTACATAACTAGTTAAGTTTTATATAAAAATTTATGATTTTATACTAAAAAGTTATAGCGTTTAAGCAAAAAGCTATCATGACTTCTTGTACGTTCAATATCGCACAATGTCATGCCTATGCCTATGCCGATATTATGTTGCGCACTTTTTCGTGCTGGATCATGTCATTCCTAGGGCTAGCTTTGCTAATGTCATCTTTAGCTTGGACACAATCTTACCGTTGTGTGTTTAATTTCTTTTCACCTTACTTTTGCTTATAAAATAAATAAATAAATAAATAATTTTAGAGGATCGACTTCTGCTGCAGTGGCAGAGAAGGTCCCCTTTTTTACTTGAGGTGAGATGTTCGATGGTTATTAACAACAAATTCTCTTTTCTAACCCTTGACCAACGCAAGTCAAATATTCACAAGATGTTAGATATGGCAACAACTTATTTTTAGCGGTCATACCAGCAACGACAATTGTGATTGTGAAAGATATTTCTTGCGTCGTTGCGAAAAATGTTTTTCTTGTAGTGAGCCTCGGACCCTCGCTCTAGGATCCAATGAACCCTCCCATGTACACTACAAAAAATGTAAAAGTAGGGGAAAAAAACGATCCTCCGCATGCACAAAATTTGGGGTATGTGGAGTATGAAAAAGGGAAAGAATGAAAAATAGAGTATTGATCATTAAACAAATGTCAAGCAAGGCCAGAGAAATCAAACCGCACTAAAGGATTTGCATGTAGCTAGATCTAGATTGATACATCAAAACATTTTTATATATAAATATAATAATATGTGGAGTATTAGACCTTAAACCAAACCCTATTGCAGGTCACCCAGCCCAATTTTAGCCAACACACGCAACTGTAAAGAGATGATAAAGAATCTTCACATGTGCATGTAGCGAAAATCGAACACAGAAAATCGTGCCTGAAATTCTGAAGTCTTAACTACTAAGCTAGGAATTAAGACCTCATCTTCCATACCACCACAAAACATGAGACACCGTCCCAACTATGATTCGGTTATTCCGTATGCCGTACTGACTAACACACACGTACCGTCCTAAAAATATCTTCTGAATCAACCTCCACTCTTTTTGGCTCTATTTGACAAATACCATACCATACCGTTTAGATTTTGTTGTTAGAGTTTAAGTTTTTTGCGGCTAGAGTTTTTTATTTAGTGGATTTGAGTGTTGTATGTTTATATAAATGTTTTTTTAAGGGTGTATAAATGTATTTATTATCACTTCATTGTTTGATTTTTTAGACAACAAGGTATACGAGTGGGTCCCTATACCGGTCCTATCTAGGATAAAAGAAAGAAAGATATGTGACAATGAGAGAGATAAAAAGAAATAACATAAATAGAATAGAAAGGAAATCCGCTCTTTTGAGCTATATCTATATATCTATCTATATATATATCTATCTATCTATATATATATATATAAAGGTTCGAACCCGTATCACAAAGTCATTATCCTTTTCCTTTTATTTGATAAATTAGGGTCCGTTTACTAGAGCGAAAAACGTTTTCCCTGAAAACAATTTTCCTATTTTACATCGTTTACTTTGGATGAAAAAATAAAATGTAAAACTTTTGGTGAAAACTCATTTTACACCATATTGGAAATATTTTCCTCCAAATTTGGGAGTAAAACTTATTTTCCGTGCAAGTAAACATTGGAAAACTTCTATGAAAATGAGTTTTCCAACGTAAAATGTTTTTTATGAAAAATCATTTTACACCAAAGTAAACAAACCCTTAGAGAAAGTGCAATGTTGTGCATAGCCTCCCCAAAGCCCCTATCTCTCATATATTGGGAAACCCCAACATTGAAGACCCTTAAATTATGGGGCTCGATCTTCAGGTTTTCCAGCACCTTCCCAATTAATAATGCATGTATGGGTTGCATGAGAACAAAGCCAAAGCGTGGATAAAATTTAATGAGAAAAAATTACTTGTTGCATGCAAGCTAGGAATCACTAAATTTAGTTGTATGAATGCAACTTTACGTTTTAATATGAATAATGTATGTCTCTTTTGTACATTAGATATATACTACCTTTTTTTTTTTTTTAAGTTTACTCAGTTTGACTTTGACACTATTTACAAAGTATACTTTGACTATCGTTTGTGATTTATACATAAGAAAAAAACATAGTCATGTGGAGTCTCGTTGGATTTGTTTCAACATGTATGTAGTTTTTTAATATCTTGTTTTTATAATTTTTACAAACACACAATTAAAAATGTTAATCTTCAAAGTTTTGCCTCGGCAAGTGTGATGAAAAGTGAATTGAGTAAATTTTTTTTTTAAAAAAGAGGGAGTACTAAATTAATTAGGCAGAATGGTGCATATAGTAAGGGAAAACAGGAGGTTAAGAATTTATCTTTATTTGATAATGTATACCAAGACTCTATTCACAAAACCTTTACACTATGTTTGGACAGTAATAATGTAGAGAAGAAAAGAAGGAAAGAGACAAAAGAATTAAGGGAGAAGAAAGAAAGGGAAGGGAGTCTCCGGTAGCTCCATTTTCCCTCCAAATCTCTCCAATAATTAGAGGGTTAATACGAATAAAGGATGAGGGAAAATGAATCTCTGACTCTCTCCCTCCCCTTTCTTCAATTCCCCCAACCTATTTTATGAATAAGGAGATTTTTTTCCTTTTCCTTCTTTTTTATCTCCTTTTTCCTCTATCCAAACAATGCATTAATAAAAAGTAAGAATGTTATTATTGTGAATAAATTTTACGATATAGAAACATGTCTCGTGTCAAAATGCTAAAATAAAAAAACCGTACTAGAGTAGTATGAATCTTCGATCTTATCATTAGAAAATCTGTAATCACTAATTAATCAAAATTACCCGAACGATGATATCCAATCGATCCAACGATATTTTGCAAATATTTCTTCAGCTCATATTTTTAGAGAAGCCCATTGCACTAAGAACTACTCACCTCCGTTTTTTTAGATGTAACGACATATTGATCGACTTTGGACACAAGTAAACTATCCAACACATTTTGACTACTTATTGTACTGTTATTGATACAGAAGGTAAAATATAGGCAAGTAAGATCTTGTTAGATTCATCTCGGTAAACACGCACTATCCAAATATACATTTTTCATAATTTTTACAATTATACAATTAAAGATATTATTGATCAAAGTTCTGTATCAGCAAGTGTGCAAAGTCAATATTTTACATCTATTTAAAAACGAACGGATCGGAGTACATTGCATGATTGCATTGCATCTCCGAATACTAAATTTTATTATTTCTTAACTACTGATAAATCAAGATTAGTTGATATACCTTTCATTCTAAAAAAAATTAAAAAAAAAAAAAAAACACAACATGAAATCATATAAAATAGTGAAAGTACAAAATTAAGTCATTGATTGTACTCTTTTTTTTTTTTTTTTTTTCCTTCTTTTGTTGGGATATGATATGCATGACAAGTTGTAAACTTGTAATTGATGTCTGATGCGTGTAAACAGTAAACTGAATTATTTTTTTCTCCTTTTTTTTTGAGGGGAAATTAACCTAGCAAATAGCAAGCAACCTTCCTTGAGAAACACCTCCCTTTCAACAATATAAATACCCCCCATTTACCTATATAACTCATTTTCTTTATACATCACTATTCTTCCTTCATTTTCATCACTCTATTTATTCTATTATTATCACTTCACTTTACTTAGTGGCTCTTTTGTTATCAAAATAAAAAAACAAAAAAAAGGAAAAAGAAAAGGTGGTTCCCTCATCATGGGACACGACGACAAAAAAAGCACTAGTAATACTGTCAACAAGGTGAAGAAAGGATTTTTAGCAGTTCATGTTGGTTTAGAAGACGATTATGAAGTTCAAGTTGATTTAAATTATAATAATAATGATGATTATTATTACGTTCATAATAATAATAATAATAATAATTACTATGATTATTATTATAATAAAAAGGAAATGGAGAAATTTGTAATCCCAATATGGTACTTGTACCACCCTCTATTCATTGGGCTTTTGGATCGGGCTAGAGAAGTATATGGGTATGATGTTGATGGGCCTTTGAGGCTACCTTGTTCTGTTGATGATTTCATTCATGTTTCTTGGATGATTGAGAAGGACAACAACCCTAGTGGGTCCCACCACCGTCATCACCACCACCACTTTTATCATGCCCCCTCCTTTCGTTCTTGTTAACATTTTTCTTTTTTGAGGTTTAATTTGTAATTTTGTATGTGACTATGACATCATGAAATGAGTTTTGATAGTCTTTGGATTCATGTTGTGCATTATTATTATTCCTAATGAGTAAAGATTAGAAAATTGTTCTCTCATGTGGATATTGTTTGTGTGCGTGTGTTTTTGTGTTTTTAGTGTTAAATTATTGTGAAAGTATTGGGTCAGACGGTCTGATCAGACAATCTAGTTAGACGGCTGACCCATATAACTAAATATAATAGTGAAAAACTTCGGGATGCTATAACTTTGCGCTCGGGTGTCGGATCGGGGCATATAATATGTCGAAATTAATTAATTTTTCAAGACGAATGCAGTTGCAAATACCCAAAGGGAATTTGGCCACCGGAAATCGCCAAATGAGGCCTCTAAAGGCCTCAAAATGCAAAAAAACATATTTTGTCCAAGTTAGTACCAAAATGTGTCCATGTTTTACAATATGTGTCCAGGTTTACAAATATTTATCTAGGGTTAACAATATGTATCCAGGTGTGCTCAGATTTGTTCATATTTGTCCAGGTTTGTCCACATTTGTCCAGGTTTGTCTACATTAGTCCAGGTTTGCATGTCCAGGTGTGTCCAGATTTATTCAGATTTGTCCATGTTTGTCTAGATTTGTCCATGTTTGTCTAGATTTGTCCAGGTTTGTTCATATTTGTCCAGGTTTGTCCACATTTGTCCAGGTTTGCATGTCCAGGTGTTTCCATATTTATCCAGATTTGTCCATGTTTGTCTAGATTTGTCCAGGTTTGTTCATATTTGTCCACATTTGTCCAGGTTTGCATGTCCAGGTGTGTCCAGATTTATCCAAATTTGTTCATGTTTGTCTAGAGTTGTCCAGGTTTGTTCATATGTGTCCAGGTTTGTCCACATTTGTCTAGGTTTACAAATTGTGTCCAGGTTTCAATTGTGTCCAGTTTTGTTTCCAGGTTTACAAATGTGTCCAGGTCTACCAATACATGTCCAGATTTAACAGCATGTGTCCAGGTTAAACACATATGTGTTCAAATTCAACAATATGTGTCCAGGTCCAGTGGACTGATCTGACGGAAACGTTACTATCAGACCGGTCTGACACAATACCTTCTCTAAATTATTTTTCCAAGTCGTTTATGGGGTTATTTATTAGAGGGAAAATAATAAGTGGAAAGATTATATTATATACTATGTTTATTACTCGTTGTCAAAGGAAATATCATTATTTGGGCTTGAAGTGTGGATACAACACAAAACTACTATATATATCTGGCGCTAATTAATCCTAGGGTATAAATTAAAGGAGGGGTAAATGATGAGATTTGATCGAACTCGTGACCTCTATGTCATGTTGACTCTGATACCATGTAAAAATATGGGGTGATTGACTGCTAGCTTCATATGAGATTAATAGATTGGAAACAAATAAGGAGAAAAGGGTTATATACAATGTTACCCTTACTAGTTGTTTGGTATCACTAAGGAAAGGTATATGGTTACATACAACCATTTGGAAACGGTAATTGTTTCCTTTAGATTTGGAAATATAGCAATGTAATGCGATTTGTTTCCCACTTTCCCCTACAAATTTATTTCCGTATATGTTTCCCACAACCCATGCATAACAAACAAACGATAATGGTATTGTTTTATGATTACGTCTCTCATGCTAATTTTTAAAGATACCAAACAACCCTAAACGAGAGATTTTTACGTACGTCTCTGATTTTTACGTACGTCTCGTATGTTGTTTCAAACAATAGTTCTAGTAGTATTTCATTTATGCTTGGTGGACAGAGCTTGTGTTTTCCGGACTCACTTGTGAACCACCATGTTTAGTTCTTATGTATGTTTCCTTTGCCCGTTGCCGGGAAAAAAAAAAGAAAGAAAAGGGGTGGCTAGTAGAATGTTACTAACTTACAATCTTGTCAGCCAACTCAATCCCCCATCTAGCCAACTTAAGTAGATCGGTAGCTCTATTTCTCATCCTTTCCAATAAACAAGTTACAAATCCTCAACCCACTCACTATATATGTTTCATCCTTCTAAGGGTTAAATACTTAAATTTGTTGTGTTTGTAGGATCGGAATAGTTTAGATTGGATAACTTTAATATTAATATCTTAAGTTATGTATGTATAACAAAAAAAAATTTTAAAAACAATAATGTGTAAGTTGTAATTGTACGCACTTGTAAAGAACTCAAGCGCCCCCTTTATCAACGCATTTCTTTAGCCAAAGACTCCTAGCTAGAATCTTATTGATAACTTGTATAATTCAAACTTTTTGTTGCTGAAAATTTTTAGTCGAACATTAATTTGAAGCTGAAAATTTCCCAAAATAGTGTTGCTTGATCGCTTTGCTTAATTATGAGGAATGAGAAATAAATAAATATATAAATAAATGAGATGTAAAATTGGATAGGATCATTATCAATTATTAGGATAATTTTATTCCTTAAGATGACTGCCAAATTGAATATGCCCTATTCTCTTTAATGAGAGTAATAATGGATGGCATCTTCGATCGATCTTATTGTACTCCGTATATTGTATTACTCTTATTCATATAAATCTCTTTTTCCAATCGCTCTTCCATCTTGACTTTATTAGTTGAAGAGAATATTTAAATTTTAAAAAATGATTACTACAAAATAAAATTAAATCAAACTTTTATTATACCGATTTATGCGTGACTTTGGTACGCATTCTCAAATCTATATAACTTTAATAAGTATATTAAATGACATTTCAAAAGCACGCATCATTCAGCGTAATTAAAGCTTAGTTTTAGTTAATATTTCTCCTTTTGACTTCTTTTATACAAACCTAATAACCATTGTTTCAGCATTTATGTTGACCATATTGACAATAGAGGGCTGCTTGTGGACCAACTCTGAGCCTCGGGGGTGACTTTGTGGATCGGAGAGCCATCGACACCTAATTAAGTGACTAAGTATTTAGGGATAAAAAGTAGTATTGGACCTCTTAAATGTTAAAAGTTGTGACCTGCCCTTACTTTTGTCCCAAGATATATACTCTGTATATATATAGTTTGATTAGAGAATGTATTTGGGCCTAGTGAGACCATTGGTATATAAGAGTATAGACTAAAATGAGTATGACCATTTTAGTACGCAAAGAACTGTATTTAGCATTTTCCTAATACGCCATGTAACAAAAATTTCTAGAAAGTGTTGTATCATTTTTAGAAAGTTGGACTTAGCCAAGGACCTCAATCTCTATTGTGCACTTAATTGAAAAACTTGAATAAGACTTGCACATATATATTGGGCCTGGGAGACCATTAAAGAATCCGTAGTCAATTTGGTTTTGGTAAGAACCATAGTATATGTATTTATATCTTAGCTTGTTGCTTTCATTTCATATGGTGCCTAGTAATAGCTACTTAATCTAAATCATGCACTTGGTTGGTACATTATGAAAGAATATTTGGTGCGCCGTATGTTATAATTACACATAAAAAAAAAGGTTGAGGTCATATTACACTCTAAACAATTGGTGGGTGTTATTAATAGCTTGATTGACTTATATATAGTTGCTTTAATTCTAAGGAAAAATAGTGTATTCACTAAAACTCCGTTTGTTTCAAAGGAAAATCATTTATTAGGAAAAATAATTTTCAGTGGAAAAGTTGTTCTTTGTTTGTTTGATTAAAGGAAAAATTATGAAGGAAAATAAAAAATGAAATAAAAATGAAGGAAGGGTGAGAGGCGTGTAGGAGGGAGAACTAATGAGTGAGAGAGAGACAGAGAGCATGTGACATTCATTCCCTACAAAAGGAAAATATTTTTCCTTTTCTAAAGTGTTATTTTTCATTAAAGAAAATTGTTTTCCACCCCTTTCCAAAACAAACAAAAGAAAATGAAAAAAGGGGGGAAAATCATTTTCTAGAAATATATTTTAATTTTCATCAAAACAAACGGACCCTAAGCATTACATCATTGGTAAAGGTAATTTTTTTTGAGGTAATGCCTCGTGTTCGGTCCTCTTGTCAACCTTCCGGCAATACCAGCATGAAATCTTTGTGAATAAAGCCGTTAACCTAGGCCTAATGGCCCTAATCTATCATACATTGAAAAAAAAAATATTATTAGATTGAGTAATTGGATCCCCCATAGTCAAATTATTACATTGAATTGCAACTTAATAATTGTGCCTTAGTTTTATTTTATTTTATTTGTAATCTTATATTATTTGCTTTAATTTCTCTCATTAAGGATAGAGAAGTCAATGTCACGGAAAAAATTAGAAACATATCACTATGAGACAAGATGAAAGTATGAGCATAACTTAACATTTTGTCCTAACTCCGAGCTAATATTCTAAAGAAGTTATATTATGCATTTCATCAATATTAATTGAGTTTTTTTTTTTCCAAAATTACCTTACTTACACCACTTTTTGTAAAAAACTACATTGCTTACAAAAGTTTGTCCAAAACTACCTTTATTAGCCAATTCCTTGTTGACCACGTTCCAGCGTTGATTTTGCTTTATTCTCGAAAATAATTAGCTCAATCAATATTTTGGGGCCATTTTTGCCATAGGTTAAATATGAGGTCGAAATCTACAAAAAAAAATGGTCGCATAAGCTTCTATTTGCATTACAAAATTTGTCTCGATATGCGTTCATTGGTTTGCGTGCCAAAAAAATTACCCCTATCAAGATTTTGGTGGGTCATTTTTGCCCTAATGGGTCAAATTTGAGGTCGGAATTTGCAAAAAACGACCAGATTGGCCAGCAAAGGCAAAGTCAACGTCGAAATAGTAAATAAGGTAGTGGTCAACCAGAAATTTACTAAGTAAGGTAGTTTTGGACAAAAACTTTTGTAAGTAATGTAGTTTTTTTTTACAAAAAGTGGTGTAACTAAGGTAGTTTTGAACAAAAAAATCCTAATTAATTTAGTTAATTACTTTTAATTTTCACATCTTATATACAGTAATATTGAGTCATTGACTGTATTAATTATTTTCTTATGTAACCCACCTGCGTAAAAATATGAAAAAACCTCTCGTGCCACATTGGGTGGCAAAAAAGCTTCCTCCTTTTGTTTAGAGAAGAGAGTTTTATTAGTGATAGTGTTTGAATACCTTTCATTATCATGCATGTGAGAACCATTGTCACACAACCCATTCCATCATACTTCATTTATTTTTTTTATTTGAAATATACTTCAAATTGTTTTGTTACTCTTGAATTAATTTTTTTTCTAGGCTCATTTTTTTTTTTTTTTTTTGAGGGGAAAAAAAAAAAAACTTGATGAGAGAATGCCTCCAACTTATTGGGCAATATATACAATTAAAACCTCTTACCTCAACTCATAATAAGAGATAGATCAAGGTACATAGAGATATTACTCCATAGTCCATACCTTATTAAAAATCTAATTAAAAAATATTTTTTAAATACTTTAATTAATTTTTTAATTATTTTAAGAAAATAAATTTTGATTTTTCCTAAAATAAATTTTATTCTTGAAAAATCAGAAATTAATTTTCTAAAATAAGAAATCTAATTAAAGTATTTTAAAAACGATTATTTTAAATTAGACTTAGGAATAAAAAAAATCATGTGATCTTAGTCATCTACTACAGTATTCATAAGACTACACTAGAATCACCCCACAATTATGGACAACTCATCACAAATATACGAGAGGATTAGTGTTGAGCACATATTAAATAATTATATGAATTGTGTTCAATTTATTTATAAGACTAAAAGATTACCCCCTTATAAGCATATGACCCGTTTAGTTTAATAGTGGAACCTGCTTGATCTTATAAAATGGACTTATACTTCGACGTAACAGGCGCGGTCGAGACAGGTTTGAGGTTTGACATTGAGGATAAAAAAAATCCATGTGCAAAATATATTAAGTATACGTGGAAAGTTGAAGAAAGATTCTTATTGGTTTGGCTTTGAATAATGAAGCTAAGATCTGAAAAAGACAAATAACCCCCCCACCATAACCATTAACAGATCGATTTGTCACTATTTGTGTGTAATCAATCGAAGCAAACCTTATCATGACAAGATCGAGTAACAAGTATTATTATTATGTGTTGGTATAAACACTAAGTTTTCATGTTCTTCTCTTAATTATTCTTCCCTTTTTATCCTTTTTTGTGTGTCTCCATGATCAAATTTGATACCACTCTTGTACAATGTTTTTCGTGATCGACATTATTCATTCCTTGGATTTATTTCATTGTATTTGATAAGATTATGTATAGGTGCGTGGTTTGGTCCATGTAACACTGATTCCTAAGTTTTAGCTTTGAGTGCCCTAAATAAGAGTAATATATAATCCCTAGTGTGTTATTAATTAATTATTTTTGTGGTTGATAATTTTGTTTGAGTGATAATTACCTGACTACTAAGCGTGTTGTGTTTCATTGATTTATAATATTAATGGGATTAAAGATCGATGTTGTAATAACTCAAATATGTTGAGCATACATCTAATTAATACTTAGTACGTATTCACCAAGATACTACATACTAAAGTATCAGACAACATTTCTCACCTTATATTAGATTTATTTTTTCAAGTTGTACGTTATTTTTAATGTTGTAGTTAATTAATCAAACTAGATAGATTTGAAATTTTCAGTCACCACCACATTGATCATAGTGCTTTGACCTAAACCAGATGAAACAATACATATCAAATATGCGTTTAATACTCCATCTATGTCTCTTTTTGTTTGCATTATTTTCCTTTTATGTATGTCCTTAAATTTTTACACCATACTAAAAATAAATATAACGAATGAACCACCATTTTACTTTCACAATAACTACACATGGTCGATCACATTAAAAAAAGAAAGTAAGTCAAACGGGACAAGTAATTAGAGTGAGGGAGTAGGTATTTGACATATATAATGAAAAAAATTAGACAATAAAACAAGTATGATAACAAAACCCATCAAAATATTTTTGGGATCAGGTATGATGAGCATTTTGGAAATTAAACAAGATCATATCTCTAGTTCTCCACCACAATAAGTGGCAACCAAAATTCTTGCTGAACTCTTTATTTATATAATGTGGCTTTATTCATTCTCTTCTTCATAATAATGCATCAAACCCACATGGTGATGATACATATCTAAAGTAATGCCTTTTGAAAATGATGAGCTTTCATAGAGATCTAGTCTTGATCCATATGTCACAAAACTATAAGTTGGACAAATAAATAACGATCCTATAACATAGCCACATTTTAGTCATCGTACATTCACTCACTGGTGCTTCTCATCAAGGGGTTAGTTCAGTGGAGAGCTGCCCCACCTTTCCCAGTTTGGGCGGAGGTTCGAACCTCACCCTATCGATATGCTGGTCTGGGTTTTCCCACTGTGCTGGTTAGTGTGATGTGTAAAAAAATTGACCCACCAAAATTTACCTAATAACAACTTATTTGATTAATGTTATAAATTAAAATCAATCACGGGTTTCAACCATCAATTTTAGCTTTTGATTGAGATGATCATCTTATATGGTATCAAAGCCAACGTATAGTGACAAAAATGTCATAATTCTAATCTCATCCTGCACCCCTCCTTTAAAAGTGAAACAATTAACACAATGTAGGGAGAGAATCATATATACTAGATTCACACTTCAAGCCCAACGAGATCTCATGTTAGGGGTGTGATAGGGCATAAAACCAATTTATTAAACCATCCATGAACTTAGGGCTTGTTTACTTCAGCTCTATTAAGTTCAGTTCAGTTCAGCTCAGCTCTATTAAGTTCAGTTCAGTTCAGTTCAGCTTTCAAATTTTTTGGACTGAATCAATCTTAACAAAACAGAATAATTAAGCTAAATACTATTCATCGGACTTGAACTGAACTGAAATGATCGAACTGAAATTATAGAAATTAAATCCAAAATAACAGGACTAAGTATTCTATAAAACATAAATGTTCAAAATGCTTAACATAATAAAACTCTACATGTATAACATAAATGTTCAATATTTAAGCATAGGTGCATGGTGATCACCATATCGCTGGAACAAAATTTCGAGAAATAATAAAGGCACAACTAAAATTGATCTGATATAGACACAACCCATTGTGAGAGCACTCTTCTCATCATGTTCCTCTCACAAAAGTTGTGCCTTTATCAAATTTAGTTGTGCCAATATTAATTCTTCAAAAATTTCAAGTAGAATCAAAATTTTTGCACAAATAATAATTCGATCGAATATTCGAAATGGGGGGAGTATATGGGTAGACAAAATTGCTAATGCTAGTTGCATTCGAATGTCCAAGATTTTGGGGGTTGATAATGGACAATTGGACATATATACTGTAGTAACCAAAGAGAGATTAGGCTTTTATTGCATTAAAGTACCCAAGATTTGTGGGAGTGATGTAGAGGTGTCTCTCATATCATATGGAGGTTGTCAATCATTGGTCAACTTGCTATAGTAGCCATTATTAGTTTGTGAAACTATTTTACCCATTCATCTTCTTCTACTCTTTGTGATTCACAAAGCTTTGACATTCAATTAGAGAATAATATTAGTCATGGAGCCATTTTGTATAAATAACAATTTAATACTAGCCACATGTTTGGAATGTTCCATATATAGTTTGTTGTAATTCTCACAAGTTAGACAACATTTTCATTATTCTTCTTTAATTTACTGCCTTTAACATGTTTTCATTTCTCTGCATGCGTTCTTTTTAATTTACTTTATATTATCCGTGAATGGGATTTATCAAGTCATATTAAGTCTTGTCATGGCTTATAAGTTCCAATCAAAGATAATAATCAGTTCCAATCAATTCTTATAAATTCTAATTTCAATATGATAAAAAAGTATTTTTAAAATAAAAAAAAATAAGGAAAAATTGTAAATAATAATCCAAAATTTCGTCAATCTCCACTAAATAATCCGAAGTGATTTTCTCCCCAAAATAATCCGAAGTTTGGGGGTCCTCCACTTAGTGGTATGAGGTTATGGGCTACTTTCTAAACCAGTTAAAAATTTCATGTGGGCCCCACTGTTTTTAAAAAATAATTTGCATTTTCTAAAAATCAGTTTATGTTTTTTACAAAAAAAAGAAGACAAAAATTAAAAGAAAAATTAAAAAAAAAAATCTCGAACAATTCCAGACTAACCCCCCACCCCGATCCCCGCCCACCGCCCACACCAACCACTGCACCGCACCACCGAAACCCACCCCCTGCCTACCACCGCCGACGGCCCCAACAACCCACCACCCCCATCCCCGAACCCAGCCACCAACTCCACCCCCATCCCCGAACCAAGCAACCCACTCCACCCCCATCCCCGATAACCGCACCCCAATACCCCCCTCCCCTTAAATCAGCCACCGCCGATCCCCCCTCCCCTCATACCACCCGCCCTCGAAACCCCCATTCCAGACCTCCATAACCACCGAAACCCTCACCGTCAAACACCCCTCCTCACCCTGGAAACCCTCCCCCCAACCGTCGAATCCACCACCTCAGCCACCCCCGACCTCAGCCACACCCTCCACGAGTCTCCCTACCCAATTCCGACCCAATCCCACCCATTCACGACCCTCCTGAACCACCCCCCCCCCCACCATCCTCCGCCGCAACCACCCCCACCCCCGCTACAAATAACCACCCCCCTCTCTTAATCTATTTTTGATTTTTTTTTTCTTTTTTTTAAAAAAAAATTTATATGTTAATTAAGGTTTAATGGTTAGTTTATTTGGTTAATCAAATTAGTTAAGATCAAATATGATTAATGGTAGGCCTCACCCCACTTTTTACCGATTGAAAAGGTTAGAAGCAGGTAAGGGACCATTAAGTGGAGATATCCCCAAACTTCATATTATTATAAAATAAAACAAACTTCGGATTATTTATTGGAGATGGCTCAAACTTTGGATTATTAAATGCAATTTTTCCAAAAAATAATTATACATTGAAATGAAGTTTACAAAATCTCATTTGATTTGATTTTTATCTGTTATATAAATCATCAAATTAAATAGTATTATCAAAGTCTTCTAACTTTGACTTTAATTAGAATTAAGGTCATAATGATTTGCTAAAGTATTTTTTTCTATCAATTGCAAATTCTCCCATTTAGATGTTCGAATAAATTTAAATATGTAAGGCCGCATGCGTACACACCACAACTCAGCCATTAGTATGATATTGTCCGCTTTGGGGTGCAAGCCCTCACAGATTTGTTTTTGGGCACCTTCCCAAAAGGCCTCTTACTAATGGGAGCTTGGTAACACTAATAAAGAGCTCTCCAACTCTTTATTCTTCCGATGTGGGACTTGGAGTGAACAACTTTCCAACAGAATGGAATTTTCCTAAAAGTATGTATTTAAACAAAACTCGGAAAACTTTATTTAACCCGTGGGTAAACTACCCACTACTAATATAGAATTGTAGTAGTGGAATCCAACTCACCTTAAATAAATAATTTTTCAATAACCTATTAGTAGTGGACTAGTGGGTAGATATAGCTATGTCCACTCAATTAATAACTACAAAAAAAGTACTCCTAGAAGAAAATTAAAAGTTTACGAAAATTGATCTATGCAACTTTAAGTACTGCATATAAAAAGCTAAAAGTGAAATAAATAAACAACTAATCATATATTTCACCAATTACAGTATACATTAGTCATTTTATTTAGTTTTTGTATGTATACATTAAATATAGAGGCTCCATTTTTTCTAATATATTGAATTGAATCTAAACTCTAAACTCATCACTAAATAGAATTAATCTGAAAATTTTCAAAAACTAAATCTCAAAAATCACGAAGCTCATGGTTTCTTCACCGGTTTATAATCTCAATCATACCCAATTAAATTCAATTCACTCCAATCCATTTCAATTCATTTTCATCCCTTCATTTTAATCCAATCTAATTCGTACTAATCTAATTCAAACCAATATGATCTGTTCTAATTCAATCCAATTCAATTCCAACAGAAGACACCAAAAATATATCATAACCTAAATTTTAAAATGAGAAAAATGTTTAGAGTGTCCACTATAAGATTGCGTAGCCATTTTTGCATTTAGGAATTAGGTGTGCCCCCTATACCCTATTTCACGCTTCTCTAGAATATTAGGTGGTAGAGGGGGTACTACGGGAAGATGGGCATTCCGTACTGGATAATGACGATGGCGAATCACTAAACCATTTATAATTACTTTTGACTCATAACATTCATCTTTGTGACATCATAGGTCATGCACTCATGCCCATTTAATTTTAATGAATCCTTACTCCCTCACTAAAAAAATAAAAAATGAAAAAGAATAATCACATCTTTGGTTGGTCTGCTCAAAATAATCTCAATTTTACATTTTATATATCAGTTGCTTAAAATAATCACACCTTTAATTTTTTCTTCTCAAAATGGACCCGATTTTGGGTGCTATAGTCCATTTTTAGCAGATGATGTATAAAAGTGGGATTATTTTGAAATAAATTAAAGGCAAGATTATTTTGAGCAGACCACCAAGAGATGGGATTATTAAATTTCATTTTCCTTTTAATCTGTCTTAAAGTATTTGCTCTGTTTTGTTTTTTATTATCATGGCCCACTATATTTTTACATTTTTACCCTCTTATTTATCCTAAATTACTAAAAACTACGGCCATTAGTTCACTACAAGACAAACTGAAAGGGGTCACAAAATAATGAGAGTGAAGAAAAATGAAGCAACTTTTATGTGATGGACGGAGTATTAATTTTCTAACAAATAGCTAGTGCGGGCCGTGCGGCTGTGCTCACTGCCTCTATGATGAGTATGTGTATATTCGTTTCATAATCAACTTGCTATTTACATTCTTTAATAAAGATTATCATAGCCCCACAAATTTTAACTAACTTCTTATCACTTTTGTCCAGGTTTAGCAATTTCATTAATAATTAACTTATCTTTAACCTAACCCCATCATCATTATCCACCTAACTACCAATTAACATACATGGTTGTAATTTGCTTGCAATATGCATTCCCTAACCGATTTAATTTTCTTAAATTAGGGATAGATGTTTGGTATGGTAATTATAAATGAAATGAAAAGGATTTTGCTAAGAGGGGAAAAAGATGTTACCCAAACAACAATAGATAGATGTTAATCGCTAGATTATGTTATCCTTTGAAAACAGTAAGTATAATTTAAGAACTTCGTCAAACAGTTTGAAAATTAAACAATTTGGTTGAATATGTTTCAGACTCTCGAAATTTCTATACTAAACACCCCCTTAGTGTCTGTATTATACGAATGAGTTGTATTTCAATCAAATGTGCATCAACTATTGATTAAATATATCCATTCAAACAAGTATTTTCAGGTGAAGAGGAGTGACCTAGTGGTGCCCTCTCCCACATGGCCAAACTTTATTAGTATTTCTCTTCCCATATATATATGCATGTATAGCTCAAATAAAGAAGATATCTCTAATGTTAATCATTTCTCTATAGTACAAAAATAAGACCATTAACGACGGGTCACGGGTACACATTAATAACGTACCTAAACCCCGTCGTTAATGAATATATTTTATGTCAGTTTTTGCGTTCGTCGCTAAAACTTACCTAATAACTAACCCAAACTCTATTAAAATTGACTCATTTACAACGGGATCACAGCGGGAAAATCATTTACGACTAATTTTCTATGACGGGTCATTTTTTATGACGGAATAATCATTTACGACTCTCATTTACTACGACGGGGTCACATTTTAACAACGGGAATTCCCATCGCAAATAGTATATTTTCTAGTGGTGCTAAATCTACTAATAGGTTATCAAAAAAAAAGTATGAAATAAAAGGATTATTATTATGTATGCTTATTCAACGTCACAATTGATTAATGATAGAACGATATGATTATTATTATTATTTGTAATTGGAATTATGCGTGGATTACAAACAATCTAACGTCAATAATTCACTGGCATCCACAAGACAGTTGTTATTATGTATTAATGTCGTTATTATGAGCAAATACATAATTGTAATTTGCGTCCTTCCAACAATTTAGTAATCTTAATTAACTAATCTGTTAATATATATGCATTTTTAAAAAATGATATAAAGTGCCATAGTATGGGGTGTATTTTTATTTTTTTTTTATAGGATAATGTGTGGGATACTAGGCCTTGAAATCGGGCCCTACTACAGGTCATCCAACCCAATTTTAGCCAACACACGCATCTGTAAGGGGATATAATAAGGAATCCTCGCAAATTCTAAAGCCCTAACCACTGGGCTATGACTTCATCCTCATATAATGGGTTGTATTAGATGTAGACATGGTACATTATTATTAAATACATGAAGGTGACGATGATATATGGTTAAAGTTTGTTACTTTAATGAACAATTTATTACACTAAAAAAGTACAAAAGTTTTTGCAGATAAAAAGAGTAATAAAAGGGTTCAAAAAGAAGGGATAAAAAAAAAGAAAAAGAAGAAGACAAAGATCAACAGCCAATAAAAAGCATATATATGGTTATGGCCTACTTGCTTATAACTTTGTATGCATTACATACAATATTTTTAATAAACAGATAGATTATTCGTATAGAGTACATAAAATAATTTTATTTTGAGCCTCAAATACAGTATCAACTTAATTAAGCTTTTGGTTTAGATTGTCCTTTAACATGCTATCAAAGCCAATGTAATACAATGTTGATTGGTTCGAATCTCGTTCACCCTTTCTTTATATAGTGGAATTGATTAACATCAACATGGTAGCCCATGTGTTGTGTCCACATTTCAAGCACAAAATGTCTTTCATGTGAGAGTTTGATAGAGTA
Source organism: Salicornia ramosissima (assembly GCA_951394345.1). Lineage (NCBI taxonomy): Eukaryota > Viridiplantae > Streptophyta > Magnoliopsida > Caryophyllales > Amaranthaceae > Salicornia > Salicornia ramosissima. Next base: position 55,075,668 of record OX596236.1, on the reverse strand, counting down.
TATAACATAAGTTTGAACCTCAACAATCAGCTTAAAAATTATGTTGATCTGAGAACATAAATAAGGGGATATCATTTATTATATTTGTGATTGTGAGGGCGGGATGAAATTCAACGGGATAAGGGGAAGTTAATTGTTGATGGGTCATGTTGTAAGGGAGAAGGAAGTAAAAAGAAAAAAAAATAGGGTTCTTAACCTAAGCTCTTGATAGCATGTCGGATTGTGTTAATCTCCTTGAGGAGGCATGCATTCTATTGAACTGAAGTATATATAGTTTACAAGTTTAGGGTTTCGTAACTAACAACCCAAGATTCCATGTATCAAAAATGTTTTCGGAATATTTTGTTTACAAAGTACTATATCCTCTATCAATTATCATTGTGTTAAATCATGAAGAAATTTCACAAAGAAAATAAATTGGTAGATTATGTTAACAAAGAAAATTTCAGAATATATAATCGGGATATTGAGAATGATCAAAGCCTAGATAATGCTTCATATAGACCTGGCCTCATCTATAAGAAAACCATGAAGAAAATCATTTTTGACATCAAATTGACGAATAATCCAACCATAAAAAATAGCAAGAGAAAGAACAATTCATATAGTGGTAGCCTGATAGGCTTAATGACAACGCTCCCATATTAGCGAGTTACCCAATGATGTGCACAAATACCTTTATTAGTTTAATAATATGAAAACAATTAAGGCTGAAGTCTGGAGAAGAAAAAAAGATTTGTTTCCACAAATTCCACAAAGAAAACAAATAATTGGTAGAATATGTTACAATGTTGTTTATGATATTTAACAAATAAGTTGAAACGAAAGGTGTATGTAAAAAACACATAGACTTTTGTAGTGATGTAGTGTATGTGTATTAGTTCTTGTGAGATTGTTTTAACTCCCTGATCGGAGTGATGTATATTGATCGGTATATATAGGCTTACACTATTGGGTAGTCCTGATTGAACTAGGAAACCTGACCCAATAAAATAATATTTACACAAAATATATCTTAGAGAATATTTTAGGAATATTCTCTCTATCACACCCCGCAGTCATAGCGGGAGGAGGTCGGACGCTAAAACTGGTTCTAAAATCCAAGAACAAATCTCAAGACAAATCCATTTGTGAAAATATCTGCAAATTGGTGACGAGAAGCAACATGTAGCACACGAATCTGTCCTAGTTGAACTTTTTTCACGAACAAAATGAATATCCAACTCAACATGTTTTGTGCGTCTGGAATCACCACTGTCGTAGATTATTGATAATATTTGTATTTTAAAACAGTAATTAAATTAAATTAAATTCGTAGTATGAAGAAGGAGAAAGATGCAAGGAATTGAATTCCCCTAGGATGGATGCCATTGCCATAGATTGAGTTGAGTACTCCACAAAACGACACTTGTGTAGAGTCAAATTTTAGATGCAGGATGAAATCATAGTCCAGTGGTTAAGACTTCAGAATTCCAGGCACGAGGTCCTGGGTTCGATTCTTACCAAACGTCTTTGTGAAGATTCCTTATTATCCCCTTACATATGCGTGTTGACTAAAATTGGGTCGAGTGACCTACAATAAGGCCGGTTCCAAGACCTAATATCCCACACATTATATTATAAAAAAATAAAAATACAGTACGATAATAGCGTATTTAATAATCGTTGTGTATAAAATTGCACGAATACCAAGAAAGACGTACGTGCAATACAGTCAACTGTACAGGCTCTTGCTTCTTCCTGACGGATTTGGTACATTACTACGTACTCCGTACATTGTTAACTCTCTTCCAACGTACTCCTTGTTTTTTTTCTTTCTTCTTGGCCATATCTCAATTTTTAATGGAGGTTTATTTGCTTGGTGGTAATAAATTATGGTAATTATAATAAATTTAAAGTGTAATTTTGTTAAAGAAGAATCGACCTTATGTTCATCGTATTTTTTTTAAAAAAAATTAGATCTGATAAGAAAAATTCAGATTATATTTGATCAAAAAAGTTCAAATTAGATTAGAAAAATTATAACTATAATAATAACTACAATTAAAAAAATTCAGATCAGATTTAACCAGATAAGACCAGATTAGATCAGAAAATTCCACATAAATCTAATGCACCCTAAGCTTGGTAGAATATTTCTTGTATTATCAATTGATTTTATGATGGAATCCTGCTGAACTTATTTATGATCATATTCTCTTTCAGCATAGGCCCAATAAAATTCTTGCTTCATGACGGGAAATCATATCTTCATACTCATCCTCCTTCAGTGCAATGCTACCATAATACTCTTGAGATAGAAACTTATAAATAAAGCCCAATATACTCCCTCTGTAACATATTAATGACAACAAGTTATTTTGCACGCATTTTAAGGTAATGATTTAAGGGTGTAGATGAACAAATTAATCAAAATGATTTTAATACAAATAAAATTGAGATCATAAGTTACTAATCTTAAAGTTATTTTTGATCAATTTTTTCATTTGTACCCTTAAATCGATTTCTTAAAATGTGTATAAAATTACTTATTGCCATTAATTAATATGTTATAGAGGGAGTACTTTAATTTACCGGTTATATATATATATATATATATATATATATATATATATATATATATATATATAGAAGACATCAAGCAATAACATCAATAATAAAATTATCACTAAAGAGGCAAAATACACCTCAAAAGGGTCAAATGTCACTTTCTTATTGAAAAGAGTAAATATTTATTTACGAGTAGAATATGTGTAGGCTCCCCAAATTCATGATAAGCCGGGCCATCTTCAAAATTTACACACTTAAAAAAAATCTCCACTCAAATTATGATTGGTCATGACCACTACGTACCGTTTACTAAAGCAAAGTTGACCATAGCATATTGTACAATCATATCATATATACTCGTAACATAATCAGATTATATAATTAAATTAGCATATGCCACATATTTCTTACACGTACCACAAAAAAACAACAACACAATAGGTGCACTTATACAGTACTTTATGTTTTCATTCCGTATTCATGCACCAGTACTACTATAGTGAATTAATTAGTAGAGCTAAGTCCAAAATTATCTTATTAATCAAAAGCTTAAATTGATAGTTGAGTTCAGAAATATGTTATATATATACTGCGAATTAATTCTACTTAGAAGGGAGAGGGTGGAGAGATTCGAACCCATGACCTATGTGTCACGTTAGTTCTGATACCATGTCAAAGGATCATCTCAACAAAAAACTTAAGCTGATGGTTGAAGAATATCTTATATACTATATCAGTAAGAGTCTTAACATACTGAATAAATATTGTGAACGTCAAATTCGAGATTTTGGGTTTGAAATTTACTGCACACATTTATTTCCTTATCTTTGCCCTTTAAAATACGAGTGTTTGTTAAATTGAACTAAAGATATACAGTAGGATTCGGTTTAAGACCTGATAGGCTGGTACTGCCCACTTATCAATTTAAAAAAAAAAAAAAACAACAATCAATCAGCCGACCTCTCTTTCTCTCCCACACAAAACTCCTTCCTACCCACCCTCCCACTTTACTATATATATTCCTAACTCCTCTTCATCATTTTTCATCATTTCACTCCTCAATCATCTCATCTCATATATCTCAACTAATCTAAAACTTCATCATCATCATCATCATCATCAACATCATCATCATCATCATCATGGTGAAAAAAGGATGGATGGCAATTCAAGTAGGACTAGAGGAAGAAGAAGAAGAGTGTCAAAAATTTGAGATACCAATAAGTTATTTGTATAACCCAATGTTTGCAAATTTATTAGAAAAAGCAGGAGAAATGTATGGATATTACTCCAACGGTCCATTAAAGCTACCATGTTCGGTTGATGATTTTCTTGATCTTAGATGGAGGATTGAAAAGGAGGGTCGTTCAAATAGTCAACGGTATCATCAACTTAATAATCACCCTCTTCATCATCATTTTACTCAAGCTTTGTCTTTTCACTCTTGCTAATAATTAATTAATTAATTAGTAATTACAAACTTTAATTTAATTCAAAGCAAGATATTAGTAGTATAGTATATAGTATAATAATTAGTATGTACAAGAAATTGTAAAAGTGTTTGTGAGAGAGGTTTAGTGATTATGCCATCCCTACACTTTGTTTTCCCTTCTTGTAGTAGATCAATCTTATTATGAGAGTGTTTCTTGTAATAATTATTGGTAACACAATCAATATATATAGCTCCCATTTTTATACCAATTTAAGTAGCGTTTCTTTCTTTTAAATTTGGGAAATTAATGATAGTATATCTCAATTTTTTAAATCACACTGGCATACTTTCATTTATCATAATTTTTCAACCGTAATAAAATTCCCCCCCCTCCTAAAAAAACAATTCAAGAAAAAAAAAACAATTGAATTTTTTTTTTTGGATGGGGGTGTTGAAATATTGTCTCATGATTTATACTATATTCCCAATTTGTAAAGTGGGCTAAAAACAATATTGTTTGTGTATTAGAGTAGTATCTCATTTTAGGGATTAAGAGCTTTTAGTTGTAGTGGCATATAAGTGTCAATCTTCCGAGCTCGATTCATACCCCTTTTCGGTAATGATAGATATCGATCTGTCTATCTTGTGATAGGAATCATAGATAAGACACAGTTTAATTATTTTATTATGTAAAAAAAAATCATACTTTAATGATATTAAAGTATATCCTAGTTTCTCATATGAATATTACACATTTGACAAGGTAAACGTTCAATAGAGGGTGAGAAGGAAGGTTTTGCACACAATTTCTTTTTAATAATAATAATAATAGTAGTAGTAGTAATAATAATTCCAATAGGTGAACAAGTGAAGTGGGACATAAGTGGAACATAATTTTGGACACACATTTCAAACGCGATGGGAGATTTTGATAAGAATCATGCTAAAGAATATCCAGATTTTAGAAGCATATTTAATATATTTCTAAAGATAATATTAATTTTGAAATATATGCTAAAATTATTCGCTAATAGGTGTAATTATTAATAAATTTAATTTAATATTTTTATTCTTGACCATGACCTGGGGGCGTTTGTTAACTTTTGTCTATCGATATATTATAGTAACAATATATATTTAATTAATGCTATTGTGATTGTGGATGCAAAAGAAAAGTTTAAGTATTGTGTAATGTTGTTGATGTTTAAATCAATAGATTAAAAGGAGGGTTGGGAGTGAATTGAAGTAGATTGTTAATATTTAATGGGATTGAATTAATTATGATTTTGTATATATAATATGATGCACTTAGCGGTGGTGGATTGGTTTATACTTTTTATATAGTTCTATATATATGGCTTGTGTTGGCTTGGAATCAAAGAATGAAAGTGGTCCAACCAAGGAAATATGTGAATTAAAAAAGGGCATTCTTCAAGGTTACAAACTATATATATATATATATATATATACTGAAATCTTGTTGCCACTTCCCAATTCCCAGCACCCTTCAATGCAATTAGGGTTATTTTTGCAAATACCTTTAAAATTTCTAAAATGCAACTTAAAGCTAGGGTCCAAATTAAAAGGTTTTTTTTTTTTTAAAAAGGAAAATACTACTCCGTACATGTAGTTCATTCTTAGGTCTAAAATGGGTCACACAAAGATATTAAAAAGGAAAGTTTGAAAAAAATAAATTAAACTTTAATCACATCCGATCCTTTTATCACTACAAAAAATGTGTTCAAGAAGGACAATTAAAATTGCCCTATTTGATTCAAAATTTGTCTTCTTAGGTTATAATGACAATTTTAAGATTGCCCTCATGTTGCCCTTGTAACCTCGTTGTATTAGGTTTCAAAGACAATTTTAGATGTTTTACCCTCTTTGATTCAATTCAAAAAGGGCAAACAAAATTGCTTTCATTGATCATCAACAAAGGCAATACATTTTGCTTTAGTTGATTTAAACACTTATTTATTGTCAAATAGGGCAAAGTTTCAAAAGTCTAAGAGGGCAAAATAATCATATTGTCTTCATTGTTAATATCAATGAGTGCAAAAATAATTGCCCTTGTAGGCATTATTAAGTAAAACAATACTCATATTGCCCTCTTTAATCATGATAAATTGCCCTCGTTGTGTGAGTTTCTTGTAGTGTATACGTGATTGTGTCATAAATTTCTAAATACTTCACCCGTTTTTGTTACTCGCAACAATTTCTATTAATTCGATTTAAGAACCTCCAACACCGAATAAATTAAATATCACCTCACGATCTACTCTTATCCCCTCATCACCTCCGCCAACATTTCAAATCAACAAAAAAAAAAGTCATCACCCTCAATCAACACCTCATCACAATGTCACATCGACACATCCATTCTCCACCACCACCTACCATCAACAAAAAACCATCGACGGGCCTTGATTATTCAACCTATCCAATGCATATTCGTACGAGATTTGGGGTGATTAAGGGGTTGTTTACTTCAGCTTAAATTCAGTTCAGTTCAGTTCAGCTCTCAATTTTCTTCTCTTATAAAATATTACATTCAGTTCAGTTTAGTTCAGCTAAAGTAAACGAGCTTTAATTCATTTCGTTTTCGATTTTAGGTTTTGGAGGTCAAAATATGGTGGTACTTGTATGTATGTAGTGTACTATTGTGATAAGCGAGTTCTTTTTAAAAACACAAAAAAAAAAAAAAAAAAAAATCTTGTGCTGCAAAAACTAAGAAGTCAATTGTCACATAAACATGCAACATCGTATCTATGTTGGATATCTTAATTATTGCTCCACTCTAGAATCTAGATAATGTTGAATTTTAAGCTTTTTTTTTTTTTGGTGATCAAAATGGAAAATGATTTGAACATGTTCGATTGATTAATTGACACAAAGAAATTTTCACTTTTTAGCTTGTCATTCATCTTATTAAGGTGACCCCCTTTGTTGGTGAAATTAAATTGTATACGCCCCAAAGTATGTACTTCCATATGTCGCACTAAGAGTAATTATGGATGTCAATTTAATTAATTTTGTTGCTCAAATCTTGCAAGGTCATAATCAAGGCTAGATATTTAATGAACTCCCTCCGTAACATATTAATGACAACGATTTGACATTTTTCCTCTCTTCTTTATTTCAAATCGTTGACATTAATATGTTACGGAAGGAGTATTTATTATCAATATCATCATTTGTGATGAGGTTTTTGCTAATTGACGTTTCAAGGTCGATAGATAAGCATTTATTAGTATATTTTTAATAGAGTATAATAATTTTTGGAATGTATGTTCAAATTACTCGTCAATCAGTGTAATTAATATTCATTTTGTTGTAAATTTCACTTTTAGCTACCTTATTTAGCGTCTCGGAGGTAAGGTTAGCTGTTCCCGGCCTTTTTACTTATTAGATACCTAAAAAGGAAAGGAGCAAACATGTATCTCTCTTTGATAACCTCCTCTTTTTAAGTATGATGAATTAGTGTCGTGGTAGTGAATATTCCAATAGTTACAATTACATTCCGTTTACGACAAATAATTTCAAAATAATGGGAGCATTATGGCAAGGTCATTTTCCTATTGTATGCGGATTAATTTAGAGGTAGACTGGTAGAGTTATCCTCTCATGCCCACGAAGTTTAGTAGAGGTGATCAAAAGTTTAGATAGGCTTGACGAGTTATTTGCAGGATTTTCGGGCTGGACCGGACCGGACTGTTGAACAAAAATCGCGCTTTTTAGTGCGCTAAAACCCGTAAATTTTTTGGAATGATTAGGCCAGGCAAATAACGATAAGCTCTAAGGTTTAGGGTTGAACCTCAATTTAGGCCAATCCCCTATAGTGAATCTGTTGGATTATCTAAATAAACACTCCTAATAGGATTTTGATTTTTTTTTTTGGGATAGAATAGGGTTTTGAATTGTGGTCGTGGGTGATCGAGTTAATAGGTGTACAAGTGTACAACATAATAGATGTAAAAATAAGGATGAATTGTGATTTGAAATGACCAATATTTTTATCGTATTTAAAATTCTTATGATAACCCCAATTTAATTTGTTAAGGGTATAGAGTCGACCTAAATCAAATATCAAATTCTCTAAATATCCGAACAAAGGAATCGGCCCAAATTCAAAATTTTAAATAAAATGCACATTTTCAAATAGGCCTCGGGAAGGGAAAAAAATGAATTTGACCCTCTCACAAAACAATATCTAATAAGTTCTCATAATTAGTTAAGGTAAACACTAAATGAATTGAGAAAAACAAACCCATAAAATTTATTTTGTTCAATCATTTTTATCAGGATAAATTTGAATTAAATTAGTTCAGATAAGTTCTTATAAGCTAAATGCTATGTCTATAATCTCGATTACTAGAGCACCACTTCCAGGAATGAGATTGCTGTAGATATGGACAGATTACAATTTTCTAAGGAAGTTATGCCATCCTATCATCATGCCTTTTCCATGAACAGTTGTATTGTTAATCAAACCAAGGAAATATGTATTTGTTACTCATATCAACATAAAATAATTCACAAGCCTCCATCAAAGGAGAGTATGACCACATACAAGGCTAACAAATGTTCATCCTAAACCAATCGATATTAAATAGGGTACGCAACTTGCTTATATGATTTTCATCATCTATATACTCTTTCTTCGGAAAAATATTTATCTACCCAACGGGTAGATGACCTAAAATTCTATATTTTAATGAGTTGAATTTCATTTTGTATTTAAGTCTATTACTAGAGGGCCGGCTACACACTGGGTTCATTCTCTCAACACTTTATGTAGGTGAAATTATTCTCTTAACATTACAAAAGGTTGATAGATTTTGTTGAATAATAATTCATTAACAACCAATGTGCTGTTAGAGTGTTAGATCTCCATGTTACAACCTAACAAGGGTTATTGTCTAAAACTCTGTTATTTTGGACTGAATTAATCTGAAATGAAATGACGTGAATTTGTCTAAATAAACTAAGACAGTGTTTGCCTGTTTGGATATGTGGAATTCATTTCAAATTGATGAATTCAATTTCTGAAATTGAAATGTTACAATTCAAATGACAATTATTTGTTTGAGTTGTTTTTAGAATTTGAAATGACATGGTTTTGTTAATTATTTGAAATACACAATATTTACTTGTTAAGCATTTAGGGTGAGAATTGGGCCAAATCCGATTCCAAATTTTTTAACTTGTCAAACATGTAATTTGGTACAAATCCATCATTTCAAATGAAATACTTGTATCCAAACATAGCATAAATTAATCTAAATCTTAGACTCAACATAAGCTGCTGAACCGAATTTGTTTGAATTAAACTAAAATTTCAAAAAACTAAGTTTAAAAGAGCAAGGGCTAATTTCTTTATTAATCTAACAAAGTAAGGATTGTGGAACAATTGTTTTGGGTAATTTATAATTTGTTGTATTCAAGAGCGAAAAGAGATGGAGCATACGAGCCAGGTTAACATAAAAGAAATGAACCCATTAGTTGGGCCATGAAACCCTTTTGGCCCAAACTGTATTTTCAATTCCCTGGACCTAAGGTTCAAAAGAAAGTGTTTTTATTTTCAAATTTCATTTGAAAAAGATACAATATGAAGCTTATGAAGTTCAAAAGAAATGACCTCTTGTTACATCCTACATGTTGAATCACATGGTTTAGTAAAATGACCTCTTGTTAAATCTTTCTTAATGTGTAAATTATAATATCTCATTTTAATAATATTTATAAATACATGGATAAAGGGACAAAGTACAAAATACTAAATATTTAGCAAAAACCTTATGCTTTAGTCGTTTCATAAATTTCTGTAAACTTTTCAGTTTTGGTCCTTTTTATGATCGATTTTTTTTTTTTACATTATTCTACTTTAGAAACCTTATAATATTTTTTATTCAACATGACCCATCATATGGATCCACCATTGTTTTCAAGTAATTCACATTTTAGTTCCACTTTACATATTTTAGTTTCCAATGGTAATTAATTTTTTTTTCAAAGTTAGGAATAAAAAAAAATTATGTGAGGATCGGATAATATGGGTTCTTGCTTTTCTAAATTATATATTAAATTAATTTGCACAATTTATTATTACCAACAATAAAACGATGCGGTAGAGCTTAATAGCATAGTGCTACAGTGGCCCATGCAATCAATCATCGACAATATTAAGTTTTTGTAATTAAACTCTTAGGAACTTCAATGAACAAATGCACATCTTTGTTTACTACATCAATCACCCCATAAGTTAACCAAACAACAAATGTCATATTTAAATACATAGCTACATACATTTTTTTTTTTTTATATATAGAAAAATGTACGAACCCCACAAAATACTAAGGGAGAGGGATGTCGATCATGGGTCTTTTGGGAGACCAAGGGAGTGATAGATCACACCTCCAAACTCACTAGATACATACATTACAGTTTACAAATTACAATTATGCCTTGTACATATCACATGCATTTGTCAAGTTTACTAATGTGATGATATAACTCAAAGGTATGGAGTACAACTCTGATCATTAATGCGAACAATAGTAAATGATTTATTTATGGAAGATTCATAATATAATACTTTTTTTGTTCCATTATCTTTGTCTCTTGTAGGCTATGCATACACATCAATGTGTGGTTAATAAATCGTGTTGTATGTGAGATTGAGAGAATAAGAGACAAAAAGTTTACATAATAAAGAAATGGAGGAAAAGTTTTGGAAAAACATAAATGTAAAATGGGGGCAAAAATAATGGGGGTGAGAGAGTAAATTACACAACTAAAGGATTTGAGGAGTAAAACATATCAGTCAATAGGAATATATATATATATATATATTTTATGTTGTGGAATTCATGGATAGGTATACATTATTGTGTGAATAGTGAACAATTAAGATGATTTATGTGAATGCCGTAACAAAGGACACAGATGATGAATCTCAGTCGTTGAAATCGTATAAATACTGAGGTTCACCATCCATTGTAAATCTATATTGAATTACTGATATTTGATATAATTTGATAATGTCAGAAATAATCCGTCATACTTGACTACTCTTCCTAACATTTAATGCACTGCAAAATTTTCCACCGGCCTATACTCCTATACTCTATGTAAACAGTGATACAATTTACCACTATAAATATGTAGTGTAAGTTTGAGAATAATATAAATAGATCAATACATTATGAGCTTGAGTTTGATCCCAATTTCATAACAAACAATTTATTATATTTGGAAAAAATAGTGTGATTTTTGCGAGAATTTGCCGTTTTACCGCCATAATTTTAAGCGTTTGTGTTTGTACTAAGCTTTTCTATAAAGTTCGTTGGAGACAGTTGAATATACAACAGACGTTGCAGCTTTCAAAACCACCACTTTCAACTCTCTTTATTCTTCAAAACCCTAATCAAATTCTTCTTCTTCATTCTAACAAGTAACAATTTTGATTCATACTGTTATTTTTTCTTACAATTCCTCCATTAAACCCTGCGTCAATGAACTTATACTCTTCTAAAAATGTGGTATAGAGCTTACTCCCAATTTGTTAAATTTTCAAATCGAAACACAAATCTAGGGTTAGGGTTTTGGTCTAGATGTTACTCTACGGCAGAAAGAGGGAAGAGATTTGCTGCAATTTGGGGAAATGGTGATTATGGGAGATTAGGGCTTGGTGGCGTCAATTCTCAATGGAAACCCGTTTTTTGCTCTGCTTTCAATGGCGATAGCCTTCGATCCATTGCCTGTGGTGGTGCTCATACTCTTTTTCTCACAGGTTCGTACTTCAATTTAATCCATCATTTGCTCTTCAATTACGATTACGTCGTGGGAATTAATGCGTTGGATCAATTTGATTTGTGGTTATGAACTCAATTTGATTTATGCTTAGCGTAGAATTTCTTTCTGTAATGATGGGATGAATCCGTTTTTTTTTTAAGTATTTATTTGTATGTGTATAATCATGGGAAGATTTCAGTTTAGTTGTCATATGACAGAATCTGGGCGTCTTTATGCCTCTGGGCTCAATGATTTTGGACAGCTTGGGATTTCGGACGATGCAAATTATGCAATGGTACGATATTGAGTGCCAAAATCGGCAGACTATATGTATCATGTCCTGCAATGTCTTGTTTTGTTATTATGATGCAAATTCTTTTTGGGAATTCTGTTATTTCATGCAAATGTTCTTGATTGTCGAACAAAACAATCCAAATTAGGAGATTGGTCTGAGCTAACTGTAACTTAGTTTTTGAGGATATCACAACACTCAATATGAAGGTTACTACGAGATTGTTGCTGTTAATGCTGATTAAGTAACAAGTGACGCCAAGTGGATTTCATTTCATGCTCTCTTTTATTAGCAGGATCTAAACCTATTGCTTTATAAAGATGATAACCAACACTTTTCCAGGGAAGATGCTCGATTTCCATGTTAGGCTCAGGAAGCTTCGAGAGGGAATTTTTCTTTTGCAGTTATTGTCTATTCTAGTTCTCTATGCTGTAATTTTTTTTAGAAACATACTAGGATGCAAGACAAACCCCCTATACTTAAATCCACACCAGAAACGGGAAAAAAGGCATGACATGTATGGCGTTACCGCAGCAGCGCAGCTAGTTAGTTACAAACTTACAATAGACAAAGGCTCTTACAAGGGAAAGAGAATTGTTGGGAAATTTTGGCAAATTACAGGACTGTAGTTATGAGTTGAGTGTAAAGCAATTAAGAAATAGCTAATACAATCATTTTAGCATTTGTTTTGGAGAAAGCCCCCCTCTTAAATGTAGGTTAGTTTGTATCAGGTTTTTATCACTGTGATTAGTTTAATACAATCGTACCTATTCTTATTTAATTCTGCCTTACTTCAAACTGCCTTTTGATCCTACGTTCTAGTATCTGCTAAGCTGAAGATAAAGAGGCAGTAAGGCTGAGCCTGCAATTTCAGAGCTAGATTTTGACTGGAAACATCTTTTATCAAAGCTTCACATTTCTTGAAATTTGAAGACTGCTTTAACCTTGGTAGCGATACCCTTCCATCTGTTCAATTCAATCTTATTTAAACTGTCCCCCTTTCCCAATATCCAGTATTTCAGTTCACTAAAGCCAAGACGAAATGTAAATTATGCGGCAAAGTTATTGACGTGACTTACTTATTCAAAAGAAAGTGACATACCCTAGTCTTGGCTTCCTACCTATTCTATTGAAAGCCATACTTATTGCTGATAACCTTATCATACTAAGGGAAATTGCTGTTACATTTCCTCAATAAGGCGTGGTGATATTAGGGCTTAAGAATGAAAGATAGAGACTGAAAAACATGTGTGCCTCATCCTTTATAAAACCATTGTAGACTTGTAGTTCTATCCATTCTTGCATATACATATATACCCTTTATTAATTTTGTAGTTTTAAACCGAAAAGAATAGCAAGTTAAGATATGGTCATGATTTTTCTGTCTGAAAATAGATATTGGGTAAACTCACATCAACATTCCCTATTGCCTTCAGAGACGCTCTTGTCTAAGGGGCAAAGAGGGGTGGGGGTCAGATGTATGCCATGTATGAAGGTTTTCCCATGCCATAACAATAGGCCTATTGGCTGTGGTGAATTGTTTTGCTTAATTGACTTTGCACAAAATGTTGGAGACGATTATATTATACACATATTTTCAACCCAAGAAGTGATTACTGATTACCAATAATCTTGGTAGCAAGAAGTGATTACCAATGAGACATTTTATTAAACAAAGTCCAGTACCGAGCATCATTGCTTAGTATCAATGTTTAATTTTTTATTTTATTTTATATATATATATATATATATATATATATATATATGTATAGGAAAATTTGTCTAAAAAACCCTGAAAGTTCTAGCGTTTTGTAAAAAACACCCAGGAACTCTTTTTGTTAAATTTAACAACACAAAGTTGTAGAAAACCTTTGGTAGCACAACTTTTGGACGAAAACTTTGAAATATAACACAATTATTCCAAAGATTTAGCCTTTAGGAATAATTAAATAGAAAAAAAACTGGAAAGAAGAACATAATTGGAAACTCTAATTAACCAAATCATCATATTGAAGTTCACTTACCCACTATATTTCACAATTTTCATCCAAAAGTTGTGCTACTAAAGGTTTTCAACAACTTTGTGTTGTTAAATTAAAAAAAAGAAGTTCCAGGGTGTTTTTCACAAAACGCTAGAACTTTCAGGGGTTTTTTGACAAATTTTCCATATATATATAATTATTCTATGTTTCTGTTTTTCTTAGACTTGGCTGCGTTGTGTAGAAGTGAAGAGTTTGGCCTTTGGCTATGGTTGAACTGCCAAAGTGCCAGATTGCTATATGTTTTATAAATCTTCATCATTTTCAGGAACCCGTTGAAGTTGCTGGAATTGAGAAAGAGATCAAATATATTTCGGCTGGGTATTGTCACTCATGTGCTATTACAGGTCAGGAACTCCAGATCCTCACCTTTACATTTGCCTACCTAGTTGATCACTGCTGCTTTTACCAAACCCTGCACAGTTTTCACTTATTAGGGTTTACGTAGAAATAATCATGGGTTGTGAACTGCCAAACCTCGCCTGCGTTTTACTTAATATCGCCAGTGTTTTGACAATATTGCCTTTACTCTATAACTTTCCATCTCTCTCACTAACTTGGACTTTACTGGACACTTTGACTTTATCGGACTTACTCCCACGACCACCTTAAGCACATCAGAAAATGTCATGCCCACTGTGGGCAACGCCCCTGCCTAGGTCATTGCGCCTGATGTAGGCTCCCCTTCCTAGGAAAGAAACAATTTTTTTGGGTTTAGCCGTTTAGGGTGCCCCACTCATTTTTACAACGGTAATTACTTTCAGGGCGTTGTCGCGATGTGTCTGGCATTTTCCAATGCGCCTAAGGTAGTCGTTGGGCAAGTCCGATAAAGTTGGAGTGTTCAACAAGTTCAAATTTGTGAGAGTGATGGAAAATCAGAGTCAAGGCAGTATTGTAAAAACGCAGGCGATACTAAGTAAAACGCGGGATAGATTTAACAATACCCTTATGGGTTAGATTTCATGTTGCATCATTCTGCTCCCTATCAAAAAATTAAATTAAGGAAAGTATGGATAAGAGGGAAAAAAAGAACAAATAAAGTTATATAATATTGCGGTGTCATACTTGGTTGTTGCTTCTTAAGAGTTTTTTTAATACGATTAGTTTGATATTGGATCTCGTAAATTTCCTTACGGTTGTGTGTTAATATGCAATATGTTGAATCAAGTACCAAGTATTGCCTTCTTTATTGAGATGCCTTCAAGCAACTTACAGTGTTTGATTGTTTCTATCACTCTGTATAGCTCAAGTCCATAGATCTCTCATGCCTTGAATCTTTAAGTTCCACCATCAAAGCTTCCCAATGCTATGTAGTTTCTTTTTTTTTTTTTTTCAATTAATGGTTTAAATTTTCTCTAAATTGCAGTGGATGGGGAGCTTTACATGTGGGGAAAAAATTCTAACGGACAGCTTGGATTCGGGAAGAGTAATTATCTATCATATGACTTTTCATGCATTTATAGTCTTTCAGTACTTTGTTTGTAGGCTTGTAGCTGTGTGCTCTCATCCTGTATAATTTCCAATTTTCCATGCCTTCACTATGAATATTTTCCTGCCAGACTTTTTAATCTCATTTTTTTTCATCAGTTGTTTAAGTCAAAGAAGTTATCATTTTATTATGTAAGGTGGTAATCTTCTTATTATGGCTTGTGATATTTCCAAGACTTTGTCTTTACTCTGCTGTTGTACAAACTATGGTAGGCTTTTTTTTTTTTTTAAAAAAAAAACGGTTGAGCTTATCATAGGCACTAACTTGCAACATCCTCACGGATGAGTACAATAGCCATTGGAAGAAAAAAAAGAAAGAAAGAAAGAAATGGGAACAAACACTAATACATCTAGTTCTAGTCCCGCTAAATCTCATAAAGCCAAGTACTCCAAGCCTTTTTTTTAATAATTGGAGATAGAAGGTCGCCATTGAAGACCTTTAGTTGACATAATCGATAATAATGCTTGGAGCCAAGTAAGTCCTCCGAAAGATCCCCCAACCAGAACCTCTATAACCTGAGAGTTGACTAACATGAAATCTGTACCGACTGGGGCTAATTTCAGGCCCGCTATATTCTGAAAGAATTGATGGATTTATAGTGAGTAAATCGAGTAATGGTGGAAAATTTTGTATGAGTACGGTTTCGTGGGTTGGCCAAAATATAGAAGTGAGAAGTGCCAACTCCAGGGTTTTCAATCAAGTGGTAGTTGATTAAAATGGATTGTAAAGGAGTTAGTAAGCCATTAAAATAATGACTTGATAAGACTTCAAGGAGGAGATAGTGGCTGGTGGCAGGTTTTCTACAGTATTTTTCTTTTTGTATGATTTGGGTTCTAGGATTTTAGGGAGAGGGGAGAGCCTCTCTCTCTAAAACTTTTTTAATTGTACGCTTGTAGCCATGGAAGTTGTTGATTTGGGTTTTCTGTCGCATCTTTTTTGTTACTCTGTTTTTATTCCATAGGCAATGCTGGTCAGGCATGCTTAGTTGCTTATGAATCCTATTGTGTTGTTAGTAGTTGAATAAATATATTATAAATGTGGATCGAGTTGATTTTTAAAAATGTATTGGGAAAGATGATTTTTATATGACATCAGAGCTCTGTTATTTCAATCAAGTTTAGCATTACATAAGTACTCAACTTTAAAATTTTGTTGGACGCTTCTCTTTGATATCTTGTTCCCTTGAGTTCAGTAAGGTTTCTGAATTGATATTTCATGATCGTTAGCATGCTTTGTATCTATCAGGTGCACCAAAAGCAGTCTCAAGACCATTAAAAACCGAATGCTTGACTGGGATCACCGTTGAAATGGCTGCTTTAGGCTCAGAACATTCCATTGCTATTACTGGTAGTTTTTTTTTTTTTTTTGTATCCTTGTCGACACCTAGTACCTAGATTATATTAAATACTTAAAGAAATTCGCTTAAATTTCTAACTCTTTATGTTTTATTTGTTTTTTTTAAAGACGAAGGTGTTACCTTGAGCTGGGGAGAAGGGAGCTCTGGGAGGCTTGGTCATGTCCGTCAATCAGGCTTGTTCGGATTTTTAAGCAGCAGGAGGTATGTGTACATTATATTATAGATTCATTATTTGTCACAATTTGACATAATATGTTTACTTCGAATTGACTACAAACAAATGCATTTCTTATAATATGCTATTTTGACATAATTTGTGTTCATTTTGGTATAAGATAATATATATTTTCTAATGTGCATGACATTATTACGTCATTGTTGAAATTTTAGGCAAAAATATCATAATTATTAACAACTCTTAGCTCAACATAATTTTTGTCACACTGATATAACATGTCTGCTTCGAATTGATTACAATACATGCATTTCTTATAATTTGCTATGTTAACATATTATATGTTTATTTTGGTATAAGAAGAAACATTGTGTAATTACTACCTTATTTTTACCGCTTTATTAATTATATCTCATTAAAAAAGTTATCACTTAGGGCTTATTTACTTCAGATTATATTCAGTTCAGTTCATCTCTATTTAGTTCAATTAATACACTTCTATTCAGTTCAATTCAGTTCAGTTCAGTTCATCTCTATTCAGCTAATGTAAATGAGCCCTTACTAGCATATTAACTTTTTTAATTGTCAATTATGACTTAATGCTATAGTTGTTGGTATTGTTTTGGTTCATTTTGAAACTTATAAATCACTATTAATATCATAATCTGGTAAAAGAACATTTGACTCTATAGTCTTAAGGCAGTCATCGGCAACTAAAATAAAAGTAAGATATAAGGGACAACACACATACTTAGTTACTTACTAATATAGTATTGGTAGATAATAAAGTGGGTAAAAACTAAGGTAGTGTTGCATAAAAAAAAAAGGTAGTGTTTTAATTAACATATTTTTCAATTGGAATTAAGAGAATAAGGTGTGTTTTAATACTTTTAAAATTGAATATGAGATTATGGGTTATGAGCAAACAATTATTAACCTGAACTTGAAAGTTGCTCGGCTTGGAATAATTTAAACTTGAAACTATTTGAGTTTGACACGACCAATATTTCAGGTCTAAACTCTTAACTACTCAGTTTTTTGGTTTTACTAATCTTCACACTTCACTTTTTTGTGTTTGTTGAGAAAACTTTAAAGATTAATACTTAGTATCTTTTATTCTATGGAGTATTTGTAAAAATTAGAAACATTGAATACCCCTCCGTTTTTTAGATTTAACTACGGACTTTTCACACTTGTCGAGGGAAATTTGGCTAACAATATCTCTAATTGTATGATTGGAGAAATTTGGTGAACAATGTCTCTAATTGTATGATTGTAAAAATTATTTTTTTGATTTTCGAAAATGTATAGCAAGACAAATCAAACAAGATCCCACATGACTGTATTTTTCCTTATGTAATAACAATTAGTAGTTCAAGTGTATTGGATAAATAGTTCCCAAAGTGAACAAGTTGAGATGAATCCAAACAGAACCCACATAACTATGCTTTTCCTTACATATACATTACAAACAATGGCCAAAGTAAACTTTTTGAACAATGCGAAAAGTCAAACTATGTAAAGTAAATAAAAAACACCGGGGAGTTTTGATATAATATATCTTAATATATTACACTCCTTAATAGCGGATGATATATTTGAATTAATATAATATGTACTATGTTAGTAAAATAAATGAATATACATATTTTTAATTTCTAAAATAATTAATGCAAAGAGTATTTATATTTGAAAATTTTTCATTTTTATTTATAACATGAACATTGTTGAAGTTAATAGGAGTAGTAAATAATTTATAAGAATAACTGTACATTGCACCTTCAAGTCTAATGCTTTTCTGTGTGATTACTGATGAATGATGATTGCTCTTGTATAATATGCTTATTTCAGTGAATATACTCCAAGGCTTGTCAAAAGGCTTGAAGGGATCAAGGTATTTTATGTTCGGTGTTACTAAATGAAAGTTTTTAAATGTTTTTATCATCTGGGATGGTTTACGAACTTATTTCTTGTTTATAAGGTCAAGACAGTTGCTGCTGGCTTGTTGCATTCAGCTTGTATTGATGGTATGTACTGTGGGTGGTTTGTAGGAGTAATTTGTATTCTTGCAGATGGTAGGAATAATTTTTTTTTCATTCCCTTTGATTTTTGCAGATAACGGCAATGTCTTTATATTTGGTGAGAAAAGAACAAACATGCTTGTGAGTTTCTAATGCTTATAGTCAAATATTTAATTATTGATTTCCTGTTCACTTGGTTTTTTAGCTTATCAATCACATATAAATTGATTCAATATGCAGAGCTTTGGAAATTCAGACTATGCTACTGGGCCATCATCAATGTTGGAACTACCAGTTTCTGCAGAAGTTGCGTGTGGTGGTTATCACACCTGTGTCATTACAAGTATATACTGAATCTTCCTCTTTCCGAATCTTTTCTGAATTCTAATGCTAAGAGTGGAATACTGGAATGTGAGCTGGGGACAATGGTTTTGGGACAAATGACTTAATAACAACGGTTCAATATAAACTTGTTGTTGGTGTATTCTGTGACAATGACTTTTAGAAAATTTGCAAGTCAAATGAAACATCAGAATTTAAAGGCAACGACATTTTAGGACCCTGAAGAGCAACGTTTTAAACTTTATGCATGAATACTGTAGAATACAACTTCAGTTATTCTTTTTGGGCTGTCAGTTGGGCTTAGGTTATTAGTCTTGCTCACAACGTCTGTGCGTTTAGTTGGTAGCATTGGTTTTGTTTTCTAAATTTTTGCAGTGGCTTATTTATTCCAAAAACACTTAACAATATTTTCCATAACTACTTGGTGAATCAAGCCTGTCGAAAGCTTATCATCTCAAAATCGAATCACCTTCTCAGTTCATAACAGTGGATTAGTTGAAACGATGGAAGATGTCATAACTCTCTCCTAATTTCTTTTTATCTCTTCTATAGTTGCTATCGGTTTTTGGGTCAAATCACCTTCTTAGTTCATAACAGTGGATTAGCTTTTATATATTGATATCTGTATCTATCTGCCCCCTTAAATAGATGGGGTACGTCGGTTTTTGGGTCATTTATATCTTGCATTTGCATAACGTTCTATATGTTAGTATAACTTCTCTCTTTGCTTTTGCAAAATTTCTTCAACAATCAAAATCGATGTAAATGGTAGAATATTAAAAAAGGTTTTGAAGGCAAGTAGGCAACAATTAAACAAAAGTTGCAAAATTTAAAGCTTAAGTTCCCTATTAAATTTTTGCAAATCATAAAGTTGTTTGATTAATGCTCAATGTCTTTTTAATATTCTTTGCCATTTGCTAGACATTGTGGTTGTAAAAACTTCCCTCCAAAACAAAACTTGCAAGAGACTGCCTTTGGTGTTCTTGCTATATCTCCATGACTCCATACATGAACGAAATTGGCTTAGCTAACACCATTGTTAGTAGACTTTCGATCACTTGCATCAATACTGCTGAAAATTTTGGATATATGCTACTAAAAAATAACATGTTTTGATCAAGAAAAGTAATAACCTTTTGGAAATTCAATTTTGGAGCACGGCCACTCAATGCCTTTTATGATAGTGAACTGCTAAACCTCGTCCGCTTTTTACTTAGTATCGCCTGCGTTTCGACAATGTTGCCCTTACTCGACACTCTGGACACTTGAACACTCTAACTTCTCATCTCTCTCAATAACTTGGACTTTACTAGACACTCGGGCTTTTTCGGACCTACTCGAAGAGGTTTGGGGAAATTGTGACATCATTTAATTGGAGTTTGGCCTTGTTTAGATAAATACGGAGTATTCCTTATTGGCATGTCAAACATTAGATCCAACATGCAAAGAAAAGTAGGAAATTTGTAGCTTTCCATTAATTTTGTCCAAGATAAATTATTTTGGCAAATTATTTTGGTATCTTTACAGTTATGGAGTGTATCTTAATTAAGATTTTGCTTATAGTGATGATAATAGGTAACATTACCTACGCTTAAGATGACATGAATGCTTATTGCCTTGTAAAGTAAATCTTATAGTTTGCTGTTGTAATTTTTAACACAGGGAATGGGCAGTTGTATGCATGGGGTTCTAATGAAAATGGATGTCTTGGCATTGGGTATGCAACTGTTGATTGATATTCTTGAAACCTGATTGTAATACACTATTAGCTTTAATGACCGTTTCCTTCTTTTTCTTCACTGAAATAGTTGTACCGATGTTATTCATTCTCCTGAGAGAGTTGAAGGTCCTTTTTTAAGGCAGCCAGTGAGTAAGGTTTGTGCTGTCCTCCAAATCTACAGTACTTATTGATTTTATCATTGCATTCATGTATTCTTAGCATAGAGAATTACTAAACAGGGCATTATTTCCACATGTTCACTTGCTTTGTTTCTCAACTTTCATTTATTGATGTCTTTAGGGCTTCAACAGAGTAGCCACTTCTTGATTTGAATGTTTCAGATGAAGAGCATCAATACATCAGATTCATGGGGCTCATAGTCTCTTTATTTTAGAACTTTTGCTGTACTTGTATGTGTTTACTTTTTTTTTCCCCTTCGTCGTGTCAGATTTCTTGTGGTTGGAAGCACACAGCTGCAATTTCAGGTGGAGTACTAGTCATTGCAAATAATACGTTTACTTAATTCAACTCCATATTTTTAGTATATGTACTGATGGGATATCTGTATTCATCAAGTTAAGGAATATGAGCAAGCTTTAAGTTTGTGTTGAGTCACTGTGGCTGATTACGCTAATGTTGTGAAATTTATCATATGTTATGTAGATGGCTATGTTTTTACATGGGGCTGGGGAGGTTCTCATGGAACATTCTCTGTTGATGGTCATTCTTCTGGTGGACAATTGGTTTGTTCTTATCTCTTGAGCACCCTTTAATATTTGTTTCTACATTAGTACAAATGCTCAGTTCTGACAAGGTTAAATATTCAGTTTGTGAACCTTCTAGCATTTGTTTTAGGAAAAAATGTCCAGAACTACCAAATAAATGTCAACTTTTGAAAACTAGTACCAAATAAAAAAAAGTTATTATAAAACTACCTAATAAAACAATTCCGACCTGGTAGCATTACCACCTGCCATGTTTTTTTCATTTTTCTGATGTTATAGCCCTCCACTTTTGATTTGCCCCTATTTTTTCCCCAAAAACTGCTCTAATTTCCTCCATTGCTAAACATACTCAAGCTTCAATGGAAGAAAGTTGGATTGAAGAAAAAATGGTGAAATTTTGATTCACTATATATATATATATATATATATATATATATATATATATATAAAGGAAAAGAGGAAGTTTGTTTTTTTTTTGGTAAGTGAAAAGAGGAAGTTAGAAATGGAAGAAAATCGAGCAGTTTTAGGGAAAAAATAGGGGGAAATCAAAAGTAATGGACCATAACATTGGAAAAATGAAAAAAACACTGCAAGTGGCAGTGCTACCAGGTCGGAATTGATTTATTAGGTAGTTTCATAACAACTTTTTTTTTTTATTTGGTAGTAATTTTCAAAAGTTTTTATTTGGTAGTTCTGGACAATTTTTCCTTTGTTTTATCCATGATAGGTTATGCTTGCTTTTTTAATTTTCGTTGTTTGGATACCAATTGTGCATAAAAGCATGTAAAAAAATTTGAGTTTTTCATCTTTGGCAACATTATTTTTTACTATTAGCCTGTCACTCCTCCCCTTTTCCTACTTCATGGCTTCCATCACATCAACATATGATGCCCTCTTTATTTCTCTCTTCTATCAGCAGCCATACCTTCAACATGACACCTACTTCATATATGCTAAAACCTAAAAGTAGGGTTAAAATTTGACAATAGGTTTTTATGTCGTCAAATAAAATCCTAAAGCAAATAAAACCTAACAAACTGTAAAAGAAATATAGAGCAAGTAAGGGTCAAACTCCACTAGGACTAACCATTGGTGGATCCAGAATTTCCAAAATGGTTGGTCACCATACATTATTGATCACATGTAAATTTTATTTTTTTTCGAGTCTAGTTTATAATTGAGCTCAATCAAAAAGATATTTAAAAAATTCAAATAATTTTTTTTTCAGGGTCTAATAAGAATAATTATGTTTATTGAATATTTAACATCAACCTAAATCCAATAATTATTCAATAATCAACATAAATCCAATAAATAGAATAATTAAACCCAATAAATGTTGGCGACAACGGAAGTATAATGGTTAATAGGATCAAAGATATTAGATATCTATTAAAAATAATATAGGTGAAATAAGAAGAGGTGCAACACCTAATTTTTATTTTATTAAAGGTAATTGAAGATAATATATATATATATATATATATATATAAGTCCAGGTTGGTTGGTGAGCCTAGTGATAGGAAACTATCTAGCTTGGTTCGGAGAGCACTTGTTGGGTTAAATATTTTTTTTGCTTATATATATATATATATATATATAAAGGTATAGGCTCATGTGAGAAATGTAGCTTTGTTGAGAAGGGTGAGAAACAACTACAACCCTTTGATCAACAAATAAATGGCTAAGATTAAATTTGATTTCTCCTCCTTACTCCTACCATACTTTGGATTCAATGTATCTATAACATAAAGTTAATGTATTTTTATTCAATGTATTTATAGTCTATGTTGAATGTACCTATAGTTGTTAGTCAATGTACCTCTAGGTCATAGTTGATGTATTTATCTCTTCTCACATTTCTCACGATAAGAAATTTCTCACCGGAACCCAACCCTATATATATATATATATATATATATATATATAGATATATATTACATATATCTTTATGATTTTCATATTACAATATTTATAACAATCTATTGCTAGATTATTAGCATTAGAAAACAAGAAGAATCATACACTTCACATTATATTTAGAATATACTATTATGTTTTAATGATTTTGCTTGGTTAAAAACTAGTAGCCTATCAAACATTGCTAAATTAAGCTTTTACAAATCCCCCTCTTAATTCTGATAATGACAAACTCAAATCTTATTTCTTCATTAGTGACTAAGTCATGTATGAAATGGTGTTTAATCTCAATGTGCTTATTTCTTGCATGCAACATTGGATTCTTTGTCATAGCAATGGCTGACATGTTTTCACAAAATATCATCTTGGGGTTTCCTTTGTGAAAACCAAAGTCTGATAAAATTCTTCGTAACCAAACTGCATCACATGCTGCTTCAGTGGCAGACATATATTTGGCTTCTGCTGAAGAAAGTGCCACATTTTAGAGCCTAAACAGAAAATGTAGGCTGATGTACTCTTATGATCATCAATGGAACCATGCCAATCACTATTTGTGTAACCAATCAATTCTTTGTTATCTTCAGTCTGGTATCTTAGACCTACTTTCTTAGTACCTTGAAGATATCGTAAAATTCTCTTTGCAGCAGCAAGATGTATTTTGCTAGGATTATTCATAAACCTCGATATCATGTTTACAGCTTGAGCTATATCAGGTCTTGTATGAGTTGAATAAAGTAAAGGACCAACAAGACTTCTGAATATGTTAGGCTTGGTCTTCTTAGCTCCATCATCTTGACTTAACTTTTCATTCAATGCCATAGCCCATAGGAGTGTTCACAAGTTGCAATTTTCCATGTGAAATTTTTTTAGTTAATCCATTGTTTACTTTTCTTGGTTAAAGAAAATTTCTCCTTTGGTTTATTTTACTTGAATACCAAGAAAGTATTTCATGAGTCCCAAATTTGACATTTCGAATTCTTGCATCATGGACTCTTTAAAACTATGAATGAGTTTCATATCATTCCTAGTGTAGATAAGATCATCAACATAAAGACAAACAATGAGAAAATTTCCATCATTGTTTTCTTTAATATAAAGTGATGGTTCACTTGGACTCCTTTTAGAACCATTATTCATAAAATTCTTGTCAATTATGCTATTCCATGCCCTTGGTGCTGGCTTAAGTCCATAGAGCGCTTTATGTAACCAATAGACTTTTTCTTCTTCCCCAGGAATTTCATAAGCTTGTGGTTGTTACACATATACTTCTTCTAACACTCCATTAAGGAACATAGATTTCACATCAAGTTGATAGAAAAATAATTCTTTTTGTGCAGCTAAGGTTATAACCGTTTGGTTAGTTTCTTTACAATCTACTGGAGCAAATGCCTCATTGGAATCAACTCCAGGCTTTTGAGCATATCCTTTAACTATGAGTCTTGGTTTATGTTTTCGAATGTTTCCATCTTGATCTAGTTTTGTTTTATAGAACCATTTTAAACCAATTTTCTTTTAGGGCAATCTACAAGTTCCCATGTTTTTTTTTCTCGATCATTGAAATCTCTTCATCCATTGCTTTTATCCAAACTTCTTTTGATGCTTCCGTGAAACTAGAAGGCTCACATGCAAATACGGCAAATGTTGCCATGCTATTAGTCAGTGCTGATCCCGAACAATCATAATCATCTTAATAACCAGGCCTTCTTCGCTTTCTTGTTGGATACCTTGAAACTTGAGGGGGCAATAATGTACCTTGTGAGTTTGCACTTGATGTTGAGTTTGGGGAACTCTCTTGATTTTCTATTTAGCCATTTGTTGCTAAAAAAAAGGATCATGCGAAGTGAACTTCTTCTGGTATAGGAACTGAATCTTGTGTTTGAACATTTTCATTATTCCATTTCCAGTTTGCTGATTTATCAAATATCACATCTCTAGATACTACAATCTTATTAGTTTGAGGATCTAGAAGACGATATCCTTTAGATTCACCACTGTAACCTATGAAAAGATATTTTGTTCCTTTGGGATCAAATTTATCTTTAACTTGTTCTTTATTTAAGGCATATGCAAATATGCAATGCATCCAAAAACTTTAAGATGACTTACAACTGGTTTTCTGCCATTCTGAGCCTCTTCAGGGGTCTTGTTACGAACTGCTTTAGTTAGAGAGCGATTGAGTATGTAGACAGCCGTATTTATAGCTTCAGCCCATAAAGTTTTGGGTCAACCCTTTTCTTCCATCATGCTTCTAGCCATTTCAACAATTGTGCGGTTTTTCCTTTCTGCAACACCATTTTGCTAAGGTGTTCTTCAATTGTGCGGTTTTATTCCTTCATATTTGCAATACTCCATGAAGGGCTTATAAATAAACTCGCCACCTCTATCGGTTCTTAATGTCTTAATCAAATAGCCACTTTGTCTTTCAATAGATGCTTTAAATTGAAGAAAGGTATTAAAAGCTTCTGACTTTTTATCAATTAAAAGTTTCCAAATATTATCATATGCACCCCCAAAAGTTTCCAAATATTATCATGTGCATCCTCTAAAGTTTCCAAATATTATCATATGTACCCCCTAAAGTTTCCATGATTTCAATCAAGTTATACTTCAAAACTCAATCAAGATCAATGGAAGGCAAAATTCTTCCTTTGAAACTTCAAATTATTAGGTAATGAAAGAAAAACATCAACTGAATTCATAAATTAAGTGGTCAAATTGTATATTTGACTGAATTATGACATCGGGCTGCTTTTTATAACTTCTCAAAACGTTAGGTTTTGTTTTTTTTAAATCACAAAAACTTGTAAACGTAAGGTTTTTTTTTTCAAAATTTCCTAAAACTATTAGTACGCTTAATTTTTCAAGTAAGTCGCTTTCCTGAACATTAGTTTTAAATGTCTTGGATCCTTCCTGCAATCCAGTTTTCTATCTAAGCATAAATTCACTTTTATAAGATGGTATACCTCTTATTATTTTATCTCTTCTCTGTTTTAACTTTATAATTTTCCAATACAGGGCCATGGAAGTGATGTTGACTATATTAAACCAGCCATCGTCGATCTTGGCAGCAATGTGAAGGCCGTAGAAGTATCATGCGGATTCAATCACACTGGTGCCATATTTGAGCTCGTGTAACTTTGAGAAGACGGCACTCATGTCTTGATTTTAGTCCAGCCTACTCCCAGAGCTTTTATGCCCTTAACTAGGTACATCCATCCATGTTGACTTCATCTTACTTCTTTTGTTCTACTTCCCTAAGCTCATTACTGGGAAGTGCATGAATATACCAATATCGGCTTCAGTTTAACTGTATTTCGAGAGCAGCCTGAATCATATTATCGGATGAAAAGCATTGTTGTCTCTAGAATACAATGATTGTTGTTAATGTACCATATGCTTGTATAGTGTTCACTATTGTAAATGGAATTGCAATTCACAATAAGCTCTAAAACCATGGACTAAATTATGTAATTAATGTCAGTATAATTGGCTGAGAACTAAATAAGCCTTGATTAATATTTTTATCAGATTCTATGTACAATTTTGTTTCAAACCAAAGTGATGTGCATTGCTCTCGGCTTATTACCCGTTACTTTGTTGAAAAAACACAATTGCATTTGTACTATAGTTGTTGTTGTGGAACATTGTTCTAGATTTCAGTTTTACAAGGAAGCACAAGAGAAAAAATTGATGCAGACAGTAAATGTAATTCCAATTACTGGGCAGATGCTCTATTTGTCTGTGAAACAACTGTATCTGAAAGTCCGAAACTGCGAATCGGTTTACCGAATTAGAATCATTGCTCCATGTTTCTGTCTTCCTCGATAAAAGGAAGGCATTTGTTGATTAGTATATACATACACATAATTCATCCATTTGATTAACAACTTTGTTGGTTAGTGATTGTCTCATTTAGATGTCTTCTATCTGTTATATCTTATGTGAAATAGTCTTTATGATTCAATATTCCTTTGAAGCAGGGTGGGGGCTAGTTGCGCAAATATGAGTCATATCATATAGGACCAAGTTTTCGATGTAATAATTGTGGGTATCACGTGATTAGAGGCTTTTCCTATCTTAGTTAGTCAGTCATCTCTAGGTAATTACATTGTTTTTTTTCTAATTTAATTGGTTTTCTTGAACGTAACGTATATCTTACTGAGTCTACAACAAAAGGTTTGATTAACAGAGTAAGAGAATATTTCAAAAGGGAGGCCCCCGGTAGAAGTTGAAAGCTTTACATATTTGTTTTATTTTACATGGTAAGGTTTTTTGGGCCTTAGTCTGAAACACCTACCACAGGAATATCTAGCTGGCATTGGCCAAAAGTTTAGGGGAAGAGATTTGTCGCTAATGTGAATCAAATTTCAATCTCAAGGCTTTGAGGGTACGAGACAACCTTCTATGCCATTGCACCAAAAGTTGATCCTCAAAGGCTTGCATATATAGCTCTTGAATGATGATAAAAAAAAAAAAATAATGAGCATGAAAATAGTTTAATGAGTAATTTTATGGTAGGTAGATTGGATCATTTAATAGCTCAATATATATGTAGAGGATAAAAAAAAATAGGAGTCATTTTTTATATTTACTTTGAAATAACAACTTTTATGAATTTTGATTTGTCGAGAGGAATGAGATTTTGCACCA
This sequence comes from Salicornia ramosissima, assembly GCA_951394345.1. Classification (NCBI taxonomy): domain Eukaryota; kingdom Viridiplantae; phylum Streptophyta; class Magnoliopsida; order Caryophyllales; family Amaranthaceae; genus Salicornia; species Salicornia ramosissima. The sequence continues at coordinate 55,047,162 of OX596236.1, read as the reverse complement.
TTTAGCTTGTGAAACATTTTTTTTTTTAATTACTTTTTACAATAACTTGTGAATATCATTGATTATAATATTTTGGTTGCAACTAACATGTTTGCAATGATTAATTACTTGTGGTGTTGATGGACCATTGCGGGTGGTTTTTTGTTAGTATTGACAAATAATCTAGTGGATTGTCTCTCCCTATATCACGCAACACTTGCCATCTTCACAAGATATTCACCATCATAAGTTTCTCTAATTCCCCACTTGCTACAACCCTACTATTCTCCTTGACACAAGAAAAGTCCATCGAAAAATGGACTTTATATTGGTTTGGTTCTCAACTTGAACATATCCTAGATCATACACCAAACATAAAGCAAATTTATTATTTGTACTCGATAATGTGGTAGGGGCTTGGACCAGAATCCTATTACTAAGTCGTAAAGAAAATCAAGTTTACATCAAATTCAGACGAATCAAGTTTACCTAATTCAGACGAATCAAGTTTTGCACCAAATCCAAATTGCGCAACATATGCACTCAGAGGGAAAAACATAGAATAATTATTTCAAATGAATGCGATGATATTTAAACTCAAGACCTCTTCCATAACGTTTGGAAGCTTCGACCAACGGGCGGAGACCTCAACCTCAATACCTCATGCATAAAGAAATATTGGTACAACGGTCCATGATACTAAAGGCTAAGGGATAAAAATATAATACTAAAATATTTAGAGGAATATTGACAAGTCCATGTCTATGACTTCAGTCACTGAGATACATGCCACAACAATTCAGTTGTGCAGAATGGTGGATAGGCACTAGTTATGCAAATTGGATCTTGATTTATCATCTTCACATCAATTCATTTCTGTGGTTCTTGACTCTTATATTTGATCATTGGACCCACAAGAATTTCATTTTGGCTCTGTTTAGAATTTATGGTGACTTGTGACATTACAATTTCTATGTTGGCCTTGTTAATGAAACCTCTCTTATAAATAAGATGGTGAAAGTTATGAAATATAATTGGAAGAAACATAAATGTTGCATGTTGATCCTTTATTCATACCCCTTTCCTTAGGTCATATTAAATTTACAGGTGAATTAATTGGATAGGGATATATCACACACCAATTTTGAGAAGTTTCTTTTTGGTATAGAACTATTTTGAAAGTTTGAACAACTCATGGGTGGCTAGCTAATAGGAGATTAGGTTTTAGAAAGTTTAGTCACCCATGTGCTACCAACTTCTAATTTTCTTACCCACTTTTGTTATTCTTCAATTGATTAGGTTGATTCTAACTTGAGAATGTTGTGTCTTTTTGGCAAGTACATACAATTAAAGAGTTTTAACAAAATTTATATTTTAAAAGAAAAAAACTAAACAAAATAAACATCTAAAGAATAAAGGTGGGTCATGTAATATTTATTGTTATCATGGTTAAAAAAAATGGATATTACCTTCTAAATCAAATAATAAAGGTAGTATTCCTCGCTTTTATTTGTTGTTTCTATTTCGACTTTATTCTTTAGGACTTATTAATTTTTAAATTTTAATTCAGTTCAAACAAATTCAATTTAATTCGTTCTGTAGGAGTCTAGAATTTAGTTTAATTAAGTTCATTTTAGTTTAGACTAATTCAGTCCAATTTAACGTGGTCTTAAATTATTCACAATAAATGACAATCTTCCATATGTTCTAAGAAAAATTGGCGTAAACATTATAACCTTTAGATTTGGTGCAAGAAATGAAACCACCTAAAGGGGCAATACAAGTACAACCTTTTGAATTGAGTGTATCATGTGGCATAAAATACACTGAATCATAAAAAAATTCACGGAAAGTATAATAAACTTCAAATTTTATGTCACATACTGTAGGGAAAAATTCACGGAAAAATCTTAATCCCTTTATTCCGCTTTGTTATATTTCACTTTGTTAATTTGTTATGTTCAGAATTATCAAAGTGTAACAAACAAATTGAAATGTGGTGACCAATTAAATATTCACTCTTTTTAAAAGTAGAATTTTTAATTAATAATCATACCACATAGTAAAAATTACCTATGTTAAGGCTAGGAAGGTCAATAATTGGGGAGTATATGAATACGATACCCACTTTAAATGAGTAAGTGATGATTAGTGTAAGTCAAAAGAAACAACGCATTTCCAGCTGACTATCATAAAACCTTTATTGGATATGGCATTATAATATATATATATTTATTATATAACGTCTTTCTTTCTTTCTTTCTTTCTTTCTTTATTTCTCAAATATAACCAGCTTCTCTACAGCTACTACAACTACAAGGCTAAGGGAGGTACTCAATCTACTATGAATATGTTCCATCTATCATTAACTCATAATTGCATTCCTATTATATGGTCCCATCATTAAGACTTCTTCCACCTTGCCTTCTCTGCTCAACCTATTGAATTCCTCCACATGTACTTCCTGTCAGCTATTTCATGTCTCCACGTGTCCTTTTCCTTTCTCAGATCATTCTTAGGGTACGTTCTCTTCGTCTGAAATTTTCTAATCTGATCGGAATGAATACTTGTAAGAATTTGTGAGATGAAATCAAATCTGATCGATTTGGTCTGATCTAATCTGATGTAAGTATAAGAGAACATATCCTTAATAACCTACCGATTTTCCTATTGCTAGGCTGCTAGCTCTCTTTTATATATATATATATATATATATATATATAATATGTGTGTCTTAAATTAGTTGCTACATTTACTTTAATTTTTATAACGTAGGAGCCTTTTGACTTAATTGTGCATCAAGTAATTTGGGACTAATAAGATCGTAGATAAAGAGAAAAATGCGATAGGCTGATAGTACCGCTGGGGTCATCCTTACATTCTACGAGAGCAGAGCTTCGTTTCTCACTAATAAAGATTATCCCCTCAACCTTCGGGCTATGCCAGTGTGTTACATTTGTCATAGTAAACACAAAGTAATCAACAGTCTACCTTACGATGTAAGGAAAAAATATTGAAAAAAATTAGCAAGTCGCAGTTAGTTTAGTTGTCGTTGTGGCCTTAAAAAAAATTAAAATTCCTATAGCAACAAATTTAGAGACTTCGTAGGAAATACAATTTCATATGCATTAGAAATTCATTGGAAGTAATGCTTCAATTCCTACCTCTAATTAAACAAGCACTTTTATGATTCGATCTCTAACTTGAGCATCGGAGAGTTTTAGATGAGATCATATATGAATGAGGATACCTGACGTAATGGACTAACAAAGCCTTATATAGGCGTACTTTACCCGATTTAGGGTTTTAGATGAATGATTGATAACTATCATATGAGTCGTCTGGCCCATGACACGTGACATTCATTAATTTGCACATGCATATCTATTATACAACTTTTCCTAAATACATTAGATTTAGGTTTTTTTTTAGTATTTTAGACTTGCCACCGTTGGCTCGTGGCGGGCCGGAATAGAATGGATTGGATTGAGATTGTGATATAGGTATGTAACCAAGTGACATTTTTATTATGTACACATCGAATAATTATGCATATAGATTGTGTGACATTTGTATACAACTAAGTGACAATTTTTTATGCGCATGCATATGAAATTTAATTTCCTGTCAATTTGAAGGATGTACTTCAAAAAGTAATTCAAAATCCTTTACTCATCGATTTTTTTTTTTTTTTTTTTGAGAAGAGCTTAAGATAATATGTTATTGTCTTGGAATAATCTAACACGTCCCGTTTCAAAAGATATTTTTGGTTCAATCCAAGCCAAATTGTTGAAACCTTACCTAGCTCAAAACTTGTTTATGTCTCAATTTGAGAAAGGCTATATTGGATTGAGATTAATCGAATATAACCTAATTTGTTGGAAACTTTATCAAAAATGACAATTAACCTAATTAAATTTGCTGCACATTGACCTTAACTATATAAAAAAATACTAAACATTGTTGCATTGGGATAAATTATTATTGGAATATTATCAATTATTGGAGTGACCCAAAATGTTCTTAGAATATCTTTGCCTAGTTAATTAATTACTAGGATAGTTTAATATAGCCAACTAGTGTCTTGTGAATCAAACCTTGCAAGGCCTGTCCTAAAATCTACTACATAGTTCTTTCTCACTAATGAAAAGGAAAAAAAGTTCACTCTTTTTTTATGGGTAAGGTTATATATGGCCCTTTATAAGTATTTAATAAATTAATACACTTTCTAAAAAGGCAAAAAAAAAATAAAAATTATATGCATTAATGCTAGTTTTAAGTTAATATTTTCAATTTTAATACTACATTCATTTCTTTTTAAATACAACGTCATTTTTCCTCTCTATTTTATGTCAAATCTTTGCATTTAAAAAGAAATGCAAAGATTTGACATAGAGTTAGTATTATTGTATATGTACGGCCCTAACTATTGTAAATAGAGGTAGTTCAATTCAATTAGACAAATTTAATTCAAATAATTAGTTTAGTTCAATTCAATTTAGTTCAGTTTAACTCTTGATGAGTTTATTTAGGATTTAGATTAATTTAGTTTAGAAAAGATTGATTCAGTTCAAATTAAGTTAGTCCAAAAGAACAAGGCCTTGGTTTAAGAAGCCAAAAAGGTCGATGAAATCTGGTGTCCCAAAAAATGCTAAATTTTAGTCCTAAGAGTTGTCTATAAATTATCATAAAATGAAATGTCAACCCAATTAAAAACCGTACGTATTTTCAACTTATTACTTAATTAGGAAATGCAATAAATTGTTTTTTACAACCTTAATGACCCAGTTGGTATTCAGTCATAAATTAATGACGATAATGGTAATTAATTTATATGTAAATTTGGAAGCAAAATCAATATTTACTTTCAACTTTTTTCACAAATATAATCTCATCCAATACCACCACCATTCCAATAATAATGGATGATAATAGAAAAATATGCATAAAGCTTAAGAATAAAAATATATTTTCAATTTCATGAGGATTATAAAGTTTCATTCTTAACAAAATTATATTTCAAATTTATTCTCATTACCAGCAACCAAACGGACTGAAATGGTTTATACAGGAGTAATAGCAATACCAAAATTTAAAATTAAAAAAAAAAAAATTCCCCACAAGAGACATTAATTCAAACAATGGGGAGTTGATCAGAGTTATTTAGCCGGGTGGCAGACCCGAATTTACTGCTCACATTTATTGACCTACCACCTTACATACCTCTCTCGCCCCACTTATCTCATGCTTTACTTTGTCTTTGACACTCTCAAAGTATTGTAGAAATTCTTTATTAATCTAGTGACTGCATGTGACCTTACTAAATTCATTTTATGTTGTAAGAAGAGTTGCCAATAGAGCTGTCAAATGGGTTGTGTTGGTGTAAAATTGTCATGGGATCGAATTGTAACAGACCGGGTGTTACTGGGTTCAGGTCGGTTTTAGCGTTTTTTATAACCCAAAATCGTCGGGTTCAATTCGGATTGACCCAACAAGTTGAAAAATTTTATAACGCCCTTTAATTTTTCATGTTTTAATATAATATATGTACTAAAATGTACTTTAAACGTTCGAAAAAGTACTAATTATAAAAAAAATACCTTCATTGATATCCTATTTATAGCGAATAATTGATATTGTGGTCCAATAAAAATAATATGAAATTCAAAGTTTAATAATATCATAAGTTTAATACATACCTAATGATTTTCGGGCCGGATTGAAAGCAGGTCGGGTCGGGTTAAGAGCGGTTGTATTCAACGGGTTAACATGTTCGGGTCTTTTTTTTATCAAAACCCACTATTTTCGAGTCAGGTTGGCATCGGGTTGCGTGTCGGGTTGATTTTTGATAGCACTAGCTGCCAATGATCATTTTGATTGATTTGGATTGGATCAATCGATTCGTTTTGGTTCAATTTAATTCGTACCACTTTCAAATTGGAACATTTTGGATTCGTATTTTGTTCGGATCGGATCGATTTTCAAATCAAATGGTTTTAGCTCAGATCGAATCAATATGAACAATAATAACTATATATGGAGCGGAGGAAAGACATATAATTTAATTAATCATTAATATTCCTAAGATATTATTAATTGTTATGCATTTTATATTAGAAGATAATTTCTATAACAATGTCAACATAATAGTATTGATTATTAATTTTAATATGGCACTAATGCCCCGTTTAATAGTTAGTTATAAATTGAGGTAACGCGAATAATTTTTTAATTATAATTTAGTAAAGTAAACAACATTATTATATCCATGGAAACATAGTCTTATTTCCAAACTTGTATTTTCTTGATTTTGTCAATATCATCAAATTTTTTATCAGCATAAAGATCCTATCACATAAATACCGAGATGTGATCCAAAGGCCGAGATGGAGGGGTTGGTGAGAACCGAACTCACAAACGTAACAAACAATTTAAAAATCGAGATGCTACCTTGAATCAGAAGGATATTTCGTAATCAAATTGTAGAATCATAATTTTTCATACTCTTACTAAAATTTATAATCAAGATAATATCATACTTAAATACAACGTATCAAGTACAAGCAAGTTAATTTTAATAATCCGATATTGAATTTGTTGTTGGCCTTCTGAGATAGGCTAATCGATTTTTTCTTTCCTAATAAAAACAAAATCTGATATTGAATAAAAATAGTTGTTCGGACCAATTAATATGAAAAAATTTGTAATGTTTTCGTTGGACAAGCATATAATTTGTACAATCATAATCGAATTGAGTGGCCAATTGGCCATATATTTGAAATTTAAAATCGTTAGATTCTATGTTCAACATCGTGATTTCAACAAATATGGTGCATACCTACAAAAATATACTGTAGTAGATGTTCTTAATTGTACTTCTCATTTAAGAAATGAGAATATGTATTAACAATATACTATATGAGACAAGAAACAGAGTATTACATGATGATAGTAATACATAAAATGTTTTTAATTGATAATTTTGTTTGTACCGGAAGGTCAAGAGAGGTGACAATGTGGTATCTGGTTGCCCACTCTTACCTCGTATCCTTATGATACAAATTCGAATCTTATTAATCGATTCCTCTCTCTTATATGTATAGCTTAAAAAAAAAAATAGACTGATAAAAGATAACCTTTAATTTTTTCATTGGAAAAAATATTGTTTGTATTGTACTAGACCATGAGCTGAGACTCACTCTAGGTTACTTGACTCGATTTAATTGACACATGTACCTAAAAAATAAAGAATGATGAATCCCATCAGATTATGTGGTGAGGTTTGAACTTAGAATCTCCCTCTAACATTCAAAATACTTATACTAATACAACACAACCCTAAGCCATAAATGAGACATACACAGTGCATCCATGATCCATCTATGAACTATGCCTAATGGGAAGTAAAGGTGGGCACGGGCCGGGATGACCAAAATGTGTCAAGTCCATGGGCCTTGTGCCACAACAAGTCGTGTTTATAATGGGCAAATAAAAGTTTGTGTCGTGTCGGGCTCGTGACATGTTATAGAATATGAGACCATACACAGTCCGACCCACGTTTCGCGTGTGCCAGGTCGGCTCACGTAGTGCCTTGTACAATTTTATATACATTATGAAAATTTAATCAAAATAAGCTTGTCCACTTGCGTACCAGCCGATATGAACGCTTGTGCCAAATTGATAAAGTGTTGACCGATCCATACATAACTCATATATATATATATATAGCTCATCATTCACGGGCCTTGTGGCTTCATGTCCCGTTGTGCTCATAGCAGTATCGTGCTAGGTCGAGCGCAAATCGTGTCATGCCAAGTTGGCTCTGGTGAATAAAAAAATTATTCAATCAGAAATTGAGAAAATTAAACTTGCTAATTTTCCTAATATGCATGGGAGCCGTACAAGCAAGGGTATGAACCGGAAAAAAGTTGGGTAGGAAGAGAAGCTCAAAATAATAACAAGGTAATCATGACTCGTGAAGTAGTCACTGAATACCTGCATTTATTTACTATTTTATTTTATTTTTACAGTATTCTTTTTATAATAATAAAAATAAATAAATAAATATGTCTGCAGGAAGAAAGGGTTTGTTTGGTCATTGTGTTATCTCGTGTCAAGTGTCAATTCCATTCTATCAAACAAACACCACCTAAAGTAATTTTTATTTTATTTTAATTTTATATACATAAAAATTTAAAAAAAAACAAAAAAAAACAATATAGTTTGTCTTTTTATGTGTCCATCTTTTTATTTGACTGTTTGGGACGACAAGTAACTTAAATTATAGAGAAAGGTTGGATACTTTTTAGCGACCTTACTGCTGGTAGCAGGTTACCAGCACTCTAACTCTATTATTTTAAACTCATTACTAAGGTATGTATGACTAATTATACATTTTTAAGTACATATAATTAATAATTATGATTTCATCAAGATATACTCCGTATAAGTCTCGTAAATGTTAAATCTACTGAGATCTTATTTTCAAACCTCACTGCACCGCCTACACATATTTGTGAAGATTTTTTATATGCTTCTTTTCTGATGGGTGAGTGCGATTTGGTCGCTTGACTTGCAATAGGGCCCCGTCTATGTCTCGGTATCACCCACATTATCAAATTTAAAAAAATGTGTGGATTATATTATTTATGAGTATATTTGTATATACAATATAATATATGGGGTATTTCGTTCAAGAGGTGCAAATTTTACTGATTAAGTTTAGTGAACGTTAGGCATGGGTTCTTGGGTTTGAACCTCACCGCACGTATTTGTAAGGTTTTCTTATATTCCCCCTTTCAGATGCATTTGTCAGTTAAGGCCGGGTGACTTATAGTATGTATGATCCGATTCAACAGTACTACTACCACACATATTATAAAAATAGATGCCGAGCATTTTCAAAATATAAGTGATGAAGTCATAATATACCCGTTAATATATGTAAGGATGCTATGACTTGTTGGTCTTACCCTATGACTCTTCTGTTTTCATTATAATCCATAACGATGCTGTTGATTTTTCTTTCTTTATTAAAAAAATCCATAATATACGTATATATGGAGTACTATGCAATATATATATAAGTTGAATAAAATTGGGAGTATGTCACAAGCTTAAAAAGAAAATGTTAATTTAGAATGTAAGGTTGAAATAATTTTCGAATAACAATAACGAGATGCAAAACAACTTTGCAACGTGCAATGAACCACTATTGTAGATATGAATTGAAGATGACAATAATAATTAATTAAGTACATTAATTATATGTTAGGAAAAATCCAGCTTAATTGTGAACGATTTTCATGTATATATATAGCAAGTTTTCAATTTTGTTACTTTCGACTAATTAGTATGGTATTGGCACTCCTTGAACAATTGACGTATTTATGTAAAATTTAACTTGTAGATGGTTCGAGTTTCTCTAATGTTTTTTTTTTTTTTTTTTTTTTTTATAAATATGTTTGAATTTTAACTCATAAAATCAACTTTAATTAGCTTATTACCACATAATAGAGTGATTTAAGGATGTAAATGAGCAAATTAATCAAAATAATTTTAATACAAGAATGATATTATAGGTTAATTGTCTTAAAATTACACATATTAATTTGATAGTTTAGACCTTTAAATCTCTTCCTTAAAATGCGTGCAGATAAGATTGGAACTGATGAAGTATATAAGTATATATATATAGGGTTGGGTTCCGGTGAGAAATTTCTTATGGTGAGAAATGTGAGAAGAGATAAATACATCAACTATAACCTAGAGGTACATTGAGCACCAACTATAGATACATTCACCATACACTATAAATACATTGAGTAAAAATACATTGACTTTATACCATATATACATTGACTCCAAACTATCAAAGGAGTAAGGAAGGAAAATCAAATTTAATCTTAGCCCTTCATTTGGTGATCAAAAGGTTGTGATAAACTTATTTGCACGCATTTTAAGGAATATGTTTAAAGGACTATACGATCAAATTAATATATATAATTTTAAGACAAATAACCTATAATATCATTCTTACTTGGGTTAAAATTATTTTGCTTGACTTGATCATTTACATTTTTAAATTACTTTCTTAAAATGCGTGCAAAATGGTTTGTTAGCGTTTTTAGAAGGGAGGAAGTATATATATATAAACATGATTATGTAATTTGTTGAAATGTAGAAGGGCAAAAGAGTAAATTGAAAGTAAACAAGAAGAGTAGCTAGCTAGGAAGAGAGGAGGGTAGTAGTAATAAAGGAAGAAGGGAATAGTGAAAATTGCAAATTCCCAAAGCACAATTAGGCACTGAGATTTAGTGACCTCAGTAATTGTAGTTAGAGGTTTATTTGTTCCTACTATTCCTCTCTAGCTTAGCCCCCTTAGCTTAGGGTTTTTCTTTTTCCTTTTAATTTAATTTTACTGCCTTTGACTTGATACTTTTTACTCTGACCTTCCTTTTTTATTTTTCCCTTTTTATTTATTTTTATTTTTATGTGACACTCTATAAAAAGAGGACCTTTGTATGCCTTAGCTTTGTGAATTAGGGTTTCATTTCTTCTTCTTCTTTTAAAAAAACCAAACCACAATCAACTTTGAGAGAGAGAGAGAAACCACAACAACAACAACCCTACTTTGAGGGGAATGTTGGCTGGCTCGAGGCTTTACTACCCTTCATCATCATCCATCATCATCATTGATGATCTAACATGATAATGATGATGATGATCATCATCATCATCATTGAATCATACATGATTTTATGATGATGAAACTTTTGTAAGATTGAGGCTTCGGACCAGGCTTCATTCCCCTCAAAAATCACTCTCTTTTTTTTTTTTGGAGGAGTTTAATAATTATTCAAAAGATTATTCTTTTTTTTCTTTTCTAAATAGCAAAGAAAATTAGGGGAAAACCCTAATTAATCATCCATTAATCGAATGAAAATCGATCATATTCAAAGGGTTTGGTTGAGGGGTATGTTGTCTGGCTCGAGATCATCGAGGTTGATTAATTTTATTCTTTTTTTTTTCTTCTTTTCTGTTATTAATTTCTATATTTTAGCAAATTATATATTGAATTTTCCATATATAATTTGCATAGAATAAAGAAAAAATAAAAAAGATGGAGGTAAAAAAAATATAAAAACCCTAAATGATTCTCGGACCAGGCTTCATTCCTCCCAACCCTCTAACTCTTTTGATTAAATTATTTATCTCATTTTCCATGCATGTTTCAAGATTTGAGGTATGTTTATTTTCCCTCTCTTTAATTCCTTTTTTTATTTATAAAAAAAAAAAGAAGAAACTTTTTTAGTTTGTTTGTTTAATCATTGCTCTTATTTTCCTGGATTGAACTGATAAGTACTGAAAATATGTTGAAGATAACAATATAAACTAATACTTTATATCAAAGATGTTTTTTAAACCCTAGATCTTGGTTATACTCCCTTAACATATTAATTGCAACGATTTTATATTTTTTCTAAATAGTTTATATCAAATCATTGTAGTTATTATGTTACGGGTGGATACTATGCAGTATCAAATTATTGCTAATTTATCTTGTTAATAATCCCAATGCAAGTTGATCTTGATTCTTGGATTGATTCAATTATTAGGTTTCTTTTTAAACTTAAAGTTGAAATGATTTTTTTTGTTTAAAAAATTAAAAAAATTACCTTTTTCTTGTGCATATATATAACTGTGATATATGGGGTTGATTTGACATGAATTGATGTGAGTATATCATACAGCTCACAAACCAGAGCTATCTATGCATATACGTAGGAACTCAACATATTTTTTCTTGGGTATATAAAATAAATATAATTGTAAATTTTTTTTTTTTTTTGAAAGGATATAATTATATAAATGTGAAATATTGATTTACCATTCAACTGTAGATTATTCACACATAATAAGGACATACATTTTTCAATTTATTGTCGTTTCTTCTCAATCTACTGTTTGTATTTTTATACTGTATAGTACTCTAATTACTAAGCTAATTATCTCTTGTAATCAGTATTTTTTTAGTGTTAAGAGAAAAAATAAAGGCAGGGATGAGAATCGATCCCAGTATCTCGGAACTGTCTTGTAATTAATTAGTATTAATACAATAGGCTAAAGTATGATTTGCAACATTGTGATCAATGTTAATTAGAATCAAGTAGTGTATAATAGAAGTATTAGTGATGTATTGGTTATGTTTTAATCTAATTTAGTGCTTAGTTAGTTATTGCTTTTGGATAAAAACTACTTGGTAGTAACTAGGTAATAATTTCTGCTGTATAAATACAACATGCAATGCATCTCCTACGTATATGTATATATACTTTTTTTTCCATTATTTTCATGGATTTAATTATTCACTCCCTCTTTACTTTGGGGATATAATGGTTTGATAATGTGAGGTTTAATTTCTCTTCAAATTATGGATCATTCAAGGGCTAATCAAGTCTAATAAGTTTCCGTTTAATAGGTTTAAATTATATCTGTTTAAATAAATTCAGATCTAATAAGTTGAAGAGAACGCATATCGATTGTTGATGTCTTATTAGAAATAGTTATGGTTGTATATATTTTGGAGCTTAATTATTTTTTATTGAATGATTATTAAGGTATATGTAATCTAGGTTTATTTTTTGTATTACAGTATATTAAGATGCACAAGTTATGCATCTCCTACAAATGTACATATACTTTAATTTATCATGATTTTCAATCTTAGAGGATCCTCTCGATTTAGTGGACCATTCAATTATTGTTTTCTTCTTTAAAGTTGTTATTTATCTAATTCTCTTACCTGCTCTCAAAACCGCTTAATTATTGAAACAGTTTATATAATTAATTAAATAATTAAAGGGCATTTTGAATTTTTGATAATGAAATATATATATACAACTAACAGCAAAATCACTGTACTGAGATTAAATAAATTACTAATAATATGTTTTCAAAACATGGTAAATAGTAGAAGACAATGGCAAAAAGTCTTAAATTTAACAATCTATACAATATATTAAAAGGTGTGCGAAACACTAATTATGCGACATGTAAGCTGACACATAGCCGACACACCCACATATGCAATATTTCCATCTAGGATTTTAGTTTGGGTGTTTAATTATTTAAAAAATGTTCATGGTGAGGTTCAAACTCGAGACTATAACACATTAATAGTATACACTTACCAACTCACCCAACATTCATTATTGTCTCAAATTCCACTATTTTAAAACTTATTGTTTTATTGTTCGAGTACACTTAATGTTAGTTTATTATCTAACAATAAATTTAATAAATTTTTAGATCCCTTATTTTTTTAGGCGCAAACAAAAGATACAATATTACTATTAATAAGGCAAAAGCTGGGCGTTGGATAAGATTTAATAATAATACTTACCTTCCATGATAACTATTTGACAAAAAAGTTAAATTTAAATCACTAATCCATACTAATTATTCATATTATTGTTCCTATAAAAAAATATTAATATTATTGTTACAAGTTTTACTATCATTATGAAATATCTTTTGTCATATTTAAATCAAGGGAAACAATGGTAGTAAGAACAACAATACCAATAACAATATTTTTTATATTTTTTAAATTCAAAAGACTCGCACAAATTTTCTTCAAAAGGAAAAATGATTTGCATTTTTTTCATTTCAAATATTATGTAATTACTCGCCAAAACATAACGTTACAATTATTAATTATGCCATGTAATCTATACTCTTCTTCTAAAACACATCTTCTAAGCATACTTGAACCCATAATCCCTTAAGTACAAAAGCCTTAAGTACAAAAGTCACAACTTAACCACTAATCCATATTAATTTCATTATCAATTATTCCATAAAGAAGTATTATAAATTTCATTGTTAAAAATTTTTGTTGTCTTTGTTTTCTAGACTTGAGTCTCAAAATAAAAAACGTAGTGTATCATTCGATCAAATTAATGATGATGATACTTCCTCTGTTTCATTTTAAATGCATGAAATTAAAGGGGTATTTTTTGTGAGATATAAAATATTCGTTTGTTGTGTTGAAAACGAAACGGAGGAAGTCATGATGATGATGATAACCAATTTTCAATACGTTAGTGAAAGTATCAAGTTCCATATTGTACTATCTTTCAAAATTTCGTTCGATATTTTACAACCCTCATTATACTATATTACTTTCAAATCATAAAAAATATTGAAGATGATGAAAAAATGTATGACCCGGGGCAACGCCCGGACCTAAATACTAGTTTAACATATGAATTTGAGTGTTAGGGTTTTTGAAATTTTAAAAGTTATTAGACGTGATTTGTGTTGTTTTCTTTCACAAAGATTCATTAATTATACCGGCTTATTAATTTTTGATGCTGAAATGTAGTGTTGTTGAAGTTATATAGAAAATGCAAATACAAAGATACAAGTGTTTTTTTTTTTTATATATATAAAAAAAAAATATGAATTCTAAATTGATGATTAGTTGAGAAATATACATACTCCCTCCGTTCCATAATAGTTGCAACACTTTGACTAAATATGTGAGAGTTTTTTAGTCAAATTAAAGTGTAATTAATATGGAGCGTAGGGAGTATAATTTTGGAAGATAGGAAACTATACTCCATGGTAAACATTATTATATGGATTATGGAGTATACAAGAAGAAATATTGAAAATGGCAATAGTTAAACATTAATGATACTAAATTACTAATATGTAATTTCTAAAAAAGAAATCCTCAACTAATTAATATTAATTTAGAACGCATATTTAATACTACTATATGCATGCATGCAACCATTAGAATATCTTAACCATATAAATTAAATAAAGAAATAATGATATATATATTGGCCTAAAATTTAAATAAATACTATAAGGTGTGTGATAATAAGTTATGAATGTATGTCAAAAGTATATGCATTTGTAACTTTTTTTGGTGTAGTTAATGTTTTATTTTAAGTTAATACTTTTATTCGCGATCTTTACAACTTTAAGCTAGGGGAATTTTCATCATTTTCCTAAATAAAAAGGATACCCCAAATTTTCCCCTACACAAAGGAGGGATTTTCAAAATAGGAACTTTGAAGATCACACAATTTCCCTTGACGCTGATATATTTGAAAGAACAAAATAAGGGATCTATCATGTGTTGGACGTCCATTGAAAATTTTAGAGTAACACAAAATATTTTAGGACTATATATAAAAATTAAATAAACTTCTTTAAAAAAATTATTGTGTTATATCTTTACGGCCCGTTAGATTGTTGGTAATAAATTGTGGTAATGGTAATAAATTTTAAGTGTAATTTATTAAGAAAAACCTTCATAATCTCCATGGAATACATAATTTTCATTCTCAAATTTGAAATTTGTTTTTGTTTTCCATTACCATGGGGGGAGGTTGGTATTAGATGGAAATCGATATTTGTGAAGAAAATTAAATAAATTGGAGTTTAACTAGCACCATATAGGGAATGGATTTTAGTTTTCCAATCCTTCCAAATTTAGTTATAAAGTCATTTCAATTACAACCATTTATAATCGGCTACCAAACGGACCGTTAAGAATTTAAAGGGTAATGGTAAATCGGCGTTGTTTATTTTTTCTCAAATTTTCCTTTGTAATTTTCTTATTATATGTAGTACTAATAAGGTTGCCTATAGAATTTTTCGATATTTAATTTCAAATAGATTTAATACTCCAATAAATCAATGTAATATTGTACTCTCCGTCCAAAAAATGTAATATTGTACTCTTTTTTATTTTTATTTTTGAGGAAGTAATACTGTACTCTTGAATACACTTTTAAGAGAGATGACATTCATAAATAAAAAAATAAAAAAAAGGAGACAGATGATAAATTACAACACAAACTTTAGCTAAATTATAAATGTGCGTGCCCAAAATTTTCATGAGCGATATTATTTGATCAAACGGTTTTGCCTTTTGATTCGTTTCTCCATATACAAGAAATTAAAAAATATACTCCGTAGTTTGTGGTATTGGCAAACTTGCACAGTCAAAGTGGGAACAACAAAATAAAACGGAGGGAATAATTAAAGTTATGTAGGAAGAAAATTCGGCAAAGAGAAATGTTACTTGTATATCATATTTATGTGCGACAATTTGAGTTTTGCACTATTCATTGTAGGAAAATTATATGCGTACTCGTTATAGCTACATTAAAATAGAAAATGTTAGCATCAAATTAGCACTAATATCACTAATTGACCCATGATTTCGTCATTAATTCGTAAATTATTTCCCAATAACATTGATTGACCTGTCTCAGATTATTGAGCATTGTAAGAAAAAGAACTCTGAAGGGCTTTGTTTAAGGAGCTAAAAATGATAATGTTTAATTTAGTTAATTTAAGAATTTACAACACCGATTATTTCCCAAATTTTTATTATTTTAGAAAGTATATACTCCATCCGTAACATAAAACTTTCAACATTTGGTTTTGCATGCATTTTGAGGAAACGATTTAAGGGTGTAAAAGAAGGAATTAACCAAAATGGTTTTAATACAAGCAAGAATGTGATTATAAGTTCCTAATATTAAAATTATATTGGCTAATTCCTTCGTTTACACCCTTAAATTGCTTCATCAAAATGCGTGCAAAAACCAATTGTTGAAAGTTTTATGTTACGGAGGGAGTATATTAATTGCTTATATGCTCTTGTATTGTAACCCTAAGGGTTACAGATTGCATTACCCAAAATTTACACATAGCCCTTAGGGTGACATAAATTATTACCCTTCATTTTATGCAATTACAGTAAGATTTGTGACTTACACACAACTGACACAAGTTTCATATAGTCAAATGGTGTCTCAGCTCTGATCTTAGATTCGTCTTGTGAACTACATTTATAGAATCAACTTTAATTACCATTTTTTTTACTCATTTGCATTTGTAAATATATTATTAATCTTCAAAGTACTACATAATACGAAACAGATGTAATAACTTGAATAAAGAAAATACGTACAACCGAGGCAATAAGAAAAATGGTGCAAAGAATTATCGAGAATAGAAGGGTAGTAGCTAGCTAGGGAGAGGAGTGTAGTGTAGTAGGGAATGTACATCATACATTCATACATACATTGATAAATATACAGTAAGAAACTATTTGGTGTGAATCACTCAGTTATTAGATTACCAATGATAGTAACTGAAGCCCTTATCAACTTGAAAAAGCATCATGAATAGGTTACTCAGTTTAATCTCTGAAATCTGTGTTTTCTTGTTGGTCTCTCTATTTCCTTTGCAGACTTGCATTTAGAGTCCTAGCCTTGGTTTTTATTTTATTTTTTTTAATTTTTAATTTTACTGTGGAGTATATATACACATATATATATATATTAGAGTATGTTTTAATTTTATTCCATGAACATTACATTACATTTCATTTGCGTCACTTACGTGCCTACATTATATTTTTGGGGGGTTTTCCATGATATTTGCGAAGATGATTTACTCATAAAATCTAAATTGTTGTACATTATTGTTAATTGTCAACATCTCATCTCTTTTTCTAATAATAATGTGAATGAATATGTCAATGTCAACATTCTATTTTGCTTCCCCACTTGCCTTCTTTTGCTTACCTCCTACCATTATTATGAGTTATGATGTAAGTACCTTGTTATTACTACATACTTGATCATACCATTGCAACATATTTCTTTCAAAAAACAATTAAGAAGAAAGAATATACAAGTTGCTACAAACTACTACCTCCGTAACATATTACTAGCAACAATTGATTTTGTACGCATTTTGAAGAATCGATTTAAGGGTGTAAACGAAAAAATTAGTCAAAATAATTTTAATATTAGCAACTTGTAATCGCATTCTTGTTTGTATTAAAACCATTTTGACTAATTTCTTCGTCAAAACAATGAATTTGAATTTTAGATAAGTCAAAACAACTTGTAATCACATTCTTAATTGTTTGTATCACATTCTTGTTTGCTTGTAATCACATATTATAATTTTGGATGCATTCTCTTCACCTTAAAGCAATAAATTTGAATTCGGATAAGTTAAAATCAGGTGTAATCAGGTCTAATAGTTCAATAAATTTTAATTAGATTGTAAGTAATTTATTTTTTAGAACCATGACAATCACATTTGATCATCAGGTGCAACAAGTTCAATCGAGTTTAATGAAGTTTTATCAAATTCAAATAAGTTAAAGTCTAGTAAGTTTAAGAGAATGTATTTCTTTAATATTCTTTTTAGTTTTGTATACATATATAAAAGAAAACTTAGGCATGTAAGGGTTTTTTTTATATGTGATGTCTCTAAACCTTGTTTATTTTGGACTTACTATATTATATTGGGCAATCATTTTACCCTTTATGGCATAGGATGTTATATACTCTATCACTCTCCCTCACATAAAAGGTCATTTGGACTTGGAAGGATCCGGCGCGAATTAATTCCACCTGGAAGGGAGAGGGAGGAGAGATTCGAACACGCGACCTTTGCGTTACGTTAGTTCTAATACCATGTTAGAGGATCATCTCAACCAAAAGCTTAAGCTGATCGTTGAGGCCCAAAAATATGTTATATACTTTATCATTATGAGATTAGATCACCAGATTAAGACCTACTAAAATTAAAATTATTGGTGCCGTGAATGAGTAATTGACATAGATGATGATACAAAACAATTATGGAAAAGCATATTATGACTTGCAGAGCACTTCGTTATCCTATAGGGGCAAACTTATTACGTATGTCTTTTTAGGATGATCATTTGGCTTGATTGAGTGATCCTATGAATATATGATTCTCAAATCTCAATTATACATAGTTTAAGTTACAACTTTACATAAATGTCTCTCTTTACATTTTTAGCAACCATTTAAGTTACGTTATTTTCAATTTATTTGACCTGAATTGACATAACTTGACTTATTTAAACCCAAAATAAAGCTAACTTTATTTTAACTTATTAAATTTGACCTGACTTATTTAAACATGATAAGTTCCGAGACCTGATAAAATATTGAAGATAACGCATACTCCCTCCGTCCCTTAAAAATTGCCCCATATTGACTTTTGCTACTGTTTATTTGGTAACTTTAACTCTCTATAATTTTATACATGTAAATAAAAATATAGTCAAATGGGATTTTGTTTGATTCTGCTTAATGTGCTCTTTTTTAATATGTAATGCTTATAATTTTTTATTATACATATCTCATGATATTTTCATTTAAAGATGCGTCTCGGGATATGAGAAAAAGTAAATGAAGCAATCGTTTAGGGACGTAGGGAGGGAGTATATTTTTGGCGGATGTTTTTAACATGCCAGCTTCTTATACAGTACACATACACTGTAACAGTAACATTTGCAGCGTACTAGGACTACTACTAGCATACTACGTTACTGTATTGAATTTTAATGTTTTTTTTTAAACCAAAAAAAAAATGTTAAACACGTTAATAAACATTAATTACACCAATCTACACGTAATTTTAACATACATTTCCAAATTATTATTCAATTAGAAATAACCCTATGGCTCGCTTAGTTGCAACTTGCAAGTAATAATTATTGTCGTAATAAGAATTGATTTAGCTTTGGTACAGTTTAGCAAGGAAAAACAAAAACTTATTATCTTTGTGGAAGACATGTTCGTTCCCAGACTTAGAATTGTTGGGAAGTTGTTCACCCCAAATCTCACATCGGAAAAATAACAAAGTATTGTCTTGCTTATTAATGTCCACCAACTCAATTAGTATGAGGCCTTTTGGGAAGGAGCCCAAAAACAAATCTGTGCGGGCTTGGCCCAAAGCGGACAATATCATACTAATGTCGGAGTTCAGGTGGTGTCGTGGGTCCCAACAAGTGGTATCAGAGCTGATGGTTCATTCGGGACAAATGCAAGCAATGCGGAGATGATGGTGGCTTAGAGTGCAGTGGCTCGATGGCCTAGTGTGTACAAGCCTTTGACAATGTTGTGTGGGAGGAGACCCTCTTGTGTCACCTGGCGATTTGTAGATCTACTTGGTGTCTTGTGTCGAAAATCTTCCTGATATTGTGGTGGTCAGGTAGCGTGTTCCGTTGGGTAGTAGCGACGGTGCAAGATGGTCAGATGAGTTGTCGTTCGAGGGGAGGCCATGAGCTTTGTGGTTCTTGGTTTGAGGAGAGGATAGTTGGGGTTTGCAATCCAAATCCCACATCGGAAAAATAACAAAGTGTTGTCTTGCTTATTAATGTCCACCAACTCAATTAGTATGAGGCCTTTTGGGAAGGAGCCCAAAATCAAATCCGTGCGAGCTTGACCCAAAGCGGACAATATCATACTAATGTCGGAGTTCAGGCGGTGTCGTGGGTCCCAACAAGAATTTCATCATACTTTCTATTATTATCCATTTACATTTTATTGGAAATCATTGTATTGAATGAGATTGGTTATTTATGATTTTATGAAGAAGAACTATATATCATCTTTGTAACCTTTGCGATGATTTATCTCATCTTTCTAACAATTTTTTACTTTCAACTATCATTTGATTAAAAATCATTAATGATCAAGAATTTTATTGAATGAAGTTAATAATTCAATTATGTTTTTAAGACATTGCGAGTTTTTCAGGTCGAGTAATGTGTTGCTCGACTCATTAGGAACCCAAGTCAAGTTCGACCGAGCCCGCGAGCCGAGCTTGAGTAAGTAACTCACGAGTTGTGTTGTCTGTCACATACTTCCTCCATTTCGAAAAAAAAACGCAACAATTTTAATTTTTGGATGTTTCAAAATAAATGCAACAATTTTAATTTTCCATTTTTATAAGTTTTTTCTTTCTATCTCTCACATCATAGCATACTTTATTTTCTCTCTATCCCTTTTACCCCCACAACAAAAAATTGCATAGGAGTCCGTGTCACCCCAATTATTACGGTTTTTTTTTTAAACGGAGGTAGTATATAACATCATTATAAAAAAAAGGCAAATAAAGATGGGAATATATATGTATATGTAGGGAAACAGTACAAGAATGAGGTGAGGAGGGAGAGAGTGAGCAGTTGAGAGAAGTAAATTAAAAAGAGAAAGCAACTGACAAAATAATAAATAAGGAGTCATTGGGAAATGAAAAGCAATGCAAAACAAAGCAAAACAAAGGCTCTTTCTATCTTTCTTTCTTTCTATCTCTCAAAAAAGTAGTGATCTGAGTATATGTTGAGAAGAGAACAGTACAGGGGACTAGGGGAGTGGGGGTATAGTACTCCACTATAGTACTCCCTCCGTCCCATTTTACTTGCTACATTTTATTTTGGATTAAATTTTTATGTAAACCAATTTTTATTTGGGCCCACCATTGGTAAAGGTAAGTGGAAGAAAAAGATTGGTTTAAAGAGGATAAAAATGACAAAAAAGAGGGTAAAAATATAAAATAAGTGTGGGCCAATAAACTATAAAAAGAAATGTAGCAAGTATTTTGGGACATTCAAATAAAAAAATTGTAGCAAATAATTTGGGACAGAGGAGTAGTACATTAGCTTAAATTAGTGGAGTATTCAATTGATGTCAATGAATTTTCTGAATAATAATAGAGTAGAGTAGTTAAGTAAGTACTGAATCTGTGTGTGTTTGTGAGTCTCAGATCAGAGCTGAGTGTTCAGTTATATCAGCACAAGTCTTGGGTTGCTATTTCTCTAACTTGACAGTTTTCTGTCTTTTGAGGAGGAGACCATCTCATCTCCTTCTTCATTTCTTTCTCTCTCTTTTTTTTTTTTTTTCCATTTCCCATTTGCTTCATTCTATTCTTCCTTATAAAGTATTTGGAAGCTGATATACGCACCCCATAAATTGATATTTACACTTCATGTCTTTAATATAAACACGCGTTTATATTGCTTTTATGTGAAAAATGGGTGCGGATATCAATTTGTGTAGTGCGTATATTAGTTCTCAAAGTATTTGCTTCCATCCATGCACTCCTTTGACTTGCTCTTTTTTCTTTTTATTATTATTCCTTCTCCTTACTCAAAAGTGTATGTATGAAATTAAATAGCTAAAAGATGCAATTAATATATATGGAACAAACAAAAGATGTAGTAGTGACTGGGTACCAAATTGGTTGTTTGAATTGGTTTGATAATTTCAATTGTTTTGGTTTAAGATCAGGGTTTCGACTAATTATATATGATACGTTAAAACTGATAATATTCGTTAAGATCAGGGTTTCCACTAATTGATTAGCGTACATAATTATCAATTTCTCCGACAACTTAGTATTCCATATTGTTTTTCTCGTTTTCTAATGGGATTCACAGCACATTTTCAACTATAAAATCTAAGGATAATATTTTTAACTCTAGACCGAGTTTTGCTATTGTCTATGATAAATTATAGTCTTATTTGATCCGATTCAACGTGTAATAATTTTACAATATAAATATTTTTATAGCCTTCTATCTAATAGAATCATAAATATGATGTAGTATCTTAAATATGTCTATTGTAAAATGTGATTAAAATATGTATTATAAATTGCGTATGGGAGGAAATTAAATATAACTCATTAAGTACATCCAATATTTTAAAACTCGTATCCTACAATACTCCCACTTTTTTCATTTTAATTACAGAATATTAGTTAAACTTTGACTATTTTTCTCTCACAAAAAGATTTCAAACGTAACTAACAAATTAATACATAGAGAGAAGATGGTTTCAAGAAATTCGACTAATTTCAGCAATTAATTTGATGGGATTTACTCTGGGCGTATTACATATTATACCAAAGAACTCATATCATGGCATACGACCTATGTTAATTACTACATCCGTAACAATTTACTTGCAACAATTTGACAATTTTCTCTTCTACTCTATGGGTGCATTCTCTTCAACTTTTTTTATCAAGTCTCAAAACTTGTCAGGTTTAATTACGTTAGGTCAGGTCGAATAAGTTATTATCAAGTCAGTTTTAATAGGTTTAATCATGTCATGTCAGATCAGATCATGTCGAATAGGTTGAAGAGAAAACATCCTATGTCAAATCGTTGCAAACAAATTGTTACATGTAGAATAAGAAAACCACAACAACCAAAAACCTAAAAAGATTTTTAAGATATTTATATCAACTTAATAAACCAAATGAGACAGAATAATGATCTTGTAAATTAAATGGATGGATTTTTAATTTATGGTCAAAAGTTAAGTGTTGAAGATGTGACCTTAGCTTTATGAAATAGATAATCCTCAATGATAATAAAAAAGAAATGCAAGCAAATTCAATGCAAACAATAATGAGTACGTGAATGAGTGATAAAGATTTTGGACACTTGATGAAACTTGCTAAATTTAGCTAATTAGAGAAGTTGAAATTTCTTATCAAGAAAATGGAATAAGCAAAGAAAGACAGACAAAAAACTATTTGTAGGGTGTTTGATTTCATGAGTTAGAGTCCTACTATATATATATATATAACTATGATGAAATAGATGTAATGTGCTTTTGGTTTTTTTTTTTTTTTTTTTTTTTTTTTTTTTTTTTTTTCTGTCTTGTAATTAATTAATTAATTAGTAGCTTATGTAAGTCTATGATCCCACTCAGTCTATCTAACCTTAAATTTTCTTTTTTTTTTTTCTTTTTCTGTCTGTAAATGTCCTTCATATTAGTTACCTACTTTGTCCAATGTTTAAAACGTTGTTCTCTCCTAAATACGGAGTAAATAAAAAAAAAAAAAAAAAGTGGTTAAACTGTTTATATACTTATTTTTGCAGCCTTTGTATTTTATTTTATGGAAATGCAAAGCAACAAGTTATGTTGATGAGATTGGTAAGGCTGTATTCTATTTAACTTTTTCTTATCAGGTCTAAAAATTTATTAGGTTTAATCAGGTCAAGTTTGGTCGAACAAGTTATAATTAAGTCAAGTTTATATTAATAGGTTTAAATAGGTCAGGTTGAATAAGTTGAAGAGAACGCATCCTAATAATACACTGATGCATAATTTGATCAGAACAGTGTTGCATTTGTGAGCAATGCATAATGCCAATTTTGTAAATAAAAGCAAATATAAATGACACATATCACGCACACATAGATGATTTTGGCATGTAATATTACTATAATGTCATTGCACATTGTTAAAACACGCATCACAATGTTACATTAGTCGGTCTCCCATTCTCATGCCTAGCTAATTTGATCAGAACTGTGTTGCATTTATAAACAATGCATAATACTAATTCTGTAAATAAAAGCAAATACAAATGATACATGTCATATGTCACACAAACACATGATTTTGACATGTAATATTCCTATAATGTTATTACACATTATTAAAACACGCATCACAATTCTGCATTAAGTCTAGCAATGTTTAATTTGAAGTATACTATCATACATAATATAGGACATTTTAAAAAAACTATAGTCGGTCTCCCATTTGACTAGAGATATGATGTAAACTTAGCTTTCATCAAAAAAATCATGAATTTTCATCATTAAATCATAACTTATTTCATGACATACTTAGTTTAGTTATTAATACCACACCGATATTGAAGACTAATACACATATATATTGGGACATTATTTCGGATATCTGAAATAAAAGTATATGAAAATGTTCTCAAGATATAAAAAGGCTTACATGGTATTTATGACTTGTGAGAGATAACTAAAAATGTTACATCTATCCACCAGGTAGCAAATCCACTACTAATAAAATGTATTAAAAAAAATATAATTGTGATGAATAGAATTTCATTGGGGGGTGTTTGGCTAAGAGAGTTTTGAAGGGAAAAGAGAGTTTAGAGTTTTGACCAAGATAAAGTTTTGTACCAAAAACTCTCATCAAAACTCTATTTAGAAAAAGTTGGGTTGAACAACTTTTTTCTTTAGAGTGTTGGAGAGAGAACAATTAATTGACTAATTTGTCCACATATTTAGACCTAACAAATTATTTTCAAATGTCCATAAATGTCATTTTACATGACAAAACTCTAAGTAATCAACTATGTGTTACCAAACACCTTTACACAATCAACTTTATAAATCAGTAGTCAAATCCTTTGAACAAAAAATAATCCTCTAACCATAAGCTCTAAACCCTAATTACCAAACATGGCCAATTATCACATTTTTTTTATTTGATCTCACAAGTAATGGTGGATAGCTTACTCAGTGGATCAACCAAAAAAAAATTATCCTACCTATCAGATAGATGTAGCAATGTCCCAATCTCGAAATTTTTACCCAATAAACAATACTTCATATAACCAAGTGGTAACTTGGTATACCCAATAGAGAGACTAGAAAATAGGGATATAAACTTGAAAGGAAGACAATTGGAGTATATATTTAGTGTTTTTCAGGTATTCTAGAGCTTGAAGTCATGCATGATCCCATGTGTGCATGAGTCATAACTGTACTAAAAGAGCTGTTACCAGCTAGCTACTAGCTAGCTAACTAGTCTTGTTAAAAAGTCATCTCCCCCAAAATTCAAAAGGATTAATTAGTTTATTGTGAAAAAATAAAAAATAAAAAAAATGCTCGTAATCCAATAAAGCAGACAAAAGTGAGTGATTAGATAGGATAAAAAGGGAGTAATTATTCCCCAATTATCATAATACGTCCATTTTCTCATAGTCAAAGTTCGTTGTTAAATGGTTTGATAAAATCAAAGTTAACGTTGTAGTGTAGCCGTTAGGTAAGTATGTATGTAATTTGGACTTTAATGTGTGATGTGAGCCTTTGTTTCTACGACAACCCGTGGGAACATTGCTCTGGTCTAGGCATTTCTGTTTAGTCTTATTATTATTGCAAACTACTTCTTCAACTGCGTACGTAATAATATTTGACATTTCTTATTAATTCACAAAGCTATTGGCCAGTACTCTTGTACTTTAAGGAGGAGATAAAGGGGAAATCCTCAAATAAAGGGTAGGCTCCACTTAACAATATCAATTTGTAAAGTGTCAATTATTTTTTGGATGAAAATATTTAGGGACATCCCCATTAATATATTTTATCGATATTATTAATTGAGTGGATAAGAGTGAGAGATAGTTTATGTGATTAGGGCTTCCCTTCCGATTCCAGATGATCCTGGAATTGATTCATCCCTTTGTGGATCATTCGCGCCCAAAAAAATTAAGTAAAAAACTCGATTTAAAAGGATAAAAAATAGGTGATGTATGCAGGTCAGATTCAGGTGATAATTTTTCACCTATCAACCGATCCATCACCCACTTAATTCATACATTATATATATAACTAAAATGAATTAAGCTTTTTTTAGCTATAGAAAAATTGTGAAAGCTGCTAATTACTACAATCAAATAGTAAAAGTATAAAACACGGGGTCCTAGGAAGAAAAAAAAAAGTAAAAAACTAATTTATACAAAAAAGAAATAGAAATCCTTAGCCTGTTGTTTAAATAATGTTTTGTCTAATTGTCTCCTTAGGGGGATGATTTAGGCACTCCTAAAATTGATTTTGGCACTCCTCCCCCTCTCACATGAATAGTAAGGGGAGGAGTGCCAATATCAATTGCCGTCTCCTTGGGTCCTGTTTTTTGGACTTATTTTTTTAAAATTTTAGTATAGTTTCAATTCGTTCAGTTCATTTTAGCTCATGTTGAATTGAGGATTTAGCATAATTTAGTTCATTTGGTGTGATACCTTATTGTTTATGTTTTTTCCTTTCAACATTAAATCAACTGATTTGCTTTGTTTATAATCAGTTGACCTTTTGACTTTGCACCTAGCTTATGTAATACTCTATTATAACTAAACTATTGTATGTCAAACCTAATATTGTATATCATTTTTTATAGAAAAATCTATTACTTTATATTGGATTTATGTATTAAAATATGAAACCATATAGGATTTATGGTGAAAACACCCAAAAATAATCTAATCCACCCATGGGTTTTGGATGGATGAAGTACATGTGAGAAATTGGAAGAGTAATGGATGGATCAGGTGGATCAGATGGATATTGGTGATGATATATACATCCGATCTGAACCCAATCCATCTTCATCCTTAACTCCAAGCAATCATATCTCGTGTGTATAGTGTGTTATCAGTCAAATATATTCATTATTATAATTACAATTATGAAAAAATAGTAAAATTCTAATTCCTTTCTCCAAAAATAATTGTAACATATCCAAATTGCACAAATTTAAGGAGTCATATATGAGAGAATGAAGCTCATTCTACAAGTACATAAATTGAGAAGAAAATTTTGGATAGTAAATGAAAAAAATTGGAAGAGCAATGATATGGGGGCCGTGGAACGTGGTGGGCACTGGGCAGGTGGTCGGTAGAGGTGGCGCAAGCTAAGGTTGTGCTATAGCGTCTCCATATGGCTTGGAATGCTGGGTATCGGTGTGTTGAGGTCGAGAGTGATAGTAAAATTAAAAGTTGATGATTGAAGGCTTCATATAATTATGTTTTTTTTTTTCACATGCATGATATATTCTGAACACAATATTTTTACATTAAAAATGAGGTAACAATCTTTTCTTAGTAAGATGGAAATCATATCTTATAGTTAAATGCACATATTTGATCACAAAAATCCTGTAAATTACTATGTGAAAATGCAGCTCTTCTCTTTTTCTTTTTTAAGGGTAGGGGCTGCAACTGCACATTAGTTTTTTTTTTTTTTGGCAAATTGGCAACTGCACATTAGTACAAGTGAGATAGCTTATGGCAATATGACCCAATAAAATAACAAACCCTAATGCATATCTGCAATGGACCTACCCCAATCCTCTGGCGACACTGAAGGCAGCAATTTTGAAGCCAGAAAACCCAGTAAACTTCCAGCCCACACCACCAAGTAGAGGGGACTCTGTGCACAAAGAGCTAAGTGCACCAAGATTTATATATTTTGCTCATTTAATATGTATTTTTACTTATGAAATCATTTAATTGTTCATTTAAATTTTGATATTGCTCAATTTACTAAAATTACATATTAAATTAACAAAATGAATATTAAGGGTGTATTCTCTTCATCTTATTTTTTTCTAATCTGATCTGATAAGATAAGAATCGAAATCTATGAGAATTTAAACTTATATTATGAAATTTAATCTGATATAATTTGAAGAGAACACACCCTAAATGAACAAAATATAAACATTGGTGTGCAAACACCCAGATGTAAAACTCTAGATTAGATGCACTAATTGCCATGTTAACTTGAGTTAGAAGTTAGAACTGACAAATGTCAATCAATGCATCCACCCCATATAAACTGGTGACAAGCATTGATGCTATTGCACACACCTGACACCTCGTTGATAGCTGGTACTGTTCTAAACAATTAGAACACAGAGAAAAATGATTTGGTTAAACTGAAGACACAAAATTTATACACACTTCAAATCGTTCTACACATCAGTGCTCTATGCAAATCAAATGCTTTACACAATTAGAATTTATCTACTTCATCACAGCTAATATTATGTCCTATGAATACTCTCAACCACCAAAATCTCTTCGTCCATTTGGGGCAAAACTGTACCTTTTCTATATTTCTGTATATACTTGACTGTCAATGGGAGAAGTCGTGTTGAGATGCAAGTCTGGACGTGCACTACGGCCAGGTGGTAAGAGTGCATGGAAGGGTAAAGTGGTAAACCAAAAAAAAATAGGAGAGAACAAAAGAAGATGGCACCTTCTTTGTTTTCTACCCTATTACAGTTTGTTAGCACTAAACAGGGAAAAATAGTGCTAGTATAAAGAAGACACAAAAAAGATGGGGAGTTAAAAAAGAACGAAAAACTTTACACTATGAAAGACGAAGAGCTATTTGTTCAACGAGTGCTCTCTTCTGGCAGGAATTGATGATTCCCTTACACTCAGCATCGAATAAAACCTCTGACATCACTGCAGCAGCATGGGCTCTGGGTTCTTCAGAAGACTTCCTTAACATAAACACCTACAAATATGCATATAATCAGGATTCAGGATGTTAAGTGGCATCCTCAATTTTCTATCTTCTCCACATTTTACTACTCAAAACTCAATCTTGAACATCACATGTGAAACGTAAGCATTATTAGTGTTACCTAATTCGTTATCTAATTTGCTTCTATAGTTCGCAATTTGCCTAAAAGGACCAAAATAACCCAAGTCTGTCCATAATTACCTATACCACTTAGCAATTCACAAGGAGTTTAGGGAATTAGCCAATTAGGTAACACAGGAATAAGTTTTATAGCATTATCTGTATTACAATTGCAGGCATTATGTCTCCAACAAAGCAAATTGCATGTGAAGTTCTATGATCGATACTAAAGGACTATTTGAACTGGAAACAAGCATAAATTGGTAAAGAAACTGTAACAGGAAAAGCGAAAGGAAAGATCATGTACGAAGGCCCAATCTTAAAAAAAGTTCCGCAAGGAAAAGCCAATAAAAAAAAATGAACAATAATACAATACTTGGAAGAGTAGAAGGGAAAAAAAAGTTGGATTCAAAACTTATAAGATTAAAAAAAATGTTAAAGTTGTAACAATGAAGAAAAATGTTAGCTTTAAGGCTTGCAAGAGAAGAAGGCTACTACCGGAAAAACAAGAACGTATGATCTCCTATTTAAAGGCATCAGCCTTAATCAAGTTAAGGCTTCACCGAGTTGAGAGTAATAAGTGCATAGATTAAGGAACAACAAGGACAAAAAGAGGGAACAACCTAAACTTCTATAATAACATCATAACAACATTCAGACATACCTGTTTGTGGTGTGTTATTTCTAGACAGCCAGGCTGTAGGATAAATGGTTCCCCATCTATTTGAACTGGGAACGCACTGGAAATATGTATTCGTATGACATTCCCTTGAGCCAATCTCCTAGCTTGAGAAAGACCAATCTGTAAAGTAGGATAAGAAAACAATTAATGCATGAACCACATTCAAGTCACATGGACAAGTTAACAATAGAGTGACTTTAGTTCAAGCCCTTGTGGCAAAAATCTTTTTTAAAAAATCAAGATTTATTCCTTGATTCAGGAAAAAGACGTACTTTACTTCTCTAAGCTAAGATCAAAAGGTAAGTTGGGCTTTAAAATTTACTTAGACTAGAATCAATCACAAAATACAAAATAAGGTCAGCAACTGTAATGATCGGGCTCATATTGTTAGAAGAAGCAGGAACTTAAGATTAATTGACAAAGAAAGAGCTTGAAATCTTGAATTTAATGCAACAGCAACTTGGCAAAATTGTCTGTTCTCTTTTTGCATTTTCCCATTTTCTAGATAAGAGCACCAAAAGAAATAAAATATCCCTATACCTGCAATTTCCCAAGGTGCCATGCTCCAGAGACACATACAACCTCAAGCATCTTATCATGCATTGATTGACGAGTGAAATGGTCATCATGCTCACAATCATTTTGCCAAAGATCTACACCACCCATGTAGCTACCAATATTGAGAACAATTAAACCTTCAGCATCCTGAAATGTTTAGTCACATCACAAATTAGACAACCAAATCCATTACTGAAAACAGAAAAAAAAGATGGGGTAAATTGCTGCAACACTACAGCATGATATATTCCACACAAGTTACAAGTCACCACATACCTTTGGAATTGTGATGTCTTTCCCATCTACTTCGAGCCAAACTTGCCATGGTAAATCGGCACAAGCCCTATCCATCATATCCCTGGCACCTTCCTTGGCATACCGCAACTTGTTCACAAACTGCCAAAAACAAAATAAAAAAAATTAAGGGAGAAAAAGGTCAGGTGATATGACACAACTAAATTCCATGTTCCTTGATCACTGACACAGTGAATTTTGAATGTTTTGAGTTCTGACAATGACTACTACAATTTGCACATGTAAAGGGGGTCAAATTCAATACTGATGATACACAACAAATGAGGTACTACGCAGCAATTATAGAGTTATAAGAAAAGGTTCCTACATGCATTCCTCCATTTCTTCAAAGATTAAAGGGAAATTATCATTGGTGACCCTCTGTTTTTGAACTTTATCATTGGTGACCCTGTGTTTTTAAGAATTTCACAAATGACCACATGTTATGCATCAATTGTCAAAAGTGACATTAGTAAAGGTGTTTTGTCAGATTTTGACGTTACTATAACCCTATTTTAAAGTTTAAAAAAAAAAGGTTTCTGCTCAAAGTAAAACCTTATTTGACGTTAGAATCCTGTTCTAAAAAAATGGCGTAAAAATTAAATAAAGTCACAATGACATTAGTAACGGCAGAACCCCACTAATTACACCCATCCAATAACAATAGCCCCTGAGAAATCCAAAAACAAGTAAACAAAGGGTTTTACTTTGAGCTGAATCATTTTTTTACTTTAAAATCGGTTTCTAATGTCAAAATCTGACGGATCACCATTACTAATGTCACTTTTAACAATTGATGCATAACATGGGGTCATTTGTGGGATTCTCAAAACACAGAGTCACCAATGATAAAGTTTAAAAAAGAGGGTCAATGATGATTTCCCAAGATTAAAAAAAATCTGCATTCCTACTTGGCTACATGCATAGAGAGTTAAATTATTGAAGCAAGATGGAGGTACCACATTTTACAGTTAACAAAGACCAAACATTCACATAAATACCCATTATGCAAAAGTTCAATAATGAACAGAGGTTCGCTACCTGACTATAGTATTTTTCAGGATTTTCTTCCCGGTTTACATGAAATTCGTACGCAACCTTTGCATCACATCCAATACCTATATATTAAAAAAAAGGGGATAAATTAGCATTCAAAAACAACATGTAAAATACCACATAAAGTAATGGCCTCTTCGTTTACCGAGATAGTTCATCATGAATTTCGAGCGCATCCTAGCTGAATCCCTGTCTGCGTTTTCTTCGTTAATATCAACTTTCCAACGATCCACCATTGTGACAGCTGCATGATTAACTTCATGTAAGTTATTACTTAAGCCAGGTCCCTCAACTTTGGAGAAACCTCCTCCCCAGTGTAAAACCCTTGCAAGATCATTTCCGGTGCCCAACGGAAGAATAGAAACAGGTGGAGGTGACTCAAAGTTCAGCTTCTCGATTGCATCAAGTATCCATGCAACAGTACCATCTCCACCGCATACTAACACTCTAAAATTTGGCACGTTGCTAAACAACTTCAAGCCAACCTCAGGACCCAGAGAAGAATTCAATTCAAACACCTAATATAAAACAAAAAAAAAAAATACAGGTTCAGCTGCAAAGCCATAATAAATCAATATAGAGTATTTTAACGCGTAATAACGATACCATTTAAGCAAGTGACAAATTGACAAGAACTCCTGCATTCCCATTATAAACTTCCCTTTTAGACAGACTCTTTCTTGTTTGTAATGGGTTGAACCAAAACCGTGATAAATTGACAACAACTCTTCTGGGACCAGCCATTCCTATGATGTGAGAAAATAAACAGGTGCTGCAAATGCTGATTAGAACTAATAATTACCTGAGCAGGATTCAACAGCATGTTGAGTCTCCTCCTAAGTGAAGGCCCATTCTGTGCACCGCTTCTGGTATTGATAAAAACTAGAATAGGTCTAGCATTTTTCGGTAAGTCCACCAGCTTGTACTTCTTGGTATGGCCGTATGTCACTGTTCCACCCTTTTTCTTGATTAGTCCGGAATTATTTCTCTTTGAAACATGTACTTTGCCATTCCTTGACAAATCGTCAAAGTTTTTCTCACTGTAGCATTTTTTCAAAGAAGCTAAACTATTAAGCACATAATTGAGTGCCGAGTCAGGAATTGGCACGTCCTCAAACTTGCCACTAACAGAACGGCTTGATCCATTTTTGTTTCGATGACGCCTTCGTCGCATTTCCGAACGGGCAGTAGATGCAAACACGTCTTCTCTAATTGAGCCAAAACTTCCCACAGATTTTATATCAAGTTCTTTCACACACATAGGAGAAAGAATGATATCTCGATGAGGACCCAAATCACAGATATCGCCTGACTCTTTTGCCATTTTGGCATGACATGTGACGTGTATGAGCCGCTGGCACCACATGCAGTGCCATGTAGGAGAAGCATCAAGCAAAGGAACGCCACAAGGCTCATCACAGTAAGAACAAAATGCAGAGGAGTCAGGATTATCATCTGTCTTGAACCATCGTTCTGACCACTGGTGTTGCACATGGCAATTACCAGCTTGAGCAAAACATTTACAATCCTTTCCTGCATACTGAGAACAATAGAAATGAGTAGCTACACCACAAACAGCACAGCGATGAACAGGGGTGTTGAAAACTGTCTTGGGGCCTAAACTTTGCGAGAATGACAGAGAATTCAGGCAAACACAACATGTGGATAGCTGTTCACCACAACTATAGTCTTCAGCCCATGTATGATGTGATAATGGAACATTTAGGTTTTTCCATGCTTTTTTCTTTGCTCTAGCAGCAGCTTTAACCCAATTTAAAGATGTTTTTCTCTGCCATTTAAGGGTTGCAAACACAATAGCCAATAGTCCAAATGATCCAGTAACCAGCCATCCCAAAACAACAGGACCAAAGGCATCTGAAATATTCAATGGCCTTGAAATTGAAAAATGAAAGTCGAACATCGTTTACCTAGCTTGCAAGCGTCAAGCTTCGATTAGAAAGAGTATATCATAAAAAAACCCATACCTAAGAATCATAACCTGGAGAAAACAAAATAATAAATAAGACACATGATAAAAACTAAAAAGATATCTTGCTACTTGAGTAAGAAAAGCAATCTTCAACAGGCCCAATATAATTATAAAATATAAAAAACAAACAAACAAACAAAATGCATTTGAGTCAGAGTGCCAAAATAATCCAGCCTAGCAGATTATCAGTTCAATTCCAAACCTAAAACAGACAATACGATTGAAAAATCCGGGAGGAAAACTTAACTCAAATCAAACTTTTCCATTCACAACAAAGAGGGTTTCAAAAGGTTCATGAGGACCACATGAAAAAAACCCATCATGCCTTCTTATTCACCTATTGAATAGTTGAACACGAAGGATGCGAAGGTGGGAAGCCAGATCTATAGAAAACGTAGCCACCACTAATAGAGCCGGTCACCGTAGCCGATCCCAGACCCAGTCTTCGAAGCACAGTCCGGCAAACCCCCCCCCCCCCCCAAAGCAGGGAAAAAAAGTACTTCTATTCTAACAATGGAGATATCAAGTGGTTCAAGATTTTTTTTGGATCAGAAGACCTTCAATCCAGTGAACATGAGAGTATCATCAGAAGGATTTGACATAATTGTATGTTACAAAAAACTATCAGATATTTAAATCCCTAGTTTGCTTTATTGACCAATATTTTAAATGCATAATGGAGAACTGCAATTAGCAATTAACTTATGAGTTAATTTCTATGAAAAGTGATTACTACTTTCCCAATTTCATTGATAAAATAAATCACTCCGCGCGATCTCAGCTTTGCAATTTTTCAATTAAGCTGATATGAAATTAAAAAAGACAAAGAATAGCTCACAATACAAATCCAACCACTGATATGATCAAGAACTCTATACATCAAACCTAACATTTCCAATTTTCCATATTCATTATTCCAAGATAATCTAATAAAGCACTTTTAGCGTTCTCCAAAAATTCGAACAATAAAAATCGAAAAATTAAACCAAAAATTCTAAAGAAAATCGAACCAAAAATTCGAACAAAGATAGTCGAAAAATTGAAGGAAAAAAACTGAGCAAAGTCAAACGCAAATTGGATAAAAGAATCGAATAAAATCGAACGAAATTCGATTAAAAAAATCGAACGAAATCGAACGAAAATTGGAGAAAACACTTACAGATCTCTGGTGTGGTGGAGTTCCGGTGGCGCAGGTGAGAGGGGCGCGCTCAAAAGCTCAGTTTTAATGGAGGAAAGCTCGACTTTAATGGAGGAATCAAAAACATAGATTTTAGAGAGATTAATGTGAAAATGAATTATGGAGGAAAGATGAATATGGGCTTCTAATGATGGGTGAACCACAAGCCCACAATCCTATTCACTGATAATAACGTGCATATATATATATATACACGTTACTATTTATGTGAGAGGGGAAGAGTGTCAAAATCAAATTGAAAGGGCCAAAATCATTTCCAATATACAAGCTATTAAGAAAATATCTAAGCTAATTAAAATAAGGTGAGAAAAGTTTATCGATCCAATGTTTATTTAGAGGCCTTAAATTACCTCGTATACCTCTTCCTACCATGACAATACAACTTCCACTGTTGCAAAGGCAACCTCTTAAAATTGTTTATTTTGTCCAGAGAAGAAGAGTATCTGAGTATGTCAGTATGTCTATGTTCATGCCAAATATCTCTATAACAAGGACATTGCTACAGATAAACTATTCGGACCGATAAACTATTCGGACTGAATCGGGTTTCGGACCAAAACCGAATAAGGGCTAATTCGGATCAGATCATTTCAAATCGGATTATTCCAAATCAGAACGTTACAGATCGGATCATTCTTGGGTAGGATCATTTCGGTTCGAATCATTCTGGATCAATGTTTCAAAAGTACTTGTTTGATTATTAAAAAAGATTACGTTTGTAGTTTTGTGTATAATTTTCATGCTGCTTAACTAAAAAAAAGCCATTCAAATTCAACGATGTATGATGACAAACATGAAAAATATTCGCAACATGCTAAACATAGACAGATTGGGGCGAGTTCGGATAGGTTTGTTTACGGATCGGACATGTTCGAATCGGGTTGTTTCGGATCGGACCTGTTCAGATTCGGGTAAGGTTTGTATCAGATTGGGGCGATTTCGAATTGGCCCTGTTTGGATTCGGATGAGTTTCGGACCAGGTGATGTTCGGATTGGATTGGGATTCAGATCGGTCCTGTTCGGATTCAGATGAGTTTCAACCCATGTGAGGTTCAGGTCGGATCGGGTTTCAGATTTCGGATTGACTTTGCCAGGTCTGCCGGTGAGTAATCTACCAATTACTAATATGGACAATTCCAAAAATTTTTATAATAGTGGGTTACCATCAATTGATTAAATTTGAGGGGTGGAAAGGATGAATCGGGTGAAAATATTGGAGCAGATTTTTAAAAACAAAATAATATGATAGATTAAAATCATGTTAAAAAAATAGAAAAGGTATTATATCAGATTACTCTCACACGAGCCCAACTGACCTGTAAAATGAACAAAAAAAAAATGGATATTCACTCAAAAAGACATGGACACTCACTTAATAAACTTGGAACTACACTCAACATGACTTGGAAAAATTAACAAATGATCTGGACAAAATTTAAAACTCTAACTGATTTGGACGAAACTTGATGCCTAGATGAAAAAAGAGTAGACCTGGACAAAAAATTTGAGCATATGGGCAAAAAAAAAAGAGAGAAAACTTGGACAATATTTTCCATAACTTAATAAAAAAAAATGGGGTTTTCTAACTAATACCCATGTGTTTTTGCATTTTCTCAAGTGTACCCACTTTTAACTAACTTTCTCAGAGATACCCATCAGCTGATCCACCATTAGTCAACCATAACCTGATTTGCATCATCACTAACGACGTTAGGTGAGAGTATTTACTTACATTAGTTAAGTTCAATTGCAATTAAAAAAATAAAAAATAAGAGGGAATTAGGAACTGTTTCTTTGGACTGAATTTTGCTGAACTGAAATTTTATTTTTTTTATATTTCCATTTTTTTTAATTTGAATATTTTTTATTTAAATTTTAAATTATAAATTATTTTAAAAAATGATCCGATTAGTTCCGATTTGCGTTTCCGATTCGCCTCAATTTGCACTTATTTATATATATGTCAGAAAAATGCTCTCTCAAGGTTTTACGGGTCATTTTAACCCTTAAGGTTCAAATTTGATGTCGAAATTTGAAAAAAAAAGTCTCGATTCGCCCAGATTTACGTTCCTAATTAATTCGCCTCGATTTTCGCCATTAATCTATGCGTCAAAAAATAGCTCTCTCAAGGTTTTATGCGGGTCACTTTAACACTTAAGAGTCAGATTTGATGTCGAAATTTGAAAAAATGACCTGATTAGCCCCGATTTACGTTCCTGATTCGTCTTGATTTGCGCGCATTAATTATGAGTAAAAAAATTCTCTCAAGGTTTTATAGGTTATTTTAACCCTTATGGGTCAGATTTGATTTCGGAATTTACAAAAAACGACCCGATTAGCCCTAACTTGAAAATAATAACTAATGACGTTAGTATTGAGTTAGCAGTAATGGCGTTCTGGCCAGAAGAGTCGGTCGAAAACCATCGCCGAAAAATCTACCGCAAAAAGTCACGAGAAAAGTCACTTGGAAACCGTCTTGGAAAAATTGGCCGAAAACCATCACCGGAAAAATCGGCCGGAAAAATGTTATCGGAAAAGTCTGAGAGAAAGACGACGATTAAAAATTAATTACAATAATGATAACAATGAAAATAATAATAATAATATAAATAATAATAATAATACCAACTAAAGTTAACGTCGTTACCTTAAGTTAACGTTTCATCATTAAATTGGGTATATATCATTATCGATGGTAAATTGATGGGTATCTCTGAGAAAGTTGGAAAAAAGTGGGTACACCTGAGAAAATGCAAAAACACATGGGTATTAGTGAGAAAAACCTAAAAAAATTCTTGGACAATAATTTTCAAACTTGGAAGAAACTAGAAAAATTTGGACAAAAAAATTGAGTACTAGGGAAAAAAAAGGAAAGAAACTCCTTATTACCTAGACAAAAACACAAGCTACCTGGACCAAAATAAGACTAACCTGGACAAGTTAAAAACTAAAGAAAATAAATCTGACCTAGAAAAAAGAAACCTGGACCAAAAAGAAAAGAAACATGACAAGAAATTGAACCATCCATGTTCTCTTTCTCCCTCTTCTCCAAAAAAAAAAAGTTAAAATTGAAGACATGGACAAAGATGGTGGTGGACTGGTGGCGATCATTCACCCAAAAACAGCAACAACATTGACACAACAACAACTTCACCTTCATCTTCTTCTCCAAGTATTCTGGTATTCTCCTGAGATAAAGTACGATTCTGAAAAACAAGGGGGATTATGTAGTTTTTTGAATTTACTATGTCCGATACTTAGGCTGTTCTGGATCAAATCCATGAATTTCTTACCTTAATTAGTCCCAAAGTTTAAGATCTTGTTATAGACATTCTTGAAAAACTAGATGTGGGTGGAATTATTGCAAAAATGCCTCCTAGTTGGAATGATTATAGGAAGAAACGGTTACATACTTTTGACGATTTTAATTTGGAATAGTTACAGAAGCATATACGAATTGAACAAGAAACTCATATTCGTGATAATAAACACGATGATGCTTCTAGTTCCAGAATTAATTATGTGACTAATACTAAAAAAAGAGGCAAGAAAGCAAAGGAAAATTAGAATCAAGCTAATCAACATGATCAATCTGCTTCCTAGGTTGCACTAAAACGAATACTGGTACGGGTACGGACACAGCACGAGTACGGGAAAACGTCACTGGAAAAATTGAGGATACGGGTACGTCAAAGAAAACAATAAGAGAATATATAAATTTCAACATATTTTCAACAAAACACTGAGGTAAATATCAAATTTGGTGATGATAATATAGTTAATAACTATATAAATTATTCAAAACCTAAAAGACATAAACAATTAAAGCGAGAAAACTAACCCGAGTACTTGAGTAAGCTTCATTAATTAGTTTAGTGTGGGTACGTGTGTCCAACGTGTGTCGGTGTCGTGTCAGTGTCGGACACGGGGTACGGCAGGTTGGTGGTGTGTCCGTGCTTCCTAGTCTGCTTCTAACAAAAAGCCTAAGAAACATAAGTCAAAAATTACTTGTTATAGGTGTAGTGAAAAAGGGCGTTACACAAACACTTGTAAGAACCTCAATAGAAGAAAAATCAGAATAAGAATGAAGGTCAGGCTAATGTTATTGAGCATGTTGGAGATATTGTGTAACGACCCGACTCGCTTAAATCGGCGCGGAAGAAACCGACGAGTCGAATAGTTATAACTATAACTCGAAAAACTTAAGAATTAAAACTAATTCCTCAAATTATTATTATTGAACCTCAAAAGTACAAATACCCACAAGTTTGTACATTACTAATCCAAAAGTCAACTAGAAATACTAAAATACGAGTAACTCCAACCACACGTCAGAGTCCAAAAACAACATATAAAAGTCCATACAATAATCCATAACTATCTAAAAACAACAACAATATAAAAGTACAACCAAAACATAAACAAACGCCACTCGCCCAACCCAAAGCTAAGCAAGTACTTCATCATCAGAATTACCTGTAAAACAAACAACAGTCCACCATCAGTGGCGAGTAACATAGCTGACTCACCCTAATGGGAATACACATGAACATAGCACAAATCAAATAATCAAATCATCAATCAAAACATGCGAGAACATCCCAAAACATGAACTCGACTCAACCATCCTATCCAAACTATCTTTGGCGCAATCATTCATATACTAGACCGGACTATGCTCGTACGAACGCATCTTACGCGATCGAACTTTCTACTATGCTAGGATTGAGAATCTTACTCCCAACCCCATGAAACCAATCTTACTGGAAATCCATGTCCCGTGAAACCAATCTTACTGGAAATTCAAAGGATAACATAGTAAGACTCCAACTATCCTAATACCGCGGATAGAATAGGGGCAACGTCTTAACCCAAAAACAATGAATCTTACTCAATGTATTAGGCGTCTAGTAATGAAATCAAGCTAATCATTAAATAATCATCTTATCATTTTAATCAACTCAATCATAACATAATTAGATTCAAGAATTGCCTTTACGCCTTGATTCTCGAAAATAATCAGTTAAACACGAAGTTATTCTCAAGATTGCCTTTGCGCCTTGATCTTGAGTCTAACCAACATTAATCCATTACTTTAATATCCATTCTTTAACCAAATTCAACTCAATCTTTAACTTTCTTTATCGATTAAACCACTTTCTTTAATTATCAAGACTCAACCAAGAACTCATCAAAACTCATCAAGAATTCAAAGAACTCAACAAGAACTCATTCAAGATTCAAGAACTTCAATCAAGAACTCAATCAAGATTCAAGAACTTCAACCAAGAACTCATCCACATTCAAACATCACACGCATATCATCGAATATTACTCGAAAATTCCAACTTAAACTTATCCAAAATTCACCAAACTTTAACACATTAATCATGGTCATAAAATAACATATTCAATCACAAAATCATCATATCCATCATCAAAATATCATTAAAACAACATAAAAATCAAATTAGAAACCATACACAAAATCATGATCAAACTTCACCAATTAACCCATACATGCATTTAATCTATACTATAATCATAGTATTCCAACTAAGTTGAGAATGTATGTTACCTTAGTCAAATCTTGATCGTTAAACCCACCAAAAACACGCTGCCCGGAAATGGAATCACACGACCCAATAATCACGTACACCAAATGAACAACACGGCACCATCGTGCACCACCACGAGACACCACGACACAACCACCACCGCTGCCCACTGCCTGCTGCACACACGGCCCACTGCACTGCACACACAGCCCACTGCCACCCTTGCACGGCTGTCCCACACGAGCACCCACGAACACCCACACGAACCATGCCCAAAACCACACCTAACTAGTGTTCTT
The DNA here is from genome assembly GCA_951394345.1 of Salicornia ramosissima. Lineage (NCBI taxonomy): Eukaryota > Viridiplantae > Streptophyta > Magnoliopsida > Caryophyllales > Amaranthaceae > Salicornia > Salicornia ramosissima. The sequence goes on along the minus strand of OX596236.1, from coordinate 55,006,465 downwards.
GCATGAAAATAATGGGGTTTAGTTTGAGTTTTGCTACTTAAAGATCAAAGGATGTAGAATCTTTAAGTTTTGGTTTAGAAAAGATGATGAACAAAGTTGGGTAATTAATAGCCAAAATGGCGTGTGAGCATGAGAGCAAATGGAGGGAGTGTTTAAACTTTGATGACAAATGGACGGCAAATGAACAAAGGATCCTAAGGCCTTACTAACTCCTCTATTTATAGAGGTTAGTTAAGGTGTGAACATGAAGCAAGTGGCAAAACTTGCCATCAACACTAGGAGGGGCCGGTTATGGGCTTAAACAAGGGTCAAAATGATCACTTGGGCCATTTGCACTAATTCATGACTAATCATGATTAATTTTGCACTTGGCCCAAAACTAATTAATTAATTAGAATAATAAAATTCTAATTAATTAAAATAAAATAAAATTGAGAAATATTAAACCATTAAATAAAATGATTACACTCAAGCAATAAAAATAGTCTAAATAAATTTAGACCATGCACCGAAACAAAAATAACTATAAGCAAACCAACACGAAACTAGCCCAAAATCTGGGGCGTTACATATTGTTTCCATAGTTTCTAATTTACATATTGACATGATTCAAGAATTGCATATGGCCTCACTTACTACTAGTGATGATTGATGATATGATTCCGGTGCAACAGCTCATGTTTGCAACACCAAAGCTCTCTTAAAACCTACGTGGCTACGCTGAATCTGCTGCAGAACATGAAGTTTTATTGGGTGATCATCATTCTACCAAGGTCCAAGGAACTGTAGTGGAACCGTGGAAGTGAAGTTCACTTCAGAAAATAAAGTTGTTCTTAATAACGTACTTCATGTACCGCATATTAGGAAAAACTTTGATTTCTAGATTTATGCTTTCTAAGAAAGATTTAAAAGTTGTAAGTGAATGTGACAAAGTTGTAATTTCTAAGGCTGGTTTGTTTGTAGGCAAAGGTTATGTTAAGAGGGTAGAGCTAAGGGTTCTACATGTTTAGGGGTAAAATACCACCATCAGATAATTATTTAAAAATGCGCCAAAATATTGGAAAAGGCTATATTTTTAACAAATATATTGTCCAAATATTATGGAAGAATAAGTATCAGATCAACACTACCACTGCTACAAATTATTAGATCGGTGCAAATACTATATTACAAAGAGAAGATCAACAGAAAATAACAATGGCATATTTTATAGGCGACATATGGTAGCATATGGTTGGCTCATACATATTCAAAATCAAGAAAAATTAAAGCATGGAGGAAGGTTGAGTGTAGAAGCAACCCCACATTGAAGAATTCATAGCACACATCCCTAAGAGCAATTTAAATATGACATAAATTTCATTGTAAAGGATATGCAATGAATACTAGCAATAGTTACTAAGCATACTCAATCTAATTGTAATCAATTGTCCTAATTTTAGTTTTCTCACAATTAATATAAAGGTTTGTGTTATTGTTATTTTTTCTTCGAGTTTGCTAGATTACTTTCATTGTCTTTCCTAATTCTATCCTCCAAAAATTTCTGCGTGCACCCCAAAATTTCTATCAATATGCATTGTGGAATATGCAATTTTAATTTTTTTTTTCAAGCCAAAAAACTTTTCTAATTAATTAAAGTTAATTCATCTATTAAATGATACGAGTACTAGAATAAACACTAGCAAATATACATGGCACCTTGTATTATTATTATTATTATTATTACTATTTTCAATCAAGGACCTTATAAATTACTTTCATTATATATAAAATAACTCAGTCAGACAGAGTTTATTTGATTTGTCCTAATAAGTGGTTTAAGAATATAATTTTTTATATAATTTTTACTAAAATATAATATAAAAAATGCATAATCAAACCATGAATGAACAATTTAGAGAAACAAATGAAGTATTAAAAATATGTACAGTTAAAACTTATGCTTGAGTACCAATCCTATAAACATTAATTCATTCAATCAAATGATATTTTTCAGATCTTGATCGTTAAATTTGTGCCACAAGGCCCACGACAAGTGTACATTGATCAACCTTTTGAATTAAAAAATAACCCACATTTGAGAATACTTGAATTTAAATGTGCTTCGCCTAAGAATTATTAGGCATACCTGTTGATAAGAATCAGTAATTCTAAGATTTTCAGCAAAACTAACAAATTATGGGTTAGAAGAATTAAGCACTAACACCTCCGTGGCAATAACAATAGCTTCGATATGCTCTTGATTAACCACAATGGTCAGTTCTCGACCCAATATCAACAACAGGTACAACAACACTGGGTCCATGGCTCGAATGTCACAAGCCGAGAGCCATGAATATAGATGTTATATTATTGTAATTCTTATTTTTTACTTGTCAAAAATATAAATGTAAAATTGTGACAGGTTTTGTTGAGTATGGTGGAAATTTCTCTGAATGTTATTGTACTATATCATTGTTTTGGCCTTTTGCTTTATTTTTAATCATTGATTGATATTTTCACTTTTATAATACGGAGTTTGATATTAACCCATTAGGAAGAATGATGATTAAAACGTGATTGTTGAATTGCCATTTGACTAAACACACCCTTAGTATGATAGATGATGTGGATTGGTAAGTTACCTCAAATGGGTTGATAGTTAATTACATTGCATTCTACAATAGTTTGTAGTGGTGAAGCAATTATGACTTGTAATTGGTATATTATTTATACAAATATATATTAGCTAGGGTGATGAATTGTGATTGATTAATATGCTAAAAGATTGTCTATTCAATATGCTGATTGTTATGTGATTTTTAGGTTCAGTTCGTGGCTCATATTAATCAGCAAGGAAAAATGAGATTGACAAAATGTTATTCACCTTATGCACATAAGGAAAGAACAAAGTTACACTTCTTCATTTCAATTCAGATGGTGTGAATGAATTGTCTATCGAACCTCCTAGCTAGGAAGTTTAATCCAAGAGTATGACTTACAGAGTTACAGATGTGACGTCTTTTCTGTGTGTCTTTGGTTCCTCACTAATTGTACATTTGTGTATGAGTATTAAGCCCGAAATTTGTTGTGCTGATGGGTGTCAAACGGGCCTGGGCCGCACCCGCCACGGGGGAGTGTAAGTCCACTTTACACGACAAAGAAGGTTCCACCTTAAAACCATATGGTAGTAAGGGGAGTAACCCTTAGCCATATAAAGTGGAGACAACTCTATTATTTTTCCGATGTGGGATTTATTCCCAACACTCCCCCTCAATTCCAAATCTTCTCACACTCACATGTGGGCTTTTTACATGAGTTCAACAATGGGGCATTAAAATATGTGGGATATATGGACAAGTATCTGATTAATTTATATGTTTAAGTACGTAGCTCAGATGAAATACATCTTGAATAACAAAGCAAAGAATCTTCTAACTGTAGAAGAGGGTATTAACTTGCGTGTTTGGTTGGGAATAGTGTGGTTGAGATAAGAATGGAAACAAAAAAATAATATTGAATATCAAGATGCTCTAGGGTGATATATATAATCATGTATTTATTTAAGAGTATCATATATAACTACTTATAGCAATTATAAGTTATGATTAGACTTGGTTTTTTATGCAATTGTATTTGTCTTTTGAATTTATATAGAAGAAAATGAAAGTTTTTTAGATGTCCTTTTTTTAGATATCGATAGGAAAATGATTGATTCAATAAATTTTTTCTAATACGAGTGTGTTTAGAATTTCATTTTTATTAGACTGAAGCTCTCCTTACATTATTAATTATTCCGCCTTAAAAAATTACATATTCTAGAAATACCATAATTGAATCCATACATTTGCTTGAGAGCAACTGATTTTCTTAGAACTATTTAGATGTTTGAAATTGAGCATGTGAATGGTTCTAATTAGAGCTGATCAAAAGCAGCCCGGTCCGACCTGGCTCTTTTTTTGCGGGTTTTGGGCATGAAAATTAGGCCCAAATTCGGGCCCGACACGGCCCAATTTTTTATTTTTATTGCGGGCTTTGGACACTAAAAATTAGGCGTTTAGTTATTTTTTTAGGCCCGACCCGAAAAAGCCCGAAAAGCCCACCAAGTCCGCACTAGTTTTTCGGGCTTTGGCCAAGAAACCTGAGCCTGAACTATGCTCGCCCCGAACCCGACCCCCTCTATAGGCTTTATTTTTATACATTGAGCCCGGCCTGAACCTGACCCAACCTGACCCATGATCACCTCTAGTTGTAATAGGTTGTATAACTTGTATTACAATGTACTTAATAGCAAACACAGCCGTTAACCACTTGAGTGGTTATTAGGAGAGAGAATCTGAAAATATTATTAAAAAATGAGGAGAGAGAAATTTGGAAGCCAAAATATGAATAACCAGGTTATTGAAATAACCGGTTATCATACTTGGTTATGCAACTTTTTTATTGTTTTTTTGTGCACATGGGTTGTTGAGATCTTGACACATATTACAAAGATCAAGGGTTGATATTTGCCCTGAATTTATAACCGTTGTAATTTTTGTAACGGCCATAATTTTTAAAATACAATTCTAAAAAAAAAAAAAAAAAAACACCAACGGCTCTATTTTATTTTTCTCTATAAAATGAGCCCAATATTGATGTATTTTGAAACAATTTTGATTTAGTGAATATTACTCTCTTTATTATTAAATTGTGTAAAGATGAATATTCCAAAATCTAACAGAAAAAAAAATCCACAAAATCTCATAACTCATCACAACCCCAAAATAATCCAAATTCTCAACCTTACTATTCTAATACTCCAATTGATCTCAACTCAGATTTGGATACAAATTTTCAACAATTTCCAAATTACGGTTCCCAAAATCTCAATTTCTCAAATCCAAGTTCTTTCACTTCATTTCCTTTTCAACCACCACAAAATCCTAATTATTCTAATTCTCCAAATGTTATCCCATCTTTTGAAAATATTCAAATCTCTCAAAATGATTCTACATTTCCCATGTCCCAACATTTTGCTATGTCACAAGGTGATGGTGCATTTCCGAGTTTCGATTGTTCATACACATCGAACGCATCAGATGACGACAATGAACCAGAAGTTGAAGAAGACGAAGGAAATGCAAGAGGTAATGAAGGAGCCAATCAAGATGGAAGGAAAATTTTGTGGTCAAAGGCTGAAGAAGTGGTTCTTGTGAAGGCTTGGCTTGAGGTTAGTCAAAATAAAAAAACTAACACTAACCAGAAAGGGGATGTTTTTTGGAGGAAAATTGAGGAAATGTATAATAATGTTAGACTATACAAACAAAGGTGTTTCGAAGAAGGTACTGAAGGGGTAACAAAGGAAGATTTGTTGAAGATGAGGGGTACGGAGCAACTTAGAAACCGTTGGAGAAGGATCAATGCTTCATGCTCTAAATTTTGTGGCTCACATGCTCATGCTGAATCAAGAAAGGGAAGTGGGCAGAATGATGAAGATGTTATGAAAGCAGCATATAGTATATATGCTAACGACAAAACAAAGTCATCATTGATGTCTAAAACCTTTCAAGACAAGCATGTTTGGGAAATCTTGATACAACATGAAGCGTGGAAACCAAGTGAAGATATTGTTAAAAAATGCAAGGAAAAGACATCCACTCAAGGAAGTGACTCAAAGAGATCACGTATCAATGAAGCTGGAAACTACTCCTCTTCATCAAACCCTGAAACACCAACTAGTGGTGATATTGGGTGTTCAGGCTTCCCTTCTAGCAACGAATCAAGCAAAAATAAAGGAAAGAGCAAGGTGCCAAACATGCCAAGTGGAGCATGGCAACAATGGTTGGACACTGCACAAAAAATTAACCTTATAAGGCAATCAGAAAATGAAGTGGAGCTTACAAGGTTGCAACTAGAAAGGGAGAGAGAAGCAAGGAAGCAACGAAAAATTAATATGGAGTTATTTAAACACCTCGATTCAAAGCCAAACTTATCTCCAGAAGATCAAGAATTAAGGAGCACTCTCCGGAAAAAGTTGTTCCCCTCAGACTAATGTATTAGTGTATGGTCAATTTAAAATAATCTCTTTTTATCTTTCCTTTTTATGCACTTAAGGTCCGATTTGTAGTTTGACTATTTTTAATGAGTTGTTGATTTAGGATATGAATGAATTTTATATTGTAATGTCATTATTAATTAAAAAATTAAGTTAATTACATGTCTCTTCTTAAAATCGTATTATAAGCTTAATAATATTATTCAATACGTTAAAATTTATATGTATTCACAAATAATAATTATTATTGATCTGACTAAACCTATTGATTCAATTTGATATATCACTGCAAAAGATGTAAATTGATTTACATTACACTGAAAAGTTATTGATGTACCCAACACTGAAAAACAATAATTATATGCTAGACATTGATTTGATATATCACTGCAAAAGATGTACATTGATTTACATTACACTGAAAAATAATTGATGTACCCTACACTGAAAAGCAAATATTAAATACTAGACATTGATGTACTTATCACTGAAAAGGTAATAGTAAAAATTTATTCACTGATGTACTACACTGAAAAGGAAATAGTATGTAGCATTACTCTGTTTTGACGTACATAACAATGTTAAGTTGATAATGACAATACAAATGCATGCATCTCCATTACTTAAAAATTATTAACTACTTTATGAATCAATGCATGCATGCAAGACTTCAATTTTACCATATAAGACAAAAAGATTACTACATATCATACACATTTGTTTTATAAAATGGATACATGAGAGTGGTTTTCCCTTGAACAACCATCCATTTTCCCCCTAACTATTTCTACCTTCCACTCTCATATCAAATTTGGTTTTAAAAACATGTCATCCGACGATAGCTCCAACTCTTCTAATTCCTCTTCCAATTCAGAAAATAGCCAAACCCAACGATATGAAAGACGAAGGCAAGCCAATCGTCACTTCGATCGAATGATGGATGAAGTTTTTATGTCCAATTCAATTGAAGTATATCAAATGTTTAATCAAGTTCCAAGGCCACCAAGGGATCCCCCCGTTCAAAGGGATCGTGAGGATGGACACAATCGTTTATGGAATGACTACTTTGCTGACCATCCTGTGTTCCCTCCACAATTATTCCGTCGAAGATTTCGCATGAACAAGCATATATTTCTCCGAATTAAGCAAACTTTAGAAGAACGTCATCCCTTCTTCCAGCAAAGACAAGATGCAACAGGAAGATTTGGTGCCTCTGCATTACAAAAATGCACCGCGGCTATGAGGCTAATAGCTTATGGCACCTCCGCTGATTCTGTGGAGGACTACATTCGAATTAGTGCATCTCTTGCAAGAGATTCACTTCAACATTTTGTGGAAGGAATAGTCTCTTACTTTAGTGATGAATACCTTCGAAAGCCCAACGAAGAAGATCTAGTAAGACTACTTAGCATTGGTGAACGTCGTGGATTTCCTGGTATGTTAGGTTCTATTGATTGCATGCATTGGAGGTGGAAAAATTGTCCACTTCGAGTAAAAGGTATGTTTTCAGGAAGACCAGGTAAACCCACATTAATCTTGGAAGCTGTGGCATCATATGATCTTTGGATCTGGTATGCCTTTTTTGGGACACCAGGTAGTCGTAATGATATTAATGTTCTTGATAGATCCCCATTGTTTAATGATGTTTTTGAAGGTTGTGCACCCTTTATTAACTATGTTGTGAATGGTCGCCAATACAATATGGGATATTATCTCACTGATGGTATATATCCTAAATGGGCAGCATTCATTCCTACAATATCACTACCACAAAATGAAAAAGAAGGTCTTTTTGCCAAAGTACAAGAAGCTAAACGAAAGGATGTTGAGCGTGCTTTTGGAGTACTACAAGCTCGTTTTGCAATAATACGAAATCCAGCTCTAGCTCGTGACGCATCAACGCTAGGAAAAATAATGATAGCGTGTATCATTATGCACAATATGATCGTTGAGGATGAAAGAGATACATACAAAACGTATTACGATCCAAATGAATATGATCAAGCTACAAATGCGTCTTCAAGTAATGAAAATAATGAAGAGCCTTTTCAGTTCCAAAATATCAACAACAGAATTGCAAGTTTGGAAACTTACATGTCAAATAGAGCTCGTGTTCGTGATGAAGCTATGCATAAAGCATTGAAGAAAGACTTAGTTGAACATATGTGGCTCAAATTCGGTGTTAAAAGTAGGGACAATAATATGCATTAATAGATCTGTAATCGTAATATTATATCATTGTGTTTGTACTTGTTCACGCTTACTTATTATCTTTCAAAGACTTTTGTCATTTGATAGAATATATATGTATGATTTTTATTAATATGGAATTTATTAGTAGAGTTACAATTATTGTTTGTCTTAATTAACGAGTACTTACTTACTAATATATGACTAATTTCTTACTAATTAATCTCAAAATTGTCATTATCTATTTTTTTTTTTTTGAGATTTTATCTAATTAATGTATGCTAATAAATAATTATTAGTTTTGATTGATTATTACCAAATGCATTATTTAATAATGATAGGATTTAAGTAATAAATTGTGTGGTGGGGTTGGGTAAAAGTAGGAGAGAGAAAATGTATAACCAATATGTTATGGTTAACTATTGGGATACATTGGTTATTAAATGGGTATAAGAGTGGTTATAAGTGATGTGGAAGATGTATAAAATAATAAAATAATCAATAACCAAGATGGTTGTGGTCAACCATTGTGTTTGCTCTAATAATTAATATAGCACATGACCGCAGCATAGCTGCACTTAATAGAAAAGGGAAAGAAAGGTCTCTTTATAATCATTAATCATTCTTTTACATAAGAGTAATGTTTTTTCCCCAAAAATATACTTGTAGTAATGTGTGCCCATAAGTTTTCCCTTAATAGAAATCGGTTAATTTGCAAATAGATTTTTTTTGGGTCTCCTATTATTAAAATTCAATTTTCGAACTTAGGGCAAAAAAATTCGTATCCAATTTTCGTTCTGTTTGTTAACCCGAAAAAGTAGGTTTCCGATTCGGTTTTAAAAATCGGAGTGGATACCGGGTTGTAAAATCAGATACCAGGTCGAATTTGGGTCATGATTTTAAAAAACCGGTCTGGAGTACCCGTTTTATTGTTTTAAAATTATTTTATTTTTTTCAAATATAAAAAAAAAGTTTTTTAAAATTTCTTTTAGAAAAATCAGTTTTACTTTTTATTAAAAAAAACAATATTTTTTTTAAAAAATATTTTGTTATGTAATATATATCAGTAAATAATCATTATACCTTTAATAATATATTTCCTCTAAACCCTAATAACTTGTATATATATCTTATTATCGGGTTGTGGCTCCCCATATTTCACAACACGTTATGAGCACGACTCTACAGTTTTCAGAAAAAAAGAAAGAAAGAGAGAAACCGTGAAAAAAAAGTGAGAGACCATATTCATCTTTCCTCCATAATTCATTTTCACATTCATCACTCTAAAACCTCTGTTTTCCTTCTCTGATTCCTCCATTAAAACTGAACTTTTGAGCGCGCCCTTCTCACCTGCGCCACCGGAACTCCACCACACCAGAGATCTGTAAGTGTTTTCTCCAATTTTCGTTCGATTTTTTTCGATTCTTTTATCCAATTTGCGTTCGACTATGCTCAGTTTTTTTCTTTCAATTTTTTGACTCTCTTTGTTCGAATTTTAGGTTCGATTTTCGTTCGAACTTTTGGTTTAATTTTTCGATTTTTTCGTTCGATTTTATTCGTTTTTTTTGTTTGTTTGTTTTAGTTTAGGTCTGACTTTATTTTAAGTCGAATTTTTGTTTGATTTTGCTCGAATTTTGATTTCGTTTTACACTCAATCTAAATTTGTTTGAATTTCTTTTATATTTGTGTTCGATTTTTGTTTATTTTCATTCAAATTTTTGATTTTTTTTTTTGTTATTTTCTTTTGATGTTTGTTCGTTTGCCTTACATTCTTGTTTTTGTTTCTTTGTTCGAATTTTGGTTCGATTTTCGATCGAATTTAATTTTTATTCGAATATTTGAATGAAAATAAACAAAATTATCTTTTATCGATTCAAAAATTTAATTTTATTCGAATATCCTGCCACCCCTCATCTGAACTTGTATGAATAACCTCTCCGGTGGAGAGAGTTTTAAAGAGACTTTAGAGTTTCGGAGAAAGGTTAGAGTTTTGACCAGTAAAAACTCTATTTAGGGTGTTTGGAGAGAGAGAGTTTTAAAGAGACTTTAGAGTTTTGACCAGTAAAAACTCTATTTAGGGTGTTTGGTGAGAGAGAGGATTAAAGAGGGTTTTGTACCAAAAACTCTGATCAAAACTCTCTTTTGAAAAAACTGGGTAGAGAGCTTTTTCAGGAGAGTGAAAAAATAAATGTCTATTTTGTATATATTTTGAAAAAATAAATTTCTCTCTCTTCGAAGCTGTTGTAACTCCTCAATACATTCATGCAATTTGTCAATTCACTGTAAATTCTTATTTTAACTTGAAAAAACAACTCAAAATGGGAGATAATGGAGAACTTAGTGCAAAGGGAAAGATGATTATGTCCGTTAAACAAGAAATTAGAGCAAGAATGAGGTATTTTAATAATTCCAATTGAAAACTCAATAACAAAAAATCAAGCAACACAAATCAGCATAAATTCAAATTTAATAAGAAAAAAAGTTGACAATTTACCCCAAAACATTAAAACCCTAAACGAATTTCGCAATTTTCCCCAAAAATCACAAAGATTAAAACCCTAAATGCAAAGTATTTAGCTGGCTTATGAACCCTAACTCTTGCAATTAGAACTAACAACATCATATTTACCTGATTTGGAAGAACTTTGGAGGCACTGAATGGATCGAAGCCTTGGTTTTTTGCTGGAGAATGGATCGAAGCTTTGGTTGCAAATGAAGAATGATTTTTTTGCTGGAGAATGGATCGAATAATGGTTGCAAGAGAAGAATGTGATAATGCAGTTATATAATATAAGTTGTGGGACCCTTGATAACGACTTAACAGAAAATTAACGCTTGATGAAAAATGGGGGTGATTTGAATAACGTTTGCAACATTCTGGGAGTTATTTAAAATAAAAAAAGATCCTGTGAGTTATTTTTAAAATGAGGTAAGTTATTGGGAGTTATTTTTAATTTTTCCTAATAATAATAATAAGAATATTTTTTTGGCTCAAATATGCCTGTCAATTGCAAATATAACTTTGTTGACTCATATATTGATATTGTTATTTTATTTTTCTACGGGTGCACTAACGCGCTTATCCTTATGCTCGTTTTAGTATATATGGTTGAATACTCCGTATGTCTAATCTTGCAAAACTTGAATTTGAGGCCCTTAATGTCATGGGAAAGAAATATTGTTTGATTATATTTAATGATTGCTTCTAGCAATTTGAATCATATTGTGTAAGGAAAACTACTATTTTATAGCTTGCATCATGTGTAAAGAATGCCAGTTGTGTTATAATTAAAACGTGGTTGGTGAATACCAATTCAATTTTCTTTTAATCATCAGGACTAAAATATACTTCATCTGTTCAATAATACTTGTAACGTTTTAACCAAAAAATTCTCATAGATTTAGTCAAAGCGTTGCTTTTATCTCATAATAGAGGAAATATATACGAATAATAAAAGCTAAAAAAGCGGTTATAATTTCTCAAAATCACAGTCCATTGTTTCCATATTTTCCCAATTTTGATTTTGACGATCTCTTTTTAGTATTTACTCTGTTCATACGTCGCTCCTTAGTCGCTCTGCATTGTTGATTAAATCCAAATTATCTTAGGTAAAAAAACTTTTCAATTATGTTCATTATCACTGCTAATTTTCACACGTGTCTGCTTTTTGTTTGCAGTAATCTTTACCTAACCTTTGCAAATCTGGCGGGAATATGCCCAACTCAAAACAACTGAATTGAGTTGTCAGGTTTTTCCATTTATACATCCAAAAACAAACTACACAAAAGGTGATTTCGTCATTTCGCTTATAGAAAATAATGACAATGACAAGATTAAATGTGGAAGATGGAGGAGTTGGATCTAAAACGTCAACGCATAATTATATTTACAATCAAGGAAAAAGAAGGCAGGGGAAGGGAATAGGGAATAGAATATGGTTGGTGGTGACGAATACTGGGGATACTCGCCTAGACGAGGTGTCGAAACACCAGATAATGCGTCGCACAGGGCTTTCGGCTCGTGACCTTCGGGCCTTGGACCCAGTTTTATCGTACCTGTCGTCAATATTAGGTCGAGAGCGGGCCATTGTAGTTAATATAGAGCATATCAAGGCTATCGTTACCGCCACAGAGGTGTTATTACTTAATTCATCCAATCCTTTGGTGGTTAATTTTGTTGAAGATCTTAGGCAGCGTATTCATATTGCCGATTCTTATCAACAGGTATGCCTAATAATCCTTATGGGCATTGTACTTAAATCAAGTATTTATAAATATGGGTTTTTTTATTCAAAAATTTGATCAGATTAAATTTTATCTAATTTGAAAATTAGGATCAGTGTACACTTGTTGTGGCACAACACACAGACAACTTTGATGGACAAAAAATCATTTTGAATGAATTGATATTTATATGATTGGTACTCAAGCATAAGTTTTGATTGTGTATATTTTTAATACTACATTTTTTTTTTTTTTTTGTAGATTGTTCATGTTTTGATTATACATTTTTTAATTATATTTTAGTAAAAATTATTAAAAAAATTATATTCTTAAACTATTTTTTAAAAAGAATGAAATAAGCTCCACTTAATTATGTTGTTTGCTAGTATTTGTTCTATTATTCGTATTATTTAATAGATGCACTTAGCTTTAATTAGAAATGTCGAAAAAATAAATTGAAATTGCATACTCCACAACACATACGGAGTATGCGAGGTACCAGGTTACTCAAAATGATATGTTTAGTAACATATCAAATGGCAATGTGGTGTAATTTAAGTGAAATTCTGTGGTATATATTTTCAACTATGTAAAAATAAGGGGTATTTTAGTAATATATTTTCAACAAAATTATTACTATTTCATTTGATATATTTTGATATATAAGTTTTTTTGATAAACTAAGAATTTCCTTATGGGGAGTATTATGTTATAATGGTGAAAATTAATTCTAAACAAAGAGAATATCAAGGTAACCATAATATGTTTTTTTTGCGGGAGTAACCATAATATGTTACATGAATGACACAAGCACAAGTTTGTTACCTCTTTTTTAAGTCTTGAAGTTTTGGTCTCATAATAAGTGATACTCTTTGGGGTAAATCAAGTTAGACAACAAAGCCTAGATTAGAGATGGCGGCGGACCGGATCTGGACCGGTTCCTGATGGATTCAGATCCGTTTTTTCTGCCTAGATCCAGATCCGCTATGGATCCGACGAATCCATAGAATGATGATCCAGATCCATCTAAAACGAATTTAAAACGGATCCTCTTATATTATACTTTCTAATTGAGATAATTAAAACTTTTAATACACTAAAATTGTCATTTCATCATATACATAATTAATATGCAAATTAAAACCCACTACTAACTTGGTACTAACAAACTAACATCATCAAGATCCTAAAATCCATACATTACATAATCAACTTGGGTAATGGACTATTTAGGTTTTGAAATATTGGGCATTTGGGCCGTATAACTTATTAGACTATTATTAATTTATTATATGTTTTATTAAAAAAAAGGATCTGCGGATTTTAATGCGGATCTATAAACAAAATCTATATCCAGATCCGCATTTTCTCAAAGGATCCGGATCCGCGCGGATCTGGATCTGCGGATCCGGAGCGAATCCAAGATCCGTTGCCATCTCTAGTCTAGATATTAAATTTGGAGAATTATTTTGACCAAAACAATTGCAATATAGTGCTCAAAAATTGATTCATTGTAATTTGAGCTTTGTATTTCTTATGTAAAAGGCGAAGGAAAGTAGTATTGATCAATATATAGAAGGGAAGAAAAAGAATGATAGTTGGAACAGAGGTTCGAGGACATTGCCCTTTGAGTTTAAGGCTCTTGAAGCTTGTTTAGAATCCGCTTGTAGGTGCCTTGAATCTGAGGTATGGTATTTTTGGTATCTTTTACGTTTGAATTTTATGTTTTTACCAAGTGTGTGTTCTATTTAAAGTAATTTAATGATTTTTTTTTAATATGTTCAATTTAATTTCAATAAAATAAATTCAATTAACAATGAGTTTTAAGTAATTCTTTATTACTAAGTTATGACAAGTTCATACCAGTTAAAATACGTTGAATAGAACACATCTTAAAATCTTATGCTTTTTCATCTTATCACAACTTAAATTTTTTTAATTAACAACATGCTTGAAATGTGATCGATATTTTTAGACTCGAACGTTGGAGCAGGAGGCCTGCCCTGCACTTGACGAGTTAACTTCACGAATTAGCACACTCAATCTTGAGCGTGTTAGACAAATCAAAAGTCGTTTGGTTGAAATTTCGGGTCGTGTACAAAAGGTAATCTCAATTTTTGTTTATTACAATAATAGCAATTTATAATAAATTATACTCACCGTAACAAAAATAACTGCAACGATTTAACATAAAGAGAAAAAAATGTCAAATCGTTGCAATTAATATGTTACGAAGAGAATATTTAGGAAATATTATGTGGTGCCCTCATATCAAACTCAATGTCATATACAAGCCGAGTAATCTTTTTCACGAATTGTAGTTTACCAAATTTTGCACAGGTGAGAGATCAAGTCGAGCATTTGCTAGATGACGTCAATGACATGGCCGAAATGTATTTGACTGAAAAAGTTATTTCATCTCCAGAACATATATCAATGAAAATAGAAACCAATAATGATGCGATTAATGTTGTTAATTGTGAAACGTGAGTGTTTTTTTTTATTTAAAATTTTTAATTTATCATACTACCTCCGTTTCTTTTTAAACGCAACGATTTGACATAAAGTAGAGAGGAAACATGTCAAATCATTGCGTTTAAAAAAAAAACAGAGGTAGTATAAGATTTAAATTTGTAATTAATTATTAACTTATTATACGGTAATGTTCAGAGATGATGATTCAAAGTCTAATAGTGCATTCACTTTTACTAAACCAAATATTCAAGAATTGGAAATGCTTTTAGAAGCATATTTTGCACAATTAGATGGAATTTTTCAGAAGTTATCAACGGTATGTACATCACATGCATACACACTTGATTTCATTCATTATATGTTACTCGGACTTTTCATTTTACCTTAAATACTTATGTCAAACACTTATATTTTATTTTGAACCAAAATGATGTAATTTTTATGGTGTGTTTTTTTCAACTTTTTTTGTTAGGTCTCACGTTTAGTCAGGTCAGGTCGAATAAATTATAATCAAGTCAACTTTAATATGTTTAATCAGGTTATGTTAGGTCGAATAAGTTGAATAGAACGCACCCTTAATTGACACTTGAGATCATACCTATGTATTTTACCCTCATAGCAAAAGTTCAAGTAACATGGATTTTATTTCACTATTTTTGATATATTTTTTAACTCGTGACATGCTATATGGCGGACTGATTTTTTTTTTTTGGTACCTTAGTTGAGCGAGTATGTGGGGGATACAGAAGACTACATCAACATAATGTTAGATGACAAACAAAATCAATTATTGCAAATGGGAGTGGTGTTAAGCACAGCAAACATGATAATCAATGCTGGAATTGTTGTTGTAGGTATATTTGGAATGAACATAGACATACCCCTATTTGCAGGAGAAAATAGGCAGTTTTGGGAGGCTGCCATTGGAACTGTTGGAAGTTGTATTGTTTTGTATATTCTTGCTATAGGTTGGGGTAGGAAGAGGTATTTGATGTGATTCAAGGTCTCTAAATAAACTTTAGATAAACTTTTCTTACCTTTTTTTTAAATTAAGTTAGATATTTTTTCTAATTTTTTAATGGTTTTTTAGTAATTTTTTATGTAATAAATTTTAGAAGATTCAATTTTAGGCTTTATTGTAATTAGTTAGCATTAATAGGAAAATAAAATAGGATTATGTCATATGTAACCCTTAAAATTAATATATTTCTATTATTGGAAACAATTTAGGAAAAAAAGTAATTAGAATATAATGTCTGTTTTAAAAGGAGTATTTAAGTCCCTTGATTACATAATAAAATTCAGATGTTGTTGCAGAAAGAAATGCACTTCTCTTTCTTCTACCTTCATTATTCAAGTTCTATTACTTTACCACTCTTTTTTATTCCAATTTACGTTTCCAACTCTAATTATATTAAACTCTATTTATTTCTTTCATAATACTTCCTAGGGAAATGATAAATGCACAGCTAAAATTGGAAAAAACTTAGTCTACCCACTAATAAAGAGCTATTGAGGACATTGATAATATCGTCTCACAATTGATATGTGCACAACTCATTGTAAGAATGCATCTTTCTATCATCCCCTCACAAAAATTGTGCCAATATCAATTCCTCATTTCCTAGGTTCCCATTATCTATCCAAATTCATCCATTACTAAATTCGTCCCATTAAATCGTTCCAACCAAACAAGCAATAGAAGTTGGAGTTTTCGTAGAGCATGAGCAACACAACGTTAACAAGTTGAGTGTATACACTACGCATTGCACTTTCGGGTTTTAATTTGTTTGAGAAAATAAAAGCCGAAAAAAATTTATCAAAAACCTAATTACTGATTAAAAAATTGAGTAAATTTAAAAAAAACGACAGGAATATTATTGTAAAAAGTCGAGTAAATTTTAAAAAAGTCGAATGTAAATTTTTTTTAAAAAAGGTTCTAATGAGTTTAGGATTTTCGGCTTTTCGCAAAGATGGTTTAACATGATAACTTTTTTGCTATGTAAGTTTTTTACTATAAAAACATAAATTTTAATATAAAGAACAATCTTGCAAAAGGTTAAAGATTTAGAATATAAAATGACAATTTTTAGTTAAAAGTTATGTCCAATTGTCATACCGTCTTACAAAATAAATGGTATTAGGATTTAGCTCAATTAAATATGACAATTTAGTTTTGCTCATGCATAGACGAGTCTATGATTTAAATTAATTCGGTTGAGTTTAGGTTAGTTCTAAAGAGTGAGATGAAGCTGATTGAATGATATGAGCAATCAGGTAAAACAGGTGCAAGAGAGTATTTGAGAGAAAGTTCAGAAGAATTGTAAAAGGTGATTCTATATTTTATTTGTTCTACTTGAGGCAGTACACCAATCCTTCACAAATATATACTAGGTCACAATCCCCAAAAAAGGGTTGGCCCTGAAAGACAGAAAACCTAGAGGTCAACAGGACAAAATGTACATGGCAATTACACTACATGCTACCCACTACTCCTACTGCTGCTGCAGAATGTGCAGAGTACTAACAAACAAACAAAACAAATAACAGAATAATTAAATACAATTAATTAATTCCCTTATTTTCTTCAAGTTCAAATTAATTTGATCCAAAAAAAATGATTTGAAATTACTGAAAATGAGAAATTACATGTTCAAATTCATTGGAGAGAAATGACAAAGATGTAAAATTTGCAAATGATCATATCTAAAAGAATAAATAAAGATTTGTTAGTGGAAGACAATTTAGGAGATAATTTAAAAATAAAGGAAAAATATTGAAAACACAAAAAAAAAAAAAAAAAAACAGAGAGAGAGAGAGAAATTGGAAATGAATTGCTCTTAATGTTGTTGTCAAAATCGGTTAGTGGTAGTTACTTTTCGTTAATGGGTAACATGGTAATAAGTTCAGAGCTCAGTAGTTGGCGATGGGTAATATCAAATTTTTTTTTTCTTAAAAATGTGTAAATAAATAAGGGCACATGGAATTTGATGTGTTTATGAGGATATAAAAGAAAATTACTCCTTCCGTAACATAAAGATTTCAACATTTGTTTTTTCACGTATTTTGAGAAAGCGATTTGAGGGTATAAACGAACAAATTAATCTAAATGGTTTTAATACAAATAAGAATGTGATTATAAGTTACTAATATCAAAATTATTTTGATTAATTTGGTCGTATACACCTTCAAATCGCTTCCTCAAAATGCGTGAAAAACCAATTGTTGAAATCTTTATGTTACGGAGGGAGTACTATTTATCACCAAAAACTCCTCTTCACATTATAGATAGAATCATAGAATAGAGAATAGATTCATACACCGTGATGAAAAAATGCAATCAATAAAATTAAAAATCAATTTTTTTTTGGATCAATCAAAATTAAGTCCCAAAATTTTGAAAACTACTATTACTCTATGACTATTCGAGAATTAAAATTTTTAGTTTTCCCCCCATTTTTTTAATTATATTTTTGTATTATTTGACAAAATCAGTAAATCACAATAAATATCTTATACTTCCTCCGTTTCCAAAAAAATGCAATAAATTGGATGGCACGGACTCCTAATTTATTTTGAATTAGTCTTATATATGCACGCTATGCATGCTTTAATAATGTATGAGGATCTTATATAATGTTTATATACATTATTTATGAGCTTGTTGTAAATAAAATTATGACCGCTTAATTGAATAAAATTTAATTTCACCGACTATACTATATCTAATCAAATTTTTAATGGAATTTGTGTGAAAAATATATCAATATGGGTATATAATTGTAGAGAATTTAAAAATATGAATTTTGGTGTTTGGTTTTTATTTTTTTGAATTATATATTTTGTAATATTTCATTTTAAAAAATACAAAACTTTCTTTTTTAGTTAATATTATATGTTTTGAATATTTAAATTTTTTTTGAAGGGTAGTCTAGACTTTTCTAAGGGGACACCATAGCTCCCCTGACTTATATAATAGAGATTATGAGAGTTACAAAAATTTAAAAAATAAATAAAATTGTTGCATTTATTTTGAAACTCCCTAAAATAAAAATTATTGCGTTTATTTCAAAACGGATGAAGTATAATTATGGCACATAACTGTTGCACACATTTTAACAACATTTCCTAACCCCGCCTTTTTTTTTTTACAGAACCTCTAGTTAGTTACATAATATATTCCGTACACCGTACTTGTATTAGTTGTATAAAGATTTATTTTATATTATTGTAGATTTGTAGATATATAAATATTTCCTATTTTCCTAACCTCGTTATAAGAATATTGTAAGAATATTTCCTAACCTTATTATAAGAATATTGTAAGAAGATTCAATACATAAAGATTTTATATTATTGTGTTCTTACATATTCAACGATCTTGTCAACAAACCTTCATTGTTAAAATCGTAGATATATGAACATTTTGGGCCAAATTAAATTAAACCTCATTCATTGTAATAACACTTTATAAGACCATCTATTTCTTAATTAAAACCTCTAGTTTCTTAATACATCGATCACTTCAAAAAAAAAAAATTTCTTACAATTTCATAAAAAATGGTTGATTATGAAGAAGAAAACGGCAATTACGAGCAACAGAAGAAGAAGAAATCTGGGAAAAGGAAGATCGAAATAAAGCCAATTACAAACAAACCAAGCAAACAAGTGACGTTTTCAAAGCGTCGACCTGGTCTTTTTAAAAAAGCTAGCGAACTCTGTTCACTTTGTGGCGCTGAAGTTGCTGTTATTACTTTTTCTGGTGCCGGTAAGCTTTACTCTTTCGGTCATCCTAGTGCAGACGATGTTGTTTACCGTTATATTAATCTTTCGCATCATCACAATAATAACCCGATTAATAGTTTTGAAAATGTCGGTAAAATTTCGGCGCAATATAAGGAGGTTCTTAGTAGTATTAATTTGGAGAAGAAAAAGGTTACCGAGGTTGTTGTTGGTTCGTCGTCGTCTAATGGGAGTAGTCCATGTGGAAATTCGACCATTAATTGTAATAATGAGAAATTAGGGTTTTGGTGGGATTTGCCGATTGATGAAAATATGGGGTTAAATGAACTTGAACAATTAAAGATTGCACTTGAGGGTTTAAGAGTTGAAGTTACGACAAAAATTGATGAAATTAATAGGAATTGTTCTTCTTCATTGACGACTGTTTTTACTGCTGGAAATAATAATAATGTTGATTTTGGTTCAAGTGATGGAGGAAATAGTAATGTTGTTGCTGTGGATAGTGGTTTTGAAGATTCTGATAATTGGGGAATTCCATCGTTGGATCCAATAATGTTAAACTCTTTGCTTGGACATAACAATGCTTCTGGAAACTTTGAAATTTTTTAGATTGTAATTTTTTTTGGAATTTTTTTTTTACTCGTAATTTTTGTTTTAATAACTTCATTGATTATTATGTTAGTTTGAACTCATTAACAATAATTAATATTAGTGATCATAGTATATTAATGTCTACAGTATGTGTATGTCATTAATTTTGGGGTTGATATCTATGGTGGATTGGTGTTTATATTGGCGCTGACTGATTTTATTCTAAATTCTTCCAACAGCAAGTCTTTTGTCATACCGATAATTTTTCGCTTAAAAAAATTTAAAAGTCATGGTTACAAATTTTTTAACTAAAAGTTATCCCATGAGACCTACCAATGGCTTGTTTATTTCAGATTAAATTCAGTTCAGTTCAGTTCATCACTATTAAGTTAAGTTAAGTTCACTTCATCACTATTAAGTTAAGTTCAGTTCAGTTCATCTCTATTAAGTTCAATTAATACACTCTATTAAGTTCAGTTCAGTTCATCTCTATTAAATTCAGTTCAATTCATCTCTATTAAATTCAGTTCAGTTCATCTGTATTCAGCTAATATAAGGAGCCCTAAAGCTAATAAAGGTAACACAAAAAATGTGGACAGAACCAAACATGATGAATATTTTACTGTAAACACAGAATTAGAATTTTCAAAAAATGAAAACTTATGCTAATTTTCTGGTTTTCTAGCAAGAGAGATTATTGCAAACAAACAAAGAGGAACCACAAAAAAAGCTGCAATCTTGAGCAAATCCTCTAATTCTTTTGAGATCACTCCAATTCTTGACCAATCTCCACTATATCTGCCAAATTCAATTTTTGCAGTATACAAATAACATATCAACAAATTTATTTAGAACTAAATTAATTAATTAAGCACATACCTAATTAATATTACTCTGCAGCATCATATATATCAAAGTTTCTAGTACATGAATTAAAATTATGAATTTGGTAAAGAAAGAGAGAAAGTTAATTCATTACCCAGCATCAAGAAATCCAAATCCCAGAACAGCAATGGCAGATTGAGCTAAAATGTTTTTGGCTGAGATCTTCAATTTAGAGATGGGTTTTTCCTTGTTATCTGTAAATTTTGAAAAATCTGGCTTTTTTGCATATGTTGCTGCTTTGAAGCTTTTGCCCTTTTTTCTCAAGAAATGGTTGGAAGTTTTGGTGAAGAACATCAAGTTGTTTCTTGAAACTGAAAGAAGCATTTTGGTATCCGGCTGCATGTATGTGTGGCAGTAATTCTTTAGCATTTTATCTCACATTTTTTTGGACTTAAGTGATAAGGGATCGGCAATTTGGTTCGGATCCGACCCTATTCCGATCCGATATGTTTGAAAAAAAATCCGATTTGAATTCAAAATATAAAATCTGGATCCGACTCATGTCAAAAAAAATAGCGGACTCTAGTTGGAATCGAATGTTGTGAAAAATCCGACAAATTAGTTCAACTCCAACATAGTAACATACAATTCAATTTTTTATTACGGAATATTTGGTAGTAATCATATGTTTTATTAAGATATAATATCTAATTTTGTATTAGCGGGAAAAAAAAAATATAAAGTAATCTTAATATATTATTATTCCATTAGCCATTTGTTATTTTGTTTGGTTTATGATGATAATTTAGTCCGAATTCGATCCTACCAATCCACAAGAAAAATATGATTTGAATTCGAATGATAAAATATGCATCCAACCCTTTCTAAAAAATACTCACTCCGCCCACTATTGTTTGCTCTATTTTACATTTTTATCCGTCCAAATTTATTTGCTCAATTTTATTTTTTTTTGTAATATGATCCACATCTAAAAATACATTTATATGCTTACAATAACATTTTTTATTTCCATATTATCACATTAAAGATATATATACCCTTAAAATTATCCATATGAAAAATAGAATAAAAAAAAAATTACCCAAAAAGAGTTTGAAACAAATAATAATGGTGACCGGTGACGTGACATTGAATTCACACCACATATTAGTGTGAAGTGACTAAAAAGCCCTTATTTTCAGACCACAAGTTCTTCTGTTATTCAATCAGCCCCAAAAATCACCTAATTAACTGTCCCTAACCACCACTCTCTCTCTTCCACACTCTGTTCACTGAAGAAAATATCTCAAAACAACAAAATCGAACCTCCATGATCTCCTATGACGCACCCATTTCATTCATCGTCAACTTCCCCTTCACTGCAAACCCTAACCACCAATTTCCCTCTAAACTCTACTTTTTCGTATCGCGAAACGTTTCTTCCGACGTTTCGATTTTCAACAGTAATGAGCTCAAATTGTGCCCTAGACATTGCAGCAAACAAGGGAGAGTAATTGCTAATGCATATGCCGTTAATGGCGGATTTGAAAGAGCAGGAAGGAGGGATGTGGACGAGCAACAACAGCTTCAACAGGAGCGAGAGATTTGGGATCGATCAGTTAATTGTGAGGTTGATGTCATTTCATGGAGAGAACGTCGAATTAAGGCGGAAATTTCTGTCAATTCAGATGTTGATTCTGTTTGGAATGCTCTCACTGATTACGAACGTCTTGCTGATTTTGTCCCCAACCTTGTTTGTAGGTAAATCTTTGATTCGTTGGTGATTTTATTCAGAATTTTAATCTTTTCTGTTAGTTGTAATTTCTCCGTTCTATATTGATTGAAATAATTTGCAATTTGCACTATTTGAATACTAACATTGAACACGTTTTTATAGGATAGGTTTTACTTAGTTAAAATGCTGCTTATTATTCTGAAACTGAGGTTGTCAAAATTGAGAATTGCAGGTTAGGGCCTCAGGGGAAGTGATGTTGACTAAAAAGTAAAAAAAACAACAATCAAATTGTCCAGTAATTTGGGTTGGAATGAAGTCTAAGTTCAAAACTTAAATGTCTAAAACATGGTTTTTGTCACATATAAAACTACACCAGCTCCTTTGAAGTATGAACATGATGCCCATGATAAATTTAGAGCTTTTCTTTACACAAGTGTCTTTCTAGTAAATAGTGAAGAAAATACTTTTGCCTCTTAGAATACACCACCCTTTACATTCCAGCAATCCAGCCTTCTGAGCGCTGATGCTTTTGTTTTATGACCTACTTTATTGTCAGTGGAAGAATCCCTTGTCCATATCCTGGTAGAATATGGTTAGAGCAAAGAGGCTTCCAAAGGGCATTGTATTGGCATATTGAGGCACGTGTCGTCTTGGATCTTCAAGAAGTTCCTATTTCTGTAAGCAACTATATATACCTGCTATTACTTTTCCGCAGCTAAAGATGATAATCTATGAAATGTACAGGGAGGTTGTGGGGGGTATGTAGAGTTGTAGACTTAGCTTATTATACATTTTATTTTCTTGAAGCTTATATGTTGAGCTTATAACTGTAGGAGAACCTTAGAGACTATAAGATTGAACCTCTCTTTTTTCCTCTCTTACTGGGTTGCCAGTTTATGAAATTTTTTGAACTCATCTCAGTTGATCTGTGATAGTTCAAGTTATGACACATTGTAGATCTATAATCTGCTGTCAATAATTACAGGAACTTTCCTTGTGTGCTTGCCTGCTGATTTTCTTATGTAATAAAGTGTAACTGCTTATTCGCTTTCTAACTATTAAGGTTTGTTGCATGGAAACTAGTCATTTTCGATTAATTGAGCGTTGTGGTATGCTGAACTTCGTTTTGTCCATTACTTAAAACTGTTTGTAATTTCTTATAATAATTAATGATTCTGTTGCAGTCAAATGACCGTGAACTCCACTTTTCCATGGTGGATGGAGACTTCAAGAAGTTTGAAGGAAAATGGTCAGTGAAATCAAAGAGAAGGTATGAAACCTTGAGAAGAAACTTATAATATCATTGTACAATGTGTTATGTAGTGGTTTTATCTAGTGGTTTGCTGAATTACATGCTTTCCTTGATTGTGGGATTTTCCACTTTTTAAATAAAATTTATTAATATGCTTCTACATTAAATAACTTCAGATCCTCTTCAACAACTCTATCATATGAGGTCAATGTCATGCCAAAATTCAACTTTCCTGCCATTTTTTTGGAGAGGATTATTCGATCAGACTTGCCTGTGAATCTCCGAGCCTTGGCTTGCAGAGCTGAGAGTAATTTTGAAGGGAACCAGAAAATGCCTGTATTAGATAGCTCAAAAGCTGAAATTTCTGTAAATTCTGGCAGCACCAGCTTGTCCAGTACTTTAAAGGAGAAAAATATGTCTAATGAGGAGCTAGAGAAGAGTTCTTCCAGCCCTAGTCTTGGGCCCTTGCCCCAGGCACCTTCTGAATTGAATAGTAAATGGGGGATATATGGTAAAGTTTGTAGGCTCGACAGGCCCTGCTTGGTGGATGAGATTCATCTTCGTAGATTTGATGGTCTACTGGTAATTTAATTGGCTGCAACTTTTTTCTACTGATTTTATGTTGAAAAAAAAAATCGCTATTGCAACTCTAATTTGATTACAACTTATGTGCTGAAGGAAAATGGTGGAGTTCATCGTTGTGTTGTTGCTAGCATTACAGTAAAAGCCTCTGTTCATGATGTCTGGTATATCTTAACTGCTTATGAAAATCTTCCAGAGTAAGTACAGCCAACTTTGTGCACGAATCATGTTAGTGATTCTCCTCTTTCCAGTTTCCAGTCTAAGCTAAGCTGAACATTTTGTCTAGCATACGCAAAATATTAGGCTTAAAACTCTTCAAATCTGCTGCTAATTTTTACTTCTTGTTGAGATGGACATTGTTCAGCACTGCTGCCCTTGTAAACTAGACCAAAATGTTGGGCTTGGATGAATTTTTATTACTCTTGGTAGGATAACTTCACTCATTCCAAAAGATTTAATGATTTTTCCATGTGTATGGACTCTGAAGGAAACCACAAAATATAAATTTATCATTAGATAAACTCATCCTCTTGTGATTCTTGCTTTTGCATCAGACATTCAGACCTAATACTAACCAAACAGAGGATATTTTTTCTGCAGGATAGTTCCAAATTTAGCAATTAGCAAAGTCTTATCCCGCGATAACAATAAAGTTCGCATTCTTCAGGTAAAAACAAATATGTACTTAGAGTAGACTACCTTCTTATATACATTGCATCATTGTCTTTGCTTTTGCATCAACTCACTAATTGATCTTCGGAAGCATAAACCTTAGAATTTTTTCTCCAATGTCAATTCACCAGTTATTAAAATTTGAACTTTATTCAAATGCCACTGAACTGATTGCATATTTATTCACAGGAAGGGTGCAAAGGTCTATTATATATGGTACTCCATGCACGGGTCGTAATGGACTTGTGTGAACAGCATGAGCAAGAGATTAGCTTTATGCAGGTTGAGGGAGATTTTGACTCCTTTCATGGCAAGTGGCAGTTTGAGCAGCTTGGGAACCATCACACATTGTTAAAATATTCTGTTGAGTCAAAAATGCGCCATGATATGTTTCTATCAGAAGCTATAATGGAAGAGGTAGCTTAGGAACTCAGCTATTAGTAATTCTTCAGTTTCTTGCATTTCCTTCTGCAGTTGAATAATATGGATAGTGATTTATCGGAGGTTGAGGGTTTTAAGAAGTTTCTTGCACTTGCCTATCGTTTCAACATTTAGGCTAAACTTGTGCGGTATTATTATTGATAGCTCAATTGATGGAGTTCAATAATCAGTAGTCCATTAAGCCATTATATGTGACCTCATTGAAGCAATGACAATAACCCTATCAGAACCCTTCTAATGCTAATCAACAACACCATTTATGCGTTGTTTTGTTGCATGTACAAATTTATAAAACAACTATTCATGATTATAGGTTATATATGAAGATCTTCCATCAAACTTATGTGCAATACGGGACTACATTGAGAAGAAGACCGGAACAATTTCAGATGAATCATGTATGGAGCAGCAGAAGGATGAAATTTGCAAAGAAGAATCGAGCTCGGCTTCTAACAAAGGGGACACTCATCAGAAAACTGATGAAACTAAGTCAAGCAGCAGTAAATCAAGTCCCATTAAACAAAGGCCTAGAGTCCCTGGCTTGCAACAGGATATTGAAGTTCTGAAGTCAGAGATCCTAAAATTTGTTTCTGCCCATGGGCAGGAAGGATTCATGCCAATGAGAAAGCAACTCCGTTCTCATGGTAGGGTTGACATCGAGAAGGCAATCAACCGGATGGGTGGGTTTAGGAGGATCGCAACATTGTTGAATCTCTCTCTTGCTTACAAACATCGGAAGCCCAAAGGTTATTGGGACAACCTTGAAAATCTACAACAAGAGGTAAATTATAACTATATGCTTCGATATTATACTCCCTACATTCCCTAATAATGTAAACATTTTACCTTTTCACACTTGTCATTGCAAATCTTTTACCGTTGTTTATATGTCTAATTATACATTTGTTATTGTAAAAAGTTGATATTCCAAAAATAAATTTCAACATTGGACCTAACTGCCTAACAAGACTCTACCTGAATATAATCTTCCTTGCGTAATTTGTAAATAGTGTAAAAAGTAAAAAACTTTGTGGAATAGAGGGAGTATTATATTTCCCCGTGGTTAATCCTCAACGTCATCAAGGCTTAGGACAGTTTAGTAATTGCTAAGTTTCTTAATGGTATGTCTTCCCTTTTCAGATTAATCGATTTCAGAAGAATTGGGGGATGGATCCATCATATATGCCCAGTAGGAAAACATTTGAACGTGCAGGTTAATAACTATTACTTCCCAATCATCTTGTGTTGCATTTTGATTAAATTCTGATTTTTTTCTTCTTCTCCATGATTGCTCATACTTCCCAATATATTTTATAGCATTTTGATTATATTTGTTATCTCTTACATTGACTGAGAAAATTTCTGTTGCAGGACGGTATGACATTGCTCGTGCCCTTGAAAAATGGGGCGGCTTACATGAAGTATCCCGTCTTCTGTCGCTCAGGCTGAGGCACCCAAACAGACAGCAGGCAAATATTTCCAGCGAAAAGAAAATTGAAAATGCTTCATCTGATTGTATAGATGCTGAAGAAACTCCAGTTACACAACTTTATATATCTCTAGATACTCAGAAATGGCTTACAGAACTGAATGATCTAGACATTAATTGGGTTGAATAAATTTTACTGCACATATTTTACTAGTGTTACATGAAAAAGGCCAAGAGTTACAGCAACAAAACATAGAATTGAAACCATATACTATTATAAATCTTTTGTGAGAAAAAAACTGGTCGAACGTAACAAGCAAAATGCAACGAAGAGAGTACTACATAAACGATTTTTTTAATTTGCAATTTGCAAAACTGTATAAAACATTTTTATTGAAGTATGATAAATTCTTTTCCTCTTTGTTTTAGGAAAATGCTATATGCAACATTTAGACGCTCACATGGGAAAGTTTGAGAAAAATGAAGCACTAGTCATATTGATTTGTGCCTGATTTTCTCATGAATTCCCAAATTTATGCCATGTTAGGACTACATATAACATTACCCTTTAATTAATATAATTTATATCATGTTGTTGAAAATATCTGATTCATTACATGAAGTAGGTTGTAGGGCACGAATCCTGATGTCATAGGTTTTGGCATCAGAAATCCCATCCCATTTACATGAGATAGTAGAATGAGGGGATATTTCTTTCTGCTTCAAAGCAATTGAAGGGCCATTAGTGGTGAAACTATGAGCATATCCAACATAGTTGCCACATTTTCAGCATAGAAGTTTTGTTATTCGTCGGAAAAGTCCCCAGGAACGAGCTGATTCGAAGAAGGGCCTGCACCTAAGTTGCTCGATCCGAGTGAACCTAGTCTCGTCAATGGAGAAGAACGAAATGACGCCCTTTTTTTATGGATTTCCCGTAGTTGTTTGAACCGATCATAGAAATATTTCGATTGCCTGAATTTAGATTGAGCTCATACCCACAAGAACCACAGCTACCAAAAAAAGTAAAATTATAAGAATCAAGAAATACCAAGAAAGAATGATGTATAGGGAGAGAAGGGAGTAGATGGAGTACATGTAACCGATGTTGCGAAGAGAGGAGGAGGAAGAGGGGAGAGAGGGGTGAGGATAGACATTCAAGTGATTTTGATGAACCAACATCATCATGTATTTAGATGTTATGTTGGGTGAAGGATGGAAAACAAGGTTCTTGCATTTTTAGAATGTATTATGCTGAATGATTTCAAAAGGCCACCTTCTAGTTACCGTTATTTTTCCTAGAGGGAAGTCATGTAGTTACCGTTATTGGTTTTGAAAAATATAGTAGTATATGTTGCAAAGGAAGGATGGGGCGCTCCTATGGTCCTATACTCCTATCCTTAGCCATTGTGATGATTGTTGCTCGAGATTGACGGGGCATTCGCTTTAATTTATTGGACCGCGCAACGATTTGACAATTTTTATCTCTATATTATGTCAAATCGTTGCAGTTATTTTATTACGAGGGAGTATTTTTTTATGCAAAAATGTTTTTAAATTATGTAAGAACTTATTAATTTAAGCGCTAAACTTATTTAAATTATATACTCCGTATTTATCTAAATTTATTATATCCAATTAGACTTTAAATTTATTGGACTTGATTAAGGCTTTGTTTAATTCATTTGATATGAACTTATTTTTTCTGATATGAAATTATTGTCTAATTTGACAAAACTTTGCCTGCATATATCGTATTATATGTTAATCCATAAGGAAAAAATATATCAATTGGATCTTATTTTCTTCGTATTAATACCTAGTTTTTTGATATGTAATAATAATATATTTTGTTACGGAATTAAAGATATTTAAAGTTAAAAAATATGAAATAAAATTATCTGATCGAAACTTATTTCTCTGATCTGATCTGATCTGAAATAAGTAATAAGGAATGAAAATAAAGACTATAAAACAAAGACTAAACCTTATATAAGAATCAATTAAACCGATTTAACTTGATTAGACTTGATCTAAGAAACAATTAAACATCATACTTAACTGATTTTTTTATTTTTTTTTGGCAAAGTGACTTAAATGATTTTGATTAAACAATCTAAATCAAAATCAGTCAATTGAACTTTATCATACCTTCTTAAACTTATTAGACTCAATTCAAACTTTTGTTTAAGTGAGGCACACACACAAAGTAATGGAATCAATTTCTACTCACATTTCTTGTGAATTATATCTTTTTTAGAAAATTTGATTTTGATAATATTATATTTAATTTATTACAAAATAAACTCACATCTAATTTATTGTAAAATAATTCCACCTTTATACATCTTAAAAAAATCACCTGGTAATTTTCTTCTTAAAATGGGCCAGATTTTGGGTAACATGATCAATTTTAAGAAGATGGTATATAAATGACAATTATTTAAAATAAATTAAAAGTGGGAAATTTTGAATAAATTACCAAAAGGTGAAATTTTTAGAATCATTTTTTTTGTAAGTTTTATTTTCAATAAGGAAAACCTTACTAAAAATAAATAGTACTAATTAAAAAAATACTCATCTATGTTCAATGTAGGATTTTTTCATAAATGTGAAATATATTTTTTATTACATTTGAAATGATATATCGTCTACCAGTAGAAGCAACAACATACACATACTAGTATACTACTACAAAATATTACGTATAAAATAAAAGTAAGTAAAAGCAACACTTTAATAGTTACACTGTTTTTTCCAAGTTACAATGACCTTAATAATTGGTCCCTATAATATACAAGATGTAACATGGAAAGGCTATATAACATTGATACTTAAAGGTATATACTCCATCACAACTCACAAGTTAGTAGCAAGAAAAAGGAGGAAAAGGCTTTCACTTCCCCAAAAACATTTTAGCTGCAGCCATACTTTTTGACCTGTAATTTCCGAGCTTGACCTTTCCTTTGTTAGAAACCTTCACACCACCTCTTCTACCATGAATCTTCGGCAAACAAGGCAATTTTTTACCCCTATGCCGGGCATTTTCAAGCCCCTTGATGCCATTCTTGACCTGTTTTGGCTTCTTAGAATGCTTCATGTGTTTCATTAACCCATCTACAAGTGCATGAAAGTGTGGTCCTTGTTGCTTCCTCTTAACCACAGTCTTGATCTCAGATTTCCTTGGCTTCTCGGCCTTAGTTTTCTGATGATGATCAGCTTTGTTTTTCGTGTGATGAAACATATCTCCAAGTCGTGCCCAAAATGAACTAGCATGATGTGCATCAGGCTCATCCTTGTCACTGTAATGGTGGTGGTGGTGATGATGGTGATGAAAAACCATCCCCAACTTCTTCCTGAGTCTCTTTAATCTTCCTTCTCTCCTTTTTCCTCGCTCCTTTTGTACATTCCACTTATGTCGTCGTACTGAACTCGTTTGGCTCGAGTGATCCACGTCTGAGTACTCACTTCTACTGTTGTAGTAGGAAGAGCTAGCAGTATCATCATAATCTGAAGCACTACTCTCAGTGATTGACCGGCTTGCTGTCTCATGCCGTGGCTTGCTTTCATCACTGTCATAAAATTTAGATCCTGATGATTCATAGGTCCCACTTGATGAAAATGATGAGCCACTTTGCTGAGTTGTAGGACTAGGAGAAGCACATGAGCCCCAGCTTGTCTCATCTGAGGTTCGGTCATCAGATGTGATTTTGCTATGTGAAGCTTCATTCATATTTCTCCTGATTGCAGCATTGTTTCTATCTAAAGAATCTCTAGGCATGACAGTACGATTTCGTCTCCGCTTCTGATGAGAAGTACCTACATTTCTGTTACGTCTCATGAAGTTTGTAGACCCCATAGATTGAACTCGTGAGCAAGGACTCGATGTTTTATCTTTCTCAATGGAGCCTTTAATTGAGGATTCGTGTGGCATGATCCTCGAACCTTGTATGCGCACCGGGTTATGACTAGAAAAAGATCCATTCCTACTTGGAGTACCTTTTAGTGATCCAGGCCTACCCATGCCAGCCTTAACCTTGGGCCCAGGAAACTGATTAATCCGAGCCTTAAGATTAGTCTTATTCCTGGTCCATTTGACATGTGAAGGAACATTACATGTTGTAAACATTTGGCCTGCTTGTTTACCAACCTTATTTTCACCAGGTGTAGCTAACTTCTCAGTGTGGTATATCTCATTTCTAGTGCTCACCCAGTCCTTTTTCTTCATTGTAGGATTTACTGAACTGGAAATTTTGGGCAATCCCGAATTAAACATGCTCTCTTGCTTGGGTGGATTGACTAGCTTTTGAAGTGATGGAATAAGAGACTCAATTCTGTCAATTGCATCCTCAATTTCCTTGGAAAAATCAACAGAATTTTCCATGACTTTCTTCTCACTTTCAACAATATTACTTACAGCTAGATCAAATGCCCCAGTACTGCTCGAGTTCCTTTGAATTCTAGAAGGCCATTTCTTTGGTAACTGACAGTGACTGTTGGCCAAGAAAGAAGACTGTTTTGATTCAAATCCTCCAACAGACGTATTCACCCCATTACTTTGGAAAGTAAAGTTTTGTGGCCAACTGTTAAAATGGTTATTGCTGTTGAGTAATTGATTTCTATCACCGAGGCCTAAATTATTCTGTTTAGTAACCAAACCCTGAAAATTGGGTTCTTCACAAGTTCGACAACGTTTCCTTCTGTGTTGTGGCTCATTAAGGGAGCCACTTGATTCTGATGGAAAAGTAGTTCTGAAACTTAACTGTGAACCCAACTCTTTGCCTTGCTGCAAACCTTGGCTATATTGCACTACTTGTTCGGGTTGCGGAACAACAACGGTACAAGATCCAGCTGCCATCTTCTATCATATCCCAAAAAGGAAAATATTGACAACAACAGTCAGTTTTAGATTCTAAATTATATATTCGGTATAAAAAAAATGCACATATATGCACAAGTAGAGGAATTAATCCAAGGAACATTGATCATAGCTAGAAACATATACGCTTTTTTACATGTTAGGGGAGGGGATTTGTCGTTGGTAAGAATCGAAACTCACACATCGAGGGGATGCAAGGCGGTCTCAACTAGAAACATATATCATATATGCATAAATATTACTTTCTCTCTTCTCTCAAAAAAGTTATACCAAATATGCCATCTCCAAAGCATACCTTCCAACATTGGAGATTTGGAGTATCTTTCATTTCATATTAGTAAAATGACGGAGAAAAGATATTTAAATAAAATCTGGTCAAAGTTCTCTAACATCAAGAATACTGGATAGTAGACAGGTAAAACTCAATGGAAGAGAGGCAGTACTCCTGAGATAAACAAAATGATGAGTTCATATAAGTTAAGAAAGTTATTCAGTATGGGCTTCATACCCCAGTATAGGCTTCAAAAACACTTTCAGTTGCAGCATCAAGCATGTCTAGAAAGTGTTTATCTTCATCCATCTGGAAAGAAGGGAAAAACAAATGACCCAGCTTAGTAAAGTATTCCAAATTTTCAATTCATCCTAATCACTAATGATTATGAAAATTCACTTCCATTTGAAAATGATGTGAACATAAATTATCAATTTATCAACTTAAGCAACACTAACACAGTAAAAAGATATTGTAAATTTGTAATAACAGTTGTTTCAACTTTCAAAGGTTTATCCTTTCTCACCCCAAAAAAGGAAAATTTCACATCAACAGTCCCAACTACTTTTGTTCTTACAAAAACAGTCTCAACTTTATTTATTTCAAAATTGGGCCAAACTAAACTATAACCCTTACAAAAAGTGGACCTATAACCTTTTAAGTTTTAACATATAATTAAAGGTTAGAGTCGGTCACATACACCACACATACCTTTTTAATGATTTTTTTTGTTCCTATATTTTAATTTTTAATTACAAAAAAAAAAAAAAAAAAAAAAAAACCTTAAAATTTAAATTGTTACTTTAGTTCCTTAAGCCCATTCATTTAGCGACATTCTTTTTTTCTCTTCTTTCACACCATTTTTCTTTCTCACTCTTCACCCACGACTCTCTCTCTCTCATGGGTTTCGTTTAGAATTACAAAAATTCAGTTATTGCTTCGATTATCAGGTATTGCCCGCTAATCATTATAATCATATGTATTTGTGGCTTGTTTCATTGAATTATTATGTTCTTTTTGGTATTTATGTTGCTTCTTTGATTTTGGTTGGTTGGTTATTCTTTAGCACCACTTGCATTTTCATTTAACATCCTATCCTTTGATTAATTTCCACTGCAACATAGTATCAATTCCTCAAATTATAATGTCATTATTTATTATTCATTATTTTGCATTTGAATCTTGAAGCAACTATATCAATTGATTGAATGGGAAATCATGTCGTTATATCAATTTCTACAACTGATCTTAAACTCCTCTATAATACCTTGAATTTGTCTACATTAGATGAAATATTGCATGTCTGATGTTGTACAAGTGTGATGTTCGAATTGATATTGATACTTTCTTAATCATTAGATATTTTCTACTATGCTAAGTTGTTTTTAATTTGGTTATTGCATGTGTTTATGGGCTGATTGAACACCAATTGAATTCAAACCCCCAAATTACAACTTCATAATTATTGCAAAAAAAGACAAACTTGACGGCAACAAGTTTCACAAAATCACAAGGGCAATTGGAATCTAATGATGAACGATTTGAAGACACTTTAGGTTCATGAGAATGAAGCTTTAGGTGTTTGTAGTTGAGGAAATGGAGTTGAAGAAAGAAACAGGGGAAGGAAGGAAATGAGATAAGTTTAGAGGGCAACGAAGAAGTCAAGCGGTTTTGTGGGCTTCCATTTTTATTTTTGAATTTAAAAAATATGAAAACTGATTTAGTATTAAGGATTTAACAGAGAATTAAACAGGGTTAAGTAGTAATTAGTTGTAGGATATACCTTAGAAAAATGCATGTTTTTAGGGGTATAAGTGGGAGTGTTTTAAAAATATGGGCACAGTTTAGAAACCCCAATACTTTAGGGGTATAAATTAGAATTTACCAAAACTTTTTTAAGCTTTGGGACTTAAAAATTTAAAACTAATTTTATTGTCAAATGAAAGTATGAAACCTTAACATTATTTTTCAACGTGACTTTTTTCAACGTGACTACCTCTTCTCGGGCGTTGATTCGTATTTTATAATTTATTTTTTTCAATTCAATTTTTTCCCTCCGTCGTCATTGTCCTTTTTCTTCCTTTTCGATTCAGTTTCTCCCTCCCAACATTTTTCCCCTTTGTCTTTCCTAATTTTGACAAATCTCAGTGTTTTCTGATCTAATCAATCGATTTTTTTTTGCGCAAATTATTGGGTGGACTCGGGACCATGCAGCTGGGTGGTCCCGGTTTAAATGACGTTCTGAACATTTGATACTTTTTTTGTGAACATTTGGTACTTTTGTTGTATACATTTGATAATTTTGTTGTGAATATTTGATAGTTTAATGCTGGTGAACATTTGATAAATTTGTTATCTAACCTTTTATAGTTTAATGCTGGTGAAAATTTGATACATTATGAACATTTGATACTTTTGTTGTGAACATTTGGTACTTTTGTTATGAACATTTGATAGTTTAATGCTGGTGAACATTTGATAGTTTAATGCTGGTGAACATTTGATAATTTTGTTGTCAACATTTGATAGTTTAATGCTGGTGAACATTTGAAATTTTTTTGTGTAAATATTTTATAGTTTGATGTTGATGAACAAATGATAATTTTGTTGTAAAAATTTGATAGTTTGATGTTAATGAACATTTGATAATTTTGTTGTGAACATTTGATAATTTTGTTGTGAACATTTGATAATTTTGTTCTGAACATTTGATAATTTTGTTGTGAACATTTGACAGTTTAATGTTGAAGAATATTTGATAGTATGATGTTGTGAACATTTGGAGGACCACAAAAAGTTGTGTGCTCCCGGGTCCATCCATTACCTATTGCTTTTTTTGAATAATACTCCGTAGATTCATTTCTCTCTCTGTCCTGGTTTGTGATTTTCTCTCTCCTCGATGTTTCTCGAAAGGTAAGTGTTTATTTATTTATTTGGTCGAACTTTGTATGTTTTGCCCTAATCACTAGGTTGAGTTGCATTTTTGGCGTCACTTAGTATTGCACGTTTTGCGGTATTTTCAATTGTTTTTTGGGGATAGGGTTATGCTGTAGGAATTTGATTTGCTTGATTCGGAAGGCTATGGGAATAAGGATGGGATGAGGTTAGGTTTTGTATTAAAAGTGCTATCTGATCAATTCAAGGGAGGTGAAACTTTAATTCGGTACACTAGTGATTAGCTAGAGTAAAGTATTCTTCATTTTGTCTAATTTTGAATGTGAATAATTTTTATTAACACTTATACTGATGTTAATTGGGGTTGAATTTATGTACATTGTGTGAGTAACTGAGTATCATTCCGTGTTTACCTTCGAATTTGTAGTGAAACTTATATTATTTGTCAGCGTTGTTTTTTTTTTTTTGGAAAAATTTGTTTTTATAATCCTGGCATATGTGTTGGCTCATCTCTCTCTATCTCTCTTTTTATTTCTTCTTAGTGCTGAGTTTTGGAGATTTTTTTTTTCCAAAAATGGACATTCTTAGTGCTGAGTTTTGGACATTTGATTAAGATGGTGCTCTTCTTTACCAGAATGTTCAGCTGAACTATCTGAATTTCATTTCTTGCACGGGTTAAATGAAGATAACAGTAGACTACTGCTTTGTACTTGATGCTGGGGAAATGCATTGTAGCACATTGCATTCAGGATGATAATGCTATCTTACAATTTGGTCAAAACAGATACAGTGAGACGGTAGTAAAGCTTATTGTGAAGGTTTATGATGTACTTGGGGTATTATGGCCTAATAGTTGTTTTCAAATTTCTGAATAGCAAACACATCTGAAATTTTGCTGGACTATGAAAAGTAATCCTGTTCTTGATAAGATACATGGCTTTAGATTTGTAACTAACCAAAAAGGTTCAGTTTTGATAGTTTAGAAAATTTAGTTGAATTTGACTTTGTGGTCGGCAGAAAATTATATTGCAAGGCACTGTTAAGAAATTTTTGGAACATGCATTTGGGTTTAGGTAAGTTGAATAGGAAAGTTTGTATTTTCTAGCTTGCAATTGTGCTGTAAAATGTATTCAGTTATGATGGGAATGCAATTATATCTAGAAGTCAAAATGTGATATCTAGAAGTCCAGTGATTTCCTGTCTTGGTGCCTAGGCGTTTTTATGCAGCGCATATTTATTCACTGAAAACGGCACCTTGTACTCTCCTTATATTGTGATTTTAACCGGTTTGCCTTGTGGGAACGTTGGCTCATGAGTCATGACAAAAGGTGATGCAATATGCAGAGTATTAGTGTACCTAATAGACTATCACGAGTGCCAACATAACGTGGCTCACTTCCTTTCATTCGAAGCCACATTACATCCCATGAATACTTGATAGAAAAATGATATTTGTCATTGTTTCATGCATGTGATTTGAAAATTTTATCTATTCCTTGAATTTTACCCCCTTCAACTCCAAAATCTTTTGAAGTCCATTAAATATTCTAGTCTGTTGGGGTTATGTTCTCTTCATACTGTGATGATATCTCTTTAGATTCTTCTTAAAGTGTCCTTTTTCAATATCTAATTTCTATAATTTTTTAGTTGCTTGAACTTGAAGGTTTTCAATTATGTTTTGGTGTGTCTGTTTTAACAAGTCTTGAAACTAACTTGAGGAAAACACAACCTAGGTTTGGTTATGTTTCGGATATTAAGATGATGCTTGTCGTTGTCCCAAAACAAATATCATGGAATGCTCATTGTGGATTGCTTTTGTTTTTGACACTCATTTGCACGGATAAAACTTTGGCAATCATTAGCAACTACTCTCTCCCCCTTTTAAATAAATAAAACTTTTCTCGTCAAACCGTCTAATAGGAGACTGAATAACAACATCAAAACTGAATCTCTCTTTCCATGTGATGGTCACCACCGCATAATCCTTGCAACTTTCTATTTCTTATATTTCAACTTTTCGAGGTAAACTTGCAACTATCTTATTCTAAAAATTGTTAGCACTATAATTTTATTCATATTTTTCCATGTACATGCATTTTTTTAATGTTTGAAGTTCGAAGAATTTACATTTTCTGGTTACTTTTCTAGTTGCCAATGCAAGTTACTGTTAGTAATTTGCATTTTGTCTTGAGTTTATTATCTTCTTCATGCCTTTTTTTTTGGGGAAAAATTCACACCAACAGGACAAATTGCACTCTTAAAAAAACTGTCTTTCACACCATTTCTCCTTCCCATTCTTCACCCACAACTCTCTCTCTCTCTCTCTGTTTCCTACACCATTGTCAGGTATAATTGTTCTCCTTTTAAATTCTAAATTCTTATGTTTAGTTTGTTTTAAAGTCCAGATTTCTTTTTTGTTTGTTTTGAAGTTTCAAAGGCCTTTCCTTTCAATTTGAACTCAGGTTTGCTTCAAACTTGTATTTGATATCATGTTTGGACCAACTTGAATCTGAAATTCAAATTTGTTAAATTTGTGGAATTTAAACAGGGAGTTGTGGCTTTGATTTTTTTTTTTTTTTATTTTTTATGGAGACCGAAAAATTTGGAGTTTGGGTTAAAATTTGTGAAGTTGTAATGGAGCTCTAATGAATTCTGTTTTTTAATATTTTTTATTTTTTAATTCTGAATTTTGGGGACATAAAAAAACTGGTTTTTTAGATTCAGTTTTTTTTTTGGGTTTAAAACAAGAATTTTGGAGACCTTAAAAAACCTGTTTTTTTAAAATAAAAATTTAATTTCTGATTTTTTTCTTTATTATAAAATCAGAATTCTGGGTGAGACAGCTGTGGATTTTTTCAATTTTGAAACTGAATTTTTGTAATTCTGGACGAAACCCATGAGAGAGAGAGAGTCGTGGGTGAAGAGTGAGAAGGAAAAATGGTGTGAAAGAAGAGAAAAAAAGAATGTCGCCAAATGAATGGGCTTAAGGAACTAAAGTAACAATTTAAATTTTAAGGTTTTTTTTTTTTGTAATTAAAAATTAAAATATAGGAACAAAAAAATCATTAAAAAGGTATGTGTGGTGTATGTGACCGACTCTAACCTTTAATTATATGTTAAAACTTAAAAGGTTATAGGTCCACTTTTTGTAAGGGTTATAGTTTAGTTTGGCCCAATTTTGAAATAAATAAAGTTGAGACTGTTTTTGTAAGAACAAAAGTAGTTAGGACTGTTGATGTGAAATTTTCCTTTTTTGGGGTGAGAAAGGATAAACCTTTGAAAGTTGAAATAACTGTTATTAAAAATTTACAATATCTTTTTACAGTGTTAGTGTTGCTTAAGTTGATAAATTGATAATTTATGTTCACATCATTTTCAAATGGAAGTGAATTTTCATAATCATTAGTGATTAGGATGAATTGAAAATTTGGAATACTTTACTAAGCTGGGTCATTTGTTTTTCCCTTCCTAACTCCCCTTTTTTTAATTATTATTACATATAAAATGTTAAAAAAAAAATTAATGAATACAAGTTAATAAATGTGCTTTGAAAAAACATAATTTAAACCTTTTTTAAAATAATTCCATTTGAAAAAAAAAATTCATGTTTAAATTATATATTTATACAAGTATTTAGTAGTAATTCATTTTAAAACCGAGCATTTGCTTGGACATTATCTAGTAAATATATGCAATGATTTGACATAAAGTAGAAAGAAAAAATATCAAATCGTTGCGTTTAAAAAGAAACGGATGTAATATATAAAAAGAAACATTTTTTTTAATTGCAATTGTTCAAAAATGAGGCATCTTCCTTAAAAAAAAATGAGGCATCATTTTATGATATTATTTTCTTACAAAGGAAGACAATGCCATTTGATTTAATTTTTAAAGATCATTATTTATGAGAACTGTATTTAAATGGGGCATTAAAAGAATTGTGAGGGTTGGGAGGGAAAATAAGCTACAGTAGATGAAGTGGTTTATGGTTTAATAATAAAATATAGACACCAGAAATGGAAGTCAGACTTTTCTCCTGATCGAAGTTAAAATACCCCTGATCGAAGTCAGACCAGAAATGGTCCAAGATCGTAGGACTTAGAAGTCTTACCAACAAATACTCAATTCATCAGCATATTTCTTCATTTCAAAAAAAAAACACTCTTCATATTTCCCATACAAGTATACCTCAAAATTAGATGCATAATAAAAATAAAATTATTAATCTATCACGACATTGTATCTATATCTCTGTAACCTTCACCAGCCTAATTATAAATGGTTTATAGAATAGAAAATATGGATCACTGCGCTTTTCATAAAATTTTGCAAAACTGACTCCACCACAAAACAAAGAAACCAAGTGAAGAAGCTTCAAACAAGGAAACTAATGGAAATAACAATCAACACTTTACAGCTTCAAATCAAAAAGAAAAATTCCAAAAAATAAGAGAAAAGAAACAGGATATGTGATCCTCACATGCACTACTTTTTGGCAGTGGACTTACCTACAGTCTACAATCAGTCAAAACTTTAACATATCTAATGACAGAAGTACTGAACAACCCAATTGGATTGTTGTTTACTTGTTTATAGTAAACATCTAAACATAGCTCTTGTGAATTGGAAAAAGTCAATGCTAAAGCAACAATGCATGGAATCTCAACAATTATCCAGCAAAGAGGCCCTCTATGACCTAAAACGCGAGATGTCTCTGTAATAGTATGATAAAAACAAGCCCACAAAAGTACAAAACTATCTAATACCTCCGCTAATTTTTATGTGCAAAGATATGACATAAAGCAGAGAGGGAAGATGTCTAATCGTTTGTTCGTTACACATAAAAATTAACGGAGACAATATAATTTATTTGTTTTGGCAAAGATTACCTATAAATTTATTACTATTATATGCGAAGTATCCTAGAATAAAAGATGCACAAAATTTGCAAGAAGTTTAGGCAAAAAGAACGATTATAAAGTATAAACAGTACCTTTTGTCCTGCTGACCTAGCATGAAGTGCAGCACCAATGAGATCAGAATCACACGTAAGTAATATTTTATCACCTTCATCATCTTCATACTATAATTAAAGGAAAATTATATTAAGAATCATGCAAATAGCTTATGAACCTGTAAAATAATGGCCAGAACGCCAATATCATAACCCAAACTTACCAATAATTGGGGACGGTTGTCACTGTCAATAGATCCTGTTCTTTGCATAACAGCGGATACAAGCTCATCCAAATTCTCTGTCCCTAAAGAAAATTTCAAAAAAAACGGAATAGTTACATCAATTTAGATACCACCAACACAAAGCCATAAAAATTACTCAGTAATTAAAAAATATTCCCACAATCTCACACAAGGCCATTTGTAATAGTTATGACCATCAAATGTCCCTACTAAGTACTGGCATTATAGTATAGTGTTAACCATCAAATATCACTAAAGACTTTCCTAATTGCACAAGACTGTTCCTAATCATAAATAAACGATAACACAATAACATTCCACCATCATCACTAACCATTACATTTGGCGATGTAGGTTAGTAAAACATGGAAATACCTTATCGTCCACTCCTTTTGAGTCCATCTGCCAACAAATAATCGACTTGGCCAACAATTGACACAAACAAGGTATAGTATCTTCAGTAAGAATGCCTTGTCGGTAGTTAGTTAATTAGTTACTCCTTTTGGGGGACACAAAAGTTGGCAAATTGAGGGATTAAAAAGGTAATCAAAGGATAGGAACCAATGCATCACACGTACAATCAAATCTAGACATACCCAAATCATCACTAATGATTAACACTACTGCATCAAAAATAGAAAAACGCAGCATCCATCAAGTGCTAATTTCATGACACCACAGCATTCATTGATCATTATGTATCACAAAATTTGCTAAAACCCATATCCATTAACAGATAAGTGACTCAGCTACTAATTGACTCAAACAAGTTGGAATATCTTCAGTAAGGCCTGAGGCGCTATTCTGTTTTGTACTTATTTCGGATTAAAAAATTCATATGAGCACAAATAAGGCAAAATGATTTCAAATAAGACTTTGCACGTTCAAATATAAGTTCACACAAGTTAAACTAAGATTAGCTCATATAATGTAAATAATCAAAAGTTGTTTAAAATGCACCCTAAAAGTGTTGAGTAACTGAGTTACCCAATTTTTGAGGACCTAAGAGTTCAGCAAACAGGAGATGTTAATAAAGAAATCAAAGGATTGCAACCAATGCATCACAAATACAATCAAATCTTGATGCACCTTAATCATCACCAGGATTGACATTGCTACGTTAATTGGCAAGAAAGATGAGTCCATGTCAAAGTGTCAAACAAGGGGAATAAGTCTCCAACAGAGAGTGATAAATTCAAAGTTTCCTACCCTCCTCCAAGGGTAGAGATGTAAGTAGGCACATGAAAGACACTAAGAGAGAAGGACAGGGATTCGGAGAATGGGGGTAATGTGGACACACAAATTCGCTACAATTTTACCAAATTTGAGTTTTCCTTACGACACCATAAGCAACACAAAGAAAGAATATGTGCTACAGGATTGGCTTAACCTTCAAAGCAGATACAACATACGAGATACTGCTTAATACCCAAAATAATGTAGCACTTGTCCTGTAGGAAAGTCACGAATAAGTTTTCACTCCACAAATTTCATACAAGTTGGTGCTATTTCATTGCGTATTCGAAAAGCCCATATCATAGTCAAGAGGCTTTATAATGTAGGCAGAGATTTTTAAAGATCATTATTCACTACTATCAGGACAATTTTAGTTGACTAAACAATACTGAATCAGCTAAACACAGGTGCATAATGACACTTACCAAAACTAAATCGATGAACACGACCTTTAGGATCCTCAAATTTATATGAAATGGAACTTCCAAGACCAAGTGATGGATATCTTCCCAAGTCAGTTCCTTCAGAATTCATGAACGCAGCTGACATTTCACTGTGAGAAAAAAAAATCCTATTAAATATCAAAACCATAAGCTTGAATCACAGTCCAAAAAGATCAATACCTGTGAGAATCAGAATCATCTGGTGGCTCTAAGGCAAGCGCTGAGTCCCAAAACTTTTGCATCATTGAGTTTGCCATGTCATTCATTCCGGAGCTATTTTCAGCCTTGTAAGAAGGTAAACATAAAGTATGAGTTAAAAACCAATAGCAATGATACTTAATATTGAATATTATACCAGGAGGCCTTTTACATCAGATAATAATCTTTAAAGACGGCTTAATATTCGAGCAAAGAGGAAATTACAAAGGATCCTCTAACTAACAAACAGTTCAAGATCTTGCCTTTAAAGGCAGCAATATCTTTATTTAATAATTCCCCCAAAATATATGCATTATGCAATGACCTATAAAGACCATCAATCACAGGAAAAAAGAGATGATGACTGCTTCAAAAAAATAATGCTCCATAAGATCGTAACAATTAACAAAAATGAAAAAATCTTACAGTGTGGCGTCTTAAATTGAAAACAAGTGGTAAACACTCGTAAGGAAGCTCAATCATAGAAATTCCAGTGGCTGACTCTCATGCAAGCACAAAATATGTAAAAAAATAATGAAAAACGGTTCTCGCCACTGAAAGACATACTACAACACTTGGTCCACACTTGGGTCCACAATTCAGAAGAACACACAGGGATAACAGAAGAGAAAAGGCTTACCATGGAAATTGCAGCATGAGTCAAGGTTAAGACATCAACACAAGCAACAATGGATCCATCTGTAGAATAGAAACAATCAGAGGAACATTCAACAAACTCATTTCACCTACTTGTCAAAAATAAAACTAGACTGGTACCTCTGTCTAAAACAGGAAGATGAAGGAATTTCCCATCATGCATTATATGCAATGCTTCGAGAATTGTTGATTCCACACTCGCATATTCAGGGTTGGGTGTCATGACCTAGGAGGAGTATATGTGCCAACTTAGACATAAACCAGAAAATGGAACAGATGTATATATGCCTCTCATACTCAAATAACAGAAACACAAATTTGTTAAAAACATTAGCTTCCAAACCTTTTCCACCAAAGTTAGCTCAGGTGATAGGTTTTGTGCTACAACCCGCATTAGTATATCCTTTGATCTGCAAGCAGAAAAGACGAAACTTGAAAAACAGTAAACTTAAAAAACATCAAAACTGAACAAGGAATCTACATGAGGAATTGTACGTTAGGATCCCAAGAACTTTGATCCCACTTGTTATAATTACTGAATTAACACGAAACTCCTTCATCTTCTTTGCAGCAACATAAACAGGATCTGAAGGTGAGACAGTTGCTACCCTGAAAGAATCACAGCTCAATAAGCAGCGCCCACAATATAAAATGAACCACATGCAAATAAAAACTTGTGCCTACTTGGTGTTTTCGGGGATAATAGTTGATAAAGCAGGCTTGAACATACGTTCCCTTAATGTTTCTATAAACGCAGCGGGAGCTGCAAAAGACCCACAGAAAAAAATTAGAAAAATTATCACCCAACATAAAATTAACTGATACTAGTAGTCGTAAATTAATTTTTAAATAAAGCATTGTGCAACAACTCCAATACCAAAAACAAAAAATTGAAGGGGAAACTATCACTAACATTCATCTCTAATGAAATTCATGCTTTCACAATATTTCCACTTTAAATTTAAAGCATAAACAGCGGGTAGATATAAGGCGGATAAGCCTTGAAGCCACCACCACCTTACCATCAAAAAGTTATAGGACTTTCGACATCCACATGGCCACACCCACCCATTTACCCACCAAATTAAACCCATATCCACTCCAACTGGGACGAATGAATCCACCAAATTATACCCGCCAACCCTACTCTACCCGCTGTGCAAACATAAATATAGTAAAAATGAACTGCGTAAGCTACAAAGAGGAAGGGGCACCAGGGAACTAAAGTATGCAAGGAACCGGTGAGAACTGAGAGGATATCACATACTGAAACTCATACTAAGCACTAAGCAGTAGCTGCTCAAAGGTTTGCTCCATGACATTATAATACTTTTGGATAGCTAGCCAAGCATATATGAAAAATGAAAATGGGCAAAGCAAACTGTCAAACTAGAGAGAAAATAAGAGTGCGCTTAACCAACCACTGAAATTGTTTCCCATCTGACGCTCAACCCCCTCAACTGCAGCAGCGATGGCACTACCCTGCTCGGCAGCTTTCTCCATTCTTGATATGGCATCATATAAACACTTCGTGATATCCAACAAAGCAATCACTTCACCATTTTCTACAACAGGAAGATGCCTGAATTTTCCTGCAGGAAATTT
Organism: Salicornia ramosissima; assembly: GCA_951394345.1. Classification (NCBI taxonomy): domain Eukaryota; kingdom Viridiplantae; phylum Streptophyta; class Magnoliopsida; order Caryophyllales; family Amaranthaceae; genus Salicornia; species Salicornia ramosissima. The sequence goes on along the minus strand of OX596236.1, from coordinate 54,961,910 downwards.
ATAGAAGCTATCAGCAACAACACTAATTCAACAATCTAGACATCTTCAATTTAAAACTACATACAGACCAAATGACTGACTCTTGGGTATAATGAAAAGTTTATATTTTAAAATTTTCCATCAATATTATCATCAATTGTGTGCTACTATGCTAGTACAACAACCTTGTTAAAAAAAGTAAATTTTAGAAAAACACAACACATCACTAAATGGTTGTCCTATATGAAGAAAAATGATGTGCTCTGACTTTTAAAGTCACTTTCTCCTCCCAGGGTGACATGCAGCATTCATAAACCATGGCAAAAGATAAATAGTACAACTCCAAAATACAAACAAACAAGGCCTCCAATACCTTGTTAAAAAATAATTTTGCAATACAGTGTATATATAAGTTTGAACAATCTATCAATTATAAGAAAATCTAAATTAAAAAAATAACTAAATTCCTGATTCTATCATCATCTACTGCAGTAAGGACCAAATACAACATTCCAAGCTTTCCATTAATATTGTTTAGGAAAAGAGAAACCCAGTTTGGACCCTCATTTTTGGCAATACACATCGGACCTTATGTACCCAATATCACCCCCTTCAATAGAACCACAATCTACCCATCTTCCGACATCCATTTGACAAAAGGAAAAAACAAGGATACAAAACAACATACTCCTTTCAGTTCACAGCAGTTATCCTCTCTTTCATTTAAGAATGATGTTTCAATTAGATTTTCTGAATTATTATGCATTCCTCTCTATGCATTTATGCAGTATTCCACTAAAAAAATAAAAAATATAATTTGCTGGCCTTCACTAACTGTAAGCCAAAAAAATACTCCTCAGTTTCAAAATAAATGCAACAGGAAAGTTTCAAAATAAATGCAACAATTTTAATTTTTCCATTTTTATGTCTTTTTTAGCTATCTCTCATATCCACTTTCTCCCTTTTAATCTCACTAACAAAAAAATTTCTAGGAGTCTATGGCTTTTGGATTGTTGCGTTTTTTTCGAAACGGAGGAAGTATATCAAATCAAAGAAAATCAATGTTGCAGAAAAAGGCCTCCAACCTTGAACCATCTTCTGAAGGGCCTCAATGGCTGATGTATCAGAGGTCACAAATATGGGATTCCTGGTCATAATTTTGGACACAATAGTCTGCTCTGGTCTCAACTCTTCTGCTATAACCCTAGCAGTAATATCCTATAAAGCACACAATACAAACATCAATCACTCAAATCAAACATTGAACTTCTTTCATCATCATCAAACCATCATAAAGAAGAACAAAAACCTTATCAGTAACAATCCCAGATAACAAAGCATTAGAATCAGTCAACAACACAGCATCAACACGACGAGCTGCCATTCTCCGACATGCATCCGACACAGACGTCCCCTCCGGAATTGTCAATGCCTTCGACAACCGTAATTTCTTCACCGTCCTCTCTCCTCCCACCCCAGATGAACTGCAAATTTTGTTACAACTCAGTTTAACAATCCACCAAAAACAGACATAACACAATCATATTCAAAAAAATCAAAATTAAAATACTTCGTATAGCATAACAATTCATTTCCACAGTAAGTTCAAATGCAACATTGTTTACATATAATAAAAAAAAAAAAAAAAAAAAACAAGGAATTAAATTAAATTAAAACATAGAAATGAAATATAATTACGAAGGTGAAGTAGGCTTTGACGAAGCATTGGTTGTGCCATTTTCAGCAGGCGGCTGTGGCGGTGGCGCTGAAGATTTTTTAGACGCCATAGATGGTCGTTTTTGCGTAAAACTAGTTCTTCTCGGAGGAGGTGGCGGTGCCACCTGTGAACTCATCTCTATTTATTTTGTTTCCAATCAATTTCAACACCAATCAATCAATTTGGGGATAATTCCTAGGTTTCCAAGGTCAGTATTTTTTAGAAACAAAACCAGTGGGGAGAAATTCAAAGAAATGAAAAGGAATCGTTATAGAAATTTGAGATTTTTTAAATAAAAAAAAAAACAGAAAAAAGAGAGAGACAACAAAAAAACTAGGGTTTATTTCGTTTTTTTTTTTTTGTTTGGTTTTTGAAAATTTCTTTTTTGGCTCACACTGATTCGTTGTAAGTAGGGGCCACTTTGAGGGCTAATGCCTAACTCCTCTCAGTTAGGAATTTCTTGTTTATCTAACGTGGCAAAATCGTAAATAATGGCAACTTTAATATTATAATATAATGTGCTGGGCCCCAAAGCAAATTAGACGGAAGTTTGTTTCATGCAATTGCTCTGTTAGCAAGTTGACTTTGGCGCGAACTACGTGGCAAGCAACACTCTCCTTTTAGGCATTACCCCTTTCCACCCTAAAAAAAAAAAATATTCTCGCCATTAAAGAGAAAGTGAACTACAGTGAAGGTTTATGTTAATGGCGTTGGTTTATGTTAACCATCTTCCTCTACTTTAGGCATATCCCCTTTCCACATAGCGGAGTAAACTCTGCTATTGAACTTTAAAAAAAAAAATAATAAAAAATAATCGCCATTAAAGATGAACTGAAGCTCGGTGTAGCTTTATGTTAATGGTGATGGTTCAGGCGTTCGTTCGTATACTACAATTTGCCATTTCTGAGTACTTTCAGTGGAGCTCGTAAGCTTAATTCCTTCTACCCCAAAAAAATTTGCAGAGGGGCTTTCACTTAGAGGTAAAAAAATTCCATGTTTTTGTTTTCACACTGGAAGCAACATTATTCGGTTGAATGACCATTTTGTACTTTAACTAAATAATGGATATCTTGCAATGGAGGTTGAGTATGGTTGCATTTACATGATTTATGATTTTACTTTAATTTTTTTTTTTTTTTTTTTTGCAGCTATTTCATTAATTTTAATCATCCAAATATTGATATATATAAACGAAATTAAGACTTTCATTAAATAATTTGTTGATGTTTATCATTTATGAATTTTTTTTTTTTATATGTTGAATAAAATTTATTTATTGAAGGTCCTTTTTGGGATATGTTTGTTTTTGGTGTTTGGTGTCATTATGTTGGTGATGATGAACCTATTCTTGTATATTTAATTATACACAATTCTGAATAGTCGTTATACTTATACTTATAAATCTTAATAATGTTTTTATTAACAGTTTAATCATGGATGTCGATAATTGCTTTGGTGGTAATTTCATACAATGAGTAGATGATATTGACATTACAAACCTTTGTGATGAAACTGATGATGGCAATGGTGTTGTCATAAAGAAGAGCACGGTCATTGTGGTAACTCCTCAATCATCTCATAGGAAACGCAAACAAATGGATGAAAATGAAGACTTTGTTGAGGCTCCGGCTGTTGGAATGCGTTATAATGCTTGGCTTGATATTGAAGTTGATTATAAAAAATATGGGAAACAACAAGGTTTTGGTGTAAGTAGGGTACAAGGTGCTAAATCTAAGGACAAGAAAACTCGTAGGGCCATGACTTGGCGTTGTGAGTGTTATGGTGATCCAGAAATGTCATCCCAAAAGGCTTCCAAGAAAATTGAGCGTGTTATGGATGGGGGTGGTACCACTGTCATTGATTTGGGTACAAGTTCGAGAAGGAAGAGAAAGTCTAAGAAATGCTTTTCCCGGCCATGGTATATGCTAGTGTAGACAGTAAGGATTCTTCGTGAATAATTAGAAAGGTCATTCTAGAACATGAGAATCACATTCCCAAACCTAGTCAAGCTAAACTAGTAAAGGAATATAGAATGCAAAGTTTTCATTCGGGTGTTCGGCGAAAGTTGCTTAATGGGACTGATGTAGGTGTCTCTATACCTAAGATATATGACACAATGGCTAGGGAGCGCAATGGTTTGGAAAATATGGAATTTACAGAAAAAGATATGCGGCATGTGGTTGATAAAGAATGTAACGACCCGACTTTTTTGGACATGTCGATTTACGAAGGGAAATCGACAAACGAATCATTACCAAAACAATTCAAACTATAAATTAGATTATTCAATTGAAATTAAGTAACCTTTATTGAGTTAATTAAAGTATCATCCAAAAATCTAAATAATTCCCAAAAGAATCGTAATTACAAAGTTGTTCCAAAACCGTCCCAACATGCTGGGATTATAAATTAATGAAATAACATAAGTCTAATTAAATTCACTAAGTAACTAAGGTGTACTAAGATTCTCAGCCACTCAAAAGCCCATCCAGCGAAAGCCCGAACTAATCAGCTGCATCTTCACCTGTAACTGAGGGGGGGGTCCACCGTCAGTGGCGAGTAACTAGGCTGTCCCGCTTAATTGAGGGACCACTAAACACATAATCTCATAGAATTTCGCAAGAAAACCTCATGTAAACATAAATCATCTTATACGGAATACATGTAAAAATATGTACAAGAATACGTATAAATTACGTATAACATACGTATACAAATACCTGCAGAAATACGGTTAGAATACGTACAAAAATACGTATAAAGTACGTATACTTTACGTATAATCATACCTGCAAAATACGGTTAGGAATACGTACAAAATACACGTATAGTACACTTATACATTCATACATATATGCATACATATACATACGTACATGCTTACATACATACACTTATACAAATACAGGAATACACAGCGGAAGACTCATACCATTCATAACACGTATACTTACATAGTAAACCCTTATAACTTAATTATCATATTTCCATTGGATCTTGTCCTACATCTTATTCTATATCTTATGTCATATTGCAATATATATATATCATAACTTATATCATTTAATAACTTATATCACATCTTATCAAATCATATCGTTCATATCATATCTTATCATTTCGTATCATTCATATCATATCGTATCATTTCATATCATTCTTATCTTTCAATGGACCGGTCACTATAACTCGTTGTGGATCCCGTTTGCACCACAACTTTCCTAGAACATGCCGGGGTGGGCTCGTGTACCCAACCCGTAGCGGATCTCGTTTGCACCACTAAGCCTAAGCTATGGCCATAACCCCTAATAGCAGCTCGTGTACTACTACTAGACGACTACATATCCTAAGACCCAGAACTGCGCGGGGGAACTCGTGTGTTCGTCCCATTGAGCAGTGGCTTCGACTTAACCCAGTCTGACTACTCGAGTCATCAGGTGGGCGTCCTTATCTTATCTTATATTTCAAAGATTATATCTTATCTTATATCTTTCAATATTATATCTTATCTTATATCGGGAAATACTAGGTGGCCGTAATCGGAAATGAAATGTTCGAAGTCCCAGGAAAGAGAGGTGCGACACGTATATTGGCCACCTTAAATACCAAGTCTTTCCTAGCCAGAAATCGAAACAATTCATATTCCTATTACTCTGTTTCCTTTCTTACCCTTTTAATATCTTATCGTATTTTATATAACTTATCCCTACTGATTCCTAATATTAATAATAATACTAATAATAATCGTAATATTAATATTATTAATAATAATACTCGTGTAATTGTAATAATAATAATAACAATATTATTATCTACCCCTTCCTGTTACAACTTATCCCTTTAACTGCAACTTTTATAATTAATTATTCCTAAAATATTATAAGTCAAAATTAAACAAAAAAAATTGACTAAAACTTTTAGGCCACTCGATAATTCTAGTTAAACAACTTTAATTAAATAAATTCATAAATTATTTTAATTAATCACTAAAATTACTTAAAACATGATAAAAATTCCATTTTTTTATTCCTTTGTTCACTCGACACTTTTCACTCAAGAACACCAATTTTATCAATTAATTTAAATAACTACAATCAACAAGATTCAATTAATTAACCAAACAACAATAATAAAAATCATGTTTTTAACATAAAATCATCAAGATTGAATACAAAACAAGATCAAAAAATCATCTTTTTATTCTTCAAACCACTCGACACATTCAAAGAGCAAAACAAGATTTAATCTTCCTCCAAGAATTCGAAATAACTTGTTTTAATAATTTAATTACACTATTTTCACAATCTGATTTTTAAAGAATTAAATTAAGAACGACCCTTTAAAGGTCTCGATTAATCTGGAAATTTTAATGGAAGTTAAATATAGGTTCAAGGTTTAACGTGCATAATTTTCGTCCAAAAATAATGTCATTTACTATTTTTAAGAGATTTTATAACTAACAAATCAGATTAGGCTGAGATCAGTTTCGGATTTTTCTACCATATCAAACGATCTTTAAAAATTACGAAAATTTAAAAAAAGCTGTAAAACACTATTACTGACTTCCACCTAAAATTTCTTAGCCATACGATTTGATTAAGTATATTAATAAATTCGTAAACTAAATCTGGACAGTTTTACCGGTTTAAAAGATTAAATTTTTATAAGCAATAAAAGGAAAAATTTTGCCACGAAATAAATCATGATTCATAATCAAACAGTAAAGAAACTGCCACGAAAAAATTCATCAAGAAATATTAATATTTGATTAATAAATAAATTCATACAAGTAATTATTCAACAATTAAAGATTTCAAGAAACTACATAAAATAATCAAGAAAATACATAAAACAAATCAAAAATCAAATCATCATGTACTCGACATTTTCGAATCAATACAAACATAAAATCCTACAATTTTCATGATCAATCCTAATTAACTATGTGATTATCTATCCCAAAATTAAAAGAGAAAGCAAAGTTACCTTAAATCGCTAAAATTTCCAAAGGAAAATCACCACTTTGGTGATGATAGTACACGGCCAAAAAGAGAGGAAAAAAAAAGAGTAATTTCTTTTAGGGTTTATGAACCTTTTGCAAATAGGGACCAAATAAATTACATACGTCCTATTTATAAAGAGAGAAGAAAAAAAAATAATAAAAAAAATAACAAACCCTAATTGTTAAAGTGGGATTGCCGTGAGGAAGGGAAAAGAATAGGGGGAGTTGAGCTGTAACGACCCGACTTTTTAGACATGTCGATTTACGAAGGGAAATCGACAAACGGATCATTACCAACTTAAAATAAACAATAAATCAAATTATTTGAACAAACGGATTTACTTCTATTAAATAATCAACTAATAACCAAAATAACTCAATATCCTTTATTACACAAATTATCTTAAAACTGTCCCTACATGCCGGGATCATAAAATAAACTAAGTAATTGTCTTTATAACATGAATCATCTAATAAACTAATTAACTAGGGTCCTCAACTACTCAAGCCCATCCACGAAAGCCCGTTAATCAGCAGCGTCTTCACCTGAAACTGAGGGGGGGTCCACCGTCAGTGGCGAGTAACTAGGTTGTCCCATTTAATCGAGGGACCACCAAACACATAATATCATAGGAAAGCACATGAAAACCGTACAGAAACTTAATACATGCTTTACATACAATCATACAAAATACGTATAAAAATACGTACAAACATACGTAAACGTATACGTACAAAATACGTGTAAAATACCTAAACGTATACGTACAAAGTACGTATAAAATACCTGCAGAAATACAGTTAGAATACGTAATGTCTACGTATAATGTACGTACAATCAGCCCTGCATTATACGGTTAGAAATACGTACAAAAATACACTCATCATTCATATACATACATACGCATACATTTATACTTTCATACAAATTACAGAATTATACAGCGGAAGTCTTATATCATTCATATACTTATACTTATAGTATAATACAATCATAACCCTAATTCTCCCAATATTCATTAGACCATAGTCCATATCTTATCTTATATCCTATATCACTAATATATCGTATCCCATATCTTCATTAGCTTATATAATAACCTATCATATATTATATCTTATGGTTTCATATTCTTATCTTATCATATTCATTTCATAACCTTTAATATCCTTCATTTCGAATTCATATCATAACTTTCATTTTATATCATAATCGTAAATTTCATATCATATCATAATCATTCGTATCAAATCATATCATTCATTGGACCGGTCACTATAACTCGTTGTGGATCTCGTGTTTCACCACAACTTTCCTAGAACATGCCGGGGTGAGCTCGTATACTCAACCCGTAGTGGATCTCGTGTTTCACCACTAAGCCTAAGCTATGGCCATAACTCCTAATAGCAGCTCGTGTACTACTACCAGACGACTACATATCCTAAGACCCAGAACTGCTCGGGGGAACTCGTGTGTTCGTCCCAATTGAGCAGTGGCCTCGACTTAACCCAGTCTGACTACTCGGGTCATCAGGTGGGCGTCCTTATCATATCTTATATCTTTAATTAATCATATCATATCATATATTGGGAAATACTAGGTGACCGTAATAGGAAATGAAATGTTCGGAGTCCCAGGAAAGAGAGGTGCGGCACGTATATTGGCCACCTTAAATACCAAGTCTTTCCTAGCCAGAGACCGAAACATAACATGTATAGCTATTACTCTGTTTCCTTTCTTATCCCTAGTAATATCTTATGCAATTCAAACCTTATCTTATACTATCCTTGATTTCTTATTGTAACCTTTATAACTTATCCTTAATAATTATTTTATCCGCAACTTTTGTTATTAATTATTCCCTAAATTAATAATAATTCAAAATTAACCAAATTTGACTTATTCCAATAATTCCACACGGTATTCCAAATTTTTATTCAATAATTAATTAATTCTTATATTATCTTAATTAATTAATTAATTACTACAAATTACCAAAATTATAATAAAAGTTCTATTTTTATTATTTTGCTTCACTCGACATTTTTACATAATATAACAAATTTTATCAATTAATTTATATAAATTCAATCATCAAGAATTAAATAAACTAACTGATCAATAACATAAAAATCATACTTTTAATCATCAATCAACATGATTAAATGCAAGAATCAAGATCAAACTACATGCTTAATATTCATACTTTCACACGGCATTCTTGCATAATATCAAGAACAATTTACATATTCAAAAATTAAATTAACATGGTATAATTAAACACTTAAAATTAAAGATTTACATATTTAATTCTATATGATCAATACTAACATAAAAATCATATTTTTAATCTTTCTTTAAATTCCACACACTCGACATTCATAAAGAAAAAACAAACATGATTAATTTCCAAATTCAAGATTTAATTTACATGTTCAAGAATTATTATTAATCATCATAGTATTAAAGAATTGAATCAAGATTTACATGAATAATTTAATATGATCAAGATTAACATAAAAATTACATTTTTAATCTTTCTTTTGAAATTTCATCCACTCGACATAATGAGATAATAAACATGATTAATTTACAATTCAAGATTTAATTAATACTAATTAAAATAATCATAATCATGGTTAAAACAATTAAAGAAAAACATCATAAAACATGTTGAACCACTCGAAAATATCATGAATCAGCCAAGAATTATAATCATCAAATTCATACAAGATTTCGAGTACCAACAAGATAAATAAAGATTTAATCATGCAATTTTAATTACCAAATCAAACAAGATTCATACATGAAAATCAAGAAAATTCAAGAAAATAATTCAAGAAATATCATACACATACTCGACATATTCAATATAAAACACTGTTAAATTTCCTACAATTTTCATGATATAATCCTAATTTACTATATGTTTTTCTACCCTTAGATTAAATAGAAAAGCGAAGTTACCTCATTCGCTAAATTAATCCCAAAACACGAAAATGATTCACCTTGGTGAATAATTGTCTCACTCGACAATTTGAAGAAAGAAAGAGAGAATACAAATTTTTTTAGGGTTTTTGAGACAATTGCAAAAATAGGAACAAAGTATGCTTACTTGATCCTATTTAAAGAAGAAAAAAAAACAAAGCAACAAACCCTAAATTTTAATTAGGGTTGCCGTGGGGTTTAGGAGCAAAAAGGGGAATAGTTTGTTAGGTTGTTCAACAACTTTGAATGGGTTAGAAAATAATTAAAATATGTAATTTAATTAATTTAATTTAATTAACCAAATTAATTAAATAAAACAAAAACATATACTTGGCCCATTGACAAGAGAACCGGCCAAGCTTAAGAAAGAAAGAAGAAAAAGAAAATTGGGTCTTTGGCCCAATTTGAAGAAAAAGTTTGGACTAAAAGATGCAAACAGTCCAAATCATATGGCCCATTTGGACTTGAAATTAAATAATAACGTTAATAACCGCGAAATTTTCTGGCCCAAAATTTCGGGTTATTACATGAGCAAAAATCTTAGGTTAGTTAGCTTAGGTTGAATTAGTTTAGGAGTTTTTTTTAAAAAAAATAATTAATTAATTTAATTAATTAAATAACATAATTATTAATTAATCAAATAAATCAAAAAGAAAAATAACACTTGGCCCATATAAAAGGAAGGACCGGCCATGACATAAGGGGAAGGAAAAGTTGGGTCATTGGCCCAATTCTGAGATAAGGAATAAAATTAAGCAGTCCAAATAAACGGGCCATTTGAACTTAGAATAATAAAATAATTAGGAGAAAATAAAAAAGAATATAGGGGTCGTGCAACACCGATTCTAAGGAAATAATTGGGCTCGGGTTTTGGCGAGATAAAATGAAAAGGTTAAGGCTAGGCTCAAAATAAATAGATTGCTACACAAAATCATAATTAATTAAATAATAATCAATTAAATAGCTAATTAATTATACATTTAATTAATAAATAAATTTTTTTTAAAATATCCCAAATTTTCGGGGTATTACAAAGAACGTCGATTGAAAATGGAAGGGGGTGACGCAAATGCGTTAGATGCTTATTTTGACAAAATGCAACGTCAAAATTTGAATTTCTTCCACGCTCATCGGTTGTTTCCAGATGGAACTTTGAAAGATGTTATATGGGTTGATGCACGCAGTCAGGTAGCTTATGAGGAATTTGGGGATGTAGTATGTTTTGACTCCACTTACTTAACCAATGAGTATGATTTGCCTTTTGTGAATTTTGTGGGTGTCAACCACCATGGGCAATCTATGTTACTTGGCTGTGCACTAATTTCAACTGAGGATTGTGAAACGTACAGTTGGATTTTCAGTCAGTGGTTATTATGCATGAAAGGCAAAGCTCCGATGGCTATTTTGACGGATCAGGCAGCTTCAATGCGGCGTCCCATTGAGGAAGTTTTTCCTAAAACACGTCATAGGTGGTGCATATGGCACATCCTGCAAAAGCTACCGAAAAAATTTGTCAAGTACGACAGGTATGTAATTTCATATTTAAATGTTTGTAGCCCAGACCATTATGTTTTTAATTTTTCGTGTGGATGTTAAATTATTATGTAATTGGTGAATATCATTTAAGGTATGATGAGCTGAAAGAGGAACTGTTGCGCGCCATATATGACTCGTTAACAATTGGGGACTTTGAGAGTAATTGGAAACAAGTGATTGAAAATTATTCGTTGAGTGATAATGAGTGGTTAACCAATTTGTATGATGAAAGGCATATGTGGGTGTCTGCTTTCCTAAAAGACTATTTTTGGGCGGGAATGCGAACCACACAGAGGGTTGAGAGTATAAATAGTTTCTTTGACAAGTTTATTGGAAGGCACACTAGACTTTTTGAGTTTGGTGAGAAATTTAGTGCTGCTGTTGAGAGAAGAGTCTTTGAAGAGCATGAAGCAGATGCTTGGGATGAAAAGTGGATTAGGAATTTGTCTACAGGTTTTGCAATTGAACGATTTTTTAGGAAAATATACACAGATGCGAAGTTCAGGGAAGTCCAGAGGGAATGTGAGCGTGTCACATATTGTTTTGTTAGGGAGGAAAAACAAATTGTTAATAATAAGTACACTTATGTGCTTGAGGATCGTGTATGGATTAAACCGAAGGATTGTCACAATGAAATTCTTATGAATAGGCGGCGGATGTATTTTGTTGAGTTCGATAGCGAAACCAAAATAGGTTCGTGTGATTGTAAATTATTTGAGACTCATGGGATTGTTTGTCGTCATTTGGTGAGAGTTTTAGACCAAAATTTTGTTGATCCAATTCCCGATCATTACATTTTGAGGAGGTGGAGAAAGGATGTAATTAGGAAGCACACTAAAATTTCAGTCGGTTATCATGACTTAAGTAAGAATGCTCAAGTCAAAAGACACGATAAAATAAGTACAGCCATGGAACCTTTATATGACATAGCTTTTGTTCATGACACCACCACGTCAATAGTTGTACGGGGCATTAAGGGCTTAATTGAAGAGGTTAAGCAATGGGTTAAGGATAATCCAGACAAAGATTGTCAAGATGGAGTTTTACTAAACACAGATTATGGTGATGGATTCACATCACTTAATGTTAATGTTGCTACACAAAGTAGTCAAGCTGAAGCGTGTATCGGTCCTTCTAACCTTACGCCCCCCTCGGTTGGAAAGTCTGCATTGAAAATAAAAGACCCTCTTGTACCCAAACGGGGTAAGGGTAGAACTAAGACTACGAGGTATAAATCAGTTGGTGAACCAGGTTGGAAAAAGGCAAATACTAGTAAAAGTAAATCAGCATCGTCATCCTTTGTAATGGTAATGAATTCTTACAATTCTTTTTTCTTGCTAACCTACTCTTTCTGAATACGTTAATACTAATATTTGTTATACAATTTTGTAATTTTTTAATTATATGTAGGAGGAACAAGGAACTGATTGTAACAACGAAGTTGATGTTAACAAGATGAAAGCTAAGGAATTAGTAAAAAAAAAATTAGTTGCTCCAGCGAGTGTCAACAATTGTAAACCCGAAAACAATCAAAAGAAGAAAAAAAAGGTTAGGCATAATGCATATTACCCTAAATTTTTATACGACAATATTACATGTGTGTTTTCCGCTTAGTTTAAAATCACCAAAAGTTTAATGCAACATTTATCCCATTCATTGCAGGTTGCGATAAAGGAAAAAGCATTGAGTGTTGCAAGTGCAAAGGAGCAATGGATTAACGATGAACAGTTTTGCAACAACGTCGATGACGAATTTATTAATCGAAATTGTCTTACTTTCAAAGACTAAATTAAGTCATACGTTTATTGTAAGAATTAGTGGAAAAGTATAATTAATTTTGCTGATATCTTTAATGTACTAAAACTTTTTTCATCATGTATGAAATCCTAGATTGTCATTTACTTTTGTTTAACAAATATGTAGTAGTTGTTCTTCATGGCCCAAAATTTTAAAGTTGTATTGTATAAATGGGCCTTGGTATATGTTTAATTTTTGGTCTGACTTTTTGGCCTGCATGATTACTTTGACATTTTTTAGGTCTTTAAGGATGAATCCATCAATAGTAAAATTCATTATTTTGTTTAACCTTCCTAGGTCGTTGCATTGGTCTGGTTTATTGGCAAAAATATCGGACTTCTTTTTGCCGTTATGCCGATTCGTAAGCGACTCTCCAGGTAATATGAGATTAGTAGGTTTAGTTAAACCCAATAATACTATTTTTTTAATTTGGTCCGATTCAAAATTGTAATTTCCTGTTAAACACTTTAATTACTCTTTCATATAATTTTAAAGTCTGTTATCTTTATGCTAGATGTTGGAGTTTTTATTCTGATGACATATAATTAGAATACTAAAAAATTAACATCCTTGTAAAGTATCGTACAATTTTACACGCTATTGATTTATTTTGTGACATTACAGTTAATCATAATATTACAATTTAATATGAATTTAAATTCTCCTATTTTATGCTTGTTGTTAAGGATTTTCTACTGTTTATATTTTATCAGAACATTAATATCAATTGAAAGGGGTACTGATGTCAGCATTTAAATATAGAACAAGAAAAGGACTTCACGTCACTTTTCACATTGAAATCTTTGCTACATATTGCAAAAAGACAAAAGGAAAAACCAGGGTTGCTATTTTGTGTGTTGTTTCCATTGGGTTTTCTACTCTACTCCTTACGTCCCCCTTTAATTGCAACAACTTGGATGTTATCACTGCTCATTAACCAACTTTGACTCTCTAAAATTTTATGCGCAGAAGACTAAATATAGTCAAATGGGATCTCTTTTGATTCGGTTCGATCTGTACTATTTAAATTCATATTTTTTATAATTTTTTATTAAATGTATTTAGAGATTTATTTATTTAAAGTTGTGTGTTGGGAGGTGTGAGAACGTAAACGTAAATTTTGCAAACAAAAGGGGACGTTACATTTATCAAGTTCGTCATGCCTTAATTTCATTAAAATTTCCATTGACTTACATGGTATTGACGTAAATGTCAACTGCTACATTGGACCTATAAATGACTATTTTGTTACAATTTATTTATACCTAAGTAACGTATACAACAACGTTATTTTAAATGACAATGGTAACTGAACTACGACGTTACATTTATAAAAGTTGTCATGCATTAATTTCATTAAAATTTTCAATACCATTTTTAGTAATACGAAATAGACAAAAATTTGAAGCTCTATTACAGAAACGTTCTTCCAATGTTCGGATCATGCCATTACCTTCTTCACAATCCTTCATCAATAACAACCTTGTTGCAGTATACATTTGAAAATTCCACACCAATCTTGGCTTTAAAATCCTTCCACTAGAGGTAAAATTATTAGCATCATTTGAATTGTAGCTGTTAACTGCACCGTTACAAGCCACAACTGCAATATTGTGTTTCGCCTCTATATTTTTAAGACAAAAACTAACCGCTCTTAGTAGCATACTTCTCTCATCTCTACCAAATTGTGTTGGTGGAAACGTGTTGTAGAACAATGAACATATCGAGTCTACCACCAACAACTGTATTGGTGTCGATGACGAAATATTAGATTTTATGTACATATCAACACTGGTAAGGACATCTCGCATATCATTGGCCTCAAAACATTCGATGACCAAAACCTTTTTCATTATCTTTTGCCCTTCATCAACACCAAATTGGCCGACTGCAATTTCGTGCAGACGTTGAATTTGAAATGCTGAGTTTGCTGAAATGTATATAGCTGATACCATTTCATGTGCCGTAGAAGATGCTGCACTAACTGCAAGTTGAAGACACAGAGTTGTCTTCCCTGAACTAGACTCACCACATATCTCCGTCATTACACCTTTCTCAATGCCCCCGGAAGTAGCTTCATCTATGGTAGTGCACAAAGTCTTAATCATTTCTAACATATTTTGGTTACGGGTTTTATTATGGTGAATTTTGCAGATTTAATCAAAATTGTGAGTGATAAATTTTTTTTTTTTTTACTTGCTTTTTATAAGCAACTTTGTAGATTATCAAAAAGTCAACTATAGCCTCCTCCTTTTTCCTTACGCAATTGATCAGTATATTTTTTTAAATTTTTTTTTTTTAATAAAATTTATTAATTAAGGCCAAATATACAAACATTTGGCAGCCTATTATTGTGAAAGGGTTGACATGTGGAATAATGCTAACTCCTAGTTTACATTAGTAAATTAGAGCTGATCTAAAGTCAATTAAATTGAAGTTAAAATGAACACAATTATACTTTACTGATTAAACAAGTCCTAAATAGTCAACACAAATGGAAGCTGCAGTAAGCTTTTTCATACACCTACACGATACCAACACATGTACACGTACCAAGAGTGACCTATTTCAAAAAACCTTTGTCACGGGTCCAAGATATTAGCTTCTCAACAATTCTTTATGATTAAAATATTTTTGTTTGTAATTTGTATAAAGTGTTTCCTAACATTCGTCTTCAACTGTCACTGTAAAGGGGGAGTGTAACTATCCTCAATGGGTTAGAACCTAAATATCTATTTTAGGAAAAATTAATATTATATGTGACACCTTAAATAAAGTTGCATACGGTTTGAAAATGGTACATTAGTATCATATTCGCATTAAATTAAGGGTGTGTTTGGTTATCAAAGGGGAAAGAAAATCACTTTAAGAATGGGAATGAGGGAAATGAAAAGCAAAAGTGTTAGATTTAAAAGGTTGTTTGTTAAAAAAAAATGCACCTCCACCACCCCAAACCCACCTCCACCACCCAAGTTCAAAAACAACCCCACTTCCTCCACCCCCAACGAAACCACCCCCCTCCCCCACCCCTTGCCGGCGCCACCCCCTCCTCCACCATGGCAGCCTCCTCCCCTCCCC
Source organism: Salicornia ramosissima (assembly GCA_951394345.1). Classification (NCBI taxonomy): domain Eukaryota; kingdom Viridiplantae; phylum Streptophyta; class Magnoliopsida; order Caryophyllales; family Amaranthaceae; genus Salicornia; species Salicornia ramosissima. Next base: position 54,945,812 of record OX596236.1, on the reverse strand, counting down.
CACCCCTTAAAAACAACTCCCAACCACCTCCACCACCCAAATACCCAAATTAAAAAAACAACTCCCAACCACCTCCACCACCACCCCCAGCCGAACCGCCTCCCCCCGCCGCCCCTTCGCCACCCCCTCCCCATCACCCTACAGCCCCCAACCACCCCCCACGAACCAAAAACCCCCAAATTCGAAAACCTTTGGTCAGTATGTAGTTTTAAATTGAAGATGTCTAGATCGTTGAATTAGTGTTGTTGCTGATAGCTTCTATAAATTTCCTGCAGGAAAATTCAGGCATCTTCCTGTTGTAGAAAATGGTGAAGTGATTGCTTTGTTGGATATCACGAAGTGTTTATATGATGCCATATCAAGAATGGAGAAAGCTGCCGAGCAGGGTAGTGCCATCGCTGCTGCAGTTGAGGGGGTTGAGCGTCAGATGGGAAACAATTTCAGTGGTTGGTTAAGCGCACTCTTATTTTCTCTCTATTTTGACAGTTTGCTTTGCCCATTTTCATTTTTCATATATGCTTGGCTAGCTATCCAAAAGTATTATAATGTCATGGAGCAAACCTTTGAGCAGCTACTGCTTAGTGCTTAGTATGAGTTTCAGTATGTGATATCCTCTCAGTTCTCACCGGTTCCTTGCATACTTTAGTTCCCTGGTGCCCCTTCCTCTTTGTAGCTTACGCAGTTCATTTTTACTATATGTATGTTTGCACAGCGGGTAGAGTAGGGTTGGCGGGTATAATTTGGTGGATTCATTCGTCCCAGTTGGAGTGGATATGGGTTTAATTTGGTGGGTAAATGGGTGGGTGTGGCCATGTGGATGTCGAAAGTCCTATAATTTTTTGATGGTAAGGTGGTGGCTTCAAGGCTTATCCGCCTTATATCTACCCGCTGTTTATGCTTTAAATTTAAAGTGGAAATATTGTGAAAGCATGAATTTCATTAGAGATGAATGTTAGTGATAGTTTCCCCTTCAATTTTTTGTTTTTGGTATTGGAGTTGTTGCACAATGCTTTATTTAAAAATTAATTTACGACTACTAGTATCAGTTAATTTTATGTTGGGTGATAATTTTTCTAATTTTTTTCTGTGGGTCTTTTGCAGCTCCCGCTGCGTTTATAGAAACATTAAGGGAACGTATGTTCAAGCCTGCTTTATCAACTATTATCCCCGAAAACACCAAGTAGGCACAAGTTTTTATTTGCATGTGGTTCATTTTATATTGTGGGCGCTGCTTATTGAGCTGTGATTCTTTCAGGGTAGCAACTGTCTCACCTTCAGATCCTGTTTATGTTGCTGCAAAGAAGATGAAGGAGTTTCGTGTTAATTCAGTAATTATAACAAGTGGGATCAAAGTTCTTGGGATCCTAACGTACAATTCCTCATGTAGATTCCTTGTTCAGTTTTGATGTTTTTTAAGTTTACTGTTTTTCAAGTTTCGTTTTTTTCTGTTTGCAGATCAAAGGATATACTAATGCGGGTTGTAGCACAAAACCTATCACCTGAGCTAACTTTGGTGGAAAAGGTTTGGAAGCTAATGTTTTTAACAAATTTGTGTTTCTGTTATTTGAGTATGAGAGGCATATATACATCTGTTCCATTTTCTGGTTTACCACATATACTCCTCCTAGGTCATGATACCCAACCCTGAATATGCGAGTGTGGAATCAACAATTCTCGAAGCATTGCATATAATGCATGATGGGAAATTCCTTCATCTTCCTGTTTTAGACAGAGGTACCAGTCTAGTTTTATTTTTGACAAGTAGGTGAAATGAGTTTGTTGAATGTTCCTCTGATTGTTTCTATTCTACAGATGGATCCATTGTTGCTTGTGTTGATGTCTTAACCTTGACTCATGCTGCAATTTCCATGGTAAGCCTTTTCTCTTCTGTTATCCCTGTGTGTTCTTCTGAATTGTGGACCCAAGTGTGGACCAAGTGTTGTAGTATGTCTTTCAGTGGCGAGAACCGTTTTTCATTATTTTTTTACATATTTTGTGCTTGCATGAGAGTCAGCCACTGGAATTTCTATGATTGAGCTTCCTTACGAGTGTTTACCACTTGTTTTCAATTTAAGATGCCACACTGTAAGATTTTTTCATTTTTGTTAATTGTTACGATCTTATGGAGCATTGTTTTTTTGAAGCAGTCATCATCTCTTTTTTCCTGTGATCGATGGTCTTTATAGGTCATTGCATAATGCATATATTTTGGGGGAATTATTAAATAAAGATATTGCTGCCTTTAAAGGCAAGATCTTGAACTGTTTGTTAGTTAGAGGATCCTTTGTAATTTCCTCTTTGCTCGAATATTAAGCCGTCTTTAAAGATTATTATCTGATGTAAAAGGCCTCCTGGTATAATATTCAATATTTAGTATCATTGCTATTGGTTTTTAACTCATACTTTATGTTTACCTTCTTACAAGGCTGAAAATAGCTCCGGAATGAATGACATGGCAAACTCAATGATGCAAAAGTTTTGGGACTCAGCGCTTGCCTTAGAGCCACCAGATGATTCTGATTCTCACAGGTATTGATCTTTTTGGACTGTGATTCAAGCTTTATGGTTTTGATATTTAATAGGATTTTTTTTTTGTCACAGTGAAATGTCAGCTGCGTTCATGAATTCTGAAGGAACTGACTTGGGAAGATATCCATCACTTGGTCTTGGAAGTCCCATTTCATATAAATTTGAGGATCCTAAAGGTCGTTTTCATCGATTTAGTTTTGGTAAGTGTCATTATGCACCTGTGTTTAGCTGATTCAGTATTGTTTAGTCAACTAAAATTGTCCTGATAGTAGTGAATAATGATCTTTAAAAATTTCTGCCTACATTATAAAGCCTCTTGACTATGATATGGGCTTTTCGAATACGCAATGAAATAGCACCAACTTGTATGAAATTTGTGGAGTGAAAACTTATTCGTGACTTTCCTACAGGACAAGTGCTACATTATTTTGGGTATTAAGCAGTATCTCGTATGTTGTATCTGCTTTGAAGGTTAAGCCAATCCTGTAGCACATATTCTTTCTTTGTGTTGCTTATGGTGTCGTAAGGAAAACTCAAATTTGGTAAAATTGTAGCGAATTTGTGTGTCCACATTACCCCCATTCTCCGAATCCCTGTCCTTCTCTCTTAGTGTCTTTCATGTGCCTACTTACATCTCTACCCTTGGAGGAGGGTAGGAAACTTTGAATTTATCACTCTCTGTTGGAGACTTATTCCCCTTGTTTGACACTTTGACATGGACTCATCTTTCTTGCCAATTAACGTAGCAATGTCAATCCTGGTGATGATTAAGGTGCATCAAGATTTGATTGTATTTGTGATGCATTGGTTGCAATCCTTTGATTTCTTTATTAACATCTCCTGTTTGCTGAACTCTTAGGTCCTCAAAAATTGGGTAACTCAGTTACTCAACACTTTTAGGGTGCATTTTAAACAACTTTTGATTATTTACATTATATGAGCTAATCTTAGTTTAACTTGTGTGAACCTATATTTGAACGTGCAAAGTCTTATTTGAAATCATTTTGCCTTATTTGTGCTCATATGATTTTTTTAATCCGAAATAAGTACAAAACAGAATAGCGCCTCAGGCCTTACTGAAGATATTCCAACTTGTTTGAGTCAATTAGTAGCTGAGTCACTTATCTGTTAATGGATATGGGTTTTAGCAAATTTTGTGATACGTAATGATCAATGAATGCTGTGGTGTCATGAAATTAGCACTTGATGGATGCTGCGTTTTTCTATTTTTGATGCAGTAGTGTTAATCATTAGTGATGATTTGGGTATGTCTAGATTTGATTGTACGTGTGATGCATTGGTTCCTATCCTTTGATTACCTTTTTAATCCCTCAATTTGCCAACTTTTGTGTCCCCCAAAAGGAGTAACTAATTAACTAACTACCGACAAGGCATTCTTACTGAAGATACTATACCTTGTTTGTGTCAATTGTTGGCCAAGTCGATTATTTGTTGGCAGATGGACTCAAAAGGAGTGGACGATAAGGTATTTCCATGTTTTACTAACCTACATCGCCAAATGTAATGGTTAGTGATGATGGTGGAATGTTATTGTGTTATCGTTTATTTATGATTAGGAACAGTCTTGTGCAATTAGGAAAGTCTTTAGTGATATTTGATGGTTAACACTATACTATAATGCCAGTACTTAGTAGGGACATTTGATGGTCATAACTATTACAAATGGCCTTGTGTGAGATTGTGGGAATATTTTTTAATTACTGAGTAATTTTTATGGCTTTGTGTTGGTGGTATCTAAATTGATGTAACTATTCCGTTTTTTTTGAAATTTTCTTTAGGGACAGAGAATTTGGATGAGCTTGTATCCGCTGTTATGCAAAGAACAGGATCTATTGACAGTGACAACCGTCCCCAATTATTGGTAAGTTTGGGTTATGATATTGGCGTTCTGGCCATTATTTTACAGGTTCATAAGCTATTTGCATGATTCTTAATATAATTTTCCTTTAATTATAGTATGAAGATGATGAAGGTGATAAAATATTACTTACGTGTGATTCTGATCTCATTGGTGCTGCACTTCATGCTAGGTCAGCAGGACAAAAGGTACTGTTTATACTTTATAATCGTTCTTTTTGCCTAAACTTCTTGCAAATTTTGTGCATCTTTTATTCTAGGATACTTCGCATATAATAGTAATAAATTTATAGGTAATCTTTGCCAAAACAAATAAATTATATTGTCTCCGTTAATTTTTATGTGTAACGAACAAACGATTAGACATCTTCCCTCTCTGCTTTATGTCATATCTTTGCACATAAAAATTAGCGGAGGTATTAGATAGTTTTGTACTTTTGTGGGCTTGTTTTTATCATACTATTACAGAGACATCTCGCGTTTTAGGTCATAGAGGGCCTCTTTGCTGGATAATTGTTGAGATTCCATGCATTGTTGCTTTAGCATTGACTTTTTCCAATTCACAAGAGCTATGTTTAGATGTTTACTATAAACAAGTAAACAACAATCCAATTGGGTTGTTCAGTACTTCTGTCATTAGATATGTTAAAGTTTTGACTGATTGTAGACTGTAGGTAAGTCCACTGCCAAAAAGTAGTGCATGTGAGGATCACATATCCTGTTTCTTTTCTCTTATTTTTTGGAATTTTTCTTTTTGATTTGAAGCTGTAAAGTGTTGATTGTTATTTCCATTAGTTTCCTTGTTTGAAGCTTCTTCACTTGGTTTCTTTGTTTTGTGGTGGAGTCAGTTTTGCAAAATTTTATGAAAAGCGCAGTGATCCATATTTTCTATTCTATAAACCATTTATAATTAGGCTGGTGAAGGTTACAGAGATATAGATACAATGTCGTGATAGATTAATAATTTTATTTTTATTATGCATCTAATTTTGAGGTATACTTGTATGGGAAATATGAAGAGTGTTTTTTTTTTGAAATGAAGAAATATGCTGATGAATTGAGTATTTGTTGGTAAGACTTCTAAGTCCTACGATCTTGGACCATTTCTGGTCTGACTTCGATCAGGGGTATTTTAACTTCGATCAGGAGAAAAGTCTGACTTCCATTTCTGGTGTCTATATTTTATTATTAAACCATAAACCACTTCATCTACTGTAGCTTATTTTCCCTCCCAACCCTCACAATTCTTTTAATGCCCCATTTAAATACAGTTCTCATAAATAATGATCTTTAAAAATTAAATCAAATGGCATTGTCTTCCTTTGTAAGAAAATAATATCATAAAATGATGCCTCATTTTTTTTTAAGGAAGATGCCTCATTTTTGAACAATTGCAATTAAAAAAAATGTTTCTTTTTATATATTACATCCGTTTCTTTTTAAACGCAACGATTTGATATTTTTTCTTTCTACTTTATGTCAAATCATTGCATATATTTACTAGATAATGTCCAAGCAAATGCTCGGTTTTAAAATGAATTACTACTAAATACTTGTATAAATATATAATTTAAACATGAATTTTTTTTTTCAAATGGAATTATTTTAAAAAAGGTTTAAATTATGTTTTTTCAAAGCACATTTATTAACTTGTATTCATTAATTTTTTTTTTAACATTTTATATGTAATAATAATTAAAAAAAGGGGAGTTAGGAAGGGAAAAACAAATGACCCAGCTTAGTAAAGTATTCCAAATTTTCAATTCATCCTAATCACTAATGATTATGAAAATTCACTTCCATTTGAAAATGATGTGAACATAAATTATCAATTTATCAACTTAAGCAACACTAACACTGTAAAAAGATATTGTAAATTTTTAATAACAGTTATTTCAACTTTCAAAGGTTTATCCTTTCTCACCCCAAAAAAGGAAAATTTCACATCAACAGTCCCAACTACTTTTGTTCTTACAAAAACAGTCTCAACTTTATTTATTTCAAAATTGGGCCAAACTAAACTATAACCCTTACAAAAAGTGGACCTATAACCTTTTAAGTTTTAACATATAATTAAAGGTTAGAGTCGGTCACATACACCACACATACCTTTTTAATGATTTTTTTGTTCCTATATTTTAATTTTTAATTACAAAAAAAAAAAACCTTAAAATTTAAATTGTTACTTTAGTTCCTTAAGCCCATTCATTTGGCGACATTCTTTTTTTCTCTTCTTTCACACCATTTTTCCTTCTCACTCTTCACCCACGACTCTCTCTCTCTCATGGGTTTCGTCCAGAATTACAAAAATTCAGTTTCAAAATTGAAAAAATCCACAGCTGTCTCACCCAGAATTCTGATTTTATAATAAAGAAAAAAATCAGAAATTAAATTTTTATTTTAAAAAAACAGGTTTTTTAAGGTCTCCAAAATTCTTGTTTTAAACCCAAAAAAAAAACTGAATCTAAAAAACCAGTTTTTTTATGTCCCCAAAATTCAGAATTAAAAAATAAAAAATATTAAAAAACAGAATTCATTAGAGCTCCATTACAACTTCACAAATTTTAACCCAAACTCCAAATTTTTCGGTCTCCATAAAAAATAAAAAAAAAAAAAAAAAATCAAAGCCACAACTCCTTGTTTAAATTCCACAAATTTAACAAATTTGAATTTCAGATTCAAGTTGGTCCAAACATGATATCAAATACAAGTTTGAAGCAAACCCTGAGTTCAAATTGAAAGGAAAGGCCTTTGAAACTTCAAAACAAACAAAAAAGAAATCTGGACTTTAAAACAAACTAAAACATAAGAATTTAGAATTTAAAAGGAGAACAATTATACCTGACAATGGTGTAGGAAACAGAGAGAGAGAGAGTTGTGGGTGAAGAATGGGAAGGAGAAATGGTGTGAAAGACAGTTTTTTTAAGAGTGCAATTTGTCCTGTTGGTGTGAATTTTTCCCCCAAAAAAAAGGCATGAAGAAGATAATAAACTCAAGACAAAATGCAAATTACTAACAGTAACTTGCATTGGCAACTAGAAAAGTAACCAGAAAATGTAAATTCTTCGAACTTCAAACATTAAAAAAATGCATGTACATGGAAAAATATGAATAAAATTATAGTGCTAACAATTTTTAGAATAAGATAGTTGCAAGTTTACCTCGAAAAGTTGAAATATAAGAAATAGAAAGTTGCAAGGATTATGCGGTGGTGACCATCACATGGAAAGAGAGATTCAGTTTTGATGTTGTTATTCAGTCTCCTATTAGACGGTTTGACGAGAAAAGTTTTATTTATTTAAAAGGGGGAGAGAGTAGTTGCTAATGATTGCCAAAGTTTTATCCGTGCAAATGAGTGTCAAAAACAAAAGCAATCCACAATGAGCATTCCATGATATTTGTTTTGGGACAACGACAAGCATCATCTTAATATCCGAAACATAACCAAACCTAGGTTGTGTTTTCCTCAAGTTAGTTTCAAGACTTGTTAAAATAGACACACCAAAACATAATTGAAAACCTTCAAGTTCAAGCAACTAAAAAATTATAGAAATTAGATATTGAAAAAGGACACTTTAAGAAGAATCTAAAGAGATATCATCACAGTATGAAGAGAACATAACCCCAACAGACTAGAATATTTAATGGACTTCAAAAGATTTTGGAGTTGAAGGGGGTAAAATTCAAGGAATAGATAAAATTTTCAAATCACATGCATGAAACAATGACAAATATCATTTTTCTATCAAGTATTCATGGGATGTAATGTGGCTTCGAATGAAAGGAAGTGAGCCACGTTATGTTGGCACTCGTGATAGTCTATTAGGTACACTAATACTCTGCATATTGCATCACCTTTTGTCATGACTCATGAGCCAACGTTCCCACAAGGCAAACCGGTTAAAATCACAATATAAGGAGAGTACAAGGTGCCGTTTTCAGTGAATAAATATGCGCTGCATAAAAACGCCTAGGCACCAAGACAGGAAATAGCTGGACTTCTAGACATCACATTTTGACTTCTAGATATAATTGCATTCCCATCATAACTGAATACATTTTACAGCACAATTGCAAGCTAGAAATACAAACTTTCCTATTCAACTTACCTAAACCTAAATGCATGTTCCAAAAATTTCTTAACAGTGCCTTGCAATATAATTTTCTGCCGACCACAAAGTCAAATTCAACTAAATTTTCTAAACTATCAAAACTGAACCTTTTTGGTTAGTTACAAATCTAAAGCCATGTATCTTATCAAGAACAGGATTACTTTTCATAGTCCAGCAAAACTTCAAATGCGTTTGCTATTCAGAAATTTGAAAACAACTATTAGGCCATAATACCCCAAGTACATCATAAACCTTCACAATAAGCTTTACTACCGTCTCACTGTATCTGTTTTGACCAAATTGTAAGATAGCATTATCATCCTGAATGCAATGTGCTACAATGCATTTCCCCAGCATCAAGTACAAAGCAGTAGTCTACTGTTATCTTCATTTAACCCGTGCAAGAAATGAAATTCAGATAGTTCAGCTGAACATTCTGGTAAAGAAGAGCACCATCTTAATCAAATGTCCAAAACTCAGCACTAAGAATGTCCATTTTTGGGAAAAAAAAAATCTCCAAAACTCAGCACTAAGAAGAAATAAAAAGAGAGAGAGAGAGAGATGAGCCAACACATATGCCAGGATTATAAAAACAAATTTTTCCAAAAAAAAAAAAACAACGCTGACAAATAATAAATTCAACCCCAATTAACATCAGTATAAGGGTTAATAAAAATTATTCACATTCAAAATTAGACAAAATGAAGAATACTTTACTCTATCTAATCACTAGTGTACCGAATTAAAGTTTCACCTCCCATGAATTGATCAGATAGCACTTTTAATACAAAACCTAACCTCATCCCATCCTTATTCCCATAACCTTCCGAATCAAGCAAATCAAATTCCTACAGCATAACCCTAACCCCGAAAAACAATCGAAAATACCGCAAAACGTGCAATACCAAGTGACGCCAAAAATGCAACTCAACCAAGTGATTAGGGCAAAACATACAAAGTTCGACCAAATAAATAAATAAACACTTACCTTTCGAGAAGCATCGAGGAGAGAGAAAATCACAAACCAGGACAGAGAGAGAAATGAATCTACGGAGTATTATTCAAAAAAAGCAATAGGTAATGGATGGACCCGGGAGCACTCAACTTTTTGTGGTCCTCCAAATGTTCACAACATCACACTATCAAATATTGTTCAACATCAAACTGTCAAATGTTCACAACAAAATTATCAAATGTTCAGAACAAAATTATCAAATGTTCACAACAAAATTATCAAATGTTCATTAACATCAAACTATCAAATTTTTACAACAAAATTATCATTTGTTCATCAACATCAAACTATAAAATATTCACACAAAAAAATTTCAAATGTTCACCAGCATTAAACTATCAAATGTTGACAACAAAATTATCAAATGTTCACCAGCATTAAACTATCAAATGTTCATAACAAAAGTACCAAATGTTCACAACAAAAGTACCAAATGTTCACAACAAAAGTATCAAATGTTCACAATGTATCAAATGTTCACGAACATTAAACTATAAAAGGTTAGACAACAAATTTATCAAATGTTCACCAGCATTAAACTATCAAATATTCACAACAAAATTATCAAATGTTTACAACAAAAGTACCAAATGTTCACAAAAAAAGTATCAAATGTTCAGAACGTCATTTAAACCGGGACCACCCAGCTGCATGGTCCCGAGTCCATCCAATAATTTGCGCAAAAAAAAATCGATTGATTGGATCAGAAAACACTGAGATTTGTCAAAATTAGGAAGGACAAAGGGGAAAAATGTTGGGAGGGAGAAACTGAATCGAAAAAGAAGAAAAAGGACAATGACGACGGAGGGAAAAAAATTGAATTGAAAAAAAAAACATTATAAAATAAGAAGCAACGCCCGAGAAGAGGTAGTCACGTTGAAAAATAATGTTAAGGTTTCATACTTTCATTTGACAATAAAATTAGTTTTAAATTTTTAAGTCCCAAAACTTAAAAAAGTTTTGGTAAATTCTAATTTATACCCCTAAAGTATTGGGGTTTCTAAACTGTGCCCATATTTTTAAAACACTCCCACTTATACCCCTAAAAACATGCATTTTTCTAAGGTATATCCTACAACTAATTACTACTTAACCCTGTTTAATTCTCTGTTAAATCCTTAATACTAAATCAGTTTTCATATTTTTTAAATTCAAAAATAAAAATGGAAGCCCACAAAACCGCTTGACTTCTTCGTTGCCCTCTAAACTTATCTCATTTCCTTCCTTCCCCTGTTTCTTTCTTCAACTCCATTTCCTCAACTACAAACACCTAAACCTTCATTCTCATGAACCTAAAGCGTCTTCAAATCGTTCATCATTAGATTCTAATTGCCCTTGTGATTTTGTGAAACTTGTTGCCGTCAAGTTTGTCTTTTTTTGCAATAATTATGAAGTTGTAATTTGGGGGTTTGAATTCAATTGGTGTTCAATCAGCCCATAAACACATGCAATAACCAAATTAAAAACAACTTAGCATAGTAGAAAATATCTAATGATTAAGAAAGTATCAATATCAATTCGAACATCACACTTGTACAACATCAGACATGCAATATTTCATCTAATGTAGACAAATTCAAGGTATTATAGAGGAGTTTAAGATCAGTTGTAGAAATTGATATAACGACATGATTTCCCATTCAATCAATTGATATAGTTGCTTCAAGATTCAAATGCAAAATAATGAATAATAAATAATGACATTATAATTTGAGGAATTGATACTACGTTGCAGTGGAAATTAATCAAAGGATAGGATGTTAAATGAAAATTCAAGTGGTGCTAAAGAATAACCAACCAACCAAAATCAAAAAAGCAACATAAATACCAAAAAGAACATAATAATTCAATGAAACAAGCCACAAATACATATGATTACAATGATTAGCGGGGCAATACCTGATAATCGAAGCAACAAATTCACGACTTTTAGGGTTCGACAATGTATTCTGGTTCAAGTGCAATTGAATCTTTAGGGTTCTATTTCAACAAACAATTTCATAGAATTTTAATGGAGTATGGTTTGCATTTAAGAATTGAATTGAAGCTTTATTTGTTTGCAGTTGAGGAAGTGAAGTTGAAGCAAGAAACAGGGGAATGAGAAACGACGAAGTCGAAGTTTTGTGGGCTTTCACCATTTTTTTGGATTTAAAAATAAAAATAAAAATCGAATTAGGAGTAAAGAAACCCAAACTGTGCGGTTTTGGCCAGGGACCACAGAAACCTACGTGGTCCTGGACTATATAATAATTTGCGGCACAACTTACAATGTTTCCTTTCAAAAAAAAATAAATTATCGTAATCCTTTTTTTCTTGTAATTTACATGAGAAATTCTCATTAAAAAAAACTTCAACTATATATTACCCTTAGGGCTCGTTTACATTAGATGAATAGAGATGAACTGAACTTAATAAAAGTGTATTAATTGAACTAAATAGAGATGAACTGAATAGAGATTAACTGAACTGAATATAATCTGAAGTAAACAAACCCTTAGTTATTGTCGGAAATAAAATTACAAATGATCTAAAAAAGAAAAAGAGCTGTTAATTTTATTAAAATTAAGGGCAAATTTGATCCTTAACGACAAAAATAACCCCAAATCTTCTTAGGGAAATATAATGTTTTGCCCCTTGTATGGTGGTGATTTTTACTCGATCGAACCAAATTTCATGGAAACATGATTTTTGATTCTAGAAAGTATAATCAATCGTACTTGATTGAGTACATAAGACTTTGTGAAGTTATGGATTGTAATACCAGGCCATGCGTTTAAATGATTATCTTTATTATATAAGCCAAGGGGGGAGCCATGGTGTCCCCCTTGAAAATTCTATAATGCCCCTTATCAATTTATTAAAAATCAAATAGCATCACTATTATTTATTACGGAAAGTTACTACAATTTTTGAATTTTTTAAAATTAAAATATTACAAAAAATACAATTCGGCAAAATAAAATAAAATAATCAAAATTCATATTTTTTAATTCTCTATAAATAGACACCCATTTTAATATGGCGAAATTGACTCTAACGGTCCATACTATTTGCCATCTTCCCTTATCAGTCCCTACTATTGACTTTCCATTATCAGTCCAAAAAATATCAAGCAAAAGAATTCATCAATCCCATGAACTTGTTAACCTGCTGTAGCAGGTAAAAATTGTCTCTCTCTCCTCTTTCCCATTTAATTCTTCTTTCCCTCAACCAGTCAACCATCCAAACACCACCCCAGTAGCCCACACCCCACTCGAATTCGATTTTAATGGCGGATGATGAAGATGATGATGGTGGCAATGGCCGGTGATGATGGACGATTGATAGATGATGACTAACAACGCTTTTTCGGGCATTTTTGGTGGTTGGCGACGGTGATTGGGGTTTTGAATTTGATATTAATGGTTGATGATGAATGATGATGAAGACGAAGATGATGCCAGTGGTCGACGAGGGGCGGGGAGGGTCGGCGACGGGCGGGGAAGGTTGGGGAAGTGGGAAATTGGATTAAGGGGGTTAGGGTTTTGGAAAGGGGAAAGGGGAACGGCGGCGACTGTGTAGGGGGTTTTAGGGGTCGACGGTGGGTGGGAGAGACTCGCCGTGGTTCGGTGAGTCCTACGGTGGTATCGACGGTGCCGGGGGAAGGGATTTGGGGAAGGTACTGGTGGTGGCAGTGGGTTGGATGGTGGCAGTGGAGGGGGTTGGGGGGAAGAAGATGAACAAACAACAATTTACCTGCTACAGTAGGTTAACAAGTTCATGGGACTGATGAATTCTTTTTGTAACGACCCGACTTTTTAGACTGTCGATTTACGATGGAAATCGACAAATGGATCATTACTAAGCATAAACGTAACAAAAATAACATATTCTAAATACAATTGATCTTTTATTAATTAAAGTAATAACTACTAGTCTCAAAATCCAAAAGTAAACTCTAAAGTACATATTGAAATGTTGTTTAATTCCAACAAACCGGGATAAATACTTAATAAATAAATAGAAAAACATAAATAGACTCTGGGTTCACTAAGCTAATCTCATCACATCTCACAACCCGATCCATACGAGCCCACTTATGCGTCTGCATCATCACCTGAAATGGGGGATCCACCGTCAGTGGCGAATAACTAGGCTGTCCCGCTTAATGAGGGACCGCTAACCACATAATAGCATAGAATCGTTCATGAAAACCATACATAACATATAACATTTCATACAAAAATACATATAGGGTACGTATAAAAATACGTGCAAAAATACGTATACAATACGTATAATAATACCTGCAAAATACGGTTAGCAATACGTACGAAAATACGTATAAAAGTACGTATACAATACGTATAATGATACCTGCAAAATACGGTTAGAGATACATACAAAAATACGTATACAATACAGGTACCACATACAAATACATATACGTATACGTACATACTTAAGTCGTACAAATACAGATATACACAGCGGAAGACTTATACTATTCATAGTACGTTGCATTTCATTCTTATCTTATACTATAAATATACATATAACTTAGTTAACATTATTTCATAACATATCATACTTCATCATATCTTAACTTCATGACATAACTTATCATATATCTTAACTTCTTAGCGGACCGGTCTTTATAGCTCGTAGTGAACCTTTGCGTCCCACCCGTAGCCCTCCTTTGCGAGAACTAAGCCTAAGCTATGGCCATAACCCCTAAATAGCCCTCCTTTGCGAGAACTACCTAGACGACTACATATCCTAGAATCAAGAACTGCGCAGATACCGCAGTCTGGCAGTGGCAACGACTTAACCCGATTGATAACCTTTGCGTTATCGCAGGGGCGTCCTATCTTATTAACCCGATTGATGACCTTTGCGTCATCGCAGGGGCGACCTTAACTTATTATCTTTATTATACTTGGAAGTACTAGGTGACCGTAGTCGGAAATGAAATGTTCGAAGTCCCAGGAAAGAGAGGTGCAGCACGTATATTGGCCACCTTAAATACCAAGTCTTTCCTAGTCAGAGATCGAAACAAATCAATAACCTTTTACTCTGTTTCCTTTCCTTCCTTATTAATATCTTATTATACCTTTCCTCTTATAGTAACTTATCCCTACTGACTTCCTTTAATAATATAATAATAATAAATGTTATGGTGACTGATATAATAACTATCCTGAAATCCTTTTATTATTATTATGTTACAACTTATCCCTTTTTGTTATATTATTATTACCCTTTATATTACAACTTATCCTTGATAGTTCCTTTAGTAACTATTAATAATTATAATAATATTAATTCCTAAAATTATCTCAATATTAACATTAAACTAAAATTGACCAAAAATAAAATAGGGCCACTCGACATATGTAAATAAACATATAAAAATTAAATAAATTCATAAATTCATCATATAATTAATTTAATAAATTACATAAAAATACAATTAACTACATAAATTACCTAAAACATGATAAAAATTCTATTCCTCAAATTTTACTCCACTCGACATTTTCACATAATTTACCAAAAATTATACTTTAATACAATTATCATAATTAATTAAATAAACTCAACAATAACAAACAAATTATACAATAAACATTAAATCATCAAGATCAATCAAGAACAAGGTCAAAATTAATTCTTTTTATGCATAACATCACACGGCATTCTGGCATATTAAAATTATCGAGATTAAATCCAAGAACTCAATAATAACATGTTTTAATAATTTAATCACCCTATTTTACACAATCTGATTTTAAAGAATTAAATTAAGAACCACCATTAAAAAGTCTCGAATAATCTGCAAATTTTTATGGAAGCTAGATGTAGTTCAAGGTTTAACCTGCATAAATTTCGTCCAAAAATAATGTCATTTACTATTTTTAAGGGATTTTATAACTAACAAATCAGATTAGGCTGAAATCAGTTTCAGATTTTTCTTCCATAGAAAAAGAACTTTAAAAATTACAAAAATTTAACAAAAGCTGTAAAACACTATTACTGACTTCCACCTAAAATTTCGTAGCCATCCGAATTGATTAAGTATCTTAATAAATTCGTAAACCAAATCTGGACAGGTTTACCGGTTTGAAAGATTAAATTATTATAAGCAATAAAAGGACGAATTTTGCCACGAAATAAATCATGATTCATAATAAAACAGTAAAGAAAATCCCACGAAAAATTCATCAAGAAATAATAATGTTTGATTAAGAAATAAATTCATACAAGTAATTATTCAACAATTAAAGATTTCAAGAAACTACATAATAATTCATCACATTGTTCGAAATTCTTAACCTTAACATGATACTAATTCCTTTAATTTTCATGATTTAATCCTAATTAACTATGTAATTAACTAACCCAAATCTAAGAGGAAAAGTCTAATTACCTGATTCGCTACAAAATTCCAAGAAAAATCACTCTTTTGGCTTATGGAGGCTCAAGGCTTTTTTTTGAGGAAAAAGAAGGTTTTTATTTGAGAAAATTAAAGTGTAGAAGATTTTTGTAAAAGAAAATAAGTTTAGGGCTAATTCCCTATTTATAATATAAGAAAACCAATAATAAAAAAAAAAAAAAAAAACAACTAGAGGGGAGGGCCGTGAGTGAGGGAGTAACAATAGGAAAAGAGAGATTTTTGGGAAACTTAGTATAATAGTTGGTTAGGGTTTTTTTTTTTACCATTTCAAACTAATTATTTAAAGATATTATTAAATAAATAAAATCAGTAATTAAAATAAAAAGATAAACCCTAAATAACTAATAAAAGGGTAAAGGGTTATTGGGCTCAATTATTAGGCTTAGGAAAAGGCAGGAACAAAAAGGGGCCTAGAAGAAATAGTTAGGATTAGTTTCACTAATTCAAAATAATTAAAAATATTATTAATTAAATAAATAATAAAATTAATAAATTAAATAGAAGATAAACCTAATTGACTAATCAAGAGGGCCGGCCAAGAAAGGAGGAAAATTGGGTCATAGGCCCAATTTCAGAATAAAGATAGAAAAATAGGAACTAAATAGTCCAAATAACCGGGCCTTTTGGACTTAGAATATTAAAATAACATTAATAACCGCGAAATTTTCTGGCCCTAAATTTCGGGTTATTACACTTTTGCTTGATATTGTTTGGACTGATAATGGAAAGTCAATAGTAGGGACTGATAAGGGAAGATGGAAAATAGTATGGACCGTTGGAGTCAATTTCGCCTTTTAATATAGTTTGTTACATAAAAATTTTACCTTTTAATTATCGTAGAAATTTGATATCCGATTTTGTTCATTGTTGTGGAATGGTTGGATAAAAGGGCAAAGTTTATTTACGATTATGTGAATTTAAAAAATATATATTTTAATTTCTCGAACAAAAACCTTCGATTTTTTAAGATACATTAAAAATATCGTCGCACGCAAAGCGTACAAAAATGGCTAGTTATAATCTAAATGAAAGGATAATAATAACCTTTCAATAGGAGAATCTGAAATGTTACATTATTTCATAACGTAACCTTATGTGTTTCTAAACAAATATAAAACTCATTGAACCATCTACGTGGACCGTAATTTGGAAATTGGGAGAAAAATAGCAGCATTTTGGGAATTAGTATTACTCTTAACATCATTATAATTTTTTTAATCTAAGTATCCCATACACATTCAAGAAATTAAAACCTTGGTTGACTTGTTTTGTAGAACACCAAAAAAAGTTATTTTCTACATTGTACCTTACAATTTTTCCGGATACTAATTTTAGCACTCCTTATTATATTGATATTTGCACTCCTCATGTGAGTAGAGCATGATAAATTATACTTGATCTCATAATCAGAGAGTGTTAATATCATTTGTTCATTTTTTCTTTATACATCTAGTGATCCTAGAGGGAAAACAAAATTTGAAGGGAAGCAAACCTAGACGTGGCTTATAAAAGTTTATTCGGTCCTATATATTACATTTTACTAACAATCTATCCATATCTTGGTTTTTTCACCTAAAATTTAGTAGACTACACTCAATTTAGTACACTGGTTTTTTATGCACGCAATGCGTGCAATCTTAAAATTCGTTAACAATATAGTTTGGCAATAAAATTAATAATTTCTTTAAAAAAACTTTTAAATATATATTTTTTTTAAAATATAATCTAGTTTTTTCCTTTCGCTCTTACATAGTAAGTATATTGCAAATTGAGTAAATAATTTATTTCTCTAAAAGATTTATTATCTACGAATAAATTTTGATTAATTTTACAATTAATTGTACTTGCGATTTTTAAAATTATAATTATTTGTTTTAAATAAGGTTATCAATGATTTCAAAAACCAAATATTAATATGGAAGATTTTAGTACACAAAGGAGAAAATTGTCCCTAACTTGACTAACTATTATGAATAATGACGAGTAAGGGTAGTGTGGTAATTTACTTGGACACCACCGCGACCTCACCTCTTCTCTTACATAATAGAGATAATTATCTTTATTCGAAATCTCTAACGGCCTATTTGGTTATTGGTAGTAAATCGTGGTAATGGAAATGAAAGTAAAACGTAATTTAGCAAAGAAAACAAGGTTACAATTAAGGCCGAGCAACGGTTTCGGGTACCCACCCACGGAACCGGACCCGGACCCGGTTAGGAACCGACGGGTAATTATCTAGACCCGGTTCAACTGGGTCTGGTTCTGGATCCAAAAGTTACTACCCGGTCCCAACTGGTTCCAGTTCCGGTTCCAAAAAAATTTGGACCAGGTACCCGGTACCAGACCCGTTCCCGATACGGTTGAATTAGGTTTTATACTATCTTTGTGGATGTTTAGTGGTAAATAATTAAATATGTAGTAGAGTAGTTGTTGGTCATTAACCCGATTTGTTATTTAAATTCAAGAAATTGAACAAAATACACACCCATTAAAGAAAACCGGGTACCCGGTGGTTCCGGTTCCGAAAATATATTACCCGGTTAGAGCGGTTCCAGTTCCAGATATTTCATACCCGGTGGTTCCGGTTCGGGTCCGGTTCCATTGGAAAAAGACCGGGTACCCGGTTTTGCTCACCACTAGTTAGAATATGCATGGAAATAAATCTCATTCCCAAGTATAAACATTATTCTTCGTATTATTCATTACCATTTATTATTATTATTGGAAAGGGTGACATTGGATGAGAATCAATGTTAGTAAAGAAAATTACTCCTTCCGTAACGAATTAATTTCACCTTTTGGTTTTTCACGCATTTTGAGGAAGCGATTTAAGGGTAACTAGGTTTTTGGCCCGTGCATAATGCACGGCGGGCTTTGTACCTATTAGGTTTATAGTTCTATGTTTTAGTTTTTATAATTCCAATGATTTTATAAGATTGAAACTAACTAAGACTTGATAATAATTCATCAAAAAATTGAAAATATATCAATTTTTTTATTTTTAAGATTATAACATATATTTTTCTTGGAAAAAAAATATAGGAGTACATATTTTGAAGAATATTCAATTGCATAATTATAAAATAATGGAAAACAATTTTGTAAATATAAAGTGTGAGCACATTTAGAAGAATTCAAAATGGAATAAAATTAAATTTAAAATGAATAACTTAAAAAGATAGTGATGTAAGAAAGCAAATCTCATAATTTGAAAGTAATTGAAAAGTTTTATTAAATGTAAATAAATTATTAATATTAATTAGAAAATTAAAGCAATTTTTTATTTCAAAAAAAAGGAAAAGGAAAATAAAACAATTTTGTAGGATGACACATGGCATAATTTTAAAGATGAGATATCCTATGTAACGACCCGACTCGCTTAAATCGGCGCGGAAGAAACCGACGAGTCGAATAGTTATAACTACAACTCGAAAAACTTAAGAATTAAAACTAATTCCTCAAATTATTATTATTGAACCTCAAAAGTACAAATACCCACAATTTTGTACATTACTAATCCAAAGATCAACTGGAAATACTAAAATACGAGTAACTCCAACCACACGTCAGAGTCCAAAAACAACGTATAAAAGTCCATACAATAATCCATAACTATCTAAAAACAACAACAATATAAAAGTACAACCAAAACATAAACAAACGCCGCTCGCCCAACCCAAAGCTAAGCAAGTACTTCGTCATCAGAATTACCTGTAAAACAAACAACAGTCCACCATCAGTGGCGAGTAACATAGCTGACTCACCCTAATGGGAATACACATGAACATAGCACAAATCAAATAATCAAATCATCAATCAAAAACATGCGAGAACATCCCAAAACATGAACTCGACTCAACCATCCTATCCAAACTATCTTTGGCGCAATCATTCATATACTAGACCGGACTATGCTCGTACGAACGCATCTTATGCATCCGAACTTTCTACTATGTTAGGATTGAGAATCTTACTCCCAAACCCCATGAAACCAATCTTACTGGAAATCCATGTTCCGTGAAACCAATCTTACTGGAAATTCAAAGGATAACATAGTAAGACTCCAACTATCCCAATACCGCGGATGGAATAGGGGCAACGTCTTAACCCAAAAACAATGAATCTTACTCAATGTATTAGGTGTCTAGTAACGAAATCAAGCTAATCATTAATTAATCATCTTATCATTTTAATCAACTCAATCATAACATAATTATATTCAAGAATTGCCTTTACGCCTTGATTCTTGAAAATAATCAGTTAAACACGAAGTTATTCTCAAGATTGCCTTTGCGCCTTGATCTTGAGTCTAACCAACATTAATCCATTACTTTAAAATCCATTCTTTAACCAAATTCAACTCAATCTTTAACTTTCTTTATCGATTAAACCAATTTCTTTAATTATCAAGACTTAACCAAGAACTCATCAAAACTCATCAAGAATTCAAAGAAACTCAACAAGAACTCATAAAGAACTCATTCAAGATTCAAGAACTTCAATCAAGAACTCAATCAAGATTCAAGAACTTCAACCAATAACTCATCCAACATTCAAACATCACACGCATATCATCAAATAACCATTCGAAAATTCAACTTAAACTTATCCAAAATTCACCAAACTTTAACACATTTATCATGGTCATAAAATTACATATTCAATCACAAAATCATCATATCCATCATCGAAATATCATTAAAACAACATAAAAATCAGATTAGAAACCATACACAAAATCATGATCAAACTTCACCAATTAACCCATTCATGCATTTAATCTATACTATAATCATAGTATTCCAACTAAGTTGAGAAAGTATGTTACCTTATTGAAGATTAACACACCAATTCAACACAAAAACCTGCTGCCCGGAACGCTAAACCCACGGTCAAGCAACACGGACCACCACGCACGACACGGTTTGGCACGAACACCACCACGCACCACACGAGCACCACTGCCACCCAGCACGGCTGCCTGCCACGACCCACACGAGCACCACTACCACAGACCTACTGCACGGCCACGACACCACCAACTGCACGGCTGCCACTGCACGGTCCCACACACGGACACCCACACGATCAAACCCACACGATCGAGATTCCCGAACCAAACCCGAACTAATGATCTTGGATGAAATAATTGGGTTTTGGATTGTGTTTAGGTACTTAAAGATCAATAGAAGTTGAATCTTTAAGATTGGGATTAGAAAGATGGATGAACAATTTGATGGTGATTAATGCCAAAAATGGCGTGGAACTAGAGAACAAATGGGAGGGAGTTTGTGTTTGAATTTGGATGGCAAGAGCAAATGATGGCAATTGAGCAAAAATGGCCTCATGGCTCACTAACTACTTCTATTTATAGAAGTTAGTTAAGTGTGAAAACAAAGCAAGTGGCACCCCTTGCCATGCCACTAGAAAACCGGCCAAAGGAAGATCATGGGCCTAAAATTGGGCTCTCGTGATCAATTGGGCTAATTTACATAAATTGCATGATTAATCATGCATAAATCGATTTAGCCCAAAATATTAAATAATTAATTAGAAAATTTAAATAATAAAAATTCTAATTAATTAAATAATAATTAACATAAATAATAAAAACTGCAAATAAGATAATTCGAATTAAATCGAAATTATTCACATAAAAATAAAATAAATAGTTCAAAAATAAATTTGAACTATACATAAATACACATAAATACGCATAGATTATCGGCAAAAATACCAATAAAATCAGGGTCATTACATCCTATGTGTCAAAATTATATTTTAGGGTGTGTTTTAATATATTAGGTATAGATATAGATATTGAGCACAACCTTGGGAATAAATATTGATAGATTTTCTTACCAAATATACATATAATTTCATTCCCATTAATGTCATTTATAAACGGTAACCAAACTAGCCCTAAGGGGTTGTTATGTTTGAAAATGATAATATTGAGCTAAATTAAAGTCCCTAAATTACAACATATTTTATCAAATCTTAACTACAAAACTATAGTCTTATAAATATATACTTCCTCCGTTCCAAAAAAAAAAACGCAACAGTTTCCATTTTTGGATGTTTCAAAATAAATGCAACAAATTTTTATTTTCCTTATATAGTAAACTATTGCTATTTAAAAGACATAAATACCCTTACTAATTCTTTATTTGTCCCCACCTTTTCTCTCTCCAATTATTTAATTGTCCCCACTCTCTCTCACAACTCTTTTAATTGTCTCCACTTTTTTCTCCATTTATTTTAATCAACTACCCCTCACTTTTTCTAATTACCCACAACAAAAAAATGCCTAGGAGTCCGTGCCATGACAATTGTTGCGTTTTTTTGGAATGGAGGTAGTATATGTTTTTACCCTATTAGTTAAGTTTTATGTCACAAGTTATGGTTCTATGCTAAAAAAACACTCATTTCGTCCTAAAATAAATGCACTATTTTCTTTCTTTTTATAGGTCCTAATTTATTTGCTCTATTTTTTATTCACGTAAATGGTTCCCAACAATTAAAGGCAAATATGCTCTCTTTACATCAACCATCCAATAAAATTTGAAAAGCTAGAATCTCTTGCATTGAGGTAAAAGGCAAATGAAATATTCATATTGGAACAAAGAAAGTACAAATCTTCTATATCTATAAATAAAATAAATAAATAAAATGCATGCGTTCCTTTGCAGTGAACCTGCCACATGGCACTAGTGTATGTGTAATTAATGTTTGTTAAAAATGATTTTGAGTGAAATTAATATTGGTCAATAAGAGAATAGAATGAAAGGACATTTAATAAAACAATGGGAAATACAAACTAGCAATTACTTGAACACCAAAGTTTAAACTCTAATTCATCGACACTGTAAACATTAATACTGATTTATATTTAGATTTCTGTTAAATTTTGAATAAAAAATATGTCGTTGCTTAAGCATAGATAATGTGAGGATACTATTAATTTTACAATCCATTTATGTCATTACTCATTATAAAAGACAAAAATAAATTATAATTGATGAAAATATGATGGATAAATATTTAACAATTTATTATCTAACAAAAGAATTATATATATAAGCTTGTTGTTGGTGACCCAGGGCAAAATTTCTAGTTTATTTTTAGTAAAGATTAGCCCTTATAACGACATTTAGGGTGTGTTTGATTCAACATATTTAAGCACTATGAGGCTTATTTCAGAAAGTTTTAGTTTAGATAAGAAAAATTCAGATCAGACCAGTTCAAAAAATTCAGATCAAATCAGAAAAGTTCAGATAAGATAAGAAAATTATAAATATAAAAATAACTACAATAAAAAAAATTCAGATTAGATTAGAAAAAAAGTTCAGCATAAGACTATATCAGATCAGAAAAGTCAAGATTAGATTCGATTAGAAAGTTTCAGATGAATCAAACACACAATTACTATACCATGTGATCGAGATCCCGCTTGATTTATCTCGATGTGTAATTTTCAAATACTTCATCTGTCCCATAAAAACTGTTTTATTTCTCTTTCACCCTCATTTTTTATGGGCCCTCCAGTTTGTCTTATAGTGAGTTAGTGGTCATGATTTTTTAATTGTTTAGGGTAAAATTATTGGGGTTGAGATAGGTAAGTAAGGATAAAAGTGTAAAAAAGTTATGGCCCATGATACTAAAAAATAAAATGGAGCAGCTATTTTGGGACAGACGAAAAAAAGAAAGTGGAGCAATTTTTTTGGGACGGAGGGAGTACTTCATCCGTTAATGCAACAAAGGAATACTTATTTGTTGCATTTAAAACGAAAACGAAGAAAATAATTTTTTTTGTTATACGTGATTCAAGATATTAATATTTAAAATTATACAATTTAACCTGATACAATCCAATCTATTATATAAGGGAAGGACTGATGTCGCGAGTCGCGACGGTGTCCAAGTGGATTACCACACTACCTTCACTCGTCATTCATAATTGTTACTGAAGTTAGGGACAATTATGTCATTTGTGTACAAAAATCTTCAATAATGATATTTGAAATCATTAATAGTCTTATTTAAAACAAGTAATCACAAATTTAAAAATCGCAAGTATAATTAATTGTAAAATTAATCAAAATTTATTCATAAATAATAAATCGTTTGGAGAAATAAATTATTTACCCAATTTGCAACGTAGTTACTATGCAAGAGCGAAAAGAAAGAAAAACTATATTAAATTTTAAAAATAAAAAAAATTTATTTAAAAGTTTTTTTTATTGTCAAACTATGTTATCAACGAATTTTAAGATCGCACGCATTGTGTGCATAAAAAACTAGTCATAAAATTTGGAAAATGAAAGCCTTCAGGTTTACTTTAGCTGATTATAGCTAAACTGAACTAAATTGAATTGAGCTGAATTATCCAAAACTGAACTGAATACAACTGAAAGTAATATTTTATAAGAGAAGAAATCAAAAGTTGAACTAAACTGAATTGAATTTACGCAAAAGTAAATAAGCCCTTAAGGCTATTAAGCCTCATCAATGGGATTATGGAGAGCCATGTGCATGTATGTAATTGAGATTGTTGGATTCGATAAATTTGCTTTTAAACTTTGATTACATTTCCTTATAAACTTTTTAGAATAATCCCACTTGGCCTCAACATTAAGAAATATTCCCCCTAAAAAGGCAAAAAATATCTCGAATATCATAGCCCAATACCCAAAATCCATTGATACCAAAAACAAATAAATAATTTCCAAAAACCCCTCAAAAACAAAAAAAAAAAAATCCCCAAAAAAACTGCTCTACTTTTCTGTTTCATCCGTCCCAAAATAAATGCTCCAATTCTTTTTTTTTGGCATATGACACACATATAACTTTACATTTATACCCTTACTTATCACTTAATATCCGTTACTTTTTACCTACCTTTACTTACAACTTTATATTTTTACCGTTAAAAAAATCACAAAAAACGAGGAAGAGAATCCCCAAGCCAAATGGCAATCTACATTGGGTGCGTTACTAATCGATGAGACTATGACCTAAATCAACCATTAAAAAAAAAAGGCACCAAAGCAAAAAATACTGCTGACTTTGGTCACCATTTTTTCAGGTTATATTTATTACCCCCCAACCAAAAAAAAAAAATTAATACTACCCCTCTCACTAGTCACTTCACAACTCACAAGCAAAACACTCTCTACTCTCTGTTCTCCAAATTTCTCTCTCTTAATCATCAATGGTGATGAAGAGGAAAAGAGGTAATCCCAAGCAGAAAAAGGAACAACTTGATCAACAAGTTCAAGGTGAAAAGGGGGATTCTGAAGATTACTGTTTTGTTTGTAAAGATGGTGGTCTTTTGATGGTTTGTGATCAAAAGTGAGAATCATCCTTTTATCCTTTTTTTTTATATAAAAAAATCATCTTTTTCATTGATTTTCTTCTGTTTCAATAATGTAGCATTTTTTCTGGGGTTTTGCTTGTTTTTTTTACCAGTTTTTGGTTGTTAGAAGTTTGTGAAATAAATGTATCATTTTTTTTAGTGAAGTTCTGTTTCTGGGTGTAGTTCAATTTGTTTTTTTTTATATATATATATTTTAATACGGAGTATATATATATATATGATTATTGTTCTATTTGATTTCTGTTGCTTAATGTGAAATTGGGGTTGTTTGTGCCTTCATGATGATGTTGATGATTTGACATTTTCTCTTTTTTTTTTTGGATAGTAGGTGAGCAATTTAATTAGGCTTGGAGGAATGCAGGTTTTCTCCCAAAAAAAATGAAAATAATAATGGAGTAACAAATAAAGGAGTGATTTTTTTTTTAAATAAGGAAAGAAAAACCAATTAGCCGCGACCAATAAAGGAGTGAATGGGGAAAAGAAAAGCAAAATAAAGGATTGAAAACAGGAAAAGTGATATTGAGACCAAACTGACTTTGGGTTATTTTCTTCATTTTATTTGAGAGATGATGTTTTGTTTGATGATTAATCTTTAATTGCTGAAAAAGACAATGGTGACATCCATCTATAATAAGACTGAGAATTATATCTCTTGAATGGGTTGCACGTGCTGGCATCATAGGTGATATCATTATTTGTTTATTGTATTTGCTGTTGTAAGCAAAAATCTGTGGTATTATTGTTTTTATTGCTTTCTGCATTTCCTATCCTGTTGTTGTAAAAGCTGTAATTAACCAAGAAAACAAAGGATTTTGTATCACCTATTGATTGTACTTCTTTTTATATTTGTATGAAATTGTATTTTTGTCTACACATAACAATTGGGAAATTCTTATTTCCTCACAATGAGATACTCATCACTATGACATTTTTGTGATTTTGTTGAAAATATATTACCAAAATACCCCTATTTGGTTGTTGGTTGGAATTCCTGCCCCTAATTTTGCTCAATTACGTTAAAATGTCAATGTGGGATATAATTTTGTATGTCACTGTGAGAAACCTGTAATCCCTCTATTCGTTTGTTACAAACAAAAAGAAACGTAGGGAATATAAGTCACAAGTCATACTTCTAACTCCTATGTTATTGATATTGGGTAATTTAATAATTTTCAAATTTAGTCCCTGCACCGGTATCTATCTTTGTTCCTGACTCAATGTAACCTAGATTCTGTTAGTTGATGGGGCTTTTTGTTTGATAGCTCATTAGGAGATAACACATTATTTTCAGTCTTTATTTTTATTTTGGTGTTTTTTTCAGTAAATATGTTAAAGTTTTTTTTTTTAAGTTTTCTAGTCATTAAGAGAATGAGTGATTTCTTGGGAAGATTGAGTATTTCAATCTTGCTACTGTGTTTATTTTATGTTTTTGATTTGGATAAGGGAAAATGCTACCCCATCTGTGGATGTGTGTCATTCATAAATAACTAAATTTGTTCTTCTAAGTAGTTGTGGATATCAATGACCATATTGTTTGCTGTTTGCTAGTCTCCAATGTTTTTACTATTTCAGTGATTTATAGGACAAGTGGGCATAAGGTTATGGCTTTGCTATGGTCTCACCTTCCACTTTCGTGTTCCCTATGTTCCTCAGCTTAAGTGGTTTGATTTTTGCAGGGATTGCGTGAAAGCGTACCACCCAGGATGTGTTGGGAAGGAAGCATCAACCGAAGAAGCTGAAGATCAATGGATTTGTGGTAAAATTGTCAACAAGATTTGACAGGATATTATGCCATTTATGATGATATATAGTGATCTAAATATCTGATTCTAAATACTAGCATTAATATATGTTTCATGTTTATATTTGCGCTCATGTTCGTCTTTAGTTATAAGTACGTGAATGCTTGCGTTGCATTCCTGTTTTAGATATTGCGGAACATTCCAAATTTGAGAAGTGCACTCGGTATATATAATCTATGTCATTTCAACCTCTTCATAATTTCATATCACCTCAAGCACTAACATTATTAAATGATCAGCATTTGGGCATAGGGTGTGATACATAGGCACTTCTTTTTGGACCAACTATGCATTTTTTTCATGTCATGCTGTATTAGATACTTACAGCTGAGTCCGAACAACATAGGTATGATAGGTGTTAGATGGGGGCAGATTCTGTTTTTCTATCAAAATGGGTGTATGATATGACATGTAAATCAATCTGTTTTTTTTTCAAACAAGACTTGACATATGATGATTGAGTTTGTTTTTTTCCCCCCAGGCTGGCATTACTGTCTTGTTTGCAAAAAAAATTCAAGACACCAGTGTTTCTGCTGTCCGAATGCTGTTTGCCAAAGCTGCTACAAGGATGCTTCTTTTGCAAAGACTATGGGTAGCAAAGGGTTCTGCAATGACTGCCTTAAGCTTGCATTACTCGGGGAGGAAGGCGTGGATGTTGACTCTGATGGGGTATGGGATAGTTTCTAAATTATTGTTGTATATAATGAGCTATTTATATCTTTTCAAATCTCTAAAACTTGTGAGATTTCTTGTCAAAATATCTCTTTTTTTTTTTTAAATTGCCAGTTTAAAATTTGATTTTGGAGTTTGGACATAGCTAGGTGCCAATTTTGGTGTGTATTCATTCAACATGGACAAGTTTCTACACTGAACTACAGTAGACCGGGCATGTTATGACTATCCTCTTCCCACTTTCTCTCTCTCTCTCACACACACACACACACACGTCTGACATTCTTTATTTCCATCTTATAAGTATTGAGGAATTTGGATAGATAGCCTTTAGTGTGTATGCTAGAAGATTAGGTATAAAGTATTCAGTTTGTGCATTCTGCTATAAAATATTCAAAATTTCCTGTTATTTCTTTTCGCCATCATTTTACATATTGATGACGTACAATGTCATGCATAGATTCAAATAAATCATCTAATCTGCAATTAAGGTGTAGCTGTGCCTCTTCACCATCTTCCTCTTCTGGACTTGTTTCCTACATTAGAATTTCACATGCTAGTTTTGACATCTCATTATTTCATTATCTGGGGTCTGCAATCCCCCTTTGGTAATTTCCCTTTTGCTTGATATTAATATAACTTAGGAAAATTTGCGAAAAACCACCTTTTAAAGCACTTTGTTTGTGAGAAACCACCTTTTAAAAAAAAAATTGCAAGAAGAAACCTTTTTTTAAAAAAATTTGTGAGAAGAAACCTTTTTTAAAAAAAATTTTGCAAGAAGAAACCTCAAGGCACTAATCATGCATTAACCATAGATTAGGTAGTTTTAACTTTGATTATGTACCATTATCGTGCTTGATTAGTGCTTTTAAACGAATCGGGAACACAAATCGGAGCTAAAATGGTCATTTTTTTTTTCAAATTTTGGCCTCAAATCTGATTCCATAAGGGTTTGATTAATTAGTTTTAAAGCACTAATCAAGCAAAATAATGGTACATAATCAAAGTCAAAACTAATTAATCCATGATCAACAGATTCAACGCATGATTAGTACCTTGAGGTTTCTTCTCGCATTTTTTTTTTAAAAAAAGGTTTCTTCTTGCAATTTTTTTTAAAAAGGTTTCTTGTCTCAAAAAAAAATTTAAAAGGTGGTTTCTCGCAAACAAAATGTTATAAAGGTGGTTTTTCGCAAATTTTCCTATAATTTATTACTTGATTAGGGCATCGGTAGAATTGAAATTTTCTGAATTTGTTCAATCTATCTTAAAGCTGGTGGCTTGTGGATTCCTCTAGTGCCTTTTTCCGCATCCACTCACTTGCACTCATTGTAGCTTTCAGCAATCACCAAAGCCAATGCGTTTAGGCTTGTAAAACATTTTCTCGTAAAGCTATTTTCCTCATTTTATGTTGTTTACTTTGCAAAGTAGTGTAAAATCAGGAGTAAAATGTCTCTTAGAATAATGGAAAACCATTTCCCCTTCCTTTTCCTTTCCTTACTTCTTACTCTCCCTTTTTATTTTCCTTAATTTCCATCATTTTTCTTACATCATAGTAAGCTATGTTTTCCATGAAAATCATTTTAAATTGAAAATGTTTTACAACCAAGTAAATAGAGCCTAAGTCATTGGTGGCCACCCTTTAGCTGGCAAAATCCAATCCAAAACGAAGCCTGGACCAAATCTGCACCGACGCCTAACTCACCCAACATTCAAAAATCAAAATAATATCAAATTTCTTGATCTGACATACATCATCCGGCTTGAAGTGGTATAATCTGAATTACGACTAAATCCGATAATTTTAATAATCCGAATCATGGTTTAAAAACAAGGCTGCAACGTCTTGGTTGGGCCGTTTTGTAAAGGAATTTAAATTGACTAAACCGAAATTGTCCGTATCAACAAGGGGTGTTAAAAAACACGGGATTTTGTCCGAATCAAACACTTTAACCCAAAATCACCCCATATTGGAAATTATATCTATTGTTCCATTCAAAAGTTACTTCCTAGTCAAAGATATAATGAAAGAGTCCTTCATATTTCCCCTCTAATGGTTCTAATCCTTTATTATTCCCCCATATCTCCCCATCAATAGCTCAATTTTTATTTGCATCGCGACAACCGTGACATGGTTCGTGATCAGCGCATCATAACCGATCCCTAACCATAACCGAAACCGCATTTTCAAACCATGATATGAATCCGCCACATGCTTATATTGAATGATTTAAAATATGGATTGCTTGAAAAAAAGTACTTTTTGAAACTCAAATAAACTCAAACCGAAATAAGAAATGATCTAAGAATATAAATGAGGTGAGTTTATCATATATTATGTTATTTTATATTTAAAAAATCTGAAAAGATAATTCTAAAAAGTATTTTTTAACCTATATTAACAAAAAATCTAAAAGAAAAGATAATATTATGGATTACAACTTGTATTTAAACCGTAAATCATAACCTCATATGAAATGATATGATAGGATAATATGCTACTATTTGAAATATTTATAACCAAAAATAACCGAGTAAGATTATCCGATTTAATTTGTAATCTAACATCAAAACAAAACAAATTATATCCAAATCAACCCAACGCTACCCAATAAGTTTTGGTGATCCGGCTCATCCAATCTCATGATGGTTCGAGACAAAAACGTCCTAACCCAAATCCGATCCGACACATTTGATTGTCACATCTACACTTCACCTATGGTATGAACATAAGCAATTATTTTGGACAAGTCACATTCTCCTTGTATTATGGTGTTCATCAATCTCAATAGTACCCCTTTTGTGACTCTGTCTCTTTTTATGTGCAATCTTTGACCCATAAGGCTTTGAAAGGGGTTCATGTTGCAACCAAAAGGGGACGGAGGGAGTAATACTTTGATGTCAATATATATAGTGACAAAGTATAGAAAATATGAGGCTAGCGATATGCTTAAGAATGAGGATAGACTTGTACCCCAAGTGACAACCCTATTTATGAGCTTTAGTTTTTGTAGCTTTGTTTGATTATTGGCTTCTATGAAGTCCTAAATTCCTTCTAGTTGAATTTACAGTATAGTTGATTGCCACAATCTCGTGTGCGAGAGGATTAGTGACGAGTTCATACAATTGGAGCACCTGGTAGATAATATTATTTCGTGCATTTAATTCACTTCTTTATTAAATTACGTTATCAATTATGTTCTTCAACAATGTGTTGCGGTGCCTTGCTGGGCTTAGTAATCTAATGATATAGGTGAAATTAATGCACATAAGGTATGCATTAAGTTGAAAGTGGCATACAAGATGTGAGTATGGCAGTATGTCAACAAACTCAGATTTTTACCGTGGAGTGTAATAACAGTATCTTACCAATAGGCATATTTGGCCTTTTGCCTTGTAGCCTATCTTACGACCCAACACCTTGTGTTGCATTCAGAAAAACAAGTCACACTACTGTTAACATACAGCATGCGCAATCAACACACCAAGGACAGGCTAATCTCATTGGACAAGAGGAATGATGACTCACCAAGGGTATTTTGGAGAGGATGAACTAAAGGACAAAATAGTTGTAAATAAATAGGGAGAGTGCTGAATAGAAATAGGGGGTATGCAGAAACTGTGTAATTTGTCTTACTCTTTGGAGACCACACAACCTCTTGAAAGTTGTGTAACCATTCCTGTACTGTGAATATCTTTAGGCAGTGCTCAATACAAGTCCATCTTCCATCTTTATCTTGTGTTTTTCTTATTACTATTATCATTATAAGTCGTTTTATTGATATTAATGTTATTATTGTCATCTCCATTAATCTGGTTGTCTGAGTGTTGAAGACTTGTTGGTTGAGCGATGGCTTGGAGGTCCCTAAGACCATATTACACCTCATATATAGCCACATTACCATGCATTGGTATAATTAACTATGCCTGCTAGTCATCAGTATTAGAGTGATTTTCAGACCATTGATAGCCACTTTTCTTTGGCTTTGGACTCTAATGATAGGGCCATTAAACTTTATGTTCTTCTTATCTATTATGAAGTAGCAAGTAGAGGATGTGTGTATCATATAGGTCAATTGCAAAAGCCTTTTTTGTAATGGTAAGACCGCTTACACGTATCTCTCTTTGCTCTACCTGTCTGCCTCGGAAAAGATTCACTATAGAAGCGTTGAGTTAATGTTAATATTGTTGGCAACATTGGGTATGTTGCACATTGCTATATTAGTTTTGCGGTTTTGCCAAAGCAAGTGTTTTGACATTAATCAGTGTTGGTACTTAGATCGTCATAGTAATGCCTCCTACACCCTCTATTTGCTTTCTTGAGTTTTGATATTACTCTATGTTGGTACTTCTGACCTTGTTTTGTTTTCAAAATCTGAACGGAATCCATTCTGTTGACCGTTATTCCCAAGAATTTGCTAGTCTCAGCTCCCTGCTGCTCCCAGGTTTTAAAGATTTTGTTTCCTTAAGTGCCTTGTGTATGCAATTGTCTCCACCTACTTTCCATCATTCGTTATATTTACTTCTGTTAACAAGGTCAAATAGTTTTAACTTGAGTTGATGAATATCATTTACGTGGCCTTTATAGCTGCTTACTTGGCTCATGTTTTCCAGGAAAAAGTGGACTTTAAAGACCGGGAAACCTATGAAGGTCTTTTTAAGGAATATTGGGATATAATTAAGGAAAAAGAAGGGCTGACCTTAGAAGATCTACACAATGCAGATATAGAAATAAAAAAGGGTGAAAACAGCAAGTTCCTTTCTCGTAAGTCCCACCAGTCTCGGGAAGTACAATATGACTCAGACGAATCTGTCAAAGAAGACGAACATATAGAATTGTCATCTGATGATCATGAAAGTGATGATGATGCACAGGCAGCACAGCCAGTTGTAGTTAGTAATAATAATAATAAAAAGAAGCCCACAAAGTCGTCAAGAAAGCGCAAAAGTCCAAAAAAAATTGAGTTTGTAGGTTGGGCTTCAAAATCCCTTATACAATTCCTTGCATCTATTGGAGTAGAGACCAGCAAGAAATTATCTCAGGACGATGTGGCTTTACTTATCAATAAGTATGTACATGAAAATAAACTGCTTCATCCTGACAAAAAGAAATCAGTTCTTTGCGATGAACGTCTGCAATCTTTACTGGGAAGAAAGTCAATTAGCATATATAAAATATATGATTCTTTAGAAGGTCATTTTCTTGATAATCTAGATCAGTCAGAAGATGAAGGATACAGTTCAGGGTGTGAGGAGGAAAATGCACCCTTGCCTGCAAAGAAGCAAGCTTGGTGGAGAAAGGTTGGATCCTTTCCACATAAAGGATCACTTCTAGAAAAGTTTCAACAGAAAGACGAGATATTAGAGGAGCCTAAGAAAAAAGATGTTGTTGCTAAGGTTATCTATAGTCAATTTGCAACCATAAATCCACAAAACATGAAGCTCATTTACTTGAAGAAGTGTTTAGTGGAAAAATTGTCAGAACAAAATGAAACTTTTGAAAGCAAAGTGATGGGAAGCTTTGTGAAAGTTAAGTCAGATCCATTTGATGCAAAGCATCTGTATCAACTCCTTCCAGTAACAGGTAATGTAGACATTGTGCAACTCAATGATAATTGATATACTAATAGCTTGAGCACTACCGTAGTAACGGATAGTGATTGGAATCAGTAGCTTCCTTTAGCATTTATTGTAAATGCTCTGTATGCTAATTCTTTCCTTTTCTACTCTCTTAGGAATCCAGAACCCTAGTGATGGGGACAAAAGAAAGATTCTTCTTCAAGTATCTAATCTACCTAATGATGTCCCTATTCGCTTGCTTTCAAATGATGAATTATCTGAGGTACTTAATCAGTCAGATAGATGCTCCTGTTATTTATGTGGATTTTTTAGGTTTTCCTCTTCTTTTTTTTTTTTTTTTTTGGTGAAATCTGATCTGCAACTGTTTCCCCCGTGCAACTTATATCAACTCAGTAAGCACTTATGAATTATGATGGCATTGGTTTCTTCCATAGATGGTATGCTGTTAAAAGCCGTTTAATGTTAAAATCAACTTGACAAGATGAGAAAATGATATCCTATGAAGCCCTGATTACTGAGCATGATATATTTACAGTTTTGCACATTATTTGTAAGCATGAAACTGCTGTAATTCTGTACTTCTCCCCTTACCCCCACTCCACCCCCCCAAATAGGGGTTTTCCAGGTTTTGACCTGAATATAGGTACTGTGTCACCATGTTGTCATCCCTTGGATCAATACTTTCTCGTTGATGTATTGTTTCTTGAGATATTTTAACTCATGTATAGATAAAAAAAATAGGTCACATGCTTTCTTGATTGTTGCTTATGCTATTTATGTTGAATAAGAAGGGATTTAATTTTTGCCTTCTGATTTTATTTCAAATGTTCATTACAATATTTGACAGTAGACACTTTTGATAACTATATGGTAGCGTTAATTGTTTGTCATGTGCAGGAAGACTGTGCGGCATTGCGCCAGAAAGTGGACAGTGGCCTTCTTCCTAAGCCTACTGTTGTAAGTTCTTTCAGCCCTAATTATTTCAGATGTTTCTTGAGCAGATTGCATAGATTTGGGTTGTGGGGGAAGCCCTAAAAAATTGTACTCTTTATTTCTTAATGAGAAACTGTATTTAATAACTGATAGATATAACCAGTGAATTTTCTGTATTGGGCATATTTTTTTAGTAATAACTCTCTAGAGAATTAAAGATATCAAAAGTTCTTTCTTGATTAAGAATATTTTTATCCTTACAGGTAGAGCTTGAGAAGAAAGCAAAAGATCTCCATGAAGATATTACAAAACATGTGAGTGATTCTATTACCAAAATAATAATAATGTAATTTTTTCAGCTTATGTCTGTGACGTGTATGCCAAAAGGAATTTATGAGCTCCGGAGCCAAGATATACTCCATCTGTAACGCAAAATTTTCAACAATTGTTTGCACGTATTTTAAGGAAGTGATTTGAGTGTGTAAACGATCAAATTAATCAAAATAATTTTGATATTAGTAACTTATAATCACGTTCTTGCTTGTATTAAAACCATTTTGATTAATTTCTTCGTTTACACCGTTAAATCGCTTCCTCAAAATGCATGAACAAAGAATTGTTGAAAATTTTCTGTTATGGAGGGAGTAGTTAGTTTTGACTGCTATACTGAAAGAACAAGGGGAAGACTACAATTTGTTGCATGTGCATACAATATTGTCAAGGTGCCATCTCTGGCCTAGCTTAATCTTTGGGTAGTGATATTTTCCTGGTAAAGGATAAGGAAACATTGCTCTTCCATTGACTAGTTTGTTCCGGCCAATTAACTCTGCTTTTATTTTTCATTTTTTGACTTTTAATCTTTTCAATTCTACTACCTCTTAGTTATGTATTGCATCTCATGTACCTGAGAATTTACTGTCCTATTTATTACTATTCTGATTTGTGGTCTTTTGCAATTACCCAGCGTATCAACAGAGAACTGTCTACCCTACGCCACCGTATTGATCTAGCAAATGAGAAGGGATGGAGAAATGAATATCCTTTGTAGCAGTCATATTACTGATTTTTTCCCCCTCCTTTTTTTTGTTGATAACGTACAGGAAAAATAATGCCTCTTCAGAGAAAATGCTTTTTCTTTAAACTTACGGAGATATTTGCATCCATTTGTCAAATTCTTTTTAGGAAGGATACTTTGCTTAGGAATCTTCTTAGAGATATTTCATGCTCATTGGTATATGAATTTTTGTATATGCCCTTTCTGATATGTTTACTGGTTAGTACTCTTGCGGCCCGTTTGGTTTTTGGTAATAAATCGTGGTAATGGTAATGAATTTATAGTGTAATTTTGTTAACGATGAACCTTATAATCTCCATTGAAAATAAATTTTCATCCCCAAGCTTCAATTTTCTTCTCATTTTTCATTCCCATCCATTACCATTGAGGAGGGTGGTATTTGATGGGAATGGATAATTGTAAAGAAAATTAGTTAAATTGGAGCTAAGATAGCACCACCATGGGAATGGATTTTGATTTCCCTTCTAAATTTAGTTATAAATTCATTCTCATTACCATGATTTATAACCGGCTACCAAACGGGCCGTTAGTAGATACCGTTTTATAGCAACTCCTCACTTGTTCTTAGCATTATTTGTTTACTATGTTAGAATGCTTTTCCTTGACCTTGATGCCTTCTCACATTATTTGATTATCGGAAGAGGAGAGACCTGCTTCAGTCTGAGGAAGAGCAGTCACGCTTGCTAAATGATGTTCCTAAAGTAATTGCAGATGCAATTGAGGTCAAGTCTGTTTCTGAGGAGAACCCACAAGATGATAGTTCTGAAAATATTATCGATCCTGTAAATACTGCCAAAACCCCCGAAAGCAACGGGAATATTCCTATGTGATTGGTATTCCATGAACTCAGGTAACCTTAGCATGTTATATCTTATTTTACAAATATTCTAATGTTAAATAGAAAAAAAAAGTACAAATGTTCCGAGTTTTGAGTATCTAATTAGCTTGGTGTTTACATATGGGTCAAGGCCATAAACCACGAGGTTTCGCTGAACATAATTTATGTTGATCAGTATTGAAAATTATGTTTTTAATTTATACCCTCTTTTTCTTGAGTAGTTTTTGATGTGATGGTTTAGTGAAGCTGATCAACATCCTTCTCTTGCATTACAGATGCTAGACATAAATGCTGAATTCTACCTGCTACAGACCTGGACTGACCTTCCTGTCTGAATTTTCTCATATCTGAAGCCGCGCAACTTTGCTTGGTTAGAGAAAGGTTCTTTTCAGTAAATACAAACTAATTTACAGCAAAAGCAGTATTATTATATATTGTTTAGTTTATTACTTGCCTGTTGATGGACATGTTGGCTACAATTAAGTGATAAAACTAGAGTTTTTACTGAACAATTTTCTGTAATGGCAATTGGCAAAGCCCTGAATGAAGTCTATTTAGATTCCTTCTTAACAGCAACATTACTACTAGTTGGCTCAGAGCTTTGCTTGAGTTTCAGAGAACTCTCTTAAAAAACCTTTTGAAAACAAATAGCGGAATACTTGTTTGTTTTCTCACTATAAACCAGCTAGAGGTGAGCACGAGCCAGGGCAGCAAATCCCCTTTATTTTGGGGGTGACTGATGGAGGTTCTAATTAATCGGGCTGTGAGCCTTCTTGTTTGTCTCGATTTTTGAAAATGATTCATTATCTAACCTAGCATACTGCCATTCCACCAACTTGATTCTTGCTGTATTTACCTATAACCTGTCCTAGCCTCTTCTATTCCCTTGTTTAGCCCCTTTTTTTTTGGACTTAATTGAACTGAATTGAAAATAAGTCAAAAAATTTAGTAGAAACCTAACAAATAATGATTTTTTTATTTGGTAAATCTTCCAAAAAATGATAGTTGTTAATAACAGTCAATCTTAATGTAATATTGTTGGATAAATCTTAAAACGCTGATGCTTTTGAAATCATATTATTTCATGTAGTAAATTAATATTTGTCTCATTGTGTTTCCCTTGTATGTTAACAGTAGTGAAATTGTTTAATTATTGAAATTCAGGGTGTGGGTAGTAATTAAACATTTAAATGAATTTTGAGTTAACATAAATCATATTACCACCAATGACGTAATAGGTTTCTTTTCAGAACACCCACTTTTTCTTTTTCTTTTTCTTTTTTCCAGGTTTATCAGTGAAAATGAATTCATAAACTATCATTATAAGGCTAAACCATGTATTAACATTTATTCTCAAGCTACAGTTCAAAGGGTACAAAATTTACACTCTTTTCAATCTCCCAAGATGCTGAAAAGGTTTTAAATTAAACTTATTTGGCTCTTACAAAATATGGGGAAGTTTTGAGCATTAACCTGGCCCCAGAAGACAAAAAAATTCTGTGCATATCAATAACTTATCATGTTTTGATAGATCTAATTTTACCAACAAATATGCCAAGCAGGCCTATATTGAAGCCAAAGCATGAAGTATAATTTTGTTTACAAGCTAGCTCAAAATCGAGCCTTGAAACTACAGTATAAATTATGTTAGGAAAGACCGCTAAATTTGGCATCAGCCTTGTAGGATGGATAAATATCATTGCTTTACGCGTCTCAAATAGAACATCACACCCACAGTTGACACCACCACTGCACCTGTCAGAACCCCCGAATGAAGTAATGTCCATCCAGATTTCTTCTTAACAGCAATATCAACATCACTAGTTGTCTCGGAATTTGTTTGCTTCATAGCTTCGGGGAACTCCAAAAACAACCTCAACACCTGTTGAAAATAAATAGTACTTGTATTATTACAGATGCAAGAACATCATTGAACCACCCAGGGCCAGAGCAGTCAAGCCCCTTTTGATTTGTGTGTGTTTGTGTGGGTGGGGGGAGGGGGGTGTTACTCCCCCAGTCCCTTTTGATTTGCCATACTTGAGCCAATTTTTCAAAAAAGATGTACATGGTTGTATCTCTTGTGCCAACCAAATTCATGCCTACCTCTATGTAACCATCAAATATAAATAACTTAATGAAATCAAAATTACAGGATCTACTACATACTGGCATAATTTCATTCCCTCTTCAGCTACTACGGTTTTAATATTTTTTAAAAACACGTCAAAAAAAACATCTATTAAATGCCAAACGAAGAAGAATATTTTAACTCTTCAAGGATGATGTGTTTAAGAGGGAATTTTGAGTGGCATTCATATTAGCATAGTACAGTAATCAGTTACTCCTGAGCAAAGGCTTTGTTTTTAAATTTTAACTATTCTTTCTTTATCTCAAATTCTACCTCTCTTTTTTTATTCTCAAAAAACAATCTAAATAGGAAGAAAAACTAGAAATGGAGGGAGCCTTTCCATAACGCTTAGTAGTAAAGTAACACCCACCTTTCCACTTTCCCCCTCCCAACTCCCCTTTTTTTAATTATTATTACATATAAAATGTAAAAAAAAACAATTAATGAATACAAGTTAATAAATGTGCTTTGAAAAAACATAGTTTAAACCTTTTTTAAAATAATTCCATTTGAAAAAAAAAAATTCATGTTTAAATTATATATTTATACAAGTATTTAGTAGTAATTCATTTTAAAACCGAGCATTTGCTTGAAAATTATCTAGTAAATATATGCAATGATTTGACATAAAGTAGAGAGAAAAAATATCAAATCGTTGCATTTAAAAAGAAACGGATGTAATATATAAAAAGAAACATTTTTTTTAATTGCAATTGTTCAAAAATCAGGCATCTTCCTTAAAAAAAAAAATGAGGCATCATTTTATGATATTATTTTCTTACAAAGGAAGACAATGCCATTTGATTTAATTTTAAAAGATCATTATTTATGAGAACTGTATTTAAATGGGGCATTAAAAGAATTGTGAGGGTTGGGAGGGAAAATAAGCTACAGTAGATGAAGTGGTTTATGGTTTAATAATAAAATATAGACACCAGAAATGGAAGTCAGACTTTTCTCCTGATTCGAAGTTAAAATACCCCTGATCTCTAAAAAGAAAATTCAGCTAAGAACCTAAGAGGTATAATGGTCCAAGATCGTACGACTTAGAAGTCTTACCAACAAATACTCAATTCATCAGCATCTTTCTTCATTTCAAAAAAAAAAAAAACACTCTTCATATTTCCCATACAAGTATACCTCAAAATTAGATGCATAATAAAAATAAAATTATTAATCTATCATGACATTGTATCTATATCTCTGTAACCTTCACCAGCCTAATTATAAATGGTTTATAGAATAGAAAATATGGATCACTGCGCTTTTCATAAAATTTTGCAAAACTGACTCCACTACAAAACAAAGAAACCAAGTGAAGAAGCTTCAAACAAGGAAACTAATGGAAATAACAATCAACACTTTACAGCTTCAAATCAAAAAGAAAAATTCCAAAAAATAAGAGAAAAGAAACAGGATATGTGATCCTCACATGCACTACTTTTTGGCAGTGGACTTACCTACAGTCTACAATCAGTCAAAACTTTAACATATCTAATGACAGAAGTACTGAACAATCCAATTGGATTGTTGTTTACTTGTTTATAGTAAACATCTAAACATAGCTCTTGTGAATTGGAAAAAGCCAATGCTAAAGCAACAATGCATGGAATCTCAACAATTATCCAGCAAAGAGGCCCTCTATGACCTAAAACGCGAGATGTCTCTGTAATAGTATGATAAAAACAAGCCCACAAAAGTACAAAACTATCTAATACCTCCGCTAATTTTTATGTGCAAAGATATGACATAAAGCAGAGAGGGAAGATGTCTAATCGTTTGTTCGTTACACATAAAAATTAACGGAGACAATATAATTTATTTGTTTTGGCAAAGATTACCTATAAATTTATTATTACTATATGCGAAGTATCCTAGAATAAAAGATGCACAAAATTTGCAAGAAGTTTAGGCAAAAAGAACGATTATAAAGTATAAACAGTACCTTTTGTCCTGCTGACCTAGCATGAAGTGCAGCACCAATGAGATCAGAATCACACGTAAGTAATATTTTATCACCTTCATCATCTTCATACTATAATTAAAGGAAAATTATATTAAGAATCATGCAAATAGCTTATGAACCTGTAAAATAATGGCCAAAACGACAATATCATAACCCAAACTTACCAATAATTGGGGACGGTTGTCACTGTCAATAGACCCTATTCTTTGCATAACAGCGGATAC
Source organism: Salicornia ramosissima (assembly GCA_951394345.1). Classification (NCBI taxonomy): domain Eukaryota; kingdom Viridiplantae; phylum Streptophyta; class Magnoliopsida; order Caryophyllales; family Amaranthaceae; genus Salicornia; species Salicornia ramosissima. The sequence continues at coordinate 54,905,248 of OX596236.1, read as the reverse complement.
AAGCTCATCCAAATTCTCTGTCCCTAAAGAAAATTTCAAAAAAAGGGAATAGTCACATCAATTTAGATACCACCAACACAAAGCCATAAAAATTACTCAGTAATTAAAAAATATTCCCACAATCTCACACAAGGCCATTTGTAATAGTTATGACCATCAAATGTCCCTACTAAGTACTGGCATTATAGTATAGTGTTAACCATCAAATATCACTAAAGACTTTCCTAATTGCACAAGACTGTTCCTAATCATAAATAAACGATAACACAATAACATTCCACCATCATCACTAACCATTACATTTGGCGATGTAGGTTAGTAAAACATGGAAATACCTTATCATCCACTCCTTTTGAGTCCATCTGCCAACAAATAATCGACTTGGCCAACAATTGACACAAACAAGGTATAGTATCTTCAGTAAGAATGCCTTGTCGGTAGTTAGTTAATTAGTTACTCCTTTTGGGGGACACAAAAGTTGGCAAATTGAGGGATTAAAAAGGTAATCAAAGGATAGGAACCAATGCATCACACGTACAATCAAATCTAGACATACCCAAATCATCACTAATGATTAACACTACTGCATCAAAAAGAGAAAAAACGCAGCATCCATCAAGTGCTAATTTCATGACACCACAGCATTCATTGATCATTATGTATCACAAAATTTGCTAAAACCCATATCCATTAACAAATAAGTGACTCAGCTACTAATTGACTCAAACAAGTTGGAATATCTTCAGTAAGGCCTAAGGCGCTATTCTGTTTTGTACTTATTTCGGATTAAAAAATTCATATGAGCACAAATAAGGCAAAATGATTTCAAATAAGACTTTGCACGTTCAAATATAAGTTCACACAAGTTAAACTAAGATTAGCTCATATAATGTAAATAATCAAAAGTTGTTTAAAATGCACCCTAAAAGTGTTGAGTAACTGAGTTACCCAATTTTTGAGGACCTAAGAGTTCAGCAAACAGGAGATGTTAATAAAGAAATCAAAGGATTGCAACCAATGCATCAAAAAAAACAATCAAATCTTGATGCACCTTAATCATCACCAGGATTGACATTGCTACGTTAATTGGCAAGAAAGATGAGTCCATGTCAAAGTGTCAAACAAGGGGAATAAGTCTCCAACAGAGAGTGATAAATTCAAAGTTTCCTACCCTCCTCCAAGGGTAGAGATGTAAGTAGGCACATGAAAGACACTAAGAGAGAAGGACAGGGATTCGGAGAATGGGGGTAATGTGGACACACAAATTCGCTACAATTTTACCAAATTTGAGTTTTCCTTACGACACCATAAGCAACACAAAGAAAGAATATGTGCTACAAGATTGGCTTAACCTTCAAAGCAGATACAACATACGAGATCCTGCTTAATACCCAAAATAATGTAGCACTTGTCCTGTAGGAAAGTCACGAATAAGTTTTCACTCCACAAATTTCATACAAGTTGGTGCTTTTTCATTGCGTATTCGAAAAGCCCGTATCATAGTCAAGAGGCTTTATAATGTAGGCAGAGATTTTTAAAGATCATTATTCACTACTATCAGGACAATTTTAGTTGACTAAACAATACTGAATCAGCTAAACACAGGTGCATAATGACACTTACCAAAACTAAATCGATGAACACGACCTTTAGGATCCTCAAATTTATATGAAATGGAACTTCCAAGACCAAGTGATGGATATCTTCCCAAGTCAGTTCCTTCAGAATTCATGAACGCAGCTGACATTTCACTGTGAAAAAAAAAATCCTATTAAATATCAAAACCATAAAGCTTGAATCACAGTCCAAAAAGATCAATACCTGTGAGAATCAGAATCATCTGGTGGCTCTAAGGCAAGCGCTGAGTCCCAAAACTTTTGCATCATTGAGTTTGCCATGTCATTCATTCCGGAGCTATTTTCAGCCTTGTAAGAAGGTAAACATAAAGTATGAGTTAAAATCCAATAGCAATGATACTGAATATTGAATAATATACCAGGAGGCCTTTTACATCAGATAATAATCTTTAAAGACGGCTTAATATTCAAGCAAAGAGGAAATTACAAAGGATCCTCTAACTAACAAACAGTTCAAGATCTTGCCTTTAAAGGCAGCAATATCTTTATTTAATAATTCCCACAAAATATATGCATTATGCAATGACCTATAAAGACCATCAATCACAGGAAAAAAGAGATGATGACTGCTTCAAAAAAATAATGCTCCATAAGATCGTAACAATTAACAATAATGAAAAAATCTTACAGTGTGGCGTCTTAAATTGAAAACAAGTGGTAAACACTCGTAAGGAAGCTCAATCATAGAAATTCCAGTGGCTGACTCTCATGCAAGCACAAAATATGTAAAAAAATAATGAAAAACGGTTCTCGCCACTGAAAGACATACTACAACACTTGGTCCACACTTGGGTCCACAATTCAGAAGAACACACAGGGATAACAGAAGAGAAAAGGCTTACCATGGAAATTGCAGCATGAGTCAAGGTTAAGACATCAACACAAGCAACAATGGATCCATCTGTAGAATATAAATAATCAGAGGAACATTCAACAAACTCATTTCACCTACTTGTCAAAAATATAACTAGACTGGTACCTCTGTCTAAAACAGGAAGATGAAGGAATTTCCCATCATGCATTATATGCAATGCTTCGAGAATTGTTGATTCCACACTCGCATATTCAGGGTTGGGTGTCATGACCTAGGAGGAGTATATGTGCCAACTTAGACATAAACCAGAAAATGGAACAGATGTATATATGCCTCTCATACTCAAATAACAGAAACACAAATTTGTTAAAAACATTAGCTTCCAAACCTTTTCCACCAAAGTTAGCTCAGGTGATAGGTTTTGTGCTACAACCCGCATTAGTATATCCTTTGATCTGCAAACAGAAAAAAACGAAACTTGAAAAACAGTAAACTTAAAAAACATCAAAACTGAACAAGGAATCTACATGAGGAATTGTACGTTAGGATCCCAAGAACTTTGATCCCACTTGTTATAATTACTGAATTAACACGAAACTCCTTCATCTTCTTTGCAGCAACATAAACAGGATCTGAAGGTGAGACAGTTGCTACCCTGAAAGAATCACAGCTCAATAAGCAGCGCCCACAATATAAAATGAACCACATGCAAATAAAAACTTGTGCCTACTTGGTGTTTTCGGGGATAATAGTTGATAAAGCAGGCTTGAACATACGTTCCCTTAATGTTTCTATAAACGCAGCGGGAGCTGCAAAAGACCCACAGAAAAAAATTAGAAAAATTATCACCCAACATAAAATTAACTGATACTAGTAGTCGTAAATTAATTTTTAAATAAAGCATTGTGCAACAACTCCAATACCAAAAACAAAAAATTGAAGGGGAAACTATCACTAACATTCATCTCTAATGAAATTCATGCTTTCACAATATTTCCACTTTAAATTTAAAGCATTAACAGCGGGTAGATATAAGGCGGATAAGCCTTGAAGCCACCACCTTACCATCAAAAAATTATAGGACTTTCGACATCCACATGGCCACACCCACCCATTTACCCACCAAATTAAACCCATATCCACTCCAACTGGGACGAATGAATCCACCAAATTATACCCGCCAACCCTACTCTACCCGCTGTGCAAACATAAATATAGTAAAAATGAACTGCGTAAGCTACAAAGAGGAAGGGGCACCAGGGAACTAAAGTATGCAAGGAACCGGTGAGAACTGAGAGGATATCACATACTGAAACTCATACTAAGCACTAAGCAGTAGCTGCTCAAAGGTTTGCTCCATGACATTATAATACTTTTGGATAGCTAGCCAAGCATATATGAAAAATGAAAATGGGCAAAGCAAACTGTCAAACTAGAGAGAAAATAAGAGTGCGCTTAACCAACCACTGAAATTGTTTCCCATCTGACGCTCAACCCCCTCAACTGCAGCAGCGATGGCACTACCCTGCTCGGCAGCTTTCTCCATTCTTGATATGGCATCATATAAACACTTCGTGATATCCAACAAAGCAATCACTTCACCATTTTCTACAACAGGAAGATGCCTGAATTTTCCTGCAGGAAATTTATAGAAGCTATCAGCAACAACACTATTTCAACAATCTAGACATCTTCAATTTAAAACTACATACAGACCAAATGACTGACTCTTGGGTATAATGAAAAGTTTATATTTTAAAATTTTCCATCAATATTATCATCAATTGTGTGCTACTATGCTAGTACAACAACCTTGTTAAAAAAAGTAAATTTTAGAAAAACACAACACATCACTAAATGGTTGTCCTATATGAAGAAAAATGATGTGCTCTGACTTTTAAAGTCACTTTCTCCTCCCAGGGTGACATGCAGCATTCATAAACCATGGCAAAAGATAAATAGTACAACTCCAAAATACAAACAAACAAGGCCTCCAATACCTTGTTAAAAAATAATTTTGCAATACAGTGTATATATAAGTTTGAACAATCTATCAATTATAAGAAAATCTAAATTAAAAAAATAACTAAATTCCTGATTCTATCATCATCTACTGCAGTAAGGACCAAATACAACATTCCAAGCTTTCCATTAATATTGTTTAGGAAAAGAGAAACCCATTTTGGGACCCTCATTTTTGGCAATACACATCAGACCTTATGTACCCAATATCACCCCCTTCAATAGAACCACAATCTACCCATCTTCCAACATCCATTTGACAAAAGGAAAAAAACAAGGATACAAAACAACATACTCCTTTCAGTTCACAGCAGTTATCCTCTCTTTCATTTAAGAATGATGTTTCAATTAGATTTTCTGAACTATTATGCATTCCTCTCTATGCATTTATGCAGTATTCCACTAAAAAAATAAAAAATATAATTTGCTGGCCTTCACTAACTGTAAGCCAAAAAAATACTCCTCAGTTTCAAAATAAATGCAACAGGAAAGTTTCAAAATAAATGCAACGATTTTAATTTTTCCATTTTTATGTCTTTTTTAGCTATCTCTCATATCCACTTTCTCCCTTTTAATCTCACAACAAAAAATTGTCTAGGAGTGTGCCTTTTGAATTGTTGCGTTTTTTTCGAAACGGAGGAAGTATATCAAATCAAAGAAAATCAATGTTGCAGAAAAAGGCCTCCAACCTTGAACCATCTTCTGAAGGGCCTCAATGGCTGATGTATCAGAGGTCACAAATATGGGATTCCTGGTCATGATTTTGGACACAATAGTCTGCTCTGGTCTCAACTCTTCTGCTATAACCCTAGCAGTAATATCCTATAAAGCACACAATACAAACATCAATCACTCAAATCAAACATTGAACTTCTTTCATCATCATCAAACCATCATAAAGAAGAACAAAAACCTTATCAGTAACAATCCCAGATAACAAAGCATTAGAATCAGTCAACAACACAGCATCAACACGACGAGCTGCCATTCTCCGACATGCATCCGACACAGACGTCCCCTCCGGAATTGTCAATGCCTTCGACAACCGTAATTTCTTCACCGTCCTCTCTCCTCCCACCCCAGATGAACTGCAAATTTTGTTACAACTCAGTTTAACAATCCACCAAAACCAGACATAACACAATCATATTCAAAAAAATCAAAATTAAAATACTTCGTATAGCATAACAATTCATTTCCACAGTAAGTTCAAATGCAACATTGTTTACATATAATAAAAAAAAAAACAAACAAGGAATTAAATTAAATTAAAACATAGAAATGAAATATAATTACGAAGGTGAAGTAGGCTTTGACGAAGCATTGGTTGTGCCATTTTCAGCAGGCGGCTGTGGCGGTGGCGCTGAAGATTTTTTAGACGCCATAGATGGTCGTTTTTGCGTAAAACTAGTTCTTCTCGGAGGAGGTGGCGGTGCCACCTGTGAACTCATCTCTATTTATTTTGTTTCCAATCAATTTCAACACCAATCAATCAATTTGGGGATAATTCCTAGGTTTCCAAGGTCAGTATTTTTTAGAAACAAAACCAGTGGGGAGAAATTCAAAGAAATGAAAAGGAATCGTTATAGAAATTTGAGATTTTTTAAATAAAAAAAAAACAGAAAAAAGAGAGAGACAACAAAAAAACTAGGGTTTATTTCGTTTTTTTTTTTTGTTTGGTTTTTGAAAATTTCTTTTTTGGCTCACACTGATTCGTTGTAAGTAGGGGCCACTTTGAGTCATATAATTCTGTCTCTTGGGGTTGGGGGGGGGGGGAAAGAGGTTTTTGAGGAAGATTTTCCACCCAAAATTATGGGACTTTTCTTTTCACTATCCTCCCAATTTTATGGAATTTTAAAATTCAGCTGTTTTTTTTTTAGTATTTTCTTTTCATATTCCCTCGTATCACCCAACAGACAAGAGACAACTCATTTTATATTTTTGTTTTATTAATGAAAAAAAAGTTATAGGAAAGATTGTGTTTCTCGAAAAAATAACTTGACTTATCTAATACTTCCTTTGTCTCAATTTAGTTGTCACATTTTGACTTGTAGCATTGTTTATATTAGAGGTGGATAAATTCGGGTACCCAAAACCCTATACCTGAAAACCGGGTACCCGATTTTTAAAAATTCCGACACGGATCCGACCGGTACCCGACCCGGTTTTCGAAACCAGATCGGGTACCGCTTTTCAGGTAAAACCGGGTACCGGATATGGGTTTTTTTGCCCGCACCTAGTTTACATGTGGTCTTTAACTGTTTCTAATTTTATAAGTTTAAGGAAAACACACAGTCATTATGGTTCTAGTTTAATTCGTCTCAAAATGTACTTTTCAAATCCATAATTTTTAAAAAAATTTATTATGTGTTCAAGATATTTTTATTATGTGTCGTGTCTTAGGAGATGTGAAAAAGTGAATATAGCAACTAAATTGAGACGGAGGAAGTACCAATAAGTAAGAGAATTTTGCGTCCAATAAGAAATCAATGTCAACATGCGTAGGTTCCAGTGCACAAGAGACGCAATATAATCAGCAAACTAGTTGGCTTCGCAGAAAATATGAGAAGAGGCGACAGAAATAAAATCTCACAGGGTGGAGTGAATGTTATCTATAACCAGTTGAATTTTCCATGAACAACGAAACTAACACCGAAAAATTCGTGATAAAAAATGTAAAAATTTGGCCTGAATAAAATACAATGTGTTTATATATTTAGTGAAATGTTAAATGCAAGATTGCAAGCTTAGATTTTACATGTAGCACCAAAACTGACAATATTAATTATACCGAATAATGTATAAATTAAACATCCCTTAAAAATATATGGACATTGCTACATCAACCCGGTGGGTAGACTATCCACTATTAATAAACTTAATAAAATATTATTTATCATATGAGTTTGAATCTACTATCAATATTAGCCACAATACTTATTTAGATGTAGGCAGTCTACCCGGTGGATATGACAATTTTTTTCCAAAATATATTCTATTATTATGAGAATTTCAAGATGAGACATTGATTGGGTATTGGTTTTAGTGTTTTACGATACTTGGTAAAAGTTTTCATGTTCGTGTGTTTCGAGAATGGGCAACGTGAAGTATAAGCCACTTTTAATTTGGGTTCTAATGGGCTGAATATAATGGGCATCATTGAATTCAGGTTATTGTATGTATGGGCCTAAGGGCCCATATTTTGGAGGCTTGGAACCAAAGTGGTCATAATTCATAAACCTGCAAATCTGATCATTTTGTTTAATTTGCTCAGGGCCGTGCCGGGTAGGTGTGCAACAAGACCCTATGGACAGAGCCCGTTTTTCAAAGACCTAATTTTTTTTATTTTTTTTTTTGGGAAAGGTACCAAGTTTTATCAAAGAATAAAAAAAGAAAAATTGAGTCAAAACATTATTGCAAATTTACAATTTGGGCTTATGACTTTAGAGTTTTAGAAAAAAACTTATGAATTGTAATTTATATTATAAAATTGAGAGATTATAGAGAGAGTTGTGAGGGAGAAGATGATTGTATGTATTATTCTTATCCTCCATCAAAAGAGGTTACACATATATATATACATGTATTGGTAACACCAAAAGCTTAGGTAATACAAAGAGATTAGAAAATGAAGAGACTAGCAATCCCAAAAGGCTAAGCAATATAGAAAGTCTAGGAACACAAAGGGGCAATGGACATCCACACAATAATTGATTCATAACACTCCCCCTTTGGATGTCCATTATCTGAAATAATGCCTCATTAAAAACCTTACACGGAAAAACCCTATGGGAGAAAAACCAAGTAAAGGAAAAGAGTACATTATTCCATAATGCGCATGAGATGATGCTGCCTCATTAAAACCTTACCAGGAAAACCCAGTGGGAAAAAACCATGGTTAAGGAAAAAGAGTACAGCGCGCATTAAACTCCCCCTCATAAAGGCATCACTGAAGTTCCTTGAGAGAACGCATTCCAATTTGCCGAACCAACTTCTTAAAAGTAGCAGTGGGGAGTGCCTTAGTAAATAGATCTGCCAAATTTTCACTTGATTGGACCTGCTGAACATCTATATCACCTTTCTTCTGTAGCTCATGTGTGTAGAAAAACTTCGGTGAAATGTGCTTTGTCCTATCACCTTTGATATATCCCTCCTTGAGTTGTGCGATGCATGCTGCATTATCTTCATACAAGACTGTTGGAGCCCGATTCTCGGAATATAGTCCGCAACCTTCTTGTATGTGCTGGATTAAGGATCTTAACCATACGCACTCACGACTTGCTTCATGAATTGCTAGAATCTCTGCATGGTTAGAGGAGGTTGCTACAATGGTTTGCTTCATTGAGCGCCATGAGATGGCAGTACCACCATGAGTAAACACATATCCAGTTTGAGATCGAGCATTATGAGGATCAGATAAATACCCTGCATCTGCAAAACCAACCATGACTTCTTTGGACGAGTTAGAAAAGAATAATCCCTTATCTTTTGTGCCTTGGAGGTAACGAAATATATGCTTAATTCCATTCCAATGCCTTCGGGTAGGACATGAGCTAAATCTTGCTAACAAATTAACAGAAAAAGATATGTCAGGTCGTGTATGACAAGCGAGATACATCAATGCCCCTATAGCACTTAAATAAGGTACTTCGGGACCAAGAATGTCCTCATTACTTTCCCGAGGGCGAAATGGGTCACTATTTACATCAAGTGATCTAACTACCATAGGACTAGTCAAAGGATGTGCTTTATCCATATAAAATCTCTTAAGCACCTTCTCTGTGTATGATGTTTGATGCACAAGGATTCCATCTTTTAGGTGCTCAATTTGTAATCCTAGACAAAATTTCGTTCTTCCAAGGTCTTTCATCTCAAATTCCTTTTTCAAGTAATCTACAGTCATTGAGATCTCTTCAGGAGTTCCAATGATGTTCAAATCATCAACATACACTGCAACGATGACAAGACCTGACCCAAATCTCTTTATAAAAATGCATGGGCTGATAGGGTCATTTTTATAATTTTCTTTCAACAGATATTCATTGAGGCGATTGTACCACATACGCCCAGATTGCTTCAATCCATACAAAGATCTATTCAATTTGATGGAATATTGATCTCGAGATCCATGAGTTGTTGCTTTCGGCAACTTAAATCCTTCCGGAAGTCTCATGTATATCTCATTATCCAGTGGTCCATACAAGTAAGCTGTGACTACATCTAATAAGCGCAAGTCAAATCCTTCTCTTATTGCCAGACTGATCAAGAATCTAAAAGTAGTTGCATCCACCACAGGGGAGTATGTCTCCTCATAATCAACTCCGGGTCTTTGTGAGAATCCTTGTGCCACTAAACGTGCTTTATATCTTACAATTTCACCCTTTTCATTTCTTTTCCGCACAAAGACCCATTTATAACCCACTGGTTTCACACCTTCAGGCGTGCGGACTACCGGTCCAAATACTTCTCTCTTTGCAAGAGATTTCAATTCTGCTTCAATTGCTTCTTTCCACTTTGGCCAATCATCTCTTTTTCTACATTGGTCCATGGACTTCGGTTCTTGATCCTCTTTATCATTTATGACATCAAGTGCTATGTTATATGCAAATATATCATCGACGTCGATTTCTTTTCGATTCCATGTTATTCCTGACATGACATAATTTGTTGAAATCTCTTCATTTTCAGGTACCTGAATTTCTTCTTCCTTTGTCATGTCCGTGATCTCTCCTGGAGATTCATCAGAATGTGTGGGTTCCTCAAGTTGGCCATTATCAATTGTTGCTCCTTTTCTTTTCCGAAGATTCTTGTCTTTGGAACCCACTAGTCTTCCACGCTTCAGGCGTGGTTTTGAATCACTAGCCACTTGATGTTGTCCTTCAGGGACATCAATTTTAACAGGAGCATTAACAGCTGGTATGTGTGACTTAGTCACTCTATTTGGGTCAGAAAATGCGTCTGGCAATTGATTTGCTAAATTTTGCAAATGAATTATCTTTTGGACTTCTGTTTCACATTGATTTGTGCGAGGATCAAGATGCATCAATGATAATTCTTTCCAACTTATTTCCTTTTCCAGCTGTTTATTTTCTCCCCCTAATGTCCGGAAAACAGACTCGTCAAAATGACAATCTGCAAAGCGAGCCGTAAATAAGTCCCCCGTTGATGGCTCCAAGTATTTTATTATTGATGGGGATTCATACCCGACATATATTCCTAACCTTCTTTGAGGACCCATCTTAGTACGCTGTGGTGGAGCAATAGGAACATATACAGCACATCCAAAAATTCTTAGATGGGATATATTTGGTTCCTGACCCAGAACCAATTGTGATGGGGAGAACTTATGATGACTTGTTGGCCTGATGCGAATGAGTGCTGCTGCATGCAATATGGCATGTCCCCAAGCTGATATGGGTAACTTAGATTTCATAAGTAACGGCCTAGCAATTAGTTGAACTCGTTTAATTAATGACTCTGCAAGACCATTTTGTGTGTGAACATGTGCCACAGGATGTTCAACATTTATTCCTATTGACATGCAATAATTATCAAAAGCCTTAGAAGCAAATTCACCAGCATTGTCAAAACGAATACTCTTAATTGGATAATCAGGAAAATGTGCCCTTAATCTGATCAACTGGGCAAGCAATCTCGCAAACGCCAGGTTGCGAGTTGATAACAAGGATACATGTGACCATCTAGTCGATGCATCAATTAGAACCATAAAATATCTAAATGGTCCACATGGTGGGTGTATTGGCCCACAAATATCACCTTGTATTCGTTCTAAGAAATTAATTGATTCATAATTTATCTTTGCTGGTGATGGCTTAATAATTAACTTTCCTTGTGAGCAAGCAGCACAAGAATGACTTTGAAGAATCTGCTGGCTCTTCAAAGTGTGTCCACATGAATTTTCAATGATTTTTCGCATCATAACAGAACCGGGATGGCCCAACCGGTTATGCCAAACTACAAAGTCATTTGTAAACTTCTGGTTTACAATAGCATGTGCTTCGACTGTACTTATCTTTGTGTAGTACAAACCAGTAGAGAATGCAGGCAATTTCTCTAAAACATGTTTCTTGCCTTGGGATATGGTTATGATTTGAAGATATTCATTATTCCCCTCATTTATTGTTTCAACATGGTATTCGTTATAACGGATGTCTTTAAAACTCAACAAATTCCTTTGGGATTTAGGGGAGTATAATGCATCTATAATTTCAAATTTTGTTCCCATAGGCATCACTATATGTGCTCTTCCAGAGCCTTCTACAATTTTTGTACTACCAGAAATAGTACTCACACTAATACTTTTCATTTTCAATTGTGAAAAGTATATCTCACTTTTAAGTATAGTATGAGTAGTTGCACTATCTGCTAGACACATATCTTCACCATTCATTGCTAATTGATCTTGGGGAGTATTCATTTCTAAAAACAAATACATAAAAGAGGAAAATAAGATAATATGCATGAAAGCTAATTATTATTTAAAACCAAAACAACCAAATATCACAATAATAAAGTTCATAATATGCATCTCAAAAGATAATAAAGTCCATAATACATAATAAAACCATAGTAAGACAAATTATCAAAAGTGAACAAGTAAAAGTAATTATTAATTAGTCCAAAATAAAACATGAGCATCTTAATTATTATTCCCTGCAGGGGTGGTGAAGAAATCAACAGCTTCTAAGTGCATCATGTTATCATTATTTCCTTCAGGGATGTTGAGGAAATCATTCACATCCAGCTGCATCATATCAGGATTATCAAAATCTCCTTCACCATCCTCGTACACAAGATTCGTCTCTATCTTTTTACCTTTTTGTTTCAATGATTGTTGGTAGAGATCAACGAGATGCTTTGGAGTGCGGCAAACACGGGACCAGTGACCAGTGCCTCCACAGCGATAACAAACATTGGGGACACTTTCATTTCTTTTCTCATTTGTGTTGCCACTTGTATTGTTCCACTTCTGGTGGGAATAAGAGTTCTTAAAATGACCACCCCGAGCTCTAAGAGATCCATATCCACCTCGACCTCTAGTGGGTCCATGTCCTCTACCACGACCACGACCTCTACCACGACCTCGACCACTGTTGCTGGCAGGGTCTTTATTTGTTATTATTTTTCCCTTGTGGGTTGCAGCATTCACTTCAGGGAATGGTGCAGAACCAGTTGGTCGTGACTCATGGTTTTTCAACAATAACTCATCATTTTGCTCGGCCACAAGTAGACAAGATATCAGTTCAGAATATTTCTTAAATCCTTTCTCTCGGTATTGCTTACTTAAGAGAAGATTATCCTTATGAAAAGTTGTGTAAGTCTTTTCCAACATTTCTTCGTCGGTGATTTTTTCACCACATAATTTTAATTTAGAGGTTATTCTGAACATGGCCGAGTTATAATCACTAACGGATTTATAATCTTGGAGCCTTAAATTTAGCCATTCATAGCGAGCAGATGGAAGTATTACAGTTTTCTGGTGGTCATATCTTTCCTTTAAATTACCCCAAAGCACCTCTGGATCTTTAACAGTTAAATATTCAGTTTTAAGAGCCTCATGGAGATGATGGCGAAGAAATATCATAGCTTTAGCCTTATCTTGATCTGATTCGTTATTTCCGGCCTTTATAGTATTACCAAGACCCTTTGCAGCTAAATGGATTTCAGCATCTAATGCCCAAGATAAGTAATTATTTCCGGTAATATCAAGAGCCACAAATTCAAGCTTAGCAAGATTCGACATATTTCACTACACAAAATTACAAATATAATGAATATAATAAGGCATAAAATTGTTGATGTTTAGTCAGATTAACAATACGACAAAGATTTAATCCAATACAAGATAGTTGAACATAATATACAAATTTGGTACTTGCAAAATATAAAACGTTAACAATGCCTAGAATAGTAGTAATAATATTTTCAATACTTCATAACCTGCAATTTCGGCAAACTTTTGCCGACAAAACTTGCGACTCATATCTATCAAACTATAAAAACAAAATATTCAAACAAGAAACAAAACACATCAAAACTTAGTGTTAACATATATCATGAATATTACCATGAGACTATAATATATCATTAGACTACAATTACTTCACTAAAGCATGCGCACAGAAATCATCCTAATACAAGCTACATGACCGACCAAAAATTCACACCATATTTCAATAATTTCAAACAGGAATAACATGGTTCCATGATACAAATTCTACAAATATAATTTATTCTTTATCTCTTTGAAAACTTCCTAACTGATTTGGGCTGAGAATGGAATCCATATAAAAAGCCACGTTTATCAACACAATAGCAGGATCATTATTACTAAGACAATATCTCAAACTCAAGGTTCATGCAGTTTGAGTGGAGATGATACAAAATTGGAGATTGAAAAACAACAAAGAGTTATATATATATATATATATATAACCTGACAAACAAAGGGTTGGCGACAGAAGGACAACATCATGTATTACAACTTATCATTATCAAGTATCAAACAAAGGTTACAGAAAACTTATAGATTATTAAAGTACCATATAACTATAGGTGACAAACAAAATAATAATCTGACAAACAAAGGTGACGGAAGACTTATAGATTATTGATCAAGTATCAAAACTGATTATCAAGTATTAGGTTGCGTACCTTATTGGTTGAACGAAGAATTAATCAAACTGACCTAATAGCTCTAGTTAGAGATTCGTGCTGATAACGTATTATAAAATTGAGAGATTATAGAGAGAGTTGTGAGGGAGAAGATGATTGTATGTATTATTCTTATCCTCCATCAAAAGAGGTTACACATATATATATACATGTATTGGTAACACCAAAAGCTTAGGTAATACAAAGAGATTAGAAAATGAAGAGACTAGCAATCCCAAAAGGCTAAGCAATATAGAAAGTCTAGGAACACAAAGGGGCAATGGACATCCACACAATAATTGATTCATAACAATTTATGCATTTTATTTTTATTATTATATATAAAACGGGTCTATGGGTCTGGATCCGGGTCTAAATCTCAGACCCGGACCTAGACACATATTTTTGGGATAGACCTGGATCCGCACGGGTCCAAATTTCAAGGATCCGGGCCGGGTCTGGGTCCTATTGCCATCTCTAGTTGTCACAAGTTCTCATAAGTTTGGAAAAAATTATATAGGGAAAAAATCACTTGTTCTTTTAGTTGAAAGACTACATTATTTTTCTTACCCTTTTGAATTCATACCATATGCAAAATTTATTAAACTTTTCATATATGTCCCTCAATTCACTGGTCGTCCACAGTCTATACGACGCAAAGCAAAGAAAGGGCAACCCATATTGAAGCATATTTCGAGAAGATACGATGCTTTGCTATGAGACGTTATGACTATGACAAAAAAAGGGGTGAAAGCATAATTGGCCCTAAAATAGTCCTTACTGCCCAAATTGAATGATATAATCCACACAGCTCGGACCGGGGTTTTTAGATCCAGAAAATATATCTTGTATTTTTAAATAACAAAAAAAATAACTCAAGATGGTATTAGACAATGTAGAATCAATTGATGGAGCTGGGTGAACAAAAAATACATCGCAATTCATTATCGAAAAATCTTCCAAGATAATCAAAATACTTCGTTATAGAGGGAAAAATAGGGCAAAAATGAATCTGACCATGGAAGGGCCCCTTATTGTAGAAAACGAAGGCGTAAATCCACTTTTTTTTCCTGAGGTATTGGGGGCCAAAAAATAGTATCCCAAGAAATTGTAGCAAGGTCGAAGGTCTAAAACACCGTATGACTAAACATTAAATATTTTTTTTGAGATAATCTCTCGATGAGAAAAATAATCTTGGAACACATTGGTCCCCGGCGTCGAAGGTGGTGGAGGTCGTGTTTGGACAGCGTGGTTGGCATAGTCGTTGTTTGAGCGATTGATGTTGTCGTCATAATTTCTTAATGTTACGGGTTGTATGGTCATTTAATCCATTTTTTTTTTGCCATAGTAAAATTAAATTATGAGCTATGAATAACATCATGTGTCATTTTAATCCAGCCAGCCCTCTGAACACAAGTCTAATGCGATTCCATTATATATAAAACCAATTGGGACTTGGGAGTATAATATTAGTCATTGCTTGTATCTTTCATTTTTCAATGTGTAAAACATATGCAAGATATAATGTCAACAATTAATTCTTTATTCTTTAATGTACTAAGTTTATTTATTACCATAACTTGGAACAAGACTACAAGAATTACGCCCTGTTTGGAAATAAAATTTTTGGCTGGCTTCTGGCTTTTGGTTTTTTAATATAGTTAAATAGCCAAAAAAAAATATGTTATTGGCTTTTAAGCCAAAATGAAAAAGCTGCATAGAGCATCTTTTTTGGCTGGATTTTGGCTTGTTGGCCCACAAGCTCTCTAATAAACAGCCAACCACAATTAATTTTATCAAACATTATTCCAAATAGCTAACTTAAACAACTAACTTAAAAAGACAATACATAACGCTAATACTTCCAGCCAGTCAAACAAGCCAATTAAATCTGCCAACAGCCGATTGCCAAACAGAGCCTTATATGGATTGGTTTTTTCATGAGCTAAACACAACAAATAAATATCCTACTCCCTCCGTCCCAATTTACTTGTTACATTCTCTTTTTCACATCTCTCGAGACACAACTTTAAATTAAAATATCTTTAACTATATATATTAAAAAATTATAAAAATTATATATTTGAAAAGTACATGTTGAGACGAATTAAACTAGATCCATCATGACTATATTTTTTCTTACATATATTAAATTAAATAAAGTCAAAGTTCACATATGAACAGTGCTCAAAGTCAGAATAGGGCAAGTAAATTGGGACACTCAGGAGTATCATATAAATTACTCCAAAGTCAAAGCATTCACATTATCACATACAAACAGACATATTACTCCAATATAGCTATATAGCTAGTTACACGTAACAGTAGACACTACAGTGCCTGAGAATCAAAATAATTCCCCATGAAATCAGCTGAAATCAATCGATCTGCCCACCAATTTGTGGATGGATTATCATAATTTGAGGATGAAACGTGAGGTCAACGTAGCTGCCACACTTGTCAGATCGAAACTCCAGCTCCACGTACAGATCAGCTCCCATTTTCGAATGATTCTAGTGTAGCCTTATGACTACCGACTATCATAGTAGATGACTGAGATCGCATAATTTTTTATTTATTTGTTATTCATGTATCTAATTTTAAATCCTTTTAAATAAAATATTTTAATTAGATCTTATTTTAGGAAAAGAATTTTTGATTTTTCAAGAATAAAACTGATTTTAGGAAAAATAAAAAATCTAATAAAAAAATTTAGAAAAGATTTTTAATTAGATCTAGGTATTAAAAATAAATCAAAAATCGTGCAATCCTAACCATCCACTACGGTAGTCGGTAGTCATAAGATTACACTAGAATTTTCTCCCATTTTCATCAATTCAATTAGGTATGTACTACCACTAATGCGTGATCAACACCATTAACAAACAATTTAACATCCATATTTTTTCTTACACTAGTGCAAAACCCTTTTTTTTTCTTACTCTATAAGGTAAGGAAATCCACCAGTTCATTGGTTGATAATAGTTACGAACCTGTATAATACAATATTTAGAGACGGATGTTTTATTTTCTTCTTACCAGGCTGAACTGATCTGATTACTGTAGTTTTTAAGTCCAAAAGAACAGGGCCTTAATGATAGAATATATATATATATATATCATAATCTCGACCTTCAACTATATATCAGTTTAAGCTTTTAGTTGAAATTCATTGTCCGCTGACATGATGATATCAAAGCCAACGTGATGCAAATGTCACGAATTCAAATCTCTAAATTTATATGGTATCTCTCTCTGAAAGAGTAAGAGGTTGATTTATAACAGTTTCCTTTTTGAGATCAAAGGTAGGTGCATGCTATAACCATACTGAAGCAACCATTATTGGCCTAAAGGCCATCATGCAATCAATTCTTATATATTGTCCCATAAATAGAACTCCCTTACATACTTGTGGAATTGTTGTTCAATTCTACTAAAAATTGAAGGAGGTGGCTTGGCAATTGGCATAGAAGGTATATATAATGTACATCAACCTCTCCATGGTAAGACCTACACATAGGGTATAAGAAGGATGCACTTGAACTTGTTTAATTGGGGTTATAAATTAGTTATATAAAAGTCTTGTATCAAGAGTACTTAAACCTGGTCGTGGTGTGAACCTTTCCTTCAATAAAAAAATAATTAAAACTGGTTTCGATAAGTTAGACCTACCTATTCTGACGCCATAAGGCTAATTTACTATCGTCAACACTTTTGTGTTTTTATTATCATCAATTAAGTAAGCAAACTCAATTTACTATTATATGAAGATTGCAAAGGAAAATATGGCAACACATTCAATTCCTTACTATATATTGATGACATTCTGTAAACAGTTTCAATTATTCACTATCTCAGTGTGTTCCTAAAAACAATGACTAAAATGTTAAAATATTTATTTTATTTTTATCAAAGAAATGAGTTTCTCATTTTTTGACCATGTTAAATTCTTTGATTATTTATTTTCTTGTACTTGTACAATAAATTATTTAAATTGATGTTATGTCAATGTCAAACCATCTGCACAAGACCGTGCTGCACGCCTCTAAAAGTTGAAATTATTATAAGACAATAAAGTATAATTAAAATTGTTTTTAAAAGATAGGTATGGTCCTGATTTTTTATTAGGTAAGAAAATTAGCCCGTAATACCAATTCAACAACTAAGTAGCTGATAATGAAACAAATCGATCCCAAGATTGGTGATACAACTTACAAGTTTACATCCAATAAACCAAACATTGATGATGTTCAAAGACATGTCATAGTTGCAACAATATAATAATTAACTATTGGACGTCTTCCAATATTAATCCCAACTATTAGTTATTACAGTATAATTCAAACTTTGGGGGTTGTTTAATGATATTAGTCCATTGACTTAGTTAACTTATTGTAATCGGTCACCAATTTCTTTCCTCTTTCCCTATTTATTATACTTGACTATATACCTTCCTCCCTTTCTACGAAGGAAATCAGAGTCAGTCAAAAGTTAGTATGGACTAATATTATAATATTGCCCCCATAGTTTGGATTATAGTGTAATAACCTATAGTTGGGATTAATATTGGAAGACCTCCAATAGTTGAGATTATTCATATGAATTTTTCCTATAATTAACGTTAATTTTTCCAATTGTGAACACATGGAAGCAATTTCAAACATCCAACAATAGAAGCAAATTATTAAATAAAAAATAAATAAAAGAAGGGAAAATAAAAAAATGGGTCATGGACCATTGATGTGGACCTTCAATATATTCATTGCTTAGGGGTGCATGCAAGTCCTTATCAAATAATTTGTTCTCATCCTAAATTCAAATTATTAAAAATACACATAATACCATCATACATTAATATGCATGCAAGTACTTGTTTGTTCTTTTTAACATGACCGACAAATTATATATTTTTATTTGATTTTGAGAGCGTGATAATATATACCATATATAATTCATGCATCAATTAAATGGATCCATATATATATATAGTGGAAAAATAAAATAAAATAAAGTAGCAGTGAAGTAAATCATTCTGATTGTTACATTACGTTGCCTTTTGTTCTATTCAAAGTAAAGTATTAGATTTGTAGTAGTACTACTTTTGTTTGAGATCATATTCACTTTTAGCTTAAAGTAGTATAATATATTTATTAGATCATACACATATAAAGTTTTATATTAGACCAAAATAAATAAACTAATTAAAAATTATATCGCAAAATACGCATATATTATTCTATTATTGGCAAGTCTATCTCTTGTCAAATTGTTTGATGGTTATACTAATAACTTTTTAGCATAGTGCTCTAATTGGGTGCTTATATAAATCATAACTAGTTATGATTGCGTTTGATTCAACTTAAATAAGCACAGGTCAGATTAGATTAGACCAGATCATATAAAAAATATTCAGATTAAACCAGAAAAGTTCAAATCAGATTATAAAAATTATAACTACAATAATAATTACAATCAGAAAATTTCAGATGAATCAAACGCACCCTATATTATAAAAGTTATTGATTTATGATAAAAGAGTACAATTTTTCTATTTAAAAATTTTTCAAACTATTTTACAGAATATTTTATTGTGTGAAAATAAATGCTTTTGCACCTGAATGATACGAATGCAACGAGATCTTACATAATGAACATTTTTTCTTAATGTATCACGATGAAAAATTAGACAAAATTTAAATTGAATTCATTGATTAGAACACAGTATTTCAAGTCAATATAGTTCAAGTAAGAGTTTTATTTTTATTTATTTTTTATTTTTTTAAGGACCAAGTATGAGTTTTAAATGCCTTTATTTAGGTGAATATAAACACTTAAATACTGCAGATTCTACTATAGGTGATAAGTCCGACCATAGAAATTATCTATATGATCATTATTGAATCACAATACAATGGTGTTGTTATCTAAAATCTTACAAAGTACTAGTGATAAACAAAAATGAATGAAGAAATATACTCCATCAGTTTCATAAAAATGACAACGATTATTTTTGCACGCATTTTAAGGAAACGATTTGAGGGTGTAAACGATTAAATTATTTAGAATAATTTTTATATTAGTAACTTATATTCATATTCTTACTTGTGTTAAAACCATTTTGATTAATTCATTCGTTTACACCCTTAAATTGTTTCCTCAAAATGCGTGAAAAATGACATTGTTGCCATTTTTATGAAATGGAGGGATCCGTAATAATTCAATTTAAATTAACTTTCCAATCATATATTTCAAATGAGCAATTTCAAAATTGAAAAGAAAAGAAAATTTCAACAACCAACACCATCAAGGCTCTATAGTGACTAGTGAGGCGCCTAATAAGGCAACTAAGTACCCCATGACTACGATTTAATTTTAGCAAACATCAATGATTTTTTTTTTTTATTTTTTTGAGACAAAAAAAGAAAAACATCAATGAAATTGAACTTAATAATTTATTTTTTATAAGTTAAAACTATAGTGTATGTTCCAAGGGCGGGAATAAAGCCTACCATATTTGAAAACAAGTTGTTTATAGTAGAGAGGGAAAAAAAAGTATTGAAGACCCCACTTCATTTTCTTTTCCCCAAATGAAACCTAGAGTGAGAAAATAATTGCACAAAAGTCTTGCTATCTTAAAGATAAGCATAATAATTTTTTTTCTTCTCTTTCTCAGCTCAACTTCACATGTCCATAACCATAATTGAAAGTTTGAAACCCCACTAAACTTCAAAAAAATAAAAAAATAAATAAAATAAAAGAAAAAGATAAAAGCTAACAACTTATTATGATTTTAAAACCAAAAAATTAAAATAAGTGAGGGTGTGGATATAGGCCATATAGCTCAATGGAGTTTGCATCCGGCTGTCTTACTTACTATCTCTTGGCGGGAGTTCGATTCTCACCCCTAATGTAAGGGTATTTTCAATTCACTCCCTTTCCCTCCTTGATTGTATCCAGACAATTAATATAGGTGTTTTAAAAAGCAAAAAGATTAGATTAAAATAAAAACTAATTACACTAAGAAAGAAAATTATATTAAATATTGCATCTGTCACATATAATCACATGTTCATACGAATCTAACAAAACACTAATTAAATATGCTTTTCATTATGTGTGAAACTCATATGTTGGTCGAAGCGCATAACTTTTGAACAATGCAAAATTTTGACTAGTGCAAATAACATGTAAGATGTAACAGGTTCATTACCAAGATGAACATAAAAATATACTTCCTCCGTTTTTTTCAGTTCTTACACTTTCTTTAATGATAAATCTTCTCTCCTCTCGCCAGACAGTAAAAGTATTTTCGATATAGAAGCCTCGGACAAGCTCCTCACAATGTAAAAATAAAAAATACATTATTAGTCACATTAATTAGGCTATGTTTGATTCATCACTTGAAATTTACTGATCGGATCTGAACTTTTATTTTCTAATGCAGAAATAAAAAAATAAGTTAAATCAAACAAGGCTCGGACAGGCTCCTCACAATGTAAAAATAAAACATACACTATTAATTTATTAGTCACATTAATTAGGCTATGCTTGATTTACTTGAAATATATTGATATTATTCGAACTTATTTTTCTTGATCTGATCTGATCTGCAATAAAAAATAAGTTGAATCAAACAAGATTACTAACTAAACTAACATAACAAATATACAAATCAACAAGTAATCCAAAGTTCCTTTTTCACACACACCCTGACATTCCTCAGATCCTTCACGGTTCTTTAAACCCTTTGATTTTGGGATCTGAGATTCACCCTTTTCTGCTTTATGATTAGTTTATTGATTGCAACTTCTGGGCATGTTTGTTTTAACCAAAGATCTAATCTTTAACCTATTTTTAATACTGCCTATTAACTATTAAGCTTCTTCTCCAAATTCAGGATTTTTTTTCCTATCATACAATCTTTGATTTTTGTGGGTCATCTCATCATTTCTGTGTCTCTCTCTGATGTCCAATCCCCTTTTTCTCTTCTGGTTAGAAAACCCTCTATACAGTATGTCATTGTACAATGGTAGGTACCCATCTAAACCATTTGTTCAAATTTTGTGCTTCAAGTAAGCTTCAATCTCAATCAAACTGTAGTTTTAGGGCTTTTTTAAGAATTCCTTTTGCAAAAATTCAGTATCTTTTACATCTTCACATTTCTGAGCTTTCTAAAGGTTAAGTTTTTCAGACTTCAGTCATCTATCATGGGAGGTTAAAGCTGCTGAGCTGAGTAGTGAATTCCAAGCAAAGTTTGTGTTTTGTTTTTCCCCCTTTTTTGATTTTTTCTTGGGAGTTGATTAGAGAAGAAATATAGCATCTTTCATTGTCAAATATCAATTGTTTGTTGGGAATCACCAACCCTTTCTTTTTTGTGAATTGTTTTTGTTCATTTTATCTATGATTGTGATCCTTAAATTTTCACATTGTGATTGCTTATTTTGTCCTTGAGGCAATTGACTCACCAACCATAGATTCTTAAATCTGCCCAATAAAAAAAAAAAAAAATCAGGGTTTCAAGCATTGAGAGTTAGTGAGCTTTTGTGGGTGCAATTGAAGTATAATTTTAAATGGTAATGAAGTGAATTGAGATTAATTTGAATTCATGGACCGCCGGAGTTGGCTTTGGAGGAGAAAGTCATCGGATAAGAGTACAGCTGAGACAGACAGCACTGTGTCAGGATCAGGATCAATATCATCACCCTCTGACAGATTTTCAGATGAACATCAGGTTTATCATTGATCACATTATGTTCAAGTTTGATTCAATTGTTACAAACTCTCTCAATAGAAGTAATCTTAGTTTGCTATGATCACATTTTAGCTCAAATCATTCCATTTAGGGCTTATCAGTAATCAGGTCAGGTCAGGTCAAGGCTAATAAGTTATTTTGAGCATGACCGGGGATTATTAGTTCTTAGCAGTTTTGAACACGTCAAGTCAGGCTAGGTCTTATAAAATCAGGTTTCATAGGTCGGCAGAACACACCTTTAGATGACTTATTAGTATCATTCACTTATACTGTGTGTAATTTATGCCAAATTTGCTCATCTTCTTCATCTATTAGTCTAATATAGGTACTGTGGTTTTCTCATTAATTGTGCTTTGCTAATAATATTATTTACTTTATATTCCTACTTTTAAATGGGAATGCAGTTCATTCAATTTATCCTTGATAAACTTGGAAAAAGATCAGAGTGAGTTATCTACATTTAGTTTCAGATCATGTAATGTTGTGACACCAAAAATGCATGTGGACAAAGAATATGTCATGCTGATGATCATTTTGGGAATTGGGATTCAGCTGGTAGCTGTTGCTATTGGATTTTGATTATATATCGCCGTTTTGTAAGTAGGGTGTTTTAGTCTTTTTGCATGCTAAAATCACCGATGAATGTGTGCCATATGTTTCAGAACTTTGCTTTTAAATACTAAATGCCGCTGTGCAGAGTTATTTTCATCCTGCACTGTGCAAGATTAGACATTTGCCAATAGATTTCATGTTTTGTTCCCAAAAACATAATTGATAAGTTAGTAACCAATCCAACCTGGTCAGTTGAGACTTGATTAAGTTGGCTGCTTTTTGGAGAAATTGTAGTATAGCCTTATATTAAACAGCTTTGTTCAGTTTGTTGCACTTTTGAGAATGTATATGATGCAAGAATCTGTTATAACTGTCTCTTACTGAGGCATAATCAAATCAAATTAAGTGTCAATGAAACATCTTTATTTAAAAGGGTACATGTTGATGTAATACATGTAATATCTCTGATGAAACTTTCTACATTACTCAAGGCATCTCCAAACCACAATACGCAATCACCGGAAGTCACCTCAAAAGCTGCACCTCCTGACGAAGATGCCAACGATGGTGTGAAAATTCTGACTGAGAAACTTTCTGCTGCTCTTGCAACTATTAATGCAAAAGAAGAATCAGTAAAGCAGCATGCTAAAGTTGCTGAGGAAGCTGTTACAGGTTTCCTACTTAAATCTTGTTCATTCTTAAGAACTTTACAATTGCTGTGAAACTATACTCTCTTTAACATGATATGCTTTTGTGTGGTTTTTGAGAGCTTATTTTATGCATATTGGTAAATTCCCTCGAACTATCATCATGACCTGCTGTTTTTACTTTACTGATTTTTTTTAGGTTGGGAAAAGGCTGAAAAAGAGGTAGCCACTCTGACTCAGCAACTTGAATCTGCAACGAAGAAAAACTCGACACTTGAGGATAAGGTAGTCCATCTTGATGGAGCTCTCAAGGAGTGTCTAAGGGAGTTGCGACAAGTGAGAGAAGAGCAAGATGCAAAGATTCATGAAGCAATTTCTAAGTCACAGGTTACAGACTCCAAAAAATCTGAGCTGGAAGTCAAGGTATCTGATCTTCTTGCTCAACTTGAAAATGCAAATGCAAAGGTGGAAGCTTTTGCATCTTTGGAATCTGATCTTCGAGCCAAGTTGGGTTCTGCTGAGAAGGAAAATGATTCTATGCGACAAGAACTTCGTGCTCGGTTAGAAGAGGTAGAAATAAGGACTCTCGAAAGAGATTTAAGCACAAAAACAGCAGAAACAGCGAGTAAACAACACTTGGAGAGCATAAAAAGGGTTGCTAAACTTGAGGCAGAATGCCGTAGGCTAAAAACCATGGCTCGAAAAGCAACTTCATTGAATGACTCCAAGTCAGTCAATGACAGCCAATCAGACAGCGGAGAAACGTTAACTGACCGTGAGCCGAACCAATCAGGTTCATCAACATCTTCCCTTAAAATCGAGAAAGCACCTCCAAAACCTCAGATGCCCCCTTCGCCTGACATCGGTCTCATGGATGATTTCCTAGAGATGGAGAAGTTAGCAGCATTGCCTGAGAATGAAGACAGAGGCTGCTCTCCAGTAACTGTAAACCCTATTAAGAAACATAGTAGTAATGATAGCTCTCTAAAATCTAAACTTGATGCCATGATAGATAGAACTACTGAACTTGAGGAAAGGTTAGAGACTCTGGAGCGAGAGAAAGTAGAATTAGCTTCGAAATTAACTCAGTACCAGGATAAGCTGAAGCTTTCAGAAGATCAGTTATACACATGGCAGAATCAACTACAGATATCACAAGCACAGTTAAGAGAAGCAAATAAAAATCTAGGAATGTTGCAGGCTGAGCTGGACTTGGCAAATGAGTTGAGGCAGGCGATTGATCTAGAGCTCGATGATGCCAACGAAAGAAGGGAAGAAGCAGAGTCCAAGTGCAAAGCAATTGAGGATGAGAGAGAAATTCTGCTTTCTAAAGTCAGTTCTTTAGAGGGCGAGGCTGGAAAGGAGAGGGGGTTATATGCAGAGGGTTCAGCAAAGTGTCAGGCTTTGGAAGATGAACTTTCTAGATTGAAGCACGAACTCAGCATACATCAGCTTCAGTTAGCTTCTATGAACGAATCGAAGGAGGCGGTTGAGCAAGAACTTTCTAGTACAACTGCAAAGAAAGAAGCAGCAGAATCACAGCTAAAAGATGTAAATGCTGAAGCCAAATCCCTCCTTGCTAGAATCGGTTCCTTAGAGACCGAGGCTGAAAAGGAGAGAAAATTGTCTGCAGAGTTTAGTGCCAAGTGTAAGAAGTTAGAGAACGAGCTTTCAAGAATGAAGCATGATGCTAGCGCTTGGAAAAGCCAGTTAGTTTTATCGAATGACTCAAAGAATGCAGTCAATGAAGAGCTTCGGATGACAATTGAAAAGAAAGAAGAAGCTGAATCACAACTTAAAACTGTACTTGCTAAAGTTGGTTCATTAGAGCATGAGATGGAGAAGGAGAGGGCATTGTCTGCAGAGTTTGCTGCAAAGTGTAGGAAGTTAGAACATGAACTTTCAAATGTGAAATCTGAAACTAACATTCCGCTTTCATCGATCTCTAAGGAGGAGCTGGATAAACAGCAGGTCAGTTTACTTTGTCCAAGTTTACTGGAGTTTCTTGTTCTTAATGTGAAACCTTAAAGAGATCAGTTGAACTTGCTTAAAGATAGAAAAAGACATAAAACTCTGCTCACCTAGTCACATTGTTTCTGACTTTATTTTGGAGAATGCCTTTAAAATGTTGTTTTTTCTCGGGGTACCCTTAGATTTCACAAAATGCACGAGTTACCCCTATTGTTTTAAAAATTCACCATGTACGGATATACCCCTTAGGTTTTAAGAAATTTTGATAGATTTTTTTGTGGATTTTTAAAAATTATTTATAATCAAATCATACTCTTTCTCTCTTATACTCTCATCCCGACCCCTAAACCTGCTTGAAAACTTCCAAACATGAAAACTATGAAAATTCCAAACAACATCGAAAAACTATCATTCATTAGTCAAAAGGGCATCCGATCTATTTATTTAAAACCTTAAGGGGGGGTTTTTGGGTTTTCTTAACATAATAGGAGTACCTCGTGAATTTTGTAAAACCCTCGGGGTACCCCATGAAGAAACCGGTTAAAATTTGATATTTGTGTTCCATGATCCATACCTAATGTTAGATTGAGTTCTCAGGAAGTTTAGAATTATGCTGATTGGTGGCACATAAACCTGTTTCTAACCAGTATTTGTTCTGACAGTAGTAGGAAACCTTCAAATCAAAGTATTTTGATATAAACAACAATATCTCTTAGGTGGTTGTCTTTTTTCTTTTTCAAATTCTTGATATGCTTGGCAGGAGAAGGAGCTAGCTACAGCTGCAAGTAAAATGGCCGAATGCCGGAAGACGATTGCATCACTTGGGAATCAACTGAAATCCCTCGCAACCCTCGAGGATATCTTCTTGGAGCCCGAGAAGCTTCTGGAAGACTCTGGAAAAGAGTCACACCTTCTTAAAAATGCTGCAAAATCTGATACAACATTATCTTCAGAAGCTGCTCAGGATAACAGTAAGTTAGCAGCTGATGATGGTAAAGCGGGTGTGCCATCAGACAAGCGAGATAAACACGGGTTTGGGAGGTTTTTTTCCCGAACCAAGAACACAGTTAAAAGCTAGAACTCGCGATCAAGAATCATAAGTTGTGGTGTATGCTATGTTACCCAGACTCTTTGTTTCACCCCAAGTACCAATGTCAGGCACTCGATCCTTGGACATTGGTATGACACTTGGACACTTCATTTTGAACCAAAAACATTCATATTTTTCATCAAATTGCCGTGTCTGACACTTGGACACATATCCTTGTCCGATACTTCCAGCAGAGTCCGAGTAACATAGGGGGTGTATGTAGGTCATAACTTGTGTGTAATGGTGTAGTGTGTACAGGCAAATTATATCAACTCGTGTAAACTCTTTCTTTCATCCACATTTTTGATTGGCAAGGTATAAAAGAAAGTTTTGTACATCTTGGGTCCATTTTAGGCTCTGTTCTTGTTGCTTTATTTTCACTTGTTTTAGGAGAATTGATTTTAGTCTAGGGCCAGCAAGAGTTACTTACTAAAGCTTAATTAACAAATGTAATAATATTTACCAAGTTTAAATAAGTTGATTTAAGGCTCTTAAAGTCATTAAATTATAGTTAAAAAATGTGATTCCTTTAACTCATTCTTGCACAAAATTTGAAAGCTAAGATATGTTCAAATTAAATAAAAGAGTTGTGAAAAAAATAAAGAAATATGGGGTGAGAGAGGCTCGAACTCTCGACCTCAGGATTACTCAGAAGCTATGAGACCTACGCGCTAGCCAACTGCGCCACCACCCCATTCTGTAATGCTGTTCACAATAATATAAATAAATAGTCAAACATCGTAGAGCTGATAGAAATTAACCAATTAGAATTTTATTTCTTGCCTTTTTATTTGCAAATCTACCTTCTTTTATTAATGGCCACAAATTTCAAGAAATATTATAATTAATGATACTAGTATTTTTACGTCCAACCAAGCTAGTCCAAAAAATTTGTCAATAATTGTGATTTTGCCCGTTTTTGTTCTCTGTTTTTATGGCATTATTGGTGTTTAAAGGTGCATTATCTCCACTTTAACAAAATAAGGTTCACTTCTAATAAGTTCAAATACGTTCATATAAGTTCAAATAAGATCTAATCAGTTGTATAAATTTAATAAGGTTTGATTAGGCCTATTGTTTCTATAATCAGCTCTAATAAGCTCAATAAGTTTTAATCAAATTTAATAAATTAAGTTTAGTTTAGATAGGTTCAGCTAAGATCTAATAAGTTGAAAAAACGCACCCTAGGGCCCTGTTTTTTGGACTTTATTTCAATTCAGTTTAACTTATTATGATTATGGTTGTTTAGAGAGCCACAAGGGCGGGGATGAAAATCAATCTCAGAATCTCCAGAAATTGGGAGAGAAGCTCTTACCACCCGAGCTATCCCTCACTCTCATGGCTAGTGAAATATTGGTTAAGCTTTTTATTTTTTATTTATGGATATTCATGCGTCTCTGATTCGTTTTATTTGCAAAAGATTTCATTTTTGGGAATTTTAAATTATTTACAACAAATTTAATTTTTCAATTTTTGCAAGTTTTTTCATTCAATCTCTCACACCATCGTATATCTTACTTTCTTTCTCTATCTCTTTTGTTCTCACAACTAAATCTTACCTAAGAGTCCATGTCAAGCTAATTGTTACAAATAAAATGAATCAGTTACGTATAGCAGGTGTAAGAACATTCTCAATAGTGGGCAAGAAAACTCCACATAATCCATTTTCTTAGGCAATTTTTTTAAACCAAAAGTTGCATCAACAATGAGAAAAAAAAAAAAAAAAACCTACTAGGTAATCCATTTTCGTGAGTAATTTATTTCAAATATGTAAAATTTGGTGCGAAAAATAGAGAAAAAAATATATTTTTTAAGTGTGTCAAAATATAAAGATATAGATCTAAAAAAACTATGATCGAAGAAAATTGCCGCTGGAAATAACAAGTGTCAACCGCGTGTTGGTTGTTGTGCTCTATTGTAGCGCGTGACTCCCACGTCACCTATCCTCATTTTTGAGGAGTTCGAATCCCCAATTTGTTCTCGTTGGAGAAAACTGCACTACACTTTGATCTTGGAGACTTGGACCATGCTCTAACAATGAAGTTCAATGTATGCTTCTGTAGTGTTCTACATTTTCTTTCACTCGAGTTCGAACCATGTATTTCAAGATGCTTGAAATACATTTATACTTGTAACATTTAAAGCCTAGCTATAACCCCCCCCCCCCCCCCCCCAAAAAAAAAAAAAAAAAAAAAAACACTAGCTATAAACAAATAAATCTTTTACAATTTGCATATAGAAGTGTCAAGATCATGTAATTAAAGGTGTTATTCGGAATTACTAGTCACATACAAACATTTCAGCATTGAGCACAAGTATATTATTATAGAATCATCATATTAGGTCTACAAGACTGCAATTGCTGAGTGACAATTGAAAGCCAGGTAAAAAAAACAAAAGGAAAGATATAAACAGGAGCATTAACTCATAACACCCCTCAACACTCAAACAGCAACTCCCACTAATACACAGACGCGCGAACATACACAGAAAATGCTTTAGAGTAAATATGAGATACACCAGAAAATGCAGCATCTAGTAGCACGGTGCAGAGCTAATCATGGTTCAGTTTCCATATGAAGTTCTCTTCATCATTCTCATAAACTCATCAACATTGACTTCCCCATCACCTGTATGATTTAGAATGCCATTTTATGGCCAAATTATAACAGGATACAAGTTTAGACATTGCATAAGCACAAGCAATTCTTATGGATTTAGCTCCGCATTATCTGAGTTAACCTAATTCTGTAGATAAATCATCTATAACATGCATGTATGATGTTTTTGTGTCCAAATGAGATGAGAGTATCAACTTACGATCTCGGTCAGCTTCCTCAATCATCTCTTGTATCTCTTTGTCAGTGAAGCTTTCACCCAATTCCTTTGCAATACGTTGAATATCTACGGCAGAAATTTTTCCCTACACCAATTTATATAACTTAGTAACTAATGATTTCAAAGAAAATTTCACTAAATCAAAAATTCGCAGTGTTTTACATTATTATCTTGGTCGATTATACGAAATGCTTTTGTTAGCTCTTCCTTTGTGTCTCTTTCTCCGATTTTAGCAGTCATCATGTGACAAAATTCATCAAAATCGATGGCACCGCTTCCATCCTTGTCCACATCTGCAATCATTTGATTGATTTGCTGAGAAAAAAGACAAAAAGTCAAGCTTATCAGCCATTGCAGGTTATGGGACTTGAATATCGATCTTATGGGGGGTTGATGTTAGATTTATATAGGTCAATGGGCTCTCCCTCTCATACGCTAGCTTTTGGGGTGGTTCTCCTATTGTCCTATATCAGAAACACAAAGTAAAAAATGATGCCTGAAAACAAACACTGGAAACTATATTCTGGCAGCCCATTTAATCATTTATCATAGTTTGTAGCTGACATCATTAATTTAGCTTCAGGAGTTTGCCTACAATTTGAATGATGCAGAATTTTCATCTTATAGTACTCCGTATTATTATATGATTTATCACAGATCATTGAGCAATTATATAATTTATCATGCAGGTATTTGAAATGGCACAATCATAATCAATTCACGACCAAAAATGGGAAACAATTACCTCTTCTGTCATTTCAAAACCCAGAGCTCTGCAATAAGGCAAATTAAGTTCAGGCATTTGTATAGAGAAACAATGAACCTTCAGAAAGTTTAAATTCAAAAAGAATGTACCTCATAGCAATATTTAATTCCTTAGCATCAATAGTCCCTGGAACATCAAATACAGCACATGTAAGCAAAACCATATAATTCCTCCATTTTTTAAGATGCGACTTGGCGAAGGCATGAGATTTAAGACTTTAAGGGGAAAATGAGAGAATAGAAGAGAGGTTTAAAACCTGAGCCATCAGTGTCGAACAGTTCAAAAGCTTCCTTTATTTCTTGCCTTTTTTGTTGAGTGAGACCATGATGACGCCCTCTTGGCTTGTCTTTCCTCATTATCCTAGCACTTGACTAATGATAGATATATATATTAAATCCAAAAATCAAAGTTAACGAGCTTTACCAGAAAACCCCTTTTCTTTTTAAAAAATAATCCATAAAAGGGCCACCCTTCATCAAAATCTAACAGTTTATTTGCACCAGAAAAACCATCCAGCAAATTTGTCCACTACTTCGAGCATATAATAGTGGTCAGTGATTCAGTTCCAACCTGATTTGCTAAAATAGTAGTGTCTCAAGTCTCATAATCTGATCAGTGAAGATGGAAACAAAAACAAAAACAAAAACAAAAACAAAATACAAAAGCAACCATGGGAAAGATATATCTGGTACCTAATTAAAAATCTTCAAAAATAGAAGTCCATAGATCACCAAAAAATTATCCTCCAAGGTTCAAAATTCTTAGAGCAACTCACCAAATACAAAGCTAATGAAAACATGACCATAGAGCCAAAAGGCACGCTAGGCTGCACTGACTCAGGGACGGGGACAAAAACGAGTATGGGTACGGGGACTGAAAATGACAAATTTAAATATTTGATGACAACGGTCCGGGTATGGCACAAACATTAACAAAAGTATTAATATCGTTCTTAAAACAGGGACGAATTGAATTTGAGGACGGTGGTCAAGTGAAGTACCCGTGTTACATAGTGGCAGGAAATGGTAAAAAAAGACAAATACTTGTGTGTTTCTGCAACCATCACCAGAGACTCACAAGATCCTACACCTAAGTTAACGCTTCACAGTCCACAATGAGCTCAATTCAAGAAAGGTCTTCTAATATTTCAAGACACTCAATTCTTGTAAAAGGAACCAATTCCTAGAAGGATCCACAATTCCTTAGCTAATGGATAAAAACAAAGTAAAACAGAATGCCATGTTAAGTTCAGCACTGTCTTATTAAATCAAGTGTCTATTGAAAAAAGCTTCTCTATTGCTGTAGGGTAAGGTCATTGTAACGCACAAGTTCAACCCCTCCCTAATCTGACCTAGGGTCTCAGTCCCTCCATTTGGGGTGCGTTTAATTTATCTGAATTTTTCTGATCAGATATGAATTTTTCTAACCTGGCATAGGGTCTCTGAGAGAGAGAGGTTAAACATGAACAATCACGCAGACAACCGAATATCTGATTTTAAGGAAATCTATTATAATAGCCTTGGTTTACCTAAACACCCCCCCCCCTCCCCCCAAGAATAAGGAGAGGTCAAACCAATTACAAGCCTAAGAGATGTTTTCATCTCACAATCAATTGGCAATCAGAGGATTATTTCCTAATCTTATATGCTTATGATTTTGTATACTATTCTATAATGTGGGATAACTTGTATGCGCATAGCACAATATACAATAAACACTCCCTCCCAAGTGTGATGTGTGGGTGTCCCAGATTAAACAAGCCAATCGTGGCACTAACACCAAAGATAAAAATGAACTAAGGCAGAAGAACCTAAACTGCTTACAAATCCCAATCACTCGAGGCCCCAAGCAAGGTTCTAGAGTTTTGAATGGAAGGACAACTCCTCAATTTTACATAATATAGGGTACTTCAAGTTCAACAAAATTCGATTGGAAATTCATTCTCCTTTCGCTTGAAACTCTGGCAATAAATTACCCAGTATGATATATTCAATAACCCACACTAGAACAACCTAACCCCATTGTATATTCGATTTTCTATGATTCCACGGAAAAATAAAAATAAAAATAAAAATCTTACCTCAAAAGCTCGGCTTTGATGGAGGAAATACACCACAGATACCACACCCAACTCAGTCACAGACTTCGACAAAGATAGGAGACCGGCGAAAGAAACACAGATTTAGAGAGATGAATCAAATCAATTGCTTAGGTTGAAAACTTGAAATTAAAAGAGAAAATTTGGGCAAAAGCAAAACATCCTTGAATATATTTATTTTTTATTTTTGGAAAAAACCCTAAAAAATATATTAGGGGAAGTCACTTTACACTTCACAAATTAATAGATTAATTTATTTTGAATTAATCACATTATAACTAAATTTGAAAAGGAAGTCAAAATTATTCTAGGTGGTGCTAGTTTAACTTTAACATACTACGTATATGGTTTTCCTCAAAAATATACATTCCAATCTAATAACACCGTTTCACATGTTAATAGATGATAATGAAAAATAAGAATAAATTAAGAATATGTTTACCATTGGGTTTTTGAAGATTTTCTTTAAATTTTACATTTTAATCCATTATCATTACCACAATTAATTACTAAATACCAACAACCAAATGGCCGTAAAAGTAAGTACGATCGAAAAGATAAGTGGGGCTTCCAAAAATTACCATTGAACAAATGAGTGGAGCGTCCAAAATATGCCCATACCCTAAGCAGGAGTGCCTACCAAATTTGCTCATACCCTGGGCAAGGTGACTAAAACAGATGACCCTACCCAGGGCATAAGCACATATTTCAAGTGCACCACCTATTTTTACAACGGTTCTTGTTTTAGAGATATTGCTTACGGTGTCTGAAATTTTCCAATGCGCTTAAGGTGGTTTTCGGAATAAGTCTAGTAAAGTCCAACTTATTGTTTAGTAAAATTCAAGTTATTGAAAGTTGGAGAATAAGACAAAATTGTTAAAACGTGCGTAATAATAATTAAAGCGCGTGTGATGTTTAACAATACCTCTGAAAATTTAGTAAATTGAATGGAAATTTTCTAATATTTAACAAATCACACGTGTTTGTTGCATTTTGGGCATTAAGATGTTAGGCTGTTGTGGTTTCTGAAGAAATGTCTTCACCTTTCACCACAATCTTTCTTTCAAATTTGATTGAGCAATAGCTTACAACAACTCACCCATGGGGAGATTGCTAAGCCAAAGGAACACTTATAGCTAGTGTGATGCAATAATGAGTTGTCTTTTCAACTGCAATCTCCCAACCCATGTTGAGGGGGCAGTTTATGTCCTATATATGTCAATAGAATCATGCCTTTTTCCTTTGCTAATAAGAGGATAAACAACTTGTACACCAAATCTTGAGTCGAATGGATCATGCCATGTGCAACCGTTCATATTACCTTGATTTGCAAATTAGTAGTTGTATGTGTGCAACGTTTATATCAACTTGTATTAACATTTAACAAATAGTAAGTGTGCATTTTGGGCTAGAATGTAATTAATTAGGTTGTTGTATCACCTTGTATGTGCATACTATATATGTGTAAATTTTGAAAATAATTTGCCTTTTATTTAACTACAATAATAGATTTTACTTTTAAAACTTGTGTTTTTAAGATAGAAAATCATGTCAACTAGACAAGTATAATTAAATTACCAATAAAACGAAAGAGTACCCTATTACCCTATATATATTCCTTTCCATTAGTTTAAAATCTTTTTATAATGTCATGTTCGAAACAAGAGGTTTGGAGAATATCAGATAATTTGAAGCATAAGATAAACTGCTAAAGAATACAAGTAAAGCCAATCAAACATAATACTTATATTAAGATAAACAATATGATAGTTCCAAAGATAACCACTCAACCCAGTACAAAAAAAAAAAAAGAAAAAGAAAAGAAGATAGTCACTCAACACTAGAGCTTGTCACTAAAAGTAGATAAACAAGATGATACAAACTTGCCCTATCTTTCAGATCAAATAGAGTTATCCCATATTGCTTTCTCCCATTTATGATCATATTGGGTTGAACAAATCATAAAAAACTGCTGGTTTCCTGTAGTCTGAAATGCACATAGCCTGCAGCAAGTGGAAAGCAAATGTATCATTTCATAATCAGATCAAAAACAGAAACAAATTTGAATTTTTTCATGTACTGTACTATAATATTAGGGAAAATCAATACTACAAATCTTTTTTTTTTTCCCATTTGATAACTGTTTCTTATAATGGTATTACTAGAATAGAACTTCAATCTAGCAGGTTCACCCTTGCTATATGATACTTCTTTTCATTGGAAATAATACTCATGGTGTGTAAAAAAAAAAACTTTGTTGCCTTTCGTAATGATTAATGAATATTGCTACCTTCAATACAGGTTACACGCAGCAAATGAATATTTACATCTAGGCTGTTACGGATGTAGTATTTTATGATTGGATTGTAGGAACATTTACCTGGACTGTAGAAGCAATGTGTAGTAATGTTGCTTCAGCCCACGGTCTTCCAATAAACTGCAGGCCAATAGGCAGCCCTGCTTCATCATATCCAATCTAGAACAGTAGTTAGATTTATTAAGAAAAGAGTGATCGAATTGAGAGCAATTTCACTGGCTCCATTTGGTTTGGTGTAAATATTTTCCGGGAAAAATGATTTCCCTATATTTTATTTTCTTTCATTTGGCTTGTAAAGGGGTGTAAAACAATTTTTGTCAAAGTAAAATAAATATCTTAGGGTGCAAAACCATTTTCTTATCATGCAATTGTGTTTTCCATTATAAAATGTCTTACCGTTTTAGGTTGAATATATCTTACATCAAATCAGACTTTTCATTATAAAATGTTTTTCATGATCTTTTTACAATGAAAATGTTTTACATCAAATCAAATAGAGCCTTAAATCGGTCAATGCAAACACCTCAAAAACAAAGTTTCATATTCTCACCGGTACAGTAACCGCAGGCAAACCAAGGAAATTTCCTGCTATTTGGTAGCGTACCAGTGCAGCTGAAAACAAGTTAAAAAGAAGAAAAGTTTTCAACTGTGCCTCAAAATTGTACGCACAACCCTTTAGTACTAGATTGAATGTGTACCTCCATTAATGTAATCGAGTTCACCTGTTTTTAAAGCATCATCCTTGATCGGGTATGCAGTTACACTGGCATAGCATTGGGAAAGTTTATCATAACTGATAGCACTATATAAATTTATATGATTGCAAAAATGCACATACAGCAATGATAACAATACAGCACAGACCTAAGCTTGAGGCCAAAATACTAATGAGTGGCAGAAACAGAAAATCATACCCTGTGGATGGAGTAACAACAACATCTGCTGCGGAAAAAATCTTGTTAAAAAAAAGCATTTGTCGGTGTCTGCAGGCAAACAGCGTCACACCAGGTCATCACTTATACCGAGAGGCCAGCTTAGGGGCAGAAAATATTTATTGTGTCACCAAATTTACACAAAAGTCTCAAACATCTAATACATGGGAAACCATTGGTGAGAAAAATATTAACTCTATTGATTGAACTGTCCATACCCATTTGGAGTGTCAAGTTACTCAAGTATCAGACATAAATATTGAGCGGAGAAGAATATGAGCATTAAATACTTAAAGGCTTGGATTTTACGACTGCAGAAGAACTAATCTAGGAACAACTAATCTCCTTTAATTTGTCCAGACCATTTATAGTTGTGTAAGAAAAAGGCGTGAGACATTGTATCACCTGATCTTCTGGGCTTTAATATACTCCATACCATTGAACGCACTGTATATAGAAAGTGCCACTCTTGCATCCCATCCAAATTCTTCAGAGTTCCTAATATATTACATAAGAACTTGTCAGCCACTTTTGCATCTATTTATTTTTGTAGAGCATCATCTTAACCTGATAAGCTCTTGACTCAGGAAAGATGCAAACATAACTTACAATTTATGTCGAATATGGTCAAGAGCAGCAGTACACTCAGATCCGATTGTTATATAGTGTGCTAGTCGCATCGTTTCTACTTCTGGTACCGTCACTTCTACAGTCTTCAAAAAATAAGACAACTATTACTTTTAACAGGGCAGTCATGAAAATTATAAATCCTGCACTATCCCCTTTTCTTTTTGTGTGTGTGTGTGTGTGTGTGTAGGTGGCATCAGCGTTATATGAAGGACCTCAACAAGCCAAAGTTCAATTATCAACCAGCAAAAGTATTGGCAAGTAAAATATCAATTATTTTTTGGGAATGGCTGGAGCAAAATGCATTACCTCCCATCCATAAAACTTCTGAAGCTTATCAAGAGCAAGGGAGCAGATTTTTTTGATATCAGCATGACAATCATCGAACCACTACATATGTCAGGAGAAATGAAATCAAATGATGAAGTTTAAGAAAGGATAAGCTTTATTTGGGTTATATCAGCATGACAGTCATCAAACCACTATATCATGTTCAAGTCAGGAGAACTGAAATTAAATTACAAACCTTTCCATACTTCGCCAACTTGACATCTCCAATGAATGTGTTTGGTCTTAGCAGTGGCAATGTAACTTTAGGCTGGTAAGATATCAAAATCACGTCTATTCAGTGACATAGAATATAATCCAAAATATTTATTCCTCAAGGAGTTGTCAGGGTGTTATGGGAGTTTTACTAAGTAGTTAGTTAAGAGTTAGATAGTAGTTAATAGTTAGTTAAATAACAAAATGTATATGTATATATAGGGGGCATATGTTTGTACTAGAGAGGATATGAATAATAATAACAATACTTCTTCTCTTATTCTCCTCCTAATTAATTCTGTTCTGTCTTTCTTCTTCCTCCCTATTTTCTATTTCTTCTATTTCTATCCCTTTTATGTCCTGTTTTCTTGTGTGTAGCAAGACTTATAGTTTGCACCACAACACAGGGGATACAAAAAAATCAAAATACCAAACCTAGCATTAGTACATGAGAAAGAAAAAAATGAAGATTAGAGTGGCAACTTTTACAACTTTAATAAGAACTCAGATTAATTATTATATCTAACAAGGAAATTAGGCACCAAGATTTGTATTGCTATCAATCTTCTTGTTCTTGCACTGCACCTTAATCCCAAAGCGATGGCACGAGGACTTCCTAAGAGGTCACCCATCCTAGTACTATTCTCGGCCAACCACGGGGTCGGTAGTTTCGAGCGGTAAGCACTCTCCAATTTTTACTTTACTTCTTACTTTTTTGGATGCTTATTACAAGGACCCTCTTAAATTATCTATAGATCGACTTTTTTTTGGATGCTTATTACAAAGACCCTCTTAAATTATCTATAGACTTAGCAGCATCTCTAACAACCTTTAATAGCTAGAAGACTCATCTACTCTTGCTGCATAACAAACACAATAAACTTAGTGACCTCACAGAATCTGTAAATAGCTAAGCAATGGAGCAAATTATTCCTGTATTTCCTTCTAGAATAAGCCAGCGCCACAGGAGGCCTATGCTAAGGTGATGCATTCTTCTACTATTATTTATCAATAGACTTGATTAGACAAAAAACAGATGTAACTTTCAGTGGCAAACAAGAAAGAAATGGAGCAATCAGAAACCTGATAGAAATGTTTCAAGACACAAATAAACAGAAGAGTTCATTGCAGTTCAGTGTAACAACAATATTTGAACATTCAATCAGCTGACCAGGCTGCTCTTATATATACAAGTAATTTTAGTATAAAGGCTAAAGCTGAAGATATAATACCACCCTAAATGGTTGTCGTCTCTTGACTAAAGATATAATACCACCCTAAATGGCTGTCATCTCTTGACTAAGGTAAGGTGACCAATCAATCAATAGGAAGAAGGCAATGGAACATTTGTTTCCTCAATAGCCACATGGTCCGAAGTAAAGATTAGCCAAAGGGCAAGTAAGATCTTTAAGCAGCATGTGCCAAGAAATAAACCATATAACTATGTGACCCTCCACTACACACAAAAGATAGACATATAAATTCTCTTCGGATGGACGAATACAATCATCTCAGGGAGTGGACAATTCTCAAGGGGAAAACACTCAGAAATACCCCCTCCCTATCCTATATATCCAACAGCCTAAAAAATAATTTCCTTGTCATTATACATTAATATATGTTTAGTAATCTCAGTGCATCTCATAACATATTAATTAAATGTGACGATGCATGCGATGAGAGTGTTTGTCGGGTTTATCTTTGTTGCATTTACAGGCATGATATTTGCAGTTTAAAAGGAGTAAGGGAACTTCTTGTAAGAATCAGTGTGATTAGCTGTCCTCTAGGTTGTATGATTGGAGGAATGCCATTGCTGTCTGCAATATGAATACTTATCAAGAGCTGTCCTCTAGGTTGCTGTAAAATGTGATTTGCATGCTCCTTTTTCTTTAATAACCTTTAGAGACCTCCTTATCCTCTACTAGTATCTCTTTCTCTTAATGGGGAAAATACCAAGTAATATTTATGCATGAAAATAAGCTGAATGCATGGCTAACTATAATGCATACATAGGCTTGTAACTTCCATTTGTTTTATGAGTTACAGACTTACAGCAACATTACCTCCGAAACTGTGGGTTGATCTGAGAGGAGTTGGCCACTAATAGCAGCATAACTGAAATAAAGTTCCAAAATTAGAAACAAATTCAACCCAAATGTGGACTTAGAAAGCGATGCTTACGTTATTAACGAATCTTCAACTGTGCCAGATAAAATTCCAACCATCCCAACAGTCCAATTGAGAGGAAGTACACTGAAAAAGGAAAATAAATGATTCAGTTTTGTTGCCAAAATCTCTAAAGATATATAGCATAAAGATGACAATTGATATTTCCTTCTTCCTTTGGAGAACATGGTGCTCACCCTTTATGAGGGACACGCCCAAAAGTTGGCTTGAAACCAATTACACCACAGAGAGCTGCAGGCATGCGGACTGACCCTGCATCTCGCCAACAGTATTGAGCAGTTATTTATTTGGGTACAGGAGCATTCAAGCACAATGGGACTCATCAAAATGTTGATTTATTTACCTCCACCATCAACTCCAAGAGCAACAGGACATAATCCTGCACAAACGACAGCAGCAGATCCACTAGAAGAGCCACCAGATATCCGAGTGGTATCATAAGGATTACGAGTGGCCCTATAATTATTTTGGAAGATAGTGAAAAGAAATTGTCCTAAAAACGTTCTGATATAATATCAAGTTCTATGTCCAAAACATCATTAAAATTAATTGTGTATGCTACAAAATTTGGATATATTTAGGGAAATGTAGAAAGTAGATAGTGATGAATTATGGGTGAAGAAAGGCATTCTACCCGTAGTGAGGATTTATTCCACTGGTTCCTACACCAAGCTCATGCATGTTAGTTTTTCCAACGAGTATTGCACCGCATAATCTCAGACGTTCAACACAGCAAGCATCATTTCTGCAGGACCTAAACTTGTGCAACCATTTTGTACCCCCTAATAGAAATTACAATAATATAGAACATTTGCTGACCAAATTAAACAACAAAATATTTTCTTGTTCTTGGTAAGGAATGTCAAACTATTATAAATTGTTTACCTGTAGTTGGATAAGGCATGCAGTCTATTTCATCTTTTATGGCAATTAGTACTCCATCTAGAACTGAAAGTGGTTCTCCTAGAAGTCATAGGCATGAGGAGAACAAATGAGGCACATAAATAAGGAAAAGATTGCTGATTGATTCAGATAGTAGGGAAATTGGAAAGGCCATAAGCCCATATATTTGATCTTATGATCTGTACTTACCATGTGTAACTGGACTGTAATAAAAGGGAAGTTAGTTAAGCTGTAACTTTCTTTCGAATTAGTATAGATATAGGCTGAACTCATGCAAAAAAAAATTGAGTGAATTAAACACATTAGGAGAAATTTTCCTACCTTTCAAAAGTGGGGAAATTGTATTTTGAGGTTACCCTGATCTAATCTGATACAATCTATCTTTGGCTACTTGGGCTTAATTTCCTTACAACTTTGATTCAATGAAGATCATAGTTATTAGGGGAGTGCATGAAAGAAAAAAAATCCTTTTATCTTATACCTCTTTTATGGCGAAGAGTAGACTCGATAGCTTGCTCCAGAATATTCTTGGCATCACAACTAATAAAGAATGACATGTTGCATTTACTACTAGATGATTGTTCAACAGCTCTAATAAATCGCTCTGCCACCTACAAGAAAACTAAATCAAGTACTTTATTCTCTTTTTCACTAAAAAAAGAAAAGGCACATAGCTAATAAGAAACATGAAAAAATTAAAAGCGCTCTGTGCCTGGAAGCATGGTACTATAAAAATGACAAGAGGCCATTTTCACCCTGCCTCAAAACATAATCTTTAAGAAAATATACACCAGAAATATCTATCATTCAAGGTTACAGCCAGAAAATGACAAGTGAGGCAATAAACACTCCCTTAGTTTAGATAACAACTCACCACACTCGGAGTCAGCACTCCAGATCTGTAGGCTTTTGAGTAATCAATTATTGTCCGGCGTTGAAACCAAGGATTGGCCTCACTTGAAGTACTTCCAAAAGTAGGAAGGAATTCCAGAGCCTCTTGTACTCTTTCATGTGGATTACTGGTAGCTCTGATACACCTTGCATCTTGCTCGATGAGGTCTGCAACATGTTACTCAATGTATAAAAAAGAGTGAGCTAGAAGTAAGATGCAGATGCCTGAATCTAAAAAGGTATGACAACATTCCATATCTTACATTCACTATCTTATTCATTACTCCGTAATAAATTAAACATCAGAGTAGATTTACTAAAATAATGGACAAATTTGAAGGCATTAAAGTAATACTCTTTTCAGAGCACAGCTAATTGATAGTTTTGGTTTTATTTCACCACATACATGGGTTACATTGTAAGATATATGACTAAATTGAGATGAATAATTGAAACAACATCATAAATGGAGTGTACCCAACAGAGGGACTGAGGGATACCTTCAGAAGGATGCAATGGAACATACACTGGAGACTCTTCCAACTCTGCAAATGAAACAAGCTGTAGAACTGAATTTCATAAGAACCATATAAAAGTGTGTCCTCGTACACTTAAAATTGTATCTAACGAAATTTATACATTGTTATAATTAGCATATTGCAGCTTTTTCCCAAACAAGGATGGTGGCTCTGAGGGAGCTTCTTGTGTAATTTTTTCATGCTCACATGTTTTGAATAGAGATTGTACATTTCTGTTATAACGAATAACGAAAGAAACATGCACATTGCACGCAAGGCCGACATGTTTCTTCCTAGTTATTAACATAGAAAAGCCTTTGGACAAACAGCTATATGCATCCTTTTTTTTATTTTTGCTTGACACTATCAAATACAAAGAGGCCAAAGTTTGGTACCTTGTGGATCAAATTATCTTTCTTGAGGATGTACATGAAAAACATTCCAAATATCCTGGACTCCAAAATCCAAACACAAAGTTTAACCAAAAATCCAGCCATGCGCGGAGCTGAGCACAACAAACAAACAAGCAAAATTAGTAAATACTACAATCGTACTCTTTTCATCTCCGGTGATACCAAATTATATTAATCCTACATACAAGCAGTTTGCTACCATAACCCAATAAAATAATTCACTAAATTCTCCTGAAAGAAAAAAAAAAAACTTAAAATGTTTGTATTAGTCCTCAAAATTCAGAACATCAAGCTTCAAGATCCATTACAAGTTACATCAACCTTGTTTTCGTCACAAAGCTTTGACAACATGATTTCTTGCAAAAACAATGATAAAAAGGCCAACCCAAAAGATTTTTTAAGAAAAACACAAAGTATTACTGGAACTATAAAAATATATATTAAAAAAAAACCTAAAAATCATCAAGTGAATCCCCAAACTCAGTAAAACCTCAAGTACTCAGTTTCATAACTCACAAGTAAAATGAACAAAACGAACTAAATGCCTTATGAAGCCACAGCAAACCTTTGGCAATACCACCTACGTAAGTACGCATACCTCATCAACACACTTATAAGTCACACCCTCACTCCTTCCACTCTTCAAGGTACGAAACAGAGGAGCCAAACAGAATAATTTAACATCCCCATGCTAAAAAAATAAAATGTTCAAATTATTATCTTTTTGCTTTTTTTAATGTCAGCTGAATTTTTGTTATTTTCAGTTAATATTCATCCCAACCATAAACTAAAGAATCTTTCTCTTCCTCATACATTACATGAAAACCAAGTTTGCTTTTACTTAGTTGAACACTTGTCATGCTCTATTAAATTAAAAGGGGAAAAAAATGGGAACCATACAATCACCATGACAAATGCTCCTTCAATCAAAATTTAATGTCATATGATCAAAGTTCAAAGAAAAAGGAGAACAGAAAAACCATCAAACACTTGGTAGGCATTATGAGAAAAGAAAAAACCTTTGACATTGGGACTAATATAAACTTCATCACTATGAGGGCCAAGATCAACTTCATCAACAGGCTCGTAAACCACACCTTCACTCCTAAAAAAACCCATCTTGTTTAATCAGCCAAAAAACAGAGGAACCCAAAAAAATAATCAGTGAATGAAGTCCCCAACACCCACCAACCCCGAAAGTCATACTCAATATATAGAAGAGGAAGAAAGATAGAATTAAGAAAAAGGACATTGGAAAGGTAATTTTGTAGTTGATGATTCTGAAAAAAGATGATACTTTAAAAGGAAATTAATGATGAAATTAAAGGGAGAAGAGACTAGTGAGTAGATAGTGGAGAGTATATGGTACAAAAATGTAGCAAAGGAGTTACCGAGAGAGGAATGCGCGGGAATTAGGGGAAGGTACTTCAAAGAGTGAGATTGCGGCAAGTGTTGGAACAGAGTACTATCATAACTGCTTACCGGTATCGGCATGCACAAGTAATGTCCATAACCTTGTTTTTAGTGAAATTTAATCAAATTTAGTAAGGTATGAAGGGTTGCACTTATTGACTTACAAACTTATTTAGAAATGTTGTTGATAAAGCGATACGGAGGGAGTATTATTTCTCCAAATCACTCGGGCAATACCAGCATGATATTTTGGTA
The DNA here is from genome assembly GCA_951394345.1 of Salicornia ramosissima. Taxonomy (NCBI): domain Eukaryota; kingdom Viridiplantae; phylum Streptophyta; class Magnoliopsida; order Caryophyllales; family Amaranthaceae; genus Salicornia; species Salicornia ramosissima. Next base: position 54,861,387 of record OX596236.1, on the reverse strand, counting down.
CTCGCATAAACACGAATTGAGGTTCACCCCACCTTATTATAAATTAAAGGAAAAACACAAATTCTAAAATACACTAGATGATTAGAGATCTACACTAAATTAGTGTACAATAGAAATGTACACAAGATGATTAGAGATGTACACTAAATTAGCTTGTTTATTTCAGCTTAAATTCAGTTCAGCTCAGTTCAGTTTTATTAAGTTCAGTTCAGTTCAGCTGAGGTTTTTTCAATAATTTTACTAATTACTTTCTATTATATTATTTAAGTAATAATAATGATAGCTAGGGGTGAGAAAAATTGATAAGGCCCGCTAACCCGACACGGAAACGACCAGTTATTAATGTGTTTGGATTGAGGGGTTTGATCCGTTTAAATAAGCGGGTCAAACCGACACGGCCTGTTTATTAAAGTGCCATATTGTGTGTTGTATTAGATGAAGGGCTTGTTTATTTCAGCTTAAATTTTGTTCAGTTCAGTTCAGCTCTATTAAGTTCATTTCAGTTCAGCTCTCAATTTCCTTCTCTTATAAAATACTCCGTATTACTTTCAGCTGTATTCAGTTCAATTCAGCACAATTCAGTTCAGCTGTATTCAGCTAAAGTAAACGAGCCTTAAATTAGTGTACAATAGATTAAAAATTATCCTTTGATAAGATCACTCTTTTCGTACTGTGTACTTTTATGAATGATAATCTAATGATTTTATGAAGGCGTAATAATCTTCTTTATGTTTCTTGAGGTTCTTACCTCTCTCTTGCATCAAAAAAATGAAGGCGTAATAACTTTTATTGGTGCAAAGGTATTTTTTATGGATTTTATGGTAATTTTTAAGTCCGGTGTATAATTAATATACTCCCTCCGTAACGAATTAATTTCAACTTTTGTTTTTTCACGTATTTTGAGGAAGCGATTTAGGGGTGTAAATGACCAAATTAATCAAAATAATTTTGATATTAGTAACTTATAATCACATTTTTGCTTGTACTAAAACCATTTTGATTAATTCTTTCATTTACACCCTTAAATCGCTTCCTCAAATTGCATGAAAAAATAAAAAGTGAAATTAATTCGTTACGGAGGGAGTACATTGATGTATACAATTTTCTTCTTAAAAAATCATTTTTAACAGAATTTATTTTAATTTGCACTTTTTCATTTTTTCGATTATTTAAAACTACCACCTAAAACCTAGGAAAATATGTTAATTTAACAACTTTTAACGACAACAATTATATATCAATATATGCATCTCATTTTTCCTTCTAAACCAGTCACCCCTCCCTCCTTGTAAGGCCGTGTTCTTTTGGTCTTAAAAGCTACAGTAATCAGATCAGATCAGACATTATTATTCTTTATTATTATTATTATTATTATTATTATTATTATTATTATTATTATTATTATTATTAATTTCGAGCATCGTTTTTCCGCTCAACATTTTCCTACGACGGTATTCAAACGAGTTTTCCGGCGACGGTTTTCGGGACGACTTTTCCGACGACGGTTTTCGGACTGACTTTTCCGGCGGTGATTATTCGGCCGACTTTTCCGGCGGTGATTATTCGGCTGACTTTTCCGCCGATGATTTTCAAGCCGAGTTTTTCGAGACGACTTTTTCGACAACGGTTTTCGGACTGACTTTTCCGGTGGTGATTATTCGGCCGACTTTTCCGGCGACGATTTTCAGGCCAAGTTTTTCGGCAACGGTTTTCGGGATGACTTTTTCGATGACGGTTTTCGGACTGAATTTTCCAGCGGTGATATTCGACCGACTTTTCCGGCGACGATTTTCAAGCCGAGTTTTTCGGCGACGATTTTCGAACTGACTTTTCTGACGATGATCATTCGGCCAACTTTTCCAGCGACGGTTTTCAGGCCGAGTTTTTCGGCGACGATTTTCGAAATGACTTTTCCGGCGGTGATTATTCGGTCGACTTTTTCGGTGACGATTTGGTCAAATTTTTCGGCGGTGATTATTACTACTACTATTATTATTAGTAGTAGTAGTAGTATTAGTAGTAGTAGTAGTAGTATTAGTATTAATATTATTATTTGAAGTTTTGAAGTGAGATTGAATGAAGAGGTGAAATGAAATGGGCTATCATAATAATAATTATAATATTAATAATAATAATTATTATTATTATATTAATTATTAATAATAATAATTATTATTATTATTATTATAGTAAATATAATCATGTATTACATTTCTCATAAAAAAAATAAGTATTACAATTATAAAAATACAAATAAAAACAAAAATAAAAATAAAAATAAAAAATAAAAATAAAAAATAAAAATAAAAATAAAAATAAAAAATAAAAATAAAAATAAAAATAAAAATAAAAATAAAAATAAAAATAAAAATAAAAATAAAAATAAAAATAAAATTAAAATTAAAAATAAAAATAAAAATAATTCAAATCAGATCAAATCAGATCAGATCAGAGAAACTCAAATCAGATCAGATCAGACCAGATCAGTCCTAAAGAACATAGCCTAAGTTGTAAATAATTCAATTGCATTTCCAAATTGTAAAATTTGGTTGTTAGTCACCCTTTGTCATTCTATAATATCAAATGAAGTGCAAAAAGTGACGATTAATTTTCTTAATTTTTCGGTGATAATTATAAAAAATTTGAAGTAATTAAATGGTGACAAGATAAAGAGATTTTTGATAAAAAAAGAAACAATTGATTTCTTAATCAATGGTTAGGATTGGTTGAACTCCAAACTCCGTAATACTTCCTTTTTCTTTTAAGTTGCCACAATTTTTATTTTTAAATTTTCATTTTGTCCACAATAACATGAGATGCACTTATTACTTTATTAGATATGTGTAGCAATCTAACTATCCATGGAGGTTCTGATAGAGTATACAAACTATATATAATATATTTTTGGGTCTCAACCATCAGATTAAATTTTTAGTTGAGATGGTCCTTCAACATGGTATCAGAGTCAACGTGCAGTGACGCAAAGGTCACGGGTTCAATCCCAGAGCGTTAAATTTTAATTCATTTTATAATTTGGTCAATACACAAAATTATACATCCCTATCAAATTTAACTCCTAAAAGTATAGATTATAATTATACAATAAGTGACATACTAGAGGGAAAAAAGTATAGATTATTGCCCCTAAAATTCCCTAGTTATTTTTTCCATAACTTTTTTTAATATTAAATTTAGCTCCTTTTATAACACATTTATTCATCTAATGAGCCCAATTTTTTCCCCTTCGATCTCTTGCCAACCCAATTTTAGCCAACACACGCATCTGTAAGGGGATAATAAGGAATCCTTACAAATGCGTGCGGTGAAAATCGAACCCAAGACCTCGTGCCTGGAATTCTGAAACCCTAACCATTGGGCTATGACTTCATCCTCATGTATTCAATGAAGTGTACATGAATTAATGAATTATGAATAGTTGAATATATATATATATATATATATATATATATATATATATATATATATTATATATTGTTGCATAGACAAATGAGGCTATATATGTTATGTATCAACTCTTTTTATATATGTCAAAATAAAGGTTTTTACTTGTTGATACATATCCATCAAAAATGCCGGTGACCAAAACTTACATTGATTTCAGCTTAAAATTGTTACGGTATTTAAATAATACTCGTATGTAATAGTTGCTTTCGGCATGTCTAATTTCAATGCAACGAACGCTTGTGAAAGAAGCAAAGAGGGAAAACATTGATATAATATATAGGTAGTATTTGAAATAAATTGGAGATAGATGTGTACTAATTAAATTCATGTCTTAATAATGCAAAAAAATAAAAAATCAATTGTAGAGTAAAAACCTCGCTCTCTATTTCTTAAAGGAAATAGAGATAACCTTTTGGTCACAATCACTCACGTAAGTCGTAACTTAATAATTGTAGAGTAAAAACCTCGCTCTCCATTTCTTAAAGGAAATAATACCGTCCATTTTTCTAAATCAATGATTGAGTATGTATGGAGAGGGAAATAGAGATGGTTTTTGAAAAATTTATTTTAATGCTAAATGAGCTGTCAAAATCTTAATTAGGATAGGAAAGGGATGCATAAAAAAGATCCTAATTCGTTCATAATTGCATTGTGCTAAATAATTAATACTTATTGAACATATTATAATTGAATGAATATTATCTAAATTGAATGTTCCTAAATTTTTTTTTTTTAAAATAGTAAGAGAACAAGCCCTTGAACTAGAATCACCTGGTTGATAATGACAATTTAGTAGTTTACATAAATATGTACGATGTGTATTTATGTGGATGCATCATCCATAAAGGTGGGCATGCATCCGCCAGGCTCGCTTGCATCGTGCCTTAACAGGCAGTGTCAGTGTCTAGAACAGGTGAAGACCAGACAAAGACGTGTCGTGTCGGGCTTGTGTCAAGTTTCATATATAAAGCTCATACCCAATCCATCCCAAATTTTGTACCAGAACAACTTGTGTCGTGCCTCTTTTTTTATGGATTTTTACTCATAATAAGCATGTCACCTTGCGGACTGCGGGACTAGTCTGTTAGCTAGGCTCATTTCAAAATTTGAAATTGTTGTTCATGTATAGCCCATGACCCATGAACATGCTTGTCGTGTCGTGCTGTGCCATGCCCATTTGGCCCACGTATTGACCCGACTCATGGGCACCTGACCATGCATTACATTACAACACATGAATATGTACAATCCAAAACATCTACACATGAAGAAGCTAACCTCCCCAACCCATTTGATCATCCAGTATATTTCACCAAAACAGAAAAAACACAAAAACCCCTGAAACTTAGTCACTCACATTAGTATTCAGTTACAATAGGGACTAGTTTGGGACCTTTAGTTATTGTGGTACTTGATCATACATACAATGATATTTAATGTTGTCTAAGTTAGCTGTTAGTTACTCCATCCTACTACCAGTGGAGTATGACAGAGTACAGTGAAGGAAGTGTAGGTTAGTAGGTCACTCTCTCTAGTTGGGCAAAGTGTTACCTAGCAAGTAAGATAACATATATACAAACATAGACACCATATAATATAAAGTGGACAACATGCATAAATTAACTGGACACCACCAAACACGACTACTAACGTACCTTAAAATTACATTTTTGTCACTGAGACTCTCACAATGACTATTTTGGTCTTGTCATTTCCTCATGGGTAGTGTGGCCATAACTATGATGTTTATTTTTAAATGGTAAAGGCCCCACAACTCATGGCTCCAATCCTCTTATAGAAATATCATGCTGGCATTGTTCGAAGGTTGGAAGAAAGGATTTGACGATTTGTCTTTGGTGAGAATCGAACCTTACACCTCGAGGATATAAGGGTGATTTCAATACCACTTCGCTGGAGCTCTTTCCTCAATGTCATAACTATGACATAGGAGCAATGGTACAATGTCCTATTTTAAAGAAAATTACAAGATAGGAGCAAGTGTACAATGTTCAATATTTTGGAAAATAAAATTGATTGATATAACATAAAATTGGTTGATATTACTATCAAACGAAAATAGATTATTGGTGCAACTATTATTAACATAAATCCCAATAAGGGGTGCACCCCTCTTCATATTAAATTAGTAATTGGTGATAAAAACTTAGAAATACTAAAGATAGATTGAGCTACTTTATTTCATCAATAATTGGTGTACAATGCCTTAAATTTTCTCTACTTTACAGGGAAAGATTCGACATAAAACATTTACTAACAAAAAAAATATTTCTAAGCCTGCATTTTTGTAGTCGGGTGACCAAAGCCTTATTATACATCTATGAAAGAAAGCAAAGAGAATAAACCATAGCTAATGGAAAATAGAAAGGGGAAAAAAATGACATTTACGCCTATTAACCTTAAAAAAAGGGTAATACTATATACAAATCTTAGGAATGTAAATAAGCATTTGCCGTTTGTTTAGTAACCGACTATAAATGACAGTGTGATAAATGCTTAACATTTGTTTTTGGCACCTCAAAGATGGTCATTACTCATTAGGGTTTGTATTTTGCATTTTCCTTGAAACCATACTGCTACTAAAAAAATAGTATGACTATTAGAGGATGAGGATATATAACAGTACACGAGTACATTATAATGTTCCGTATCACAAGTTTCTCATTCCATGTATCATCTGTAAATTCAACCATACAACATTGATAGCCGGTGCAAGTATAGACATTTTCAATTCAGTTCAGTTCGTTTCTCAACCCTAAGCAACTGTAATTTTTCCCTCCAGAGTTGAACCAGAAAATGCAGGAGAAGATAGAATGTGTAGGTACATAGAAATTTCTAAATTTATTACAAGACTTGATCAATACTATGATGAGCCTGAAAGAACTTTGGTTAGAGTAGTTTGCAGGAATGTAACAGAATCAACAGCCTCCTTTGCAAACCAGCTTAATCCAACTTTAATCTTGTGCTGGTCAGTCGGCAGCCTGATAAGGTATGCTAGTTTCCTCGCTGTGAAAAATGAAATTGACGACACAAGGTTCATAATTATGATGCGAATAAGACAAGTATTTTTCAACAAGGCTGAGGAAATATCGAAATTTTACCAGCATGACCGACAGGTCCATCTAAGGTTAATCCATCGATAAAACTTGGAGTAACAGCAGCATCATATCTCCCTAGTGTCATCATCTCTCCCAAATTCTGAAACCTGTAATACCAATAAGCATCTTGTCAACACTATCCACTTGTTTTTCTTTTTAAAAAAACATACACATCGTCACATCATCGATCTTGTAAAAAAAGGACACATGAACACCCCCCTCCCCAAATCCCATATCTCTTCTCAAAAAAAAAAAGGAACAGGGAAACAAGGGAGTGGACGAAATAAGAAAGAAAGGAAGTCTGTAAGCATGAAGAAAATAAAGCTGGTCATTATTTAGCTAGTTTGGTTATTAGTTATATGATTACGTGGAAGAGAGGATGGATTGTTGAGGGAGATCTGAAAGCCATATAACCAAGATTCTGTTAAAAAAAAAGAAGAAAAGAATAAAAAAACTCTTGCTAAAGTACTATTGAAGACCAATACATTAAGCTAGATCTTCAAACATCATAAGAAAAGAAAATAAACAAATAAACATAAAGATTACAGGAGGGTCATGTTGTGAGGGTTAGTGTTTGATTCAGGTGCCTGTTCAGTGTCAAAATTCAAGGTAAAAGTGTAGAAGCTCCTCCAAAACTTTATATATTGGATGAGAACCCTAGGGGAAATAACCATTATCCAAGTTTTTCTTAATGCAATATTATGTGGTTTTCAAAGCCCTAATTAGTTTCCCAATAATCTACATTCTAGACAGGTCAAGCCCCAATTGGGAAAGTTCCTCCCAACATATGCTGCTGCATTCCCCAGGCTCAAATTCATGACTCCTGGTTAAGCTAGGACAATTCTTTTACCCGCTGATGTAGTCGTGAGTTAATATCAAAAATTAGCTTTTAATACCCAACAAACTAAATTTTAAAATTCATATTTACTCAACTTTTCAGGTACAGCCTTTCAATATTTTTTTTTTTGGTTGTGTGTGTGATGTTCTGCATTTCAAAAAGCTAATTTCTCCAGTTTACCAACTCGCTACTGTTTGCTTCAACTTTAAGAATATAATATTCAGTAAAAATCAATCTAAAAATCAGTATCTCTGTTCAAAAATAATTCAAGCCACGTAAAAATCAGTTTCGATCAGTTATTTCAGTTCAGAAAAAATCAGGTTAACTAAACAGGGCCTTGATGATGTTATTGTAAAAGGGAGATCAAAATATTGTGGGTTCCTTAGAATTAAACATGCACAGTGACAACTGACAAGTGCAAAACGCCAAACATACTAGTCTGTCCATCCCTGAAAGATTGACCCAATATCCCTTTTGTATTTTGTCCCTAAAAAATTTCTCCTTTAAACACAATATGATCCCCATTATTTGGCGCCACTTTTTTTTACGTACTATACATGATAAAAGATAAAATCACCTATCTACTCATTGCAAGTCTTAAAAAATAGTAAACCAACAGGAATGAAACAATCTTTCATGAATGGAAGAAGTAGTGATAAAAAAAAAGGGTGTAGCTCCAACCTGAAAGGTAGAAGAGGACGATCATTGATTGCTGCCCATATATTCCAGCCAGCAAAATCAGCTTGTTGGAAAGCTACCTGCAAAATGTAATAGAGGAGTCACCACAATAAAAAGAATGTGAAAGAAAAATACAAGCGGACAAATAAATAAAGATTTGAAACCAAAGTAATCACACCTGTGCAGTAGGAGGAAGAAGCTTTCCACTGGAGTCTCTCAAAGAAGAGGAGTCACCTAATGCAAAAATCCGTGGGTTACCCTTTACTTGAAGGGTTTCATCAGTTTCTGCTTGTCCTATGCCATTCAGAGGAAGCATGTGGGGTTTATCACAGGGCTCCAATTGAGGAAGACGAGGTTTATTGCCAACAGTCCACAAAACCAAATCTGCTTCCAGGTTTTGACCTTGCAGGCCCCTTTCAGCAGGCTGAATTTCCACAACAAGTTCTTCAGGATCATGCTCCATGCCAATGTTTCCGTTGTCTGTCAATTCATTCAGTGCCTCAACGTCAGCAGCCCTTTTAACAGCTCTAACTAAATACCCCAGAAGAAGTTGAACATTTCTGTCTGAGAGCACCTATAAAGGATCAAAGATAGAAGGCAGATAGATAATCTGATCATCTAGATTTCTCACTTCAACACTTGAAAAAAAGGGTATTGTATAGCATCAAAGCCTTAACAAAATACATAGAGTTGAATCTTACTTTTAAGGCAGCTTCCCTGTTACCAAGTGGGGCGGATGGGCAGATTATGGTTTCTGAATTAATTGCTTGCACAATTCCTTTATCTTTCAGTCTTTCTGATACTGTTGCAGCTAATTCCACTCCAGCGTAACCACACCCAACAACCACCACCCGGATAGGGCGTCCCTTGCCAAAATATTTCCTCTCTAATGCTTTTAATTTATTGTTTACTTGCTGAAAAAAAGAGCAGTGTAATCAACATCAATTATCGTCAAGTCAGAGAATGAATAGCTCTGATAAAGCAAGATGACAACTTAACATGCAAAGCAATATTAAATTGGGAAATTAACAATGCAATAAAACCAAAGATGCTTTATCCAAATATTTCAGCACAATACTTTCATCAAAAATAATGAATTAGGCAGGAAAAGGTTTAAATATCTCAAAATGTTTGTAAGGGCCAGCAGCCTCTACCCACTACCACCCCCACCCCCACCCCCCTAAAAAAATGAATGAAAAACTCTATCTCTCATTCTCGCCACCATTAAAAGGGGATACCAACATATTAGATAACAACAATAAAGCTTGATTCCCAAATACAGACATATTAGACCAATAAATTATTTTGAAACAGCGCAAATTATGCCACAAAAACAACTTGGGGTGCAAAGCACCATATATCTTACCTGCACGCAATGTGTAATCATTAATTTCAAAAATTTCTCCCCACAAGTAATACTGACATTTTACTCTCTATGTAATTTCAACCTCCATCCATATGCTAACTCTAACCAATCCAATGATAGGCAGGTTATTAACCCATTAAAGCTCTGGTTATAACAAGGGGTTCCACAGAGACATTTATAATTCTGAGTTCACCACTGTCATATGTAACCAACATAGAGTGTAGTAAACCAGTATTAATTTTTAGGCTTATTGCTATCGTTACAGCCAGCTCTATCCAATCTTTAAAGTCACATGGATGTTGAGTATTGGTTCAGGAAAGTGTAATGGATAAAGCACAAGATTTAATACTTCATATACTTACACATGCATCCTCAAAAGTGGAAAATGGCAGAGAATGTTCTACAGCCCCAGGAACCATGTCAAGCTTCGGTTCAGCCCCCAAAGCAAGAACCAACCTAGCTGTCCAATCAAACAAACAATTAATCAGGCTGAGCAGTAAAGACTATATTTAAGCAGCCCAGTGGGTCAATGCTTTAACATCATTTTACCATCTTATAACATATTACAAAAAATAAATAAATAATTCAGTGACATTAGCTATAAACATATGTAAAACAGAATAATTAATAACATTGTATTATAGACAAGTGAAGATATTTATACAACAAGAATAACAAAAACATAGTCCCAAATAATTTATGGTCGATTAGACATGAATCGATGTGAAAAAAGGTAGAGATATTTATAATTCAATTAAACCCTTTGCGAATCTTGCTTAATTGCTTATACTACATAACTCGATAATATCACAAGTATTTTTGCATCCATGGTGAAAGCCTCTTATTGAATTACTTGAAACCAAAAGCTTGCAAGACCAAATAAAAATTTCAGAAAATACTGAAGGAATTAGCACAGACAAAACCAATACCAATCATATTTTATAAGAAGATCACTTTCGAGTTGTACAGTTCCAGCACATGAGTATCTCTGAGCACCACTTGTGGACATATCACTGGGATGAAGTAATTTCACTCTGTCCTGAATAAATTGAACATCTGTACTTGCCAATAAATCTGAAAATCGGGGGGCTATCTCCCATTCATTTACTTCTGCAATTAAATCCCTATAAGTATTATAAATCTAGCCTTACTTATAGGCAATGGTGTTCCAATAAATAATTATGAAAAGCATTGACATAGGACAAGTTTCCAAAAACTAAACAAACCTCCAGATAGAATCTCATAAAGCATTGGCTTGAAGACAAAACGATCAGACGGATCAATAAGAACTACCTGGTCCAACATGAAAGAACCTAAACAGTGTTAGTGCAGGCGTGCAGCACAAGTGGAATACAGATAAGTCATAACGTAAAAAATGCTCAATTCATAATTCAGGCAATGTAATCTCGCAATAGACACCTTCAACATAATACTCAAAAATCATCACTAGTAACAATCAAAATTACACACCCCTCTCCCTCAATCAAACGACAATAGGGAACCAAAAAAGATTGAAATCAGTGGTCACCAATGCTGATTGTCTCAAGTTAAAAATACTTCTATTAAGTATCATTTTAATATCACATTTCACTCCACTTATGATGAAAGACAGAACATGGGAAATTGTTCAAGACAGATCCCAACTATCAATGATAAGGTTGGAAACTATAAATTTCTCCGTTCAAAACAGTTACATAAGGAATACGAACTATATTATCTGGACTCAGCCGATCTTCTGGTACCCGACTTCAGATTAGTTGCTAGTAAATATAAAAAGTCAATCGATGATTAAAAATTAAAAAATTAAAAAGTTCAAAATTTAATACAACCCCAAAAAGGTTCATAAAATCCTATTCTTCAAATATTATATTCCCCAAAATTTTAAGTCCTTCATTTGACTTACCTAAATACCTAATAATTTAATCGTATTCTTTTTTTCAAAATAAATTAAAATGGGAAAGAAATATTCATTTTTGAACTACTAAAGGTTTGTCTTGATCTGATTAAATATAGGAAAAAATTATGTTTTGTGAAATGTGAAGTAGCTCTTGGTTCCTTACTTCCTACATAACTCTTCTATCCAAAAATAAATAAATAAACGTGAAGATGGTAACCAACTAACCAACTGATATGATTACAATTTTTTCTTAAAATTAAATAAAGACAAGTGCAAACCAACTTATCCAAATCATATTTCATGTCAAGATCAACGGCAGGCCGTGCCAACAACAGTACACTCGCGAAAATGCCATGTCAGGGTAACATAGAATAGGACGGTGATCGAAGTTCTCTAGGTAAACTGATGCCGAGTAACCCTTAATCTTTATGTTGCTAACAAGTATACACATCATAATTGAGGCCTAGACATGTGAATATACTCCCTCCGATCCATTTTAATAGCAACAAATAAATATTTTATCTCTCACAAAAAATACCCATTTGTTGCGATTAAAACATATTGAAGGAAGTAAAAAAAATTCACATCAAAGACTTCGATGTACAGTACAATACATGTTACAAGAAAGCCAACCCAAAACCTACACAGTCTCATATTTCATCAGCGAAATACAAAATAAAAATGGAAGAAGAGGTAATATGTTCATTTTTCTTACAAGTATAGATCCCTTCAAATGTATAAATTTAAAAATATAAGCAAATTTAACATTATATCCTACGAAACGACCAGCTTGAACAGAATAAAAGATGCATTACAAGATAAATCCAAGAGTAGCTTACTTGAGGTTTCTTGCCATCAGGCCATATAAGAGAATCCAGTCTCAAAGCTGTATATAAGCCCCCAAATCCACCACCAACTATGCATACCCTAGGCCTCTGTAAAAACCATGACAAAAAAGGAGGAATTAAGAATGATTTTTACCAAATTTGAATATCTCTGAAACAAAATTTACAGGAAACTCTTAAGATAGATGGACGAAAAAATAAATCAATAACTGGTGAGAAAGAAGAAACAAAGAAAAAAAGCACTCAAAGATTGCCAAGTATATGCAGCTCCAGACCAAAGCATGTTTTCTTGTACATTAGCGATACATATCTCTTATATATAAATCCAAATATGAATTTATGATATATTTAACATGTGTCTCATATCTGCAAACTCTCTAAGAGTAGAGAAGGAAAAGTATGTCATCCAATTACCGTCCATGCAGTGAGATGAATTGAAAAACATCAATCATGATTCTTGTCACAACAAATTTACAGAATTCCACTGTCAGAGGGGCACATGCAAGCTAGCTTGAGTCATAGCAAGATAGCCATTAATGATCACTCTATTGGGCGAAAATAATGAACATTTTGGCATTTTAACACAAATGAGCCCAAAAAAAAACATTGAAACACAAACTATTTCATCTACTTCCTCCGTAAATGAATTCTTGCAAAATTTGCTATTTTGAGATGTTTTTTAATTCTTGCAACAAAATATTAACTTTCTTCATTTGGTAAGTTTTTTCTTATTTCTCTTTCCTACTTTTAATAATCTACCAAAAAAAATATCTATAAAACACCAACTTTTCATAAGGGGACCACTCCATCTTATTTCACCCTCCTACTTTTACTAATCTACCAACTTAAACATACTTACAAAATTATTTTTGGAGTCTGTACCGGAAGAGTTTGTTGCAAGAATTCGTTTACAGAGGAAGTATTAAATACCTAGATTCAAAATCAGTTAAAACAATAGCAACATGGACTAGTGGACAACAGGTTGTCAAGTACAAAAAGATATTACTCTTGAAAACAATGAACATTCACTGTGTTTATCGTATTAATCAAAACCTTCTTGTCTGGCCACAAATAATGCTTCAACTCTTGCTCACTTTCAGATAATTCAGCAACACCCCCATTCATTCCTGTGTTAGCAGAAGCAATCACAGAGAACCTTTTGCTTTCCGAGTTTCCATATAGTGAAGAATTGATAGCATATTGTCTCCTTAAAATAGGGAAAACTCTATTCAGTCGGTTTACAGCTCCTGAAAAAGAATGATAAATTAAAAATAAAGGACAAAAGGTGAAAAGAAAAGGTATGCTTTGAAAATTGGGATCTTAGGGTAGATCAAGCATGTCAAACCACCAACACAACCAGAACATTAAACGACAATGAAATAATAACAAACTTCAGCCTGTACAGAACATTGAAAGTATATGTCACTAAGAAAAACATATCTAAGAAGAAGTATCTTAAAGAAAAAATCTTGTACGGAGGGGGGGGGGAGAGGGGGGCATGGTCCTCGGTCCTCCCTTCTCCTAATTCACTTTCGCTTCAATTCTAATGTGAATTCCCCTTTACCATCCCCAACAATACTTGCTTCGAATTATACAGCACGAAACCAGTGAACCTGGGCAACATGTCTTTTAGAAAAAGAGAAACTAGCTTTCTTCAATTTCACAAATGGCCTGCACCCACAAAGAGGAGAAGGAATAGTCCATCTAATAATAAATATACCCCAATAAGAGGAGTAATCACTTAGCCTTATAAATTAAATAATGCTAAGTTCTCATAATAAAGTAAGGTGGGTCATTCACATATGGCTCGCCTAGCTCGGATCAGTTATAAACAACAACCTGGGCTCCAACATACCGTGATAATTCAACTCTGTAAATTAATGGTGTAACACTCATTAAAAAACAATTCATCTCACATGAAACACCGCAAATTTGCACTCTCCGTCTCTCCTTTCAAACAATTTTATGGTTAGCCGATAAGAGAGTTAATAGTACACCGTAAACAAGCATAATTAACACAAACAATTGAAGCAACAAATCTTAAAATAAGCTAGAAGGTTCCCCATAAAAACATACGAATAAAGTAAAATTCAGCATAGTAACACACTATTCAAGGGTTTCAGTCTTTCAGAAGCAATTAAATTAATTATGAATTACATTACAAGTTGCATGAAATCAAAAATCGCTTGAATCATAAAAAAAAAAAAATGGGAGTTGGAAGAAAGAGAGATAATATAACTCACGACTTAGATGATGATGATGAGGAAGTGTTGCTGTAGCTGACAACGCAAGGTGCGACATTGAAGAATTATATAACGAAATACACAGATACAATACACTGCGTCACTGCCTACTTCTTCGTTATCGCTTCACAGGGGAAGCGAAAGATCAAAGATGGGTTTAGAACTTGCGAGTGTAGTTTATTCCACGTTGTCGCTGCTCAAGGTCCTCTAGTCATTGAAGATTTGAAGCACTTTTTACAGTTTTTTTTTTATTATTATTGTGATTGAGAATTTGCATATTTTCAGTGGCATACCTAAGTTTTAAAAAATTTCAGTGGCATACCTAATGAAATTCAATAATCACTTTTAAAGGATGTATAAGGCCATTAAATACCACTAATTCGATCATAAACATACTTGGGTTAACTATATTTAGTTTTTTTGGTAACCACCGTTGACTAAATACAAAGAAAAAACTGATTTTATGGTTGTTAATGTCCCAAAACAAGCTTTAAAAGTGGTTATTGAATTCCATTAATAATGTGGTATACCACTGGGATTTTTTAAAACCCAAGTATACCAATGGGAATATATGCAAATTCTCAGGTATACCAATGGGAATAATTTTTTTTTTTTGTAATTTGTTGTTCCTCAAAAGTGTGGAAGTGATTGTTGCGAATACAGTTGTCAATCGTGTCGTTTTCGGGTCAACTGGCATATATAAATGGGGTGAACTTTTTAACCCAAATTTGACCTGTTTAATAAATGTGTCGTGTCAACCCGTTTATCTAAATATGTCAAATTCATTGAAAAGCCAATATGGTTTAAAAGGTTAGTAAAAGTGAGTTAGTTGGATAACTAAATATGATTTAGGTGTCGTTTGGTTCACATAGGAAGTAATTTCCCATGGGAATTGATATTTAATGGGAAATAATTTCCCTTTTCAATTCCATAGGAATTTAACTAAATTGTTTGGTTGTAACCCTAGAAAATTGAAATTCAAGTCACCAGAGGACTTGGTAAGTTAATTCCCATATCTTGTGGGAATTTCTATTTACTAGGAATTTCAAATTCCAATGATTTTGCCAATTACCTTAAACCAAACACAATTCCATTTAGACATTTCCTAGGAAGTTGTATTTCCAAGGGAAATCAACTTCAACCAAACAACGCCTTAGTGGGGGTTACTAAGAGTGAGTTAGTGGGTGTTTGGGAATCAGTTTTTTGGTTGGCTTTCCATATGGTCAAATAACCAAAAAAATATGTTTAGTTAATGTCTTTTTGGTTGGTTGAAAAGCTGGCTTTTTAAGCCGAAATGAAAAGTTGTTTGCCTTGAGCAGTCTTTTTTGTTGGCTTTCGGCTTGTTGGTCCATAAGCTCTATAATAAATAGCCAACAACTACAATTAATTTTACCAAATATTTTTCCAACCAACATGCTTAACAACCAACTTAAAAAGGCAATACAACCAATACTTTTAGTCAGTCAAATAAGCAAATTAAACTGCCAACAACCGATTGCCAAACAACGCCTTAGTGGAGTTACTAAGGCTTCGTTTACTAGAGCGAAAAATGTTTTACCTGAAAATAGTTATCCCCATTTTACATCGTTTACTTTGGGTGAAAAATTAAAATGTAAAACTTGGGCTGAAAACTCATTTTACACCCTGCTAAAAACAATCTTCCCCAAATTTGGGAATAAAACGTATTTTCCGTTCAAGTAAACATTGGAAAATTTCTATGAAAAATGAGTTTTACATCGTAAAATGTTTTTCATGGAAAATAATTTAAATCATTTTCCATTGAAAACTTTTTACACCGAAGTCAACGGACCCTAAGGCTCCGTTTACTTTGGTGTAAAACGTTTTCGATGTAAAATGGTTTTCCATGGAAAAAAATTTACATTGGAAAACTCATTTCATAAGTTTTTCAATGTTTACTTGCACGGAAAATACGTTTTCCTCCAAATTTGAGGGAAAATGTTCCACTTTTGTGTAAAATGAGTTTTCACTCCAAATTTTACATTTTATTTTTTCACCCAAAGTAAACGATGTAAAATGGGAAAACTATTTTCAAGGAAAACATTTTATGTTCTAGTAAACGGAGCCTAAGTGTAAGTCAATGGGGGTTATTATTATTATTATTATTTTTTTTTTTTGGTTAACAAGAGAGCCCAGCTCAGAATAAAAATAAAATTAAGTTATCTATACTTCTATACTTAAATATTTAAAACAGGAACTCTATTGTCCATGTGTCATTCCATGAAAAACCCTATTTAATTTCATTTTTTTATAAATACAACAAATTGTTCCTCCTCTCCTTAATTTGCCTTTACTCCACTTTCTCAACATAAATTGTCACTTTTGGTACTATTACTACCATTAAGGTGATATAAATACAACTCAATGATATGCCTTCATGATTATTTACATTACTTTCTTACCTAAACTCATATGACTCTACTTTTCTTTTTTACCTTTTACTCCAATTATTTACCGATTATTATTCTTTAATTAAAAAAATAGAGTAAAAATCATTAAAAGTTGTTATTCTTTTGTAAATGTAGGTATTTATTAAGATCACTATTTTTACATTATTGTGATTTTTTAAATCTTCACTCTATTTCTATTTAATTTGACTTTTATAAATCATAGAAAATAACATCCAAAATTCAATCAAAATACAAATTAATTTTTAAAAATACTAAGAAAAGGAAAAAGTTAAAATACTAAAACAGGAAGTTTAAGCTGCCACATGTTATTATGTCGCATTATCCAGTCATTGCGTCATATCATCAACCCCAAATTTGCGTTTTATATAAAAAAATTTACTACAAGCATTTAACTCACAACCTCATTTTCATACACTAATGGTTCAAACCATTAGTCTATCTCTCATCCTTGTACATAAAAAGAGGATTTTAATAATTATAAACTAGCTAAAGTTGATGTATAATATAACAAACAAGTGTCCATTCCATTACTCCATTTCCACTCGAATTTAGCCATCTTCTCCTTCGTATTCCCGAGATGAAAAGTCAACTCAACTTATAAATCCAGTTATTGAAATTAATGGCAGATCATTACTTATTGTGCGTAGATCGATAAGGTGATGACACGATAAAGTAAACTACTAATTTTTGTCATTACTTATTGTAAAGTACAAAAATATATAAATTATAATTGATGAAAATATAATGGAGAAATATCTAACAAAATGTTATCTAACAAAGAATTATACATGTATAGGTTTGTTAGTTAGCGATCTAGAGCATTGCCCGGACAATAGTTAATCTATTGATCTTCCATCACCACTTAATTACTATTTATGTGGTTATTATATATGTAATTAAAGGTTGCTGCCACTGCTACAACTTATCTTGCCACTACTTTGATTTCTCTTGAATATTTTTGGTTATCATCTTATATAACGTATCATTGCAAATTCTTTATCTTTTTAGTTTTGTTCTTCAATCCTATTTTATACTACACTATATTAAACTACTATTATTTAATATTTATCTATAATTTATAATCTATACTAAATATTTAAAACAAGATTTTTTAATCCACGTCATTCTTTCAAAACATATTGAATTTATAATTTATATATAAAAAAAAGAAATTTATGATAAATTACCTAATCATCTTTATAATATCTTTAATTACTTCCTTACATTGCTTTTTTTTTAATTCATAAAATGTTTTCATATCTTAATTTAATAGTAAATGCATACTTAGCTTGTATACTCTTATTTACAGAGTACAAGCTCTTATTTACATGCATGTCCAATTTCTTTATTTTTTTTAATTTAATATACATTTTGGCGTATTTAAATAGATGTTTCTTATATATTTATGGTAAAACATTGTAATTTTTTTCTTATATAATTAATTTATAAGTCAAACAAAATCCCGTGCAAGGCACGGGGTTAAAACTAGTTACATTAATTACACGAGAACTAGCAACTCCCGTGCAATCCTCATCCAAAAGTCTTCTTAATGCACCTGTAGCTTTTTGAAAGTTCTCCACTTGATTACCTTGATTCACTCCTTCATTAGCCAGAAAATCAGCTACTTTGTTGCTCTCCCTGTAGCAATGCTCTAGTTTCATCTCAATGGGGGTTATTATTATGGTTTAGAATGTGACTGTTTGCATACAAGAATTTGTTAAGTTTCAAGTTTCAACTATTTAAAATGTTGTCGCTTGTAATATACTTCGTAATAGTTTACTAAGTATGTGTATAAGGGGTTACACAATTTGTTCCAAATTAGCGGACTGGATCGATCAGATTCAAACTTAATTTTTTTTGTTACTTGGACCCAACCTATTGGAGTGCATATTCTAAATTAGAGTCTATAGTGTTTGCATATATACAGATTTTTTCCGAAGGAAATGTATATAAGAAATCCAGATTTCATTCTTTGAATATGTATACACTGTTCACACACACACATACACATATATATGTATAGATCAGTTTTTGGATTTGATTGTATTTGATTTGGACTTTAGAAATTTTATTCGAATTGAACTAGTGAATTTTGGATCGGTATATGTATAGATCAGTTTTTGTATTGGATTATATTTGACTGGGACTTTAAAAATTTTAATCGAAATGGATTGGCATAGTGAAAATATTGGATCGGATTCAGACTCAAATTTTCATGTCCAATTTTTTGGGGATTGGATTTGGACTTGGCAAATTCTAATCCGGTCCATCCAATCTACACCCCTAAAATATGCTCACATTTGCTTATGACTGAAATGAAGGATGTTAGTTTCACTGTGCTTTTTTTTTTTTTAGGTTGACTAATGCTTTTCTTTAGCTTTAAATTTTAAATTATTATTTTTCCTTTTTCTCTCTCTAATACATCCTTTTTAGTTTTGTAATTCAAAGATTATTAATTTCTATTCAAGATTCGATATTTTGTACTTCGAGTTTGTTAATTCCTCTCTCTGTTTTATTTAATTTAAGTTTATGATTATGACTTTTGATTTAATTTTTATTATTTTTTAAGGATTAGATCCTTTATCTAGGGTTAGAGGGTCTATTTTTGGACGGTTAGGGGACTAGGGGATCATCAGGTGATCATGGGCTGGCCTAGTGTACACAATGAAGCCTATTAGTTAGGTCGTGCCTAGTTCGGGTCTATTTTTTTTCTCAAAGATCGAAAATTTAGTCCAAATTTGGCGTGCTTTTTCAGGCCGGGCCAAAAAGGTAACAAAAGGTCTAATTTTAAGTGTCCACAAACCACCCAAAGAAATGAAAAATCGTGCCAGATCGGACCAAAATTTGGACATAATATATATGTTTAAAGCCCGGTAAAAACCGAATTGGATCGGACCGGACCGGACTATTTTTGATCAAGTCTGGATCATGCTTATGTTTTTATAGTGTGGTGTGCGTTTTTAGCTCGAGCTAAACAAAACGTGGACGCCAAAAATCAAGCAAAGCAGTGTAAAAAAAAGGTAGGCGATTCAGTGCTACAGAAAGAGCGAAATAGGGGGGCATGGGAGAGGAAGACGACCTCAAACAACATCATCATTCGCAATGAGCAACAGAGGTGGTGGGATGTTGGGCAACCATCATCTTCAACAACAACAACAACTTCATCAACATCAACAACAGCATCAACCACAGCCCCAACAACAACAGCATCAAAACACAAACAACAACAGCAATAAAGCAGAATGGAAGCAGCAGTACGATCTGATTGGCAAAATTGGTGAAGGAACTTATGGGTTGGTGTTCTTAGCTCGTGTCAAACCCCCTTCTCCTCATCGTGGTAAATCAATTGCAATCAAGAAGTTTAAACAATCCAAAGATGGTGATGGCATCTCTCCCACTGCCATTCGCGAAATCATGGTTACCTCTCTTCTCTCTCGCTTTCTTTGGGTTTGTTGTTCTTGTTGGTTATGTATGGTTTATAGACGATTCTGTGTTCTGTGTTTTGCTTTCTAAACCTCTCTTCTCTCTCGCTTTCTTTGGGTTTGTTGTTCTTGTTGGTTATGTATGGTTTATAGACGATTCTGTGTTCTGTGTTTTGCTTTCTAAATTTGCTTGCACAACAAAACATGTTGTCCTGTGTGATTTGGTAGTCAATAGAATTAGGGTTTTACGTTTAGGTTATCAAATTGGGATTTTTATTCATTGCAAATTTTAGTTTTGATTGGGTGTTTTGGTTTGAAAAGAGAAATATAAGTTTGTGGTGTTCGGTGTGGTCGTATGAAATTTCTTAGGGCAAGTCTAAAAAAATTGGCAACTTTTGCTTATAACACCATAACTTTGGTACAGTTTTTAAAGATTAAGAATACAAAGTAGAAGATTTTGCTTAACTAGTTTTTGTAAAAAGCTAAAATTTAGAATGTAAAGTTACAATTTTTTAGTTAAAAGTTATCTCAAGACCCTCTTTCGAGAGAATTGGTAATTTTCTTAACTAGTAGCAGAATTTGCTTTTAGGAAGTTTCAAACCTTTAATTTTGCCTTCTACTTTTCAATAACGGGACATGATATTCTTTCATCATGATTGTTTGTTAATAGTATACCTTGGAAAAATTTCCTAAAAATTTCTTCCTAATGGTGAAGACTATGCACCCGCTCTTAAAATAGAACATTTCCACCGTAAGTTTAGAACATTTATGTTGTGCATTTAGAACATTACTTTCAAAACACTTACTCCTGTCCCAAAATAAGTTCTCCATTTTGACCAAAATTTTGAGAGCTTTTTGGTCAGGGTGGAGCATTTAATTTGAGACGGAGAGAGTATTTTATAATATTAAGTGGTCTATATATAGAGCATAAATGATCTTCAAAACTAAGCGTCTTGTCTTCTGAAGGTCATTCATTTATGATAAAAATTAAAAGTGGTTCTATTTTAAAAAAAGTAAGATGTTTTATGTGCCTAACTTAGATATGCATGTTTATAACATAAATACAAAGAAGTAAAAAATCAAAATCCCAATTTCCTTTGGCATTGTCGGCTAGGTCATAAGTCATATTAACTCAAAAATTATACAAAGACTTCAAAAGGATGCACTTTTGACGTTATTTGATTTTGAATCTTATGATATGTGTGCGGTATGATTCATGGGAAAAATGATTAAATCACCTTTTTTTGGACAAGGACCCTACAATTATATGTAGTCAAAGTGATGCTTAGACGATAAGAGGTTGTGGTTCATTGTCATCCAATGTCAATGCAACAAGTAATCTCATGCTATCTAGGTAGGGCATACAAAAATTGAACCTTTTCGCATATATACAGTATACACTGTGGTTATACCGTTCCTTTTTGGATCAGTAATAATGATGTAGGTTACTTAGTTGTGTGGAGAGTGGCTTTGTAATGTAGTTTATTAAAGGTTGCAGTTGCTACTTGCTAGGCCCTATGTGTAGACATGTTTCTATGCTTATGAGTGTATAATACATTAGTAACTTGAGCCTTACAAATTATTTTCTACTATATGTTTGTTAATAATTGTCTTATTGGGTGAGTTATGTAGCAAATGGATTACTCAAAGGTTACATATATGCATGTATGTATGTATGTATTTGAGTCTATATTTATTCTTATTTTATGTGCTCCCCCCCCCCCCCCCTTTTAAATAAAAAATATCTGTACAATTACGACATACATTTGCTTCTCTTTTAGAGCTTTGTTAGAACCATTATGGCAATTTTCAATACAACTCATTCTCCTGAATGCAGTTGCTACGAGAGATTACCCATGAAAATGTGGTTAAGCTTGTGAATGTACACATCAATCCTGCAGACATGTCATTGTACCTGGCCTTTGATTATGCCGAGCATGATCTTTATGTAAGTGTTCCAACCCTTATTTGTCTTTTGGATGGGTTGCCTATTTCACCTTTTAGTTTCAGTTGATAGATTAAGGAAGAGGATGTGCTATGCTTCCTTTTCATGTTTGCCTGTTGTCTGTGTGCAGGAGATCATTAGATACCACAGAGATAAGGTGAATCAAGGAATCAATCAATATACAGTGAAATCACTGCTCTGGCAGCTGTTGAATGGGCTAAACTATCTTCATAGGTATTCTTTGCAATTGAACAGCTATATTGTAAACAAATGCTTTGTTTCCTCTAAAGTACTCTATTTTATTGGTTCCCTTTTTGCAGTAATTGGATAATTCATCGAGATCTAAAACCTTCAAACATCTTGGTATGGTTATGCATTCTTTTCCCGACATCCCTAAATAATTGAGGTCCTGCTACTCCTGCATTTCTCATATGCTTGTACCTATATGCTTTTGGATTTTTCTTTAAGGTTATGGGTGAAGGAGAAGAGCAGGGGGTTGTTAAAATTGCAGATTTTGGATTAGCAAGAGTGTATCAAGCTCCTTTAAAAGCATTGGCTGACAATGGAGTAAGAACTTGTGGACTTATGATTGACTTGTCTTATTATCTGTTTCCAACTTTGCGTAATCTGTATTTAATTTTGTATTAGTGCTCCTGTAGTGTCATTGTTGTTGATTCAGTATTTGCCTAAGCTTTCATTGAAATTATAGGCTATGCTTTAACTGATATGCTATATACTAGAATCATATTCCTTCTTCTTTTTGCCACTCCAGCAGACAAATTTAATACAAGAGAAAGAGAGGAGGAAATATTAATATGGCATGGTTACAGGATGTGTTGGTGGATCATTGGCGATAAACCTCGAATAAAATGGGATTTGAACCCTTGATACAATCTTCTTGTATGTCGATTTAGCAAACCAAAGCCTTAAGCCGCTCAGCCATACCTAAGAGTCTAAGCTGTTGATCTGAATTTTATGAACGGTAGCCTCTGATCAGCTGCCTAAGCCATAATGCGCTAGCATGCCACTCTTTCTCCATGGGAAAGGTTTTCTCCAGAAATCAAAAAATAGGCTGCCTTAGCATCAACCACGAAAATCAGCCACTTTTGGGGCAACACCCTTTTTTAAAAATAAACAAATTTAAGAACGCTTGTACTGAATGATGAATTTTGTTGGTCTTCTCCCCTAACCTGATTTGAAGAGAACACAAAGCAATGCCAAGCGCTTCCCTTTGTTCATGTATCTTAATTTTTCTAGTAAGAGTAAAGAGATAGCCTGTGGAACCAGATTGTGACTCTTCTATTACATTACTGAAAAGTCTATTCTCGTCATGATTGATTCACTTCCTACTGTAGTGCCTAAAGATGGTGTATTCTCATCATATGCTTGTTGTTGCTGGTCAGTTTAGATGTTGTTTTGTGAGAACTTCGCTCATTTAAGCGTATTTCTTCTGCAGGTGGTGGTGACGATTTGGTATCGAGCTCCTGAGCTGCTGCTTGGGGCAAAACACTACACTAGTGCTGTTGGTAGCCCTTGAACCTAGTCTTACCTCAATTAATGTGGTGTATATTGTTTTTAGCTTCTGTTCCCTCTTCCTTCACTACTTTATCATTGCAGTTTGCAAAATGCCTTAGATTCCACTCCAGTTTCACCTAGTTGTTTGTGCAAATTGTGCTTTTCCTCTTTGGATCTGACAATGAATGCTTTTATATGAATTAGATATGTGGGCTGTTGGATGCATATTTGCTGAACTTCTTACTTTGAAGCCATTGTTCCAAGGTGCTGAAGTCAAAGGAACACCAAATCACTTTCAGGTATATAAGGTTCTAGTGTGTTTATTTTGTTGAGTTTGTAAACAGTTTTTGCTCATATGAATGTGTTTTTCCTCAGCTGGATCAACTTGACAAAATATTCAAGGTCTTAGGTAAGCTAGCTAGAAGAGGCTGTTATTGCTATTGCTGAGAGTTCTGTATTAAGGTTAAGCCAAATCCTCCTACTTCAGGTCATCCTACACCAGAAAAGTGGCCAATACTTGCGAATCTTCCTCATTGGCAACAAGATTCGCAGCATATTCAAGGGCGTAAATAGTGAGTTGACCTGCTCTTTTTCTGTCCCTCCTAAAATGTTTGTGATTGGTTCATGTCTTTAGTGGCAAATTTTGTAACAGCCAACAGGTTTGACTGCATAGTATATATTTTTGGACGTCTTATAGTCTTATAGCCGTTATAGGTCCCAACTGTGGACTTGTATTTTCTCTTACTTTGCAACAGCCAATAGGTTTGACTGCATAGTATATATTTTTGGACGTCTTGTAGTCTTATAGCCGTTATAGGTCCCAACTGTGGACTTGTATTTTCTCTTACTTTCCTTTCTTTTGACAGAGGCTTGCATTATTGTTTACTAATTGATTAGTCATTACATATTTACTAATTCTTGTGCTATCTACTGTTTTCAACAGTGACAACCCTGGGCTCTATAATGTTGTCCACCTCTCTCCCAAAACTCCACCTTATGATCTACTCTCCAAAATGCTTGAGTAAGTTCTGCTACCACTACGTTTGGGTTCCTGGGCTCCGTGACTAAATTTGCGGGGTGGGGGATTTTTTTTATCATTTTAAAAAAAATCTTTTTGACATTTAGAGGACTATTCATTATTTTCAGCAGTTATATGTTACAGTAAGGTTTAATTTCTTATTTTTGTGCTATGGTTCAAGTTTTTGTAAAATTTGTAAAAAATAAGGACTTTTTGTTAATAACCGCCTTATTTTTTTTGAAATTTTAAAATAACCACCTTATCAAAAATTGCCTTATATTTCATTTTTTGTTATATTTCACTACCTTGTTGATATTTCACCCAGAAATTTCATTTCCAAACTTCACATTTTACTAAGTTTTTACATTTAGTAGGGTTTTTTCACAGATACAAGCAATTATAATAAGTAAAAGTTCGTAAAAGATAAGCTCTATAATTTTTTTTTTTTTTTTGAAGAATTACTTGATAAGGTGGTTATTTCAATATAATGAAAAATAAGGTGGTTATTAACAAATTAGCCTAAATAAGTCAACATTTTTCCGGTCTTCTCAAATCGAGTCAACATTTATCTGGTCTTCTCAAATCAAGTCAACATTTATATTTAACAAATTTTCCTAATCTTTTTTTTTTTCCTTTTTTTTTTTCTATTGATTTATGTAATCCACTAATCTAGCTTCAACTTTCCTTTTGAAATATATGCAGATACGATCCTCGTAAGCGTATAACAGCTGCACAAGCCCTTGAGCATGAGTAAATTGCCATTCTTTCCTTTTTTTGCCTTTCCACATTTTTGCACCATGAATGGAACATACTCATGCTATATAATCTGGTTTCTAGCTATTGCCTTAATATTACATAAAAGAATCATAGTTTTGCTTTACTGAACTTACAAATGGACTTATGGAGAGCTCAATAACATTGAAGAGAATTTCAAAAATTATGTTTGGTGAGATGTGCTTCATAATATTTCTTTTGGATTTAACCTTTTGAAGTTTTTTAAGGGATTTTCGGACCCATTACGTTGTACAACTTTGTTGATAAAAAACCCTCTAACCTGATATACTTATCTTGAATTAAAATTACAATTTGCTCCACATTCGCTGTTATCCTTTTCCTTTTATTACCTTCCATCAGTCCACTGGGCAGGGAAGCGGGTGGTTGAGGCCCATTCTGAATAAAACCAATTCCTAGCCTCTAGAGACCATGATAGTCCATGCCTACTTCACTAGTTCACTCTACTTCCCCGGTTGACCCCCACCCAACTTGGTGATGAATCTGATGATGGCTTTGTTGAAATGCATTTAACTCACACTCAATAATTCAGAGGATTATGGCTTACAATCTTTTTTGGATTGTTTTTTCCCCTTTGGATGGGGGTGGGATAAGGAGGAGGGAGTTTGCTTAAGGAGTTAAGGATGTTAAAGTTTACACTACGCATGGATGGGATAATTAGGAGGGAAAGTGAACGAAAGGAAGGGGAAAGGAGGATTCATTTTCCCTTATTTGGATAATACATGAATGAAGGAAATTGAAAGGATCCATCTTCTTTCTCATAGTAATTTAGTAAACAGAATTTCTCCGATGTTGCAAAAATTTGAAAGAAAATTGGAAGCCCGATCTCCCCCACCTCCCCTCCTTTTCTTCTTCCCTCTTTTCCTACGTGATTGCTTTCCATTGCGGGTCTCTCTCTCTCTCTCTCTCTGTCTCTCTCTGTCTCTCGTGTGTTTGTGTGTGTTGGGCTGGGGGAGTGAATCTTCCAGTGGATGACCAACTCAGTTGGAATCCTGATTCTCTGGGTTCTGGTGAGATTTTATGGGATTTTAGGGTGTACCACAAGAGAAAGATAGAGAAGCAGGGCTACAGGGGTGGGGGATGTGGAGAATGAAGCAAGATTGGCCATTGTAATCGTGGATGTTCAATGAGTCTAACGGTCTAATCAGGCACTTGCCAGTTACAGGCAACCTACAAGACTGTGAAGGAAGTGTAGGAGGGATGAGAGGAAGAGGACAATGGAATTTGCTGAAGTTCTGATTCTTACATTTTTAGTTTAGTTTGCCTGTTAATAAAATTGTGATTATTAAGTTTAAAACTTCAGAGTTCGCACATTTCACTATAAGTATATTACACTGTGATGTATATATAGGATTATCCTGGTGTTGAACATGAGAGTACCGTTATGATTTTAGCGATTAGCCCACTACATTGTCATTCTGAACCAAATTTTCATGTCTGATTATAGCGGGGATCTAATTGCGACTGCAACAATACATTTTTGTAGCTGACCTACTTGAGAAGGGGTTTCGATGAGGGCATGTGTTAGCTACTTCTGTTGAGTATCTTTGTTGGCAGTGTAATGGCATGTTCAGCATTCCTGTCTGTATCAGCATAACTGGCCCCATCTTTAAATTGTCACTAGTCCCACCTTGCTGGCCCTAACTTTGATTAGCTGTATCTATTTGTTTTATTTAGAGAGGAATTATCTTTGGTTTTTTAGTTTTTTTTTTTAATTTTATTTTTTGATTAATAATTTTTTTACTCTCCTGTTGAATATCAGGTACTTCAAGATGGAACCTTTGCCAGGTCGCAAGTAAGTTGCGTTCCTCATTTTGATTCTACTTATTAAGGGTCAAGTTACTTGGTGTGGGACTGCATTTGTCAACATGAAATAGTTTTCATGATTTTGACAATTTAAAGTTTTTATTTTATTTTATTTGCAGTGCATTTATACCTTCCAGACCTGAAGAGAAAGTTGTCCATTATCCTGCTCGACCAGTGGATAGTAATACACATTTCGAAGGAACAACAAGCATACAACCTCCTCAACAGGTATGAATATAGATGTTCTCTTTGAAGCTTTTGAATGTGCAGTGATGTAAATCTGTAGAAGATTTCTTAAATATATTTTGTTCAACACTTTGGCTTCAGGCTGTTCTTTTCTATTATTAATCTTAAGTTGTTTAACAATTTTTTTTATTGAAGAAAAGGGAGGTGATTTATTACTTTGCAGAAGTGAAAAATAACAAGCACTTGCCCTTTACTGCTTTGCTTTTAAGACAGGAATGGATGGAAAAAAAATCATTGATTGATTTGACTACACGAGTCCATGGCATTGGCATGTAAATAGGTGAAGTTGGAGATTGCGAATGATGATATTTGTGCGCAAAACTTTCATCTTATAATACCCTTTGTGCACAAATAGCAGTATGCACAAAGAGGATTACAAGTTTGAAAATGGAATGTAATAAGGACCTTGTGAAAGGGGGAGTATAATATTTTCCCTCCATAAAACTTTAAGAAAAATTACCGAGCATGACTTCTGA
The DNA here is from genome assembly GCA_951394345.1 of Salicornia ramosissima. Taxonomy (NCBI): domain Eukaryota; kingdom Viridiplantae; phylum Streptophyta; class Magnoliopsida; order Caryophyllales; family Amaranthaceae; genus Salicornia; species Salicornia ramosissima. The sequence goes on along the minus strand of OX596236.1, from coordinate 54,833,290 downwards.
AAGATAGATGATCCCTTAGTCCCCCCCCCCCCCCCCTCTTTTTATCCTCATGTCATGATAATTTAATGCGGGCTATACTAATATTTTGTTCAAGTAAATTGCTGTTAAGTTTTTACTGGCTGAATTGTTCAGACTTCAGATGGAAATATGAATGTATGTTTCTTCTTACTTTCAGGCTCCACCTGCAAATGCAGTTGCTGGAAATATGCAAGGTGTCCCAAATAGAAATGTATCTCGGCAAATGCCTATGGCTGGTATGCAAAGAGTACAGCCCCAAGGCATACCTCCATATAACATCTCTTCTCAGGCTGGCATGGGTAGTGGGTTAAACCCTGGAGGCATCCCTATGCAACGAGGGGTGTCTGCACAGCAGCAGCAGCAGCAGGTACAGCTCTACATATGCCAGAAGCCTTCTTGTTAGAACACTTTAAAAACATTTGACATTATAATTGATTATTAGGAAATTTTGTGAAAACCCCCTTATGTTTACAACTTTTTGTGAAAACCCCCTTAAGTTTTTTTTTTTGAAAAAAAAAACCGTAACGTTTTGAGATGTTATAAAATGCGCCCCTTATGTTATTATTCCGACAAATTTAAAGTTTTTTTATTTTATGAAACCCACTAAAGTTTCCAAACATTATTATTTGCACCCCAAAAGTTTCCAAATGTTATCATATGCACCTCTAAAGTTTTCAAATATTTTCATATGCACCCCCGCACTCCCTAAAGTTTCCAGAATTTCAATAAAGCTATTCATCAAAATTCAATCTAGATCAATTGAAGGCAAAATTCTTCTAAAATCACCAGGTAATGAAAGAAAAACTTCAACTGAAATCATAAACTAAGTGTTCCAATTGTATATTTGACTGAATTATGACATTAGGGGTGCATTTTATAACATCTCACAACGTTAGGTTTTTTTTTTTTTTAAAAAAAACATAAGTGGGTTTTTCACAAATTTTCCTGATATTATTATCACTACTACTACTATTCTATTTTAATTTCAACATTTCGACTTTTATGCTTATGATACACAACTTTGACCATTAATATCCTTAATTATATTTTATTATATTGTAAAGAGTTGACATCTTAAAATATACACTGATGCTAATCGAACACCATATCGGAAGACAGCATTTAATTTATTTATTTTTGTCTAGAAAATATGGTCCAAATTTTTTGGGAATAAGGTTTTGATATTGTCGTTTAGAAAATATGGTCAGGATATATTTGTTTCAGTACTTTTTGCTAATGTTTATCATCATTTTGGAGCAGCTGAGAAGAAAGGATCCTGGGATGTTGCCTGGTTACCCTTCACAGCAGAAATCAAGAAGGTTTTAACTTCGGTGCCACGTCTGAGGTATAATAAAAGCTGTATGAATGCCTGTGCTCACCTGAATTCTGAATCAAAGCTTTCGCTTTACTAGTGCTGCTTCACTATACGCAAAATCAATATATTTTTTTTATATATATAAAAGTTTTTATCCCACTTTGGGGACTACTAGTTGAGATAGCAGCCTGTGAGTAAGTTAAGGCAAAAGGATGACTCTCAAGTTGAGACAGCAACCTGTGAGCAAGTTTAGGTAAAAGACACAGCCCTAGCTGGAATGTGATTACCGCCATATTGAAACAATGCAGGGATTCAGCTGATTCGTTGTTAAGGTTAAGGCCATTGTGTTGTAAGTTGTAACATTAGTTGCTCATGCCAATATGCCACAGCAGGGTAGGGCCGGGCTTAAATTATGCAATTTTTTTGTACATGCCCCTTTATGATAAAAATTGTATGTAATTTGTATTTGTCTTTGTGACAATGCACCCATTTTTTCAATGTTAAATTATCGTTCACCTTCAAGAAAGAAGTTACTCATCCAATTGTATTGATCCTGTTGTGTAATCAATGTTAGTCGCAGATCCAAAGAATGTGAAATTATTAAGTTGGGAGTCATTTTAAAATAATTTTAAAAGTTCGGATAATTTAGTAAATGAAAATTTTGATGATTATTCATGTCAATATTTTGAGGATATTCTTAGTTTTTTTTTTTTAATAACCTAACTTTTTAGAAATTTTGTGATAATAGACCACCTTTGGGATTATTCTTTATTAGTGAATTTTTGCAACAATTTTCTTTGTTACGTATGCTTTAGCTACATCGCAATTTTTATTTTTTTTTTGGGAAAAACAAGATTTGGTTTGCGGTGCAATACAGATAGTTTGCGTCATAGCACACAACACACTATAACGCAGACCTTAAGGCTACATGATAGTGTAGCACTGTAGCTATGAGCTATGGTGCAGACCCAAATTGTGGGGTTTGCAGAGTTTTCTCCTACTTTTTGTGTCATGGCGCCGTAGAACAGAGTGGGGGTGCCCCACGTTTTAGAGGTGATCATGGGTTCGAGTCGGGCCGATGCAAAAAAAATCAAGCTTATAAAGCGGGCTAGGTTTGGGCTTGGCTTAGTTTGGGCCCAAATTTCTTAGTCAAAGTCCGAAAATTTAGTGCGGGCTTTTTCGAACTAAGCCTAAAAAAGTAATCAAAAAGTCTAATTTTAAATGCCCAAGCCCTGTGTGAAAAAATAAAAAAATTAGGCCGGGTCGGGCCTAAATTTGAGCCTAATTTTCATGTCCAAAGCCCACAAAAAACGGGCCGGGTCAGGCCGGACCACTTTTGATCAGCTCTACCACGTTCTCGATTCTACGTTGCAGCACATAACCCAATCATGTGTGTCTAACACAGTAAGTTGAGTTATGGCACTGTTTGACGCCCTCCATGATAGAGTATATAACATATTTCTGGGCCACAACTATCAGCTTGAGTTTTTGGTTGAGATGGTCCTCTAACACTCCATTTCCTCATATTTTGGATATTTTTGGGTTTCCGGAAATGCTTTGGAGTGACTTCTGATCCTTTGCGCCATTTTGAGGATTTTTTTTAAACTTTTTTTTTTTTATAATAAAATTTGGCTAATCACTTATTACTCGGTTTTGTTCTTTGCTTGAGATTAAGGCATTTATGATTGATTTCATGCACAGTGGCGCTAGGTTACTCTCGAGATTGGAAATCTAAGGTGTTGTTTGATTCATCAAAAAAAAGAATTGGAAAATTTTGGAAAATTTAGAGATACAAGGATTGTTTTGTTCACTTATAAAACTTAAAATGTACAAATTGCAACTTCTACAAAACATGACAATTAAATTACCAAGCCTTTTTGGTAACCCAAAATGCACATGATTTCTAAAATGTACTAATGACAACAAAACAAATTTTGTCAATTCATAGAAAATTAGATATGAAGTTTTAATTCCGATGAATCCTACTGGAATTTATTTCCTATATCAAAGAAACAATACCTAAGTGTGAGAATGAAAATTAGAGAGCTACGTACGGAGTACTAAATTTACATGTACTAAGTGTATGTGATTCCTACATATATATAAGTCAATAGGGTTAGGAGAAAAATAAGAGGTATTTTAGATAAAAGCAATAAAAAAACAACACACTTTGTGTATGTGCCTATGAGGGGACCACATACACGATGTAGTCTGAATAATGAAAGTTAGATAAAATTGGATTTTTATACACCTTAGAACGAAGGATGAATTTTGGCTATGAGTTACCTCACCTCGGTCAGGGGTACGGTCCCGTCCTCGGTGACATTGACACCACCTTCAAGGGTCAAGCCGATCGTGTCCCTCAACCTTCTTGGTGGCCTAGTTTATCCAGCGTCCAACAACTTCATACGTTCATAAGTTTTTCATTTTAAGTCAGTTGGAATTGTACATGTGACTTAGTGTTTGAAATTTCTTCGAGTATAGTTTCCAATTCCGCTGAAATCGCGTCAATCCGATAAGAATAACTCAAGTTATGCCTGAAATACTGAGAGGTGGTCAGAAACCATCACACCATTTAAAGTAGAGCTGTCAATTGTGTCGTGTCGATTTCGGGTCGACTCATATACATAAACGGGTAGAAACCTCTAACACAAACTTGACCCATTTAGTAAACGTGTCGTGTCGTTTCAACCCATTTACTTAAATGTGTAAAGTCCTTGACCCAAACCCGTTAATTTCGTGTCGTGTTTCGGGTCGTGTTAGCGTGTTAGGTCAATTTTTCACTATAAAATTAATATTCAAGTGTAATCGTGTCGTGTCAACCCGTTTACATAAACGGGTTGAACCTCTTGACCCAAACCCGACCTGTTTAATAAGCGTGTTGTGTCAACCCGTTTACTTAATCGTGTCAAAGTCTTTGACCCAAACCCGCTAATTTTGTGTCGTGTTCGAGTCGTGTTATCATGTCATGTCAGTTTTAATTTGCCGGCTCTAATTTAAAGCAATTTCAAGTTACCTTTTCATCTCAATCATCACCACAAAGCAAGAATAATACATACATACATACATACAAACCCACTAATTTTGTGTCGTGTTCGAGTCGTGTTATCATGTCGTGTCAGTTTTTGCCGGCTCTAATTTAAAGCAATTTCAAGTTACCTTTTCATCTCAATCGTCACCACAAAGCAAGAATAATACATACATACATACATATATAAATAATGAAAATTGAAAGATTTTAATTCATACATATCAAAGGGCGAAAATGGGTTTTGCCGTTTCGCCCTTTGTTACATAAAATATTGAAAGATTTAACCCATCACCAACCTGATAAGTCAGAGACTGTTTACTTCAACTTATTTTCAGTTCAATTCAATTCAATTCTCAATTTTCTTCTCCCACAAATAATTAAAAGTTCTATTTAGTTCAATTCACTTCAGCTCAATTCAATAAATATAAACAAACCCTCAATTTATATAGTTTAGGGTTTATTTCCAACCATTCAAGTGATGACTGTAAGAGGCTAGTATAATGCATAGCACAGAGTAGCTTGTTTTTATTCGGCTCTTAAGAAACTAGTACTGTAATAAACTTCCAACTTCCCCATGTACTATACGTACCTTGTTTTGAGGTTTTTATTTATTTATCCAACTAGCGTTGCCCGTGCATATTATACAACATCCTTAATCCTTATCATCATAAGAATATTTAGTTAGCATTATTCGTAAAGGAAGCATGCAGTGAGAATCAAGCTCATATCCTCTCAGTTGCAAGATGCACTTTAACGCCGCTGCAATAAAGTTTGATCCTATGTGTTTTATAGCTTGTGTATTCATTTATGTTTTTATCTTTTAATCCTCGTTCTTTCTTCTTGTTTGCCCACAACTCCAGTAAATGCTCTATTATTATTTATCATACGAGTACATTTGTCGAAGGACTTTTGATCAGTTGGTCCAAGTGTCCCCCATGATCCCCGAGGTCATGGGTTCAACACCCCCCAGCCCCATCTGTCAAGCTTATTTCTTGAAATAAAAGTCTTGTGTGTGTACTGTGTTCAGATCAAATCTTAAAAGCATAACTATAATAATAATTACAATAAAAAACATTAGATCAAATTATAAAATTTAAAATTTGATCATATCAAATCTAAAAATTTCAAACGAATCAAACACACCCTAATTGTTCGACTTCCTCAAGAAATGAAGTACGTGGACAATCCCCCACTACTAAATTCACCTTTGCTGATTTGCATGACATGTAAAAAACAACAAAAACTTTCATTAAATCATCTAATCTTCAGTTATCACAAGGAGACAAAGAGGTGTTGACATCCTGACAGGTTTACACTACATTGAAAAACTGACAAGTTTGGCAAGTTTTGTAAAAGAAAAGCGATGATAAAACGCCAAAATGGTGACGTCTAGAGTACTTAGGTTGTTTTTTGTAAAAGAAAAAGCGATGATAAAACGAAAATATTTTGAATCCTTTCCTCTAATAATGCTCTTAAATCTTACAATTCCCATTATACGACTCTTTTTTTTTCAATTCTCAGATTACCGTTCACGTCAGCAATTTTTTTTTCTTCCGTTTTTTCAGAAAACCGCTACTACCAGTAGCGGTTTTCGGTAAAAAAACCACTACTCGGAGTAGCGGTTTTATTACTTTAACAGTTAAGTGTGAAAAATTACGTTTTTTTATTTTTGGTCCCCTTAGATATGCCTGAACAGAACAAATTGTCACTGGTAAATTGTCAAGGAAAAACCGCCACTAGGAGTGGCGGTTTCCAAGGCAAAACCGCCACTGGGAGTGGTGGTTTATCACTTGGAAACTGCCACTCCTAGTGGCGGTTTTTCCTTGAAACCGCCACTCTCAGTTGCGGTTTTCCTATTGAAAAATTTAAAAAAATAAATTAAAAGATGACGTGGACGGTATTCTGGGAATTGATAAAATTATAACCGTAAAATGGGAATTGTAAATTTTGGGAGCATTATTAGAGGAAAGGATTTAAATCTTTTAGCGATCAATGCGGTAAATAATCAGTGTCGCCCGCCCTAGAAGCTTGCCAATCTTGTCACCGAGATTCAATCCCTTCTTCCTCACTTTACGTCTTCAGTAGTTCGACATATCTACAGAGAAAGAAACTGCGCGGCTGATATATTGGGTAGCCAACGTCGGTCACTTAGTTAACTCATCTCTATATATTCAGTTTGATCACACTTCTCAGTTCTATACTATAGTTGAGGAGGATAGATTAGGTATTACCCTGATTAGAAGGGCTACCCTGGTTAGAATATGTCCGATCCGAAAAAACCCGATTGGAACTCATCTGATAAAAAAACAAATCAATTTAAGATTAATTCATTTAGAAATATATTTGGGTCATTAATCAATTTTTACTCCTAATGAAGTTGTATACGCAAGAACAATAAATTAATTAACAACTCAAAATAGTAACAATTATATTAAATTATTAATTGCATACATACTCACACTTATTATTATTATTACTAATACTTACATACAATTGGTGAACAAAAAGAAAAACTATAACCATTATTATTATTCTCGATGCGGTTTGAAATATTACCCAATCAAAAAAAATCTGATTCGAAGTGATCCGGTCCGAAACAATCTCATCTAAAATGGTCGATCTCAATCCAAATGAACTCTAAATCTAATCCAGTCTGAATAATATATTGGTCTGAATTAGGCTTGAATCAGAAACGAGCCGATCGGATTCAAAAGCATTTCGAAAGTGAATTGGTCGAAAATAGTCCGATTTAAAATGATCCGAATGGTTCGATTGATAGGTGTACTCATGAATCATTTAAGTTTTATATCTGAAATTTTATTTAAATATATATGAACAAACAAAATATTTATAAATTATCTGATTTTGATTGTGAATTGTCCTATTATTGTTTCATCTCCGGGGTTTGTTTTTATTACAAGATTGGATAACCACTACCTGATTACCTCATTTATTCATTCAGCTAATCGGTTACCTTTGTATCCTACTCATCATCAAGTTCATATAAAGGCCTTTTTTTTTTTTTTTTTTTTTTTTTTGAAGAATCATATAATGGCTTGAAAGTGCGGCGTGAGTAGTTTTGGGCCCTTTTGGCCTTTGAGTTGTTACATGACATTAAAAACAAAATATATATTTTTATAAATTTTTCTACACCCTATGTTTTGTTGATTTCTACATTATATTCATATTTGAGAAATTCTATATATGCCCGTGAGTTTTATAAAATGTACGCCTAGCTATATAGCTTCCTTAATAAATGTTTAAGTTATTTTACCAATTTGGTTACGTGTTTTGTTATTTACAGTAAATTTCATCATTCTCAACAAATCGTATTAACTTAAATGACCCATTATTCAACCATATTAACGAAATCATTTAGAGTTAATTTAGCAAATAGGGTATTATGTAACCAGTTGTACAGTTTAAAACTCTTTCCATGAATATTGTTGGGAAGTTTCCTGATACCCAAAATGCACCCACTTTTATGTCACTTCCCAAATTATCGTCCACGTCAGCATAGGTAGTTTTTTAAAATTTTTTTATCTTGCTTAAAAACCGCTACTAGCAGTAGCGGTTTACATGTAGTGTTTTTTTTAAGGAATAGATTATATAGGAAACTTTTTTTTTTAACTAGGACAAACCGCTACTGGTAGTATCTATTTTCTTTAGTAAAACCGCTACTACCAGTAGCGGTTTGTCACGAAAACCAAAAAAAATATAAAACTCATTGAACTGTCCACGTGGACAGTAATTTGGAAATTGGGAAAAAAGTTGCTTCATTTTGGAAACTAGAAAAATTCCCAACAATATTGATGGAAAGAGTTCATAAGTTTAAGGGTACAACGTAGAAATTTTAAAAACTATGGGTACACTAAGGGTTCGTTTACATTAGCTGAATAGAGATGAACTGAACTGAACTGAACTGAATAGAAGTGTATTAATTGAACTTAATAAAGATGAACTGAACTGAACTGAATATAATCTGAAGTAAACAAGCCCTAAGAATTTGAACAAACACATGAGTATTATTATGTAGAAAATCCCCCAAAAAATTGTGGACATTTTTTTCCCACTTTATATAAGTAAATAGAATCTTCTAAGTAACATTTAAAGTTTATAGTAAGCATACACAGAGTTTTGTTTTATTCGTCTTGATTCTTTAATAATATATTATTAACATGGTATCATCAAGATTTTTAATTTTATACTCATTCCATTTCATTTTAAAATTTATGTTTATTACTTTTTACATAGTTTTCAATTTACATGTTAAACGTTAATATCTTATATCACATTTAATTTTTTTTTAAATAAAAATTATATATTAAAAAACTATACATTTAGACGAATCTAACAAGATCTCATATGAATATGTTTTTTTTATATACAATGAAGATTTTATTATTATTTTTTTATTGTTTCACTCCTTGTATTCTAAAAAACAAACGTAAAGAACAAATTTAAATGGAAGGACGGAGTACAATTATAGATATTTACAACCACAAAATATACATTTGGAAGCATAAGAACAATAAATGTCCACAATTTTTTGTTAATTTTTTTCTCTCTCTATATTAATATGTTGAAAAAAAAAGGTTTGTTTTTATGGTACGGTAAAATGAGCCCTATTTCATGGTTTATCTCATAAAAAGAATTAGGAAAAAGGATCATTCGTTGGTAAGAATCAAATTTTGCATATTTAGAATGCACGAAATGAAGGGAATTCATCTCACTACACATGAGCTCGATCAAGTCGATCCTTATTAGAGCCTCTTATATATGAATGTAGAAAAAAAATATCAGCAATATTGCATAAATGTATGTGGTGCTAGGCCTTAAGTCGGTTCTTATTGCGTGTATGTTACTTCGCTTAATTTTGCCAACACATACACAACTAACTTTGACAGGTTGGATGAAAGGTATGAAGTGAATGTATTAGTTCTTAATCCTAGAACCTCTAAAGTAGAGCATGAGCTCCTAACCACTAAAAATACCTATGTATACAAGATTTAGGGTTGTTTTCTCACAAGACTAAACCCTAATCTATCTAGAATTACAAAATAAGCAAATTTTGCATCTACATAGGGATCAATATCCTGATGAGATGAAACGGACCCAATGACCTAAGGAAACGAGGTAATCTGGTGCCCGATTCATGATTCCATATTATCTCATCTAAATTCTAAAGTACGTGGAATGAAAGTCGTACGTGTAGCACTATATATATTGGATGCATGATTGCATATTTAGACTTGTAAAACAAGATTTCACACACTTTGCTTATATATATATACCATCAATTATATAATTGTAAACACAAACCACTAGCTAGCTAGCTAGTCTCTTGCTAATTCAAGCCATTAATCAAAACCAAATTAAAAAATCAAATTAAAGATGTTATTATCCAACCCTCCTAATTTCGATAATTTAGTCTTGCTTCAACACAAGGACCTCCAAGATCTCAAGGCGTTGGCTAAGGCCTCTAACACCTCCGAGTGGACTCCACCCCTTACGGAACTCGTAGACCGAGTCATAACTCACTACGAGAACCATTACCGAGTCGAGTCCAAGCTGTTCATGGATGAAGTTCGATTCCTCCTATTATTATTTCCCGATTGGCCTTCCCACCAACTCCACGACTCGTTTCTTTGGGTTGGTGGGTGGAGGCCTAGCATCACCCTCCACTTGCTAGCTCCTCACCCCACCGCACCACCGAGTCAACTCGGTGAGTTGCTCGAGCAAGTCACGTTAAAGCAGCAGGCAGACCTCTCACCGAGTCAACTCGTCCGGTTTGGCGACCTTATGAGGCAGACCGTCCAGGAGGAGACCGAGTTGTCACGGTTTCTTTCCGAGTCAACCGAGTTGACTCAGCCTGACTCGGCCTTGCCTTTATTATTATCATTAGGTGGCGTTTTCAGCAAGGCGGATGATCTACGGCTGAGAACTCTCAAAAGTCTAGTCACCATCTTAAGCCCAATCCAGGCCGTCCAATTTTTCACCCCCGCCGCCGAGCTCCATCTGATCGCTCGTCAGCGGGCGGTCCACGACCGTGGGCCCCCCGAGGCGGCCTACAGCGTGTTTTTCGAAAGATGGCAACTCGAGCAGGCTCGAGACCTGGAGGAGCTATGGAAATACACCACTGAGTCAACCGAGTCGACTCGGTCAACCGAGTCGACTCGGAGACTATTGACCCGGATTTTGTGCCACTACGAGAGCTACTACCGAGTCAAGAGCGAGTTAATCCACCAGAACGTACTACAAATGCTAAACCCTACATGGGTAACACCCTTAGAGCACGCCTTCTTTTGGATTGGAGGGTGGAGGCCCACCATCAGCATCCACCTACTCTACTCAGTTATGGGGCTGCAACTCGACGACTCTCGACTCACTGAGTCGTTGCTCCCAGCAACCACGGGCGGCGACGTAGGGGACATGACGGGGAGTCAACTCAGACGAGTCGACGAGTTGCATATGATCACAGTAAAGCAAGAAAGAGAACTGACTGAAACACTTGCAACACTTCAGGAATCGGTTGCGGACTCGTGCATGGTTGAGCTGTCACACATAGCAACTGAGTTAAAGCGGACGCAGGGAACTGAGTCAGTCAGTGAACGAGTTGAGTTGAAGCTGTGTGTTAAAGAAGAGAAGTTGAAGGAGGTGTTTTGTAAGGCTGATGATTTAAGGCTGAAAACGCTTAAAGGAGTGGTTGAGATTTTAAGCCCAATACAAGGTTTACATTTCTTGATTGCTGCTGCTGAGTTACATCTTAGGTTTCATGATTGGGGTAAGCACAAACATGATGATGCTGGTGAATTACAACTTACTTTTCATGGCTGAATTAAGTAGCTCATTTGTTGTTGTTGTTGTTGTTGTTTGTATTATGTTTAATTAGTGTGTTAGGTTCTTTTTTTTAATGGCTGTTATGTTTTAAGACTAGGTTTATTTGTTTTATTTGCATGACACAGCCTGTTTGGTTGTTGGTAATGAATTGCAGTAATGGTAATGAATTAATTTCAAAATGTCTATGAAAAACATTACTATGTGGAAGGGTGTTAAGCTATGTGGAAGGGTATTATTAGATGGGAATGGATATTTGTGAAGAAAACTAGATAAAATGGTGTTAAGCTAGAACCACCATGGGAATGAATTTTAATTTTCCTTCCAAATTTAGTTATAAATTCATTCCCATTACCTTCTTTTATAACCGGCCGGCTACCAAACGGACCGTTAGAATACATTTTTTTTATTTGTTTTATTTATTATAAGATATTGTGAAAGATTTAGGTTGTGTTTCTAACTAAAGTACGTTTGTGCGTGATGCATCATGGTTTTAAAAATAAAAAAGCTCACTATGTTACAGTTTGTATTTTATACAAGTAGTCTTTAATGCACAATAATGTGTCTATTTATCAGTAATTTTCATATTAATAAATAAAATAGTAGTAACAATTGATTTTACACCCATTTGAAGAAAGTAATTTAAGGGTATAAATGAAAAAATCAATCAAAATAATTTTGAGACAACTAACATAAAATCTCATTCTTTCTTGTATTAAAACTATTTTAAGTAGTTTTTATTTTTACATCACTTCTTTAAAAAGCGTGCAGATACAATTGTTGCTACTATTTTATTACAATAATATGGAGCGAGTGAGTACAACTTTTTAAAAAACAAGCACCTAATTAATAAGTTTTATTCTTATTAAAAAAAAAACTACCTAATGTGACCCTAACTTTGTTAACCACTCCCACCATATATATAATAAGGACTAATAAGTTCCAATAAGGTCTAATAAATTAAATCAGATCTGATAAATTCAGATAAGTTCAGGTCTAATAAGTTGAAGAAAACGCACCCTTAACGGAACATATTAACTGCAATCCCACGGTAACATATAGGAAAAATATATAGAAATGCATGGATGGAATATATATATATACTCTATACATATACTCCAACGGTAACATATTAACTGCAACGATTTGATATTTTTTCTCTCTACTTTATGCCAAATCGTTGCAGTTAATATATTACGGATAGAGTATATATATATATATATCAATGAAATATGCTATTAATTATTGTGTTTCACACTTCAGTTCATAGTTCAATAAAGCCTACTCTTCATTTATTTTCTTATTCATATAGGCTAGATTTTGGTGGATTTTTACGCTAGTTTTATCTTATTTAAAAAATATATATATTTTTAGGGTCCATCCAAATATTCGATGGTTAGATATGCTTTGCCAAATATGACACACCTTAATTGATATTATTCTCCTTGAATGGGAAGCAAAACCCTTATGTAAGATATATCATATATGTGTAGGTTTGTTATATCACAATGGGTTTGAAATTTTTATACGATTCATTTATTGTTTCCGTGTTAAGAAGTGTGTTTGTGTTCATAACCAGCCAATTTAAGGCCGCCAAAACAAAAAAGTACCTGTAATTGCTCACATGCATGGCTCATGATATCTCAGAAGTCACCATGCACCTCTCACGTAAACAAACAATTTAGGCTACATTCTAAAAATTAAATTGATGAAACCTAGGTTGCCACTTCTCAATCTTAAACCGTACGTCAAACATACTCTATGATTGCCTATATCTATAGCTATATAATATAGCTTGAAGATTATTACTATCATTACAAAGTTAATAACAACAACATCATCATCAATCGGTCCTATATTACAAAGTTAATATCAACAACAACATCATCAATCGGTCCTATATTACAGAGTTAATAACAAATTCAATTTATGTCATCCCCATCATTCCCCCAGCTCGAGGACGGTCCGGTCCACGAGGTCGTCCCCGAATCATTTGGGTGGTTTTTCGAGTCTTGGCTCCACGAGCAAGGGCGGGACCTGGAGGAGCTCAAGGCTGCAGCCAAGTCCGCCCATGCTGCTGAGTCGACTTATGAGTTGACTCAGTCGTCCCTATGTGAGCTCGTGGACCGAGTCATCTCTCACTACGAGTCATACTACCTAGTTAAGTCTGAGTCGGCTAAAGTCGACGTCCTCGGGATGTTGGCCCCCTCATGGCGTTCAACTCTCGAGGAGGCCTTTCTTTGGGTCGGCGGGTGGAGGCCCACCACGGCCTTCCACCTGCTTTACTCGGTCTCCGGGTCTCAGTTCGAGGAGGAGTTCAGCGAGTTGCTCACCGGGCTGAGGACCGGGGACCTGGGTGACCTGTCACTGAGTCAACTCGGACAGGTCAGCGAGTTGCAACAGAAAACAGTGAGGGAAGAGAGGGAGTTGACCGAGTCAATGGCTGCGGTTCAGGAAACGGTTGCGGACGCATCGATGGTGAAGCTCTCACACATAGCCACCGAGCTGGAACGGGAGCGTAATGACTCAGTGAGTTCAGGGCGAGTTGGGTCAGACCAGGCGGTGGAGGAGCTGGTGGAGTCGATACTAGGCACAAAGGAGGAGAAGCTGAGGGAGATACTAAGGAAGGCGGATGATCTACGGATGAGAACGGTTAAGAATGTGGTGCAAATCTTAAACCCAATCCAAGCCGTTCATTTCTTGATTGCTGCCGCTCAGCTTCATCTAAGGGTTCATGAGTGGGGTAAGAACAAACAAAGATAAATGCCATTGCTGTTTTTTTTTTTGTTGGTTACTCAATTAATCTCTAGAGTAGGGTCAATTACAAGCGTTCTTTTGGATAATTAGAGAAAAATTGTGATCAAAAGGATAGTACCAAAAGGTCATTCGCAGGCAGTTATGTCCTTTATTTACGAGAAAGTCTGTTGCTGAATTAATTTTTCTATAGACATGACTAATAAGAAAGTTGTCAAACTTGTTCAAATCTTTAATAGAGTCTTGTATTAAATTGTGGATTTTCCAAGGATCTGTACGTCAAGTTCGTCTAACTGCATCGATATCTGTAAAATTGTCTCCTTCTATATGAATATCTTTAACACTAAAAAAAGTGAATTTTTAATTCCTTCCCTCGTTGTCAAGGCTTATGCGAAATCGAAATGGATTGATTTGGAAGAATGAATTTTCATTGCAGTAGAATTGAGAATTTAAGATTGATTCACAATAACTGCAATCTGATCCAGAAAAGTTCGTTCCTCCAAATTATATTTTTGTCGTAGTTATTAGTATCGTAGTGAGGAAGAATCCAATGCAAACAACAATAAATACGAGGAGGTAATAATATTTGATAGCTTAGAATGTAGATAACCATTAGTTTTTGTCTTTTTGGATTAGTACATTTAGACCGATCAATAAAGCAGATGTTCATAAAAATATGAGTTCAGATCAGATCTGTTCAGATTAGTAAATATTAAGTGAATCAAATATGTTAAAAATTTGATGTGTAGAAATATGGATGGAATCCTCCAAGGCGCGAAACTACGCTTTCCTAGTTTAATTAATTTTGTTGCACTAAGGATCACCATGTTATCACGATGGGAAATAACCAATGAGATCCAATAAAGAATATTCACTCTAGCTAGCTATATGATCCTAAGAGTGAATCATAAAAAACTTTGTGTTTTTAGATTGTATCTAGCAATTTGTAAGAGATGTGGGATTTTATTATTTTTTTTTTTGCACACCAACTAATGAAGAAATCATGGTCTATTTATGGCCAAAACAATAAGAAGAAATCAGCCAAAATATGAACCTTAAACACCAATAAAATTTGAATTAATTCAAGGTATAAATTGTGTAACATATATGAATTCATTCAACACGTTTAACACTTATAATCAATCAGAAATAATAATACTGATTTAATAGCATTAAGACATATCATAATCAACCCTAATGATGAAAGCATCCAAGGCAAAGAATCCAAGGTATATAAAACCAAGAAACCTTCGCAGCGATCCAGAGGCAAATTGCGGACCGCGAGCAGAGTCGCGGGGTAGTGCGACTCACCCCTGATCACGAGGCACGATTTGCCCCTGTCCGATTTTCTCAACTTGCCTTATTTCTTCTTTCTTTGTCCACTAGTTCAAGTCCATTTATTCATAAATGTTCCAACAAAACATATATAGGCTACATAGTCTAACTAATTAATAATGTCTAAAAACAAAAAGCCCTTGAATAAGCTTTTCGATCTAATTTAAAACAGATAAAAATAATAGAAAATGATGAAAAGACATACAAAATGTGCCCCATGAATACATAATCGTTATATATGATCTTCGTGAGAATTAAATTAAAGACAACATCTTTGGAACTAAAATTTCACAATTCATCTCTAGATGAAGATAAAATCTTAAACATACAATTCGGCAAATAATTATTTAAAATTAAAAAAAATCACAATTCATCTCTAGAAGAAGCATTATTGCCGGCGGAAATGGTTGTCTTGACAGGGTTGGGAAGAATCCTGTTTTGCTCAATGAAGTTGATAATGTCTTCCTTAGTTCTACCTTCATTGTACTTTAGTATCTTCTTAGTTGATGATATGAAGTACATGGTTGGGTAGCCTTTAACCTTGAACTTATTCTCATTTGGGATATCATTTGCAGTTGCATCCTGTTCATATTATTACAATTTATTTCATTCTATTGTTAATAAATGTGACACTAAAGAAAAAATAAATAAATATTAAATAGAGTTCATACGTTACGTTGTATAAATACTTTATCTATTTTATATTAATCGCAATATATATCTTTTTTTAAACGCACATTTTTTTAGAAGAGATTTGAGTAAACCTGGCAAAAATATATCTAACCCGTTGGTCACTCGAAAACCGACCCGGAAAAAGTGGGTCATAAACAAGAAAAACCAACCCAAAATCCATTAAATAGCCTAAGTTTAGACCTGAAACCTGAAACCCGTTATGACTGAAACCTGTTTTTGACCGAACGAAATCGACCTAACCGACCGATTTGCCAACTATAGATTTGAGCATGTGATCGAACGAGCAAATATATAGTAAAATAATTTAAAAAAGTTTTGTTCTTGCAAGTGTATGTTAAGATAATTTTAATCAATTTTTCATTTGCATGAACAACTAACTCTCTTCTAATATATATGCAGTTCAGTTAAAAAGTTACGTTGCAATTAATAAGATGTTATAATGTAGAATTATTACATTTGCCATTATTTGGGATGGACTTACAAATTTTGCAATGAGGACATTAGGGTCTTTTTCATATGAGATAGCAACTTCGTTCAAAATTGGAGCTAGCTTCTTGCAATGACCACACCATGGTGCATAGAATTCTACAAGAACTGCAATTCATACATTTATATGGAGCAAATATATCAAGAAATTAAATTAAACTAAATTAACTTCTTTTTAAAAAAAATAAATAAATAAGAGGTTCTCCTAAGAATATTATTAATCCTCAAACACACAAACTACATTTTGGTGTGGTCAGAATAATAATTCTATATTATGTCTCAGAATATCAAATCAGTTAGACCAAATCAAACTAATTAATAAGTACAGTAAATCATAACCTTTTATCATTGTTATTATTATAATACAGAGTAATTAATTTGATTGTTATATCATACACTAGCATTTAGTTTTAATTAGTGAATGGGAAAAAAAAAAAATTAAATGTACCTTCCTTCCCAGAATTCAATATCATGTCTTGGAAGTTTTTGTAGACTGCTACCTTTACAAGCTCATTATTCTCTTGAGGAATAGGTTCTGATTTTACGCTCTCTTCTATTTTGCCATCCTACAAAATTAATATACTTATAAAATGTTAGCTACAATAGCTACAATGAAAAAAGATTTGGCATTCTATGAGACTGTTCAACAGTCTAATATATGACTCCATCTTAACATATAAGTACAAGATTGTAACGTTAAATTTTACCATAAAATCAAACATAAATGTTTTTCCGTAAAAAATAATAATAATAATTGTCATCATGTTAAGGAAAAATGTATAATGCATGATTTTAATGTAAAAATCAAAGTTAAAAATTACTTCCTAGTACCTAAAATTTCATGTCATACCGTCTAATGCGAGGACTAGCTTAGTAATGGAGATATAATAGGGACCAAAAGAAAGAAATATACCAAGAATTTTTTGAACCAAAGCACAACTTGATGTGGTTCCACATTTGCTTTGAGATATTTTTGGCCTCCACTCTTTTGTACAAGGATAAGAGGAACGAGAGATTGCTCAAGCTTGAAGGACTGTTTTAATTTTTACCAAATAATAAAGTAAAAGAGGAAAAAAAAAAAACATTTAGATAAATAAAAAAAATGTCAAACAAAATACGGAATACTATAATTAATAATAAATCAATGTGATTATAGGAAATTGATTTGTTAACCTTGAGAACACGTTCATTATGGGATTGAAGATCAACAAAAAGAAACCTTAGTTTGCCACCTTTGAGTAGTTCAGCTATATCATAATATTTGGACTTCAATGCCGCTGCGTTCTCACTAGTTGAGTCCAAAATCATTGTGACCTGACATAAAATTAATTGTTTGGCAATTTTAAACATAATTAAATTTAGGAAGATTGGAAACTAATAATCCCATCTTTCACAGTTATCTAACTAATAATCACACCTTTCATAAATCCAGGAATAATCTCACCTTTTTATATCGTATTTATTTGTTGGACCTTTTTTACAATACCGACCTAATTTAAGGTTAGTCTTACAGGTCTATTAGGCTTAGAAACATGTGCCAAGTCAATCGTGAGGCTGAATTTGGCGTGCTAAGCCCAACAGACTTCCAAAATTGACCTTAAATCAGGTTAATATTTTTAAAAGGTCCAACAGATGAATACGATATGCAAAGGTGGGATTATTACTGGATTTATGAAAGGTGGGATTATTAGTGGGATTAAATTTATGTGTGTATAGTTGAACATTTTTACTTGTAGTAATTTTCTTTGTCAACAAAGAGTATGGTAATTTTGCTATGAATGGTGAAAAGAATTCAAAATGACCAATATATAATACTGTAGGGCAGTAAGTCCAGTAACTAATGAGATACACAACCCTTTGGGTCATATATAGCAATAATTATACTTCTTAAATTGGTAATAATTTAGGGTTGTGATTATGTTTGCTTTAAGCTAATATTTTCATTTTTGTCATGCTGAGGTTAATTTGTATTATCATTTTCCGATTCATGATAAGACAAATATTATAAATAGAACAACATGAATAATACAAAGTAAATGTCTAATCCAAGTAGAACCAAAAGAGAGAGCAAAACCCTTTAGATGTTAAATCATGTTTAATTATGGGTAAAAAGTTGAGGCCTTAATTAACTACGTACCTTGGTATTTTGAACTGCTTTAGAGAAGAATTTAGTGATGTACGGATTGCCAGGTTCCGTGTTGTATACAACTACTGAAGGTGTATCTTCTTTTTCTATGAAATTCTCCACGGCACTTAAATCAAAATCCTGTTCAAAAAAAATGTGTCAACAAATTTTAATGTAATTACTACTCTTTCCGTTCTTTTTATTAGTTACGTTTGGATTTTTTATCAGATCAGAGGAAGAAAATCAAAGCGTAACTAAATATATATATATTTATGTCAATCAACTTAGAAAAATTAAAGCTATCTAGAAATTAAAGAGCTTAATGAAAATACCCGGAAAAAATAATTATAATTAAAGAAAAGACAATTTCATTTAATCAATAAAATTGTCCTATAATTACCTCAAAATCAGCAAAGAGTTCATCAAATGGCTTAATCAATCTAATTGATGGTCCCTTGACCGATAAATCGCCAATCTGAAGAAACTTAGCATCCAAAGTGTGATAAAAGTTGTGATTATTTCGCAAATTTTCGGCTAACTTGGTGAAGTTTTCATATTCTTCGCCTGAAAATTCTGGAAATATCCCTACCTGTACGTACGTAAATCACATTATTAATCCTAATTATATATAAAATAAACTAAAGCATTAATTAGCTGATCATATTGATTACGTATTAGGGTGTGACCTAGTTGCTTGGTCAACGTACCCTAGATCTACCAACCTATTGACAGGGTGGGAATCGAATCCTTATATACCCTCCACCTATTAGGCAGTCGATCCATTATGGGCCCGAGGTAATTCTTGTTACTAGGGTCACTAGCCTAACAATACCAGCTACTTTTTTTTATTATTTGCAACGATGCGATATAAAATACTACTGTCAATTTTAATTTGTACTCTGACTTATCTGCTAAATAAACAATAAAATAATGTCAAAAGAATACTAACAATGATAGTCTTGTTTTCAGCAATAAGAGTGGTAGCATCATGAGCAGATTTAATTTGAAGAGAAGCAGGACCAAATTGCTTGATGACATAATTAACAAGGTCTTGAGCTTTTCGTGGACCGTTATAATCCTGTTGAACAATTTTGCCTCCATTTTTAAAGATTTTGAGTGTTGGGTAACCGCTGACTTTGTAAAGCTTTGCAATTGGCTTATTTACATCATCCATAGCGTTGACTTTTGCGACAGTGATTGGAGGGTCATTCTTCGCTAGTGTAGCTGCAGCCTTCTCGTACTGTAAGACATGCATATATATAATACTTCTGGAGTTAAGTATATATGGAGTTAAGTATGGATTAGGTTAATATTGGTTCTTTTTTTAAGAAAAGAGACTAGTAATCTAGCACATTATATATGTCACATGTGCATCGATCGATTTAATGTTTGAGTAACGTAACGAAAAAAATTATGATTCTTACCTCTGGAGCAAGTGTTTTGCAGAACCCACAACTGCGACAAAAAAAATAGATATATAAATAAATGAAATTGGAGTATATATGTGATTAGACGAGATTATATTGGTTAGTGGAAAAGCGAACATATGTTACTTCAGATCAATGCAAATTGGACTATTCTAGCTAGCTAGCTCAAAAGAATCTCTTGTTGTTCAGTCGTTATAAGTTGTTTGATGTTTTCGTAGTGGTCGTGTTTATTACTTTTTAGATGTTCGTAAATAACATGAAATTAGGCTCAATATATAAAGAAGGGATAGCATCCTGTGACATATGTGTGGATGTGTGTGTTGTAACGAATATTGTGTAAAATTGTACAAATAGTATCCTTATATATAGATGACTTTTTTTCTCTTATGATAAGTGAATAACATCAATTAATAAAAGTCGAACTTTGTATTGAATATTATTCTTTAATTTACTATCGTGATTATATTATATATATGTTAAGGAGGAATATAAAAAAAATTCTAAAAAGAAAACTTGTATATTTTTATATTAGCTTATAAATTAAGTTTTTCTATATAATCTCATGTTACCAAAAAAATACGTGCACTTTTTTTAGAATCGGTAATGTTAGTTAGTTATTATTAGCCCTTAGTTAGACTTTACTTGTTAATATAGGTTATCTGGCTCAATTTAGACTACATGAATTATCAGCCTACACGCACGCAACTAAAAGGGGGATAGAGAATTCTCATATGCAGATGCATGAATTATTTTTTAAATGTGGGGTCTTACGCAGATGTTAAATAGACTTATTATGCAATAGCAACACATGTATCAGCCTCAAGGAATGACACATAATATAATATATATAGGTTATGTAAACAAATTACGTACCTAGGGGCGTAGAATTCCACAAAAATGAAATCGTGTTTGGAAACAACATCAGTGAAGTTGGAGTGATCCAAAGTAATCACAAATTCCTCTCCTCCTTGTGTGGCTTGAATTTTACACATTATTGTTGATAATAAAACCACAACAAAACACATCTCTAAACCCTTCAAAGTCAACGCCATTATTGGTGTGTGTTGTTTTTTTTTTTTTCTCTAGCTCACTTTACTTTGTTGTAATAATGAAGATATTGGGATCAGAATTAAGTTCAAATATATATATATATATTGAATTCTGTAATTAAGGGAATTAAATTAGAGGTTTCTAAATCATATATAATTGTGTCGTTAATAATTATTCCTAACTTGTAATAGCATTGTAATAGTGTCATCATACGAAAGTATATATATATATATATATATATATATATATATATATATATACATATATAATATCCTAAGTTGTGGGGATGTATCCTCCTTTTCTTTTTTTTCTTTTTTTTTGAATTGAATTACAGCAAATTATCAAAGTCAACATGTTAATTATTATCATTTGATGACCTTATCTTATCTTAAGAGGTTGTTTGGTTGAATGATTCAAGTTTATTTTCTCTGAAAATATTAATTTTTTAGAAATAGCTAAATGACTTTGTGTTTGCTTAGTATGAAATATGAAAAGCATCGGAAATAGAAATTCAAAGGGAAATGATAATTCCTATGAATTGTAGGAAATTATTAACCATTCTTTCTCGTGGTGTCTATTACAAATTCCAATAATAAATCAAATAATTTAAGCCATTTTCCAGGAAATAAACAAATTAAATGAATTGTCCAATTTATTTTCCATGCATGAAGTTAGAATTTTTATGGGAGTTAACTTCAATTCCCATGGTGAGCCAAACAAGCTCTAATTATGTGATTTTTTCCTTGAAAAAAATGTTGTATGTACTTTAAACTAAATTTTGCGAACACAATGTACAAGCTTTTTGTATCGGCATGTTTGGAATGAGTATCTCTAATATGATTTTAGGCATTTTAAATTATTTGCATCAAATTTAAATTATCCCCGAATACTTTCTATGAACAAAGGTAAAAAATTGTGAAGAATTATCCAACAATATGTCTTGACAGATAAATTGAGTTATTTACCAAATTTATATTATAAATCATATTTTTGGAAAAATCAAAGAATATATTATGTAGCAAAAAAGTAGCTTAGCGATTTCAACATTAAAAAAAAACGACCACATCACCATCACCACCTCATTAGACGGTATAAGAAAATTAGACATAAAAGATTTAATTGAATGAGTTTACATATACGCTACTAGAAAAGATGCAATTTACGACGGGAATTCCCGTTGTAAAAAAATGGGGAGTCGCAAATGATTTTTCCCGTCACAATCTCGTCGCAAATGAGTCATTTCTAATAGATTTTGGGTTAGATATTCGACAAATTTTAGCGACGGGCTCAAAAGTCGTCGCAAAAGATCTACATTTGCGACGGGATTTAGGCCCATCATTAATGTGTATCCGTCGTTAATGAATCAATTTTTTGTAGAGATATTATATATATATATATATAATTAAAATATATTGAAGGTAATAAGATTCCAATAATGTCTTCATCATGTGGAAGGTCTTTCTTTTTTAATAGGTTGAACTAATTAGCGATAGAAATTTTATTAATCCTCAATTTGGAATGATTTGTGATTATTATTATTGTAATTTGATGTACACATGATTAGATATTTAAAAAAAACGTAAAGATGGATATTCTAATTGCTCGTGTTGTATTGTGTCTGTGTGCTTTGAACTTTTGGAGTTGATTAGGTATTTAGGTTCATTAATATTGTCTGTGTGCTCCTGTTGAACTTTTGGATAGGTTTTTGGGGAATGTGGATTGGGTGGCGAAGTTTCCTTTTGCGGAGGTGTTTCACTTAGATGAATTTTTGTCGGACCATCTTCCGATCAAGCTGAAATTAGGGACGAGTGGGAGGGAGAAATGGAAGAGGAGGAGGAAAAAGGCTTTTAAATTTGAGAATATGTGGGCTACGGAGGAAAGGTGTAAGGAAATAATTTCAAACATTTGGAGTGGGGATGAGGGTGCAAATGGGTGGGGGGATGCAATGCAAAAAATTAATGAGTGTCAAAAGGCGTTATGGCAATGGAGCAAATTGGAGTTTGGCAATGTAAAAGATAAAATAGAGGAGGCTACTAGAGGGCTTAAGGGGGCGAAGAGTGAATGGAAAAAATTAGAGACTGGAGGAATAAGGAAGAAATTATGTAGTGGCAAAGATCAAGGGTGGATTTTCTTAAGTATGGTGACCAGAATTCAAAGTGGTTTCATGCCAAGACGAGCCAGAGAAAACGGATTAATCATATTGATAAAATTAGGAATGAGGATGGCTTTTGGGTGGAGGGTGAGGATGGTATTGAGCGGGTGATTTGTGACTATTTCAGCACTATTTTCTCGTCTTCAAATCCAGATGGTGTGTCGGATTTCTTAGAGGTGGTGGAGCCAAAAGTCACTGAGGAAATGAATAATCTGCTGCGAAAACCCTACACTGAAGATGAGGTCCTCATATCGCTCAAGCAGATGCATCCAGGAAAAGCTCCAAGACCTGATGGTATGAACCCGTTCTTTTTTCAAAATTATTGGAATATTGTTGGTGGGTCTGTGTCTTCTCTTGTTCTCAACATTTTAAATGGTCATTCTATTCCCCCAAATTTAAACCATACTAATGTTGTGTTAATTCCAAAAATTAGTAATCCTTCGTCAGCGGCAGATTTCAGGCCCATTAGTCTATGTAATGTCATGTTTAAACTGGTCACTAAAACTATTGCTAATAGATTAAAGGTCATTCTTCCGGATATTGTTTCTGATAATCAGAGTGCCTTTACTCCAGGTAGGTTAATTTCTGATAATATTTTTATAGCTTTTGAGACTTTTCATTCTATTAGTAATACTGGGTGTCAAAATGATTTTATGTCGCTAAAGCTGGATATTAGTAAAGCTTATGATAGGGTTGAGTGGTCTTTTCTAAGGCAAATCTTGCTGAAACTTGGGTTTGATAGAGAGTGGGTTAGTCTAGTGATGAGGTGTGTGGAGTCAGTTTCTTACTCATTTGTGGTGAATGGGGAGACTAGGGGGTTGGTGTGTCCAGGGAGGGGGATTAGGCAGGGGGATCCTATTTCCCCATATTTATTTATTTTATGTGCAGAAGGTTTGTCTGCTTTACTGAATAAGAAAGTGAGGGAGGGTCGTTTGGTGGGTCATAGAGTTTCTGCTTCAGCCTCGGAGATTTCACATCTTCTTTTCGCAGATGATTCTATTATTTTCTGTAAGGCGACTATAGAACAGGCTACTTGTGTTAGAAATGTGTTGGATGATTTTGAGCGAGCTGCGGGGTCAAAGGATTAATCGAGAAAAGACAGATGTGGCCTTTGGTAAGGGTGTTAGAGAGGGACGTAGAGAGGAAATCCGAGCTATTTTTGGTGTGAATGAGGTTCATAGGCACACGAAGTACCTTGGGCTTCCTACTCATGTGGGGAGGTCTAGAAAACAACCCTTTCTGTTTCTTAGGGATATATTGAACAAAAGGTTACATAGTTGGATGGAGAAATTACTCTCATAGTCGGGTAGGGAGGTGTTAATCAAAGTTGTGGCTCAGGCAATTCCTACTTACGTGATGAGTGTTTTCAAAATTCCAAATGGTTTGTGTGAGGATCTGCAGAGGTCAGTTAGAAAGTTCTGGTGGGGTGCGAGGGATTCACGAAGGAAGCTTCATTATTTGAGTTGGGATGAGTTGTGTAAGCGTAAGGAGGAGGGCGGTCTTGGTTTTCGTGATTTGGAAATGTTTAATAGAGCAATGCTAGCAAAAAATATTTGGAGAATTAAACATAATCCAAACCTGTTGGTGGCTAGAGTTTTGAAGGAGAAATATTTTCCGGGGCAAGATATATTAGATGCGTCGCTGGGGCCAAAACCCAGTTATCTTTGGAGGAGTTTGTTAGAGGGAAGGGAGGTTATTAAGAAGGGCGCTAGGTGGATCATTGGTAATGGTGAAAAAGTCAATATATGGAATAATGCTTGGTTATCAAGGCCGTTGACGTGTAAAGTTATCACACCGAAGCCAGAAGATTGGGGCGAACTGAAGGTTGAGTACCTTATTGACAAGGAGCTAGGTTCGTGGAATGAGCGAAAAGTGAGAGAAATTCTCCTTCCTATTGATGCAGAGGTGGTGTTACAACAACCCCTTTGCATATGGTGGCCAGAAGACTATCTTTGTTGGAATTATACTAATAATGGCGAGTATTCGATGAAGTCGGGTTATCATTTTCTTAGGGAGTTGGAGGCGGTAAATACTAGTGGGTCGTCGGCACAAAATGATAATTTTCTGTGGAAGACCATTTGGAAGGCAAACCTCCCTCCGAGAGTTAAGATGGTGGGGTGGAAGGCTCTGCGCGGTGCTCTTGCAACTGGGGCCAACATTTCTAGAAGGATTAAAATGTTTGATGGGATTTGTCCGGTCTGCGGGTGTGATGACGATGATGTGCTACATGCGCTGCAGGAATGCTCTTTAGCACGTAGAGTGTGGGAGGGGTTCGTGGAGGTTGGAGATAGTTGGAAGATGAAGTGGCCAAGTCTTAAATTCTGGTTTTATCATATCTTGGAGACAGAGAGTCATGAGGAATTTGAGAAGGTGATGGTGGGCCTTTGGGCTGTTTGGGGGGCAAGGAATAGAGCGGTCTTTGAGGGGCGGAGGGAGTGGCTACAACAGGTGGCTGGGAGAGCGTGGAATTTTGCTATGAGCTACCAGGAGTAGACGCGTGAGGGTGATCGATTGGAGCAGGTGACTGGTCAGGGATGGTCTCCGCCTGCTGCTGGGTTGTGGAAGATTAATATAGATGCTGGGTCGGTGTGGAGCTGGGTTTTGTGGTTAGAGACGACGTGGGTGATGTGGTGGCTGCGGGGGTCAAGCACTGTGAGGGTCGGATCTCTCCTGAAATCCATGAGGCAGCTGCATTATTGTTCGGGTTGCAACGAGCTTGGGAGTCTGGATACAGAAGAGTGGTAGCTGAGTCAGATTATCAAAGTCTAATCACTAAACTTGCTAATCCTCCTTCAGTCCGTTCAGTTATGGGCCTTTATATAGCTGAAATCCTTGAGTGGTCGAGAAAGTTTGATTATTGTGCTTGGAGTATTGTTAGACGACATGGCAACACAGTTGCCCATAGTTTAGCGAATTTGCTTCCTTTTGTGATATGTGAAAGAATTTGGTTAGAGGACTGACCTGATGCTATTTCTGATTGTATTTTGAAGGACATTTGTGTTTCGATCTCTGATTAATGAATTTTTCTTTGTTTCAAAAAAAAATAAAAAATTGTTACTCCTCCTCTCCACATATTATATGCTCCAAAATGATTTGCGGTGAATTTTAAGGAAATACAAAATTTTGTCTTATAGTGTCTATATGAGTGCATTTTTTACACCGTAAGGGTATAGATGCTAGTACAATTGGAAAATAAATAATGTTAGTATAAGGGTATAAATGTCCTTTTAAAGTGAGCTTTATTTGTAACGACCCGACTTTTTAGCTTGTCGATTTACGAAGGGAAATCGACATTCGGATCATTACTTAATCTAATTAAACAATAACTCAACAATATAAATGAAAGAATTATCTTTTATTAATATAGCTGCTAGAATCCATAATAATCCACTAATTGTTATTACATTTAAAATCTGGAATACTGTCCCAACATGCTGGGATCATAGTAAAAACTAAATAAAGGTTTAAGTAGTTCTGGATAAACTAGAAAACTTAAAATAAAGGCCTAAACTCTCGAGCCCATCCGGCGAAGCCCGCCCTAATCTGCTGCAACATCACCTGAAACTGAGGGGGGGGTCCACCGTCAGTGGCGAGTAACTAGGCTGTCCCATTTAATCGAGGGACCACCAAACACATAATATCATAGAAAATATCATAAAAACTGTAAAAGATTTAATGCATGCTTACACAAAGATACACAAATTCCATATAAACGTACGTATAATAATACGTATAAAGGTACGTATAAAATACGTATACAGATACGTATAAAATACGTACAAATACCCCTGCAGAAATACAGTTAGAATACGTATAATTACGTATAAAAATACGTACATTCAACCCTGCAAATACGGTTAGAATACATACCAAATACATTCCACATCCGTATAATTATACATACACGTACATGCTCATAAATACAGAAATACACAGCGGAAGACTTACAATATGCTAAACTTATACTTTATACTATACATCTTCAATCCTTAACTTATTCTTAACCCTTCTTAAATTATATCATTATTAAATCTTAATCATAATTTCATCACATTCCCTTCATCATATAAATCTTATCATAATCATATCATATCATCATAAATCATATCTTAATCATATCATATCATGTCTTTCTTATCATATTAGATCATAACATATCTTATCATCTTTTGAAATCATCTCATACTTCATCTTATGATTTCATCTTAACATATCAATCGTATGATCATAACATAACATCTTTGTTGGACCGGTCACTATAACTCGTTATGGATCTCGTGTTTCACCATAACTTCCTAGAACATGCCGGGAGGAGCTCGTGTACTCAACCCGTAGCGGATCCCGTGTTTCACCACTAAGCCTAAGCTATGGCCATAACTCCTAGTAGCGGCTCGTGTACCACTACCAGACGACTGCATGTTCTAAGATTCAAAACTACTCGGGGGAACTCGTGTGTTCGTCCCATTGAGCAGTGGCTTTGACTTAACCCACTAATGACTCGTGTATCATTTAGGTGGGCGTCCATATTGTATCTTATATCTTCATTTAATTTAATCATCTCATATATTAGGATAATACTAGGTGACCGTAATAGGAAATGAAATGTTCGGAGTCCCAGGAAAGAGAGGTGCGGCACGTATATTGGCCACCTTAAATACCAAGTCTTTCCTAGCCAGAGACCGAAACATAACATGTATAGCTATTACTCTGTTTCCTTTCTTATCCCTAATAATATCTTATGCATCTTAAATTCTTATAATATACTATCCTTAAAATAAGCATACACTTATAATCCTATCCCTTCGGATACTAACCTTAATATAATATATTAACTTTGTAACATTATCCAATATTTAATTATATTATTATACCAATAACCATTCGGCCCTAATAAAATAGTATTAATATTATTGTTCCTTTTAATCCCTACACTTTACAACTTATCCCTAATGATAATAATTATAATTCCTTTAAATAAGTAACAATAACAATTCCTAAAATTATGCTAATATTGTTATCAGTCAAAATAACTAACCTTAAATATTAGACAATAATAACTAACTGTTCGACAAATTAGGGGTGGTTTAATAACAATAACTAATTTATCAATTTAATGACTAACCAGGTCAATTATAATAATAATAATTTAACTAATAATAATTATCATCCAAAATACATAAAACATGATAAAAATTCTACCTTTCATATTTTAGGCCACTCGACATTTCATACGAAAATACCAACATTTATAAATTAAATTAAGTGGATACAAACAATAATAATTAATTAAAATAGCTAAACAATAATGATTAAAGTCATGCTTAAACACATAATCATACATAAAACAATAAACAAAACTCATGCTTGCTATTACAATAACCTCACGGATGAAATACATAACAAAAATACAAACTTGCTACTACCACTAAAAATATATGATTCAAGGTCAATGCAAGATTAAAAGTCAAACTTTGGGTATGCTTAATTAATCATATATACAAGGACCTATCAAGATATAATTGTAAATAAGAGTTCACGGTTGATACTAATACAAGCATGTAATTATTCAAGTAATGGGAAGACATGACAAGTTGCATCAAGAATAAATGATTAATTAAAGAAATAAGCCAAGCTTGACACGAAGCTGTTAACGAGAAAAGAGTGCAGCAAATAAAGAACATCATAATTACCCTAAACCAAAAGATACAACAAGTTTTAAGAGAAATCAACAAGGAAAATAAGATAAGTCATCCTTACAACTACACGGCATATGCATGACTCGACAACATCAAACTATCTAACCCTACTATCCTATGTAATCCAATCCTAATCCTAAGTAGAAAAGCTAGTTACAAAATTAAGAAATACATCAAACAAATCAAGAAAATAATACATAGATAATTTCATCATGTTGTTCGACATTTTCAAGGCAATACATAACATAATTCCTACAATTTTCATGATATAATTCCTAATTAACTATGTGAAAAGCTACCCACAAATTAAATAGAAAAGCTTAGTTACCTTAAATCGCAAAAATTCCAAGGTAACAATGGAGGTTCACGACTATATGAGAGGGGAGAAAGATGGAGAAAACTTTAGGGTTTGGAGCAAAATAACAAATAGGACCCAAAGGGAGAGAAGGGGTCCTATATATATATAACGAAAATAAAAAAACCAAACAACCCCAACTCACCCTTGAGCAGCCGTGTAACAAGAGGAAAAAGAGGAGAAAGTTTGTTGGTCAATCAACAAACATTTGACAAAGTAATTAGTAATAATTTAAATTAATTAAATTAATTAATTCAAATATTATCTAATAATCAATTAAATAAACCAACCCAAAAATTGGCCCAAGTACCTAAGAAAAACCGGCCACCACTAAAATAAAGAAATAAATTGGGTCTTTGGCCCAATTTTGGAAAGAAAAGAGTTGGGCTAAAAATAAAACAGTCCAAATTAATGGGCCTTTTGGACTAAAATTGATTAAATAATATTAATAACCGCGAAATTTTCTGGCCCAAAATTCCGGGTCGTTACATTATTACTCAAAAAAGAAATGAAGCAAATAAATTTAAATGGACAAAAAAAATAAAACAACTTTTTTTAAACGGAGGGAATAAAATTTTTAGAGGGAAGCTTAGGCCCGATCCAAACCTACGTACCTTTATGGATTAGACCACGTGCAAGTCCGTGTGCTAGCTAACTCACGTGTTATATCAGTTTGTCGTCACAACTCACACGTGCATGTATTCGTTTATGGGCTAGCCTACATGTGGTCGTCTGACCCAAGCCCACGATAATTCTATTCTTACAGTCAAATAAACATGTTACTTGATTTATAATGTACTCTTAAGGCTCATTTAGTACCTGGTTATAAATTACAAAATGAGAATAAATTTACATGTAAATTTGGAAGGAAAATATTCATTCCCATTGTGGTGTTAGCTAGCTTTGCTCCAATTGATCACATTTCTTCACGAATATCAAATCTCATCTAATAACACTAGAGATGGCAACAGATCTTGGATCTGCCCTGGATCTGCAGATCTAGATCTTGATACGAATCTAGATCGGATTGGATACGGATCTCTTGGGAAAAGGCAGATTTGGATACAGATCTCGTGTATATAGTTTTCTTGAACAAAGAAATTGTACCATATATTATACCATCTTGAACCATTATCATCTTCCCAACAGATTCAAACTTGTAAACAAAAACAATACCGAACTACCATAAAGACATAATACATAAAATCCCAAAATAACTCTTTAATTGAGATTGTTATAGATACTCACTCCATTGTTTTGTTTTGTGTTTTTTTCCTATTTAACGAATGTTGTGCAATGAAAAATAATACTCAACATAGTAGATTAGCTAGCATACAATTAAAACTTGAGAATAAATGATATTGACTAATAGTCTAATACCTCATAAAAATTATTAAATTGGAACATATATGCAATAAAAAGTACAATAAAATGGATAATTATATGAAGGAAATATTCATTAAATTACACTAATTTGAAGATTAATTTTGGCATTAATATTTTTAGTTATGTTCCTAAAAAAAAAGTAAAAATGATATCATTTTAAGTTTAACAATATTAGAATTTACTCCAAACAACATTTTTTTTTATTTTTTTTTAAATAGCCTTTCATGTCTAACAACCGTGTCATGCCAAATTACCAATCCACCAAAAAAAGTGGCATAGGCCCTGCCTTAGGTCTAACCCAACAATAGCCCATATCATGCTTCTTACGTGTTTTGGCCCAATGCCCCCACTAAACGCAGCAATGAAGTGGCAGAATGGATGCATTGTGTCTTGTGTGTGCGATCAATTATAGTTCATTGGTTGACTTATCTATCAAGCGAACTTGGTTCAGCAGTGACCTCACTTGTTTTCCTTGGAGACCAGGGATCGACACCCTTACCTCCGGATATTGATAGCCCAATTATCATGAGATGGGAGTTGTGTTATGATAATGTGTGGGGTATTAGACTTTGAACATGTCATACTGCAGGTTATCCGATCCAATTTGGTAGACTGTACACACGCATCTACAAGGGGAAAATAATGAATCATCGCAAATGAATGCATTTTACTAATACATTAGAGTAACATGAATTCATCATATGAGTGAAATCCATTAATTCAAAAAAAAAACATTGGGTCATTTTTTTTTTTGCTATACTAATCCTGTAAACTTTAAACACATAGTATGATGTACACTTTTAAAGATAACAGAGTTATACTAGGCCTTAAGTAAGACCTTAATATAGATCATCCCATCCAATTTAAACCGATACACACATATAAAAGCAGAAGGTAATGAAACCTCAAACTAATGTTTGCAATGCTTAACCACTGGACTAAGACGTGTAACTAATCCTAATGACTCCATACATGATTAGAAGATTATTCATGGATTCCATACATGACTACTCATGGATATATGTTTGATACAAAAGTGGGGTATAGTGTAAAGATCACAAAAATCACAAGACCCACCAAAAACCAACAAGAGGGAAACAAAAGCAAAGAAATGATATGGTGGAGGTTGAGTACAAGGTTTCCATCAGCAATAGTATTCCCTCACCATCACTCTACAATCTACTGGACAAAAATGGAAGAAATTATTCCAATCATTCCCAATTTACATGCCCTAAAGTTCATTAAGCTGCCTAATCACAATTTCTCGTGACATCTATACTTTGCTCTTACTGCACCCTCAATTCACCACCTCAACCTAACGAAACGAAACGAAACGAAACGCTCGAATTTCCCCCCTCTTTCATGCTCTTTTTTGCTTACTTTACTACACAAGATCACGATCACAAGCAAACAAATCAACCCATAATCTGAATTGAATAATTATAATAGATACTGTTAAAATATCATAATCGAATTTACTAAACTTGCAGTAAATAAAGATTCGTCTTGATTGGATCTAAAACAGTAGTTTTTGATCGAATTTCTTTGCTTTGCAACCATACCCAAATCAAGGTTTGTTCTCTTCTCCCTATAAACTCTGCTTTTAGCTTATTTTCTTGTTCAATTTGTTGAATTCGATCAATGCTGGGTCTTTAGGTTGACTCATATTGACTCCTCATTTACCAATCATTTGACTAATTAATACTATTTTTTTAATAAAAAATTGATGTGGGTTTTTGTTGAAATGGCTTGAATTTGATTTGTAATGCAATCTAAATTATGTTGTGCATTGTTTGGTGTAGTTGAAACTTGAAACGCCACTTTCTCTCTCTTGACCCCTATTTTTTCCTGGGGTTTTCAGTGGATTGAATTTGATGGCTTTGTTGTTGATTTAATGTTTTTCTGAACTGCTGTTGGGTGTATGCAAACTTTCTGTGGTCTAACTGATCTTATGTTTTGAGAGGATTGTGTTCAATTACATTGTTAGATGACTTCTATCTCAGTATGGAATTGATTATTTTGTGTTTGTAGAGGGGGTTTGCAACGAGCATTTGGATAAAATTGGACGTTTTTCTAACAAACTTGATTAAATGTTTCATTACAATTGCTAAAATGTGCTTTGGCTGCCTTCTATGAAGGTCAATTAGGTTTTTTCTACTGTAATTTCTTGTGTGTTGTCCATGGCAGATGTGATCCTAATGTGAGTTTATGCCTTTTTAGACTGAAGAGCCCTTTAACAAACTCTTTTTTAAGAGGTTAGAAGTGTGTAAGACCAAATATTGGGTCAATTCTCTTCAACTTATCTGAATTTATTTGTTTAGTTAATTGATACTCATGAAAATAAGTTGAAGAGAACAACGCAATTATATGTCACTCGCAAGTCGCAACTGTAGTTGCTTACTTAGTTACTTGCCAATGGCACGTTTTCTAGAGGCATTGTTTCAGGAAGCATTACACTTAAACCTTCTTAATGATTGGGTTGAACATACATACACCTTAATGTTTCAGAAGTCACTCATATTCATTTTTGGTTGAACATACATACAAACTATCTCCGTCCCGAACTTGCACATTCCCTTTTTAGTTCACCCCAAAATAATGCAACTTTCTAATTATAGTAAAATGAACTTTGAATTTTCCTTTATTACCCTGAATGATATGCTTTCAACAATAATTCAAATGCAATGGAACTTTCTAAATTTAGTAAACTGAACTTTGAATTTTCCTTTATTACCTTGAATGATATGCTTTCAACAATAATTCAAATTGCGACTACGTGATTATGTCGGTAAGGTGAAAAGGTAAGAATCAAATAGTGAAAAATAGTTAATAGGAGTGGTATTCTAATGAAAATCCTCAAAGATGACCAAACAAATGTGGGCTATTAGTTAGAAATAGAGGGGTTAATGGATGAACGCTTGCCCCTAACAATGTTTTACAGCTCCATGCCAAATGCAATCCTTTTTGCACTGTCAATATATATTCCTGTTAATTTTACTGACAATATTAGGTTGTGCTAGGCTTAGTTTGAGGATGAGGGAAATTGCGTTTTTACAAGGATAATATGTTTTATCAGTGACAAGTTCTCTTCTTTTTCCTTCTATTTATAGTAATCTTTTTTTCTGTAAACTTGATTCTTTTATTGTGTAATAGCTTAAGAATTTCAATGGTAAATCATATCGCTAGTGTATGGCAAAGTTGAGAGGTTTTGTTTTTGTTGGATGGTTTATCCATATTGCTCTAGTCTTATTCAATTCTTTTTGTTGAGTGTTGTTCAAATAGGAAAAGGGGGAAATACTTGGAATTCTGTGTATAAGTGCTCAATGCCTACGAAGAAACATAATTATTGATATAGGATCTTGGAACTTTGGAGCAATGTCTTTGGTAGTATCTTAGTTTAATACTTTAATGCACTGATGTAACATTAATTAAAAGCACTGCCCACTCTTTTAATTTTGTGTTGTATATTGACCGGCTTCAAGTTGTCTTATCATATGCTAGTATGCAATTTGGGCATTTCACAAGTTTTCTGAAATTATTTTTTGCTCTGCATTACCTTACATGATTTGTCTACCATGTTCATTTGAAAATTATGCAGGTTGAGACATGTTCCAGAAAGTCAGTTTTTCATTTCATCAAAAGCAGTGTCTTGGTTGGCTAAGAGGAAATTGATGCTTTGATTTAAGCATAAAAAATGCTAGTTTTCAGCTAATTACTTCAAGTGTATCTATCCTTCTCTTCAGTGTAGTTGAGCGGCTGAATCTGTATGGGGTCACTGTTGCACCTTGTCTTTTTCTTAGAGAACCGCTGTCGAAAATTAATTGATTTTTTAGCAGAGTTGCACTGAATAGATAAATGATCTGTGGCTTTATAAGCATTTCTTTTCTGGGGCATCAAATTAACCTGCATGATGGGTAAGGAAAGCCAGAAAGACACAATAAATCAAGGAGCTAGTAGTGGAAACTCTTCACCAACTAAAAGTGATAGGTCAAGGGCTTCAACTTCATCACAGCTCAGTATAGATAGGGATCTGGGCTTGCCTGCTTGCCGCGTGTGCCAATGTGCTGAATCAGACCAAAGGGGGGATGCAGCTCTAGGATTTTTGGGGATAGATACGCCTCTAAAGGAGTCACATAATGTAAAGGAGCTGCCGGATCCTGACAAGAAAAACATCCTCAATGACGTTGAAAAGAGTGAATCAGTGGACACAAATCAGAAATTGGATTCTGGGTATGTGGAGTTCATCAGCCCTACTGGAGAGGTTTTTGTCTGTAATGCAGATTTAGAAATGGGTGCATGCTGCAATCAGAATTCATTAATTGAACTCGGATGTGCCTGTAAGAATGATCTTGCCCTTGTACACTATGCTTGTGCTTTGAAATGGTTTGTCAACCATGGATCTACTGTTTGTGAAATATGTGGATGTGTGGCGGGTAATATTAAGGTTGCCGACTTTAAGAAGGTCCTTGCTTCCTTAAAAGATTACGAGGCATTAAGAGCTAGGACTGCCAGTGGAGTACCTAATCCTACGCAGATGCATGATAATTCTGGTGTTGATCCTGATGCTGTTGCTGCTGTCCGCAGACAGAGGCTAAGTGAAATTTATTTGTGGTTTAATCCACATGGTAACAACCATCATAATCATAACCGCAGTGAAAATGCCCCTGCACTGCTGTTTGTCACAGATCCACCTGCAAACGTTGCTGTTCAAGATGTTACACCACCTCAAAATTTGGCTACAAAATGGGCTGTGGAAGGTACAGGGATTTTGCTAGCAACAGGCCTTCTTACTGTTACTCTTGCATGGCTCATCGCCCCTCGTGTTGGGAAGGTAATTTCGGTTTAAAATATAATGCACGAGGATTCTTTCTGTCACATACTCACATGTTGTTGCCTTTTGGGTGGTTTTTTTCTTTTCTTTTTTTTTTTTTGGGTGTTTGACTGGGGGGTGGGGGTGGGGGGGGGGTGGGGGGGAGAGATAGCAGTGTGGCTGAAGAAGACATAAGTTGAGAACAAAGATAGCCTGGACAATGCTGGCATGCTACTAACTGTTTAAAAAATCATGAAAATGACAGCAGTGCAATTCCTTTGCGCGTAAATAAATCTGCTGTTTGTAGATTCTGCTAATAGTGCTAAGGGAAGCAAAATAGGTTCATTGAGGGGTTTTTTTTCTTAAACAAAAAAAAAAAAAAAAAGAGAATAGTTAATGCTGTTCTCGTTTTTTGACTGCGCGTTATATTTAGCAGCTGTTCTTCAGGTAGACATACTATGTGGACTGGTACATAATGCATGTCATTGTTGGTCCTAAAATTTTCTTTCTTGAGAAGTGGTCACTGGTATGATTATGTAAATGAAATAGCCAGTTAAATTCAGCTCTAGTGTACATCTTTGATGTTGTTGCTTGAAAGTTTTATCTGACATGACTGAGCAAACGAATTGATATCAAAGTTTCATCTGTTAAAATAGATTTATGTTGCTGTATGCAGAAAACAGCAAAAAACGGTCTTCATATTCTTCTTGGAGGTGTTTGTGCTCTAGCAGTTGTTGTCTTCTTCCGCTTTGTAAGTAACTATTCTCCCTTTTCTTTGACATGCTCTATATGCATTGCATACATCTAAATCTCAGAATTGAGAGAAATGAATTGTTTATTTGATGAAACCTCCCCATAAAAGAAAATGGAAATTCTTGTTGGGATGGACAAATTTTTTTTTATAAAAAGGGGCAAATTATTTTGGGATAGGAGTTTGTTTCAGATTATTTTATGAGTTGCATTATTGTTCTATACAAAGTGATGTTCGACATACATCTAGGCTCCAGCTTGGTAGGGTGTAAAACATTATCGTTGAAAACTATTTCCATCTATGTTCAATTTTTACATGGTTTGTAAAGTAGAGTACAACCATTTTCCCTAGGAGTAAAATTCTCTTACAATAATAGAAAACCATTTACCCTCATGGGAAAACTATTTTCCTTCCTTTTCCTTACCATCCTTGTACAATCCTCCCACTACCTCCTTACTTTCCCTTCCATTCTCCTTGTTTTCCATCATTTATCTTACATGGTACCAAACAATGGAAAACTTCTTGTTTTCCATGAAAATCATTTGCATTGAATATGTGTTGCACCCAACCAAACAGGCCCTAAACTAACTTCTTTTAATAGCTTACGCTGCTTCTCATAGATATAGCCATGAACCCAAGTTTTCATGATGCAATAATGTTTCAATTCTGAAATCACTTGCTTGCTGTCTTGAATTCAGGATGTGTATGCAGAATTTTTATTGTGAGGGGTTTTTCTCAGTGGTATACCTAGATTTTAGCATATTCCCAGTGGTATACTTGAGTTTTAAAAAATCCCAGAAATATACTTAGGTTGCTAATATAATCCAAGTAACACCTCTAGCGGCTATTTCTAGCCAATTAACCTCCTCTAATCAGTCCTTAGTTAACTATAGTCAGTTTATTTTGGAAAAAAAATTAAAAATTAAACAAAAAAAAATACCGTACATTAACTTTTTACACCTACCATAAGAAAGTGGTGTTAGTGGTTATTTAGAATTTTTATTGTGAAATGATGAAATTTTAGAGAGTTTTTCTTTTTTGCAGATTGTGCTAACCAGGATCAGATATGGACCAGCGCGATACTGGGCGATCTTATTTGTATTCTGGTTTCTTGTGTTCGGTATATGGGCATCAAGAACACATACTACTCATA
Organism: Salicornia ramosissima; assembly: GCA_951394345.1. Classification (NCBI taxonomy): domain Eukaryota; kingdom Viridiplantae; phylum Streptophyta; class Magnoliopsida; order Caryophyllales; family Amaranthaceae; genus Salicornia; species Salicornia ramosissima. The sequence continues at coordinate 54,795,916 of OX596236.1, read as the reverse complement.
CAACTTGAGAGTTTTGTTAAATAGATTCTGCCATTTCTCCTGTCTTGAAGATGGATTCTTCATTTCTTCATTGATAATTAAGATTTTTTTTTTTTGTTTGTTTATATATTGATTTCAGTTGCTTATTATATACCCAATGATGAAATGTGTATCATCAATATTGAAAATCACATTACATCCATGAAACAGAGACTGCACCAAACCACCTTACACACATTTCCTTGTATATTTGATATTTTGATGGGGTTGATACTTGTTATGAAATGAAATATGGCTACAGATCAAAATTTTGTTTTTCCTTTTAAAAAATATGTCAAGAATCAAGTGTTAATAAATTTGATTTTTTAACACTCGTCAAAAATAATTCTCATTACTCATTAGGCGATATTTATGTGAGATTTAGAGATTTTTAGATTATTTTTTTAGACTAAATTGAACTGAAAATAGGTAGATAAAAATAAGGTATCAATTGTATTACTCTTTGGGGCTAAAAATCAACGAATAGACTCTCAAGTGTGACGATGAAAATCATACACTGGAAATGAGTTTTCATAGTTGAAAATTGAAATCGAAAGGTTATATTACGCATTCTCAAGATTTCAAAGTCTCTTGACGAAAATGGTACCAAACATTGAAAGTGTCCTTTGATCATAAATAGATTGCCTCAAAACTATTAGACGCTGAAAAGGATACAAGATGCACAAAGATTCATACCAAACATAGATCGAGCAATCCCTAAGTCTACAGTGTCAAATGAAAGCCACAATGCACAAGGCATAGCACTACTTTTGCAAGCCGAATCACCAATGTGTGTTTTAAATTTATTTACGCAATTGTCATTGTGCATCATTTTTAAAACATGCACATTGCATTACCAGGCATTTGACGAATAAATCTTGCTCTCCATAATCTATTTTCATTAGTAAACCAAGACATTCACATAATATCAGACCAAACTAGATTACAAATATATTCATATAAAGATTCATTGAACAATGAACATTGCCTCCTCAACTCAGAATGTTCATCATGATATAAGACTAGACTAAGGGCAAAAAGATTGATAACATTGATGATGAACTACTTCCCCATTCATATAAACAAACATTTCCTTTTCACCAAAAACAACCCCATTTTTTAAGATTATTTCATCATACTGTACAATTCCAGAAACATGAAATAAAGAAGCCATACATCATCCATCACCATGTGCCAAAGCAATGTACAATTTTTACCAGAAGCTGACCATGGCATCCAACCCAGTCAATGAGCTATAGAATGACATCATAATCAGTGTTCTTTTCTCTTTGCAGTTTCTTGATCACACTCTTCACAATTAGTCACCATCATAGTCTCCATAATTATCTCTGCAAACCACAGAAGTGAGGGCTGAAATCCATTCTTGTAGTCCATTTTTATCATCTTTCTTTCGCGCTACTTCCAGCTTAGCCACAGCCTGCTTGGGAACCCCTGATTTCACAAGGATTAAACCAACCGACTTAAAAGTAGAATCATCAGGTTCGATCTCAAGTCTAATCATCTCCTTGAATATAAAAACTGCCTCTTTTAATCTCCCAACTACTGTAAAAAGAGCAAGCACACTGTTATAGCTCAGTAGCTCTGTCAGTAGTTCTAGTTCCTGCATCTTTTCTGCAATTTTCACTGCTTCTTCTAGCCTGCCTGTTCTCTTGTACATGCACAGCATCATTGCATATGAAAACTCGTTTGCTTCGCCTCTTTCGCACAAATTATCAAAAACTTGTTCTGCTTCTGTAACCATTGATCGTTTGCTATACAGATCGATGATACAGTTTGAAGAATATACATCTGCCCCCTTCTCAGATGATCGAAGCAGTCTGTAAGTGTCTTCTGCTTCCTCCAAGTATCCAACTTTCGTGTAGAGTTTGATCAACGAGTTGCAGATTACATCATTCAATGAGAGACCTGCTGTTTTTAGGTCGTCAACATAATCCAGGGCTTCTGCAACGTTTCCGATCTCTGCAGAAGCATTAATTAGCACACCATATAGAACAACATCAGGCTGCACATTGTAACCAATCATCTCCCTGTACAAGCCTTTTGCCAATTCCAACTGACCGAGCTTTGCAAAGCTTGAGATTAGGGCACAGTATGGAACACAATCATTCACCAGACCTGCTTCCTGCATCTTCAACAGATAGGGTTTTGCAATATGAGGCAAATCTGCAGCAGCTAGTGATTGTATGAGAGAGATATAGCTACATCTATCAGGCAGAACACCTAGCTTCTCCATATGATCAAATAGCTTACACGCCTTGTCGTAATTCTTACTTATGCCATAAGCTTTGATCATCACATTGAATTCCAATACACCTGTTTTGTTCTTCTTTTGGCAACAAACAAATGCTTTCTCCGCTTTTTGCACATACCCACGTTCTCCATACGCGTCAATGTTAGCAGAATAGCACTCTGCAGTCATATTACCTTCAAGGTGGAAACGTTCAAACCACGACCACGACATTTCAAGCATGCCAGCATCGATATACATCCTAGTCAGAGCAGATTGTGTAAACTCATCAATTTCAAGACCCCTTTTATCCATTTCTGAGATAAGCATCTCTGCGTCAAACACCATCTGCCTTATAGAGAAAGCATATAGGAGGGTGCGATAGCTCACAGGATCCGGTTCAAGGCATGCTTGTTTCATCTTTGTGAAGTAACTAAAAGCAAGGTTGATGTTATCACGCTTAGCATAAAGAGATATCAGTATATTATATGTTCTTGTATCAGGCGCACGGTTAAGTTCATCCATCTTTTGTACCAATTTGTTGACCTCTTCTAGCCTACCAATATTGCCATAGATATGAATCATTGTATTGAAGGTAATTGTATCAGGAACAACACCATCTTCTAGCATCTTTTGAAATGTATGAGACATTTCTTCAAGTTGCCCTGATTTTCCATAGGTGTCAATGAGGGTGTTATAAGTATATAAGCTCAAACTAAGTTGAGCCCCAGAAGTCACTTTTTTAGTACTAAATGTGTGTGGTTTAAGTAAACTCTTCTTTCTAGTTGATTTGTCTAAAGACCACCCCTTAAAGAACTCCTCAGCTTTCCTAAATTCCCCTGCCTTCTTGTAGACTTGAACAACAATTCCCATAGTAACCTCATCAGGCTCCATGCCTTGTTCATTCATTCTTTGCAGCCAAACCAAAGCCTCTTCTCTAAGACCACCTTTGCTATAAACATCAATAAGAGTACCATATGTGGAATTGATTGGTGCAATCTTCTTCACCCTCATTTCATCCCATAATCTTTCTACTTCGTCCCATTTTCGCGCTTTTCCAAGAATCCTAATCATGATGTTATAGTGAATCACATTCAACTCATAACAACCCTTCTTCTTAAACCACTCAAAAATCTCCATGGCTCTTTCCCAACTCACTTGCTCCTTCAAGATGATACTCCTCTCTTTGTTGCTAAGTTTCTCTTCCCATGGCCGAAATGCCTCGTCTAAGTCACTGATAGTCTCTAACGCCAGCAATATGGACGGAATACATCCTCCATAAGAAGCCCATTTCGTCGAACACTTGGTGTGCACCTTCTTTGCAGGAAAATTCTTACTCCCACTATCCAATTCAACCACACCATTTACCTCAATTCGTTGGTTGCACTTCTTCCCAGATTGTAAACTACTAATTTCATCATCTGACCCATGTTGGTCTTTGCTCAAATGACTCTGTTTATCAACTAAAACACTTGGGTTTGCTTTCTGCTTCTCAAATCTTCGGAATTTCTTCTTCAAACCATTATTGGGTAATTCAAGAACATGTGAATCACTGATTTTCTTACAAAAATCATGAGTTTCAAGTGGGGAAACTGAGAATCTGATGTTTAGTGAGGAATGTGGATAACAAGGAGAATGGAAAAAACAGCTAAGGTTATTAAAGCAATGAGCTTTACTGGACATAGTTATTGGTTGAGCAAGTTTTATTGCTCAATGATTCAAGAGTAAATTCCAAGATTGTCGGAGTAAAGGGGCTTCAAGGATATGGTAAAACCATTTAGAAAAGCAAGAAAGAAAAGAAGTGTAAAGAACTCGGAAGTCTCGGAGCGTGATGGAAGAGTGGAAGACGATGATGCGGTTGCAAAAAAAAAGTAACAAGGGTACAAGTACGATACAAAATGGGGACAGAAAAATATCACTGACATAATTCAATATATATAGTTACGTGAAAGAAATTTAAAAAAAAGTATATAAAGATTTCTACATAATCTCAATATAAAATTACAGTAATGAAAATTGATCAGAAATGATATTTAAAATTGGTCACTTTATTAGAAAGAATCTTATAAAAAAATTGTCTTTTAACGACTAAAACCCAAAAAAATTACGAAATAACACCTTGGCCCAACTTTCCGACAATAACTGGCTGCTATTAGTTATTGGCAAAAGTAGTGAAATTGTGTGCCAATGAGTAATAACGGCCAACCAACGCCGAGAAATGCTTGTCAACGTCGGAATGTTGGGCCAAGGTGTTACTTCGCAAAGTTTTTTTGATTTTGGTCGTTAAAAGCCAAAAAAAATTTATAAAGTCCTTTCTCGCAAAGTGATCAATTTTAAATGTCCTTTCTAACAATTTTTCCTTACATTAAATATTAAATTTGGTGATAATAATACTCTTGTTCACTATGTAAATTTTTCAAAATCAAGAAGTCATAAACAACTAAATCGAGATAAATAAATTACAAATTATGAGGTACTTGAGTAAGCTTAATCAACTATTTCAATGTGGGTATGCGTGTCCAATGTGTGTCGATATCAGACACATGGTACGACAAGTTAAGAGTGCCCGTGTTTCCTAGATCATATCCTGATGGATTTAGATCAAAATCCGTTTTTTAACCTAGATCCAAATTTGACTGTTTCATAAAATGAGTATCTAGATCCAGATCTCACGTATCCACAACGGATCAGGATCTAAAACGGGTCATCTTGGAATTTACTTTAATTTATTATACTTACTTAATGAGATGATTAAACTTTTGATGCTTTAAAATTGACATTTTATGTCAGATAAATTAGATATGAGTAACTGACATTTTCTTTCAGTACAAATACACAATTGATATGCAAACTAAAATTCGCTTAGACTTGCATAATGTCAATTAGTCCGTACAATTACATAATTAACTTTAACTTAACATTATGCATTAAAAACAAGAAGAAAAAAAAAAGCTCAATCCTTTGTTGTCTTCAATCCAAGTATCCCTATCTCTTGTGGATATTTTTTAAATGAAAGCTTCGCCAGAAGCAAGCAAACAAATATACATAAGTGGAAATGGATATATACACAAGATTGTTTTTCCCAAGAGATTTGTATTCGACTCGGATCCATGCGGATCCAAGAATCAAAGATTTGTATCCACGAATCCGAAACGGATCCAATATCCGTTGTCCATCTCTAGTTGAGTAGATAGATGTTATTTTGCTTATTATTTTCAATAGTAGCCTAATGAGGGTTTTTATCACACTAATTTTTTATGGAAAAATGGATCTCAATAATAAAACTTTTGGTAAACTCACATATTTGGAAAATAACACAACAATATCACTTTTATTTACCATCTGCATTTAATGTATCAACTTTTGATTGTTTGATGGTTTTTTTCCTTTTTAAAAGATAAAATCTTTAACATATAGCGATTTTGTCTAACTAAATTGCTATAATTGGACTTCTAATACTGGAGTATTACGTGTAAAACAAAATCGCTAACGATGATAACGATTAGTTAGACAAAATTGCTAATAAGGATAGTGCATTTGTTAAACAAAATTGTCATACATGTCAGCGATTTATCGAGCAAAGTCACAAACGAGGATAGTGATTTTGTCTTTTAAAAATAAAAATAAAAAAAGAGCAACCTTATACCAATCCTATGTGAAAGGTATAATATTGGTAAATACTTTTTTTTTTATAAACACCTTAAGAAGCTAGTGATGCAAAAAACATAAATCCTCATAAATTACATCTCAACCTCATTAGGCACACACCTGATCCAGGCTCTAACACAACAATCCCCTAGATCAACTCTTACCATCAAATGAGCAGCATTATTAGCTTGTCTAACAAGCTGAACAAAAGAAACTAAAGTTATAAAAAAACAAACAAGATTTAAAGCATCCATAACAAAAACACACCTAATTAAATAAGTACTCATCCTTAGGTTCTGATTTAACATATTAACCACTTAAGCACAATCACTGCTTTCGCCTCTGCAATCATAGGGTCCAGCACCTGATCATGTCTGCCCACAGACGCCATAGTCACCCCTCACCACCCCGCCGTGTTATCATCTTCCAAACTTAATTACTCATTCAGGCAATTATACATTGTATCGTTACTAGTGGCTCCTTCTTCATTATTGTGTTTGTTCATGTTCGTCGTTGACCATAGAATTAAGTGTAGCAGTGAAATTGAAAGTTTGGATGAAGTTTTGGACATGCATTTAAAAAAATAAATAAATAAATTATATATCCATGTCAAACTTTTTCATTGTCCATTAAAAAAATACTTAGTACTATATCTTATGGAATTGTAGAAGGAAAATGTTGCAAAATTATATCTTGCCCTTGAAATTGTTCATTATAGTTTCGTCATCCTTCACGATAATGCTTTGTTTTGTGCTACTTATGCGATATCTTGTTTGATTCGTTTCCAAACATACTTTCTTTATATACGAAGTATAATTTTTTGTTATATATAATCAATATTATTTTTAAAGTTATGTCTTGTAAATTGTGAAAAAAATAAAACAAATGGAACAATTTTTTTTCTTTTTGACAAAGAGAGTATTAAATTTATAAAATAATGTTTCTATAGTCATATATCATATATAGAGGGAAATTGCATCATATATAGTTTTATAGAGCTAAAAGTTTAATATGATACAGAGGGAGTATATGAATCAACAACTCAACATATAAACACAAGAATTCAAGATCATTCTCCAAAAAAAATAAAAATTAATACATTGATCCTTGGGTTGATACAGTTAAAGAGTAGAGAGAGAATGAAGTCATAGCCCAGTGGTTAGGGCTTCAGAATTCCAGGCACGAAGTCCTGGGTTCGATTCTCACCGCACGCATTTGCGAGGATTCCTTATTATTCCCCTTACAGATGCGTGTGTTGGCTAAAATTGGGCCGGGTGACCTGCAGTAGGGCCCAGTTCCAAGGTCTAGTATCTCACACATTACCCTATTATTAAAAAAAGTTAAAGAGTAAAGAAATACTCACAGCCTACGACAGTCTTTGTCGAGACAGTCCTCATCAATTAAGCTCAAGTTAATCCCATTTTTTAATCTTTTATACTCATCTTCTTAAAAAAAAAAAGGGTCATGTTATCCAAAATCTGACTCATTTTAAAAGATAATTTTAACAGGTTGGATGATTTTACAAAGATGAGGGTAAAAGATTATTTTGAGATTAATTGAGGACGGAATTATTTTGAGCGGACCACCAAAATGTGTGATTATTAATAATCAATTTTCACAAAAAAAAAAAAAAGCTGTTCTGAAGAAAGTCCAATTTAGCCTACCAAACCCGACTCAATTTAAGAGACATACAATTTGAAGCAAAGACCATCTAGCCAGAAGACTAATCACCAGGTTACGCTGTGGCCCCACTCATGGAGCCTAAGGTGGAGTTCTGCAGCACCAATCAAGAAATTAGCAGCTTGAATTGGGTTTAATACATCCACCACATTTTAAAATGTTCTTAGTCCTGGTTAGATGACCTCTTTATGTGTCTGTAGCAACTCAGTGAGTTGCGACTCAAGTTGTAACCCGGCAATCGAGTACGAAAGGTGGATAGATATGGTGGGCCTCCACCCACCAATCCAGAGAAATGCATGTTCCAAGGGATTCATCCACGTTGCGGCTAGCATGTACAACACGTCTTGCTTTACTGACTTGGACTTCACTCGGTAGTAGCTCTTGTAATGACACATGCCTTGGCTTACGAGTCGGCATAAATCTCGAGTTAACTCGTCTTTTGAATGAGTTGACTCGGCAGCAGCGATGCTGGCCGTGGCTAACGTTAGCTCCTCTAGGTCCCACTCTTGCTCGTGGATCCGTCTCTCGAAAAACTCACAAAAAGGCTCAGGCCCATCACCGCCGCGGCCCATGGTACCACTCAAGATGTGCATCAAGCTTTTAAGCGTTCTCACACGTAGATCATCTGCGCTGCTTTTGTCAAAAATCTCTCCTAACCTAAAAACTTGACCACCACTAGAGGAGGCTGATGAGTGAGACGACTCGCTCCCAGAATCGGAAAGGGAGTGAGTCAGCTCAGCCTCATCATGAACGGTCTGACCTATCAACTCGTCAACTTGGACGAGTTGACTGGGTGAGATGTTCATGAAGTCGCACATACTCGACCCCATGAGCAACTCACCGAGCCCGGCCCCAAGTGGGGGCGAGCTAGGGTTGAAATCCAACAAGTGGAAAGTAATGCTAGGCCTCCACCCACCAACCCAAAGAAACGCGTCGTCGAGTTGGGGGGAAGGCCACTCAGGGGATAAAAGGAGGAGGACGCGGACATGCATCCTCCATCATCAACTCGGACTCAACTCGGTAATGATTCTCGTAGTGAGTTATGACTCGGTCAACGAGTTGCACAAGGAGGGGAGTCCACTCAGTATTGGAATCTTTAGCCATGGCCTTAAACTCCTTGTGGTCTTGCTCTTGAAGCACTAGCAAGTTAGCATAAGCCTTCATCCTCAACATGGTGGTGTGTTGAGCTCCATGATAACTCCTTTTCTGAAAAATGCATTTCAATTGAAATAGATAGATATTTTATTTTAAGTGATGGTAGCTAGTCAAACTAACCTTGAGTTGTTCTACCTATTATATATATATATATATATATATATATAGTACTACCTCGTTGATGATGCATTATTATGTATTTATTATAGTGCTATTAGATATTTATTATAGTAATGCTATTATATTGGAGAGTTTTGTGGAAAGAGGTTTTTTTTGAAGAAAAGAGACTTTAGAGTTTTTGACTGCTCAAAACTTTCTTTTTTAAATACTATGTTGAACAGCTTTTTTAGAGTTGTCAGGAGAGAAAAAATAGTTAATGACTAATTTGTTCACATATTTTAATTTAATAAGTTATTTTTAACTGTTTATAAATGTCATTTTGTATAACAAAACTTTAAGCAATCATCAAAATATTACCAGGTACATTTACACAATCAATTATTTAAATCCGCAATACACGTCAACGTCCAAGTCACAAGTCTGGTAACTTGGAGTAGGGTTCAGATCAGTTCAAGTCTAGTACTCCCTCCGTAACATAAAAATGGCAACGATTGTATTTGCACGCATTTTAATGAAGCGATTTGAGGGTGTAAACGATTGAATTAATTAAAATAATTTTGATATTAGTAACTTATAATCATATTCTTACTTGTGTTAAAACCATTTTGATTAATTCATTCATTTACACCCTTAAACCGTTTTCTCAAAATGCGTGAAAATATAATTGTTGTCATTTTTATGTTACGGAGGAAGTACTATTACTTAATTAACATTATCCATCCAAAAAAGTATAGTGTAGCTTAATATATATATTGACGCATCTTTTGTATACATTAATTACATACCAATTCCGGCATTGTATTTAAGGGAAATTGAATAAAAAGGTTATTATTGGCACAATAATTAATACAATTAAGGACATCATTTTAGCAAATAAATATATTGACTAAAATATAAATATTCTATATAGGAACAACTTTTTAAAATACCCAAAATGGAATATAAGAAACAATTCACATTAAAAAACATATTAACGAATAAGTACTCCCTCCGTATCGGTTTAATTTCATTGCAACAAATGAATTAGTGTGGTTACCTAGGTACTTTTTATTAAAGAAAGGTTAAGAGAATGTTGAAGGATAAAGTAAGAGAGAAAAAAAAAATGATGTGTAAAATACTTTTGAAGAATGTGTAAGATTTAGGAAATTATATGTTTGTTTAAGTTTTAAAGTTAGAGGTACTTAATTTTATCACTTTAGATCTAAAATTTTACCAAATTTAGAAAGATATAAAAATTGTTGCAATTATTGTGTTACAGCGCAACTTTACTTAGAAATCAATCAGTATATATACTATAAGAGAAGCACCTAGAAACACTTATTGCCACGTGTCGCTCTCTCATTAAAAAAATTTCCGCCCTTTTCCCTTAACCTAAAAAAGCAACTTCGATATTCTATCTTAAAATATTTTCTACCTTAATAAACATTGATATATAATATAATATATCTTTAGAAATATTATTTGATTTAATTCCTATAAATAATACTTATATCTTAATTATTTTATTATACTCTGTAAGTAATTTAATTTTGATCATATATTAATCTACTATATATTCTTATTATCAAAATTTACTTTCCATTATACATTTATTGTCTATACATATTCTCATAATAAAAATTCCGCTACTTTTTTTGGGGAAATAAGTAGCATTATAGATTTATTATTTAATTTTGACATGCATAACATGACTTTTTATATAATTCGAAAGATCTCCATATTAGCTTATCAATTTTTTTAGGATTCTAATAATTAGAAAATTAACAAACATTGTACATTTTAGTTTTACTTTCCTCTAACAGTTTTGATAAAACAAGTTTTGCTTAATGTAGTTATTATTTTTTATACTTTAATTTTGAGTGCATTAGAATTTTTTATTTGTATGTATGACTATTATAATTTTCAGAGAAAATAACTTTCTAAAATTGAATCTATATTATTGCTATAAATGAAATATTCATGAATATTTGAGACATATTTTTATAATATATAGGAATGAAATGTCATATTTAATTACCTTACTTGCGAATTGTCATATATATTGAATATATTAAATATGGAATGAAATATAAAATTTTAATTAAATATTAGGTAATGTAGAATGATTTCATTTTCCTACTCATGGAGTATTATACTAGACATATTTTCTCCCACCTTATTTGAGCCCAAGTTTTTTTTCATGTACTTTATATATGTCTTTCTCATAATATTTTTAAACAATGGTGAAAAAAGAAGGAAAAAATCATAGTAATATAAAGATTAATCTAAAAAAATTCGTAATATAGTAATCTAAAAAATCATTAAAATTGACATATTCTAAATAAATAATATTATCTGGTAAGTAATTGATTTCCCTCTTAATACAACAAGTTAGAAGATTTCCCTTAATTAATATTATATGGTAAGTCATATTATTCAAAATTACATTATATGTGAAATATTTCAATTTTCTTTTTCCAAATTCGTTTAACATATGATGAGCTAATTTTTGGTTTATGTTATTTGAAATATTCGTGAATATTTGAGTCATATTTTTATAATATATAGGAATGAAATGTCATATTTAATTATCTTTAATTGCGAATTGTCATATATATTAAACAGATTAAATATGGAAAATAATTTTAATTTAATTTTTTTTTATTAAATATTAGGTAAAGTAGAATGGTTTTCTTTTCTTACTCATGGAGTATATATTATACTAGACATATTTTCTCCAACCTTATTTAGTTATTTGGGTGCAAGTTTTCTTACATGTATTTTATATATCCCTTTCTCAATAATTTTTTAAACAATGGTGAAGAAAGAATAAAAAAATCTACGTATATTACACTAAAAGGAAAGCGGATCAATGTGGAGCTGGCAAGTGTCACTTTCTGATTTGCTTCTCTTGTATTATTATTTAAAAAATATAAAAATCTTTTCATATAATATTACATATATGCACATAATTTCTATATTCATTTTTTATTTTAGGAAAATAATACGAAGAATATTCTTATTTTTATAACAAAACATTTTTATTGTTTTTACTGATATAAGGTCTATGTTCAAATTTTAAATAATCTACATATTATATTTCCAAAAAATAAAATCTACATACTATACTCTGTATTATAAGTTTTATAACATTCATATTGATAACAATACATGTTCATCAAAGTAATACATTAAATACATGATTATTTAGTTTTGGAATTGTATTTTTTTCTTAAATATGTTTATATATACTGGCAGACAAGATAGAAAGTTATTAAATTACATAGAATTATGTAATAATTTTTGCCACAATGCTTTGCTTAGGAAAGTTATTATTTTTCTTATAAAGTACATATATTTACTGGCGGGTAAGTTATAAATTGAAGTTATCATTGTACTCATAGATTTAGTGAATGCGACGACGGGTAAAACAAGTTCTTCATATTAGGTTAAATAAATTACATTATAATGGTATTATTAATTCATTTTTCAATTAAATAAATAGCATTATAAAAATAAAAATGAAATAAAAGAACTACAAATGTCATAAAATACTATTAAAATCACACGTAAATGAGTATTAGTCATTATTGCAAATTTGCAATTGGGGAATTGAATGATATTTTAATAATTAATGTATTCATGTAAATGAGTTCTTTATATATACTAAATTTGCTTATTTTATTTCCTACTGGATTAATGCATGATTAATAATTTAATTTTTAAACCGTACTATGCTAGTATTGCATATAAAGCGATACGAAGGGAGTATTATAACAAACAAGTAGGAACCGGGAAGTATATATGTTATAGTTAATTTTTAGGCATTGTTTATTTATCTCAAAATTTTCTAAAATTTTGTGGATTTCATTTTCGAATTATTGTTTAGTTGATAAAAAACAGGTAAATATGAAACAAATTGAGAAAGTGTGGGAACTTTATAAAACATCCCTCAACATTATTATTTGTATGAAAAAATAATAATCAATCATTTACAGTGTTTTTAATTAAAAGATCAGTCTCAATTATTGAGACTATTTTAATTAATTTTTTTCAAGTTAAATTATCTATTAGCTTAGATATCCAAAAAAATTGTAGATGAGCAAACAATAACTCAATACTATATAGAGTATTGCCAACTTAAAATTTTTGTAAAAAAAATAATCGTGCTCTAAAAATAAAATAAACTTATATCGATTGTAAAACAAAACAAAAGTTGGATCGGTGAGACGGTGACTTGTATCGACGTGCACGTACAATGGCCAAGTTGGACGAATAGTACCTTGTTTCATGCAAAATTTACTTCTAAAAACAAAATCATCAAATGTGGTGAGATTCAAACTAACCTAATAAAATCTTATCATACAATTAAAAAATTATATCATTGAAACACAAGTGTATAGGGGCATATCGAAACACCCCTAAGATGCCGGAGTAATGGGATGACACCATCCAAAAGATGACAATCGAAGGGCCAAAAGGATCTCAAGCTCCGCCAACCCGGGGAAAGTAGAAACTTACCCAGAAATGGCGGAGGCCTAGTCCCAACCCACATGTGTCACCTTCCGAGTCACCACTTGAGCACCTAGGTCCACATCCTAACAAACTAACTAACCAATTCTAGTAAGACCGTACAAGTGGCAGTCATCCAAGCCCCCACTTGAATACGTAACAAAATAGATGCCGGAGCTGACATTAGCCAACCCCAGCATGACACGTGTACCCAAGGGTACCGCCATCTACCAGCATCCATCCCTATGGAGGATGGATACACCTTACTAAGGTACATTCTAATTCCCTTACATACTCTCTACTCTTTTCTACTCTCTCTCTAATTGAATCCCCTTGCTAACTTAAGCATCGGAGGGCTTTTCCCCGAAAACAAACCCGAGACTAGCTCACCGTGTCTCTTGTGTGCAGGCACCACCATCAGGACCACCGTGAGTGGGTTGCTCCATTGATCAACTTGGGCGAGGACTGAACAACAAGCATCAACCTTTTTTTCATTTATGATGTTTTTATAAAGTAAGGTTAAATAGGTTCCAATGTATAACTTTTATCTTTAAAAAATATCAAGTTGATAGACGCAATTTTAGCCAACACATACACTTATAAGGCGATAATTAATAAAGGATCCTCATAAATACATGCGGTGAGAATTGAATTCAGGACTTCAGTCTGAAATTTTAAAGCATTAACCATTAGACTAAGGGCTTGTTTACTTCAGATTATATTCAATTCAGTTTAGTTAATCTCTATTCAGTTCAGTTAATCTCTATTCAGTTCAGTTCATCTCTATTTAGTTCAATTAATATACTTCTATTCAGTTCAGTTCAGTTCATCTCTATTCAGCTAATGTAAACGAGCCATAAGACCTCATTCTCATGATACAACTTACCGACAAACCTACGATGTGTTTTGATTTTTGGTTAAAACAAATCTACAATGATGACAGAGGTTGAAATGAAGCTATTGGTGGTTCAAGCGGTGGGATTTGGAGTGCAAATTAATATGGTGGCACGTAATTAAAGTTGGGAATTGAGAAAGCCGGGGTAGCACAATCGGTGATGGAGTCAGAAATTTTAATACGGGAGTAGAAATATAAAATTTTACTTGCTCCATTAACAATCTAATTTGCTACATTTATTTTTCCTAATCTCTCTCAATGCATAACTTTAAATATTAATATTTTTAAAGGTTTGTTTAATTCAGTTTAAATTCAGTTCAGTTCAGTTTAGCTCATACATTCAGATATACTCGTATTTATAAACTGGCATCATGGCATGAAGTTATAGCCCAGTTGTTAGGGCTTCAGAATTCTAGGTACGAGGTCATGGGTTCGATTCTCACCGCACGCATTTGCGAGGATTCCTTATTATCCCCCCTTACAGATGCGTGTGTTGGCTAAAATTGGCCCAGGTGACCTGTAGTAGGGCGCAGTACCAATGTCTCGTATCCCACACATTATCCTATTAAAAAAAAATCATGGCATGCAAGCCACGTGTAAGAATTGGCCATTACTGTTCCATGTGTAATGTGTTTCATCATGGAGAAAAAAGAGGTTCGTGACTGGTGCGCCGGTGCACGAGAGTATGAGATAATCAGATAATGTAACGTGTTACTTAAATCGTTGCCTCAAAATGCGTGAAAAAAATAAATAAAAAGTAGATATTTTTATATTACGGAGGGAGTACTTGCTTATATTTTCCTCCTTTTCTACGAAGCAAACTAGAGTCAGTCATTAGTTAGACTAATATCATAAAACAGTCCATATAGTTTGGTCACACTGTAATAATTGATAGTATTGGAAGACCTCCAACAGTTGAGATTATTCGTATGAATTTTTCCTTTTTTTTAAGTATGATGTCGTGTGAAAGATTAGGTCTTGAATCGGGTCCAACTGCAGTTCAATTGGCCCAATTCAACCAACACACATTTATAAGGACTGTAACTCACCTTGTGCCTGGAATTTTAAAGCCTTAGCCATTAGGCTAAAACCACATAGTCTACATCCTTATCTTCATGAAGATACTAGAAGTAACATAACCCCTTTGTTTTAAAATGAGTACATTAATGTGTGGGATATTAGGCCTTGAAACCAAGTTGTACTGCAGGTCACCCGACCCAATTTTTAGCCAACACACACATCTATAAAAGGGAATAATAAGAAATCCTCGCAAATACGTGCGGTGAGAATCGAACTGAGACCTCGTGCCTGGAAATAAGGAGCATATTATAAATAATCAACTGGTACTCCTCCAGTTACAACATCATCCAAACCCTAGACCCTAAACCCTAAACCCTATGAATACCCAACAAATATACACCGGGACCAAATTTGTGGCCAGGGGTTTAATTTTTTTTATTATTCTTAAATTTTCAAGTTTTTATACGAAGTATTATTTAAAATCTCAAATATCTGATCAGAAATATACTTAAATATTTAGATTGATCAGATATTAAATTTTTCTGATTGAATTGAATGAATCGTGAATCAAATCACTCAAATATCGGATACTTGTGAAGAGAAGTCTCCATGACTCCAACCTTAGGAAGTTTAAAAATAACGCATTTTCTGCACAAATTGCCGCACACTAAACAAATCCTGAGTCGATTATAGTTGACGTGTGCCTAGTGTCCGATGTCGTTGTTTATATAATCAAAGTTGTTGTGGTGTAATTTTAAACCAAAGACAATATCATTTTTTTTTGTGTTGTGGGTGGTTTTATGTAATATGTGGACGACGTTAAGCAGCCCACAAAACAAACTCTTAAATTATAATCTATATTGAAACCTTTAAAAAATAACTACCAAAATAACCCAAAAACTTTTCTTTCATACATAATGTGTCGAATATTCTTACAAAATACTCAAACTTATTACATACATTAATTTTTAACGCCATAAATAATAAACAAGTACTCCATCCGCCCCCTAAGATTGCTATATTCATTTTTTCATATCTCCGAAACATAATTTTTAATTTAAATATCTTAAGACACAAAACAAAAAAATTATAAAAACTACGGAGTATATATTAAAAATGTACACATCGCCTTGAATCAAACGATATCTTAATTGACTATATTTTTCCTTATATGTCCTTATATGTATAAAATTAGAAAAATTCAAAATTACTAAATAAACAATTTGTAGCCAAAAAAGGGGACGGGTGGAGTAAAAATAACTATGAATCTTTTTTAAACCAGCTTTTTTTTAGGGAAAGACAAAGCTCACATTTTATTCATTCATAGTAAAAGAATCCATCAATACATAAGGACAGATATCATTAGGAACATGAGCTCTGATTAGCGGCACACAGTGATAGATTTGGAAATCTATCAACTCCACAATACGATAAAAAAAATATTTTTTTAAAATTTTTTTAATTCACCCTAAACTCTCATTTCTCACAAGCAATATAGGATGATAAAATTTGATAAGGATATGATAATACTTTAAAAAGATATGATAATCTAAATATGCGTACTCACTTGAAAATGAGAGTAAAAAAAGAGGGAGGACTCATACAACATTTGTTTATCATATTTCAGAAAAGTTTTATCATATCTTCACAAAATTTTATTATATCCTATATTGCGAGTGAAAGTTGAGAGTAAATTTAGCATTCATCCAATGATAAATTTTATTTTTTGGACCACATAAACTCTCTTGTTGGACACAATAAAACCAACTCCATATGTGATACTCTTGTCTCAAATGCTAGATGTTTTATCCTGAATTGGTTTATTGTGTCCAGTGAGAGACTTTATGTGGTCCAAAAAATAAAATTTATCATTTGATGAATGTTAAATTCACCCTAAACTTTTACTCGCAATATAGGATATGATAAAATTTTGTAAATGCTATAAAGAAAACATTAGGTTTTTTTTTAATTATTTATTTACTGTAATGAAGTTATTAAGTGTGGGTAATTTAGTAAAAGCTCTAAAGAGGTTATTAACTTCATCTCTATTATATAAGCCAAGGGAGAGTAATGGTGTCCCTCTCGAAATGTCTAATGTACCCCTCAAAACTTTCTAAAATCTTAATTTGTATCACCCCTATTTATTACAGAAAGTTATTACAGTTTTTAAACTTTTTTAAATAAAATAGTACAAAATATAAAATTCAAAAAAATAAAACAAAAATTATAAAATTAATATTTTTAAATTCTCTATAAATAGACATCCATATTGATATATTTCATAAAAAAAAAATTACATTTTGATCATCGTAGAAATTTGGTAGTCAATAGAATATGGTAGATAAAACTTTTCTTTCGTTCATTGTTGTTGGATGACCGAATGAAAGGAAAAAAAAAATTATTTTAATTAAAAAAGTTTATTTAGACAGATTAATAGATGTATTTAACATATTATCGCACGTAAAGTGTGCATAGAAGGCTAGTAGTTTTAAATTGTAGAGCTAATATTTGAATGGAAGTAAGTAAAAGAAACGCGTAAAAGAATGAGAACCATATACAAGGAGAAATGTTCACCAAGAATAGTCATATGAAAGGGGCAGAACGCAAGGCAAGTTAAAATAGAAGCTACTGAGTATGTGCCATGCAAGATTTGTGTGGGAATTTCAGATTACTAGGGTGAAAATTAGGTCCGTTTACTTGGGTGTAAAAAGTTTTCGATGTAAAATGATTTTTCATGAAAACAATTTACGATAGAAAACTTATTTTCATTGAAATTTTCTAATGTTTACTTGAACGGAAAATATATTTTACTCCTAAATTTATGGGAAAATGTTTTCAATAAGGTGTAAAATGAGTTTTCAGCCCAAATTTTACATTTTAATTTTTTACCCAAAGTAAACGATGTAAAATAGAAAAAAGTATTTTTAGGAAAAACATTTTTCGCTCTAGTAAACGGAACCTTAATGGATTAATGCTATGCCAGTATGGTTGAGTCAAATTATGGATTTTCTGCAAATCAGAAGCTGTTCTTTTGCCTTTTAGTTCTGGAGTATAACTATAACTGGCTGCTAGACTTAAAACATGACCCATTATTTCCATTCTTAATTTCTTATCAACGCCGAACCACCGAAAGTACAATGAAGAGCCTTGTACATTTATAAGGCTAATTAGTATACACACCCACCTTACATTACTAGTTAACTACACTAGGTAAGCCCTACATATTAACAACTCACAAGGGTGAAAAATCTGTACCTGTATGTGTCAACAATAGCTTTAAAGCTTCTAAATTGAATTCACCTCATCAAGTTTCATTTTAGTTTACACATTCAGGATTTCTACATCTTTCTAGCACTTTCTCCTCTTCCTGCAGCTATTCTTCGTCCGATTTGAGTCGAAGTTGCTTCACATAATAGCATTCTTCTCACTCATCTTCTTGAAAAAAAATCTGCTAACCTTGAAATTCATGCTGCATAAACCCAAACACTTTATTAGTTTCAGTTCTGTTTTTTCATTAAAATGTTCATTTAGTCAATCACAGTTCATTTTATCAAGGGCGAGACACCAAGTATTAGAGTCTAAAAAGTTCATAGATCTTGAACAACCATCGGAAACGAGAAAGCTAGTAAGATAGTGCCTTGTAATGATCTAAGGTGAAAACAAGTTCACTGAAAAATCTTATTCCATTTAGTTGCAACATTTGTCAAAAAAGATAAAATCGTATATAGTTTGTACACTGATTACCCAAATACAAAATTATAACGGTTGATTCTAATATTACACGGAGTATCTAAAGCTGTCCAATATCGCCTATGCATATATATAGATAACATGAGAGTGGACCAGTGTGCCAGTGCCCACAAATTTTGTTTCTCAAAATAACATTAACTGTAATTTTGATCGGAAATTAGGGATACACATGTCCCACCACATAGAATATGTGGTATTTGGGGGCAGGGTAAACTGTAAACTGTAAAGTGGGTTGCTTTGATACTTTGATGATGATGTGATATGGAAGTCAAGTACAGCACTAAAAGTGTTCTGAAAGAGTAGTATTATACTGTTAAAACACGTTCATATCATTAGTTTGAAAATCTTGCCCAACTAACAAAATCTAAAAACATTGCCAAAAAGCACTTCAAAAGGAACTTTAACAATTAACAGTGTCGTAGTTAGGGGTGCTTATCGAGCGAGTCGATCTCGAGCTGGGGGTTGCTCGACTCGTGCTCGTTAAGTTTCGAGTCGAGCTCGAGTCAATAACGAGTTGCTCGTTTAATGTTTTGCCGCTATTGAATTTCAATTTTTTTAAAGAAAATTAATGATTATCTTCTTTTTTCTTTAGATAAATTATTTATTCTTAAAGTATATTAATTTATTATATTAAGTGTCAAACAAAATTTTCTTTATTTATTATATTAAATTATTTTCAATAATTTCACATAGAAAATTATTAATTAACCTGTAAAATTATCGAGTTTCGAGCTAATTCTTTTTTGAGCGAGCACGAGTCATATCGAGTCAAGCTTTGACCGAGTCGAGCTTGAGTAACTCGCGAGCTGCTCAGCTCAATAAGCACCCCTACTCGTAGTGTCATGAAATTTGCTAAAAGCCAGAAATTTTAATACTGCTCCAGTGCTCCCCCTTTTCTTTTCTTTCTTTTCACTTACTCCATTTGCTTCTAAAGCCAAATTTTAAAAAGTATGGAGTATAATGTTTATTTTCAAAATGTCATTACTTAACTGTTATCAACATATACATTATACTTCGTATAATATAGCTTATATGATATAATTAAAGATACTAATAGTACAAATTTTGTCACAAAAACCATGAATAAACAAATTTATTATTTATTTTTATAAAAAAAAAGAGAGAAAAATTGTGTACCTACTACCTATGTTACTTAGACACAGATAAAATGTCTACTCGAATATGGATGTCCAAGTGTACGATTCGGCTAATTTGAGAAAAAAGTTACGGAGTACAAGTTTTTAGTAAGAAAATGAAGTTTCCCGGTATCTTGTCGTGTCTAACACCACAGGAGTAGGCATGCAGTTTTTAAGGTAAATAAAGGTGGCATTAGTGAAACCTAATCCTTTTAAGATCAAGATTCAAGATGTTGTTAAAGTGACAAAAAAAAATTGGGTAATGAAATTCTAGAGTGCAGACAAAATGAAGGTCAGTAGTGAGGCATTAATGCAATGAGAAAGACAGATTAGTTTGGAGGACCAAATTTGCTGGTCCCGTTGGCCCCCAACCCCCAAATATTCTCCAAACAACAGGCCACGAATGTGCTAATGAATAATATCAACCAAATTTTACTCAAAACACATGGAAAGAAGACAACCATGGATACAACAACATGACAGAACATGGTCAGACAATCCGTCTAGATCCATAGTCGAATCCCTTTCACTCTTTTGCATACACATTTCAGATCATTCCTTAGGTCACATTGTTTGGTTTTTATCAATCAAATTTTAAGGTGTACTACCATCTATATTTAATTTCAATTCCCCACATAAATAATCTAGCTTTGCTAATTCCACCGACACATGGTTTGTCGATATTATGAGCTATACTAGCTGGAACACTAGATCGCTCAAGGTTCCAAGGACCCTATTTATGGGAAGAACCGTGATCAAACTACCGATCACTTCCAAGAAAATCAAGTTGGTTCTGCATTGCCAAAAAACCATATTTTGTACCATAACGTTAGCACCATCAACCCAATCTAGAAGGTCCCAAACCTCTATTGGCTCTATGCAGAACAACGAAAAATCGGCAAATGATCCAAACTCCTCTGCCCAAAATCCTAAGGCATTCCATATTTATTTATTTATTTATTAAAACAATGGCTAGAAAGCATGGCTCACCGTTTGATATGAGGATTTGAAACTGACCCTAAATATCAGAGGTAAGGTAAAGGTAGAAGTAGAGCTGTTATTCCATGTCTTATTCCTTGTATCCAAAGGCAATCCATGAAATAGGAAAATGTAAACACAAACAATGTCAAGTGTTGCAATAGAGTTTAATGCTCCTCAAAATCTCGAGGATAGTGGTACTATTATCGCAAGGCAATTGAGGAGACCGAAGGCTAGTTAACTATCGCAATTTCAAGGGTTGCAAACTCTAATCAAAGCTTAATACTCCCCAAAATTTGAAATACAAGAACACAAGCAAAGACTGAATTCTCAATGTGATAAGAAACAAATTTTGTTTCTCACCATGACATTTGGCGTAATTTTGAATGAAAATAGACGTATACGTGTCCGGCCATATCAAAACAATTTTCAAAATTGTTTTCAGTTTTCCCAAGAACACCAAATATGAAAAACATGGAATAAAAATGAATCTGGTGCTTTTGGTGTAACATGTTTTAATCCTTTAGAAACAATGTAGTCTAATACTTCGTACTAAACTCAACCCAGAAAATATTTCTTTGATTTTCTTTACAAACAAGATCAATTCTTTCCTAATGTCCACAACAATGTAGTCTAATACTGCTCCATGTAATGCACCGCATATACAAAGCTATAGATAACTTCAAGTAAACATTTCATTTCAACTCAAATCAAGTAAGAATTTAGATTCATCATAGAAACTCAACAATTATTCAAAATTACTCACCAAATGATCTATGCAAGATAGAAGACATCATCAGTCATGAGCAAGATGTACTGCAAAATCCTCAAAGGAACCCCATTCTTAAAATCAAGTGCAGGTAACCTCAGCTCCCTTATCCTACAGTCTCCACAATCACCATTGATCATCTTTTTTGATCGAATTCGATTCCAATCCTTCTTACTGAACAAATAAACAGGAGCCGACGGCGTCGTTTTCTTGTTTTCCGATGTTCGAAACAATGACCACCCATTCCCCGCTAAAACCCTAGAAAATTCCTCCATTGAATTCACTTGTTTACCGGAAACCCTAGAAATCAAAGAAATATTCGAAGAACAATCATAATTGTAGTTGTTATAACTGTAATTGTATCTGGAATCAGGATCAATTTCGAGGAAAACGAGTTTAAAGAGTTTTTTAGAGAGAGAAACGAAGTAACGGAGGAGAGAGATGGAGGACGAAGTAGAGAGAGAAGGAAAAGGTAAAGGAACTGCATCGTTTGGAATTGTGTTACCCCATGATGATAATGCTGATGTTGAAGTTGAAGCTGTGTTGGATGATGATACCGATGGTCGATTATTTGATGAAGAAGCTAACGACAATGTCGAAATGGGCGAAAATGTTGATGTTGATGATGAAGATGAAGATGAAGGAGAAGGCCATGAAAACAGAAGATGAGATAAAGAAGGAGAAGGGTAGAAATTCATGCCAATTTCTCTAGCAATGGTAGCCAATCTAAATGTATCACTGATTAATTCTTTAGTTGGGATGAATAACAACAATGGCATCTTCTTCTTCTTCTTCATCTTCTTCTTAATGTTGTTGTTGCTGCTGTTGGATTCTTCAATGGGTTTGAATCTTCTTCTCTGAACATGGGTATCATCGTCATCATCATCAGCATCATTATCAGCATCATACTCAACCTGGGTAAGCATTTCACTGTTATCATGATCAGATTGAAGAGCAAAGGGGTTGTTGATGATGGTTTCACCCAGAACAAGAGACCTCACCAGCTTTACTGATAACATAATTGTTTTTTTTTTTTTTTTTTTTTTTTTGGTTTTGGTTTCTGGGTTTGTATAAAGGCACAGTGTTTTTGTTGGGTGAAAGTGAAAAGATATGAAATTTTGATTTGATGATGAAAATGTGAAAATGGAGTTGGATTTAGTGTTGGAATCAAGTGTTTGTTTACGAAAATGATTCTGAACTTTTACAGTGAAGAGAGAAGGTATAATGGATGAAACTGATTCGTATATGAATTAATGAATTAATATTGGCATATAGCATATTGCTGCCTTAGCCCAATTCAATTATTCATCAATTATTCCCATGTGACCAATATGCTCTAAGGCTCTATCAAATTAGTAGTGGGGAGAAAAATAATTTTAATCATTCCATCCTTTGCAACATATTTGCCAACAATTACATTTTAAATTAACTCAACTCAATTTTTTTCTTCTATGTTGGACTTTTTTTTAAGA
The DNA here is from genome assembly GCA_951394345.1 of Salicornia ramosissima. Taxonomy (NCBI): domain Eukaryota; kingdom Viridiplantae; phylum Streptophyta; class Magnoliopsida; order Caryophyllales; family Amaranthaceae; genus Salicornia; species Salicornia ramosissima. The sequence continues at coordinate 54,772,536 of OX596236.1, read as the reverse complement.
ATAAACTAAGAAATGACTAGTTCTTCAAAATTAAATATTCGTGCTCTGTCGACAGAGCAACAAAACATTCCTTATGGTTTTAGCCGGTCTCAATCCACTCACTTTTTTATGTTCTTAACCGGCCTTTTCCTTATTAGGCCATGTTCTTTATGACTGATCTGATCCGATCTGATCTAAAATGATCTGATATGATCTGATCTGAACTGATCTGATTAGGTGAGGTATTATTTTGTGAGAGTATAATATTAAAACAAAGCTGAACTGATCTGATTAATGTAGCTTTTAAGTCCAAAAGAACAGGGTCTTAGTCGTCAGACGTTCGTCGGTGTGGTGGCTCAGCCATAGTTGGTTTATAATTTTTAGAATCCTTTAGCAAACTTAGTCGATTTACTTTCTTATACTTGTTTTTTATTTTAGGATTGTTTTTTCTATATTATCTTTGTGGTTTATTTTGTTTGATCTACCCTTTCCTGTCTTGTAATTTCATCCACTTGGATAGTTTGTGGCTCCTGTGTGTAGCCGTGTAAGGGTTGGGTCTTGTATTTCCATCCATTTGGATGGTTTGTTGCTCTGTATCTAGGGGTCGGTTTCTTTCCTTGTAAAAAAAAAATGTTTAACAAACAACTCAAATGACAAAATTGTAAATAAGTTAAATTTTTATTATTTTATATTACGAATCTGGCTGCCCTCTAATCAACTGGATACAACAACATGTCGTTTGGTTCTCTCACAAAGTCGGAAAGTCCTATCTATGTGCAAAAATTGGTTTGGTTCAGACATAATTGAAAGAAATAGGTGTAGTATTGGTTCAAAAATTGAATCGATTCGGACATAATAAAAGAAATAGGTGTAGTATTGATTCAATAGCATAAATATTCATTATCTAAACTAATTTAAAATCAATCTTTGGACATCAGATCGATTTTGTACATTAGACAAATACTACAATAATACCAATCATATGATTCATGAATGAATTAAAATGAGATGAATTGGTTAAAGATAAGAAATTTATGTAAGAATATGAAAAAGATTGATATGATTAAACAATCTTACAATGAAAAGACAAGGTATAATGGATTGAATTGTTTCGTATATAAATTTTGAATTATGATTAATATTGACATTAGTTTGTCAGTGTTTACTTTTTTTCAGGTCAGTGTTTATTTTATTCATATTATGGTTGTCTTTATTGTCTGGAATTCGGGAGGACGAAGCCTAGATCAGTGTTTATTTTTTTCATGTTATGAACGCCCAACATAATGTTGGGAGTGAGTATTGAACCCCTATCAAGAGGTTGAGGGACGAGAGTAAGCTCCAATGAGTTATACCAGTACCCACATCCTCTTCTTTCATACTATGTTTTCCTTTAATCAAACAAACAAAAAAAATATATTTTTAAATCCCCTATATTTTCCATTAAAATTGTTTTCATTCGAAACAAACGGAGCCTTAATCTATACATACCCTTATTACTCTAATCATCGAATGTGACCAAATACACATTATTTACTTTATAGAGTATTATAATTAAAAGTCTATTTGACGAGATGGTCTCATCATCTAGGGCTATATATATATATATATATTTTACATTTGTATCCTACAACCTTTGCAAGTTTTCAACAACCTTCCATAGGAAAACCGACCTTGTTTTATAGTGAGACTGTCTTAAGAATTAGTATTACATATAATTAGTTTAGATGCACTCTATAATTTATGAACGAGACTTGATAACCACTAGCAGCATGTAGATCAAATAGTCCACATACATATGTTGATAAGTATAAATAAAGACAAATCAGGGGAAGTATAAATAGGCTGAGGGTAAATACAAATGGGAATATGGGGTTGAGGTAATAGAACAAATCTGAATATGATTGTATTTGTAATAACCCGGAATTTTGGGCCAGAAAATTTCGTGGTTATTAATGTTATTTATTCAATTTTTAGTCCAAAAAGGCCCACTGTGTTGGACTGTTTTATTTTTAGCCCAACCTTTCCTCTTCCAAATTGGGCCAAAGACCCAACTTTTCCCCTTATGAGGCCTTGGCCGGTTTGTTCTTGTTGCTTGGGCTAGTTTTGTCTTTGTTAGTTAATTAGATATTAGTTAATATTTAATTAATTAATTTAATTAATTTAAATTTATGTTTACTCTTTCAAAAGTTTGTTGTTGACTCAACAAACTCACTCCCTCTTTCCTTCTAATTACACGGCAGCCTTGAGGAGCTTGGGGCTTGCTTGTTTTTTTTTATTTTCTTTATATATAGGACCCCTTCATTTCATTTGGGTCCTATTTGTTATTTGCTCCAAAACCCTAAAGAAATTTCCTCCTTTTTCCTCCTAAAACAGCCGAACATAATTGATCACCAAGGGGTGATTTTTGCCTTGGAATTTTAGCGAATTAAGGTAACTAAGCTCTTCTCTTTAATTTATGGGTAGCTAATCATATAGTTAATTAGGAACTAATCATGAGATTGTAGGAATTTAATCTATGTTTTTGCACACAAAAAGTCGAATGGAACATGATTGTTTTCTTGATGTATTTCCATGATTTCTTGTTTTAAATGGATGTTTTATGCATGTTTTAATAATTTAGGTTGTATAAATTAATTCATGAAATTTATGCATATGTTCGAATTTCTAGCATGAATAATTCTGATTTTTATTCTAGTTCTTTTCGAGTGTGTTGATGAAGATTTCATGAATTGTTTCTTGTATTTTCTTGAATATTATGTATTGATCTTGATTGTATAATTAATCTAATTGCATGAATAATTCTGATTTAATTATTTTTATACTCGAATTGTTGCATGATTAATTTTAGATTAATGTTCTTGTTTATTACTATGAAATGTCGAGTGCCTCAATATTTTGCCATGAATTCTTGAATTGTTCTTTTGTAATCTTAAAGCATGATCATGATTTATTTTATTAATAAAATTTGTATCTTGTAATGGAATTTAAATCTACTTGTTCTCGGAATTTTTCTGAGTGAGCCAAAGATTAAAGAAAGTTATAAAAGTGTTATTTGCTATGTAATCTTGATCATATTAAAGTGATTATATGAATCTTTATTTTAATTCTTGAAATTTATATAATTGGTCTTGGATTTGAGGAAATGTCGAGTGGTATTGATTTTAAGCATGTTGGTTTGGATCTTGATTCTTGATGTAATCTTGTAGTATGATTACTATTTCAATTGTTTAATTAAATTTAATTATTGTTATAGGTTAAATTATAAGAGTAATTGTTTTGTTTTGTTGAACCTTATGAAATTGTCGAGTGACTAAAAGAAATAGGGAAATAGTATTTTTATTCATAATTTGGTAATTTTAGTAATTATGTTGATTAATTAAATTAATTTAAGAAAATGGTTAATTATTGTATTAATTTAAATGTGCCGTGTAAAATGGATGATTTAGTCAAATTTTGGTTAATTTTGGTTTATTATTAATTTAGGGATAATTAATAACAAAAGTTACGGATAAAATAATTATTAGGGATAAGTTGTAAAGTGTAGGGATTAAAAGGAATAATATTAATATTATGACTGTTAGGGCCGAATTACTATTAGTAATAATAATATAATTATATATTGGATAAAGTTACAAAGTTAATATATTATATTAAGGTTAGTATCCGGAAGGATAGGATTATAAGTGTATGCTTATTTTAAGAATAGTATATTATAAGAATTGAAATGCATAAGATATTACTAGGGATAAGAAAGGAAACAGAGTAATAGCTATACATGTTATGTTTCGGTCTCTGGCTAGGAAAGACTTGGTATTTAAGGTGGCCAATATACGTGCCGCACCTCTCTTTCCTGGGACTCCGAACATTTCATTTCCTATTACGGTCACCTAGTATTATCCTAATATATGATATGATTTAATTAAATGAAGATATAAGATACAATATGGACGCCCACCTAATGACTCGAGTAGTTAGACTGGGTTAAGTCGAGGCCACTGCTCAATGGGTCGAGCACACCTGATGACCCGAGTAGTCAGGTTGGGTTCCCCCGAGTAGTTCTGGGTCTTAGGATATGTAGTCGTCTGGTAGTGGTACACGAGCCGCTACTAGGAGTTATGGCCATAGCTTAGGCTTAGTGGTGAAACACGAGATCCGCTACGGGTTGAGTACACGAGCTCATCCCGGCATGTTCTAGGAAAGTTATGGTGAAACACGAGATCCATAACGAGTTATAGTGACCGGTCCAACAAAGATGATATGTTATGTTAAGATCATACGATTTGATATGTTAAGATGAAATCATAAGATGAAGTGATAAGATGATTTCAAAAGATGACAAGATATGATATGATCTGATATGATAAGATATGTTATATAATGAGAAGAAGATGATAAGATATGGTTATGATTTATTAAGGTATAATATATGAAAGGATAGGTATAAGTTAAGGGATTGAGATCATTTAAGATGTATAATATAAAGTATAAGTTCAGTATATTATAAGTCTTCCGCTGTGTATTTCTGTAATTATACGAGCATGTATGCGTGTGTATATATATACGGATGTTGAATGTATTTGGTATGTATTCTAACCGTATTTGCAGGGTTGATTGTACGTACTTTATACGTAATTATACGTATTCTAACCGTATTTCTGCAGGGGTATTTATACGTATTTTTATACGTATCTTTATACGTATCTTATTACGTACCTGTATACGTATTTTATACGTACCTTTATACGTATTCTTATACGTACATTTATACGTATTTTGTGTATTTATGTGTAAAGCATGTATTGAGTTCTTTACAGTTTTATGATATTTTCTATGCAATTATGTGTTTGGTGGTCCCTCGATTAAATGGGACATCCTAGTTACTCGCCACTGACGGTGGACCCCCCCTCAGTTTCAGGTGATGTTGCAGCAGAATAGAGCGGGCTTCGCCGGATGGGCTTGAGAGATTTAGCCTTTATTTTAAGTATCTAGTTTATCCAGAGCAATTTAACATTTATTTAGTTTATCCTATGATCCCAGCATGTTGGGACAGTATTTCCAGACTTTTGATGTAATAACGATTTGTGGATTATTATGGTTTTTAGTAGTTATATTAATAAAAGATATTTCTTCCATTCTAATGATTTGATTTATTGTTTAATATGATTAAGTAATGATCCGAATGTCGATTTCCCTTCGTAAATCGACAAGCTAAAAAGTCGGGTCGTTACAGTATTTGTATATGGTGGGGAACTCAGGACACTTGCATTTACCATTGGATTGAATTGTAAGTGGATCATTTTAATCCACATGTTGGTAGTGGTTTATCAAGCCTCTTTATAAATATGATACCAATAAAAAACTACTCCGTATTATTTTAGATGAAAAATATTGACCCGACCTTTTTTTGTGCTTATTCATGTATGAAGCAAATGTTAATTTTCTTTTTTCAAAGTTGACTAATCTTAGGGTATATTTAGCTTATTTTGACCTATATGTAATTTGAATATAGTCTAACCTTATTTGTTCCTAATTGCACTTTTTTTATTAGCTAAAAAAAATTCAAAACATTATTAATTATTAAAACAGACAACGGAGGTTGTATACACTTTTGAGAGGGGAAGATAAGAAATTCATACAAACGCGTATGATAAGGTTCGAACTCAAGGCCTCATATCTGACGTTCGCAAGACGTAACATACACCAGACTAATATTCACATTTTTTTTTCCTTTCAATTTGATAATATATTATGGATATTGAACTTGACTCTTGAGTCTTGATATAAACTTGTTGTCCAAATCTATACAAGTTGAAAGCTTGAAATAGTCATTTTCATGACTCAAACCGTGACAAAATGAACATTTTTTTTTTTTAATTTTTTTTTTGTTAAATACAATATGAGGTGAATATAGACAGCTAAAGATTTGATGAAAGAGAATCAATAACAACCAGAAATAGATTATCTAAGGTTGCTTGTCTTTACACACAAAATTTTAAAACTAAAAAAATACTCCATTATTATTATTGTTATAATACTCCTTGACTTTGGGATAATTTAATTTTTACTGAGTACTTACATATTAATGAACTTTCTTGCATTTGATGGCCTTTTCCTTTGATGTTATTCCTCACAATTTCAGGTACTACTTCCTTATTTTCTTCTTCTTCTTTTTTTTTTTTTTTTTAAAAAAAAATTTTTGGTTTTGTTTTTGGTAAATTTGATATTGTTTTTGGGTTTTTGTTTTTTGGGGTGCAAATTAAAGTGGTATTGGAAGAGGAGTAAGCAAAAGCTTGAATTGTGAAATAAGGAACAATAAGACATCAAGCAGAGTATTTCTTCTTCAGCTGAAAACACAAGTTTTTCCAGCAATAATTTCAACATCTATTGTTTGCTGGTATGTTTTAATTTCTAATCTCACTGCTTAATTTTTATTTCTAAAATACAAGTTTTTTCTTGTTTTGCAATTCCAACGCAATCATTGACTTCACTATTAATGTTACGAATTAATTTCTTTTAGTTATGTTGTACAAGCATTTAATAAATTGATGAGTTGATCAATGATTGGTTTCTAAGAATATCTACTCTGTTGAGTTAGTATTTTACAACACTAGGAGGATTGGGGTTGGCTCGGGTGGGAGCCTCCCCCACTTTCCCTACCATTGGTGCGGGATCGATTTCTCATCCCAGCGGTTTGCTGGATTTTCCCTCTCCCTAAACTGGTACCTTGAGATAGAATTGGCATTAGGATTTAGGGCCCATTTGTCTACCTTACTGTTAAAAAAAAATTACTATCACCAGAGGATGGATAGTGATTTTGGCACTCAAAATGTTATTTAAATTTGCCTTTTCATGGCATTTAAGAGGCATGTTTGACAATAAAAATATAGTTTTAAGGATCTTCTTTGACTCCCTTTGTTCTACAATGTTACTAATATTGCTACACCTACCCGGTGGGTACTACTAATAGAAATATTAAAATATTATTAATTATATGAGTTGGATTCCACTATCAATATTAACCACAACAAATTATTAATATTGGGTAGTCTATCCGATGGGTAGGACAAGTTTTTTCCTGTTACCCATTATGGTCTGTCATGTTTAATAAATACGGAGTAAAGATTAGTAAAAGGTTTCCAAAGTAAAATGTTAAAGAACTTTATGGAACGAATCAAAAAAAAAAAGATTTAAAAAATTTATGGCACGGTGGTAGTATAATATTAATTAATCATGAAATTCATGTCAAAATAAGGCACCATTCAATGTGATTGATATTTAATAATTTCACTCTTTTGCCAAAATTCTAACTTTAGCTTTTCCCTATATCTACTTATGTGGAATGTTAGTTCCAGATTTTATTGGGATCATTGGAGTGGGCCCTTTTCTGAGTGAGATTAATTTTTTTTTAATTGAAATATTAGGATAAAAATAAATTTTAATTGTGCTTTAAAAAATGAGATTTTTTTTTTTTTTGTCAAAAGGGCCTGCTACTGTGCTACCTACAGTGACCCTAATGCTATCATTTGTTTTTAGTTAACAAGTTTTATGACAATTTAGCAAGTTCATATCACTCATTGTAAAATCATCAAGTTTGTGTCACTGATTGTAATTTTGCGAAAAAAAAACCTATGTTTAGAAATTCTATAACAAATTTATTAATATCTCAAATGTAACATTTTTGGTTTATGTCTTACATATTAATGGTAATAATCTGTAAAATCATCAAGTTTGTGTCAATGAATGTAATTTTGACTCAAAAATACAAATGAGACGGGCAATAAGAGACGGAGAGAGTAAATTTAGACACATAAGCTAGTAACCACACGATGTACCGTCGTCCACGTCATGATTGGTCTAGTGAGGCTTAGGTTCTCCAAATTCTTGCAAGAAGTAACTAACTTAGGAAAAAGCTTAAGTTGGTTGGTGAAGCCCCTCCACCAACTTAATTATTAGGTTATGCTTAGATTAGTAGGTATTGACTCACTATATGCAAGATAATGTTGAATACATGTCCAAAATTGGGCTTATCATTTACTCACAAGGATGTTAGGATAAATTCAATGTTAATAATAACTAATGTAAAAGGAGTGATGTATGTATAACAACCAGCATAGTTTAAATCAGTACAATAGTGAGGAGAAAACAAGGGTAAAATGAGCCTCATGTGGGAGTTAATGGTTATTTGATGAACTCTCCTTCACTCGGTTTGAGGTAATATTAAGCAATAAGGCCCTATTCAAAGATCAAACCTGATTTTTATTGATCGAGTCTGATTTTTACTGATTAAAAACTTACTTTTAGGTCCTGCTCTTTTCGACTTAATTTTTGAAATTTCAGTTCAGCGCCTGATGAGTCTAACTAGGATTTAGTTTAATTTAGTTCAGTTCAGATTAATTAAGTCCAAAAGAACAGAGCTTTACTCGATAATATGAAGTATTGATTTAAGTCAATGTAAACACGAGACGAGTTGGAGCTCATAAAATGTTGACAAACCTTGTTATCTTGTAATTATGATTTTGTTTAGCTCAACTAATTGATGACCTAGGCCTGTTTATAACAGCACTAGTTTTTAAGCTATTTTCAGTTGTGTTTTGATAATACAAGCAAAAGAAAATTGGTGTTTTGCAATAATTCTTGTGTTAGGCAAACTATACTTAATCAAGAGTCAACCCAAGCTTATTATTTGTTGAGGTTGTCTATGACATATAAACTGACTTTTGCATTGATCACTGTTAGTTTCTTCTTAGTTTCGACTGTTTCTGGTTTCCTGTTTTTTTTCCTTAACCATAGTTTTCTGCTGCATTTCGCTTGCAGTTCCACTGCAACAGTTTCAGTTATGGCAGAGGAAAAAATGGAGTCTTCATCATTTGATTCAAATAGAGCAGGTATTCTAGTGAAGGAGCTTAAAAGACAGTTTGATTCTGGAAAGACAAAGACTTACGAATGGCGAGCATCTCAGCTGGAAGGTATGTCCAGAATGATTGATGAGAGGGAACAGGACATAATTGAAGCCCTTTATAAAGATCTTTCTAAGCCTGAATTTGAATCCTTTATTTCTGAGGTATTTTCTTCACTAAGTTTTCCTTTCCACTGAAGCTAATACTTGCATTAAAATTGTATATTTTGGATGTCAAACTATATTTTTAATTGGATCCCAATTATATGATCACCCATATGATCATGTTTGATTCTAGGGGCATACTTGTGATTTCATAGGAAATGTAATGTGCACTGAAGTATGGTTTTCTGTATTGTAGATTAACATGGTAAGAAATTCATGCAAGTTGGCAATTAAGGAGTTAAAGCAATGGATGAGGCCAGAAAAGGTATTTAACTTCATTCTTTTACACTATGTTACTTCGACACCTTCATTTACCTTAAAAAAACGCGGAGATACTTGGATACTTCATTTTTGGCTAGAAACTTACAATCTTAGTTTTAAAAGGCGCAAGGGGCACTAAGGCGCAAATGGTCCCGGGAGCCTAGGTGTGAGGCGTAGGCGAGCGCCTTTTGTACGCGAAGCGCATGTATTTATATATTTATTTCAAATTATTTTTTACTTTGATTGTATTTAATACCAATAAAAAAGATCCATAATAAATTAAATAATGATATATGTAAAGCTAAGGCAGTCCGAATTTGAATAAATGTCAATCATTCTTCAATTTGTAACTTAAATCTTAGCTATTTTCCTTGAGGTGCAAAGGTGCGCCTTAACAAAAGCGCTTTGAGGCGCAAGAGGCACCCGCCTTTCATAGGTGACTGAGCCTCACTTAGCTAAAGCTCATTTCCTAGAGCCTGACAGCAACTGAGCAAGACGCGCCTTTTAAAACCAAGCTTATAAATTTTTCTCAAGTTAGCCGAGTCAGACACTTGGACACCCAGTTTCGAGTAGAAACTTTATCAGTGTCTAAGTAACATAGCTTTTACATAACTGAGCTATCTTGAAGATGAAAAGTTGATTAGTGTTTGTGTGTTTGGTGCTTATAATCTTGTAGTACAACCTTAATTAACTTTGATAAAATGCTTTTTACAGGTAAAGACTCCATTCACAACATATCCCTCATCAGCAGAGATTGTCTCAGAACCCTTGGGAGCTGTACTTGTAATCTCAACATGGAACTATCCTTTCTGTATGTAAGAATATAGTCATCTGTTTATAATTGATTGTAAATTTCTGATCTGACCTGAATCTCACTAGTATCTGTACTTTAGTATGTGTAGATCAATGTTAAGAAATCAGTCTTACAAATGAATTGTAATTTGACAGTACTATCACTTGATCCGGTGATTGGCGCAATAGCAGCTGGGAACACAGTAGTCCTAAAACCATCAGAGATCGCTCCGGCCACATCCTCATTACTCGCTAAGTTACTACAAGAATATGTTGACAACACCTCAATAAAAGTCATTCAGGGTGCTGTTGATGAAACTTCTGCCCTTCTTGAGCAGAAGTGGGATAAAATATTTTACACAGGTTTTAATTTTCTCCATGTTTTTTAATCTGAGTTTTTGTACTTATATATATATTTTGACATTTTCAGAAACCCTTAACTTTCTTCTTTAAGGTAGTAGTAGAGTTGGCAGAATCGTTATGGCCGCAGCTGCAAAGCATCTTACTCCTGTTGTGTTAGAGCTTGGAGGAAAATGCCCTGTTGTTGTTGATTCTGATGTCAATTTGCAAGTATAAATCCTCCCTTTACATATTAAAATATGGCCTTGTTCTTTTGGACTGAAAGAATCTGAACTGATCTGAACTAAATCCTAGACTCAGCGAGAGCGGAGCTGTGCTGAGCTAAACTGAACTGAATTTGTCTTAAATTAAGTCCGAAAAAACAGGGCCTATGTATTTCACCCGCCTAAGCTGTTGATCATTTATTTGTTCTTGAAATTTTTTTAATGAAAGGTTGCTACAAGGAGAATCATAGGAGGGAAATGGAGCTGCAATGGCGGACAGACATGCACTGCCGCGGATTACGTTATTACCACCAAAGATTTCGCTCCAAATCTAGTAATGCTACTGATTCTTGCCGATGTCTAAAAAATGGCAATTAAGGTTATGAAATATACTAATATATTTTTATTTACCTGTTGAAAGATTGCTGCTCTAAAGTCAGAGTTGAACAAGTGTTTTGGGGAGGACCCTATGGGATCGAAGGATATGTCAAGAATTGTAAACTCGTACCATCATAGCCGCCTAATGAAACTTTTGAAGGAAGATGGTGTCTATGACAAAATCGTCTTAGGTGGTGAAACAGATGAAACACAATTGTAAGTTTTCATGGTGTGAATATGTTATATTTGTTCGAGTTCAGTTGTCTTGAGGACATGCTACTATAGGTACTATGCATGTTTTTCTAGTTCGTATAATAAGACTTTCGCTTGTTCTGTTGTTCAAATCAGGAAAATATCACCAACCATCGTGCTAGATGCTCCAGAAGACTCTGCTTTGATGACAGAAGAGATTTTTGGTCCTTTACTACCTATTGTTACAGTAAGTGTGATCAGTGTTGAATACATAAAACTTGGTTTTTGGAGAATATAGTACCTGAGGATTTCAGAATGTTGAGCTTTGTAGCTGTTAATAAATATAGAATTGGGCCAGGCTGGCCCGAAGCACAATACGCCATAGCATGGGCACAAACAACACGACACATTAGTATATGTGCCAGGCCATGGGCTGTCCTGTGCCACACTTTTAACTTCAAAGCATGGCACGACACGACCTAGCACGATAGACACAATAAAGCACTGTACATTTTTTTAAAAATTTAGCCTAGGGACACAGGCATGGCATGAAGGCACCAGCATGACACGAGCTGTCAAGCATTTTGTCAATAGGTTGGGCCGTGGTTGATCACATCTGGCCCACAGGCACACGAGCTTGGCACGAAGCATGGTAAAGCACCACCCGATCCATCTTTAGCTGCTAATGTACGTCGAGTGGTGAAAATCTTGAGTTCTTGACCCGACTTGGTTTCGATACTCAGTTTTGCCAAGACAACAGGCATAACCATGACTCTATCGGAATAAAAGATTTCAATGACATTTCTGTAACAAAACCGTTACTGTCCTGCAGATCCATTGCTTGATACTTGCACCATCATTCCAACATTACAATTTTCACTTACTGTTATTTTGCAATCTCAATGTAGGTTGAAAAAATCGAAGACAGTTTTGAAGTGATCAAGTCCAAACCAAAGCCTTTAGCCGCATACCTTTTCACTAACAATAAGCAGCTGAAAAATGCATTTGTAAATGACATTTCAGCAGGTGGAATGCTTGTCAATGACACCATCTTACATGTAATCACCCCATTTTCTTTACATTACATCAAATCTGCAATTCAGAATTATATTATACACATTAAGAAGAATTGATATTTCCAATTTTTGATTCTGACAATATAATTAATCTTCTGATAATACAGCTTACTGTTTCTTCCTTACCATTCGGAGGAGTCGGAGAGAGTGGGATGGGGTACTACCATGGAAAATTCTCGTTCGAGGCATTCAGTCATAAAAAAGCGGTCATGTATAGAAGTTTTGAAGGAGATTCATCAATAAGGTATCCGCCATACACGCCAAAGAAGCTAAAGTTGTTGAAGTCTTTGTTGAGTGGCAGCATCTTTAAGTTCATTCTTACTTTAATTGGATGGTCTAGGGATTGAAATATAAAAAACCTGTTTGTTGTGGGAATTATTAGGTACCATTTACTTTGTATTTTTATGTATTTACAATTCAATTATTGGTAATGTAATTCCTTTTCATGTAATGTACCTAATAACAATATTAAACATAATTTAAAGTTATACTTCCATGGGCATATGATATTTATATTTAGGTCATCAAAAAAAAAAGAAAGAATGCAGTTGGATATTGGCTAGAAAATTCAAAACAAAGCAATGCCAATTCTTCTCCCCACAATTCTTGGCAATTCCAAAGTGCACCATACTATAATTTGTGGAGATTTTCTTCACAATTCATATAATTGAAGAAACTTCCACAATATCATGTAAGAATACAATGAATTAACTAACAATAACAATTTAAGTGTTAAAGAAAGACTTTTCCACATAAGTAGTGCACCAACACAAGTTGTAACTTCATTTTAGGCAACCCTTTTCTTGAGCAAGTAAAACATTAACCTATGAACCGATGATACGGTCCGTATAATAACAATATCTAACTGTGTAAATGTAATACATCCTTGTGACACCCAACATGCGTGTTATAATTAGTCCCTAATTCCCAACAATGGCATATTCGAATTGTTTGTTTTTTTTTTTTTTTAAAAAAAAACAACAATTTTTTTTTACCCTAGTCCTAAGCACTAAAACTAAACTAACACTTCCTAAAGCATAGCAGAATTTGAAAATTAGGGTTCTTAAATTACAGAAAGAAACAGAAAACAGGGGAAAAGACTGAAAAAGGGACAGAAAAAAGAGTACAGCAGTTTTATTTTTTTTAAAAAAGCAATGTCACTTATGCTGTCAAAACCCAAAAACAGAAACAATGTGCTGAACACCAACAGCACTTACCATTCTCTGTGTTAAAACCCTAACACAAATCAAGAATTCAAGAATTTTTTTGTTGATATTGTGGGACCCAATGAAGAGAACTTCGTCAACAATGGCGGATTCACCGGAGTTTCCACCGCCTGCACCTCCAAATCATCGGAAGAAGAAAACCAGAGAATTGCCGAATTTATCAGACTGCCATTGTTGTAATCATCGAATCAATAGCACTAACCCCAAGAATCGACTTCGAATCCTTGCTAGCGAATGGCGAATTGTTCTACTTTGCAGATGTTGCTACAATCGTGTTGAATCATCACAGCTTTGTTCGTATTGTTTAACTAGGTTTTCGTTTTCATCAATGGATTCTTTTTACGAATGCAAGAGGTGTCATCGTAGGATTCATAAACATTGTGTTTCAAAGTTTTCGTCTGGTGCTTCAGGTAATGACAGTAGTACCGTTGATTTTTCGGTTTGTTTTGATTGTTGGATTCCGAAACTGCTTGAGAATGAGTATAATGCTAGGGTTTCAGATAATAGACCTAAGAAAAAAGGGGTGAAAATTGGTGTCGAAACTTTGAATTCTTTAGGGATTTCTGGGGTCTGTAACTCACAGGAGAGCGGGAAATCATTAGAGGTGGCAGTGAATGGTGCTCTTGTTGTGGCACAGAAGAAGGTTGCCGTTGCTTTTGAAGCAAAGGAGAAGGCTATTAACAAAGCAATGGATGCCAATAGAGCAGTGGTGTTAGCAAGTAGTGTAGTGGGTTTAAATGCCGTTGATAAGGATGGTGATCGAAGGGGTTCGGTGGTTGATGATGATGCCCAATTGGCTATTAGGTTGCATAGAGCGATGAATAGCTCCCCTAGGATCTCAAGGAACTCATGTTTGTTGAATACCCATTGTGTGGATGTGCCTGAGGCAAATGGAACTGTGGATGTTTTGGAATTTCAGGCAGGTGGTGAAACAAGTTGCTCCAGCAAGCCAACCAGTACTAGCGTTAATGAGAGGAATGGGTTGTCTGAAACTAGACAAGAATGTAAGCAACCCTGTGTTAGAACACAAGATGAGAAGCGTCTTGGTGATTTTGGTCATGGTTTGATTACATACTGCAGGAAGGGTTGGAAGAATTTCAAGGTAAATTGCGAGGAAGAACCGGATTGTTCTCAAAGTACATATGAGAGGGGGTCGTCATCAGGGGATGCAAGGACCATGAAGGAACTTGACTGCTCTTTGAGGACATATGATAGGTCCTGGTCATCCGGAGATGCAAGGACCAAGGAGGAAGCTTACTGCTCTTTGAGGACATATAAGAGGAGGCCAAGAATAGATAATAGGTGCAAAGCAGAGCATGGTCGCTGGTCTAAAACATATAGCAGGAGGCATTTGGCAATTCCACATTGTAAAAGCAGTTTGACGTATGGCAGCTTTAACTTGGAAAATGGAACTAATGCTCCTGCAATTTCTTTGAAGTGTTATGAGGAATCAAATGCATCCAATACTGCATCGTAGCCTAGATCTCACCTGAAATCACCCTTCTTCCTAGTTCCTCCAGTACAGCGGATGATATTCTTTCATAGGTGAGAGTTTCTGACATTTGATTTATCATACATGATAATGCTTTAGTATGGAATAATGTGCTCTTTAAAGCTTTTAATCAAAATCAAGGAAATTACCAACTAACACATAAGAACAGCCTTTGTGTAGAATGGAGGCATTAATTGTGATGGCTTCACCAGAAAAGAGAATGTGTTCATAAGATGTATATGTCTTTGTTGTTAACTTGTGTAGGGAGGGCAAATTTTCATTTTTTGGGCTGTTAATTTGGTTGCATAGGGCTGTGTATAAAACATTAGTATATACCTTTGCTTATCTAAGCTTCACTTGTGCAGGGAATCCTTCGTTTTACATTAGTGTTTGCTAGACTGTATAAGGGATGGCACTCATGGCCGTTGCATTTGGTAGTCACTATCTAATGCAAGTTACTAAAAACCATGCTTTCCACGGGACAAGGGTGTGAATTTCACATCCATAAATGATGGGAACCCATCTAAATTTAACGTTCCGTGTGGAAGCTAGATGGCTTCATAAGCCCATTTTCAGGTTCCTTGTAACCCCTTGCATTTATTCAAGTATCCAACATTGCATAGGTTAAGGTGTGGAACTCTGGATAGGATGTTATTGATGAGTTGACCATTTTGTAGATTAGATGTAAAGTTATTCAATATGGTTCCAGTCTGTATCTAGCGGGTGTTTGGTTGAAGCTTTAACAATGGAATGGTATTGGTATGATACTATCAATGATGTGAAAGTTGTTTGGTTGGAGTAATTTGGGTATGGAATGTCATATCCAATGGTTTCCCACCCCCTTCAATCTCATACCCACCATCCCTCTAAAGATTGAGATTCCATACCTCCCCTTCTCATTAATACTATCAAAATCCATACCCTTGATGAACCAAACAACTTTTAAAAAACAATGGATTATCAATCCATACCCTTTGGGGTTGCTATCCCCATACCATTCTATTCCAACCTTTTGAACCAAACAACTCCTTAGTTGTCCAGATCTAGCTTATTGAAACTAGAAATTAAGCTGTTTGCTTCACACTATGGTTGGTATTATAAATAAGCATTCTTTTCTATGAGACCTTGATAATTTCTTATTACATCTAGCTTGTAGTCATTCTTTTCTATGAGACTCTGAAATAAGTTTAGCTTTAAGTGGTGTGATTTTTCCCCCATACATGTAATGACTCTATCTCATACCTAATTTGATTCCTCTCAATCACTATCACTTGTGTAGTTATTACATCAATCCTTGAGTAAGCACGCCCTATTTGATTTATGTTTGAATTTTGGTTGCAAAGATTATCTATTTAAAAGGTCTATGTAGTGATACTAGTGGAGAATGTGGATATTTGGATCAATATTGGGCTCCCTGAGATTTGGCTTTGACACATATTGAAGTTTTGTTTGTGACTCAACAGCCTAAGTGATAAACAATAGGGAAAAAGAATGCAAATATCAAAGTTCATTATATCTATAATGTAAAGAGGGTTGGGCCTTTTATTCTAAACCAAGTTTAGGCTAAGAATGCATTTATCAAATTTCATTATAACTACTAACTCTGTCCCTTAGAGTTAGCTACATATGTGTTTTTTTCACTTTATTAAGAGTTATATTGAATAGGTCGCTAGCTAGTGGGGTAGGAGGGAAAAAAGTAGGGAGGGAGTGTTAGGGACCACATGGCTTAAAAAAGAAATGTAGCAATCTTTAAGGAGCAACCTATAATGGAATATGTAGCAATCTTTTAGGGCCTATAGGAATTAATGTAAAGAGGGTGGACTTTTTATTCTAAACCAAGTTTAGGCAAGTAATCCACTTTCGATGTCATGTTGAGTTGAATCATCTATCTATGCATGTTGTGGCCTTGTGGGATCAAGTATTGTAATTTTATTCTGTACTATAGTTTCTATGTTACAATTTGTGTTTGTGTTTATAGAAGGATAGTTCATCAAAAACTAATAAGATGAATTACTTTAGCAACCTGTGCCTTGCCCGACGGTGGTCGTGTCTACTTCCTACCTAGGTAACAGGTTGAAAGAACCTCTTGATGTAAATAAAGGTAAGGTTGCATAGAATAGAGCCGTATAAGACTCTGTCGTGCCGGGAGCCTTGTGGCTTGTGTACTGTATATGACCGCTTAACTAAAGTGAAGTTGTGTAACTTTGTAAGGAAAGTGTTTATCAGTTTTTTTTCCCCCTTCAAAATTGACGTGTGTTTATGATTTTGTTCTTTAGGTTGTCTGTTTAAAAAGAGATCTAATGTTCAAAAACACTGAGTGATCAGGCTGATCACAAAGAGTGCTACAAGTCTACAACTGTACCACTTAGCCTTTTCCACTTGATGTGCTTTACTGCTTTAGCTTTATATTATCCAGAAAATTAACCTACTGATATGTTTGCTTCAGAAAATGCAGAAAATAGTAGTAGTTCGAGGCTTAACTTTCTGAATGGGTTATCACAAAGAAACTAATTAATGTTGTTTTTACAGTTATACCTATATCCCACAGCAATCTAGCAAGAAAATTAATTCAAGCTTGAAGTTTTTTTATATCAAAAATCAGCTATATTTCAAGTAAAGGAAATTTTGATTCTGGGGCACATGCTACACACTAAACAATCTCCGTTGATAGAGTGTTGTTATTTACAAGGAGATATTCTGGGTTTTTGTTGATTTTTAAACACACTTTTAACACAGCTCACACCTTAGTAGGATTCAGAATTCGGCTGTTCCAGCTGGTAAATAAACATTAAAGGATGGGATACCTCCTCAACCGCTATAGATGAAATCCTATAGTGACTAGCCTAAAATTAAGGATTCACAAGTTTCACTGTTGCACATTTCATATTGTAGAAAGCAGATGAATGAGCTTATTGGAAAAGCAGTTAATGGCTCTACAAAAGTTGACTAATCTTACAGGACAATTAAATTTGCTCTTTGAAATTGAGCTAGATGAACAATATTTTATTGGATGGAAGTTGCAATTTGAATTCTTTAGTGCTGAACAATAATGAATTGAGGAAAGTATGAGAGAAAATTTCGTTACTGGAAAAGATGTTTGAAGATAGCTTGCCAACCATTACAGAAAATGTTCAGAAAAGCAAGATGAATTGAGAGAGGATAGAATTTTGTGCTTGAAAAACAGATATACACGGAAAGCAATAGACTATCAACATCTTTGATGAAGCTGGAATATATAGAATTATCAAGGGTAATAGATGCTTTCACCTATCATGCTTGACTAGCTCCTTATTTATGAGATTATTATCAAAGATCAAACTCCTGTTGTTGAAAGCTGGTTCAGCAGGATTAAATTAAAGTGAATGAACATCTTGATATCTTTTTTTTATATATAGTTTTTAATGATGATTCTGTGCAAATTATAACAGGGTAATGGTCTAAATTCACTCATACTATTAGGAGATTAATTATTTATGAAATTATTATCAAAGATCAAATTCCTGCTGTTGAAAGTTGGTTCAACAGGATCAAAGTAAAATGAAAGAACATGTTGATAGTTTTTTGTAGGTTTTAATGATGATTCTGTGCAAATTATAACTGGGTAATGTTCTAAATTCACTCATACATTAGGAGATTGATTATTAAGATCAGGGAGGTAAGTGTAGGTGATTGTTTATTATAAATAAGTATAAGAAAACTCTACGTGGTAACCCTAAGTTTTTAGCTGTTGTATTTGGTAATCAAACAAAATTAGATTATAACGTAACCCCTGGTTGTTAATTTACGCATCGTGACAATAATGAGTTTAAAATTTTAATTTTTTTGAGTTTTAAAAAAGGATTTTTTTTTTTCAAATAAAAAACCTGCCCCTTTTGTTGTTCTTCCACTTCATCTTCTTCCCCTAACCCTCTATACTTCAACCTCCATATTCCATAAAAAACCTTCTTCCACATGGTATTGTTAGAAACTTACTACTATGGTATTGTTAATAAAGATAAGGATAATCAGCGTCTTTTTCTTTGAAATCGCCTCTGGTATTGCTAGTAACTTACTACTATGGTATTGTTAATAAAGATAAGGATAATCAGCGTCTTTTTCTTTGAAATCGCCTCTGGTATTGCTAGTAACTTACTACTATGGTAGTGTACAATTTAGGCTAGAGTTATCTCTTCAAATCTTCACATCTTTGTTGATATACTGGTGGTTTTATAGTTTATGACTGCTATGTTGGTGGTGATCTAATATATATTTTGTGCTTGCACACTAGGCAGGAAATTAATAATATGAATACCAATGATTGTTTAGTATTTTCTTTGGGAGGGAACCAAGCCTCTCGAGAGCTTGATAATTATACTACTTTTTTTTGGAAAATTTGTCAAAAAAAAACTTTTAAAACATCATATTTGTGAGAAAAGACCTTATAAAAAAATTGTTGTGAACCAGGGCCTAAAAAAATAAAGGGTTTTTCTCAGTTATACCCATGAGGTATTGGGAATTCCCACCTGTAGCCACGAATTTTGAAAATTTTCTGTTATACCCATGAGGTTTGTAAAAAAATTTAACTGTAGCCAAAAGACACAATTATAGGTCACAAACGGTAGCACCGTTTACTTTGCAAGACAAGGTGGGGGCGTGGTGGACTTTTGTTAGGATGATTTGGTAGTTGTGGTGGTGAAAATTAATGTTAGTTTGTTATTAACGACTTAACCATGTTAGCTATTATTATGTTTGTTGGCTACCGTTAAGAATTTTTAAAAACGTCATGGGTATACCAGAAATTTTTCAAAATTCATGGCTACAACTGGGATATCCCAATACCTCATGGGTATAACTGAGAAAAACCCAAAAATAAAAAAGTTGCAAGGAGGGACCTTACCTCCAATTTTCGATGTTGACTGTTAAACTTCGGCGTTGACTCACTATTTTCCTCCAATTGAAGGGGGGTAAGAGATCAGAAACCCTAATTCAGAAGAATAGTTTAGATTTGAGAAAGAAGTGTTAATGAAGGGGTTTATTTAGATACATTTAGGAGGGAAAATGGAGGAGAAGTGGAGGGAAAATGAATTTACAGTGAAAAAAGGAAATGTGAAATAGAAAAGAAAGGATTTGTCGGAAATTGGAGGGAAATAGCGAGTCAATACCGGAGTTTGCCAGTCAATGTCGGAAATTGGAGGTAAGGTCCCTCCTTGCAACTTTATTTTTTTATTTTTTTAGGTCCTGGTTCACAATAAATTTTTTGTAAGGTCTTTTCTTACAAAAATAATGTTTTGAAAGGTCTTTTCTAACAAATTTTCCTTTTTTTTTTTTTTTTTTTTACTTTTTTGCGTATCTTAATAAATTTGTTTATCATGTTTAAACACAAATTCTGCCCTCTGTAATCTCTCAAGCTATATTGATTCATACTTCGTGGCATTTAGTGAGTGCTATCTTGGTGGAGATGCAGAATTTATGTTTGTTTGCATAGTAGTTAAGAGTTTGGGAAAAAAAAAATGTATTCAGATATTAGAGGAGTTCTGTGTGGTTTATCAGAAGAGGCTATGCTCTTTGGGAGAACTAGTGAACTACTTATTTCAATCTTTTATGCAGAATGATTAAATAATAACTTCATAACAAAGGCCTTTGGAATGGTCTTTCTTTTGATCAATCTTCGTTGTCATTTACTTTGTCTTTTAAAGAAAAGAAACCTAAATATTTGGTAATACAGTAGAACTTTTCCATTGACAAAGATCATCTTCCTCCATTCTCCTATGTACACGTATAATATCTAGTACAATATGCTCCTCCAATCCTTTTTTTTCATGTCATTTTCAATTCTTTCCATCTGCATGACTGCAAAGTAATCTTCAATGCTTTCCCTTGGCTGCTTTTAAAATCCTTGTAATCTCAATTCTCTACTTACTCACCAAGGCATCTTATGGATGGCTGTGGACATGCCCAAACCAATTTATCTGATGCTCCTGTCAATATCTGCTAACTGCCACATCCAACTTCTGAATACATTCATCCGCATTCTGTCTCTTAATCTTTGTTCCCATGAATCCATCTCGACATACACATCTTTGTTAAACCCACATAACCAAACATTTGTTGCCCAAACCAAACACTCCAACTCATAGAAGCATGTTATATGAAATCTTTGCTACATATACATATTGATTTTTCTCTTTAAGGATTGTAAATGATCCCACTGGATTTGAATCATTTACCTGCAGTTTTTTTTTTTCTGCATACATTTTGCAAAAGAAAGTTTTCTCTTGAGTTTTAACTTATATGACATTCTGTACACTGTTCTCTAATACTGTGGTTTTTGCTGGGTCAGGTCAAGCTCTTTCCTTGTGGGTTCACCTTTTGGTTTATTGCATTTCCTCTAATCATCTTTGCCTTTAGTTTGCAAGGCTCTTGCCTAGCTTACATGCCAAAAAGGGACTTAGAGTAGGAAAGGGTAGATTCTCTAGGAGTTGGAGGGTGTGAAGTTAAGTATCTTGTTTTCGTCTTACACCAACCATATGGAAATAATTTTCATATTTTTTGTTTAGCTTAAACTTTTCCTTAATAAATTTGTTACATTTTACAAATCACTTTGTTCGACCTCGTTTCTTCAATGGAATTCTTAATGCTAGTGCCTACCATATCAAAGCATGGCTTAGTGGATCATGGTTAATGTAGAAATTTAATTCATTTAAATGGTATACTCCAATCTTACTAATGCTTGTACATATGGGAGTTGGATGTTGCTATCTCTGCTGCTGGATCCTTGTTGCTGCCTCTCCTGGATTTTTGAAAATTGATTTATATTTTCCAGGTTGCTCAAGCTGCTTCTGTATTCCCAAAAGAAAGTGTCATGGCTAAGTAGCATGCAGATTTTTTATGAAGCTGGCTTGCATCCACAAGGCTGCTAGAGAAGTTTGAAAAATTGCATTAACTTATTTTTTTGTTTTCCACAGTCGAAGTATAGCTTTTGGGAATATGATGTATGTGATACAGTTTGAGGGGGAAAAAATCTTGTGCTGTATATTGACATGAATTATAGCAGTGACAGCATTGTAAACATTCTGAATCAATACTAAACAAATAGTTTTCCTCGAGTTAAAAGTTTTTGTTGTGTTTTTACCCGTTATACTTCTCATTTAGCCATTGAAAGACGATTATGAGACATGGATTAGACAGTGACCATCTTAGTGGATGTTGGCTCTGTTCTTTGTGACGAAGAAAATGCATTTATGTGCATGTATATTTTAACAAGATGATGATTTCAACAGTGAGTCTTCAACTTAATTATGCTCACAATTTTCTGGGGAAGTCTTACCTGCAGGTTCCCATCCAATTTGAACAAACTAAAACTATTAGAGTGACATTCACTCTTGGAAAAGAATAATTACTGCAATTCCTGTAAGTTTGTAAATGAAGAGGCTGATTAAAGATGGAAAAGAAAAGGGATAAAAATTGGAGAAACTTGAAGATGAAATAAATTTTAGGCAATTTTTGTTTTCACCTTGATCATTTTAAAACCCTCAAGCTGAAATATTTGTTAAAGAAGAGAAAGGGAGCGAGAAAATTTACTAGACTATGGCCATGTTCTTTTAAACTTAATTTTGTAAATTTCAGTTTAATTTAATTCAGTTTAGTTAATCCCATGTTGAGTCTAGGATTTAGTTAAGGTTAAATTCAGTCCGGATTAATTCAGTCCAAAAGAACATAGCCTAGTTTAGGTCACAATTTTAGAGAAAAGCGAAACGAAGGTATGAATTTTGTTCAATGGAATAGAGAATGTGGGTAAAACAATCGAAGTACTCCCTCCTTAACCAAAAGATTTCAACAGTTGGGTAAAACAAACGAAGCACTACATTATCCCATTATAAGACAATTTTAATGTATGCTATCACATTTAAGTTTCCAAATAGTACTAACATCTTTTGTGAAGGTTAGTGATTAAATCTTGTTGTTGCATCTCTTCAGAGTTCTGCATACTCCGGTTTACCAGTTAAGTGGATTTAAATTCTAAATTCTGTCTAAGTTTCTTAGATGTTGCTTCTCTTCAGAATTCTACATTCCTATATATAATTATATATAAGGGAAAATTGGCATATAGGGAAAATTGGCATGCCTTAAATATATTTAGCCTTATTTAACTTGTATTGGGCTAGGAGTTATTGTTTTCCTCTAAAATGCTGGTAAGCCCACTCCCTCACTATTTATATAAGTCATGACTCATGGTCATGAGAACCACCGTGGCTCCGTTGGTAGGAGCAACGTTTCCCGAGGTGATGAGCCAGGTTTGAGTACTCGTACCCCTCTTCTCCTCGCCCTTGGTGCTTTCTTGTGATAGGAGTCTTGGGTGGGGTCTGTACACTTTTCTTTCTAAAAAATAAAATAAAATTATAGTCACGGTCATATAAATAGTATTAAAAAGGTCCCATCAAACAAACGCTTCAGAAATGTTCTTTTCAGATAAATTTCAGGAAGTTTCAATCTTTTATTTATTCTGTGATGGAAGTTGCAAGCATTATTATATTCCAAAACCCCTTTTCAAGCTTATTAAAAAGAAAATTCTTTTTCCTACCTAAGAAACTATAAAGAAATGAAAAAATGAAATTCCTTTCTTTATTCCCCAAGTCAGAATTACAGTTGGGCTACAGTTAATTCTGTTTTTTAGCATTTGTAATGCAGCAAGAAAAGAACAACAGAAAAAAATCCTAGGAAAAGCAAAAACCATGTCACAATGATAATTTATTTTTCATTTTCCATCTAACAAGTCAAGAAAATCCAACAGAATCAATCTTCTTTGTTCTTTTTTTTTACTTTATCTTAATTTTTTTGGCATATAGTATAAATAAGACTTGCTAATTATTTCAACTACCCTTTAAAACCCAATTGTAGAAACTAAAGTCAGAACAATTAGCTCTGTCCAAAAAAGAAGAGACAATTGAACAAAACAAGTTATAATCTTGATTTGAGGACAGAGTGAAGAAGATGGTGAAAAGAAGGAAAGAGATGCAACACCAAGTGTTATGGTGCTTGTTGTTGCTCTTTCTGGGATCAATATCAATATCAAGTAGTTCAAATGTTAATGATAAACATCCTTATTTTTATTATAGAGGACGTCCAATGCTGCTAGGAGCAAGTTCATCATCCTCTTCCATGTATAGTAATCGTCGAATGGCTTCATCTATTATTCTTCCCATTTATGGCAACGTTTATCCTCGAGGGTAATGTTTATTCTTTCTGTTCTTCTTCATTATATTGATCTTGAATACTATGAGATAACTGTGGGTATCAATCCTTATCATAATGTGGGCATATCTGTGGTCTATGTTGCTATATATGGTTTTTATGTGAAAGTATGTGGGTTATTTTGTTGAAAACTGTTGAAGTTGGGATTGAAATGCTATCTATGATGAGTAATATCCATTTGTTCCAAAAGGGGATTGCCATATTTATCTACATTGAATAATCATTTTCATGTCAAAAGGCTCATTCGATGATACTTAGTTCATTGATTTATATTGTCTTGAGCTTTGGTCACAAAGCATGGGGAGATCAGGAAAAGGTGAATTTTTTTTACTTTTTTTTTGTCTATCCTGATATAAATGTGATTGTCACACTTTTAGTTGTTTTTGGTAATGTTCACGATTTTGTTGCAATTTGTTATAGCATGCTGAAACCTATTCTTTTGGACTTAATTTCTGAAATTTCAGTCGAGCTCAGCTCCAAAAGAGCAACCAGGATGAGTCTAGGATTTAGCTTAATTCAGTTTGTTCAACTCAATTGAGATTAATTCAATCCAAAAGAACAACCAGGAACATGGCCTGAGCTCTGAAACATATTCTATGTTTCTGTGAAATAACACCAGATTTTTATCTCTTGAGCATTTTATTACTTTGTCTGCAGATTCTACTATGCACTGATCTTTGTTGGAGATCCTCCAAGGCCCTACTTTGTTGATCCTGATACAGGTAGTGATCTCACTTGGCTACAATGTGATGCACCTTGTGTCCGCTGTACTAGGGTATGTTGTGATTTCACTTCTCTCGGATTAGTCGGTTTTCAACATTAGTTTTTTTATATATATATAAAAAAAAAATTATTAACACCTTGTAATGCTCATGGTATTTGAGTTATGTAACTTGGATTCGAAATCTTATAAGCCACGAGTACATTTTTTTTCCTGATTTGGTAAATATGCCACAAGCTTTATGCTAGCAGTCTAGTATGGATTCGAACCTCTGACTTATAAGATCAGAGGTGGAGGTAGAGCAAATGCTCCATACCTCACTCCTCATAAGATGTGAATACATGTCCAAGTGTCAGACTCGTCTTTTGAATGAAAATGTCCTTTAAATGAAAAATAGGCCAAAGACTTGCACTATATGAGTTAAAGTGAAGATATTTAGATATTGATAATTGATAAGATAGGCTATATTCTTTAGTTCATGATAATAACATTTTGTTGTGCACAAAATATTTGGCAGGCCCCTCATCCCCTTTACAAACCCAGCAGTGACCTAATACCTTCTAGAGATCCCCTTTGTGCTGCTATACAACCTGAGTATTACAAATGTGACACCCCTGAGCAATGTGATTATGAGGTTGAGTATGCAGATGGTGGCTCTTCTCTTGGCGTTCTCTTAAGGGATGCCACGCATTTCAATCTCACTAATGGAATCAGAGAAAGTCCTCGTGTAGCTATTGGGTTAGTAATGATTCTTTCACTAAATTGTTCACCTGATATATAGTTCCTTCCTCTGATCTAAACTCTTATGACTTGAACAAAAAAACTACCTCTGTTACGTACTATTTGCAATTTTTCACACATATCAAGACACAACTTTAATGATTATTATCTTTAATTATGTGCCTGTAAAAATTATAATGAGATTCCAAAAATAAACTACATGTTGAGACAAATCCAACGAGACTCCACTTGACTATGCATTTAATTATGTGTAAATCTCAAATCTTGGTCAAAGTATATAACCTGATTGCAAAAAATTTACTATTGCAAATAATATGATCAAATCCCAATTCTTTGCAGATGTGGATATGATCAAATCCCAGGCTCATCTCACCATCCATTGGATGGAGTACTAGGCCTTGGCAAGGGGAAAGCAAGCATTGTTTCTCAACTGAGTGATCAGGGTTTGACCAGGAATGTTGTTGGTCACTGCTTAAGTAGCCGAGGGGGAGGCTATATCTTCTTCGGAGATCAAATTTTCGATTCTTCTCGTATTGTTTGGACTAATACCTCTCGTGGATACACGTAAGACCATCATTTCGTGTTGTTAAGCTCTAGTTTGATCTGTTGTTATCCAATCAGTATGTTTTGATCTAAAAAAATGAACATGAACAATGTTTTCAGGAAACACTACTCACCTGGATTTGCAGAGCTCATCTATGGGAAGAGATTTACTGGAGTTGAAAATCTTCTTGTGATTTTCGACAGTGGGAGTTCCTACACCTACTTTGCCTCTCAGGCGTATCACACTCTTGTTTCACAGGTGAGAAACTGTGAAAACAAAACTGAAAAACACAATCAAGTTTTTAAACATTGTTTCATTTTTAGTTTTCTTGCATTGCAGTTGACAAGAGATTTGCACAGAACATCTCTGAAAGACGCCACTGATGACGACACGCTTCCTGTTTGTTGGAAAGGTAAAAGGCCATTCAAGAGCATTCGCGATGTTAGAAAATACTTCAAGCCTTTAGCTCTAAGCTTTGGAGATGGTGGCAAATATGCTACTCATTTTGACATTCCTCCTGAGAATTATCTCATCATCTCTGTGAGTATTTTCTTATTGTCTGTTTTCTTTTCTGATTAATAATAATACAGTAAAAACAGTTTTGATAACTTTTGTAATATCCTCTTCATTCCCAGATAAAAGGCAATGCCTGCTTGGGAATTCTAAATGGTACTGAAGTAGGACTGCGGAACTACAACATCATTGGAGGTAAGCAATTCAACCCCATCATCTAAATCTCAGTGTGAATCTGTATCATCCAAGACTTGGGTCTTGTTCTATAGGACTGAATGAATCTGAACTGAACTAAATCCTGGGCTCTGCAAGAATTGAACTGTACTAAATCCTAGACTCAACAGGAACTGAACTAAACTGAATTTGTCTGGAATTAAGTCCGAAAGAATAGGGCCTTATGCCCTTTCGGGTTGAAAAAAAGTAGTGATTTGCCGGTTATTGTTTCGTTCCACAGATATATCAATGCAAGATAAGATGATAATCTACGACAACGAAAAAACTATGATGGGATGGGGATCGGCGAATTGTGAAAGAATTCCCAAGGGAAGGGCAGTTGCTGTATGAGGCCAGGGTGATTGTAGATATCAGGTGTTTGATCTGTAAAGTGAACTGGAAAGTTGCAAAAAAAAATAGGCATACAAGCTGTAAGTAGTACATATTCTTGTCATGTATATTATGGTCAGTAATATTTACCATTGTATATTGTTGGGAGAAAACAATTCTCAATCTAAAACTGTAATCATGATAAAAACAGACAAGAATAAACATCATGTAATTAAGATACAACTTTTCATTCATTCTTTCTTTACTTGATAGGTTATTTTGCAAAAAGGATGTGAAATTTTGTGTAATGTGATTCTCATCAAATGTAACAGTTTTAGTTTTTTAGACTAGGTTTATCTGTTGTAAGTTGCACAAGTAACTAAATATTGGGACTCACTGTTTTTATGGTTTACACCCTAACCTTTTTTTTTCATTTTCATACGTGAACCCAACTCCTCTTTTCTTTTTCTTTTCTTTTTTTTTTTTTTCTGTCGATAAGAAAGCCATCAGTTCTTTATGACTACGTGGATTTAAAATTCTAACTTTTGAAATGAAAAGGGTGCTAGAGACATTATCTCATACTCACTCAGTCACTCCTATTAAATTGATTGTATTACAAAGTATGGGGAATTAACTCCTCAAATAAATTATTATAGCGGGAATGGTTTGAGTGACCCTTAGAGATGACAGCTCTCTTAAACACTTATGATTAATATATTAATATATTTGTAATAAATTGAAGAGAGAGATGTATTAAAATTAATATTTTAATGCGTAATGGACCGACAATCTGAGGTTTGCAACCCTAAGAGTGTTAGGGTCACTCAACCACCTCCTTACTATTGCACATACATAAGTAATCTGATCATAGCAAAAGATAGATTGCAAGAAGGTGATGTGAGAATCTAGTTGTGTTTTTGCCTTTTCATGTACAGCACTCTGTATAATTTTTGGGTAACAACCAATAAAAGCCCAATTCCCAAACAAGCAAGTTAGTTAATCCTACTTATTATGTTTATATTTGTATTTTGGCCCACAATTTTTGTCACAACTTATGGACTACACAACAACAAAATTTCAGGAATTTTTTTTTAAACAGAAAAAAACTTTTGTGACAATAGAATTAATAACTAATAACTAATGTGAAGAGGTAATATAAGAATAGTTTATTTAGGGTCAATATTTTAGTATTAAGTTATTTGGTTTTAGCTACATTTGAATCAAGTTATAATTGTGTGAACCGAAAGCTGGTTTATCGTGATATATTCACTACTAACTATAAAGACATTCGTTGAAAACTATAAATACATTGAGTATAGATATATTGACTTTAGACTATATATGCGTTGTTTTTGTTTGCTACTTTTTAAAAATTAAATTGGAAGCGATTGAATTTAATCTTGATTTTTGACACTTCATTTCTCGATCCAATGGTTGTTTTTTCTTTTTCATGCTTCTCACCAAAATTAATCTTCTCACTTTTTTGTGTAAGGTAAAATGGGTCATACATAGGTTGTTTCTCCTAGGGCTAAAGGCTAGCACCCGGTAAGCGATATTGTTCTTACATTTATTGAGAGAGTGGGTGTCAAAATTGTGACCTCGACTGTTGTAGTCTTGTAGAAGAGAACTTGGACCACTAATCCAATTCCCCTTCAACATGCAAGTATTAAATTAAATATATTAAAAAATACTTAATATGAAAATAAGTTACAAATTTATGACAAAAAACAAACACATAAATCTATGTAATAAACGAGACTTTTTATATGTAGTTCTAAGGGCTTCATGTATAATTTTTCATAAATTTTTAATTAAATAAGTATCATATTCATTCGTTTTGTGATTTTGTCATAGTAATCTCTTGAATTGATTGAATCCCACTACCTAATTTATTGCTAAGAAGGGTTTACAAGTCACTAAAGTTAGTTTAAACTTGTATTTAATTTGTTTTGACTAACGTCATACACTCATACTCTTATCAATAAACCATTAAAGTGAAGTTAATTATATAATCTTATTAGTTATTACAATTAGTGTGTATCCATTTATCTTTCAAAGTTAACGAGATTAAGAAACCGGCGGCCAACCTCACGTGTGGTTTGACTGACGTTGTTTAAAATAGGTAAGTGGGCCCTTTTTTGACTTTCTATCCAAAGCCAAGTTTGGATCATTGTTCAACCAATTTATTTGGCTTTTAACTTTCTATATGGCCCAAAACATAGTGCTCTATTGATTCTCTAAATCAAATGTGAATCGAAATCATGTGTTGTTTGGTGTAATATAAAGTTTTGGTGTAATATAATATTAATATTAATTCAGCTCAATTAATAGGAAAAATCAAATTCAAGATCCATCTCAGATTTTATAGTCCAATTGATTTATACTCCAATTTCAATTATACCCTTTTTTGTAATATTTCATAAATATTACTCTTGCAAATACTACAATATTCTATTTTTTTTAACATGTTAAGTTATACTGGATCTCAGCGCACTGCTTATATCAAGCTATCACTAGACTATCGAGCTAACATCTCATGTGCGGTTAGCCGATTAATTAGGGGGTCCAAGGGACCCACGGTATTCTTGAGTTCTAAGGAATAGTTTACATTTTGCTACTAAGCCTAAATCTATCTTTTTCTTCTTTTTTTTTTTTGCCTAAATCTATCGTACTATTTTAATGATCCTTTTATAAGTTATATTTTATTTATTTGTTTTATTTAACTCGATCTTCTTTTGAATATTTTCTAGTCTATCTACTTTTTACTGTTTTGGATCATCTCTAATCTATTTTAATTACCCTTTAACTTTATTATTACTCCTAGTTACTAACTCCATTTCTAGTGGAACAAATGTTATGTGAGCCAAGTTTGACCAAACCCACTTTAAAATTTTCTGGCTCCATGCATGCATTATTATCATTGTCTACAACTAACAACACTATTTATCTCCATTTTTACAGCACTTTACATTGTAGACCATTAAAAATATTACACTTCAACCAAGTTTGACCAACCTCACTACACTCCTCATGAGGATTTACTTTTATCCTCTTTCTTATAAATTGTGTATTTAGATAAATTAAAGTGAAAGTACTCTGACAATAGGGTCTCGATCTAGACATTCTATTATTATCGACTTTTTTTTAAAAGAAAAAAAAGATCGATGTACTTTGTACTCTGTAAATTAAATTATTCCATTCGAAAGCGAAAGTGTTGTAACTAATTTTTAGAATCAAACATTATATTGATTGTAGCAAACAATGGGTGGAATGAAATAGAATTGAAGGGGGAGATTAGAGTGAGTTTTGGATTTTGGGTAGTGAATGAAACATTGAAGTGTGATAACGTTCAACGGAACATGATTCCACCAACCATACTGCAACAAAAAGAGTAACTCTCTGCTTTATAAAGTTGACACAACTTAAATATGTCTTAATATGTTGGATCCATTAATTTATAATTTCATTAATGTTGGATATTAACACGTGGGTTGATCATGGACTTAACAGTACTCCTCCTCACATGTGAGTTGTTCATAATTGCAGCTCAGATCAATTCAACTAGCTAATTTGGGCTCTGATACCATGTCCAACAATCCTGAGCTACGCTTGCTGAAGGGAGTGCAAGTTTACTTCACAATACCAATATGACAAAACACAATTTATATATTTCTACAATAATATAGGATACACACCCCTTAATTTATAATTTATTAATGTTAAACAGTCGCATATAAATTGTTCATAGACTCGACTATGGCCCTGTTCTCTAGGACTGATCTGATCTGAACTGGTCTAATTAGGTGGGGGTATTATTTTGTGAGAGTATAATATTAAAACAAAGCTGAACTGATCAAATCTGATCTGATCTGAAAACTGTAGCTTTTAAGGGCTCGTTTACATTAGCTGAATAGAGATGAACTGAACTGAATTGAACTGAATAGAAGTGTATTAATTGAATTAAATAGAGATGAACTGAACTGAACTGAATAGAGATTAACTGAACTGAATAGAAGTGTATTAATTGAACTAAATAGAGATGAACTGAACTGAGCTGAGCTGAACTGAAATGAATATAATTTGAAGTAAACAAGCCCTAAGTCCAAAAGAACATGCCCTATGAATGGAAAAAAAAAAAAAAAAAAAAAAGGTATGGAACATACACCAACCATACAACATGGAAAGTGGGGATGACATGTATAGTTGTATGCCACCGATTTCTTAAAGTGGGTCCCACAGTCAAACATTGTTGAACCAATCACAAGTTGCAATTTTATATTAGCCGTCATTGTATAATATGTGATCCAGCCAAAAACTAGTGGCTCTCGCTCCCAAAAGGATAAGGTTCATGGGATGTTCATCCATCCCTTTGTTTTTCTCCTAATAATTTCTTTTGTTTTTATACCTTTTTCTTTATTCTTTGTAAGATTTTTGTTTTAGATATTTAGCTTAGTATTCCCTCATTTCTCCTAATTATTTTGTTTTGTTTTTCATCATACTTTTTTCTTTATTGTTTGTAAGATTTTTTTAACACTAGATAAATTAGGGTTTATTCTTGTGAGGAGATGACTTTAATCACTTATAAATCATTCCAATAAAAAATAAAGTCCGGATAAGTTGAAAACCAGGTTGAATCAGAACTAATAAGTTCAATAAAGTGTAACCAGCTCCAATTAAGAGTGATTGGGTTTTAAAGTTCTTAAAAACAAATTAGGTTCAATCAGGTTCAATAAATTTCAATAAAAATTTGATCACTTTAATAAGTCCAAATTAGTCAAAGTATAGTAAGTGGAATATAATACACTATTAACATATTAGGTATTCCTTGAATTTTAACAAAATGTTTAAGGTACTCTTCTAAAGATTTTGTACATATATTATGACAAATCATTTATCTTTCTTTAATTATTATAAATATTAGCCAAATATGTATGCGTATTGACAAATGTACACAATTAAACGGATTAGAACAAAATGTTGCAGCCAATGTGGATCTAGACTCGCGCTCTCCTTTTCACTCACCATCCTTCGTACTTTGGGCCAACATACATGATAGTGGAGTCAAGATCACGACTTTGGGCCTTTAATGGCTAGTATTTTGGGTCAATTTAAATGGATGACATAATTGAGGTGAACTGTTGATAAATCCTCTCTGACCCAACAGCACAAGTGGTTCTAACTAAAAAAAAGGACCTCACATGTGAGAAAGATGGTTGCAACCAACCTTGTCATGCCCAAACGACACATGTGAATGTCCAACATTAATTTAAAAAAAAAAAATTAAACACTCTATAGTCTATAAGGTTAAGAGGCTACTTTTCTTATTGACATAGCTTTAGCTTCCGTTTAGAGCGTAAAATATTTTCTTTGAAAATAGTTTTTCCATTTTACATCGTTTACTTTGGGTGAAAAAATAAAATGTAAAATTTGGAGTGAAAACTCATTTTACACCATAGTGAAAATGTAAAACGTATTTTCCGTGCAAGTAAACATTGGAAATTTCTATAAAAACATTTTACAGCCAAGTAAACGGACCCTAAAGTGAAACCTTCTATACTTGTAAAGTTGACTATCTATGTTGACAGATGCGACAATATATTTCTCGGGTAAAATCTTACAAGTTTTGTAAAGTTGGCTCTCTTTCGTCAATGGGTACGGACCAAACCCGTATTTAACACAAAGGAAACAAGTGTTGAGGTGAGAAACAAACTACAAAGTATTATCAGATTTCTATGTTTTTACTAACAAAGCCCATGGCAAATTAAACAACAGCAACTAAAAAAAAACATCAAACCTTAAGTGATGTTATGCATTTTATTTGATTCTGGGGAGGATTCTCCGCCCCAAAAATCATGCCAACAATACATTTCATGCTAGATACTTGGACTGACTTCTGAATATTACATTAAAAACTCCCCGCAATATAATCTTGTCTTGATAACAAAAATTTGTGCTACAAAGCCACTACATTCTTCGACTATAGTCCTACATATAAACATGCTGAATCTTGAGAATGTCTATTTTAAGTATGGATCGGATCATCCATGACCCAAATAAACTATTCTTCATCAGCATCCTACATTTACATACACTAGCATCCTTTCCTTTGTCATCCGATCCAACTTTGATCTGGTCTGGCCGGGCCGGCCCAATGGGCTCATCCTGCCCGGCTGGTTTACCGGAGTAGCATGAATATGTCCTGAAAATTGTTCATTTGATCTTGCTGGAACTGGGCCGGCTGCCCAAACGGGTCGTCCGGGAAAGAGTCCATGTAATTAAACGACGGGAAATCAATGGTCTTGCCCATATCATTATTCCATTTCGGGTCACTTTGGACCTCCTTGTCACACATGAACTCGGGCGAGGCCACGTGGTTCGACCCACTCGTGTCGGTGTGGCAACGCGGGACCGAGTCCGACGTGTCGAAGTGCAAGAGGTCGTTCTTAGACGGAGCCATCGGGGACGGGGCGGTGAAACCCATGGGCCCTGGTTGCCCGGGCATCGAAATCACGGGTTTTTGATCCTCAAAATCAGAGTACTGAGGCATGGAAGATGTCACACCCTTCTGATCAATGTTGTAGTCTTTTTCAATGGCCCCTTTCTTGTTGTATATACGGCATAACACCCAATCGTCAAGCTGAAATCGCGGAAAATACAATTGTGTCAATTATTTGCAATCAGATCAAAACCCCATTGATTAACATTAGAGACAAACTCAAACACGTCATTAAGGTCATCATAATGTTGACTTAACAAAGCTCATAATTATTGTTGCTCAATTTGTTAGTTTAAAAGATGTTAAATTAATTCCCCACTAATTGGCTCATTTACAAGTTACAACCACAAATACAAAAAACTGTTAATAATTGAATTGTAGTATTGTTTTTAGTAAGCGACAAGCAATACAAATCTTTAACAACTCAAAAGCATGATACTACAAATCTGTCAGCACTTACTTAACGAGATCATGAGATCAATCTATCATTGCTAACATGATAAGTGTCAGCCTTCATTATTTAACAATAATCACACAGCTCACAACAAGTGAAATGTCTATAATGCCCACCTCACTTGCCCTTTCAAATTGGATCAAGGCCTATTTCACCCTATAGTATTTATCTGAACTTATCAGATCTTATTTGCATTTATCATATTTTATTCGACTGTTTAACTAAAGTCTAAAACCCATAGACATTCAAACACTTTAAAAAAATACTGAAGTAGCACATTAGGTAAAAAGTGGTTAGAGATGCAAACTACTAAAAAGATAATCCTTAGGACCTTATCTATTAGGTGTGAATGAATCAAATGACCATAAACAATGTTCTAAACGCCACAAACATTAACTACTCCATCTGTCTCAAATTACCTGTTACCTTCCAAATATAGCAAATTATTTGAGACGGAGGGAATAGAAAGTAGGAAACTCTATGATGAACCATTAAATATCAATTATTAACAAAGGTGGTAGGTAAAGCCCAAATTTTAAAAAAGGCCAATAATACAAGAACTTCTAGGAACCTCTTCATTGAACTAAATTGTCATTACATACATAAACCATTAAACCCCATATGGAGGTGGTCCATCATCCAAACTAGGTGCCACTAGAAATATCATGGTGAATCACATGAAATCCTAATCCCACACTTTTTTTTTCATATAAATAAATTACAAACAAACAAACAAAGGCAGTGGACACTACAACACCACACAATTTCACCATGTAAATTACCAATATACCCCCTCATCAATTTCACAATCCCAATTTCATCCCTATACTCTTAATGTTAGCCACCTACCATTTTATGTTACCAATATACCATTCATTACTCAAATCAGACGGATAATACTAGCAACATTTGGTATTATTAGTTAAACATAAAATTAATCAAAAAAGTTCAAGATTAGGAGTAAAAAAGTCAAATTTCTAAGATAATTTCATACCATTCATCAAACAGAGTATAAACAGGGGAAATGAAAAGGTACAAACAAGTAATAAAGAAAAACAATGGGGGGTAAAAAAGTGAATTACCCTAAGATTAGTTCTCTTTCCAGCAGAACGATCAACATTAGCAAGGCGATACTCGTGCATAATCCAATTAGTCTTAACACCTTTAGGGGCTTTTCCGGCATAAAACACCAAAGCTTTCTTAATACCAAGAGCTTTCGGTTTTCCAATCGGTTTATCCGCTCCGGTTGCTTTCCAATACCCGGTTCCTGCGGCCCGATTTGGTCTTGACCCGTTTGGATATTTCCTGTCTCTTGGAGAGAAAAAATACCACTCCTTTTCACCATACAGTGCCATACCTGCTTTATCCACACATTTATCAGTCTTTTGCTATCCATAATTCTCCACCATCCAAAATTAATCAAAAATTTTAAAAAAAGTTTTACTAGTTTGAATCGAATCGAAACCCTAATACATGTTTCACTAGATTGAATCGAATCGAATTAAAATGAAGTGAAATTAAACTTACCTAAATGAAAATTACCCAAAAAATGTTCAATAAATCAACAACAGACGGTTCTGGAACACCCATGGATCACTCCTTCAAACGGGATCCATTTCAGAATCATCGTTATTGATGTATTTGTATTCAAAATGAAAAAAAAAAAAAAAAAAGGAACTAACGAATTTGAAGAAATTAAATTTTAACAAAACCCTAGAAAAAAAAGGGAAAGAGTAAAATTACCAGGTAATTGCCAAGGATCGTATTTGTAGAGATCAATTTCAGCAATAATAGGAACAGCAATTCGTTGAGAAGCACACTTTCTACACAAATAATGAACCACTAATTCCTCATCTGTTGGGTGGAATCGAAATCCAGGTGGTAATACCAATTCTTCACTCATCATTTCAGACTGTTTTTTTTGCTTAAATTAAATTTAAAAAATTACAGTAGTAAACTATGTAAAGCTTCGATTGAAACTGGAGGAGTTATTCAAACACTGGAAAATTTGCAGATTTTTTTAACCCCTTTTAATCTTCAACTTCAACTTTCGATTGATTTTTCTGGCTTTTTTTTTGGTTGGTAATCCCAAAGTTGAAGCAGCTCAAAACACGGGCCTTAAGAAAGAAGACCTCAGTCGTTTATATAGAGCTGAGAGAGAGATAGGAAGGGGGGGGTCTTTGAGCTGTGTTTTTTTAATTACAAATATATTTATTTCGCACGTGTTTAGAGCACTAACGTTGGTTGAAATTTTGAAAAGATAAATACTCACTAATACTTGCTACGAGTATTTTTCTTGGTCTCACTATTAATAATGTTGAGGTAGAAATTTATTAGTCATGCAACTTGTAAACCTTTTCCTACAATGTAATCCCCAACTTGTTTTGGTAAATAATGTGGATGTTCCATATTGGGGTAGTTGGGGCTCGTTTACATTAGATGAACTGAATTGAATAGAGATTAACTGAACTGAACTTAACTGAACTGAATAGAGATTAACTGAACTGAACTGAATATAATCTGAAGTAAACAAGCCCTTGGTTCTCTTTACAGAATTAGACAGGATTGGATTGGATTGGATCAAATTGGATAACTTTAAATATCAATATCCTGAGCTATGTAACAAAAAATTATAAAATTTCGTATAGTAAGTATGAAGATAAATCAAATGAAATCTTATATGAATTTAGAATGATTTGGAATGAATTTGAATTGGATTGGATTGGATTGATCAGAATTAGGACGTGAAAATAACAAGCCTATTCATCTTTAACATTTTGATTTTGACAGTATTGATTATATATAGTAAGAGATAATTTTTCTAATAAATTCTGACTTGTAAGAAAAAAAATATAACCATGTAAAATTTTATTTGTTTTGTACAGAGTACTTTAATTTAACTTTAAATTGTGCTTTGGCAGAAAAATATGATGACGATAGAGTTAAGAGAAATTATTAAATGGAGTAATTTTTTTTATAACAAAAATAAAATGTAAGCGGATGATAAATGCAGTATTTTTATTTTATTGATTAAGAAAATATTAAGACAAATATTAAAAAAAAAAAAAAAATCAAACAATATGTGATTTTGAGAGGCATTCACAAATTAGGAAATATAATATATGCTTAATTATATCAATTGGTTCAATATATCATTGCCCGGCCCTAAACTTTATATTTATATCAAATACTCCGTATAAGATGGTATACAAATTCGATGGTGTTAAAGTTTTATTTTGTTCACCATATCTTCACTTAATTAATTAAATATATATGTAATTCAGTAATTCAGGTTTTCTAGTATGTTTAAATAAGTGTATGAGTTTTAAATAAGTCAACATAAATTCAACAACAAGCTCACCCTTAAGTGGCAACTTATGACATAAAGAAGGCTACGTTATTGGAAAATTTGCATATACAGATCGAGTATCACCTCTTCAATATAAAGGAATCAAGAGTATTTAATTTCAAATTAGCTAGTCTAGAAACCCTTCATTTTCATTTGTAATCAAAATTTCTATATAATTCAATTTCTTTTAATCAAAATTTCTATATTATTCAATTTAATTTGTATTAATTGTATGATTATATAGAAATTGAATTATCATTTTTCATGTATAATCAAAATTTCTATATAATTCAAACTAACAAAATTAAATTGCAAATATTTCAAAAGCATAAGAAAACATGAAAATAATCGGTAAAATTGTAATAAGACATGAAAAAAATAATGTTAAAATGAAATACAGTGTCGAATATGCATGCTAAAAATACCATTATCATTATCGTATCGACATCCATTACAAATACAATTGCTTCACTGAAATATCTGAACTACCTATTTTTTTAAAAAGGCGTATTTTAATTTTTGTAATAATCTTAGTTTTCCATAATAAATTATCAAAAGTAAAAGCAGGAAAAATAGTGTATTTTAATATTGTTAAAAGATTATTTGCTTACTTATAACTTCCATAAATTAAGATTCAACTATGTGAGTTTGAAGAAGTATGAAAAGAATTACTTTACTTGAAATTAATAATTAAGACTTAACAGTTAACGTCTGATCTAATTCACTTAGTAGCATAAAAGCAATATTAATTAGAAAAGAAATATGCAAACGAAAATGAGTACCAAATTAAAGATCAGAGAGAAACATTAACTATTCACTAAATTCTTAGACTAGCCCAAAGGGGAAGGAGAAATAGCCCACATAATGTTGGGGGTAAGGATCGAACACATGACATTGGTTACGGAAAGTGGGGGGCTTACTACAATACTACCAAGTCATACCCCATCTCCTTACTAATTAAATTCTTAGTTCTTCACATAATCATAAACAAATCTATTCTTTTTTTCTTCCCACAAAAATGGAAAAAAAATGTTCCCCTATTATATTTTCTTCCATATCAAATTTCCAATTTAATTAAAATTTTATACGACAAAAATATATCATTATGATTTATGAATGTTTATTTGTAGAGATTTTAATAATATAAAATTTAATATTTATATTTTATTTTATAATCTACATGATGAGCAGACTATGTTTTTTTCTTTCAAAACACACCTTTTAACTTTAATATATATTTTCAATTGTTGCAAATAATGATAGGGATGGAGGACAATAAAGATCAGTGTAGTACTCCCTCCGTAACGAATTACTAGCAACAATTTCCATTTTTAGGTGTAATAAAATACTTACAACAATTTTTTCCAATTTCATTTTATTCTTTTTTGGCAAAAAAAAAAACACAATGCCCCACTTATTTTTCTCTTTCTTACTTTTATCATCATACCACATAATACACCATTTATTTTTTTCTCTCTTACTTTTATCATTATACCACCTAATACCACAATTAATCTATTTCATTTAGGAGTCCGTGCTAATCCAAATATTGCTATTAATTCAGTAGTAAATTACTGCTTAAAAAAACGCGGAGGGACTTGAGTGAGTGTGTTACTGTAGAAAGCAAGGGTTTTAAAAAAAAATAATAAAAAGAAAATAAAATTTGTCTGGAAGTGAGAAACGTCCAAAACCCATGTTATTGTTCCTAATACAATGCATCGACAGCTGAGCCGACATTACTTGGATGACAAGCACTTAGCTGACCGCAGCCTAGACACGTGTTGACTAACCAATCACTGCCCTACACGTACCCCATGTCTCTCTTTCTTCCTTTTTTAGTTATATTGTCATTGCTTCCGTCACCTTTACCCCTCTTTTTGTCTTTTTTTTTTCTCTTTATTTTCTTAATTTTATTTTAGTATTTATTAACGAGTTCTTTTCAAAATACAACTCAGTTGACTCTCATTTCGTCCACTTTCATTTTCATTCATTTAGTCTCACCTCTCAACTATATTTAACTAATCATAGCTACTTTGCATATACTTGCTACACACTGTGTTATACTGTAGTATATACCTAATCTTAGTTCCTAGCTTAGGGTGCCTTCTCACTTAAATTCAAATAATGTTTAATAAGCTCGGTAAGATTTGATCTGGTTCAATCAGATGTGATAAGGTTTAATTGATCGATGTTTCTATACTCAGGGCTTATTAAGTCCAATAATTATTAATAAATTTTAATCAAGATTAATAAGTCAATCGAGCTTAATTGAACTTGACCAGATTGAGTTAATTTGGTTGTGAAGATAAAATATTAATACAATAGATTGACAGAATTAAGTTAAGGGTGCAAACGTGCAGTACTGCAGTGTGGTCTGATCTCCTTGTCTTAAGAAATAAGTTTTAGTATAGATAAGTTAAAATTAATTCTAATTAGGTTAATGTGGTTCAATTAAGTGCTATAATAATGTTTAGTTTAGTTTTTTTTTTAAACATCATCATCAAGTCCAATATATAATTTCTATAAGTTTTAAATTAGATCTAAGGAATTCAAATAAGTTGAAATATTCATACCCTAAATTGATCTAATTTTTGTAACTAGTAACGTATATGAGACCGACACACATGACTCATCTCACAGGACAATACCTTGATGGGAAAAAGAGTGTGGTACTTGGTTTGAATTATGAGACATGAATCTCAGTGAGCATGACCTTTATTAGTTATCAATATCACTGGGCCAACCATCAACATTATAAATTGAACTAAATTAAACTGAATAGAAGTAATTTAACTTTGTTGGATGTTTAAAAAAAAAAACCTTTGTTGAAAAAACGCCAAAAGCTCTGAGCCTTAGATACCCTATATTGACTTTTTAGTGGCTAGTGCTGTAGAGTGTTGTGACTCGAAAGAACTTCATTTTTGTGATAAATCTCTTATAGTTTACCCCCTCATTTGCAAGCGGCTATTTTATTTTATTTTATTAAAAATGTGTGGTAGTGTGGTACAACCGTGCAAGGTTTTAAATGGTTGAGCTAGATCCTACAATCATCGGGTCCAATTTAACACCAACAAACGCATCTACAAAGGAAAACGACAAAAATCTTTATAAATGCGTGCAGTGAGGTGCGAGACGTGATGGATGATACGAAAGGTCGAAGCTTCCACATACAATTTTTTTTACCAATGTATATATAGTTAAATATATTAAAATTAAAAAGTGCATTAACAACCATATAAATAAAATTAAAAAAAAAAAGAAAATTTTAGGATCGGACGGGATAATTCGATTTTCTATGTAAATAATTCATCAATACATCTATTTATTTGGTTTGAAAACTAAGTTATACGGAGTATGCTAACATACAATAATTGCATTGTTGCCTCTTGCGTGCTCGTTGACTCGTAAAAAGTTACTAACATATACAACTATTTTCAACTTAATTATGTTGGGATGAGACTATGAGAGTATGAACCTCTTATCTCAAATACAATTGTTGAAGGGGATTTATTGCACCAAGCTTCATTCCTCAACTGTTACTTAATAATTGTACTCCTCCGCAACATATTAATAGCAACAATTTGACATAAAGTAGAGAGGAAAAATGTCAAATCGTTGTCATTAATATATTACAAAAGGAGCAATATTTTAATTATTTCATTATTATTCACTTAAATCACTTTCAATTTTTATGAATCATATGTAAAAAAAATAGTTATGTGAGTTGACATACTTATTCATCAACTAGTAAAAGAAAGAAAAAAAAAATACTTTGATCTTTTATACCAAGACAAAAAAAAGAGACAAATTTAAGAAAAAAAACAAATTTTTGTAGGATACATATGTGATATGTGTGTATATATATTGTCTCCGCTCTAATTCTGTTGCAATAGTTACACAAGAAAGAAACTATGTATTAGTTGCAACAAATATTTTCATCTTTAAAAGATAATCATTACTTTCTATCTCTCTTCTTATCACATTTTTTTTATCTTTATATTCTTTCTAACACTGTGTAATAAATTTAGTCAAAATAATAAAACGTGTGAATTGAATAATAATCGATCAAATGTCAATATAAATCTCTCTAAACACAAACAGTAATTTAAACACTTTATTTATTCATTTATTATGAGTTTATGACATTGTTTAATGAATCTCGATCCCTGTGTGTTGGCATTGTTCTACCAATTATTGGTATGTTTTACCTTTCCTTTTAGGCATATTTTCTACTTTTCCATTAACGTAATGATTAATGATTATTATTTAAAAACAAATCCCATCCCGTGCCACACCGATTTTCCAATAAGTTAAAAATCAAAAAGAAATTAATAATAAATATACACTTTAGGCCGGGATATAATTAGTTGTAAAATATGAAAATATAAGCTTAAATTAATCAATCAATAATTGCAAAGACATAATTTAAACATATATACATCATTTCCAAAATATTACCAATTCAAAAAATACACATTATTAAATATTAATATCCATAAAAGGATTACATACAAGTACTAAACTGCAATTTCACTGGCAACTTTGAGCTATATATAGAGCTTCGAGGATTGTATTAACTTTTTTTTTCTTACAACAAATCATGCTAAGGTCAACCGTTGGTTGACTCCTTAGTTGGAGAAGTAACAACAAACTTAACTAGAGAGTTACATCTAGAGTTACATAGCTGCTTCCAAAAATCACAAGAAACAAGGTTACATCCTAGCTAGGATGCTAAGGATCATTAATTTTTTTGGGGGAAGGAGGGCCCGGGGGAAATAATCTTTTTATTTTTTATTTTCCCATGCCATAAAGATAATGTGAGTAATTCATGTCAGCAGAATTGTCAAGATTATTATAATTTCCCCAAAGTCGTATCGTTGGATCTACATCGATAAACAAGATTAGCGTGATAAAAATCTAAGGCTTGTTTTCGTTGATTAACCACCCATGTTTTGTGTGAATAGCCGTACGTAGCTTAAGCTTGAGTAAGTTTCTTATAAGAGCGATGAGGTCGGAGCTTTAGGAGTTTAGAGGGTTTCATGTTTGAGGGAGTGCAAGGGGGCCTTAGGGCTCGTTTACATTAGCTGAATAAAGATGAACTGAACTGAATTGAATAGAGATGAACTGAACTGAGCTGAACTGAACTGAACTTAATAGAGATGAACTGAACTGAACTGAACTTAATAGAGATGAACTGAATTGAACTGAACTGAATTTAATCTGAAGTAAACACGCCCTTAGACTATGAATTTCCACTTCACTAGTAGTAGGAATGGTAACATGTATAATTTATTTGAAATAAACATTTATGCCTTAAAAATAGCCCGCTAGATGGAATTTCCTTAAATTACATTAGCTTTTGATAACCATAAAGAATTTGAAAAACTCAAATGTATCAAGTAATATCTAATTAATGAAAGGGGTACTTATTTAGAAGTGTGTGTGTTAATAAAAGTACAAATCTTAAGTAGATATAATCTAATTATTACATGTATTTATTTATGTGATGAATTAAGCTATCAATTTATATATATGTACGAATTGAATAGTGTGAAGGGTATTGAACTCGTGATCTTATCCATTGAAAAATAAGCAAGCACGAGGTTTAAAAAAGATACTAAATCTCCGACTATATAAGATTGAATTGATAAACATATATACATATATAAGACATATCACAAGAAAAAGAATAGGCGATCCACCCTAATAATTTGCAATGTGTCAAATAAATATTTGACATCCAAAACTTTGATGGATAAGATTAAGTACCAAGAGGTTGACGGTGGGATTTGAATGCCACGTCATAAACAAAGACTGAAAATGATGTTGCCACGTGTAAGTAGGCTACTAAAAGTCAAGTTGCATTGGGGGATATCCGTCTTATCCACCGAATGCTAGAATATGCTTTTATTCGGACCTTAATTTCTATGCAATTGTCCATTTTTTTTGGAGAGAGATGTCATGTAAAGAGATTTAGGGTGGTGTTTTGATTGAACTTATGTATTCAGTGTAAAGAAATAAGAAAATTTTATATCTACATAAGTGGTCATTAGAGGTGAAATAATCTGTTGTTTGATTTGTCTTGCTAAAAAATGTGTGTAGAACATGCCGATTCAAATCGTGGTTAAGGTGTTGTTTTGTGTTCCTTATGAGTAGGGGTGATAATGAGTTAGACATGTTTGTAAACCATCCTGGCTTGGCTCGGTTAATGCTCGACTCAAAAGTTAAAGGGGTCGAGCCAATCTAAAGTCAAAAAGCTCGTGAACAAGTTCAATTAATTGATTTATTTAAATATTGTTGATCTAATTAACCTTGAATTTAAATAATTTATTTACCTTGACTAATTAAATAACCTTGAATTTAAATAACCTTGAATAACCTTGGATTTAAATAACCTAAAGTCAAAAAGCTCGTGAACAACCTAAAGTCAAAATCAACAAGCTAAATAACCTTGAATTTAGACAATCTAAAGTCAAAAGCTCGTGAATAAGTTCAATTAATTTATTTATTTAAATATTGTTGATCTAATTCAAGGTTATTCAAGGTTTATTTAAATTCAAGGTTTAAATAACCTTAAATTTATTTAAATACTATTGATCTAATTATGTTTAAAATTATTGGTGCTCGTGAAGGTTAGTGTTAGTTCATGTCAATGTTAATTTCTTGATTTCCACCTCCAAATATCTACTTTAATTAAATTCAATTTTAATGGATATAAAATAAGACCAGAAAATTTTGCTTTAGGGTACACAATTTCCGTTTATTTAGAAAATTTTATTATGTCAAGATCGAGCGAAAAGAATAACTTATAACTCTATTAGAAAAAAGAATAACCTATAAGCTATAATAACTCAGATTTTGTTGATCCTTGCAGTTATTAATTCAATTAGAATAGCATGAAAATTTTCTTAAGATATCTATAGCTTCATTTAAGACTCTCCATATAACATCGATCAATTCATTCCAAATTTTAAAATAAGATATTATTATAAAAAATTAATTATGATGTAGTTGACTTCTTAGTAAAAATGAGACACAGTTACACAATCATGACTCATTGGTTCGAATCACCGGATCAACATCGATCTTTCTCTTATCATTCATAAGGATGCTGAAAATTGGCGTTATCATAAAAGTTAACCTAGTTTGTCTTTCTTTATACTACTTCCGTTAAAAAAAAAACACAACAATTGTCATAGCACGGACTCCTAGGCATTTTTTTGTTTTGGGTAATTAGAAAAAGTGAGGGGTAGTTGATTAAA
This sequence comes from Salicornia ramosissima, assembly GCA_951394345.1. NCBI lineage: Eukaryota > Viridiplantae > Streptophyta > Magnoliopsida > Caryophyllales > Amaranthaceae > Salicornia > Salicornia ramosissima. The sequence continues at coordinate 54,727,662 of OX596236.1, read as the reverse complement.
ATAAATGGAGAGAAAAGTGGGGACAATTAAAGGAGTTGTGAGAGAGAGTGAGGACAATTAAAGAATTGGAGAGAGAAAAGGTGGGGACAAATAAATAATTAGTAAGGGTATATATGTCTTTTAAGTAACAATAGTTTACTATATAAAAAAAATAAAAATTTGTTGCATTTATTTTGAAACATCCAAAAATAAAAATTGTTGCGTTTTTTTTTTGGAACGGAGGAAGTATAAAAAATGTCAATTTAGAAATATGTAGACAAAATATTAGGAGGAGGGAAGAAAGATAAGTAGGGACTAGCTGTATGTTGGGATTCACTTTTCCACAAAATCCCAACCACGTATTAATATTGAGGTGTACAAACTAATAAACTATCAAATGAAATGTGGAACAAGATTATTGGGCTACAAGTTTACAACACATTGTTGGCACCTTTTTTTTTCTTTTTCCTTTTCTTTTCCGGCCAAATAATCTCTTAAAACATCCCAAAAACACCAAAATGATTTACGTCAGCAATGATCGAAACTATTATTTGTGGTAGGGTATATGTATAAACAAATCCTTAGCTAGGGTGTAAATCAAAATTTTGTAGAACGAATTTGAAGAAATTGATCTAATTATATTGATATTTAATTTAATTTACTCCTTGGTAATATTATTCTATTTATCAATTAATTATTCGTACAATAATGTAATATGCATCTGGTGTATATAAATTTTTTCTCATAAGATATATATTTATCATGTTACTGTATCATTTTTGTTGAGCTGTTATCTTTTACTCTGTATTATTTAACATTTTTATTTTTCAACACATAATTTTTATAGGATTTTGGCGAGCATGAGCTTAACTTATTCATCAAAGTTCTAGCTAGTTATGCTAATACATTGTAGTAATTATAGCATATATTTAGTAATTATAGCTAGTTATGACAACGATTTGACATAAAGTAGAGAAAAATATCAAATCGTTGCTATTAATATGTTACGGAGGGAGTATGTCTTTGTAACGAATTGTACAATTGGATGTGGGAAAAATAGTAACCAAGGGAAAATTGGTGCAACAGTATATGGTTTAACTTGTAATTGTTCGATCATGAGTTTGAATTAGATCTGGTTATTTGACAGGGTAGTCCAATGGCATGCGGTTAGGGTCAAGGTTATAGGGTTTTCATTGGACAGGGCCTTTAATGGACAAGGCCTTATCGACCAGGGCCAATACAGGGCCAAAAATAATAGCCTAATAAAATTTTCAAAAAATTCAGATCAAATCAGAAAAGTTTAGATCAAATTAGAAAAATTATACTCTGTAGCTATGATTATATAACTACAATCAGAAAAAATCATATCGGATCAGAAAAATTCAGATTAGATAAGAAAAGTTCAGATTATATCAGAAAATTTAAGATCAGATCTGATCAAGTCAGAAAGTTTCAGACGAATCAAACGCACTCTAATTTTTTAACTTATCATCAAACGTTAGTTTATCTTAACTGATCTTATTTAATCTAATCAGATCTGTTAAATATATTAAATTATTAGATCAGATTAATCTTGATTATAAAAAAACAATTAAACATTTGCATATCTTATTAAGCCTTATATATTAATTAAACGACTTATATTAAATCTGTTTCAATTTACCCTAATAAAAACTTTTTTAGTCGAAGAAAACACATCATCGAACCCTAATTAATTTTCACTATCGAATAATACTATAGAACTTACATAGATGTATCACCCGTACGATGCACCTTTTTTTTCCCTTTTTTCCAATCTATTGCAATATACTAATACTATGCAAATATCCAAACAAAAGAGAGAACGCAAGCAAAGGAATTTAGTAAAGTACTTGTACAATAAAGAACAAAATAATAAGTAATATAGAGATCGAAGTCACTAGAAATTAAACTAAGTATTGGTTTAAGAAACAAGTGGAAAAAGACAGCGTCGTAGTAATTGACCAAATGTTCCAAATTAAATCAAAACTAAAAACTTTGCTGTTTAGATGTTTACGTTCCAAGTGGTCTTCTCCCCACTACACAACACTACTACTCCTATTGTATATAAATATTTTAATTTTAATGATAATGTGAGGGATATATACTAGGTCTTTATATTGAACAACTGCAGGTCATTTAGCCCAATTTTAGTCAATATAGACGTCTGTAAGCTAAGGGGATAATAAGAAATCATCGTAAATGCGTGCGGTAAGAATCAAACTTAAAATCTCGTGACTGGAATTCTGAAGCCTTAATTACTAGACTAAGACCTCATCATCATACTCTACTGTATAAATTATGGCACTTAGGAATTATATTAGTGTACTATATATAGGGTTCATGATTATACTACTCATGATAACTCATAAGAATATCTATATATTAAATTAAAGTAATTTATTAATTACATATAGAGTGGGACATAAGAAAATATTTAATATAGTTAAGCCTACTTTTAATTAATTATTCGGATATGCTTAGTACGTCGACATGCAGTAATTTGGTGTTAACAAGGCATGCTTATTGCGTCAAGAACCTTCCTTAGCTTCATCTTTTCTTACAAATTAATTAAATGTGAAACCTACACTTTGTAAGTTTGTAGTTTAGCAATAGTACCTAGTTTATTTTGAGTCAACATCAAAGTGTTTATCTAGTGGCCTGGATTGATATTCATTCATGGCTCGTGTTTTACAAGTACTTTCCGCGTTTAATTACAATTAAGATTTAAAAAGACGAAAATGTTCTTATTTAGAAATACCCTTTTATTAAAATTATGCAAAACCTCCTGTTTGACGGTGGTTTGAAAAAAAAAATTTACTTAAACTTTGTAAGTTTTTTTTACATATTTTGTTAAATTTTGTATATAAAGTTGTGGTTTTATACTAAAAAATTGCAGTTTTGGGTAAAAAGTTACTCCGTAAGACGATCTGACGAGAGAATTCTGGTTTAATTTTTTCCACCACCACCACTTTTTGTTGCCCACCATGACCAACATCAGAAGCTACCGACAACCACCACTGTTGGAACCTGCTACCACCGTCATTGGATTTTGTATATATATATATATATATATATATATATATATATATATGTTTTGAAAAAAAAAGGTTGGTATTGGGCCCAGAAACCAAGAACATCGGGTATATTGGTGTTTGATTCGGGTATACCATGGTTTTTTGGGGGGTTTTAATTCATATTTTTGGTTAAAAAAATCGATGGTGGCGGTATTCGCCACAACGACAACGGTGACGGTGGTGGTTGTCGTGGCCTGATCGTGCGTAGGTGGTAGTCTGAGTTTATAGAGGTTTTCTTTATATGTAGGGGGACATATGTGTCATTTTAAGTGCTAGTTATAATTAAATGTGAAAGATAATTAGTAAAACGTGGGTTATGATCAAATAACAACGTCCTTTATGTTTATTTATTTTTTAAGTTGGTAAAGCACATGAGGCCTCACTTGTGTGCGTGGTTCCTTGATCCGGATCGGAATACCACAGTACTATTGTCCGAGGGTAGGGGATGGCCGCGGGTTTGTCGAGTCAACGTATAGGCGAAAATCAAACATCCTACCTCGAGGATATGAGGTTTGTGACATTTCTCTTTCTACTTTTTTATTGTGTTGTATCCATGTGACCTACATATAACATGTACTCCGATCCGTAAAATTAAAGTAATTAATAGAATAACGGGCACTATCGTTGAAAATAGGTATAATTATAGACCCTTGTAGTGCAATTGTGGTATATATGGTCTCATTTAAGAGTTTATGTACAGAGTCACCTTTGTAATTCTCTGTGTTGAAAGTTACAAAAAAATATTTTTTCAAACTATTAGACGGTTCTACTGATTTATGACGGTGGATGTGGTGGTGCCTGTTGTTATATGTGACAAAACTAAATAAATGAAGTGATTCGTTCCTATATATGCAAAAGTACATGGGGCTTAGATTTAACATATTAACATGCATGCACCCACCCAATTCACGGTAAGAATAGCATGCGCCCACTAATAAGATACATAGGGGATCAGGTTTTAGCCTAGTAGTTAAGGTTTTATAATTCTAGGTAGTAGGTACAGGATTCGATTCTCATCATATGTATTTTCAGAATACCTTATTAACCTTCTTACAGATGCACGGGTTGATTAAAATTGAGCCAGGTGACCTGCCGTAGGGCTCAATTCAAGGCCTAATATCCAACACATTATCATACATAAAAAAAAAAGGGTGTGATAGTGTGTACATCATAGGCGACATGTGCTTGACGCATGAATATTACGAATGGTGTGATGTGTATGTAGTGCAAGTGCAAGTGTGCGACTACTAAATACTAGCTAATCTAAGCTAGTGTTATTCCTTGGCTTGAGTCTTGATTATTTATTTGGAGGAAGTGTGTGTGGTGTATCAACGGGGGTCTTGGTTTGGTTCATGGTATATAAATGGCTAATTTTGCACATACACTAAAAAAATAAAACATTTATGTCATCTACATGTATATTGAACATTTACGTTATACATTTAAATGTTGTATATGTAATAAATGAATGTTCCCAATATATATAATAAAATAAAGAACATCATCATTCAAAATACGTGGTACATACTATATATGTGATGAGCCGATGAAGAACATCGCAAAATACTTAAGATTGTTTAATTGCAGTTCAGGGAACACTAAAACTGATTCCAGACCAGTTTTCTCAATAATGGTCAAAAACTTATTCTCTACATAAAACACGTGTTGTTAATCAAGAATAAATTCATAATATTACAACATTTATTGGAAAGAGCTCTCAGCTGGTTCTGACCAACTGCATAACACATATACTGTTCAGTTATTCCCTATCAGTGTTTGTCATTATTCAAAAACAAAGGAACTTAACATCGACCAATTAAGCTAAACGACTTAGTTAACTTAGTAATCTCATACCAATCATATATTTTAATATTAATCAATACCTAATCGATCGATTACTCCTTAGCTTGAAAACGACTCTTAATCTAAAATTTACTTTATTTGTCTATATTTACTTGCTATATTACCAAAAGTGGCACTGTTTGTTTGCAACCATTGATTGCTGACTATAAAGAAATAGAGTAAAACGAGACATTTACATTGATACTAATGGAAATAGAGTGAAAAGGAGACATAATTTTAACTTTTTCACTTGAAAAAGTTTTAAAATCTAATGGAAATTGAGTGAAAAAAGACATAATTAATAAGTGTGAAATTATAACTGAAAGAAAAAAGGAAAAAATGAAAAGATGATGGAGAATTGGAGATTACTCTACAACTCAAAAGTTGGTGTGGCAATAAAAAGAAAAGGGAAATTTTAATATACTAGGTATAAATTTGCGTAAGTTTATGTTATTAAAAAAAAGAAAAATATATCGAATTATATAAAGTCAAAATTCCGATTCGCAACTAGCTAAGGCATGAAAAAAAGAAAAAGAAGTGCAATATAGGAGTAATAATAATTATATCATCCCAAAGTACTCGATGACAAAAACAGATTAGAAAATAACGTGCCAGGTATATCTGGGGATGGAAATATGGAATGGAGCAACGATGGATTCATTATTCTACTACACCTAGTTACACCTAAAGTTGGGTACGGGTCGTGCAAGTGCCAGGCCCACGTGACTCGTGCAATAGCGGCCCGTGTTTATAACGGGATAAGAAAAGTTCGTGCCGTGTCGATTGGACTCGTGCCAAGTAGTTATAATATATATATATATATAAGGCGCATGTACAACCCGTTTCACGAATTATATCGTGCTACTATGTTTTATACAAATTTTAACCACAATAAGCAAAGCGTGCCAACCTGCATGCCGGCCTGTTGTACCCGTGCCAGGTTCGACCAAATTAAATTTATAAAATGTTGTTCATGTGTGGTCCATGCATGACTCATCATTTGTGTTGTGTCGTACTCATAGCGCGTTTGTGCTGATCTGAACTCAAGTTGTACCGTGCTAATATAAGTTGGCCTATGTGTCGGCTCGGGCTCGATCCATGCCCGGCTCTAGTACTCACACCTTTTTTTAAAAAAATTATGTTTTTTTTGGGAGGAAGCCTACACCTTTTCTTGGTCCACTATATATGGAAACCAATCAAGTTTGTTTCATCTATTTTGGCAAATTTTAATTTCTATGACTATTTAAGTAAAGGAGTTTACTCACTTTATTCTTTCTTAAATACAATATCTTGTATTATTGTAATTTAACACTAATTCCTTTCACACCATATATGATTATTGTGTATAATAAAGAGTGCATATAGTATGTTATTATTGCTAATCTTAGAGCTCTCCACAAGTATTATGAACTGCCTAAATTATGAATTGAAGGCAATATCTCGCGACTTTATTATTAATCTTAGGTGCTGTAAAATATGAAGAAGTTGTAACGGGTTGCGTAATGTTTGAGAGGCTGGAAAAAGTCATCTTACAATACAATGTTTGAGAGGAAAAAGTAATCTTGACTTGAATGTAATTTTAGTCTTCCGCCAAAAGACTTCCAAGTTCGAAGAGATGAAATATAATCTAAGCCTTTTATTTAAGTGGGATCGATACACGTGTCTTAATCCTATGTTGCTTTGAAATGGACCATCCATTTTTCCTAATAACTAGAGAGGATTTGGATTATTCCATAATATTTGTTCCATTACTTCATTTTTCATTTTTTATTAGATTGAACCTTTGATTATAAATGTAGCAACGGTTATAAAACCAAAGAACTATTAATCAATATGTTACACATGGGCTAATTTGACACAACACGATTATAGATGATCAAGCTAAGGTGGTAACAGAGGAGAGCACCAGCAAAAACAGAATTACGTGAAATTAAACCATCAAAATTAAGTTTAATAGTACAGACGGGAGGAGGCGACCAAGCAACACCAATAAAGAGTGATGTGTAGCTAGGAACAGGGAAAATAATGTTTAATTTGTCTGTATTGTGAGTAAATATTCGTGATGCCAGGCCACTAAATTGCAAAACTTAGATCTATGATATTTCAACATTGAAGTTGGCCAATTTTGATTTTCAGCTGATATATGAGTTGTGTGTGAGATATAGCATGATCTACATTTGCCAATGAAAATGACACTGGAAGCTGCTAGTTTGTTTTCCCTCCTTTCCAACCATTGTGATTACTTAGGTCTTGTTTGGTTGAATGATATTTTTATTAGAAATGCAAATTCGTAGGAAATATTACAATATACAATGAAGTTGTGTTTAGTTGGAGCCTAAAGCGATATTTGAAAAGCGTGAGAAAATTAAAATCCATAAAGAAATACAAATTCCCACAAAATATGAGAAATGTACCCCATGAATTATTAATTTCTATGAAAAATTACTTTCTATGTGAATCGAACAAGCAATGTCTTAGGGCTCGTTTACATTAGCTGAATAGAGATGAATTGAACTGAACTTAATAGAGATGAACTGAACTGAATTTAATCTGAAGTAAACAAGCCCTTATTTTACCAAATATTTTAATTAGCTCACAGACTAGTAGTTTATATATATTAGCGTATAAAACTCTAGCTATAAATTAAATGAACACTAACCTACCTTGGCATCTATAATTTTTTTTTTTAATCATACATTGTAATGAGGGCGGGTTAAACCTCTAACCTCAAGAACTAAAGGTTTAACTAAATTCACCACTCCATTTAATTCTTTTATCCAAGGATTTTTATTTTTATTGTATATTTTACTAGTACATTTTTAAAACCATATTTTGACAACTCAATAAACTTAAAATTTGTGGACCATATAGCGGGAATCATTTAATATTCTAAGTAACTACTACTCTTTCTATCTAAAAAAACTGCTTTATTTTGACTGTTGGTACTATTCAGATTGTAATTTTTATTCTCTTTAATTTTATATAGGCATTGAAAATATAATCACGTGAAATCTCGCTTGATTCATCTCGAAGTTTAATTTTCAAATTTTTAAAATTATATATATTTCGAGAGATGTGAAAAAATAGCTAGAGCTTTTTTTTTTTTAACCGAGGAGGTACAACTTTCTAACCACAATCCTCAATTTCTCACTAAATACTTGTACATATAGCTTCTCAAAGGCTGTGGCAAGCTGGCAACTATTTTTGAGTAGGGATATAAATGTTTTTAATACTTTAATTTAAAAATAATATATAATCAGACTAATCTAGGTATTATTATAGTTGAATGCATGCATGTATGTACTTTTCTACTTAAAACTTTTTGACATTTAACTAGAACGTGATTTATCCTACTATATATTATATTGAGTTTGTTATCAATATATAGTTAGATGTTCTTTTTTACATTGTAAATTTTTATAGCATATTAGTATGTGTAATAATTTTATTTTTTTTATTTTGATAATTAAGACTATTGTAGCTTGTCTTTATGATATGCTTCCTTTTATTTGTCAAAGATAAAATAAAATTACAACACTTAAAAAAAATAAAGAACTATTTGGTGAAAGTGCAATATTTTTTTTTTAATGAGCGGATGAATATATACTATTTTAATGAGCGGATGAAGTAACTTATAATCACATTCTTGCTTGTACTAAAACTATTTTGATTAATTCTTTCGTTTACACCCTTAAATCGCTTCCTTAAAATAAGTGGAAAAAAAATGGTGAAATTAATTCGTTACGGAGGGTGTACAACATTTTCATGAGATGGTTGGTGGCCCTTGGTGCCATTATATTTCTCATCCAAGTGTTTTTTGTATTTAGGACTAAAAGGGGTACTTCTACCATGATTTGATTATAATGATGACATGAAATTCAACCCGGCACGTCTTTCACAATTAATCTCAAGTTTAATTTTCTATGAATTATCCAAAGTTAGTGTAATGTATTCCCATATTAGTTTCATGTCAAGGGTGACTTGTCTAGCAATTAAAAATTGAGGGGGGAAATTAGCTAGATAAATGTTACTGGGGTTATTTTGGTTCTTAATAATCAAAATTGTCATAGTTGGTAAAAGAAGATTAAAAATGCCCCAATTTACGTGCTTAATTGGAAACGCGATGAGACCGATATATGAAATATAACACCAACTACTTATGATGACTATTTTGGAAAAAAGTAGAACTTATTATTAACAATAAGACCCTCTAAACTTATGACTATTGTTAAAAAATAATAATATTAAAAGATGCTCCTAACTTATGGCTATTTTAAAAAAAAAAAAAAAAAATGTGAAAGGAATGTACAAACTACATTTTCCTTAAGAAAACCTAATTTTATATAGTTTTTAAAATTCGTATTAAAAGTCTAATATTCAAGTCCACGTATCAATTATAAGAAAATTATTGAATATAAAGTTTGACTTTATGAAAGGATCGATCAGAGAAACTTAATCAAGATGAAGTTTTAATTTCAAACCTCACGTGCACTAATTATTTCTTGAAATAGTATTATTCGACTAACAATAACAACAACAGAAGGTGTAAGCTGTTGAAATTTTTGTGCAACCTCATATTTTAAGATTTGAGAAATGTACTAATACTCACACTAATACGAAGTAAAGGTTCGTTTGATAAGGTGTAAAACGTTTTCAAATAAAAATAATTTTCTATGGAAAACCTTTTACATTGGAAAATTCATTTTCGTGAAGGTTATACGTTGTTTGGCTGTATGTAAAATGGTTTTTCACTTATTCCATTTTAAGGATTTTTCATTGGTTGGTTGAACTGAAAATCAAATGCTTCAATTATGATGGAAAAACATTTTCCTCCCAACTTGTGAAATATCGAGTGAAAATTGGTTTTCCAACCCAAGTTTTATATTTTAACAACTTACTCCAAATCAAACAATGTAAAAATAGTTTTCAGAGAAAACGTTTTACATCCCATCAAACGGACCCTTTTTATTTCATCAACTTAATCTCATTTTTCTATTCCCTTAATTCACTTCATGCCATCCATGTCCTTCAATGAATATTTTGTGAGAAGTCACTCGCATGTTCATCAATCTCCTTGCATGTAGATATAAAGTTTGAGTTTTTAAACTTCTTCAAATTAGACGTCAACACAAATTAAATGGAATTTAGTGATGTCGTGACTCATGAATCAAAAGGGCAAGAAAATTTGGGTAGTAACATGGAAATTGGTGCCCAAAGGAGGCGGGCAATCAAAAATCAGAAAAATTGAGGCCTACCCAGTACCCACTACTAATACAACATTAAAATATTCATTATTAAGTTGGGTAGGATTCCACTTAGACCTGTCAAACAGGTCGGGTCGGGTTAGTGTAAAATAGTTGCAGGTTCAGGTTGTACTGGATTGGGTGTTAGCGGGTTCGGGTTAGTATTAGCTTTTTTATAACCCAAATTCTTCGGGTTCGGGTTGACCCAGCGGGTTGGGAAGTTTTATAACGCCCTTTAATTTTTCATATTTTAATGCAATATATGTACTAAAATGTACCTTAAGCGTTCTAAAAAGTACAAATTATAAGAAATATCTTCATTAATAGCTAATTAATGGCAAAAAATTGATGTTGTGGTCAAATAAAAATCATCAAAAAAATCAAAGTTTTAATGGTAAGAAGTGTTTTTACTTACATTTTCCTATAATATCATAAGTTTAATACATTTTTAATGATTTTCAGGTCGGGTCTGGTTAAGAGCGGGTTGTGTTTAACAGGTTCAAAACGGGTTTGAGTTTTTATTTTTTTAACAGAACCCGCTATTTACGGGTCGGATTTACTGAGTTTATCGGGTCGGCTCGAAAATTGACAGCTTTAATTCCACTATCAATACTCCCGAATACTCTCAATTAACATTGGGTAGGTGGGTTAACATTGCCATCACGTCCAATTACCAGGTTAAATCATGGTCTAAAAACACTTGATCAACGCCAAAAACCTTTAGCTTTGTGTTCAAGGCAAACGAGTTGGTTCCTTCCATTAGCATTATTCATTCACATCAATGCAATCCCAACCGCACCAAGAGTTCTCATAATATCATTGTTTGCATTAATGTAGAGTAATTCGTTTACATTTTCCGAAACACAACTTTAATCACGAATATCTGTAATTATAAATATGTGATGTAAAAACTAAAAAGGAAACATCTAACCAGCGCATCTAAGACGCTATATAAGATAGTTAAAAGTGAAAATATTAAATTAAAATGAATAATAATTTCCATATAAAAATAATATTAAAAACTTACCCCATCCGCTTCATTTAATTGCAACAGTTTGACCAAAAACTATAGAGCTTTTTAGTTAAAATGATACAATTATTATGGAACAGAGAGTAAAACGAGATGAATTTAATAAGATGCCACATTTATGCGGTTTTTCGTTACGTATAGATCTCAAAAGGCCGTCAGAGTGAAGCATACAAATAGTGCCAATGTAAAAAGCGAGTAAACTAAAAGTAAAAGAAGTACAAGAAATGGCTGCTTTGTGAGTTTGAACCCAGCCAGAACTTGAGATAGGGGAGGCCACAATATTCAACCTTGTAAGCACCTAGGGTCAGCAATAAAACTTGCTCTATCAAGAAGGGGGGAAAAATGCACATACAAAACCATAGATCATATGTACAAATTATAGAGATACTATGACAATTTGATATAGCAGGTTATTGCTATCTAGAGAACACGAAGTTGGGCGAGGAAAGCTGCGCAAAGATCAAGGAATAGCATCTGCGGTCCCTGAACTTTTTGTAAATCGAGCAGATACTTCTCCTCGCGAGTCTTGTATAGCTGTGACATAATTACAACAGAAATTTAGCAGTTTATATTTTTATAAGTTAAATGTCTTATTGTCTGACAGAACTTTTATCATAAATCTGTAACTTTTTATGTAGGTATTTAAGTTTTACCTAAAAAGTTAAAGAGTATTATACTTTTTTAGTAAAAAGTTACCCCGTCAGACCCTCTCAACACTTACTATTACGGAGTAAATTTTTAAAAAAAAAATCAAAAAAATATTAGAATGGTTGTGAAGAGTAGAATCATCTATCAAAATACACATAAATTAGCTGCTAGGCATAAAACATACCTGAACCTCAAACTTGACGACATTGGGTGACCTCAAAACTCCATCATTTTCAATTATGCTAGACTCTTCACCAAAATAATTATGTACAGAATTATTGACCATCCCTTCATGCTGACCAGGAATGCCAGGAAGCCATCTGCACTTCATGTTATAATGCCCGATCTTTTTCCAGCAGACATTCAACTCTTGCAGTGCTTTCAGAACTTCGGTCATGATCTCACGAGGATGTGCTCGAGACTGCAATCATACAGAAAAACTAAAGGGTGATGAAGAATTCATACAAGAACAGGAATAATGACGAAAGATTACACTGGGTAGAAACGCCTTGTTATTATACTGTCATTCCACTTGGGAATTCATGGTTAACAACAGAAAAGTACTCTACAGCACTATAGTATAGTGTCTATAGAGGAGTGCCTGGTTTCTAAAATTGATACGTTTTAAGAAGCACATCTCAATCACATTCTTTGTAATTTTGAAGAAAATACTTTCTTTTTTTTTTTTGCATTTCAAGGGAAAAATTAGGTCTTCAGGGAAGTAATACCATTGAGAGCAACACACCAATGTTAGAAACTAGGAATTTCCCGTATCAGCAAATTGTTGACTGGCTACATGATTTATGATTTTCTAAGATGATTTACAAAGAGAAAGAAACACAAAAGAGAAGAGAAGATAAATAAAATTCTTAACAATAGTTAAATGGTCGTGAGGAATCCTTAAGTTATCATTTTAGCAAGCTATACAAATGAAAATAACAACCACTGCCTACAAATTTCACATAAACAATCTAGTAGGTCTAAATGTATGAAATCTCCTCTCTAAATATTCAAAGCTTTCAGAAAAAATTATGGAAAGACCTAAAAAGGAGGGACAAAAGGTTTTATGGTAGAAGAACAAAAAATCCTTGTCTTTTTCCTTCGAGATAAATAAAGCATGGTGGATCCTCTAATAAATCATAACAGAAAACAAAGACCATGTACACACTCATATTGCCATATATTCGAATAGTCATTATAGTTTTTTTTTTTAAATTAAAAAAAAAAAAAAAACCTACTCACTATGTCCCAAAATAAATGCTTCATTTACTTTTTCACACCACTCAAGAAACATCTTTAAAAATTAATATCTTTAGTTGTGTATAATAAAAAATTATACAAGTAAAAATTATATATTTTGAAACTACATATTGAGACAAATCAAACGAGATCCCACATGACTATGTTTTTCCTTATATGTATAGAATGAAAGAGAGTCAAAGTTACAAAGTGAATAGTGCCAAAAGTCAAAATGTATCATTTAATTTGGGACGGAGGGAGTACAAGTTAATGAGGGAATAACGCAATGACAAAACTCCTCCTAGAACACGTCTTTGCAACTCATCCTTAATGTCTTTTCCTTTTCTTTCTCGTTCATTGTTGCTTTCTCTTAGTTGCTGTATGTGCTTTCTCAAAAAGGGGAAAAAACTATGGATTCCAACCATGGATTAATTTTCCCTTCACGCACTCCATGATCATCAAACAGAAAGGCTAAATGCCAAAATAAGTGAAGCAAAATATTCAATATATGTAATATGTAATAACTGACCTGTAATCCAAGAGCCCATTTCCTCTCAACAGGGAATTGCGGCCTCAAGCCAACTCCTTGGTAGTCAGCATAACCATGGTGGCCAGCAGCAGGAGAAGCAACTTCATTTGGATGCATGCGGCTATACTTGTTATCCTGAAAATTAATGTACAAAATGTATATAAATCAATGGTCAAGCAGCTAACTGGTAATTCTAGTGTAGAGCAAAAACAGTGAAACCCAAAAAAAATATGAAGATGAAGCTTGCAAACTTTTTCAAGCACAATCAAATTGCCAACGACAACAAATCTGACAGTACACCAAATAATTGTCAAGCAAAGAAAAACACTTGTTTCCGATATACCATCCATATAATTATTCTCATTAGTCAGAAACAAGTCTCTTAACTATGAATACCAAATTCCCTGAAAAAAGTCTGCAAGGAGAATATGACCCACCAAAGTTTCTTGAAACTCAGCCCCAAGATAGCCACTTGAAGCTCTGAAGCGATTATCAAAAAGCAAATAGTATGCAACAGTACCCTGTAATTAAATGTAACAAACTCAAATTAGTCACCATGTTCATAAAATTCAGACCACAAATAAATAATTAAAAATCATTAGGACCTCATTCTGGAGTCTATTGCGGAGAGATTCAATTAGCTGATTCCGGTCAAATCCCATCCTAACAACTTCCTGAAGTATCTCTTCATCAATCTGTAGGAAGTAAAGGTCAATTCACAATACTGCATACTATGTTTAAAAAAGATAATAAGAAAAAAGAAGCAGAATGTGCAATTTACGGATCATCACTGAGATAGCTCCCTCAGATGGCTAGATGGCATTACTGTTATCCTTATAAGCATTAATTTAAGTTGTGGAATAAAAATTTATGCAAAAAAGAGAAAAATCAACTACAAGATGATGTGAAAATCTAGGATAGCATAGATGTGTCCCACTGCAAAAAAAAAAAATACAGGCCTAAAAGAATGGCAAGCTAAAAGTGAGGCACAGCTAATTGAAACTCAGAAAATCCAGCAAAGCCAACTTTTCCAAAGCAAAAAGGGTGCAATTTTTCCTACTAAAAGATTCGTGACATAACCTTCTTTGCTTGTTGCATTGTATCGGGTGGCGGCACCGCTAAATAACGAGGAAGATGGGCTTGAAACCATGTGTGCTGACGGATTTCTGGGATAGTGATCCTCTTCATAGGATCAACTACAAGCATCCTTGGGATTAGATCCCTAGCTCCAGGTGATAAATGACTAGGAAGAGTATATATCCCACCCTACATATAAATGAAATAAAACAAATCACATGAGATCAATATTCAGCTCCTCCACATTTCGCAAATAATCAACTAATATTGCTGACAAACAGATTACATTGTACAAACAAGTCGTTAATTTTAACCCTTGGAACAAATTTCATAATACCTAGATCTACCGATAAAAAATTAAAAAATAAAATAAAAATAGAAGTCATTCGACAAAAGCTCCTCGATGAATTTGGCCTTCAGTTTGAGATCCTTCCTCTCCCCAAAGAAATGATTAGAACACTTCACAAACAAACTCTATTGTATGTTGGCTCGAATAGAGTCCAAGAAAAAATAAAATAATTTTTTTTTTTAAAAAGTAGGGGGAAAAAATCCACATATGTTGTTGGTGATAAACCGATAAAGTATACGATAACATTAATATCCATTTTATTGACCATTTAACATTAAAAAATAATATATTCCCTTAGTTGCAATAATAATCAACACTTTTTGGCTTGCATTCTTTGTATATTACCTTCGATCATAGTACTACTATTAAATGAAAACAAAGGTTATAATGGAAGATTCTAATTGATTCATCTCAACATATACTATCACAATAGTTATAGTTTTGAATCATTACTCTCAGGGGAAACAAAGCTTATAATGGAAGATTCTAGTAATAGCCAAAGTTTTGCACGGGCAATTGATATAGGAAGGAATGCTTTTATTTCAAAATTTTGAGAGCTTCCAAGTATTATATCAGCTTAAATTATTAACCAAACCAAGCTCAAACGCGGACTCTAATGGTAGAATTAGGGGTGACTTGAGTATACTAATACAATTAGAGTCGAAGAGCTTGAGCTGTGTGAAATATAGTTAAGTTGAGCCGTTGTCCTCACTCCTCAGTCCACTCGCCGCCGTCAGCCGTCAGCCGTCAGCCGCCACCACTTCAGGTACGTTTTTCCTTCTTTCTTTTTTTCCTTTTTCTTTCTTCTCTACCTGTTTTTTCCTCTTCTTATTTTGCTCCTGTTTTTTTTTCTTTTCTTCGGTGTTTACTTGTTCTAATTTTCTTTTTTTTCCTACTTTTTTTCCTTTTTTTCTCAACTTACTTTCTGTTGTTATTTTTTTTAACTAAGATTTTTTTGGGTGTTAAATTATTTAGTGTTAGTATAATTTAGTGTATAATTAGGTGTCAAATTATGTGTAGTTGCTATATACTACTAAGTTATTAATTAGTGTCATTATGTTAAATTATGTGTTATTTCTAAAATCAACTAGACTAGTGACTTGTTACTTGCTAAATTATGAAATTAATTTAGAGTTTAGACAATGTTTTGATTGATTTTGTTTGCAAGTTCAGAAATGTCCAGTAATGTTCAAGATGAGTATCAGGAGTGTGTGGATGATGATGATGACGATGATGATGATAATGATGATATGAACTTATAGTGTTCTACACTTGACACTTCTACAAAGCCATCAACCAAGCTTCCTATGTTTGCTTTCTTCTTCTCTTGTATTTTCAATGTGTTTTGGCCTTTTGCGGTAGCGTCGTATGAACAATGCCTCCTTATGTCTATTTCTACATTAATAATATTGTTATTTTTATTATTTTGAGAACTATATATGTTTTACTTTTGATTTATAAAGGTTTGGCAAAAAAAGAGCGCCTCGTATCCGAAAAGCTAGCGCTTTCGCCTAGCGCCTAGGCTCTAGGGACCCTTGGCGCCTCGGAGCGCCTCACACTTTTTAAAACTAAGGCATTGCCAAGGTGGCCAACTCTAATAACAACCAAGGCCATGAAAAACAGTGAAACTTATGAATTATTAACCAAGCCAACCATTGCCTTCTGTCATCCAACAACTGTCATTTGTCAGTATTCATGTTGTAACAAATTCAGCAATTAGGTTCAATCTCACTATTTTGCAGACCACCCTCACTAAATTGCAGACCACCCACACCAGATACATCATTTTAGACACTACATAGAAAAAATGAGATATTATCCGGCCACAATATTGAAAGCTGATCAATAAAATTCCCCTTAGAGCAAAGTGCAAAATGCCAGTATTTCTACACATCCTGATACTTTATTAAAACCTAAAAAAGTGTCCCCACACTTTCAATGTCCTACTAAAACTGTCCCAGCAAGTTAACTCAACTGCAGCTGGAAATCTAACCAAACTCCATGCAACTTGCAGGTTCCAAACAGGTAGAGCTCTTTCAAAGCTTTTCACCCAAACAACTTCCTCCTGCTTCTTATAAAACAAAATAACTCTCATTCTATTTCCTCTTCCTGCCAATAGTATTTTACGGGCTTTGTAGCTATAGCAGTTTGAAGGTGTTATTGCTTTAAAATACTAGCATTGCATTTTGAATCTTGTAGTCTAGACATCTCAACCTTTTCCATTCACTTTCATGTTTCATTATTTATGAACTAATGCCCATTTTCCTTCCAAAAATCAAATTAAATAGTGAGCATTAATAAGAGGATTATAATGTAAAAAACACAACTACTCCCTCCGTAACGAATTATTGGCAACAATTTCCATTTTTAGGTGTAACAAAATACTTGCAACAATTTTTTCCAATTTCATTTTATTCCTTTTTTGGCAAAAAAAAAACAACACAATACCCCACTTACTTTTCTCTTTCTTACTTTTTTATCTCTTACTTTATCATCATACCACATAATACCCCAATTACTTTTCCTTCTCTTACTTTTCTTTCTCTTACTTTTATCATTATACCACCTAATACTACAATTAACTTATTTCATCTAGGAGTCCGTGCTAATCCAAATGTTGCTACTAATTCGTTACGGAGGGAGTACATGCCTATTGAAAAGACGTTGCCTAGCACAAAACTTCGACATGGTGGATCCACCACCTTGACAATGTCAAGTTGATGACATGACACTAAAGCAGAACTTGGAAATTTCCATGACATGTTTGCTCATATTTTAAAAATTGGAGAAAAATGGATATAATTTACAAGAACTCAAGATTCAAGACTCTTACATCCTTGTAAAGTATAGGATCAGTGCAAGGCAATATTCTTTTGAACTTAATTTATGAAAATTCAGTGCGGTCAGACAAATTCATGTTTGGTTTAGTTTAGTTCAGTTCGATTCAGGTGAGCTCCTGATGAGTCTAGGTTTTAGATCAGTTCAATCCACAAAAATTCAGTTCAGTTCAATTCAATCTAAAATAACAAGGCCTAAATCAATAACAACAAGGCATCACACAATTGACATAGCTAACAATCATGATATTCAAAGGATAAAAAATAGTAATATACATTAATATTTGTCGTCAACCCCAACAAGTTCACTTATTGTAACAACGATCACGTAATTAAAGCCCAACTTTTTCACCTCCAATTTCATTTTAACTCCTTGACATGATTAACATTCCAAGAACTTGTAACCCAATCACATCCCCCCCCCCACCGCGCGCGCGCAGAAATTGCAACAGATATCCCATCCATGGAAAAAGAAAGTATAAACAAACTACATGAGAAACAATATCAAAAGGTTATAAATAGCACGTTCACGAGAGAGAGACTAATTTTGACATTCAACATATAAGCTAAACATATTAAACACATGACTTAGTTAATGTCTACATATGACAAGCAGTGTGTACCTTTATTTTCTTGAAAAGGTTGGGGATGTTTTCATCATCAAAAGGGAGGGTACCACAAAGAAGAGCATATAAGATAACCCCGCAACTCCATACATCCACTTCAGGGCCAGCATAGAGTTTCCCAGAAATAACCTAATTGCACAAGCAAGCAGACATCACCGTTCAGATAAAAAGATCATACAGTGTAGGGCAACATCTAATGATGACACTAGCCATTGAAGTTCAAACAGGATAAAGATTTAGCCATGTAAAATATACAAGAATCGGCTCCAATAAATGTGCAAAACAAGGTCCTCAAGTAAAATATGCAAGCAGCAACAATAAATGTGCAGAAAATTAGGTAAAATACCTCTGGGGCGGCATAGTTTGGGCTTCCACAGCTAGTCTTTAGGAAATGACCATCGCGCAGTATATTGCTCAAACCGAAATCTGCTATCTTCACATTGTGATGTGAATCTAATAGAAGGTTTTCTGGCTTCAAGTCTCGATGAACAACCATATTCCTGTGGCAATACTCTACTCCTGATATAATCTGTTCCAACAGCAGGGAAAACACATAAAATTGCGGTACACTAATTTGAGAAGTGTAAAAAGTACTAATTGAGAACTAATTTTACCTGTTGGAAAAACATCCTTGCTTCATCCTCTTGTAACCTACCTTTTTCCACAATGTAGTCAAATAGTTCTCCAGACTTAACATACTCCATCACAAGATAAATATCTGATGGTGTCTCAATTACTTCATATAGTCGAATTATATGAGGATGCATAAACAATCTCAAAATTTTGATTTCTCGTCTCACTACAAAATTAGGGGGAAAAAATTAAATTAAAGATAACCCCATATTGCAATTGTCTTTAACCGATCCTATTTCAGCCCAAAAACATAGAAAAAACTCAAGATAACAACAATTGAGATATGATAAATCTAGGGTTTAACAAAATACCGCGCAAAGCTATATGATCAAAATGCGAACTTTGGATCTCGAACTTAAAAATTATGATAAAATAGTACAAAAATAGTGCCAAAACATAAAAAATCAAAAAGAACAGTCACAGTTGGGGGAAAAAAATCCATACCTTTCTCTTCCATTTCCATATTTTTAATCTTCCTTCGATTCAAAATCTTGATAGCAACTTTATGGCCAGTTAATTTATGCTCCGCAATTTTGACCTTACCAAAAGAACCAATTCCAAGAGTTTTGCCAAGATTATAGTTTTGCAGGAATGCATCCACACTACTGCCACCTCGCACACCACCTTGTCCATCCATTTTATTCAGCCCTAAAATTTGAAGAAGAAATCAAAACCACCCCCAATTGAGAATTGTAATGCACAAAATTTACTGAGCCCTAAAATTAAAAATTGAAGAAGAAATCAAAAAAAGCCCCACCACAATTATCATGTAGTTCCGTGGGAAATCATGATGAATTGATGAGGGAGGTGATTGAAGTGAAAAAAAAAAAAAATTAATTTAGCAAGACGGGGGTTTGATTGAGATTCGAGAGAGATACTACAAGAGAGTCATTTTATTTTATTTTTATTTTTATTTTTTTTAGAAGAAATACATTGACAAAAAAGGTAAGATTAGGGCTATAATAAGTTGGGCCATTTTAAAAAAGTTGAGATTGGACCTCTACAAAAGAACTATGGCCTAGTGGACTAGTCCATGAAATATTCATGTGGACTTGCATTGCAACCATTACTTTTAGCAACACTTTGGCCCCTCTTCCTGGCCCACATCAATTGGAGACATCAATTGCTCCAGCCCAAACACACTATGCAAGCCCGTGCCAAATCAGGGATTATAAAGCCCAACTCAAAGTATGCTAGTTTAGTTCTTGCCACTTTGTGTATTCCTACGAAATCTCCTTTTGCGTCGTTCACCACATCACCTTCGACGGATATTTGAGACCCTAATTGGAATAATGCATATGTGATGAATATACTGCCTTGATTGATACTCATACTTGGGATTTGGTTCCACGGGGCGATGAAAGTGAATGTTATACGGTGTTTGAGGGTTTTTACACATAAAGAAAAATCAAATGGTCAATTTAAGCGGCATAAGGCTCGTTTGGTTACAAATGGTAAGAGTCAAGAAATTGGCATTGATTGTGGTGAGACATTTAGTCTGGTTGTGAAACTGGAAACAATTAATTAGTACAGTTTTAAGTTTAGTTTTTTCTCGACACTGGACTATTGATCAGATCGATATGAAGAATGCTTTTCTTCATGGTCATTTACAGGAAACAATGTATATGCATCAACCTCCAGTGTTTGTTCATACGGACAAGCCTAAACATATGTGTCGGCTTCGTAAGTCTCTTTATATTCTCATACAAGCCTCTAGGGCATGATATCAGTGTTTTGCTAGTTGCAATGTCTCATCATTGGGGTTTGTCAACAGCAAAAGTGATACTTCTTTGTTCATTTTCAAGCGAGGTACAAACATTGCTTATCTCCTTTTGTATGGTGATGATATTATTTTGACCTAAACTTCTACTGCTCTTCGTCGGCGGATCATCTCTCTTCTTAGTTCTGAGTTTGCTATGAAGGATCTGGGTCCCTTGTCTTATTTTATTGGCATTTTGTTCGTTACTCAATCTGTGGGTCGTATGTTTCTGTCTCAAAGGAAATATGTTATGGAAATTTTGGAATGGGATAAGATGTTGTCTTGTAAACTTGCTGACACTCTTGTTGATACTAAGTCCAACGATCCCTCATTTTATCGTCATCTTGCATGTAGCTGCTTTGCAGTATCTCACATTCATAAGGCCCGATATCTCCTACACGGTTCAACCACTCTGTTTGTTCATGCATGCTCCTTGTGATTCTCATTTAATGCTACGAAGCGTACGTGTTCTTTAGTATATCTAAGAAACTCTAGACTTTGGTATGCATTTATCTCCTATTCTTGCTTCTGGCCTTATTTCTTATTCTGATGTTTATTACCTGTCGTTCGACCTTTGGCATTGTGTATTTATTGGGAATTACTTAATATCTTGGTTAACTAACCCTGTTGTCTAAATGACAGGCTACGCTGTCTCGATCCAGTGTGGAGTCCGAGTATTGGGGAGTTGCTAATTAATGTGATTGTTGAAATTGTGTGGTTACATAACTTGCTCTTAGAGTTACATTGTCCTTTGAAAAAGGCAACAATTATTTATTGTGACAATGTTAGTGTGGTGTATATATCTCACGATCCTATTCATCATCAGCGTATTAAATTAACATGTGGAGGTGAATATTCACTTCTATTGTAAATAAACCCTATACACATAGGATTTAAAAAAACACTAATAATTTTTATTAGCGGTATGTGTTTGGTGCATGTGTGATGCCACAAGCCCACAACTCATATAATCCCATCATCTTTTAATGGTCACATAATTCACATAACGAAGTATATAAAATACAATATGAAAAGAATTCAATTTCATAATGGCACAACATCGCCGCTTTTATTGAATTCATTCATTTTTAAATTCAAAAATAAAACATTTGAACACTTAACCTTTACACACCATTTCTATTGCATTCCATTAACAAGAAGATTTTAAATCCATAATATAATGGACCTACCACATTCTTTTTCTTATTTAAAAAAACTACACAAAACACTCATTTTTTTTTCTATTTAAGAAAACAACAAAGGATCCACTTACACATTATTTCCCATATTTTTCTTAATTTTGAAATCTAACATAAATTTTTTTTTTTGGAAGGAAAGGTATACATGATCCGCACAAGGCTTTATATCTCAGGAATAAAACTTGACAGGTGGAGTGGGAGGTGTGGAGTTGTTGACAGGTGGGCTTGAAATATGGGCACAACACAAGCCTCATCATATCATTCAAACCCGCGACCTTTGTTTGACGTTAGCTCTGATACCATATTAAATGACAATCTCAACCAAAAACTTAAGCTGATAGCGAAACTTACGAATATGTTATACTCTATCACTAATGGAAAGAAAGAGTAGTTTAGTGAAATGGTATTTAACACTTAAAATGCTGCCTTAAAATGTTGAAAGTTGAAACTTGAAAGAGTACTTACGGTATCGTCCGTAAACCTCTGTTAATTCACGTAATGGTTCAACTAATATAACAATTTCACATGCAACTCTCTTAAGTCTATTGTCTATTGGGATTTGGGACTTGTAACTTGTAAGCAATTATAGTTAAACTAAACTAGGTTCTAAAGTCAGTAAGTGGGTGCTTAAAAGTTAAAATCACATTTTACTATGTATTTTGTTGCACATATCTTACAAACTTACATGTGCTTTTTATGACATAGATCTGCTATATTCACCTAATTCATTTTTTAAGGCCTTAAGGTTGATAAAAAGATTCTGATCCAAAAGAATTATTATATATATATATATATATATATATATATATATTTTAAGAAAACTACATAGAAATCAGGGTTATCTTCTCACAAGAAAGAATTATTTTATATGGGTGTTTTTGGGTGATGACTGATGTAAAATAATATAGGCATATGATGGAGTCAGAAAGTTCAAAATACCGCAAAAATGTAAATAGAAAAATCTTTTGGAAGAACATAATACTTAGTCATAAAGGTTGAAAACGTACAATAAGCCTTCCTGTTTGATCTTGGATTTTTGGAACCAGTACCAAAACAGTAGACGAAAATATGACAATCCTCGAAATCCATCCCCTTGAGATGAAATTGAAGGCTACATACATGCTTTTTTGGTGTTCTAGGGGTACCAAAATGAAAATATCCTGAAATTGTTTATCGATTCCTTAGGTGAAGAGGAGTCCCACGATGAGTATATATATATATATATATATATATATATATATATCGGGCTCTATGGGATTATATAAATGAGCTGGATTGGAAAAGCCTAAACACTTCCTAACCTAAAAAATACAGAGTATAAATTTTCCGTGAGGGCACAATACTTTGTTAGAGAAGCTGAAAACGAAAGATGAGTCTCCCTGCAAGATTTTTAACCATGAAGAAAAAAATAGGGCACAAACAATAAAACTACCCCTAATATATTGTATTGCCAGGTCAGCTTAAATCGTAGTCTAAAATATTATATATGCTTTTTGGGGTTTATAGGTGCGGAGAGCCGACGAGATTGTATCTCGAAATAATTTTTCGGTTTTCTTGGGTCATAATTAGCCCCCATAAATGGGTATCAAATGCTGCAAAGTAATACTTCGTATAATATAGCTTTGAAACCTAAAACACCATCCAAAATTAGAAAATTAAAAAATCATTCTGGATGACATAGTACTTCATTATGATGGCAAAACACAGACAAAGAGCCTTTGTGCGCGACTCTGGAATCATGACAACGGATAAGACAAAAATATAAGTGGCTACGTGAGAAAAATCGAATCTTATATACACGTTTTTTGAGGAGATTTGAGAACAAAAATACCCTGAAGTAGTATATATTTGAGGTCCTCAAGAGACAGGGAACCATCAGGATCAGTATCAGATATTGCAGAGTTATATGATAGAACTAGAATGCCTCAAACACCACACAATCTAAAAAAAAACTTTCTAGGATGACATAAGGTACATCCTTCAAATGAGATCTCAGAACCATGAGCATATAATAGGGCAAATTGAATACCATGCCGAAAATGTTCTCATAGAACTAAAATCAAAGGTATACATGAATTTTAGAGTACCTGGGGCTAGTTGTAAAACTATTACAAATAGGATATATCCAAAAATGGAATGTTGTAGAGTGATGGGATCGATGGTGTTGTAAATTTGGAATGACTATAACATTTCATTACCTAACACGGATTTTTTTTTTTCTAAAGGACAATACTTTGTTATGAAAACCGGCAAGGTGTCTCATAGTGGAACCTTGGGTCCAAGACAAAAAATAAATAAAATTAGATATGAAATCGGTCTGCAGGAAAGACACTTTAAAAAACAAAATTGAAGTCAAATACGCACATTTTGGGGTATTTTTAATAAGTTGTATTTAGGCTCCGTTTACTAGAGCGTAAAATGTTTTCCTATTTTACATTGTTTACTTTGGGTGAAAAAATAAAATGTAAAATTTGGAGTGAAAAATCATTTTACACCATAGTAGAAACATTTTCCCTCAAATTTGGGAGTAAAACGTATTTTCCGTGCAAGTAAACATTGGAAAACTTCTATGAAAATAAGTTTTCCAATGTAAAATGTTTTTCATGGAAAATCATTTTACATCGAAAACGTTTTACACCAAAGTAAACGGACTCTTAATAAATTGTATTTTTAACCTATCAAAATTTAGCTAGATTGTTAAAATATAATGCATGAATTAGGGGAAGATATATGTACTTAAGATTACTTATATCACAACACTAAGTAACAACAATATAATACTACATGTAGTCATGCACTAATTAACAAAACCACATTAAAATGATGTGAGCAAACAAACAACCATACCAAGTAACTCATACTTCATATATATATTACCTTCCACGGATCGTGTACAACTTCCTCTCTTATACCCCAAGTTTTGAGAACGTATCTTATGATTCCAGTTAAGTTTGAAGTTTCCCAACAATATCAAATAACCTCTTGACAGGGAGATAATTAGAATAACCCTTTTTTTGTGTGCATCGAATCAAATATATGCTAAGTTAAAGAATTTTATAAAATAAAGAGAACAAATGCATGAAGAGGAAATAGTATTAATAATACTGGATAAGTTTTAACCCGTTGCATACTAATTATTTAGCGTATACTATCTATTCGTCAAAGATTACAATTTAACCAAATGGATATTTCTCAAAGATTTTTACATTGTACTTTATTCTATTTCATACTTTTACATTTTTTTTTTTGTTTTAATAAGATGATCCTACAACTTTTTCCTACTTTTCTCACTTTCCTCTAATTTCACCCCTTCTACACATTCTTTCTCCCATCAATTTTTTTTGGACCCCACATTATTCATAGTTTTTCACTCAATTAGCAAATGTACACATCTTTGAGAAACAAATGGAGTATATAAATGCCCTTGATATAATTAATATTTATGTATTTTTTAAACTAGTTATTATCAATAATGCTATATGTAGTTGTTTTTTAAATTGTCTTTATATTCCTTTAACTTTGACTGCTAATCAAAAAACCAAGTGCAACATGTTCTGTTGTAAAAAATATACTTCATCCGTTCAAAAAAAAAAACGCAACCAACCATTTTGCACGCATTTTAAGAAAGTGATTTAAAAGTGTAAATGGTCAAGTTAATCAAAATAATTTTAACACAAGTAAAAATGATATTATAGGTTACTTATCTTAAAATTACATATATTAATTTGATCGTTTAGACCTTTAAATATTTTCCTTAAAATGCGTGCAAATACGTTTGTTGCGTTTTTTTTTTAAACAGAAGAAGTATATTTTTTGAATAAAATGACTAAAGAAATTAGAGAAAGTATAATTCCTGAAATAACCCTCAGAATTAAATGAGAAAACAAATGAACCAAACACAATTTGTTCCATAAGTAGTAGTAGCTGACTAGCTGTCACAATCTTACAGGTAATAAACTAATAATATACTGTACTAGCTCAAATTTCAAACCTAAAACACTTTTGGGATTGTGAATATGGTTAAACAACCCCGTGAACTTGCAAGGGTAATTTGGACAATTCACTCATCTTTATGACTTAAAATACAAAATACAAAAAAATAAAAAAAGCAAACTGTTTGGTTTGTAGTTTCTTTCCTCTTATAAAGGTAGTGGCTTTAAAGATTCAACTTTCTGCTTCAAAAATGCAAGGAGTCATATTTGCTCCTCATATCATAGTTTGAAAAAAATGGTGCATAAAATTGCTTGAAAAGGGTATTTAGGGCAATGCAGCTTAGTAAAAAAAAGATAAAAAGAGAAGAGTAAAAATGGAAAAAAGATATTGGGTAATGGTGGTGGTAGTAGTAGTAGTAATGTTAATGGGAATAGTTGGAAGTGAAGGAAATGAAGAAAAAGATGTGAAATATGATGGAAGGTCTCTCATTATTGGTGGGCAAAGGAAGCTCTTGTTTTCGGGTTCGATTCATTATCCTCGAAGCACCCCCGAGGTTAGTTTATATATATGCTCGGTTTTTTAAATTTAAGTACCCGTGTCGGATTCTCGACCGCTTAATTTGAAAATTGATGACATTGTCCCTTTTTTTTTTAATTGTAATAATTAGATTTTTTTTTTTTCTATTTTATGTCAAATCGTTGTAACTTATTAGTCAGAAGAAGTTAAGTTTATCATGTTGTAATTAGTCAAATAATGTAGGTTTGAAAAATGTGACATTAGTTGGAGTTGTGCTAATTGCTTGGTTGTTTGTGGTTGCTTGTTTCCAATGACATGGTTTAGAGTTTGTCATGTTTTTGCTGTTTTCTGTAATCATCTGAATCTAAAGTCTAAACTCTAAACAAATGACAAATTCTTAAAAACTCGTACGACACAACGGATGTACTCTAGTAGCTACTCCCTTACAGCCTCACTTTCATTAAGGTTGGTCAAATTTTGAATTTGCACACACATATTTAGAAATTAGAAATACATGTACACATCCCAAATACAAAATACTCATACAATAGAAATTCTTATATACATTCAGTGTATGGTATATTCAAGGGTAATTTTGCTTATTTTATAATTATTTTTGCTCATTTTTAATTTTAAAATGAGTAAAATTATTTAAAATGAGTAATAAAACACCTTTGATGCACATAACTCTACGTACATTCGAATGTATAATAGATCATTATAAAAATACAAATATGATGTTTTTTATTGGTTAGTTACATGTGTCCCAATAATTCTCCTTATTTTGAGATTGTCCATATTTTTTAGCCCACCGTCACATGACCCCACTTAATTAGCTCAATTTCCATCCGCTAAGTAAGGTGGTGATTTTGACACTCTCCAATTGGGGAGTGCCAAAATTATTTTCCGCCAGTGTACCATTTTTTTGAATTACTTCAAACATTGTTATACTTAGTTTAACCTGATAAAGGTACACCGTACACACTCACGCAGTCACGCATTGCCGCACCCACACTTGATAAAGTTTTTTTTTCCCACATTGTATCTATGAACTTTTGGGGAAAAAAAATTAATTTGAAATTATTATACGAGTAGCATTTTTTCTTTTAAGCAAATGGTTTAGGTTGACCTTTTAGAAGGGGCATATCTTTTTTCCAAATAAAAAAAAGAACAATTAATAAAGCAACAAGATTTATCACCTTGGTAAAAAATAGGTACTTAATGTTTTAATATTGGCATTTAAAGACATAAATAGAAACCAATCTTTCCCTTAAAAAAAAGAAACCAATCTTATTAAAGAGCTAGAATTATTTTACTTTTTTGAAACATATTCTTTTAAACATTTAATTGAGGTTTTGGATATTCATACAAGAACAGGAATAATGACGAAAGATTATTTTGAATATTCAGATATGCAAATATTCAAAACTATAAAATAATAAATTGGTATCGAAATTTTTAAATATTGAATATGTAATCCAAAATTGCATCTTGGATCGGATATCCGATCCACCACCCTACTTCAAGCTTTAACTTAGGCGTTGATGTGAGAACGTTTTTTTTAGTTTGCTCATAATCTAGTGTTAGAGGTTGTTATATTCCCTAATAGCTTGAGCTAACACTAGGGGTCAATTTGGTAAGATGTAAGATGTTTTTTCTTGAAAATTATTTTTCTATTTTACATTGTTTGTTTTGGAGTAAAACATTAAAAATGTAAAACTTGGGTTTGGAAAACCATTTCCATTTTCCATCTTATTGAAAACATTTTTCCCAAATTGAAAGGAAAACATTTTCTGTCACAATTGAAATAATTGATTTTCAGTTCAACCAAACAACGCAAAACGTTTAAAATAGAAAATCATTTTATATACAACCAAATAATGAAAACCTTTGTGAACTTTCCAATGAAAAATTATTTTTATCCAAAAAAGATCTACACCCTACCAAACTGACCCTAAATACATGTAACTAATTGTCAACCAGTAGCAACTTGTAACTAACTATTAGGGAATACAACAGCCTCTGACTAACACTAACTAACATTTAATAACTTCCTGTAACAATTTGTCAATGGGAAATTGTTGGCGCGAAATTGAATCAGTAACCCTAGAAACAAAATGATCATAGTGCTCCGAGGTGCTCCAAACAATTCTTCTTGTTCATTTGGCTTATTCTTGCTAATTTACAAGTTTCATTTTTTTTTTTTTAAATGATCACATGAGCACCAAAAAACCCCCCCTTTGTGAGCACCTAAGAAATTATGCCCTAGGAAAGGTGGGTGTTTGTTGAAGACACAAGTAGGGAAAATATGGGGCAATTCCGCAATTATTGTTCATGTTCCATGATTGAAAAACAAACATTGTTAGTTTGTTACTTATTAGATGTTTTGCTTAGAATTTAGGTATGTCTATGTTTTATGTGAAGATTTTTAAATCACAATTATGCAAATTTTATTCATGTTCTTATATGTTAGTGATCTAATCTAGTGACTTAATTGCATTTCAACAAATTGGAATGTTTCTTAGATGTGGCCGTCGTTGATATCCAAGGCCAAAGATGGTGGGCTGGATGTAATTCAAACATATGTGTTCTGGAGCATCCATGAACCCCAACCTGGTGAGGTATGGTGTTCTTTTGTCTGGTTTTTATGTGTGGGCTAGATTTTGCTGATCTTATTGTAACCTTTCATGGCCTTCTATCAATAATTTGGTCTCTTATTGTATGCAGTATGATTTTACTGGTAGGAATGATTTGGTGAAATTCATTAAGGAAGTTCAAGCACAAGGGTTGTATGTTTGCCTTAGGATAGGCCCCTACATCGAAAGTGAATGGACTTATGGGTAACTTGCTTCTAACTAAGGCCCTTTTGTTGTGAACTTTATTTCTGAAATTTCAATTTAGTTCAGTTCAGTACTTGCTAAATCTAGTATTTAGTTTGGTTCAGATTAATTCAGTCCAAAAGAACTGAGCCAAAATCATAATGATAGAGTATATAACATAATTCAACCATCAGTTTAAGATTTTGGTTGAGATGGTCCTTTGACATAGTATTAGAGCCAACGTGACAGAGACGTTATGTGCTCGAATCTCTCCTCCCTCTCTCTTCTAAGTGGAATTAATTCGTGCGTGGATATGGTGGGCATGTGTTGTGTCCACATTTCAAACCCAAAGGGCCTTTCATGTGAAGGGGAGTGATAGAGTGTATAACATATTCCGGCCTCAACCATCAGCTTTGTTATCGTAAATATCCAGTGCTTGCAAGTAATGGATGCACTATTTTGATGTTGCAGGGGTTTTCCATTTTGGCTTCATGACATCCCTGGCATTTCTTATAGAACAGATAATGAACCTTTTAAGGTAGTATAATCACTTTCCTGATATTTTGATATGCATTATCATCCTCGGATAATTTTACTCATAATCAATTTGTTATTATTCCTTTGTAGTTTTATATGCAGAATTTTACCACAAAAATAGTGAACCTGATGAAATCAGAGGGTTTGTATGCTTCACAAGGAGGCCCTATAATATTTTCACAGGTAAAAATCATTGACTATGTTTTATTTTTTATTTTTATGATGAGATTTCTTTTACTTCACCTGTAAATTTTACAAATGACAAATCTTAAAATAGATTGAAAATGAATACCAAAACGTTGAAGCAGCTTTTGGTAATCATGGAAGTTCTTATGTTCGCTGGGCTGCTGCTATGGCTGTTGGGCTTCAAACTGGTGTTCCATGGGTGATGTGTAAACAAAATGATGCCCCTGATCCTGTGGTTAGTTCTTTAATCTACATTAGTTTCTTGATGACATTTCTCCTGTAGCAAAGGGGAGAGTATGATTTCCTAGCTTTTATTTTTATTCCTTGGTTATGATTTATGTTAAACAGATCAACACATGCAATGGGATGCGATGCGGGGAAACATTTGCAGGACCTAATTCTCCAAACAAACCATCAATGTGGACCGAAAATTGGACCTCTTTGTATGTTATTTTCAGCTAATAATTATTTTGATGCTTCCTTTTGTTGTAATAAGGAGATAGTTGTGAATCTTGTGATTGAATTTTTTTCCCTATCTGTCAAGTGTCAGTGTATCAATAAGGAGATAGTTGTGAATCTTTTGGAATTAACTCCAGACAAATTCAGTTCAACTCAGGTAGTTTAGAATTTGTTTTAATTTAGTTCAATCCAGATTAATTAAGTCCAAAAGAATGGGACCTAATTGTTCTTTCTTTCTCCTTCCCTGGTCAAAAGCTATGGAGTGTTTGGGAGTTAGAGGTTTGAGGAAAAAGAGAGGTTTGAGAGGAAAGAGAGGTTTGACAAACTCAAAAAGCTATTTTTAGTGTTTGGGAGTTAGAGGTTTGGTTGAAAGTTTTGGGATGGAAAAACTATTTTTCAAAAAGCTCATATGAGGAGCTTTTTGGAAGAGCTTATAGTTTTTTGGATCTTTTTACTCTGAAATATCTAACAGCTAACCTCTATTTACCAAACACTTTTACACAAACAACTAATGTAATCAGTTTAGTCAAAATTAGCTAGTCAAAACAGTTAACCTCTAATAGCTATCAGCTAACTCCCAAATAGGGCCATATCTGATACTCCGGTTCTAAGAGCATTTTGGTAATATGCCCCCCACCCTTAGGGTCCGTTTACTAGAGCGAAAAATGTTTTCCCTGAAAATAGTTTTCCCTATTTTACATCGTTTACTTTGGGTGAAAAAATAAAATGTAAAACTTTGGGTGAAAACTCATTTTATACCCTATTGGAAATATTTTCCTCCAAATTTGGGAGTAAAACTTATTTTCCGTGCAAGTAAACAATGGAAAACTTCTATGGAAATGAGTTTTCCAACGTAATATGTTTTTCATGGAAAATCATTTTACATCGAAAATGTTTTACACCAAAGTAAACGGACCCTTAGTGTTAGTTGTTTGATTCTTTAGGCTAACATATATTTATTTTTTTTCTACATAAACTCTACTGGCAAATTTGATCAACGGAAAAGCTAAAATTTGATATATATATATATATATATATATATCTGATAATATTACAATTTCTCAATACAGTGTCGAGGTCTATGGTCAGAAGCCATATCTAAGGTCCGCAGAAGACATTGCATTTCATGCTTCACTTTTCATTGCGAAAAACTTTGGATGTTATGTGAATTACTACATGGTATTTATATATGTTGTAGCTATTTACAAGTCAAATACTTTATTTCTTTATCATCCTTTTTGTACACTTGTATTTTTCACTTTGTATTTTGATCAGTTGCATCTCTGGTGTCTAATATATGTGTGTAGTATCATGGAGGAACCAATTTTGGCCGGACAGCCGCTGCTTATGTTAGAACTAGTTACTATGATCAAGCACCCCTTGATGAATATGGTGAGTTCATCTGTTCATGGTGAAATCTGAAATTATATGTTACATCAAGGCTAATATGTTTCATCCCTGTTAATATTTTTTTAGGTCTTATAAGGCAACCTAAATGGGGCCACCTTAGGGAGTTGCATTTGTTGATAAAATCTTGCTCAAAAACTTTGTTGGAGGGAAAGAGATCCAATATTTCCCTGGGTGAACTTCAGATGGTAATTAATTGTTTAACATTCGACTCGACTGTGAAAGAAAAGATGTTAATTTTATTATCATCTAATTGATTCTTTGTTGTATTTACCAGGCATATGTTTTCCAAGAGGAAAGTGAAGGCTGTGTGGCCTTTCTTGTAAACAACGACACAAAAAATAGCGCAAATATTGAGTTTCAGAACAGATCATATAAACTTCCTCCAAGGTCAATTAGCATCCTACCAGATTGTATACATTCAACTTTCAACACAGCAAAGGTAATTATTAATTAACATTTAAACAGTACTAGAATCAACATTTATAATTACAAACGAATCATGCTATCTCTTATTTCACAGATAACAACAGAGGGTGTAAAGAGACAAGCGAGATCACAACTAGTTTTCAGCTCAGCTGCAAAGTGGGAAGTATTTAATGAACAGATACCAAACATTTCAGACACTATTTTGAAGGCCGATGCTTTACTAGAGCACATGAATGTAACAAAAGATGAATCTGATTATCTCTGGTACACTCTTAGGTAAGTCATTATTGCTTGTAAGTCATATATATAACATATTCATGGGCCTCAACTATCAGCTTAAGCTTTTGGTTGAGATTGTCCTTTAACAGCTTGAAAAAGGGGCAGTAACATTAACATTAACATTTTACAAGTTCAAGTTAGAGGCAATCAGTTCATGTAGTTTTAGAAAAGGGCTACCAAGTACAATTTCAACTACTTTATCTATAGATTGTGAAAATTGTGAAAGTTGGATTTATGCCATTCAAACAAATCATATAGTTTGGGGTTGCTTTTGCAGTTTTGAGGCTAAACCTTCTTGTAGTGAACTTGTACTCCATGTTCGGTCCTTTGCACATGTTGCTTATGCTTTTACAAATGGCGCACCTGCTGGTATGTACAATGCATTGGTGTCTATGGATGTTGATAAGCTTAACACACTTAACTAATGTCTTTCTATTAATCACTCAAACAGGCACTGCACATGGAAGTCGTTATGTCAAGAATTTCATACTGGAGACCCCAATTAAGTTAGATAGCAAAATGAACAATATTTCTATACTAAGTGTGATGGTTGGATTACCGGTAAATATTTATGTTACAATCAAGTTTCAATTTCGATTTCATTGCCAATAAATTTAGCTTTGTTGTTTTATTTTATAAGGATTCAGGAGCTTATCTTGAGAGGAAGTTTTCTGGGTTGCGTGAAGTGGTCGTAAGATGCAATGGAAAGGATACCTATGATTTAGCAATGAACTATACATGGGGATACAAGGTGAATTGCTTACTTCCTCTGATCTTTTTAGTTTTTAGTTAGTACTCACTCCTTTCATTAATGTTCTTTAGTTTTAGGCCGTTCCATAAAGTTTAAATTTTTTGCTTTATTGCTGATTCAGACAACAATATTTACTGCTCCTCCAGGTTGGATTAACAGGAGAAGAATTGCAAATATATAAAGAAGATAATCTTGGAAAAGTGAGTTGGAATGGACTTGAACAACCTTCTACTGCGAGGCCTCTCACTTGGTATAAGGTAAGCATTGATAGCCTACTCGAAAATGTCATATACTAATGATTAATCAATACTGCTCCTTCGACCATTACTGTATTGGATGGAATTCCACATATAGGTGATTATTGATTATTGATTATTATTCTAATTCTTGGAATGCCCTTGTCTATTGTGAACTTACTTGTATTTACCATAGAAATCGAATTAATATGTCATCATCTTCAAATTGGTCATCACTACGGTCTTGGAAATGTTCAAATTGAATGTATGTGTTCTTTTGATGCATATTGTATTTGTATCCGAGTGAGATATAGTCATTTAGACTTTAAGGTGAAGTTGGGAAGTTAGTTTATGTTACAATCATGCATCTAATATACAATTTGATGATAGAAAATATGGTAAAAAATTTCAGGCCACATTTGATGCACCAGCTGGTGATGACCCTGTAGCCTTAGACCTAAGCACGATGGGGAAAGGTGAAGCTTGGATCAATGGACAAAGTATTGGCCGTTATTGGGTGTCCTTTCTAACCCCTGAAGGGAAACCTTCTCAATCATTGTAAGTAGCTATTTCCCCCCTTACATTATGAATTATGTTAGAAAACCTTAGAAATTTTTAGTTGTTGCTATGCATCGTCTCAAATTATCGATGAACTTGTTGTCCAATGATTAGACATGTTTATTATATGATTTGTTCTTGTAGTGTCTCAATTATATGTGAGTTAATTGAAGCTGTGAATTCATCCCTAGGTACCACATTCCTCGATCGTTCCTAAAAGAGTCAGGAAATCTTCTGGTTCTGTTGGAGGAAACCGGTGGAGATCCCCTAAAAATTTCTGTTAACAGCATTACCTGGACCACTAGTAAAAGCAACAACAATGTTAATACTTCAAGTGAGATTAAATACCTAATGAGACCAGAAGGGATTCATACTTGATCTTTATTCTTTGAACCACAGGAAAAATTTTCAAGATTCTTTATGCATACCTCCTTTAATGTTCATATTTATAGTGATTGGTAGTTTCTATTTCATGTATAAAACTGTCAGAAAATTTCTGAATGTAAGAATCATTCTTTGACAAGTGATAGTATCTCAAAAGTTGCATTTATATATAAAGTTGTAAATGTTTTTGATTTGATATTATCTCTACCAACTTTTCTCTGAAATAACTAGAAAAAATGCATTGATCTTTGGACAAGTGATAGCCTACCAGATGCATATAGTATCTTGGTTGGCTGGACCCTATTGCAAGTCACCCGATTTAATTTAGCTGACACACTCATCTAAAAAGGGGAAGATAAAGAATCTTCTTAGATGTGTGCTGTGAGATTCAAGCCTAGAACCTCAAGTCTGCAATCCGAAGATGCTAGCCACTAGGGCAAGTGTTCAGCCTCAGGTCATTACACTATATGCTATCATAACATATTGTTTTGGCATCTTACTATTGTGATGAAATTTCAATCTGTAATCCTGTCTTAAAAAAAAATCAGTCTGCAGTGTGACTATCAGACCAGATCTAGCTCACGTGCGAAAGGGCGGTCACACAAGGCCACAACAGGTGTCTTTGCTGGACAGGTGAAGCAAATACTAGCCCAATCTATCCACTTAAATGTGGGTAGTTTATTTGGTGCAGATCCAAGTAAGGGGCCACTTTCTGAAGTTGAAGTTGTAATCAATCTAGTAATAGCCTACTAGGTGTTTTTTTTTCATCCAAACACTTCTTAGAGTGGTCTATAAAAATACTTCACAATTGTGGAAATTTGTATTATGCCATTGGAGATCAACTCAATTTGCCTCTTTGTAAATAAATTAAAAAAAAAAAAAAACTCAATTTGCCTCTTTTCTTCCATTTTATGATTTTCTATAACTATGGTGCGTCACATGCCATTGATTACCACTGTTTTAGAATAATTCTCGATTTTATATAAACGAGGAGGCAACCACATATTGATATACTTTTTATATTGACTTCTATATTCGAGAAATAAAAACAAATGAGGTAGTTAATTATGTGGCACTTACAAATTATTGAGAGTTACCAGAAACAAATTGCAGTTTATCATTTGTCGAATATAATTTCTTAGACATGTGTGTGCATTTTCTTTGGACGGAAAGAAGAACAATTTCATGGGTATACTCATTTGCAAAATTTATGAAGGAGCAAAAAAATCCAATCTGAAAGCACCTAACTTGGCTAACTCTATGTACTTTCATGAGTTTTTTTCCCAACAATAAAAGAGTGAAAGCTATGAAAAAAAATCAATTGTTAAAATTACTTGGCTTTCAACACATAAAACATAAACAAAACTGAAAGACGTGAGAAATTTATTTATTTACTCCATTATTTACTTCTTTTTCAGGACAAAGATAAAATTAAACTTTTACGGAGAAAACATAATTTATGCACTAGATGAATTATCCATCACAAATAAGTATTAAAGCACAATGAAATCCAACTCAATTAATACTCGTAATTATATTGTAATTGTATACTAGTATCAAATAATTTACATGATGGCTTGATATAGCCCCTTCATACATTTTCAAATGAGTATACCGACATTTAACTATGTTGCTAAAATTTGCATTTTAAAAAAAAAAAAAAAGATAAAGAGATGGTAACAAAAATTAGATAGTCTTTCTAACCAGGATGAAACCTAACTTATTCTCCTCGAGTAGTACCTATTTGAAAAGAGGAGAATATTGAATACGTAGAATAGATGGTATTTCCTTCACAATAGATATGTCGAACAATGTAAAAGGGAAACTGCGGAAGAAGAGATTGTATTTTGGTGACCAAATATGCTATCTTCCATGGAGAACGGAAAATGTTGTTGGAGTTGAAGCTAAAACTAGTAACTTACTATAGTACTAAGAAAAACATGTACAATACACACATAACACATTAGCACATTACTGTCTGTCAGACAAGGGATCTAAGTGTCTGAAATCTGCATTGGGGGTTGTAAAATTTAATCAAATCAAATTTCCTGTCTTTATGCCATCAACAATCAAGAAGATAAAAGTCTGTTCATAATCTAATGAAATCTCACTCTATCTTTCTTACACATCCATGAGCCATATCCATATTGGTATTACTAGTTAAAAAAAATAAACAGCAAGTAAAAATTCAAAACATATACCTCAACGCGTTTTCTCTGTTTATTTTACCTTCTCTCCAACAAATCTATCCAACATTTAGAACACCCCAGCTGCCCTGCCCAGCAGCTATTAAGTTACAGTAAAATTGTGACAACCCCACAAACCCTTTAAAACCAGTTATTGCTGTTCTCTTTGCTTTCATACTAAAAATGAACTCTTTTGAGCTGAATTTCTCCACTTAGCTCTGATAATTCATACAGAAAATAACATGAAAATAAGCTTAATGGCAGTACATTGTTTGATTTTAGCATTGTTTCTGCAGTTTGCAGTTGGGTATGGTGCTAATGTCTCATATGATAGCCGTTCTTTCATAATTGATGGCCAAAAAAAGCTTCTTATTTCTGCTGCTATTCACTACCCTCGCAGTGTCCCTGCTGTTAGTTCTTCACTCTTTCTCTTTTGCTCATTTTCCCACCTTTGGATTTCTGGGTTTTGCTTGGTTATATCTTGTTTGCTTCAATTTTGTGTTTTTCTTACTAAACATGGATCAAGAATTTAAAGGTGGAATTTTTATTTTTGAATATGCAATTCTAAAAGTGGAATTCTATTCAATGTGATATGATATACTATTCAGATTGTTGAATATGCAGTTCTAAAAGTGGTTGTATCTTACTTTTGTATGGGCTATGAAGTATGAATTTCTTGCTTTTGTGCCCAAGTTGGAATTTTGATTTACTTCTATAATGTTATTTTGATGTCTATTACTTTTTTTGTCTTTTCATTGGCATTTCAATGTATAATGTTAGTAATTTCTTGCTTGTTTACTTCAGCTTAAATTCACTTCAGCTCAGCTCTCAATTTCCTTCTAATGTAAAATATTACTTTCAGCTGTATTCAGTTCAGTTCAGCTATATTCAGCAAAAGTAAACGAGCCCTTAGTATGTTCTCGTTTAATTCGCATTGTAATATGTAGTGTGAACTTCTTCCTCTGTGATATATTGAGTGTAGACTGTGTTTTATTGGTCTTGTTTAATTTGCCTTGTAAACTGTAGTGTGAATTTCATCAGCTAAGATGGATGGTATTTGCCTTATTGATCTGTGTAATTTCGGGAATTTGTAGATGTGGCCAGGTTTAGTTCAACTGGCAAAGGATGGTGGTGCAAATGTCATTGAATCTTATGTATTTTGGAATGGCCATGAAATATCTCCCGACAATGTGAGTTAGAAATGTGTATATTTCATAATGTTTAATTCCTTTTCCAAAGTACTTGTTGCTAATCTGCCAAATGATTCCGTGTTGTGATTGGCGATCCTTTAGTACTATTTCGAGGGAAGATATGATCTAGTTAAGTTTGTGAAGACTGTGGAGCAGGCTGGGATGTATATGATGCTCCGTATTGGACCATTTGTTGCAGCAGAGTGGAATTTTGGGTACTTTTTGATGTTTTCAGGAACTTAATTTTTAGTGTAGTTGTGAAATTATTTGATATGCCACACAATCTTTGTGATGTTAGTTTCAGTGTGAAAAATTCTCATAGTGTTATCTCTGCAGAGGGGTTCCTGTTTGGCTACACTATGTGCCTGGAACTGTATTTAGAACTGACAATGAGCCATGGAAGGTACTGGACTGTTAGTTTTTATTAGGGTCATCAAGTTTTTAAATTTTTGATTCATAATGGCAAGATTGCAAGAACTTTTGCTATTGCCAAAACTTGTAGTGTGATTCTCTTGTGTCTATTGAGTAGATGGTTGTTGAATGCAGCATTACATGAAAAAGTTTACAACATATATAGTGGACCTAATGAAGAAGGAGAAGCTTTTTGCATCACAAGGTGGTCCAATCATCATGGCTCAGGTACATTTAGTGAACTAAGTATGCTACCTATTGGATGAATTCTTGGACTTAATTTTTATTTATTTTTGGATAGCTTGAAGTTAATGCTTTAAAAATATTGAATGGCCTTAACTTATGTGCCAAAGCACGAACATTTGCATGCATTGCTGTTTAAAAAAAGTATGGTAGTGGATTTTGTGTTGCATAGAGATTTGTGTATGGTTTTGTGGATACAATCAGCAAGGGCAAAGCTTGTAGGGTTCTCAATTTCTCATAATTGAACAATCAAATGTAATCGCACTACTTGCAGTGGGTTGATTTGGCTCTACATAATTATCTTATGTGATGCATGCCATCTTGCATTCTTGCCATGAACTGCTTTTTCCCTTTTGTCTCATTAAGCTCTATATGTTACTATTGGGCTAGCTGGCTGTATATCTCAAATTTTTTGAGTGTTGATGCATATTGTGACATTATCCTATACTATTATACTTACTCAGTTATTTTTTCCCTTTTTTTGTTGGCAGATAGAAAATGAATACGGGTATTATGAACAATCATATGGAGAGGGAGGTAAAAGATATGCCCAGTGGGCTGCCAAAATGGCCCTTTCTCAGAACATAGGTGTGCCCTGGATAATGTGCCAGCAGTGGGATACACCTGATCATGTGGTGAGAATCTTTTCACATAATAGTTTGTTGCTCTTTGTGTGTGTGTGTGTGTGTGTGTTGGGGGGGGGGGTAGTTATATCATCTTCTTCTGCTTCAGCTTTATTTTCTAATCTCTAGGAGTTAATTTTTGTCTTGTTTAATGAATTTTTGGCCGCTAAACAAAAAGCTGAGAACCCTCATTGATCCTGCTAACTTTGCAGATAAATACTTGTAATGGATTCTACTGTGACGACTTTACTCCAATATCTTCCAACAGCCCAAAAATGTGGACTGAAAACTGGCCTGGATGGTAATTATCTTCGGTTTACTTTTCTGATAGATTTCTTAATTCATCATTTTAGTAATAATGATTCAACAATATATTTGAAATCTGTTCCAGGTATAAAACATTTGGCTCCATGGATCCTCATAGGCCGGTTGAAGATGTTGCTTATGCTGTTGCTCGATTTTTCCAGAAAGGTGGCAGTGTGCACAACTATTACATGGTATGTTAGCTTGGATCTCCTGATATAGGGCATATGTCTATTCTGAATCCATTTTGGTTAGCTATTTGGATTATGGCCCTGAAGTAGAGGTTGACATTAAAGTTAAAACAAGGGTGAGCTATTTGGAAAGGCATTCGATATCTTTCTTTTTATATATTGACACCTATTTTCCATTCAGTATCATGGTGGGACAAATTTTGGTCGCACTGCAGGTGGGCCATTCATTACAACGAGTTATGATTATGATGCACCAATTGATGAATATGGTAAATCACTCTACCATTGCTTCAAAATTTCCACTGATATCTTTGAGCTCACAAAATTGACATCCTTTATAAGATAAATGAAATATGCTCTTGAGTCCTTTATATACTCGCTTTTTTGGTGGCTAGTAAGAAACAAGTAAGATACTAGCAAAATACTCTTTTAGAGCTAATGACCATTTTCTTCTTTTTCATATAGGCTTACCAAACCTTCCTAAGTGGGGACATCTCAAGGAACTTCATGGAGCAATCAAGTTGTGCGAGAATGCACTAATAAATGGTGAAAGGGCTAATGTGTCTCTTGGCCTTATGCAAGAGGTGTCTAATTCCTTTCTTTGGTACTTTTATTTTTAAGCTATTTTCATGTGAAATATTCATTGATAACACTTGATAGAAGAATCTTTTGACTTGTCAGCGAGTTTATACACACTGGCTCTTTAAGAGTATCATCAATATCTCTTGGACATCTAATTTCTTAAGGTTTAGTATAAGTCTATTGTATTGCTTTCCCATTTGTACATTCCAACCAAAAAGATCGACACTTTTTTCCTGAGATGATGAAGTGGAGTTATCAATTGGGCATTTCATTGATTAATTCATACTTATCTTCTAACTATGACAGAAAAAGCAATGCACAATTTAAATTTTAGATTGTTACGCCATAACCTTTGCAAGATAGTTTTCACCATATTGGTTTTTATTGTCTTTGCAGTTCTTAAGTATGAAAAAAATTTATTAATCTGATACTTACTTTCAGGCAAATGTATATACAGACTCTTCTGGCGGTTGTGCAGCTTTCCTTGCCAACATGGATAACAAAACTGATACAGCTGTGAAATTCAGAAATATGACATACCGCTTGCCTGCATGGTCTGTCAGTATCCTGCCAGACTGCAAAAATGTCGTATATAACACTGCCAAGGTCTGTTGAATTTTTTTTGAGTTGCAGTTTGTTGAATTTAAAGGTTCCATATTCTTGAAACCATGTAGTATTTGTATACACTAATGAGTGTCACACATGGAAAAAGAGAAAAGAATAAACCAACTTACAAGTCGAGTTACTCCTTCCATTGCCAATTGCTTTTGAAAAGGAACCTTCTTGGACTTGTAAGTGGATTGGAATCTCATCCTCCGTTTTGGGTTACCCAGTCCCAATTTTTAATCCAAAAATTACATGGTATCAAAGTCTAGGTTACGGATCTCTTCTAAGCTGGTTATTTGTCTAAGCCACTAGTTAAGGGGGCTCTATTGAATGGCTCCCAATGAGGATTGTAATTGTGTAACTTCTGGTGTGCTCTAATTCTAAGGACAATCACTAGTTAAGGGGACTGTTAAAACCCATGTGTGTGTCCGCTAGCGAGTCTCTCACATTGGAGAAAGAGGAGAAAATAAACCAACTTATAAGTGTAAGAGTTACACCCTTTGCCAATTGATTTTTGAAAAGGAACCTCCTTGGATTTGTAAGTGGACCGAAGTCTCCTCCTCTGTATTAGGTTGCCCAGGCGGCCAGGCCCGTTTGTTATACTCTATCTAGTTTAACACATATCTTCCCAACATACCTATGTTGAGATAGCTCTGTATTTCAATTTTGTACTGTTCCACTTCGTGTCAAGCAAAACCTATACTTATAACATATGTGACCAAAGAAAGGAAAAAAAAAACCTTCAGCAATCATATTGGCCTTTGTTGGTTAACTACTCCCTAGCAACCGGGTCAGGTCGTGACGTGTTCATGTCAACTCGCATATATAAATAGGTTTCACCCCTGACCCATTTAATAAATGTGTCGTGTCGTGTCATCCCGTTTACTTAAAAGTTTCAAAGTCCTTGACCCAAACCCATTAATTTCGTGTCGTGTTCGGGTCGTGTTAGCATTTCATGTAGTCAACATTTTTTCTAGTGCAGCTATTAAAATTTATATTCAATTTTCATCAGGTTGGATCCCAGGCTTCTGTGATTGAAATGGTGCCAGAGGATCTGCGCCCATCGGTTGTGTCACCTAGCGAAGACTTGAAAGCTCTTCGATGGGAAGTGTTTATGGAAAAACCAGGGATATGGGCAAAACCTGAATTCAATATGACTGGTTTTGTTGACCATATAAATACAACAAAAGATACGACTGACTACCTCTGGGTCACAACAAGGTTGTAGTTAGCAGTAAAATTACCACCTTTTTTCCAGTTCTTTTTCTTTCATCTTCCCATTTACTGTTCTTATGTTAATTAAATCAGTTCTTGGGGAAATTGGAATTTGTACAATAAGAAAATTAATGTCCTCGACAATTAACATTTTCCTGTTGTTTAACTAAGGTCTAAATAGTGTGTTTTCTTTCTTTTTTGTAGCCTGTATGTTGGTAGCGATGAAATTTTCTTGAAAAACAACAGCAGTCCAGTACTATCTGTAAAGTCAAAGGGTCATGCTCTCCATGTTTTTGTGAATCAAGAACTTCAAGGTTATTCATGAATCATTCTTCTATTCCTTGCCTCATTATTTAGGAATCAACATTTATGGATTTGTTCCTGAACCTAGTTGCTGCTATTATATTCTTGATGAACATGTTTTATGTTTTCATTCTTTTCAGCTATTGCAGTCTTGTAGCTGAATTATTATTATTATCTTTTACGGTAGGAAGTAGAAGTTTATGTAGAGAAAAAGTACTTTGATGTTTGTGTCGCAAGCAGTAACTATCTTCTGCGTGCTCTGCCACATCACGAGCACGGACAACATGTATTGTTGTCACTAATGAAACTTTATTGTACACTATTGTGTCTTAATTTGCGACATTGTGGACTAGAATTAGATACTACCATCTGCAAACACGTTCGCTCTGCCTTTCATCTCTTGCACAGTTGCACTGATACTTGCTATACCAGATTCATCTGCGCTGCACTTTTGCTTTTTCATTCACAAAGCTTATCTGTATATACTCAGGTAGCGGATCTGGGAATGGTACAATCTTTCCCTTCAAAGCGGAATTTCCCATTTCTTTAAAGGCTGGAAAGAATGAAATTGCTCTTCTAAGCATGACGGTTGGTCTGCAAGTGAGTTAGCATTACTATGACACCTCAACTATATATGTTGCTTCCTCTTTATCTCAATTGTAATTTTTGATACATTGCTCAACAGTCCATGCTATTACCTCAAATAATATTGCAAATGAGTTACAACTTAAAAGTAAGATTTTCATTGTCAGCCTTTTCTTTTCATTCTTGGTTCTTAGTGTCTTTTACCTCCAGACTGCAGGGCCACAGTATGAATGGATAGGAGCAGGCCTAACAAGTGTTAAGATCAAAGGCCTTTATAAAGGAACTGTGACTCTTTCCAAATTCACTTGGACCTATAAGGTTACTATTTTCATTTTCCAACTCTGCTGTGTCATTTACTAGCTAGATAGCTTTTACTTTCTGATGGAAAGTACCCTTCATTCTTGAGTTGCATATGCCTTATTCAGAATAGGTGCATCTTTATGTTACAACATATATAAAAGTTTATACACAAAAAAAGTTAGTAAGTCTATGCTCATTTTATTCCAATTCTTTGTGTTCTCAGATTGGACTACAGGGAGAGCAATTGAATCTATTCAAAGGTGATGGCTTGA
Organism: Salicornia ramosissima; assembly: GCA_951394345.1. Lineage (NCBI taxonomy): Eukaryota > Viridiplantae > Streptophyta > Magnoliopsida > Caryophyllales > Amaranthaceae > Salicornia > Salicornia ramosissima. The sequence goes on along the minus strand of OX596236.1, from coordinate 54,684,073 downwards.
AAAGTACAAACTGGGTATCGACCTCTGCACCACCTAAGAAAAAACCACTTACGTGGTACAAGGTAGAGTCGAGGCTAAACCTTTGTGATTTACGATTTATAACTAGCCAAAATCATTTGTGACCCTTGAAGATCACTTTTTTCCTTTTTTAAAGATCAGTCCTTAGCTTCGGGTTTTTGAGTCTCTTCCAATCTATTGATTGTGTAATTGTGTTACCTATGAAGGTTTTGTTGGACCCTCCCTCTGGGAACGAGCCTGTAGGGCTAGATATGATACATATGGGAAAAGGCTTAGCTTGGTTGAATGGAGAAGAAATAGGAAGATATTGGCCTCGATTAAGTTCCAAACATGATGCTTGTGTTGATCACTGCGACTACCGAGGTAAATTTAGTCCCAACAAATGCAGCACAGGATGTGGAAAGCCAACTCAGAGATGGTAAATTGCTCAATTATGACATAAGATATTAAATTTTGCTACTTTTTAATTTGTATTTCTATTACTAGATACAACCTGTAAGCATGGTATGACTAGATGCAAGTTGTAAGCATGTATTGAATATATTGTTTCAATAGCATACTTTTTGCTAAAAAAATGTTTACTTTTTAACATAAAACCATTATTTTGTATGCAAGACTTTAACTGGTTATTGTATTGTTTTAAATCAAAACATTCCTTAATATCCCGTGCAGGTATCATGTTCCACGGTCTTGGTTCAAGCCATCAGGCAATGTACTGGTTATCTTCGAAGAAACAGGTGGAGATCCAACTCAGATTAGATTCTCCAAGAGAAAAGCCTCAGGTGTTTGCAGTCTTGTGTCTGAGGATCATCCATCTATCTCTGTTGACTCATGGACCACTGCTGCGAAAGACGCTAACAACAAGAAAGCAACTGCACAGCTAAGCTGCCCTAATAACACTCGTATTTCGGTTATCAAGTTTGCGAGCTTTGGGAAACCTTCAGGTACTTGTGGGTCCTACATCCAGGGAGACTGCCATGATCCAAATTCCGCTTCTGTGGTTGAAAAGGTTTTAACTCTATTCTTTAATTCTTAACTTTTTCTTAGAAAGTACTTACAAGAATACAAGAATTTACTCTTTAATTATGTTTATTATAATTTTTTTTTTTGCAGATGTGCTTAAGTAGAAGTGAATGTAGCATTGAGTTGAGCAAAGAGAATTTCGATTTTGATTCTTGTCCGGGAACAATTAGAAGGCTTGCTGTTGAAGCAGTTTGTAGCTGATTTAGCAGTTATATATAGGCTTATAGAGTGATAGTTGTGCAATGTACTCCCTAAAGAGTTGTTAGGAAGGGAATGCTTCTTATCTTAGATTTGAGTGTGTTATGAAGAAACAATGAGGCATTTGATCTGATTCAAGATTATAAAAGTAATACAACCCCATGAATTATTGAAATGTACTCTTCTTATTCAATTTATTCTTCCATTGTGTGCAATCTCTTTGATGAATAAGAAGATTCTGGTAAGATATTATGGGTTGGTTGCTTCAATAAATGAGAGTATGGTATTCATCTCAATTATCATTGTACTTCAAAATTGGTGGTGGTAGCTCTTTACCTCATGCACAACCTTTGGTTAGTGGATTTATTATTCAGTTGAAAACTTATTAACTAAATTGATATATTTTTTTTTTACATATTGTTACTTATCACACTTGTGCTTTTTTAATATGGTAAGAAAATTGATTCGCATGCCAACTCTTATTAGCCTATTAACACATATAAATATAAAATATTGCACCAGCATCTCCAACGGGCGGTGTAAAGGATCTGCTTACAATTAATTTTTTTTTTTGAGCTTCAAGTGACATGAGTGGAGATGCTGCCAACCATGTGGTTTGTGGGAGCTTGTAGCTAGGGAAAGCTACATGCTGAAATGAACAGGTGACTCCATTTCTTTGCTAAAGTTAAAAAAATTAGCATATTTATTTTGGAAGGTTGGCCCAAGTAAATGTAGCATATACAATTGCCAATTCCAACTGTAACTCAATGCTAAAGTAAATCAGGAACTCCAACGACAACTTCAAATTAAAATGATATTTTTTTTTTTCAAAATTTAGTCTATAAATAAGAGTACTAAAAAACTTGTTGTAAAAAATATTACACCCACAAAAATTCTATAATCTCATACATTATTTATGAATTTAACTTATAAGTTATTTAAACTTTATAAAATTATTAAAATCCACCTTTTGAAAAATAAGTAATAAAAAAAAGTGTTGAAAGATTCCTATATGGAGTTTCCTATAGCACAGGTCGTGGACCTAGGTAAATTGGTACGAACCGACCTACGCTATAGCGCAGTTCCTTCCACATGTCTATAAATATTTGTTTTCACCTATTTGAAAGAGGGTGAATAGTGTTTGTATTTTTACTTTCTACAATTCTACTTCAGTACTTTTGATTTTGCTCATTTATACAAATTTTTGCTCCAATTTCGTCAAATTTTACATATTTTTCTATTTCAAAATTTGTACAATATATTTGCAGTTGTTCTTTAGCCTTTTAATTTTCATACATTCCTCTGTTTTTGAATTCTTGCAACAAATTAATTTTTTATCTCTCACAAATAATACCCATTTGTTGCAAGAATTCAAAAACGGAGGAAGTATAATAAATAAATAAATTGTTATTGTTTGCTTTGCTTTTATTTCTATTTAATTTACAAAATTATTTTAAATTTTCTGCTCAAATCCTTATACTTTTTTTTTATTATCAAAATCTTGATACTTGTACTTATAAATTCTTGTTGGCAGTATGAGCCGATCCGCAATGACTCGACATGAACCTGACCCAAACATCCAGATTGATACCTCTAATGACAATATGAGAATGTGTTTGTATCTTCCTTGTACTTGGTTGTAATAATGTCATTTTACCATGCTGACTAGGACTAGCTAGTTATTACTTATTAGTCCTTTTGTATGAGAATATATAGAATTATAAATTAGTTAGTTATCTATACTTAAATATTTAAAACAAGAATTTTTTTGCCACATGTCATTTTTCTAATATAATTGTGTTTTTAATTTTCTTTTTCTTTTTTCCTTAAACCATATTAATTGAAGCTCTTTTGGTTAACCATTTATCAATTATCATTAATTTTAATCTTATCAAGTTCATTCAAATTATTTCCATTAACATGATATATATAAATTTAAAACTATTGGAGCATATTCATAGTATTAAAATACTAATATATTATTTGAGAACATATATTATACATTTTCGATTCTTGACCAAAGCAAATTTTAATTGAGACCCAATACATATGTTTGATGGGTGTATGTTATCATGAGTTGAAATAATTTGAATGAACTTAATAAGATTAAAATTAATGATAATTGATGAAGGGTTAACTAAAAGGACTCAAAAACCATATTAATTGTAGCTTTTTGGTTAACCCTTCATCAATTATCATTAATTTTAATCTTATCAAGTTCGTTCAAATTATTTCCATTAACATAAGTTGTGCAAAAAAAAAAAAATTTGAATCATATTTCATTATAACTACCTGTTCTTTGAATGGGAAAAAGACTATTTGTCAAAGTAACAATGAACAGGAAAAATATAATATTTATTGAATCATATTTAAAACAAGATTTTTTTTGCCAAGTGTTATCTTTTTAATAAATTATTTTTAACCATTTTCTTTTTCCTTGAACAATATTAATTATCATATCCCATCTGATTTCTAATATTTTGTGCATTAATTTTGAATTCAACTTGAGAATTCTCATGGTGATAATTGAATTGGTTGATTTGATGTAAGCATTAAAAAATAAAATACAATAGTACAATTCTATATTATTTTCTAAAATTATTTTTTATTTTTGATATTTTTTTTAAAAAATATCCCGTGCCTTGCACAGGCTCAAAAACTAGTTAGTAATTGATTGGCGGATCAATGCTCATTTTTAATTTTTAAATGCAGCAGTTTAAAAATGCAAATAAGTACAATTTTTGCCCTCGTTCCTCCTCCATTACTACTCCCTTCTCTATTTCCATTTTCTTTTGTTTACACTTATTCAAATTTCAAGATGGTGGTTTAGAGAAGAGAAGAAGCGGAGAAGAGAGACATGAAGGATTGGAAGAAGATGAAAGAGAAGTAGAGAAACAATCGTGAAAAATGAAGGAGGATTTAGGGTTAGCTTTGTAATGGTAACCAAGAGAGAAAGAGGCCGTTGATTGTGCAAGATGTCAATGGGCGAACTAGGGTTGGATTTTTTTACTGTTCAAAATGAACATTGATTTGCCTAGACGCTTTTAGGGATTATAGATATAGATTTAGCTTTTCAAACAATGTTATTGAAATTTAATCCAATTTTAATATTTAGTTACTTTACCTTTTTTTTTTTTTATAAAAGAGGAACGAAATTAAAAGTTTAAGTTATTACAATCTTGGAGGATGAGCTCCCTACAATAGTTAGGTATATTACATAGAGGTATATAATCATTACAATTATACATGCCTAGTCTACCCTCTTGTGCTAAGCGATCAACCACCACGTTCTGTAATCTAGACCTGTGCTCCAGCCTGATCTGATGTCCCTGTCTCTGGTTCTGATGGAGCAACTCCCTACATTCAAAAACCATATTAAAACTGAAAGTATTGTACCAAAGGGAAGAATTAATAAGGTTGACTGCCTCCTTTGAATTCGAAATAATGAGAATGTTGTGATGGACATAATCATTTGCCAACTGAATACCATGAAGGATCGCAAGTAGCTCTGCACACAAGACATTAGTAGCAAAAATTTGTTTTACAAAACCTTTCTTCCAAGCCCCTGTGTGGTCTCTGCATAGACCCCCTATTCCTGCAGGTACATCCCACTTGACAAAGGAAGCATCAACATTGATTAAAAGATCACCTGGAGAAAGATTTAGAGGAACATTTGAAGACAAATGACTGGACCTAGTAGGGTTGGGTCTGGAGTGACCTAAAAACTCAAGAGCAAAATGAATTGTGGTTGATCATAATCCACTCCTTTACCTTTATTACATCACATATTCACATTCAAGATTCAACATTTCAATATCTCATTTGATTTTGAATGTATCATTTCTTGGTTGAAGTAAATATTGTTGGATGTTGCAATTATCTTTGCGACAACAAGTACACTCATACTCAAACTCACTACTCACTACTCACTACTCACTACTCACTACTCACTACTCTACTCCTTCCACCATAAAGATTCAATTGCAACCCCTCAAAACAAGGCATGGCCTCCTTATCCATTTCTTCAACCTCCCAATCATTTATCCTCAAAACCCCATTTAACAACAATACCCAATTCCCTAAAACCCTCCCACTTTCAATCTTCATCTCCAACCTTAAACCCTTTTCACTAAACCCTCAGAAACTGCAATTACACTCCATTGTTTGTGCAGCTGCTAAGCAACAAACTGGGTCATCATCAGTCAAATCCACTAAGAAGAAAAAGAAGAAGGCTACTGCTCCTGTTTCTGAAGATTTGAGCTTTGATAATTTGGAAGTTTTGGAGGATACAGAAATTGGGATTCAATCAGAAAGAGGAAATGGAAGTGGTAAGAAGTCTAAGCGTTCAGATGCCTATGTTCCTCTTCCTTTGCCTAAACCACCTGCTGGGTTTGTGCTTAATGAGCACGGTCGTGTTTTAATGGCTGCCCCTAGAAGAACTGTCACTATTGTGAGTCAAGTTTCATTTCTTTGATTAATTTCTCCTTTAAAGTTCTAGTTTTTATCTTATGTTATGTTAAGAAATTGGGTTTTGTTTTTTTGAATTGTGCTTGTTCTCTTGATAATATAATCTCCAATTTATAGCAAGTGGTTTAAATTCTTAGATTTACTATGGTTTTGAGAAATTATACACTGTATCCTTAAACTCACAAAACTGTGTACATGATGCCCTCTTTGCTAACCACCCTTAAATGATTTCGTTAATTCGACCGAATTTTGAATCATTTAAGTTAATACGATTTGTTGCATATGAAATATTGTACCTTAAATAACAAAACAATTAACCAAATTGGTGAAATAAGCTACCGATTGATTGATAATAATGAGCTATAGACAATTTTATAAAGCTCAGGAGCATCATGTAGAATTTCTCAAATCTCGGGTATAACGTAGGTTTCAACAAAGCATACCATTTTTTGGATATATATAAATAATATTATGGAGTTTTTAATTTGTAATCTTTGGGGAAATTGAGAGTAAATCTTGGTCTAAGATTTCAGTTACCGGATTGTAGTATTGTATGTTTGCCTGGTATGTATGTAGCTAACCCCCCTAGATGAGTGAAAGTTTGGTTGCTTGGTAGATTTGCTGCAAGTAATTTCAGGCAATGAGCTTCATTTATAGCGATAAATCTGGATATTTCATTTATTTATCTCAGTTTGAGATCAAATTGACTGGTTATATATGTGCACAGGTTGATCCTACCAACAACCTTCCATTGGAGTGCATGATAAGAAGAGTGTTTTCAAATTCTAAAGGAGATGACTGTATGCTGCTGTGCCCAGTCGATACGTAATTTCCTATTCTGTTAGAATTATTATTTCTTCATATGTTTATGTTTGGCTAATTTTGATGTAATATATATGAAACATTGTGTTAGACAGGCCTGTTCAGATTTTGAAGAGCACAAATATTGAGGGATGGTCTGCTGTATGTTTTCTTTTTTCGATTATCGGATTAGTTTGCTATGTACTATGGCTTATATGAAACTTTTTGATCACATTCATATTGATTGCTTCTCTTTTTTACAGATTAGTGATGAGGAAGTTGAATCTGTCCTTCCAACTGCAGCTTATGCACTTGCAAAAATACATATGCATTTGGTACATAGTGGGTAAGACTCAAGAAATGTGCTATCCCTTTGCTGGGAGGAGGAAATTATCTGCTATTGCTCCTTTATCAATTGTTTGAAATTGTATTTCACAAAAAATACGACCATAACCATTTTTCCTATTTGCACCAGGTTTTGTTATACTGCTCGTGGAGGATTTTGCTACTCAGAGGATAGTATCTTTGAATTCCGATCAGGTATGTTTAATACTTTAATGTTTAGTTTAGTATGATCTATAAGAACTAAGAGGAAAGTGGTACCTCGTATTTGTTTTTATTTATCTTGTTTTAACTTTAGATGTTTGCCAATGCACTTCTTCTTACACCATAAGTATATTTAATTGCATATTAGTAAAAATTATACTATATCCGTTTCTTTTTAAACGCAACGATTAGACATAAAGCAGAGAGGAAACATATCAAATTGTTGCATTTAAAAAGAAACGGAGGTAGTATAACAATTAATGAATTAAATATTAGTAAAGTACTCATTGAGTTAAATCAAACAAGACCCCAAGGCCCAAGTGACTGCTCTTTTTCTTACAAATTGTTGACGATTCCCTTGAATTATGAATATTGTCAATATCTCAAATAGGATTATAGGAAGAACAAAAGGTAACATGCGGAGTAACATATATTTCCTTTTCTTTCTTGGGAGGAGGTAGATGGTGTCCTAGCTTGATACATTCAATAGGAAGTGTTTTCAGTTAGTTAGCCCATTAAAATTTCTGTCTTTGACCTGTTGCGTTTTAGTTAATTAATTCATTGTATCCAGAAGGTTTGTCTCCAAATTATCTTAATGGTCTAACTTATGCTTTATAGTTTATACTATGATTGGTTTCAATATGTATATTCACTCACAAGTGTATGTTGCTTTTAATCTGCTGAGCGACAAACATTTAGCAATCTGTTTAGCTGAGATGATCTAGGCCTAGCTCAAGTGTTTTACGTACTTAAATTAGCCTGCTTACATTTTGCAGGTTCATGCTTCGTAATCATTGAAACAATTGAAATTATTTATTGGAAAAATTGGTAATAACCACGACCAAATTTTCAAAATATATACCACAATTTTTTGTTTTCTAAATTTAACCACCACAATGTTCAAAAATTATAAAATCTTTACCGCTTAACGAAAAATTAACAAAACCGTTAACTTCCGTTAAGTGACCCCAAATGGATCCCCAACCATCACCCAATCAGCACCATCGCCCCTAACCACTCCTATTTTTCACACCAAAATCACCCACCACCACCATTTGTATCACTATTTAACATCCATCCAAATTGATTTTGGAAGAAATTAGGGTTTGTAAATCATGGGCGGTGGTAATGATGATGGTAGATTGTTAGTGGCTGAATGTTGGTTGGGCACCAAAATGGGGCCCACTTAACGGAAAGCTAACGGTGAAGTGGTACAAAATTTTAAACCTTATGTGATGCTTAAATTAAAATAAAAACTTGTATGGTATATATTTCGAAAAAGTGATACTTATTTGGTGGTTATTACCAAATTTCCCTTATTCATTCAAATACTATGGCCCTATGTTAACTGACTTGAACTAAATCTTAGACTTAGCACGAGCTGAATTGTACTGAATTCCTTTGAAATTAATCCAAAAAAGAGCAAGATCTATTTTTCTTTCCCAATTAATATAGTCCTATATATATATAGGATTTTTTTTTCAAAAATAAGTCAACCTTTGTCCGATTTGTTCAAAATAAGTTAAGCTTTGGTTTACTAAGAATAAGTTTGTATCCACTTCTACTTTACATGAGTTACCCATAGTTAAATCAAGAAAAATGTCACATTTTATCAAGGCTAACTTATTGTTAGTTAATCAGAACTCAGAAGCGTGACTTATTTTGAGCAAATCTGCCAAATCTTTTTTTCTTGATTTTCATAAATTTTCATGTATATATCTTAGTGCAAAGAAATACAGAGTAGAAAATCGTAGTTTCTTAAGGCTACTATTCTCATTGTTTACCTCTTAATGATGAATGTTCCAACGCAATATGTTGATATCTATGGGTCTGAAGATGAGCAAATAGGTGTTACTAGGTACCTTGCGTGAATGTTCCAATATGATATCTCTTCATATAAAGAGGATAAGTTCAAAACCCACACATTTCTCTATTGGCTTGTTTGGTGGTTGGTAATAAATTGCGGTAATAGGAATGAATTTTTAGGTATAATTTAGTAAGGAAAACAATATTACCATCTCCATGCAAACATAATCTCATTCTCAAACTCATATTTTCTTCTTATCTTTCATTACCCTCTATTACTACTTGAGAGGTGTGGTATTGGATGAGGTTCATGAGAATGAAAATTTATCAAGAAAATAGGTGATTTAGAGGTAAACTAGTACTACCAGAGTACCAGGGGAATAAAGATTTTTTTTTCCAATTTATATACTACCTCCGTTTTTTTTTTAATGCAACGATTAGACAATTTTCCTCCCCACTATGTCAAATCATTGCATTTAAAAAGAAATAGAGTTAGTATAAATTCATCCTCATTACTTTTCATTTATGATCGGGTACCAAACATCCGAATCTGAAGATGAGCAAAGCAGTTGCACTGGGTGCCTTGTTCAGGAAGTCAAATGATCGTAGTGCCTCTGAGAATGCATATTAATTTATTATTGATGGACAATGCTAGGAGTGAAATGTGCACTTTGTTTGAAAATCTGTAATGCATTCTTGTAACACACTAACACTAGCACTTTGCTGCCGGTGATGGCGCGTGGGTGAGGAGCACTGTCGAGGTGGTGGCTTTCCACCATGGCAGGGTGTTGATGGCTGCGGGATGGTGGGGCTAGCTGCTGAAAGTTGTTGCCGGTGATACTTAGAATGACCTGCCCTGTTGGGTCATTGCCGTGATTGTGTGGGTAGGCGTGGGGTGCACCTCATGGGCGCTGTAGCGCTTCAGTGCAGTTGGCTGCCTACGGTGGTCAAGGGGGATGCAGAGGCTGTTGTCGTGCTTCTACGCCCCTTCCTTCACCATGAATCCCCTCCAAAACGATAGGACGATGTAAAGGTTAGGGATGAAAGTCGGTTACTTCTAGCTATCACAACCTAAGGTTCTTTTCATGGGAGATGTTATTGACTCGGAGCTTAACGCCCTAAGGTTTTGATGGTGACAAGTACACTACTTTCATTGTGACCTATCGTTCTATTGCTCGCAATGATAAGGGGATGTTTTGGTTACTTGTTGATGATAGATTCTTTTGAGCTATTTCAATCACGGGTACTTTCATGGGAGATGGTTTGCCTCGGTTCTTAATGTCCTATTGGTTGAGATGGTTCCAAGGAGGAAACTCACAGTGGCCTACTACTCTTATTGTGATGGTGTGTATTTAGTTAAGGATGGATATGGTTGATATCAAAGCTATTGGCTCTGACGTCCTATGGTCCATTGGTATTGTGTTTTTCTATTTGCAGTCTAGCTAGTGTTGTATCGTAATATAAAGGATTATATCCTTAGGCTAGCTTAGGTGTTTAATCCGTTGATGTATCCCTACTTAACTTGCTTGGTTTGTATTGTTTATTAGGAACTTATTCCTTGGTTAAGCTTGTATAGTAGTTGTATTGTATTGGGTGGTGCTGGAGGCTCTTAGGGGGTTGTCCCTAATAGTCTCTTAGTTCTCATCTTGGTGGTAGCTTTGTGTCACGCACTTAGGGTAGGATGTAATAATCTTCTCCTTTGGTATATAATTCTTTACTTACCAAAAAAAAAAAAACACACTAACACTACATGTTTTATGCAGATGATGGTAACGACGTAGATGGTGTGCCAACTGAAGGTGTTGAGATTACTTGTTTCCATCTGGTATGCTTTTCGGATTATGTATTATCTGGCCTTGTGGCACAAACAGAACATCTTGTTATTTTTATTCACATACTTGTCTGCTAGTCTGCTACAATCTGCTACTGTTTTGCTAGTTTAAATTCTCATCATTTTTTTTTGCTTCGTGCTCTTCTTAGGATGGAACACATTATATGATTTACACCCCTTCAGATCCACTACTTTTTGTTGCTGTTAAGGTACTTGCATTTTGGACATTTGTTTGTGATATTTTTTTTTTTTTTGCCAGTGGCTAAAAATGGCTGTTGTGTTGACTGTGCTATATATTTATCCTTTCCCTTTTTTTGCTTTGGCACAGGATGAAAATGGCCAGCTGAGAATTGCCGAAGATGTAAGTTTCTTCTTTTTCCAATCTCGGTGCAATTCATGGGATTTTTGCTATCTTTTAGGTTATTTTTTAAAAAGTAAAAAAAATAAAAATTGAGGCATGGCATTGCATATAATTATATAAAGGATTGCTTGTTCAGAAACACCAAAACTTTGACTGGATAATGTCACCAGCAATATCAAAGTTTGTTCATCACTAATTTATCTTTTGTTGTTTCTTTTAGAAATTCATTTTTTTATATTTTTTGATAGAAATGTACCATGGTTTGATATATATATATATATATATATATATATATATATATAATTCGAATTGTATTGAACTTAATTGAACTAAACTAAACGAAATCATAGTCTCAAGCGGAGCTGGGTTAAGTTGAGTTGAACTTAACTGAACCGAACTTGTCTGGAATTAAATCCAATTCGCCTAATGCTATGTTATTGTTGTATATATCACACATTTTTACATTTCAGGATCTTTTGGACGACCCTGCTGTTGTTGGTGCCATAGACGAGGAGACCGAATTTAATGCATTAGTGGTATTTGTTATTTTTCTAGTGATTTATAAATGGAAAATAACCATCCTCCTATATCATTTATACGTAACGTAGTTAACATTTATCATAACTTGCGATGCGATGCAGGAAGAGGAAGCTGCTCTTTTGGAGTCGGTTTTTGGTGAAAGATGATGATGTACATTTAAATGACCTAGAACATACTATTTTCCCCTTAGGAATAGTTATTTATTGTCTTTGTATAGGAAATTTTGGTTGTATATTTTGCCTATTGATTAGGCTCAGTAAATTTACAGATGTTTGTAAGTTGTAACAGATTTTAGGCAATAGTAACAAGTTCTAACTCCTGTGTTAGTTTATACATGGCTGTACTGTAATGATTTTGAAGCCCCTTTACGCGCTGCAAATGCTTGAAGACTTGGTATTTAATCGATTTGGAAATCATTCTTAGTAGTTGAATTGTCTATTAACACTTCAATATTAATAATGGTTATCTCAAATTACCACACAAATAATACTAGTTAATTCTAGGATTAGTTTACATTGAGTTTGCACCTCTTCATAATCTATAGGATTGAAGGAGGTTGTAATCAAATAAAGCCAAACTAAATTGTGCATAAGGTATGGTCATTGTGGCCTCCTCTCATTAGGTTTTGTTTGGTACATCTTTTTGCCTATAAATTAGCTTGCATTTCACCTTTTTTTTGGCAATTCATTTCACTTTTGACAATGACTATATTTGGTCATTGGTCTTTTGTTTCCTCAATTGACTTTTGGTTTTTCAATATGGTCACATATGTTATCATTGACTTTTTATTGTTTATAATTTTTTTTTTTGTGTGTGTTTAGAGAGCCACAAAGATATGGATGAGAATAGATCTCAGAATCTCTAGATACCAAGATTGAAGCCCTAACTACCTATACTATATACTAAAACGAAGTATTGATTAAATCAATGTTGTTGAAACAATACTTCATGGGGTTATTTGAAGCAATATTTCATGGTTTTTTTTTTCTCTCTCTATAGATAGGGATAATGATATAGTATTTCTTTTAGTATACATAAAAGGAGGGATAAAGTATTTTTCTTTTCTCTCTAAACACATCATTTAAACTATTTCTCACTTTTTTAAAGTTCACAAAGATTATTCCTTAATTGGAGCACTAGATCGTGCATTTGATGATCTCTTCCATACTTTACCTTGCTTCAATTTGAGGTGACTAGAAAAGACTCAAACGACTCTTGTATATTCAAATAATTGTTAGAATAGTTTATACTAATTAAATTAGGTATTTTGCTCATGAAATTCAAACTATGCCATGATAATTATGCTTAATTGTTTATGTATAAATTATAATTTTCTTTTGTTGTTGTTTACATGATCTAAATGTTGTATGCCTTGTTTATGTATAACAATAATGTGTATCCATTTTATGGCTTAGTTAAGTTATATGATCTACATTATATGACATGTTGATTAATAATTGATGAATGTATACCCATGATAACCTATATGGAGTTTAGAGTATGTTTTGAATTGTTTAAATAATTAAAGTTCGTATTTTTATTATGATAATCAATAATTTGGATTAGATCTTTATAATAAAAATCAAATCTTTAAATCAAGATTTAATCGTGTTAAATTAAAATAGGAGGGAATATTTTAAGGCTATTTTCTTTAAGTTTTAGCCTTAATTTGATGAATTCTTGAACCATATTGATCATTCAATGTTTATTCAAAATAATTGCTTAATCAGTTAGTAAAGATTCATCTTATAATTTTGTTGAATAAAGAAAAATTATCCTTTAATTGACCTAGTGATGAATAATATTTTTTTCTCATTTTAAAATTAAAAATAAGCAAAATTATTTAAAATGAACAATAATCCTGATGTATAATAGACTTACGGATAGATGTGTGTATCTCATTAAGGATCTGTTTACTTGGGTGTAACAAGTTTTCGATGTAAAATGATTTTCCATGAAAAATATTTTACGATGGAAAAATCATTTTCATAGAAATTTTTCATGTATAATACATTTTACTCCCAAATTTGGGGTAAAATATTTTTCATAGAAATTTTCGATGTATAATACATTTTACTCCCAAATTTGGGGTAAAATATTTTTAATAGGGTGTAAAAAAGCCAAGTTTTACATTTTAATTTTTCACTCAAAATAAACAATGTAAAATGGGGAAAAGTATGTTTAAGGAAAATATTTTTCGCTCTAGTAAACGAAGCCTAACTAAGCGACTTGGGTCAAAAACTTGTTTTTTAAAAAACACTTTCCATTTGATTGGGCTTACAATTTCAGCCCAATCTCTTTATTCTTCCCCAGAAAATCTCACAAAAATGAAGTGGAAAAAATTACTGCAAAACCCTAACTTATGATCTCTTGTATCAGGTGCACGTTAATTCATTTTTTCTGTTTTCGTTTTTCATCCCTTCTTCGAAGTTTTTGAGCTGCAATAATGTCTACTCTTGAAATTGAAGCTCGTGAGTAAGTATATTCAAGTTTTCAATTATCGTATTATATGCTTTTATTCAATTTATTTGTCAATTTTGTTGAACAATACAATGAGCGTTGTTCTACGGATGAATTTTTTGTATTTATTGTACGGATTTCATTCTTTGATTCCGTGTCAAATTGCAGTGTGATTAAGATAGTGCTTCAATTCTGCAAAGAGAACTCGTTGAATCAAACGTTTCAAACACTACAGAGCGAATGTCAAGTGTCTTTGAACACAGTGGATAGTCATGAGACATTCATTGCAGATATAAATAGTGGGAGATGGGATGCTGTATTACCTCAAGTTTCTCAACTTAAGGTTTCAAGGAAGAAATTGGAGGACTTATACGAGCAGGTTTGGCATTTTCACTTTACATTACATTTTTTTTTTGTTTGCAAGATGTGATTGTTATCTCAAAAAAAAAAAAACAAACTTAGTGTAGCAGTATTTTTGTGGTTTTATGCCTTTATTTTTTGTGTTTTTGAGTGACATTTTTATTTGGGGTTTTGGCAGATTGTTTTAGAAATGATTGAGCTTCGAGAATTGGACACTGCTAGGGCAATTTTGAGGCAAACCCAAGTAATGGGCGTAATGAAACAAGAGCAGCCAGAGCGATATCTGCGGCTGGAGCATCTTCTTGTTCGGACATATTTTGACCCACATGAGGTACTTGACTTTACTATAGTTTATCCAACATATGTTGTTTCTTCCCCTAGTGTAGCAATATATTGAGTTCCTGATGTATTATGGAGAAATCTACCACAATAAACATAGGCTATATGAATGAACTAATATTCAGTTTATTGCTGAGACTTAGCATTGTCTCTTATATAGTGAAGCTTTATGTATCTGTTTGGGTACAAAATAGGGTAGGGGATTGTGATGAGAATGATCAACATCTAAGATCTTGGAACTTGCTAGTGACTAGAAGATTAGTATAGTATGATACTATGATGTATTCAGTTAAAGATATGGAATTCCTGGAAAAAGATCATTAAAGAGTTTTTTTTTTTTTTTTTTTTCGTACTCTTGATGAACGTTGAGTTGAATTCTTATATTGCGAGGTGTTTGGCTTTGCGCTTATTAGATGAAGCTTGCTTCTGATTCAATTTTCTTATGGGATAAATAATTACTAGTGAATGAAAATGGTCATGCCGTGAAGATTTATAGCCTAGGGACACAACTTAGTTTCTTGTTTCTGGATTATTGCTTCCAATCTCTACTACATTGCTTTGTGGTTTTACATTTGTATTTAAGCTCTAGCAAGGGTGCAAGATCTATTCATACAGTACACCATTTGCAAACCTTTTACTTGAGATAGCTTATATTTGCTTAGCATGATTTTTACATCATCCTTTTTTTGGGGGTTTAGAGCTTGGGTTGTTGTTAAAATTCTTATTGTGTGATCAAATTGTCATTACAACAAGCTCTTAGGTTAAATTCTCTATTTTATGCAGATATTTTTTGGACTTTGAAATATATATCGGTGGAGATTTATGTGTTTATATGGGTAATTGGAGGACTAGATGTTTGAAGATTATAAATGGTAAGAGTCCGTGTGTCTTCATGATTATGGTGTAGTCAAGATGCACAATTATGAGTGATTGGTTAGTGATTGTGGCTTTTAGATTGTATCATTCTTAGTTTTAACAATTGTATTGCTTCTAGATTGTACTATTGTTCATGGAAGTGTTGGAATTTTGTTAAGAGAAATTATGCAAGTTTTGGATACTGATACAAGAAGGCTTTATGATGATCTTAGGTTTGATGAGAAGATATTAAGGCCATGTTTGACAATTAGAGTTTAGAGTTTAACTATTAACGGTTTGTTCTAGCGTTTAGATGCCTGCCTTTTTGTTTATCATATTAGGCTGTGAGTTGAAAACTCTGTTTGGTAATAGTTAGCTGGTTATATACCTTTTTGTTCAAAACTCTGTTGCTAAGCTTTAAAACTCAGCTTGCCTATTAGCGGGATTTTAAGGACCTGTATTTAGCTTATCAGCTGCTTTCTTTGACAGGCTTATCAAGATTCAACTAAAGAAAGACGACGTGCACAGATAGCACAAGGTTTCTTTTTCCATTGCATTTTTTATTTTTGTAATGCAATTTCAAATGTGGAAGAGTGGGATCAGGGAGATTTCAAACGTGGTAGGGGGAGACCGAAAATGACATGGTGGGAAGGAGTTAGAAAAGATATGAAGCAGTTGGATTTACCAGAGATTGAGGCTCTCGACCGTGTGGGGTGGAGGAGGAAAATCTATGTGGACGACCTCTCGGAATAATCACTTTGGTTCATGTAGCCAACCCCACTTATGGGAATAAGGCTTTGATTGATTGATTGAATATGGGTGTCAATTTGCTTGTCTAAGGATATTTGATTGTTATTTGGTGTAGTTTTTTTACTTATTGAATATGAAACAATCAGGTAAAATCTATAGATGTTCTGGTGCTAAAAATATCTAAATTTATTGAGGTTGCAAGTTTACAACATGGAAGATACTAAATTTAAAATAAAGTAAACACATTTCTTTCTGGTTGGTCTTTGTTGAACAAGAGGTGTGTTGCAGATGGATCATCTTAGGATGTTTGACAGCAGTTCTTTTAACCTCCTAGGGTTCGAAGAATGTTAAATACTTAATGTATTCAACAGTTTTTCAGAGATAATTTTTTTTTGTTCAGCTTTCTCCAATTTTTATTCTTAAAACATTCTCATAATTTCACAAGTTTTGCATTATATTTCATAGTATGCAAGAGTTGAGGAGTACTATTCCTCAATTACTCCAAAATTTCCATTTGCAGTTTTGCACTCATCCAACTCGTAGTAAAGTTTCCTCCGGTGTCTCTATTTCTTGGACTGACGTGATTATTTTTCCTAATTTTTTCGCCTTTGGATTTATAGCTCTTTCTTCAGAAGTTTCCGTTGTGCCACCCTCACGATTAATGGCTTTGATCGGGCAAGCCTTGAAATGGCAACAACACCAAGGTCAGTCAAGACTCTTATGTAATCAATGACTTGAAGTTTATCTGTTAGGTG
The DNA here is from genome assembly GCA_951394345.1 of Salicornia ramosissima. NCBI lineage: Eukaryota > Viridiplantae > Streptophyta > Magnoliopsida > Caryophyllales > Amaranthaceae > Salicornia > Salicornia ramosissima. Next base: position 54,666,963 of record OX596236.1, on the reverse strand, counting down.
TTTATTTTGGATAAAAAAGGCAAATACACTTGTTCAAATACCTCTCAGCTTTATTTTTATGTGCATGGTAACTATAGAGGAAGTGTATGCATTATTTTTGTGAATCGTATACCATATAGGCATATACCAAGTTCAAGTGCATAATTGTCACTAAAATATATTTCTGCATTTTGATTTAGATCAGTCTCTAAATTTTCCATTTTTTTTATTTCCCATATACGAGTACAAACTAAGAAATTCCAAGTTTTTGGCTTTGTTTTGCATTATACTGTAAGGTATATGTATTGCAAAGCTTGCTTTGACTTGTGAGCTTGCCTGTCACACTGTCAAGTATAAGATTCTGAAATGCTTTCTTAGAGGCCCTAAGCTTCTTTGTTCCTAAGTATTTCATTGGATTGATGCCACATTCTTGCAAACTACCACAACTGTGGAGCCTGCAATACACATATTGATAGCTACTCTAATTCAAGAATCTCTTTCTTATGTGCCCCCTCTTTTGATAGTTTACTTTTTTTTTTCCCTGGTTCACAACACTTTAAAATTAACTTGTGTGTGCTGTCAGGGTTACTTCCTCCTGGAACACAATTCGACTTATTTCGTGGAACTGCTGCAATGAAGCAAGATGTCGAAGACATGTATCCAACAACACTGATGCATACTATAAAGGTAGATAGGTTTATATGATATATATGTCTAATGAACAATAAAATTTGACAATGATTATTATAACATGCTGTAAGCTTATTAATTTGTATTTGGGAGAATACAATGATGTGGTTCGTTTACTGGGAAACTATATTTTTAGAATGCGTATATAAAAGGCTCTAGGGTGTTTTCTCTGTGTGAGATTGAGATTAGTAAAGTTTGAAGTTTTGGGATGAAAATTGTGACTTGTGAGAGTAATTAAGATGCCTATATAGCATTTCTAGTTTGATTTTTTTTTTTTTGAGGTTTTTGATCAAATTGTTTAATTTAGGTTTGTTTAGTCAAATTCTTTAATTTAGGTTCATTTCGTCAAATTGTTTAATTTAGGTACATTCTATTATAATGTAATACCCTATTTTTTTATCCTTTTGATCTACTAGAATTATAATGATTGGTTTGAGTACCAGGTCTACACGCTTGGATGTATTGTTGTCATGTTAATGTTGCAAAAGCAGAATCCTTGATGATGTTATGAGCCTGAGGAAATTAAGTTAGCATCATTGGAGCTGCAAAAGGAATTTAAAAGGGAAAAGTTTGAAAAAGAATTTTTTTTGGTGAATGACATTACGACAAGGCAATGGTAGAGGACACATTTGGATGTTAGTTGAGGATGTTGACCAAGAAGGCAAACAACAGATTAACGATTCAAAATTTTCAATAGATTTTAATTTTTAACGAGCAAGTATTAGTTGCGAGTGATGATATTGAGTATTTGAGTGAGAGTGGTGAGACTGCACTTATTTGTTTTAGGATACAGGATGGTTTCCATGGGTAAATTTAATAGGGGCTAGGAACTTTTCATTTATATGGGATGACTTGTGATGGGATATAATATGATTTGCCTTGTCTTGTTAGTTGTGCACATTGTACCTATAAATTTGCCAAGATAGAAAGTAGCCGTAATTCCACTATGCAGTGAGCAACGGAATTTTTCTTTTATAAAATTTATTGTTTATTTAAAGGTTTGTTTCATCAATTACTTCATTGGACTCTACTTTGCAGTTTGGAAAGAAAAGTCACCCAGAATGCACTCGGTTTTCACCTGATGGGCAATTCCTTGTTTCTTGCTCTGTTGATGGATTTATTGAGGTATAATAATAGTAAGTATATCTTACTTGCCTCCATATGCTCTTATTTGTAAAATCCATTCTTACATTCACAAACACCAGGTATGGGATCACATTAGTGGGAAACTCAAGAAAGATCTGCAGTACCAGGCTGATGTAAGTTCCTTGTTATTTTATTGAATTTGTACTTGGATACATTTTTTTCGACATCATTTTTTTCTTTTAATTTTATTTCAATTAATGCAACGTGTGGTTTTTCGAAAAGAAGTACGATAATTTGCACCACATTGTTTGAGGCTGTCAAAGGCTAAATATTTGTTTTTTCATAGAAGTTTTTAGGTCTTTTCTATGGTTTAGCCATTTGTTCAGTATTCAATAGCTATTTCCAGATTATATGGCATACCTTGCTATTAATGATGCAGAATTTCTGTTATCCTCAGATTATATGTCAGTTTAGGTGACCTGCTTATCCTCTAAATGTTTAGACAGAATTTAGTTACCCCCTGGTACACTGTTTAACATACAATTTTTTTTTAAAAAAAAAACCTATCTTAAACCTTAAAAATGTTAACTACTAAAATGGTAAGGGTTGATCTCAAAGAGATAGTTAGCTTCCTTATTCAAAGTTAAAACTAACTACATAAAAATATAAAAGACTAATTACACTATATACGCGTGATTTTATTTTTGGTTTGGGGGGGGGGGTTAGATTGAACTAGTAACTAAAACGAACAAAAATAAAAAAGATTAATATTAACCTACTTTATACAAATGATGACAAAAATAAAATATCGTTGCAAAGGTCAATTCAATCCTAGGTTGTTTAGATATATTAAAGTCCTTATGAACTTTAAAAGAGTCCACTTTACTACTCAAATAGCAATTAAATTGGTGAATATTGCCACGCTTAATTCGTTACCTTTGCTTACTAATAACATAGACTCTTGGAAAGGCAAATCCAATCCTAATAAACATAATTAATTAGCACAACTCATATAATTAGGATCACTAAGATGAGCCGCTCTCTCTTACTAATACAAAGTAGTTCACGTCCCTAAATGTATCACCAAATGTCGCGCCTAATGACAATCTAGCTTAGCCCAATTAATTATACCCGTAATTGTATAATTGAACTTTTAACATCACCAAACCAAACGTATGAATTGAATAATTACCAAATTTCATAGATATATATATATGATAAGTGACACACCAATCAATTAGACTCAATTAGAGTATGAACATTAAAATAACATCTAAGGTCAGATTAGAAATAGAAAATCATAATCACGATTAGTTGAATGTGAAGAGAAGAAAAACATATGAAGTAAGAACTAATGCAGCCCTGCCCTTAGGTTGTCTTCTAGTTACTGTATATCTTCAATTCCAATTGCTCGAACTCGAACTGAATCTGAATCCCTCTTCACTCTCACGACTCTCCAATTGTTTTGGTAGAGTTTTATATCCCCGGATTAAGCCAATTTGGGTTATTTATCCTCCAAGACTTGAACCAATTTCCAAAATTATCTCCTAGCATCTTCATCTAATTTGAAATTTGGTATTTTGGGAGAGATTTGGTGTGAGAGAATGGGACTTGGAAGGAGATTTCTTTGTTTGGTTTTTGGTTTCTCCGTGGGTTTTTTTCCCTTCCTTCTGCAATCTGCTTCTCCCCTTCTTTTTATGAAGGAGCTATGTGCATTTGTTGAGTTGAATGGTCTTTGGGCTTCCTTTTGCCTTTTGGTTTGATTTTATTGATCCGCGAATGTTAAAAAACACATCATATAATAGAGTGATAATTATGTAAAATTAAATATAGTATAAAATTATAGCATTAATAAACTATAAAATTGTGGACATAAATAAAACCGTTAAATAGAAAATAAAATGGCAACTAAAGGAATAACATTAGGACTAGAAATATGGTATATTATGCACTTATCACCCCCCTTTATTACCTTGCTCATCCAACTTCTAAATAATTGATGTTCCAGCACTGCTTTGATATGTTTTGTCTATTCCTTGAATACTGCTTGTCATGTGAAACTGAATTTTCTGTCTTCATTAACTTGGTCTGTATGAATACAGGAGACATTTATGATGCATGAAGAAGCTGTCCTTTGTGCTGATTTTAGTAGGGACTCAGAGATGCTTGCTTCAGGTTCTCAAGATGGAAAAATTAAAGTAAGCATGAGTCTGTCTGAGTTTTTATTTTTATTTTTATGTAGTATGGATAAAGGGGAAGGACATCTTTAAGAACAGTGTTAGTATTTGCAATTTGTGCCTGTAGGGTCTTACTAGTAATGTGTTGATGTTGTTTTAAACTATTAATATAATAGTGCTGTTTCTAGCTTGTGTTGTCGAAGCTTTTCACTCATTCATGATATGTTGGATGGAGAGAAGATGAAATAAATATTGCTTCACCTTGTACATTGGTGCAGGTTTGGCGTGTAAGGACTGGTCAGTGTTTGCGACGCCTCGAACGTGCTCATTCTATGGGGGTTACAAGTCTCTGTTTTTCTCGAGATGGGAGTCAGATACTGAGTACATCCTTTGACAGCACTGCTAGGTCTGGAATACTTATGTGATGTATGGTCTATAATGGAATAACGATAATGATTCAATTAGCTGAGAAAATAGGCAGTGCCAATTGCTGACTTTATGAAAGTATTAAAAATAGGCAGTGCCATGACTGCCAACTGCTGACGTGATGAAATGATTTTGTGTTTTAATCTATGGTTTCTAAGTTTCCTTAATTTGTCCCTATATTTTCTAATCAGTGTTACCTTAAGTTATGAATTTATGATCTTGCTTCAAAACCTTTGTAAAATAAATTCCCATGTCTAATTCTCATTTTACTGGGTCCCCTCTATGCTCTGCCCAGCTTTTCATCAAGTTGTTTTTCTGATTCAATATAGGGTCCATGGTTTGAAGTCTGGGAAGTTATTAAAAGAATTCCGTGGACATAGTTCTTATGTCAATCATGCAATGTTTACAAATGATGGTAGCCGTGTGATAACCGCGTCTAGTGATTGCACAGTCAAGGTGAGTTTCCTGGGTCATTACACTCTTTAGTCTTGTACCTGGATGGCTGGATCCAATTCAATTTCCTGGTTTCTTTCATTAATTTTTGGTGGTTGTTTCTATAATGCCTGGAACAGGTTTGGGATGTCAAGACAACCGAGTGTCTACAGACTTTTAAACCACCACCACCTTTAAGGGTAATCACTGATCCTTTTTCTGTTTGTTGCTGTTTGATTTGGAGATTGAAAAAAGAAAATTGAAAGCTGTATATGTGCCTCAAAACATCAGAACTTAGGCTTTGTTGATACTGTTGTTGAAGTTGTATGCGACGATAATTGCTTTTACATTTTTGAAATCCAGGGTGGAGATGCTTCTGTAAATTCTGTTCATCTGTTTCCCAAGAATATGGATCACATTGTTGTTTGCAACAAAACATCTTCAATTTATATTATGACACTCCAAGGACAGGTATGCTCTTGCATGCATATGTTGCCTAGCAAGTATTTTAGGAGTCTGAAATGGGCTTAAGCAAATTTGTTTTAGTGTGTGCAAATTCAAAGAGAAAAATTGATTGGGACGTAATATGCAAAAATGCAAAGGTTAAATTTCACTTAATCCTTTCAATTATTGGAATGTATGGAGCAACTCAGCAGGCTGCATGTATTCAACTTGTTTCTCAAGCTTTATCTGATTAATTCAAGAAATGAGTAGCTCGTGACCCATCTATAATTGGTAATGTTTGAGTTAAGCAAGCTGTAAAAGTTTCTTCACACCATGTGTTGAAATGCATCTGAATTAGCATTGTTCAATAGGTTCTTACTGAAAGATTGCTTGTGTGTTTTTCAACTTTGTACTGCACTCAAATGTCGTCGCCTGATTTTTAAACTTGCGCAGGTTGTGAAGAGTTTCTCTTCTGGTAAGAGAGAAGGTGGAGACTTTGTCGCTGCTTCTGTATCACCAAAAGGGGAGTGGATTTACTGTGTTGGTGAAGACAGGTATTTTATTCATGAAATCCTTCAATTGTGACCTAAAAAACCGGCAGTTACACATACTAACATTGTTCCTTTTGATTGGCAGGAATTTGTATTGTTTCAGTGTCCAATCTGGTAAACTAGAGCATCTGATGAAGGTAAATTTGAGCAATTTGTTATAAACAAACATAGTCTTTCAATTAAATGCAATTTGTAGGTTTATTCATTGTTTGCTTTTATTATGGTAGGTGCACGATAAAGATGTAATTGGAGTGACACACCATCCTCACATAAATCTTGTTGCCACCTATGGTGAAGATTGTAGCATGAAACTATGGAAGCCTTAGAGATTTTTTTTTTTGCAAGCTCTCTCTCTCACTCTATATTATTATTATCCATAAAGAATGCATAATTTTTTTTTTTTGCTGTCCTGTCAGTCTGTCACTAGTGTAAATCTGTAATTGTTGTAGTTTGTATGTCATCTTTGAGGCTTCCAACAATTATTGTAGTCATTATTTACTAAATTAACTTTTCAGTTTTAGTAAAAAGAAAATATGTTCAATGAATTTCTTAGACTGATTTCATTGTATGATCTCTCTCTATCTCTTTCACCCTCTCCCTACCAATCTATGAAATGTCTGATAATGCCGGTGTTGAAGCCACAAACCACAGTTGTGCCTGTAAAATGCACGAAACGATCAGCAGTTAAATTTCTGCAATGTTTATCGTAGCATTTTGTATGTCTTAGAATTGCCTAGTACCCAACTATGTTTGCTTGGGTTAGAAGCTCGGAGATATGATTTCGCCGTGTGCAGGTGCTGCCTTCATGCATGCAACAAATAACATTACACTAAATTTTAATTTAAGCAAGCAGAAGAAGTGAGTATGATGCTATTGGATATTGAGGTCAAACTAGTCTCAAGTGATTCTATAATATGACCTTCATATCAGGTTATGTTTAATGTTTAATTTTTTTTTTATATAGAAAAACTGTATATTTTTTTTAATAAAAAAAAACTATTTTTTTTCAAATTTTTTAATGAAAAATAAATAACTGTTTTTTAAAAAACAGTATTTATAATAATAAAATTAATTTTAAATTAAATTAAAAAAATTGTTTTTTAATAATAAAAAACTATTTTTTAAAAATTAAAATCGGGTACTCGGTTTTAGAAAATACCAACCCGGATCCAACTCGGGTACCTGACCCGATTTTCAAAACCGGGTCGGGTACCCGCTTTTTCGGGTAAAAAACAGAGTAGCGGATCGGAAACCGGATACGGGTTTTTGATTTTACGGAGTACATATAGTGAATGAAAAATTGGAAGGAAAAAAGTTGATCCCTCATTTTTATTTTCTTTAATCACACTTTTCTCTTAGTTAATTTTAATAATCATTCTTACATCATGGTTCCTACCTACTTTTTGTCTTTCTCTTAAAAAAGTGAAACTCCCTACATGGAGCAAACAAAAAGGGACGGAGGGAGTACAAACAAGACATTGTTTTTTAAATTTCATTTGGATAGTGGCCGCCTTCTACAATAAGGCATTTTTTTTTAATTTCATTTTGATAGTGGTCGCCTTCTACATGGGGTCGAATATGTCTGAAATGAAATGAATTGAAATAAATTTTACACTCAGTGAAAGTTGAATTAAATTAAATTTGATTGAAATTAATACCAAAAGAGTAGCACCTAAGTCCTGGCTTTGTCCCAGTATCGTCCAAACTCATCTTTTGATATTAGATCGTGTGAAATTTAGGGCATTTTGGTACTATTATATAGCCTCATCATCCAACTTTTTTCTTAGGTGCTCTCCGTCACAAAGGATCTCAATGCACTATGTTTCAACTATTTGGATATTTTTTCTCCCTATCCTTAGGCACCTTAAAAAACTATATATTATAGTCTTCAATTTCGACTCCCAAGTTCAAGGAATTGTTGCTGAGGTAATTTTATTTTCCTCAAGACTTTAGGTCATGGTTTAGGGTCTCACTAAAATATCCCGTGTTCGTTTTTGATCTCTAAAACACTATTGTGTCATTTCGAAATATTTTTGGATTTTGAGATAGCACTGAGTTTTGAACTTTCCGGTCCCATCGTATGACTCTATAATGTTCGATACTTGTTCTTAGGGTCCCCTATCAACAAAACACATAAATATACAAATTCAGAATATTTTTGTTCTTGGTCCTCAGAAACCTTGAAAAGTGTGTATTAGTTTGGAGAATCTAAGTCTGACTTTGTCCCAGTGTCCTCCAAAATGATCTTTTGATATTAGACCATGTGATGTTTTGAGCAGTTTGGTACTACTCCCCCCATAACAAAATAACCTCAACGATTTGACAAAATATCAAATCATTGCAATTAATACGTTACGAAGGGAGTATTATATAACTCCTGGAAAACCATGTGTTACACCTTTCAATTTTAGTCGCATGTGGCATTTTCAAGGTTGCTTTTCTTTTCACCCCTTTTTTTGTCATTGTTCTAAGCTCAGACATGGAGGCTTTTATCCAATTATGACCTCCCATTTTTTTCTACATTTTGCGGTAATTTGGTTCTTCCGGCTCTATTGGATGATTCCTTAGCATTCGATAACTATCTTTGAGCTTCCATGTCGCATAAGTACCCCGATATACCATTTTTGAGATATTTTTATTCTCACGTCTGAACCTCGAAAAATGTGTATTATAACCTTTGTTTTAGCAGATAGGGAGCCTATTTAGGGCCAATTTTTGTTTATATATATTATGTCTTGGTTATAGTTCTAGAGTCTTGCAAGGAGAGTCCTTGTTCATTTTCGAATTCTATAATTAAGTATTTTGCTCTTCTAATAGACTTTTCAATTTTTAAGGTATGCGTTGTTTTAGGTCTTTCGACTTCATAATATGATTTCACAGTGTCTGATATTTTGTTCCCGCACCTAACGAATACCTGAAAAGTGTCTATTATTACTTTTGATTTTGTATTTCAAGGGCTTTTTGGGAGTCGGTTTTTTTCTCGCATTCTCTTTTAGTCATGGTACTAATTTCACACAAGCAAACTCTTTGTTCAGTTTTGGCCTCTATAACAAAGTATTATGTCCATTGAAACTATTTTTAGTCTTTGTTCACACAAGCTAAATACATATCTACATCCTAAATGAGTTTACAAAGGTGAAACATGAATTTGACTCAGCGTAAGCATTTGGACATCAATCTTGTTTAGCACCTGATCTTGCCTGTGTATCCGTTCTTACATGAAAAGTTCGTCTTTGAATTCAGTGTTGTTGTTAATTTGATAATGTGCCTTATCTTCATGAGTCACCGTCATTGCCATGACAACTTGCTTAATTATGCAATCATCTTAACTAAGCTATCATTAATCATTATTCATGTCAATTATATTTGCTTACAATGAAGTGCCTCAATTAAGCTAGGACATTAAACTAATGTAAGGTGAACATTTGACAAAAACTGTATTTGTCAAAATAGAAGCTAGTAGTTCTCCAAGTCCCTTCCTTCTAATTCGTAGAGGGTATAATCGTGAGTCCCTAGAGAAATGTATCATTCATAAAAATTAAACGCACAGTAACTATACGTTCATTAAGTTAATAACAAATGTTTGTATTTCAATAATGTTCATTATTATACTCACGCTTGTACCCTCGGATTTGTCCCTTAAAGCTGCATTCTTTTCTTAGTAAATTAGATGCTTGTAAGTTGTAACTATGTTTTCATTTGAATCGCATTAAGAACTTTTTCTGCAGATATACCATAATTTGTTGTCATTTTATGGAGATATATCATCGAAAAAAATTACCGGAATGTTGATTTTTTGGCTGGAAAATGGATTTTGGTATAATGGTATCTTGGTATATCCATGAAAAAATTATTGAGATATATTCCACAAAATGACAACAAATGATACTCACCCGTAACATAATATGTGCAACAATTTGACATAAAGTAGACATTAGAGAGAAAAAATGTCAAATCTATAATCTATAATTAAATATTTAAAACAAGAATTTTTTTGACAAGTGTAATCTATAATCTTTTTAAGACAATTATTTTTTTTAACACATTTCTTTTTCTTTGAACAATATTAATTATAGCCCTTTTGATTACCCCTTTATCAATTATCATACTCTCTTATGGTGATCATTAGTTGATTTGGTGTAAGCATTAAAAAATAAAATATAATAATAAAATTCTATATCATTTTCTAAAATTTAATTTTTATTTTTTATATTATTTTTAAAAATAACCTGCGCCTTGCACGGGCTTAAAAACTAGTTTATTTTATGGAGGGGGTATATACACCCAAAAAGTTCTCACATAACCAAGAAATAAGCCAAATTGAGAATAGTGCTTGCTAATTAAGGGTCTCACAGTCTCAGACTCCAGAATCCAGAATTGGTCTCTCCTCTTACCCCTCCATTCACTACAACCTTTGAATTGAAGTTAGCTATGATCATTTCCTTAATTTAAACACTTTCCATTAGAAATGAATTCTTTCAAACACCACATCATCACACTCTTCTTCTTCCTCTCTCTTTTGCTCACTTCCGTTTCTTCGTGGAAGAAAGATGAATTTCGCGACTGCAATCAAACTCCATTTTGCAATCGAGCTCGGTCTCGGCAACCCAATTTCTGCTCTCTAGTCGCCGTTGATGTCGAGGTTTCAGACGGTGATTTGGTTGCCAAATTAATTTCAAAAAACCCACCTCAAATAGCTGAAACATCTACGGATTCAAATCAGGAAAATCAAGTAGATGGGTCTCAAGATCTTGTTCAAAACCCCTTGGTTTTGAGGCTTTCTGCTTACCAGGATGGGATTTTGAGGGTTAAGATTGATGAAGATCCGTCATATAATCCTCCCAAGAAACGTTTCGAAGTTCCTAGTGTGATTGAGAGTGAATTTTTGAAGAAAAAGCTGTGGTTGCAGCGGTTTTCTGAGGAGAAGATTGATGGGGATTCTGGGGTTTCCTCCATTGTAGTTTATTTGGCAGATGGGTATGAAGCTGTGCTACGACGAGACCCATTTGAGGTATTCGTGAGAGAGAAAATTGGAGGTAAGCGTGTAATTTCAATTAATTCCCACGGTTTATTTGATTTTGAGCAATTGAGGGTGAAAAAAGATGGTGATAATTGGGAAGAGAATTTTAGAAGTCATACTGATACAAGGCCTTATGGTCCTCAATCTATTAGTTTTGATGTCTCATTTTATGATGCTGATTTTGTTTCTGGTATACCTGAGCATGCTACTAGTCTTGCACTTAAGCCTACTAGAGGCCCTGGTATTGAACATTCTGAACCATATAGGCTTTTCAATTTGGATGTGTTTGAATATCTTCATGAGTCACCTTTCGGGCTATACGGGTCGATACCGTTCATGCTTTCCCATGGTAAGGCCCGGGGAACATCCGGGTTCTTTTGGTTGAATGCTGCTGAAATGCAAATTGATGTGCTTGGAGATGGTTGGAATGCTGGAGATTCGAGGCTTTCGCTTCCCTCGGATCAGAAGAGGATTGACACTTTGTGGATGGCTGAAGCTGGTATTGTTGATGCATTTTTCTTTGTGGGTCCCAAGCCAAAGGATGTGGTTAGACAGTATGTGAATGTAACAGGCATGCCTGCAATGCCACAGCTATTTGCTACTGGTTATCACCAATGTAGGTGGAACTACAGGGATGAGGAGGATGTTTATCACGTTGACTCGAAATTTGATGAGCATGATATTCCATATGATGTTTTATGGCTTGATATTGAACATACTGTCGGAAAGAAGTATTTTACCTGGGATAAAATGCTTTTCCCAAATCCAGAGGAGATGCAGAGTAAGTTGGCTGCCAAGGGTAGGCGCATGGTTACTATCGTTGACCCTCACATAAAGAGGGAAGATTCTTACAACATTCATAAAGAAGCCTCAGAGAAAGGCCATTATGTTAAGGATGCAACTGGGAAGGATTTTGATGGATGGTGTTGGCCTGGTTCCTCATCATACTTGGATATGTTGAGTCCAGATGTTAGAGAATGGTGGGCTGAAAAGTTTTCATACAAGAACTATGTTGGATCAACACCCTCGTTATATATTTGGAATGATATGAACGAGCCATCTGTATTTAATGGACCAGAGGTATTTTTTCTGTCAATTGTTTACTCTTTGATATCTATATTTACTTCTTCACATATAGTATACTTCCTTTTGATGTGTTATGCGGCATATATTTACTTCTTCACATATAGTATACTCATGCCATGGATGTTTATAAATGTTTTATTTGGGATATTGAACTATTTAATTCATGACGGGCAGATAATGTTTGTTTACTGAGAGTATGAGGATGGATTGGAGCAGAAGGTTGTATATTTAGTGTCCCATCACTCCCATGTCTGTTTGATGGGATGAGGAAAAAGGATTGAGCTTTGGAATCATAAATTGATAATATGGTCAATGTTTTATTACTGAATGGGTATTTCAGTGTTACCATATTGTGTCATTGATGAAAAGTGACTGAAAGGTTATTTTTTCCTTGGATAAATGACCAGGAGGGTACCATTGAAGGAGATTTTGGTAAACTAGCTATTTATTAATTCTATCATAAATCAGAGGAGCAGGAATTATTTAGTGATATCCTATGGTGGTGCTGGATATATCCATTTTATGATACAGTTAGATGCCTGATATTTTGATGGAAGTTCATTACCTTCTTCCACTTATACTACAAATTGTTGCTACTTGCTAGCATCTTATTGCTCTATGCAGAACTTCTCATTATCAGTAGCAATAATCCTGAACTAAGTGTTAGATCTTTATAGTTACTTTTCTGATATTGTGAAGCCTTCCTTAGTCACAAAAATTTGAGGCTAGCTAGACATGAATCATTGTCGTTCACTCCTTCTACATATATGCCCGAAAAATTATTTGTTGATTTCTTTTACAAATTATATTCGTGATAGACTGATAGTGTAGTGTGCTAGATGAGTACAACCATTGGCATTTTATCTATATATAATTCTTCCCTTGCAGCAACCCATTTAGGAAGCATGGTGGCTTAAAATGATCCTATGGATGTTTTCCAAATAGTGTGTTTTAGTTTTTATTGATCTTTATATGGAAACCAGGTTACAATGCCTAGAGACGCACTGCACGTAGGAGGTTTTGAACACAGGGAACTTCATAATGCCTACGGTTATTACTTTCACATGGGCACAGCTGGTGGACTTGTGAAGCGGGGTGAGGGGAAGGATAGACCCTTTGTTTTGTCAAGAGCATTCTTTTCTGGCAGTCAAAGATATGGAGCTGTGTGGACTGGAGATAATACGGCTGAATGGCAACAGCTAAGGGTTTCAGTTCCTATGGTCTTGGCAATGGGACTGACAGGAATAACCTTTTCTGGTAAACAGAGTTCCTCCATTTCAGAATACCCAATTTAAAACACCTTGCAATTTCTCACTGTTAAATTCTTTTGTAGGCGCGGATATTGGTGGTTTTTTTGGAAACCCTGAACCTGAGTTATTGTTGCGCTGGTATCAATTGGGTGCTTACTATCCCTTCTTCCGTGGGCATGCCCATCACGACACTAAAAGAAGAGAACCATGGTTGTTTGGGTAAATATTTTTCTGTTTCTCTTTAGAGTAATGTCATTTATTTTATGTTTCATATATGAAGCCCATTTTTTGCAACATTTGTGATTGTACAACTTCTTCAGCAATGCTTTAACAAATTTTTTGTGGGCTGTATTTGTTCCCATTTTTTCGCTTGAGTTAAGTAAAAAATGTCATTAAAAGTGACTCTTAAGCTATCTTCCCTACAATGTATGTTTGTTTCTTATTTCAGTCAATTTTTAATGCTCAAAACCGTATTACTAGATAATATCATTATTATTAATATTATTTTTGTTGTTGTTGTGGAGTATGGACTCATGGTAGTTGGCTTGTTGCTGTCTTCTCCATCTTTCTGGTCTTTATTTTATTTTTATTTAGAAGCTTTACTCTAAGTTTGCTGCTAGTTGTAAAAATAATTATCTTATTTAATTCATGGTTTTATAGACTCTATAGAGTACTATGATTCTATGAAACTTCTATGCATTTTTTAAGCATGGTTATACGAATTTAAATGCAATTTTGAATGTATGTATGATTTTTATCAATACTATGACTAATAATAAACGCAATGATATTAATAGTAATTGTTATTTTTTATATCAGTTGTTATTTTGAATAGTCTTTAAAATTAAGAGCTTGGTGAAGTTTAGAAAAGGTGGGCTATTTACTAGGTAAATTTTGTACTCTGTATTTGTCTTACCCCTAGTTGAATTTGGTTTATTAACCTTTATCTTTGCTATTGACCTCTTTGACTCCTTTTCCTTCATATGTCATGTCAGGAAATATCAGTATAAAACTATAAACTCGGATTTACAAGCTGCTTAAGTCTCATTTTCTTCAAACCCCTCCAGATTAAGGATGAGGCGATGTTGATGTCAATATCTGCTTTTTGGCTGTCATTCTTCTGAACATCAATTAATTTTCTGTCTAATTTTGGTGATTTAAACTTTTAATGACCTGTTTGTTTTTTTGGAGAGGTGATTCTGGGTGCCGCCAGCTAGAGATAGTTACAGAAGTTAGTGTTGGGTTTGTTGATGTCCAAATTTGTTGTAGATCCAATTTGTAGCTAGCCAAAATTGCGAAGGGGACGGGACAGGAATATAACTGGTGAATAAATTCTGTGATGAAGAATCCCTTTTAAACACCCAGCCCCTCTCCCATTTATAATGGAACTGGGAGATTCTCTATCTTTGGGTTTGCCTATAGACCTATAGTTGATCAAATATAAATGACTTATCAAACTGTCATCATTTTATTTTACAAAAAGGTGATTTCAACACTCAACACTTTCTGATTCATTTTGAAGTAGTTTACTATTGCATGGTTGAAATCACCTTATCATAAGAGGAGAAATCCATTTGGGTTGGAGGAAGAACAATCTCAACATTTGTTTGGAAAAATTAATAATATCATGTTGTTTCTTTTTGTCCGCATGAGAGGATTACTGAAGTGGTTGGGCCGGTTGGCATAGGTCATTTTATGCATTTGATTGGAAGACTTGAGCATTCTGCCTTTAATTTAATGGACAAACTTGCTTGTATTATTATGTGTTAGTTAGCTTGTAACAATATGTGGCACAGGTTGGGCATTTTGAACACTTTTATTCATTGAATACATCTGTTGTATACTTGCCTTTGCTACTTCAGAGTCTTTGTGAATTATGAGCAAGCTCTTGAAAATTTCTCTTTCAATTGCAGAGAGCGTAACACAGAACTTATGAGGAATGCGATCCGCAACCGTTACATGTTGCTCCCATATTTTTACACATTATTTAGAGAGGCAAACACAACGGGTGTTCCAGTAATGCGCCCTTTGTGGATGGAGTTTCCCACTGACGAAGCTACTTTCAACAATGATGAGGCCTTTATGGTTGGTAACAGTATATTGGTTCAAGGAGTTTACTCTGAGGTTTGTTTTGATCTTCTTTATTCTTTTTTTTTCCCTCCCACAAGGCTTTCTGGCTCACAGTTATGACAACTGCATTTATGTTATTTTATTCAGCAAACCAAGGATGTATCAGTATACCTTCCGGGAGACCAGTCCTGGTATGATATGAGAACAGGAACTGCTTATAAGGGAGGTGTGACTTATAAATTGGCGGTGACTGATGAAGGAATTCCGGCTTTTCAAAGGGCAGGAACCATCATACCCAGGAAGGACCGCTACCGCCGAAGTTCCACTCAGATGGTGAATGATCCATTTACACTGGTATGCTTCAGTGCCTAACTTGGCTTTCATACATATTCTTTTTGTTGAGCTTGTTAGTATAATCAATCAATCAATCAATCAATCAAAGCCTAAGTGGGGTCCGCTACATGAACCAAATTGATTATTCCGGTTAGTCATCCACAAAGTTTTTCCTCCTCCACCCCCTACGATCGAGGGCCTCATTCTCTTCTAAACTCATCTACTTCATCTTTTCTAACTCTTTCCCACCAAGTCATTTTCGGTCTCTCTCTACCTTTAAAATTATCTGTTTTCACCATATTCACTCTCATTTTCAACTTTCTATTCTAAGATGTTTCACTTTGACTTTCTGGTCTCTGTAGTCTCATTTATTCTCTGCAATATATAAATCCCTAACATATGCTTCTACCAGTCTTTTTAAAAAAAAAAAATGCAAAACTTTTCTTAATATGTGTACTGTCAAACTGTCAACTAAATTGTAGAATGGTCATGTTGGAACATGATAGTACGCTGGAAGTAGCTGTTTGGGGTTTTTAAGTTTTAACCTTATAAAATGGTTGTTTATGAGATTTCTTTTAAATAGTCATATTGGACACAGTGTTTGAAAAGGCGCGCCTAGGCGCTAAGGCGCAAGGGGTTAAGCGCCTAAATTGTTCAAGGCGAGGCACTTGTGGCCAGGCGCAAGCAAGGCGCGCCTAGGCGCTCTGAGGCGCACCATAAGGCGCATTTATGTTTTTTCCCCAGATTTTTTCCAGCCTTTTTCCCCTTACTTCTTAGGTGCGCCTCACTTCAATGAGGCGCACCAAGGCGCACTGAGGCGCGCCTAAGGCTCTAGGAAATCCTATCGCCTTGGTGCGCCTTACGCCTTTTCATACATTGATTGGACATATAGAGAGTTAGGCTGACAAATTGTGCTGGAACAAAGTGAAACCTTGTTTGGCTTGCCGTGTCTCCTTTCTTGTTTGAGTTTTGCAAGAATTCTGCCGTACTGTCTCACTTTCGTTTACCCGTAAATTGGCATTGAACCATAAACTTTGGTAGTGGCCTGCATAATTAAGGGTGTGTTCTTTTCACCTAATTTTTTTTGGAATCTGTTTTCTGGTTTAGAATTTATCAACCTAAGCATATTAGGTCTTTTAGACTTTTAGAACTTATCGTACTAGAAATTATTAGAACTTACTGTTTTTGAAAATAAGCTCAGTTTAACCATGTTGCATGATGTTGCTCTCAGTGAAGATTATTTTTGGGACTAAGGCCATTCTTTTGGACTTAATTTCTAAAATTTCAGTTCAGACAAATTCAAATTATTTGTTTAGATCCTGATGAGTCTAGGATTCAGTTTAATTCAATTAAGTTCAATTAATTCGAAACAAAAGAATAGGGCCTTATATCTTTGTGTAAAACAAGTTGCATTGGCAGTTGTCTATGGAAATCTGGAAACTGAGTTCCCTATTGGTTGACTATGATTCCTTTGTTCCGACTTATGCAAGCAGTCCATTTATGCTGCATCAGTTCTAACTTGTAATTTATTGCATAAATTGGAAGTTGTAATTTATTGCATAAATTGGAAGTGATCTCTTTGATTGTCTGCCCCTGATTTACTTGATAGAGTGCTGAGTTCTCCCATGATTTGACGTCTTAACATATGGCTCTTGTTTTAGGTGATAGCTCTTAATAATTCTCAGTCAGCTGAAGGTGAACTCTATGTCGATGATGGCAAGAGTTACGAATTTCAGCATGATGCCTACATTCATCGCCGATTCATATTCTCCGAAGGCAAGCTTACTTCTTTAAACTTGGCTCCCTCTGGCAACAATGGAAAATTATTTTCAAGCGATTGTGTAGTTGAAAGGATTATACTTCTCGGACTTCCATCTCGACCAAAAAGTGCCCTTATTGAACCTTCAAAGAAAGAGGCCGAAATTGAGATGGGACCACTTCAGGTTCAACGGTCTCAATTAGCATCGGTCCTTACAATCCGCAAGCCTAATGTCCGGATAACTGATGATTGGACAATACAGATTCTGTGAGCCTTCATGTATGATGAACACCATCCACGCGAAGTCTCTAGTTTTGTAAGCTCGGCTCGTTGTACAAAAGTTTGACATGATAAAATAGCGAATGAGCCATGCCTCTTGGAGCTGCACCACAATGGTATGAATCAAACACCCTTTTAGGTTTAGTGTTTAACTTATTCGGTCCATTAAGTATAGTTCTTTACTTAAGGTAGGACAATAATTTTGTTTGCAATACCGAATGAGAATTTATCCGAATGTTTGATTTCGAAATGTATTGATTAGCCTTGCCTAATAGATATTATACCATCATTGCCATGCCTTTTTTTGGGAGTATCAATGAAATTTGCCTTGTTTATCCCTTCAAATTAAGATGGTCTATCTAATTAGCCCATGGCATACAATGCTTTCTAACATGGGCAACCATTTACTAGACAGCAGTGGTGGCAAACAGCCACAAATCAGGTTCAGTTTTGTCACTGTAGTTTGCATTACGACTCACGAACCCGTTGGTTCATTTTAAATCCAATTGTGAGCCGTTAATGTTAAGATCTGTACTTAGGATTTAACTCTATCTTGTAGATTTTTTCGCTAAACTTTAGAGGATCCACACCCTTAAAGATCACATGTATTACTTTTTTAGTGGACCACATGGGGTTTTATTGGAAAGCAAAATTAACAATTTTTTTTTCCGTTAAACTTTGTGCCATTTTGGTATAATTGTATGTGTGCCTTATTTTTGAGTTTGGATCCGGTGGAGTTTATAACAACTCTGCCAAGTAGAATTCAATCCTAATCATATATTTCAAAATTAAGGGCTCAACATTTTTGGAGATTTTTGGAGAAAAGATAAAAAGGACTTTTATTGCATCACGATTGACTTTAGTTAGAGGTGATCATGGGTCGGGTCGGACTGATGCAAAAAAATCAAGCTCATAAAGCGGACTGGGATTGTTCGGGCCCAAATTTCTTAGCCAAAGCTCGAAAATTTAGTGCGGGCTTGGCGGGCTTTCGGGCTTTTTTGGGCAAGGCCTAAAAAAGTAACGAAAAAGTCTAATTTTAAATATCAAATACTCCAAGGCCTGCGCAAAAAAATTTAAAAATTGGGCCATACGGGGCCTAAGTTTGGGCCTAATTTTCATGTCTAAAGCCCGTAAAAAAACAGGCCGGACTACTTTTGATGAACTCTAACTTTAGTACACCTAATCAAAGAAAATTGATTACACTAGGAATTGAAATTAAACAGAATATTTCTTATTTCCATAAGGCAAGACGTAGGTTCTTTTTAGTAAGTCGCCATTGTCTGTCCATAGGCAAACATGATCATGTCGACACAAAGCCTGGGATTCAGTATGGAGTGTGGACGTTGTGTGAACTTTCCACACCCCTTTAGCTAAGGTAAGGGGTGCCTGACTGCCTGTTTAGGTAGATGACCAACCTATGGTTGCCATTACTTAAGTCATTGACTCTTTCCCATGCCCCATCAACTTTGCCTAAGAGCCCCCCTTTGTGTGAGTGTGTCTCCTTTTGTCCAGCTTATGGCTTCATTGTGGGATATAGGGAGAGATTCAATATTGTTTTGCTAAAGCCTGGTTTTTAAAGAATGTCATCTGCAGATTTCCTGTTCTGCTAGTTGGATAGCCTGAGAAGGATTCGGAATGAGACCCTTAAAACGTACTTGGTTTCATACTAGTCACAATGACCATAAAATGGACAAGAATCTAGAGAAACAATATGGTTATGAAAGTTGGTGATGAAATTTTTAATCCAATCATGCAGACCTACGGTTAGGTCGGTGTTGGGATTGAAGCCTTCCAGACATGCTGACAGAAGTGACATTCTCTAAATCGATGATTATTTATTTCCACGGAATGGTTGCAAAGACAATATTCATCTTGAATTTGGAATGAAAAGTTTTCATTTCATTAAAATGACAAACAATTGAGGATTTGAGGTATATGGAAGTGACTACACCTTCAACTCTGATATGATCCTAAGGCCAGAGATTCGAACCTTCACAACACCAAAGTATTTGTTGGTGTCTTTTTTTTTCTTTTTTTTTACCAAATAAAAAAGTGAAAAATTTCGTTGGGACGGCATAAAATATATTTGTTCTCCCCATGTATTTGGGTCACATTGTGGCATAAGATTATTTTGAAAGCAGGGGTGATCCAATATTGGATGGTGAGAAAAAGATGATATTCAATGCGCATGACTTAATCCCATGATGTTTCCATTTTTATTATTCTATTCATCATAATCATCAACCAAATTTGCTAACATTGAAGAATTAGGCTATATTATATTCAGCACATTGCTACATCAACCCACCGGGTTGACAACCCACTACTAATAGAGTAATTAAATAATATTACTTATATTAAGTGTGACTCTATTATCAATGCCATCAACAACTCTTTATTAGTGGTGGGTAGTCAATCCGGTAGGTAAACGAAATTTTTTTCCAATATTCAATATACAAATTTTTTGTCCCTAGTTAATTGCACTAGGGTTCCAGGTTGTTTCGGTTATGTCTTTTTCATTGGCGGCTATTCTCTCTTTTTTCCCAAAGGTGAGGGGAATTGAAAGTGTGCTAATTACTAAATTAGAGGATAACAACCAATTTTTTTTTAATATTTATTCTTTATAGTGAAAACAACATCATTACAAGGCTAAACCATTAAATCTTAGAGACATGTATGTAGCCATAATTAGTCATTGAATTTGTTGTCTTATTCTCTCCTCTTGAAAGTAGTGGTTGAGAAAATTCCCTCCAAAATGATCTCTTTAAACATAAGCAACTAATATAATTCAATTGACCAAGGAATAAATTATTAATATTATCCTATCTCAATTTAGGGTGCGTTCTCTTCAATTTATTTGATCTGATCTGATCTGACCTAACCTGATTAAATTTATTAAACCTGACTTGATTATAACGTATTAAACCTGATCTAACATGTTCTAACCTGATAAATTTTGAGACCTGATAAAAAAAGTTGAAGAGAACACACCCTTAGTTGCGAAATTGATCCAAAAAGGAAACTATTTTCTCCATTTCGAATTGTTAGTTACGTTCGAATTGTTAGTTACGTTTAGAATCTCGCATGTTTGTTTAGGTAATTTGATAATAGGTTTTCATATAATATTTTAATTGAAAAGCTAATCTCAAAACTCAATTAGTGATTGTGATAATTTGTTGGAACTTTATATTTATTTGAGTTAATTACAATCAAGGTAAAATTGACCATGACATTACAATCATAGAAATTATATCCTACATTCCGAGTATATGTACACCCATGTTTATATTTTGTTAATTAAATATTCATTTTGTTCACCTAATATAATGTTTTTAAAAAATGAGCAATTTAAAATAATTTCATAAGCAAAACTACATATTAAATAGGAAAAATTGTCCATAACTACCAAATAAATGACAACTTTTGAAAATTACTTTCAAATAAAAAAAAAGTTGTTATGAAACTACATAATAAATTAATTTTGACTTGCTAGCACTGTCACCTGTTGCATTTTTTTTTTTTCATTTTTCCGATATTATGGCCTACCACTTTTGATTTTTTTCTTTTTTTTCCCCAAAACTGATCGATTTCCATCCATTTCTAACTTTCTCTTTTTCTTTATATGTATATCAGACTTTTAACCTATGAAATGAATCAAAATTTCCCCCAACTTTCTTCAATCCAACTTTCTACCATTGAAGCTTGATCAAGTATGTTTAGCAATGGACTGAACTAGAATAATTTTTGGGAAAAAAATAGAGGGAAATCAAAAGTGGTGAGCCATATTAAAAGATAAAAAGGGAAGTGGTAGTGCTACATACCAGTTTGGAATTGATATATTATGTAGTTTTATAATAATTTTTTTATTTGGTAGTAGTTTTCAAAAGTCGACATTTATTGGTAGTTATGGACAATTTTTTCTATAAATAAGCAAAATAAATATCAAATGAGCAAAATATAAAATTCCGCATGTGTACTTAGTATAAGAACGGTTACAACCATGAATGCTGTTAATTGGGGACCAATAAAATTGTTATATATAAATGGAAAGATTCCAAATATAGTCAATAAAAGAGATTAGCCGAAACAGAATACATAACTAACTAATTAAAATGAAATTAGTACACAGTAATTGCAACAAATGCTTTTTTTTTCCTCAAAAGGTAATCTATTCTTCCTATTTCTTCTTATATCACATGCATTTTGTCACTCTTTTATCTATTAAAAAAATGGCATAAAAATATGCACAAAAATTGTCACGCTTCATGATGCGATGTTTAATCATTTTGCTAGACTCAGAAAGTTTAGTTTAACTTGTACAACGATGCTGAGATTAGAATCTAAAGATTTATCACCCACTAAATTTAGAGTCGATAGATACCAAACTCAAAATGAAATTCTTGTACAAAATTCTGGGTTTTAATTTGGCTGCTAAATGACCTAAAAGGTAATATGACTTTATGATTTAATTTCTGGGTGCAATGTATGTTCTCAAAAGTCATAATAAATTCAATCAATTTCAACCATATATTCATACGATTTTTATTTTTATCTTATAATAATAATATAATTTAAACTTACCGAAGTGTTGGAGAAAGTTCATGTAATTTCATTCAATTACTTGAATCATTTGATATGATTTTCACTTTGAATTTATTAAAATTCATTAGCTTATTTAGGCATGTTCTTTTGGACTTAATTTCTAAAATTTCTATTTAGTTTAGACAAATTGAGTACAGTCCAGTTCAGCTCAGATTAATTTAGTACAAAAGAACACGAGTTTTGAATAAAATTGGTCTTCCGATCCATTACCAAAATTGGGATCATTACTCCATTATTTAAGCTGCTTTTTGTTCAAGTTAATTTTTTTTACAAGTTGCAAAATAATTATTGTTTGGTTTTAATAAAGATTATGATAATGAAAATTTTCTTTTCATTTCTTTTCGTTGAATTGGATCAAAGCCATAAAGGGTAACGAAGTTGACATAGTTCAATCTTAAGATAAAATCTTGATTTGATCTTAATGAGAATTAACCTAATTAACATCCACATTATAATAAAAGAAAGATTAATGTTATCCTTTAATTTAAATCTTTAATTAGCTTGTTGTCAATCTTGCCATGTCAATTAGAGAGTGTACCATAATCTTCTTCAATCTAAATGGAAAACCCATTTTATGACCTTACAAAAAATTAGATTTACGAAATCGGTTATGGAGAAAAGAAAAAATAAAAAAATACTGATTGAGATTACAGTAATAAAAATCAAAATATTGACTATACAAACAGAATTATATTCACGTCCATAAATAATTATGCTGGATAATTTTTCAATGCCAAGAAGAGTAACAAAGTGGTGCCTACTTTCACCTCGTATCCTTAAGATGTGAGGTTTAAATCTTGTTACTTGCACCCACTACAATACCATATGTATAGCTAAAAAAAATGGATTTTCTTTCCTAATTTAAAAAGAAAAAAATACTTGAGAAATGTTATTTATATGACCTAACTTAAAGTTGACTCTTTAGCAAAATTTCCACCACTATCATTTTAGTAACGAAGAGGGACAAGTGGTTGACGTTGACTTTGAGTACGGCTAGGGCAATAATCCTTGCGCACTCTTCGTAGGATATCTACCGTGAATGATTATCAAATATCAATCATGATTTTTTATTTTTTTTAATACTCAATAGCTGCAAGATTGCAACAGGAATTAGGGAATTACAACTATTTTCTCCCCCTTTTCATTGGCAATGTTGGTGATATTGGGTTTATTGGGGCCTACCTCAAGTTATTCGACTCATTTTGGTCCGCATATATACGAGAGTGGATGATAAAAAAATTCTCCAGATGTATGTATTGAAGTTCGAACCCAATATATCATCGACTTATATTACAGAGACACAAGCCTCAATAATCTTGGAAATTACAAATACTAAACATTTTGGATCAAAAGATTTATAATACGAAGGGTAATTTCCTCATGTGCCCCAGGTTTAGACATAATAGGCAAAATGCCACCGAGCTTTTGGGCTTGGATCAGATACTAATAGGGTCAATAATAATAGCCAAACTATCATTACTATGCGTTAGCTATGGTTAAAATATGCACCATTATTAACAACAAATTAAAATAGCTTATAAAAGGGAGTTTCAAAATCCTTCGAAAGTTTTGGCTATTATTTTATAAGGGATTTTATTGTTAATGACGAGATTTTGAACCATAGTTAATGCATAGTAATGGCATATTGACTAATATTAGTGACGTCAGTGAGACCTAATCCAAGTCCAAAAGTTTGGTGGCATTTTGACTATTAACCCCGCCCAAGGGCACCTGCCACCTGAAGAAATTACCCTAATACAAAATATTTGTGCTTATTGATGTTTAAGATTTGATTTTTCTCGTAGTTATCAATAACGAGTTAATAAAGACTTATATTACGTAATTCTTTTTAATGAATAACAATTACATTATTATATATTGCTTCGTTTTGTCCCAAATAAGGGATATTTGACTAAAAATATGAGAGCTTTTTATGCTAAATACTAAGACGGAGTAAGTAGTTGTAAAGTGTTTGAATTTGTGGTGCAAGCAAGTCCAAGTGATCAAGCTGGATGAAGATAAAGATTTGATTTGAAAGGTTATGACTTATGAGGTTAGTTTTGAAAAAGTTATGAAAGTAGAAGGTTATATAGATACATTATTTAGTGTATGCGGTCCGTCAGTCTCTACATACACAAACTAATAAAATTTTAGAAAACCTAGATTAATAAAGTAAAAAAATAGAGAATTTTGGGACTATACTGAACAATAGAAAAAGGAAAATAGCGTGTTTCTATATGCATAAAATATATGGATAGCCTTTTCCGAAAGAAATTGTAATTAGTATATAACTAGATCCCATTTTTTATTTAGACTTATTTTGAATTCGGGTTATTTCAGTTTATTTTAGGTCAGTTTAATCTATTTTAGATTAAATCAATCTAAAAACTACTCCATGTAACTCCATGTATTGTGTGTACAAGTCACACAAGAAACGACCTGATGTACGGAAAAAGAAGAGATGAAATGTGATCAATCCCTAATACTTCCTCCGTTCTAAAAAAAAACGCAACAAATCATTTTGCACGCATTTTAAGGAAGTAATTTAAGGGTGTAATGAGCAAATCAATCAAAATAATTTTAACACAAGTAAGAATGGTATTATAGGTTACTTGTCTTAAAATTACATATATTAATTTGATCGTTTAGACCTTTAAATCTCTTCCTTAAAATTCGTGCAAATAAGTTTGTTGCGTTTTTTTTGGAACGGAGGAAGTATTATTCTAGAATGAATAGGACATCAAATTTTAAAGGCCAAGTTGTATACATCGTACCAAATGTTCACAAATTAATTTACAAAAAAAAAAATGTTTACAAATTATAATTTTCTTATTTTAAACTTTGAAAAATTAGACTAACCAAAGCAAAATCCAATTAGGTTTCGATCAACTAAATTTCGATCAACTAACTAAATTATTAGACATTAACTAATAACTTTTTTAAACTTATTGGATCTGATTAACTCTAACTGTAAGAAATAATTGGACCTTATCACACCTTATATATTGATAAAACCTTATTAAATTTATTACACCTTACTAGTCCTTACTTGAATTGACCCCGAACTTATTTGAAGTTATCTGAATCTATCTAAAAAAAAAATACTCCGTATATTTTTAAGTGAGGAGAATGCACCCTTAATGGTCGACTGGTCGTATATTGATAAAAGGGGATGCAATTCTTACGGGGCTAAATGGAGATAATCCCACCCATCAAAAAAAAATTTTAAAAAAATGCTAAGGAGAGGTCATACACAATCCTCAAAACACTCCACTATCAATGGTAGACCTTTAAGTTTATATTTCCAAATGATGATATTCCAACAAGTGTCTTGTCTTCTCATATAATAACCTTTCAATTAAATAAATACTTTTAATTAGAATTTTTTTTAGTTTACTAAATTAATGGAATTAACATTTTAATTAGAGCACTTTATTAATTTTAATTATTAAATTTATTTTGGGGGAAGTAAAAGTGGGTCATGATAATTAGAAAGATTCATTCAAAGTTCAAAGATACCAAAGGAACTAATGATAAGGCCTTTTTAATTGTTGTCATAACCTATCATTCCCAAAGTCTTTGGCAGCAAAGTTGTTAAGCATCAGATCCCTAGCTATTGTGTAAAAACAAACAAATCAATCTCTTTCTAACACTTCCATTTCTTTTTCAACAATTCTATAACTCTATTATTCATGTTTTTTTAATTTCCTTTTTGTTAATATATATTCCTTTATATTTCTTACCATTCTTTTTGTGAATCATTTTGTGGACACTACTTAATTTTGTTTTTTCTTCTTCTTTGTTGGGTATATAGGGCATAATAAACATGTGTAAAGGATTTAAATTCAAATTCCATAGATACAAGTTTTATGAATATCATTTTGATCTCTTACTTCTCATCTAGAATGTCTGATATAACTTTTAACTATAAAAGTATATAATTTTACTATAAATTTGTAACTATTTATGCGAATAACTATACTTAAATATGAAAAATTATAGTTTTATGCTAAACAATTATTACATTAGATTGTTAGACGCCTAATTGGAGACTTGTTATTTACAAAGTGATATCTATTTGGATTCCGTTTCTCTAGGTTTAGGGAGGAACTAGTCATAAATTACGTCGAACTAGTTTGAACTCATTCAGTTTGTTTACATATTCCATCACTCTATCATAGAAAAGTTCTAATCAATCACATTGTTATTCCAACATTGCATATCAAATGGAATTTTGAGTTAATCCTAAAGAATCTTGAAAAACATTTAGAGAAATTTTTTAAAGGAAAATTTAATTTAAAATAACTTTTGAAAATAATAATTTTGCCTAAAATTGATTCTAAATTGGCATCTTTATTATAAAAGTGAAATAAACTTTACAACTTTAGTTCAAATAATTAAAACTTTAGTACAAAGAGTTTGGTATCATTTTATGTGGCTTTTGAAAATTTAATATCAATTTTGCGTTTATGTTGCCAAATTCATGTCGAATTTGTAAATGTGCCAAGTTCATGTCAATTATTGTGAAATCACCAAAGTTTTTGTGGTAAAATTATGTTGAATAGTTTTGAGTTTGGTATCATTTTATTTGGCTTTCGAATTTATGTTGCATGTTGAAAGTACAGAGAGCACAACAAGAGGAAGGAAAAGTTCTTATTGCACTTTTGGAACCCAAGCCTACGAAATCAAGTCAATTGAAAACAGAGAGGAAAAGAAGAGTATATATATACAAAGAAGAGCCAACTAACTTAAAATAACTAAAATAAACATAAAAGGATAAAATATCCTTAATACTCCCCCCCCCCCCCTCCCCAAGCTTGACATGGGTAATAAGCCAAGCTTGTCACAAAGGTAAAAGTGTCTAGAAGAAAGTAGGGGTTTAGTCAAAAGATCAGCTAGCTGATCCTTTGTGCTAACATGGTGGACTTGAATATAGCCTTGTTCAACCTGCTCTCTAATATAATGCATGTCACGCTTGATATGCTTGGTCTTCTCATGATAAATTGGATTGTTGGCAAGATGTTGAGAGGATAAATTATCACAAGCAAGTTTGATAGGTAGAGAAACAAGGACTCTCAATTCTTGATAATAAACCTTCTACCCATGAGAGTTCACTACCAGCACTGGAAAGGCTTCTGTACTTTGCTTCTGTAGATGACTTACTTACAGTTGATTGCTTCTTTGTCTTCCAAGATATGAGATTTGAGCCTAGGAAGACAGCATAAGAACTGAGTGAACGACTAGAGAAGGTACAGGAGCCCCAGTCAGAATCACTAAAGGCTGATAGAGAAGTATCAGAATGGGCTGAATAGAATAATCCATAGTCTAAAGTACCTTTTAGGTACTTGAGAACATGTAGGGCAGCTCTCAAATGTGGAGTTCTTGGAGCTTGCATAAATTGGGAAAGATGTTGGACGGAGTATAAAAGATCAGGTCTGGTGAAGTTGAGGTAGAGAAGCCTGCCTACCAGTCTTCTGTAAATTTGTGGGTTGTCAAGAAGGTCACCTTCAGCTAAGGACAACTTTAATCCAGTAGGTAGAGGAGCTGCAGCAGGAGCACAACTATCCATTCCAGCATCTGTAATAATCTCTGATATGTATTTTTTCTGGGAAAGAAATGTTCCTCTTGCATTTCTCTGAACTTGTACTCCAAGGAAATAATGTAGATGGCCTAAGTCTTTGATGGAGAACATGTTGTCAAGATCATGCTTTACTTTGTGTATTTGTTCAGGTGAAGAGCCAGTAATCATGATATCATCTACATAGACAATTAAAATTAAAAATTCATTATGTAGGTCTCTTGTAAAAAGAGAATAGTCTTGCTTAGATTGAGTAAATCCATGAGAAATAAGAAAGTTAGTAAGCTCCTTATTCCATTGTCTAGGAGCTTGCTTTAAACCATATAAAGATTTTTGTAACTTACAAACTTGACCATTCTTGGCCTTGTCATATCCTGATGGAGGAAGCATATACACTTCCTCCTCTAAGTGACCATGTAAGAAGGCATTATTAACATCCAATTGACATATAGACCAATTATTGATAGTAGCCAAGGCAATAACAATTCTAACTGTTGCTAACTTTGCAACTGGGGAAAAGGTTTCATTAAAATCTTGTCCTTCTTTTTGTTGGTAACCAGTGGCAACTAGCCTAGCTTTGTATCTTTCTATGGTACCATCAGGATTAAGTTTTGTTTTAAAGATCCATTTACAACCTATAGCCTGTTTTCCTTTTGGTAACTCAGTGAGAATCCAAGTGTGATTAGCTTCTAAAGCATTAATTTCTTTTGCCATGGCACTAGTCCATTCTGGACTTTTTTTAGCTTGTTTAAAAGCTTTAGGATCACGCAATTTTGATGAATTAACATTGAATGATTTAGATAAGGAAGAATCAGAATGTTGTATATTTTTATGAGGCATGTAAGTACAAACAAAATCATTAAATTTAGATGGTTGTCTAATAACTCTAGTAGAAGCTTTGACAGAATCTTCATGTTGAGAAATAAGCATATTAGGACTGTTAGAAGTAACAGAAGTAGGAGAAATATCACCTGAATCTGGATGAATATTGGGAAGAGCAGAATCAGACCTTATTTGCAGAATGTTGTTTGATGTCATCTCACCCACAGGGGCTGCAAGCTCTACACTGTCTCTGTGAGAACCTGCACTGGCAGAAGCTATATGCTCTGCTCTGTTATCTGACAGTAAGACAGCATGGTTCTGTCCTGACTCTTTACTAGAGGCAGAACCATCTGTTCTTGCATGAACAATAGGTATATCATATGTTCCAAAAGACACTAGAGAGGGACACACATTTTGAGCAGTTTTTCCTTCATCTTCAAAGGGAAAAATATGTTCAAAGAATTTAACATCTCTAGACAAAAACACACATTTCGTTTGTAAATCATATATCTTGTAACCTTTTTGGCCACAAGGATAACAAGAAATATTCCTTTTCTTCCCTTGGAATCAAACTTGTCCAAATATCCTCAAATGATCATAGGTGGGTTTATTATTAAACATAACCTGGAAAGGGGTTTTCCAGTTTAAAATAGGGGTAGGCATTCTATTAATTAAGTACGTAGCTGTTAAAACACAATCACTCCAAAATCTTTTTGGCAAATTAGCATGTATTCTAAGAGCTCTAGCAACTTCAAGCAAATGTTTATGCTTTCTCTCTACCCTCCCATTTTGTTGGGGAACACCAACCATAGATTTTTGATGAATAATACCTTTTTGGGCAAATAAATTTAGACAAGAATCATTTAAGTATTCAGTGCCATTATCAGTTCTTATGGTTTTTATTTTAGTGTTAAATTGTGTTTTTACATAAACCAAAAAATCTGAAATAGTCTTGTAGATTTGTTGTTTGTTATGAAGAAGAAAAGTCCAAGTTACTCTGCTGAAATCATCCAACACAGTTAGGAAGTACCTAGCCCCATTTATGGAAGGAACTCTGTAAGGACCCCAAAGATCAATGTGAATTAGACTAAACAGAGAAGAAGCTCTAGACTTGCTTATAGAAAAAGGAAGTTTATGCAATTTAGCATTAATACAAACACTGCAGTCATAAGATTTCAAACTAGAGCATTTGCATTCATCAATATACTTCATTTTTGATAAAGAAATATGTCCAAGTCTAGCATGAAACAAATGTAGTTTATTATCTATTTTATTTTTATCAAACTGACTTCCTAAAAAACAAGATTCAACTGCTACTTGATTACAACTTTTTTCCTCACACACACTACTTGTATGTATATTACTATCTAAAACAACAGATCTCACACAGTATAGGCCTTGAACTTTATGCCCTTTTGCCACTTCATTCTTACAAAGGTCCTGAAAAATGCACCCATCTTTGGTAAATAAAATTTGCAAATTAGTATTCTCAACCAATCTACTTACAGACAACAGATTATGTCTAAATTCTTCTACCAACAGAACATTATTCAAGATTAAGTTTGGTGAAAGAGCTACAGAACCACACCACATGACTATTTTAACATTTCCATCAGGTAATCCTACCTTAATGCCATCTTTTAATTTTCTTTTATTATATAGAAGATTAGAATCATAGACCATATGATCACTAGCTCCTGAATCAATAATCCAAAGACTTTTATCATTATTTGTGAAAGAATTTAAAGCATAGGCAGACTTAGAAATATTCATACCTGCGCAATTAGCAAAAGCATATCCAGATGGCTCTGAAGAAGAGGTAGACTTCTTATTCATAGCCTTGATCACTTCTTGGCATATAGAGGACACCATAGAGGTATCTACATTCTTCTCTTCACTATTATCCAAGGGAGTTTCAGAGTCACATTCTTCAACAAAGGCATGAGCAGCTAGCCTAGGAGTAGTAGCACTAGGCTTCTTATTCTTCAGAGCGTAGTACCAATCAGGATATCCTATCACCTTAAAGCATTGTTCAGAATTATGTCCTCTAGCTTTGCAAATATCACATTTCCTTTCCATTCTTTCTTTCTTCCAGTCCCTTTTACCTTGAGTATTGTTTCTCATGTTATAGTTAGAACCAAATCTTGAATTAGTATCTTCATTCTTATAACCAACTACAGAATTTGACCCATATCTCGAATTATTATTGTTATTATTTTCACCCTTATATACAACTAAAGCATTGGATTCAGGAATTCCATTTGTAATAGCACTTACTTCTTTCTGTTTTTCTACTTGCAAAACAATGGAATATGCTTTGTGTATATTTGGTAGAGGATCCATTGAAAGAATGTTAGTAACCACATTATCAAAACCAACATTTAACCCCATCAAGAACTGCATTAACCTATCTTCTTGTTCTAGTTCAGACACATCTTTGACATAACAACAAGTACATTTGTCAAGAATACCACAAGAACACTTAGGTTTCTTTCTCAAGCTATGAAGCTCATCCCATAACCTTTTCATCTTACCAAAGTACATTTGCACAGACATGTTTTCTTGCTTAAGATTTCCTATTTCCTTTTTAAGTTGAAAAACTAAAGGTCCATTAGTTTGGCCAAAGCGTTCCTTAATGTCACACCACAATTCATAGGCTGTCTCTACACAAGCAAAATCATCAATAATCTCACTAGTCGTAGAACTCATAATCCAAGAACCTACCATATAGTCTGCTTGTCTCCATTTGGCATAATCCTTATGAGTAGAATCAGGTTGTGTTATAGTGCCATCAATAAAACCAATTTTATTTTTAGCACCTAAAGATCTATACACTTTTCTACTCCATCTCAAATAATTTGAACCATTGAAAACAACAGTAGTTAAAGAGGCAGCTGGATTATCAGAATTTGCAACAAAGAAAGGATCTACAATACCTCGATTTGCTGTGTCATTTACCTCAGACTCTCCAATTGAAGACCCAGCCATAGCTCAGTCAGCAAGAAACACGAACCAAGAAATACCCAATTGCACTTAAAATGCACTTTAATTACAGCAGAACCCTAACCCTAAGTAACGGGAAAAAAATTTGGGGAAAATGGAAGAGAAAGGGATCGAAGCAGAAGAATACTCAGAATTGACCCAAATTGGGTTTCTGCTCTGATACCATGAAAGTACAGAGAGCACAGCAAGAGGAAGGAAAAGTTCTTATTGCACTTTTGGAACCCAAGCCTACGAAATCAAGTCAATTGAAAACAGAGAGGAAAAGAAGAGTATATATATACAAAGAAGAGCCAACTAACTTAAAATAACTAAAATAAACATAAAAGGATAAAATATCCTTAATACATGTAAAATTTTCTTGAATAGTTTCCCATTTTAAAAATAGTTCTGAAAGAATGTAAATATATATTAAGCCCCACAAATGAGGTAAATCAAGTGGAAGAGAGAAATAATGGTAAAGCAAAATTTAACCTAGCTAGTAGAAGTTGCTCAAATTATTATTCTTTACATGGTAAAGTACATATACTGAGTTCTAGCATACGACTCGTATCTCAGGATAACCAAGATAACATTGTCCGTAAAGCCACAGGAGCCTCAGGGGACGACCTGCCAGCCAAGCTCCCCTCCCCCCTCCTCCCACACACACCCAGACGGAGGGTGGGGGTGTCAGGGTGGGGGGAGAGCTAGGGTTAGAGGGTGTTGAACCCTAATCTCAGGGAAGAACAAGGGAGGTGGATACCACTAATCCAAGACTCATCGACAAGCTAAGGGTGCTCCAATAACGTTCATAAACACATTAGTATTATGCAAAATTTGTGTATCATCAATGAGATTAAAACTCTAATAAGAGTGCCAATTCAAGGATGGCCTAAAACATAGATACTCTAATAGTTTTATTAGCCAAACATACATTAGTAAAAACTAGCAAGACAATCATGAAACATATAGCACATTAATATTTTTGGTGCATAAGTATAATAATAAAACATTATTTCACAAACAATAAGCATAATTCTTTAAGATGGGCATATTTGATTGAACAAATAATAAAAATTGGAAAAGATACTCAACTCAAATAATAATAAATCAAATACAAATGCCAGGCAGCATTTATTCTCCTACAATAAGGATGGAGGAGAAGCAATCCACGTGAGATTGTTAGACTAAAGACTTCCAATAACGATTGATCATTATTATTATATATTTTTTTTAATTTATTCTTTTTTAATTTATTTATTTTAAATTAATTTTTAGTGTTTTGCCAAGTTATGATTATGCTCCTTTTGAACCCTATATAAGTAATGCAAAACTTGCCCTAGAGAGTGCAGCAATTGCTTGCTCCTCTCTATATAGATATCAACTACTCTCACTCTCTTTTGTATATACTTAACTTAATTTCAAGTCCTCTTTTTTTAGGGGAAAGAGAGAGAGGGGGTCCAAATAATGACGGTAAATAGCTTCATTTTTACCATTTTATTTCTTTCAAAATAGAGTAATTTTTTTTCTCTCTTGTTATTTTTTTAATATAAATTATTGCATACAAAAAAAAAAAAAAATATGGGCGAAGTTAGTTATCTTAAATAATATATATGTATAAAAATTATAAGTTTTTATTATTGTTATGTATTTGCATCTTTTATATCAGATTTTGTGTTGCAAATTAAATCTATTTTTGGCGGAAAAATATAGGTAAATGAACGTAGTAGTTTATTTCATTAGTCCATGATAATATGGATGAATCGGCCTGTTCTGCTTATTTCTTAACATAACTAGAAATAACCTAATGCCAAGTTCAAGCTGAGTTAAGGAGTTGGAGTATGGCTTAGTGGCTTAGCTACTAAGCCCCTCATGTCCCGTGACCAAGGTCACGGGTTCGATCCTTACCCCCTCCCCCCAACATAATGTTGGGGTACTTACCTGGTCTCTTCCATTTTGAATTAGTAGCCCTGTACTAGTCAATAAACTGATGATTTTCTTACCTAATAAAAAAAAATTCAAGCTAAGTTGGAGTAGGTGTTTTAAAAAAATTAAGAAAGGTCTAAATTTGTTGACTTGTTTCAACTATGTATGATCATGAATAACACACATTTTATATTGATCATCTTTCACACAAAAAGTATGCTAATGCAAATTTAAGGTTGACTACATTCTTAACATTAATTAAGTAACAAGTCGTTAGAAGAAGCTTCAACTACATCCCTTCAACTTAGGTACTTGCAAATAAATATGATGAAATGACAATAATGCCCCTATTAAAATCACCATAAAGTATGATCTTGGTGAGTGGTGGGGGTGTAAATGAAGGGTAATTTTGTAATCTTATTTATTTTGTTGGTATGGGTCAAGCTCAAAAAGATCAATGTCAATTAGATTCCTAGCTATTTCATGTACTTTGAGCAAACCTAAACATTCTTCTCTTCTTTTTTATTTTTTATTACCCCTTAATTTTACGAGATATTATTGGTTCATATCTGGTATGTGTGTACATATCAACTACAAAACAAATAAAATTTACCATTTTTCTTAGGAAAAAGACAAAAAAAAATGTTTATTATGTAGCTGATGTACAAGCATCTCAGCTATACACTAATAATTTCTCTAATTTTTTGCATACATGTGTTTCCATCAACATATTATATATGCACTATTATTTTTCTTACATTATATATTGTTTTACCAACTTAGTTTTAGGTGTTGATTTATATATAGTGGACCTACCTTATAGTTACAAGTACAAATCACATAATTTACAAGCTCACCTATCTAATCGTTAGTTCTCCTTAATATATATTATAAACACCACATATATACCTCATCTAACATTCATTTTTTTTTCCTAAGCATATATAATTATATATATTTTTTTCTCTATTTGGTGCATAATTTTTGCTCTTGTTTACATTCAAGATGGGTGATGCTGCTGCCAAAATCAACGACCACCATGTCTACGACGTCTCCATTGACGTCCTCGGACAAAATCCTTCAAAATGCTTCGACGATGATGGCCGCCTCAAAAGAACCGGTATGAACTTTCATCTAATACTTTTTTTTTTATACATACGGTCTTCATTTTACCTTAAATACCTGCTATATGAAAAAACACAATATATATATTGTAACATGAATGTAGAATAATGCTTTACCTGCTTTACACAAAATATATTTTCCTTATCTATCATGTCTTATCATCGCAGCAATATGTGTTTGTAACCAGTATTAGGGCTATGATTACTCCACAATTATGCATGACACTAATAAGTGTAATTTTTCATAATGAGACCCTCAATTCACTATTATTTGTATAGCGAATCTTAGTAAATTTATTCTACATTAATGAAAAATATGCCAATATAATTGTAGTTTTTTTTTTAAAAAAAAAAAGGAAAAATAAAGAGTGATGCATGGCTATTGAGCCAAGATTGCATACTGGCAAGTAGGAGGTACATCATCACCTAAACCACTAGCTACTCCATTTTCTATGCACATTTAGTAACCTAATTACACAATTTTTAAAATTAAAAATTTCAAGCTCCTAGCTGTATCGTAGCTCGCTTTATATTATGTTAAAGTACCATCTCAACCAAAAGCAAGTTGATAGTTGAGGACCAGGACTACGTTATATACTCTAATCTATCACTCCCCCTCACATAGTCACATGCAAGGCCCTTTGGGTTAGAAATACAGGCCCCATCATATATATACGTTACGCTGGCTCTGATACCATATTAAAACAACATCATGTTATCCCAAAATCACCACTATTTGTAACATGTATACAAAGATGCATATATATATATATATATATATTTTTTTTTTTTTTTGGTTACTTAATTAGATGCATATATATTTGACATTATTTATGATTGAAAAATAACAAAGTAATAATATAATATAAAATATGATGTTTATATATATAGGGAATGTATGGACAGCAAGTGCACATATAATAACAGCAGTGATAGGGTCAGGAGTACTGTCATTAGCATGGGCAATAGCTCAGCTAGGATGGATAGCTGGACCAGCAGTGATGTTCTTATTCTCCTTTGTTATTTACTACACTTCCACTCTTCTTGCTGATTGTTACCGTTCTGGTGATCCCCTTACTGGCAAGAGGAATTACACTTACATGGATGCTGTTAGATCTAACCTTGGTACATTTTAATAATTCATCATTCATTTATTTTAATTTTTCATTCATATATATATATAGTAAGTACTATGAAAATACAATAACATGATGAATTATATATATTGATAATATGTTAATTATATACTACTGTGTAGGTGGTGCTAAGGTCAAATTTTGTGGACTGATTCAGTACATGAACCTGTTTGGTGTTGCTATAGGGTACACCATTGCAGCATCTATCAGTATGATGTGAGTGAGTTGCACCTATGTTTTTTTATCGTGGTTTAAGGCTCTGTTTGGTTGGACGTAAAATATTTTCAATGTAATTATGATTTTCATGAAGAAAAAATTTATAACGGAAAACACAATTGCAAAACAACTGTTTGGTATTAAGAAAAATAATACAAAATAAGTACAATGGAAAGGGAAGTAAGACTCTGTTCAGTTCAACTTATTTAACCACTCTAGTCATCTAGTACTTAATAAAAAAAATCAAATCAAAAAAATCATATCAAAATCAGAAAAAGTTTCAAATCAGATCAAAAAAGTTCAGTTCAGATTAGATTAGTTCAAACAAACTGAAAACAACCTAAGTAAGTAGTGGGAGGAGGGGTGTACAAGGCATGTAAGAAAAAAAGGAAGGAAAATAATAGTTTTTCTAGTAAAAAGTTTTACGTCCTACCAGACAGAGTCTAGATTGAAGAATAGATTGAAAGAGAGATTTTAGTGGGTTTTTTTATTAAAAAAAAAAAAAAATACTAATGGGTGTTTAATGATTATGATAAACAGGGCAATCAAAAGATCAAACTGCTTCCATGAGAGTGGAGGGAAGAACCCATGTCACATGTCAAGCAACCCATACATGTTAGCCTTTGGGATAGTAGAGCTCATATTTTCTCAAATTCCTGATTTTGATCAAATATGGTGGCTCTCCATTGTTGCAGCTGTTATGTCTTTCACTTACTCTGCCATTGGCCTTGCCCTAGGAATTGTTCAAGTTGCAGGTTCAAATTCAGATTCTACATACTTGTTCATGTTTAAGTAGTAATAATATACTGTACAAACTTAGCTTGTTGATTAACATAATAAATATACTACTTGTTTGGACATGCAGCTAACAAAACTTTCAAGGGTAGCTTCACTGGGATAAGTGTAGGAACAGTTACTGAAACTCAAAAGATTTGGAGGAGCTTCCAAGCCCTTGGTGACATTGCCTTCGCCTACTCGTTCTCTATCATTCTTATCGAGATCCAGGTAACTACTCATACAACCAAAACCTTACACTCTATGAATTACACCATTAGTTAGTCGATTGTGTGACCGCTTTCATTAGATTTCAGATCTAATCACCATTTGGCTCTGTTTACGTACTTGATCTGATTTGATCTGATCTGATTTAATCTGAATTCTTTTGTTCTAATCTGATATGAATTCTGCTGATCTAATCTGATCTGAATTCTGCTGATCTAATCTGATCTGAATTCTGCTGATCTGATATGAATTCTTTTGATCTAATCTGATCTGAATTCTGCTGATCTGATCTGATATGAATTTTGCGGATCTGATATGATCTGAATTCTGCTGATCTGATCTGATTTTGGGTATCACAGTATCGATTAGTGGAAAGAAGTTAAGGTGATTAAGTTGGGTATTAACGCGAATTTTTGTTGATAAATTGTGCAGGACACAGTGAGATCACCACCGGCGGAATCCAAGACAATGAAGAAAGCATCATTCATAAGCATAGCAGTGACAACAATGTTCTACATACTATGTGGGTGCATGGGGTATGCAGCATTTGGGGATCTAGCACCAGGAAACCTACTAACAGGATTCGGGTTCTACAACCCATTCTGGCTACTAGACATAGCAAACGCAGCGATAGTAATCCACTTAGTAGGAGCATACCAAGTATACTGCCAACCATTATTCGCATTCATCGAAAAATGGGCAGTCGAAAAATGGCCAGATTCCGAATTCATAACCAAAGACATCCAAATCAGAGTACCAGGGTTCAGTCCATACAGTCTAAACCTGTTTAGGTTAGTGTGGAGAAGTGTATTTGTAGTAGCAACCACCATCATATCAATGCTTCTACCATTCTTCAATGACATTGTGGGATTACTCGGGGCACTCGGGTTTTGGCCATTAACAGTTTATTTCCCAATTGAAATGTACATTGCTCAAAAGAAGGTCCCAAAGTGGAGTACTAAGTGGGTTTGTCTTCAAATGTTGAGCTTAGCTTGTCTTGTCATTTCTGTTGCTGCTGCTGCTGGATCTATTGCTGGTGTTGCTCTTGATCTTAAGGTTTATAAACCCTTCAAAAGTAACTACTAAACAAATTACAAAACACCATTATATTATTCCTTGGATGATTAATTGGTCAATGCAAATTAGAAGAGTAGGAGTTCATGCATGTTCTTCATGGGTGGGGTGGTACAGTTCTGGCCTCTGGGGCTCTTTTTTTTTTTTAAAGTTTGGTGTTTTTTTTATTATTATTTGTGTTTTAACAAATTAAAGTTGATTAGTGTTCCTAAGAAATGAAAGGAACCCTTGTAAGTGAATTTAGTGGTGTAATTTTGATTCAGAATTGAGTATGAACTCTATTCTTTTGTCAGTCCATGTTGCAAGGGTTGCTTGTGCAGTTATTAAATATAAAGGGTTTAATGATGAACTTTGCTCCAATTTTCTTGATAAAACTTATGAATTGGAAATTGATTACCATCATTTCACTTGAGCTTCATCAACATTATTGCCCATTTGAAACTTGAAAGTTTCATCATAATTAATTACACCCAGAAAAGTGGATCCCATCGGCAGAAATGGTACTACAACCAAATAGTACTTAAAATTCTATCTTATAAGCCGAATTTTTTTTTTTTTTTTGGTGTATCCACCTGGTTCACCCTTTTAGGCTAATCCGGATTCGGAGTGCGTCCCGGGGTTAAGTTTTTAAACTCCTCCCAACATGCTTGCGGGGGATCGAACCGTGGTTCTCCCTACCAAGTCTAGCCCCTAGCACCACTAGACCAAGACAACGTTGGTAGCCGAAATTATTATGAGTCTACAAACAAAATGTTATGACCAAATAGTACTATAAAACTATTACAATTGTTCATGACGAGTTTTCATGTTTTGATATATATCTATAATACTATATTACTATTCATTTTAACATCGAAAAACAAATCACTAGCACTCTAGAAAAGTAATCAAACAATCATTCAATATTTGATCTCTCATGCTTTTACGCATTTTATCTTTCACAATCGTCGTACTAGAAAATACGACGCATGGCTCCGGTTCAGCACTGCCTCTCGCTTAAAATCTCTTCCAGCTGAGTTGCACTAAGAGGCTGCGTCTGGAAGTAAAGAAATCACGAGCTTCTAACTCCCGGAGGATATATTGTATTAGCTCATGATTGCGAAGTTAAGGATGGAGTTATCACTAATGGACAAACCAGAATTCAGTTGAACTGTGATCCAAGTACAACTTCAAGCTCAAATGTAAGTAGAGTCGTCTCATTTTCTTACTTCTTCCTTCCTTCCGTTAGGTCTTTTCGGTCACGGAGCCGGCCGGTGAGGAAATTTGGCCAAAAGCTCACGACGGGCCCTCGGCTCGGCGAAGTTGTAGGCTCTAAGAAATCTGTCTGCTGGTATAACATAGATGTCTTCTCTGGCGGACCGACAGCCCCCCCCCCCCGGAACTTGCTTTGCTTTCGGTTGGCTCTTTCCTACCTGCCTTCTTCCCATTAGAGTGAGAGTCGAACCAACACCAACTTTAAAAGCAACCATACTCTGAGTTTCATACAATCTCGTCCCAACGAGTTTCATTGTCAACTCACTAAGATCATGTTTAATATTGTTACAGTATTATTTTTTATTGCTAGAAAGGGAATCAAATACACATTTATATTACTTAACTATTGTTTAATATGAGATTTTGGTAACACATGTTTTTCCCTAATGAAAACCATTACCATCATTTTGTTACACTTCTTCATTTACTATCTAAGTCGTTTTAATTCCATTTTCATTATTATATCAATAAAAAAAAAACAGTGTTATTTAATTTATTTATAAAAAAAATCCCGGTGACTCGCGTGACCTACTAGGACAACCTCCCTCCGCCAATGCCAATCCGATACATACTCATTTGGACTGAAACTAAATGAAGTTTCGATTCTAACTCACTTGAT
Organism: Salicornia ramosissima; assembly: GCA_951394345.1. Lineage (NCBI taxonomy): Eukaryota > Viridiplantae > Streptophyta > Magnoliopsida > Caryophyllales > Amaranthaceae > Salicornia > Salicornia ramosissima. The sequence goes on along the minus strand of OX596236.1, from coordinate 54,627,049 downwards.
TCAAATACAATTTGAAAATTTCAATTATACCAAAATCTTCATAGTTGCAATTTTTTGTGATCGCACTTTTAAAATTCTATCCATTAACGACATACGAAAAAAAATTACCCACAATATCGTTCATATTGAATAATTTTCTAATATATAATGTGTAAAAATTTATGGTAACATCTTATGAATATTAATAACGAATTAAATCACATATACAATAATTTGAATCAACTTGTAATATATAATTTCATAAATTGCAACAAGTCAATAACATAATTGATAATTCAAATGAGAAATAATTAACAATACTAATTGCTTATAATGCAAAAATTAATGATTGAAATGCAATAACTAATTCAATCAATAATAATCCATTTCGTTTTAAACCACCCGATCTAAAACCATGTGTTCAATCGATAAAACATTGTTTGATCTAATTAAAACCCTGATTCGAAAATAAATTCGGTATCAGAGCATGATGATTTGAACAAACTTCAAATACAAAAATACTAATATGATCTAAAAGTGATCTGAAAATAAATTGATCCGATAAAAATCATGCGGATCGGAATTGGATCCAATTGATTCGATTGCCAGGCCAGTTTCTGATTAAGATGCGTGGTATACATAAACCATCAAATATGCTCTTTTTTTCTGTTTCCCACCTAGAACAAAGTACACTTTTCCCATTACTAAACTCAAATGGGGAAGATTCTAATATAAAGGAGTGAACATATGGTTTTGGAATATAAATAGGGGTCATCAAATTATGTTATTACTACCGTTTTAACCAATGTTTTTATCATTCCACTGTACACAACTATAAACTTCTGTCCACACCATCTAAGGTGCTTTCATTTCCATAACTTTACATTGCAAAGCAAAATGCACCACAAGCATCTAATAACTTGTCAACTTTTTCTTTATTTTGCAAATAATGGATAACCTCATTTGTTATTTTGTTTACCTTCCCTATCTGTGGACATACAAGGATGATAAAATAAGAAAAGAGGTTATCAAGAAAAAGATAGGGTACTAAAATTTGAAGTTGCAATCCACACTTCTCAATGATCATGATATTTGAGAATATAATAAAAATGACTCAAAATAATATGCAAGGGTCGTTTGTTCATGAGTGCCCCTCAAGACAATTATCAAACGCTACTAGAGAGCTAGATGATAAGGTTAGAAGTCTGATTATTCCATACGGACCATTTATTGTTTTTTAAAAAAAATCATGTGAAACAATTATTATATGTTACGAAAATGAATAAGGAGCCTCTTGGCGAGGGCCTTAATATGCTATCCTATAGAGAAAAATGATAAAAATTTAGATTATGCTTTGAATGATCTCTCAAAAGCTTAAACTAAAGGCTATAATCCATGCATTTTGACTTATGAGGACCAGGAACCCACCAGGGTGAATAACGAGCATTGCAAAATTATATAATGGAGGCTGAAGTCTCAAAACACTACATGTTCCAGCATTATTTTTTAAAAAAAAAAAATCATATGAAAAGGACCCAATAATTCGTTATAGAGACCTTAAAAAAGACAAGAATCCTCCTTGTACGACCCTGAGACCAAGATGAAAAATAGGACAAAAACATAACCAACCTTGGAACAACCCCCCAAGAGTTTAAGTCTATAATCCACACTTTTGGGGGTTTTAAGGCTTGAGAACAAAATATCTTGAAATATTATAGCGATGAAGCCTCGGGCGATTTATTGTCATTTGATAGAGTTGAAAGGCTTTAAACATCTCACCATCCAACTTCAAAAAATCTTACAACATGCTACAATATTTTGCTATATAGGTACAAAATTTAATGATCCTCTCTTTAATATCCTAGGACTGGAACAAGAGCGAAAACAAAACCAAAGACTATAATTCACAAATTTCAAATTTCTCAGGCCTCAGAACAAAAATATCAAAAACATTACATGGTCCTTAAAAGACAAGAAGCCTCTAAAATAGATATCAATGTTGCAAAGTCATATGATGGAGACAAAAATCCTAAAACACCGTACAACCCAATATCGAAAAATCCTTGAGAAAACACGATACTTTATTATTAAGGCCTCAAATAAACAAAGACCTTTCAAATAGAAGGTAATAAAAAAATTTAATTTGATTCTATTTTCAACCGAGAAAAAAAAATACACTATACCAAACATTATGCTAAAAGGAATGAAACATTGATCCAAACCAACCAATAACAATTATGACATTAACAATAATAAGTTGATTTAAAATTGAAGGGAGCAACAATTGAATCAATGATTGAGGATCAACCGATCAAGTAAGGTCCCCCTTCCAGTCTTCCACCATTATGATATGAGTTTGATCCAACGGCCATTACTAGCAGCCGAGCTCATAGCCCCGGAAGTCAATAGTTAGCTCAAGTTAGCCTATGCGGCTAATTTTCTTACCAATTAAAAAATAAATGAACCAATGACCAATAACAGTGCAAAAGCTCCAGCAAGATTACTCACAAACGAATTACTAATCATATTGGGAAAAAGTGCAATTGCAAGATAAAGAAAGTATATTATCAGTATTATCTTGTACAATAAATTTTATCAATTTTCTTCACATTAATCATCGTAATATCAAAATTCACAAATTTGAACAATCAGTAGTTATTTATCATCATACATTGAATACTTGATCAACAGATTGAGCTATAATCAAGCAAAAAAGTGCAAAAAACTGGATACAATACAAACACTGCACCTCAAAGAGATGGCATTTGTTAATGAATATGACAATGATCACACGGGCTGATTGTCCAACAAATGCTATTCTACACCATCTTAATGGAGAAACTTCATAGCCTGCTCCAGTTGGATGATCCCTTTACGACAGACCCGACAAATTATAGGGCATTTACCATATCAAACATTTCATCAACCATAGCGAAAATCCCAGCTACCGAGCACAGCCTCAAGCAGATTGAGACAGGAAAACAGTTCCCAGAATAGCTCAGGTTTTCACTTGCAGTAAGGAATGAAAACATGCCAAACCACGACATTAAAGTTCAGAAGAATGACAACCTCAGAGGATCAAAATAGCTCCTCTGAATTGAACTTGTTCCAAGCTTCCTGTTTTCATACACCACAATATAAGAATTTAAATTGCAGTATGAGCAAAACGTTGTATCACTCATTTTTATCCAAAACACTGTGTTTCCCCGCAAAAATTTGCTACTCAGTATTTTTCTAGCATTCCCTTCTCATAACCCCTAAAATAGTGGATTTCTTTTTCCAATAAATCAAGTACAAAGAGGACAGTTTGGTTGCTATATTAAGTAGTGACTAGTGATTACATTCCAATTCCATAGTGGGCATAGATGAACAATATGGTGCTTTTTTTAGGTAAAGGGAACATCCAACAATGTTTAAACTAAAATTTATACAAATATATATATGCAAGGAAACGTGAAATGCCTAGAAAACAGCTATTCCAGGCTAATATTGTGAATGACAATCAGAATCTGAGCAGGCATGGTCAAACCTCAATTCTCATAAGCCCCATTACAAATAAAGATGAAACAAAATAAAATAAAAACTTCTATAATAATGTTAATAATGTCAATCCATTGCCTTCAATTATTTTTATTTAAAAAAAAAAAAAGATCAAATACCTTTAACAGATCAAACACCTTCTCAGCAACATATTTCTGCTGTAGAGTGGCACCCTTCTGCTGCACTTTATCAGGATGGATGCACAAAGTAGCCTTCCTATAGACTTTCTTAACTGCCGCACCAGTAATTAAATCAGTCAAGGAAACAGGCTGCCAGCCACACTCAGGCCAAAGAACCTAGTCATTATTCAAAAAATTGACGGAATCAGCTGCAGTTGGACATAAAATTCATCGACCAAGCAGTGTCCAGACACTATAAATCAGAACAAGTAAACAGATACACTTTCCACATACTACTGTGTCCCTAAATGTTTGCAACATTTAGGTATTTTTACTTTTTTAAAAAGTTGTATTGGATAGGTAGATACTCCGTAATTATGTGGGGTAGGAGTAAAAAGTAGAGAGGGTATGTGTGGTGAGACCATCTGCTTTAAATGGAAATGTAGCAAATTCATAAGGACATCCTAAGGAGAAATAAGTAGCAAACATTTGCATTTCAAAAAAAAAAAAAGGTAGCAAACATTTAGGGACGGAAGTACATCAAATATTATCATGGAACGCAATTACGGCAAACACGTGGGAAAAAAACATGTTCAACCACATGCAGTTTACTCTTAGCCTAGCAGAACTAAAAAGGACAAAGGAAAAGGCAAAAAATGCAAAAGTTATAAGCACGAGAAAAAGGTGCAAAGATTGTCATACATTAACCAATACCATCCAGTAAAACGCCAGAAGTCATATCAACTTTAGACATAAAACTGCCTAAACATACTTTTTTAATTTATTAGAGCAGATAGCAGCAGATCTCATACTTCTAATGATAGCTATAAAAAGGAGCTGTTGAAGTACTAAAATTTGATTACGGTTAATAGCACCACATTGGAAAAAAAAAAAAAAGAATACAGCCCACGGAAGTGGAGAAAACATACGGGTAGAAAATTAGAAACATATCCCTCCTTACATGTCGTGAGTTTGTGACACTCCACACATCAGCATATATCAAGAAGAAAGACTTAAGGAGAAAAAAGAGAAAAGATTGAAACAGTTTCCTTCTAGAACACAACGCATATGTAAGGAAGAGGAAAATGATGACAAAGAGGATGTGATATTAGAGAGAGAAAAGGGGGCTTGAAGACTAGAGGGAAAAAAATGTAAAAAGAGAAAAACAAACAGAATATTAAAGGAGAAGCAAAGGCATATCTGTGAGAAGCGAAAATTGAAGACAGATCTGATTAATAATCAAGCAGAAGGAACATTGAAGTTTCAGCATACTAGAAGACAGAAGATTATGGTTTCAAGTTTTCAACAGCTCAAAAAGCAATTATCAAGCCAATAGGAATTGATTTGAGGTTGAAATCAGACATGTGGAAGAAGGGAGAGGGAAAATGGAGAGAAGTATTCAGTAGTCACAACTCGAGTGGCTACTGATCTGTTTTCATTTTCTGTTCAAATTTTCCCATGCATCACACCATTTAGGCAGCAGAGGAAACCTTTCCCCTTGTGGAGACAACCCCTAGGCATGTGCTTGTGTGCTCAGGTTTCCCTGAAATGAAGAGGCTGTGTCTAGAATGTACGAATGCTTTCTAGAGTTAAAATTCCTGCCATCCTATAATCATCCAGATTATGGATTTTAAACTCAAAAGTATTGAATATGCTTTCGACTAGAAACACCTTGCTCAACCACTTGTATTCACAAATCATGGATTTGGTATTCTGCTGACACCAAGTGTATTGTACTGGATGTCTAGATTATAACATAGTGGTATTTAAAACTGATTTTCTCAAATCAGGGCATACTTGACTTCATTACATCTTTAAGGCAACAGGCTAACCTGTTGCACAATCTAAACTATCACAAGGTGCAAATTATATCTAAGGGAGTGTGCAAGCCAAACATATTAGGCCCCTATGCCGGTATGCCCCCAATTTGTTTTGCCATTTTGCTTCCTTTGTAATAGCTACTTTACAGGGCAGTTTCTTCCATTGCATTAAATAATTATCTTCATCCCCAATCATATACTTTGGCTTACAGTTGCTTACACCAACCCCAATCATGCTTTAAGATTCAAGTATCAAACCCCATCCAGAACCATGATAGAAGGTTAAGCCAAGAAAAAAGGAAGGCATCTCCAAATGGGAATGGTACTTTCATAGCATGCATGAGATCAAATTAAAAACCTCATTTTCGAATCAACAAAATCATAAAATCACTTATCCACCCAAGCCTCAATTTGATTTGTCGCAAACACAACTGCCAAAACCACATTTACTTGTAGTTCTCTAACATAGTAGAATTTTCCTAAGCCAGAACTTAAAAGTCAGAAAATTTGAGAGGAAACTATGCATGTTCAAAGAGTTACCCTTTTACCAGATGCGTTAACTCAAATTTTATAATTTTGATTAGTACTAGAGCAACCCCATTGCAAATTGGCGGGACAACATCAAGCCATGCTAGGCAACTGGAATAAGATGTCTCAATCAAAGTGAGGTCTCATTCATGTCAAACCTTAAAGTTCCAAACTAATCCAATTTTTCAAGAAAAAAGATATACATATATACACATACACACACACACACTCATTGCAAACTATAAATACATTGCGTATAGATACAATGACTTTAAAGTTTAAACTATAAATACATTGTTTACAAACTTTAAAAAGAGCAAAGAGGAAGCGATCTAATTTAAGCTTGACTTTCATTTGTTGATCCGATCACTGTTCTTTCCTATTCTTCTCACCAAAACTAGTCTTCTCACATGAGTCTGATTCTATATTTATATATGTACACACAATCTCTCTCTCTCTCTCACATACACACACACACACATAACAGTCTTATACAAAAATTTCTCTAGTCATAATGAACAACGGCACATATATTTGTCTCAGAGATTGTAGACAAACATGCAGAAATAGCGGTAAGGTTCGACATATATTTTTCATTGAGCAGCTCGCTTGCAAGATGTAGTCTACAATAGAGAACATGTTCTTGTCTTATTATTTCGTCCAACATACAACAGCTTTTGCGATCACGAATTCACTAACACTTGCAGAGAATCAAAGACATTAAGTTGTTGAAATGGGAAATCTTTCTTCAGCATATAGATTTTTAGCATAAAGTTTGCTAATGGTCATATATCCACAAAGGTTAGTTGTGTCACTACTTGAAGTTAGGAGGGCTAATCTAAAACTCCAGAAGCACCCAACTACTTGAGTTTGAAGTACAAATTTCATTTTGTCACTTTTTCATTTTTCTATGTAATAGTTACTGTTTGTTAATTATAATTACACATCTAGACATCTAGTTGATCGTATGTTAGGAATTCTTCAATTTGGCTTTTGTAAGGAATAGGTTAATTGGTTTCAGATGTCCCCATTTGGAATAGTTTCTCAATAATTTTGCATGACCTTTAAGCTATCACCAAGTTATTGTGATGCTTAATAATTGACCTACTTATAAGGGCCTCCAAATATTCTGTGTCACAGAACGACTAAGTTGCACATGTGAATATGCAAGAAAAGAAAAGATAGAAGGGAGCTGAAAGTTGGATTGTAACTAAAAGCTTGTTAACAAAATGTAAGGTTTTCGAGTGGCCAAGCTCACTCCTAAAACCACGTCTTCTTAATTCCCTTTCCTTGACTATTTATTCTAACCTGACTGGCTGACTCTTTGTCTCTCTCTTATCATCATAACAATCTCTCAAAATTTACTGATGTCATAAAAAAAACACCCCCCATGCCATCATTGTAGGACAATTAAGTAGCATTGCCCACACTACCACTTTCTCGGCACCTTAAGAAAGCCAGAATGACTTGAGGCCTTACAAGGTTGGGCCTCAATTACATCACGGAAAACCATTACTTAGTAACCATAAGTCAACCACTATAATGTCATTGTAATTCCACATAAAGTTTCATTTGAAGGGATCGCAGCTCCGTAGAGAGTTTGGAACATCCTAAAGCCCAAGTAACTTTTTTCATCAAAGATATGCAGTGTCTACAGAAGAGCAGGGGCTTTAAAGTGCATGCTTTTCTCAATTGGCTGCACTAAACAGTTGAAATGATTTCAAACAGAGCTGCTCCTCCAGAGAAATAGGAAGAAATGAATATTATAACAAGAAACCTTCGGTTAAAAAAATAAAAAGGAAAGCAACAGCAAAACACTCAACATAGGAAATAGGGCGGAAACATAGACAAGATGCCAACATTGAACATTCTATTGTAGTCATGGTATTAAATCAAGTCCACATCACCGCATTCTAAAGCTTTTTGAGCTTACCGCGACCAAGATATTAGGCAGCAACGGCCGCGAACCATCCGCATTGCCTGCGAATGTGCTTCCACGACCGTTATCGCGATCCCGACAGAAACCGAGATTTAAAACCATGATTGTAGTGATTTGCTCACTTTTTAAAAAAAACGTGCCTCAAAAAACACATAAGAAAAGGCAATAATCTTCTTCTTACTAAAAGATAAGTTTGTTGGAAAACAGTGGCTCAAAATTCACAATAGTGAAAGATTTGTAAAAGATGAGTTTGTCCTTGATGCTTGCTCCATTTCCTTTCATAGCAAAATTTTTCCTTATCCTATTTTCTTACATGATGGCTTGTACCTGTTTCTTGCTCCATTTCCTTTATATCAAACTTTTTCTCAAATAGTGGACCCCCCGCCAACCCACTAAAAATACTCTTTCAACTTTCCACTCTCCTAAAACCAGGCACCAAAGACCTGAGTTAAAGGAAAAGGAACACACAGCGTAGCTCACACAATTGTATATGTTTTGTAAGTCGTACGAACGAGTGTGAGACAAGGAAACATCTGTTCCAGCTTTGCGAGACGGAAACATTAACATCAGCATATACTATTGACTATGTAACAGTGGTTTTTCTACACACCATCCAAGAGAGCACATATACAGGATTTAGGAAACGCAAGGGCATCATGCTTGATGATTTGGTATTTTGCAAGAGAGCAAAGGAGACAAAATTTCCAAATAGGATTTCATTATCCAACTATTACCGCAAGGCCTCTTTTTCACTGGCATACTGAATGCATTTTTCCTTAAACCTTATTTTTCAGTTGTGGCCAATATAAATGGGTTAATAAACTTACCATTAACCTCTAGTTAAAATACCCCCTTCCTTTACGTACATCCTTTATTTCTCCATCAATAAAATAGTCTTTGAGGTGAAAATGTTACCGCGTAATATTCATTTTGTAACTGAATTACATTATTACCATTTCTATTTAATGGGAAAGGGAGCAGAAAGTATACGCACATATTGCAATGTTGATAGGAGAGCACGCAAGTTCCCCTCTTTCCCAGCTGCCCAGCGTCTAATCTCAACATCCAGTGATTCACCGATCCTCTGCAATCATGTCAAAACAAACAAACCAGGTATTCAAGATGAGTCACATACTAATAAAGCCCCAAAAACCTAATAAAAAGGGTTATGAATCAATTAATAACCGACAAAAACACAACATTGAGTTAAGGGATCAAAAATATTACTGCCTTTTCCTAAACCACAAGCAAAAAGACTGGACACTAGAAGGCTAGAGCCAACAACCTACAGCCTAGAAGTCTAGACCATTGAAATTGGAGTAGCACATGGAGGTAAGTTTCCCTTTCAATAATGTTTTTTTAGCTTTTTACGCTAATTATTAATAATTTAAAAATTGTATGGCTGTATCATTCAACTTATGACAAATTGACGATGACAACTACGAATCTGTGGCGTAATTTTTTTTCTTTTTATGTTAATTTTGTTAATTGTTATGTTATATTTCCTCTTGAATCATATATTAGCAACAGTATAATATTTAATTAATTTGAGATATGGATTTAACTTTTGAAAATTAATCGTTAATAGTCCGATATGAGGGTATAGTTTTTCTTCTTAGAATTGCATAGCCGCATAGGTTTGGTTAATAATAACAAATGGTTATGGATATGTGATCGTCACATTTTCCACTTAGGTAATAGTTTTTTAAAGGGTCCGTTTACTTGGGTGTAAAATGTTTTCGATGTAAAATGATTTTCCATGAAAAACATTTTACGATGGAAAACTCATTTTCATAGAAGTTTTCCAATGTTTACTTGAACGGAAAATACGTTTTACTCCCAAATTTGGGGGAAAATGTTTTCAATAGGGTGTAAAATGAGTTTTCAGCCCAAGTTATACATTTTAATTTTTCACCCAAAGTAAACCGTGTAAAATTGGGGAAAAGTATTTTCAAGGAAAACATTTTTCGCTCTAGTAAACGGAGCCGAAATGAGATTATTATTTGAATTTTGCTGTTGCTTTTAGATATTTTTCATTATTGAATGTTGATTATTTGTTTACATAGCATTGGCTAATTAACTCCTAATTTTTAAGGCACACAAATATGCCGTGTCCATTTGTAATTATAATATCACTCAGCCCCCGAAGGAAATTTACTCAAAATCCTCCATGGCCATTGCAGCCCATAAAAAGAATATTCCATTTACAATATGGGGAAAAATCAATTTAGATGAGCATGTAAGATGCAAGAGTAGTAGTTTTCAAAAACAAAAAAAAAAGATACAAGATTAGTAAAGAGAGCTTAGATTGTCTCATCGTGACTCGCCATTGAATTCTAGGATGCTCAAGCTCGATTACGGCTGTTATTAAATCTATAATATGCCATATGGATTCTGGAAGTCTGGAACAGGAGGCATTCTTGTTGGTTTTTTGGTTTGTAAATCTTATTTAAATTTTGAGCAATGGAGAAAAGAGAAGGATCACAAATTTTAGAAAAGAGAAGGATCTTCAATTATAGATGTCAAAAAATCCAGAGATCATGAAGTCAAAATTAATAACAGATAAAATATGTAATGCTTTATAGGGGCTGTGTAACTGTGTTATAATAATAACAAGAAAAAAGGTTATTGCTGTAAGAGAGCCAGTTTTCAGTCCATACTCTACAATTTAACATGCTATACTGCTTTAAAGTTAGGGCCTCAGGACAGCAAAGGCCAAAAATTAAACTAAAAACAATCTGCTGTAAAATGGGTTGTGCCATCATTGGAGACAATGGTGCCAAAGAAGTTGAGGTATGGAAGTCATCAGGAGTTTAAGTGGATCTCAAGTTTAAGGTGGTTTTATTAGTAGGACATGTGAGTCCACTTTCACTCCCGAGGATCAAACCAGGATTCTAAATTCATATCTGAGGCTTATATTGCCGGCACTGGTGTTCGGCAGACTCCAAGCATCCAAGGTTAAATTTGCTCCATCCATCATTAGAACACGTATACTTTGGAAAAACCCTCAGACAATTTTGGCAAACATGACACGAGGAAAAGAGTAGACTACAGACTGGATAGCCATATAAACAGATAGTGGACATGTGAAGAATATAACCACAAACAATTACTTCAAGGATACAGCTAAGCTCACTTCTAGAACCTTTTTTTTGGGTGGGTGGGTGGGTGGAGGGATGAGAAAACATGGACATTAACACCTAATAAGAATAGCACAACTTACATATCTCTCAGCTTGTTCCCTTTGAACCTCAAGGTCTCTAGCATTCTTCTCAGCCAATGCCTTTGCCTGGAATTCAACAATGATTAAAGACACATATAAGAATTGTCATAGTAATGCTGAAATGTATTATCAAAAGTACAAGATTAATCAAAAGTGCGCATAAAAACGTATTAATCCAAATCTTTATAAAGACCGCTGCATCAATATGTGTGTGTGTGTTTATGTTCCGGTGAAAAGTTTCTTATGTGAGAAGGTGAGGGGTTGATACATCAACTATGGTCTATAAGTACATTAACTTACAACTATAAGTACACTCATTGCAACCTATAAATAGATCGACTAAAAATACACTCTTTATATTATAAATACGTTGTTTGCAAACTTTAAGTAGAGAATAGAGGAAGCAATCCAATTTAATCTTGACCCTTCATTTGTTAATCCAAAGTTTATTGTTTTTCTCATCCTTCTCACCAAAACTACCCTTCTCGCATGAGCCTAGTTCATATATATATATATATATAATAACTTGTCCCGTGAACACGAGCTTGAACTATAATAACTTGCTAAACTGCAAGCATTCTCCGTAAAGATATTGTTATTAGCCATTGCCAACATGTTTTAAGAAATCCCTTCTGACAGAATAATATCAGCTGAACCGCATTGTAAGAGACTGCCTTTCAAACTAACTCTTTCAAATGAAATCATCATATCCTGATAATTTCTTACAAACTTTGCATGTATTTCCATACTGGCACACATAAGATGATATAAAAATATACAAAAACTGATAAAGCATTCAGCTGACAGCAATTTTGATCTTCCACCCAACATGTTGACATCCACCAATCTATTTCTATAACAATTATTATGAAACCATCGCATCCATTGCTTTATTCTTCCCACAAAGTTTATCACTGTCATCCACTTATCATTGAAGAAAAGCCAAGAAATTTCCGCGCTTCATTTCAGTAAACAACATAATGATTTTAAGTCCAAAAATGACTAATGTTTATGAGTAACAAATCAGATACATCCATAATGTTAACATCAAGTTATCAATAACTTTAGTTAATCACTCTCCATAAATTAATGTAAGTAAAACAGTTCAGTTATTTGGTTAGTTAAGTCCCTGTAAACATTTGCTTCCTATGAGATGTAAATTGATGATCTAACAAGACATATAACAAAATAAAATTTAAAAATAAAATAAAAAACAGTAAGGCACATACAGCACGCTCTTGGGTCCTGTGGTGGCGTTCCATTCGGGCTTTCCGTCTATCTTCAGTTTCTCCATCAATATCTTGAAAATCGCCAGATGATGGTGGTGGGCCTTTAGCACGGAAGACAATAAAAAAAAGTTAAAAAAAGGAGCATCAAAAGGATCAACTATCAAGATGATAGGACCTTCATAAATATAAGCAAGCATTAAATTTAAGGGCTAAACAAATAAATCTTCGATCTAGTACCTCCAAATATTGAACTTAGATCATCAACAATATTTGTCGATGAAGATGCTTTTCTCATGCTTGAGGAAGAGTTAGCAGATGTTCTAGTTGCTTCAGGAGCTGGCTTACTCTGGAACTGAGCCTCAAAGGGATCCTGGAAATTACATATGAATCATACACAATTAAAGCAAATCTTATATTATCAAACTAAAACCTAGAACAAAAAAATTGAGGTACACACCGACACAGTAGCCCTAGGCCTTGGTGCACTACTTGCTCGAGACCCCATGCTAAAGAAAGATTCAAGGTCATTTTCATTCTTCTGTTGGTTTGCCCTTGCTGCACTGGCAGCTTTCTCACGTGCTCCTCTCTCACGCGCTTCTTTCTCCCTTGCTTCTCTCTCACGTGCTTCTTTCTCCCTTGTTTCTCTCTCACGTGCTTCTTTCTCTCTTGCTTCAGCTTTTGCTTTTTCCTTTGCTTCTGTAGCAGCCTTTTCAGCTCTTTCCTTAGCCCCAGCAGCTGCCCTCTCCCGTGCCTCAGCATTTGCCCTCTGAACTGCAACCCTTCCAGCACGTTCTCGAGCTTCAGCTTGTGCTTTCTGAACAGCAACCCTTTCAGCCCTGGCACGAGCCTCAACAGCTGCTCTTTCACGTGCTTCCTTGGCGGCCCTTTCAACAGCTTGCCTGGCAAGTTCCCTTTCCTTTTCAACTTTCCTCTTTTCTCTCTCCTTCTCCTCCCACTCTTTCTCAATACGCCTTCTCTCCTCTTCTTCCCTTCGCCGCCGTTCCTCCTCCTCCCTTTGTCGCCGCTCATGCTCCAGTTGTTCTTGATGTTCCCTGAATTCCCTTTCTGAAGTATCATACATAGGTTTCTCCTCTTTCTCTACTTGCGCAGATTCTCTTCCTCTAGAAGCCTTTGCATTTTCCCTTTCCCTTACCCCCCTTGCATGCCTAAATTTAGCTTCAGCTCTATCCATGGCTTCCTTCATGGCAGCAGCAGAAGCAGCAGCAGCTGAATTTGAGTCAATATCTTCACCTGATTGGACATCTGAGATTCCATCCACATCCACTTGATTTCTTCCCATAGCAAATTCCTCTAGCTCGTCTATAGGAGATGCAAAAGAGCCCCTTGCCCCAGCAGGTGCTGATTTTGGACTCTGGAAATTCGGCACAGTACCAGGAAATGATGAAGAATCATTAGCTTTATTGTATGCATTCGAAGCAGGAAAGGAGCCAGACTCTCCTCTAGAAAAGCGTGCCGGTTTTGGAGGTGGGGGTCTTGAAGGCGGTGGGGCTGCTGTAGGATGTGTGAAAAGGGGAACTTCTGATACGGTGAGCCATATATCATCAGATGAATCCATGTTCTCCTCAGAGCTAGGAGAAGCATGTCCGTGGGAGCTTGACTCCCTAAAACTAGCATTGCTATGAGCAGGAGAAGAAGCAGTTGGCACAGGCCTTGTAGTTTCAGCAGATACAGAGGGCATCTCAAAGACGCTAGGGTCCGAATAATCCTCCATGGACACCTTTTTCTCGAAACCCCTCTCAGGGCTTCGTACAGAAGACTTCTGGCTTGCATCTCCACTGACTGAAGTTTGTCTTCCAGAAACCTTGGCTCCTGCACCTAAAGAACTTGCTTCCTTTTCTTCACCATTAGTCTCCGCTGAAAAGACAGGTACAGACTTGGCAAAGCTACCAAGAGGATCTATATCATCAAATACTCCCCCACTAGAAGGGTTTTCAACAGTTTTTTTGCCAGAGTTATTAAGTTTACCAATCTCCTCTAGAGGATCAGTAAAGATCCCAGAGGAGTAAGACATGGGAGGTGAAGTTGATTCTAGGACAACAAAAGGATCATCTATTTCACTTGAGGTTTTCTTATTAGCATCAGACGAATTCCTATACAGACAGCAAACAGATACCACATAAATTTCAATAATACACTCCTGAAAATGAAGAGGTTAACCATCACTTCAGATCGATGCAAACTAATAAACAAAGCAAATAAGGGGGGGGGGGGGGGGGGGAACGAATACAGAAGTAGTTCATACTACAATTATAAAAGATCATATAAGGGATGAATAACTCTTCATTTCCCAACAGCCTAAAGAAGCCAACAACACATCAAAATACTTGCACCACGCCTATACATTCTCAATGATCATGATTATCTAAACATATCAGTATTACTGTATTACCATTGAGGGAAAGATAGCCTTGTTATTCACTGTATTTCTACTCAAAAGAAATGAATGTTTTCCTAACGAAGCATGTGAGCAAATCATCATGACATGATGCAAAAGTGCAAAATGCCATCAACAAATAACACGAAGGAAATTTTGAGATCAGTGAGAGTGAACCAAAAGGTCAACTATAGGAAATGCTAATTCTAATAGCTCATCTTATAGGTTTCGAACGCTTGAATTCTTCCCATCGCATTACAACACTTTGACAATCAACTAAAGCTCCATTGTCCATGACCAAATAACCATGTGTCCATACAAATATCTCCAGCATCCATTTTCCTAATAAGAGTTAGGGCATCCAATCTAATATTGCAAAAAAAGGCAAGAATTTCTAGGGTCACTGGCACAAGCAAAAATGGTTGAAAAGTCTACTGTTTAAAACAGAGCTAAAGAACCTGAAATCCCAGTAGCTTACCCAAAATCATTAATATAAAGTGACATCTAATGTTGCATCAATTTGTAGACTGGTTTGCATTCAAAATCAAAAGAAACTGCCTAGAATGCATTGCGTTTTGAAGCAGGGAATTACCAAATTTCTAACAGCTGGACAACAGGAACGAAACTGACTAAGAGACTAAGAGCAACTCCATAAGAAGCTGACAATCACAACGTTCATATACTCCAATAAATCATTTACAATACCTAAAATAATTAAGCTTCAGCTATACAGATGAACGTGAAATCCACATTGACCCTACATAACACATATTACAAACAGCAAATTGAATTAAAACCCAAAATTTAACCAAAAAAAACTCAGCATTATTATACCTATTAATTGAAGAAGTACTCCCACCACCAAATCCTGGGAGCAAATCGTCAAAACTAGGAATACCGCCCTTATCAGTTACCTTTGAACCCGACTTCGCTGATTTCTGTTCCTTCTTTCCTAAACCACCCAAAAGATC
Source organism: Salicornia ramosissima (assembly GCA_951394345.1). Classification (NCBI taxonomy): domain Eukaryota; kingdom Viridiplantae; phylum Streptophyta; class Magnoliopsida; order Caryophyllales; family Amaranthaceae; genus Salicornia; species Salicornia ramosissima. Next base: position 54,611,306 of record OX596236.1, on the reverse strand, counting down.
ATCAAACGCGTCATCTTTCTTTGCATAAGAAGAAGAAGAAGAAGAGAAGATATCCTCATAATTCGCCGAGCTTGAAACGTCGTCGTCGTAAACGGGCTTGTCGAAAACAGGCAATGACGAGAACTTCATCCCAGAATCACCACCACCGCTGCCGGCACCACCACCAAAAATGGAGTCCAAATTCACCGAACTATTATTACTATTAGTGGACTTTGAAGAATTAAGCTTACTACCACCCACAGAAAAAACATCATCCAAATTCCCTAAATCATCAATTGGAGTTTTCCGATTAGGACGAAATAGGGTTTCATGATCATCAATAACAGATGATGAATTTTTAGGAATTGAAGAAGGATATGAAGAGGTTTTAGAACCACCGATCTCAAAATTAAAAGGTGAAGAATTTGAAGTTGATTTAGCAGGTGCCATTGGTGCAGCTTTACCTTGAGGTTTGAATCCATAATCGCTTGATAATAACCCTTGAAAATCATTCATTTCGTTTGATCTGTCTTCTACTCACCAAGATCTGAGGAGAGGGAATGACAAATCTTCCCAAATCTTCTAGGGTTATAGAAATGATGAGAGGGTGCTGTTGAAGAAGATGATCATGGAGTTTGTTTTTTTTTTAGGAATTAAAATAAAAATTGTTTCCAGAATTGTATTTTAATTACTATTACTAGATCTAACTATAATCTAAGTTGACAAACAATGGAAGAAGGTACATGAAACGAAAAGAAAAGGATTGTGCAATGGACTAGTAGTGGCAATTAATAATTACGGAATATTTTTTTTTACCCCCTCTATTCCAAAATACCTTTTGTTTCGGTAAATATTCCAAAAAAAAATACTTCGTAACTCACATTTGAAACTCCTTAATTTTTTTGAAATTTTATTCATCTAAGGGTGCGTTCTCGGAGTTATCAGTTTTGAACATGTCACATTTAATAAGTTATAATTAAGTCCCTTTTAATTGATTTAATCAGATCAGGTTAAATCATGTTACATAAGTTGAAGAGAACGCATCCTAAACAAATTCCTATATGCGGCTGGCCGCATGGTTTGTAAACTGTGCGGCCAGCTGCATTGTTTCAAATGGTGCGGCCGTTTTTAGGGATTACAAAGTCTTTAATGGGTTACAAAATGTTTAAGTGGGGTTACAATGTATTTTTTGGATTACAATGTGTTATTTTGGAGTAACATTGGGTTTACAAACTGTTATTTCGAGTTATAAAGAGTTTTTAGGGTTACAAAGTGCTTATGTGGGGTTGCAAAATATTTTTTGGGTTATAAAGTGAGGTTACAAAGGTTTTTTTGGTTTAAGTGGAGTTACAAAGTGTTTTTGTGGAGTTACAAAGTGTTTTTTTTAGTTACAAAGTGTTTTTTGTGTTACGGAGTTTTTTTTAGTTATAATGTGTTTTTTGGGTTACAAGTGTTTAATTGGGTTACAAAGTGTTTTTGTGGGGTTACAAAGTGTTTTTTGAGTTTAGAAAATATTTAAGTGGGTTACAAAGTCTTTAAGTGAATTACAAATTATTTAAATGGGTTACAAAATTGGGGTTACAAAGTCTTTGTAACCCCATACAAAAATCAACTTTGTAACCCCTTATTTATCAGCGCGTCGCACCATTACTAAATTTTGCGACCAGTTACACCAAAAACTCGTTGCATCCTAAATAGTCATAGAAGATTAAAAGAAAAATCAAGATTTGTTATATAATACATTATATGTGGATGACCATTATACCCCTTGCTATACTCTAGGAATATTCTGGAATTAGGGTTTACTGTACTGCTGTTATAACTTGTATATATACCCCTTACACGGAATGAAATGATATACTTTTCCCTACTTTTACAACACGTTATCAGCACGAATTGCTCTAGGGTTTTTTAGGGTTCCAAAAAGAAACAAAACAAAAAGGAAACAAAACAAAAAGGAAAAAGTAGCCGTCACTTGCAATTCATTTTTCTTTCTCTATTGCAAATTAGATCAAAGCACCCTTAATAAATCTCTCTTTCTCTCATCCTCTCGTTCGAAGCAGAGCTTTCCTCCATTGAAGCAGAGCTTTGGAGGTTAAATCAATAATTAAATAAATTAACCTAATAAATAAATAAATTATGCAACAACATCAAGACATCAAGATTAATCAAGAACAAGATCAAAAGTTAATCCTTTAACTGTATAACATCACACGGCAATTATAGGGCCAAGATATATCAAGAACATTTCAAGAATTAATAATAACATGTTTTAATAATTCAATCACACTATTTTACACAATCTGATTTAAAGAATTAAATTAAGATCGACCGTCTAAAGGTATCAAATAATCTGGAAATTTTGATGGGAGTTAAACATGGGTTCAAGATTTAACGTGCATAAATTTCGTCCAAAAATAACGTCATTTACTATTTTAGTGGTATCCGTCGGTCGGTTAGCAGATTTGCAGATAGAAGGCTAGCCTAAGGGATTTTATAACTAACAAATCAGATTAGGCTGTAATCGGTTTTAGATTTTTCTTCCATAGCAAACGAACTTTAAAAATTACGAAAATTTAACACAAGCTGTAAAACACTATTACTGACTTCCAACTAAAATTTCGCAGCCATCTGAATTGATTAAGTGTCTTGAATAATTCGTAAACTAAATCTGGACAGTTTTACCGGTTTGAAAGATTAAATTATTATAAGCAATAAAGGGACGAATTTTGCCACGAAATAAATCATGATTCATAATGAAACAGTAAAGAAACTCCCTAAAATTATTCTAAGTGACTCGACAATTTAGAACAACAAGAACAAAAATATTCTTTTTAATTTAAGACTTTAATTAATAATTTAAATAATCAAGATTCATCAAATTTACATAAAGAAATCAAGAAAATAACATCATAATATTCATTATATCATTCGAAAAATTTCAATCCTAAACATGATACTAATTCTAAGCAATCCTACATTGTTCTAAACAATTCCAAACTATGAAACTAATCTATCCTAAAGATTAAGTAAAAGCAATCCAATTTTGTGTTTGAGTTTAGGCTAATCAAGATTAACTAATCAAATTTTGTAACAGCCAACTAATGGCATCTTCGTCATATGATCTATCTCTCATATTTCCAAACTTTGCATTATTTCTAACATCTTCCTCATTTGATCTATCTCGTTAACTTTCTACTCCTGAATAATGGCATCATTAAGATCTCTCACACTGAGCCTCCTCCTAATCAACAGCAACCATACTTCTCTTTCACTTCTAAAACTAGCACGTATTCATTTGCTTGCTTTTCCTCTTTATTTGTTACACATAACTTGAATCAACTTCTTTCTTGAACAAGTTCGTTAAGAATCAATTTCAATCTTTAAGATTTTTAAACAGGGTTGTTCCTAATAGTTTAGAGGGCCGGGGTGAATTTTTAACTATGGGCCCTATAAACTAATCATCTATTACGACGAAAGTAGTAAAAAATAATTTTAAGTGTCGGCTTCTACTTATTTTAGGTTTTTTTTCTATAAACAATAAAAAAAAATTAAATTTTTTAAAAATTAATAATTATCAGTAAATAAATAAATAATACAAAAAAACATATATAATAATTTTCCTTAAAGAAAAATAAAATATAATAAAATAAAAAACTCCTAAAACGTGACTTCACGATGGAAAAGTAATAACCAAAATAACAACCTCCTAAAAACGTGAATTCTACAAAACCAATACTTCTTTGATGATCCTTTAACAATAATGTTATTTCAAATTAAATAAAAGCTAATTTTTTTTCTTGAAAAAATATATTTTCTGAACTAATTGTTACCTACTAATAATATTTATATTATTCTCCCTAAACTTCTGCAAAACTAATATTTTTTAAAATTTAATTGAATTGAATCATATAAGCATATCTTAAAAAAAAATTATTTAGGATATATATTCCGAGCATAGCTTGTTCCAAATACTAGTTTTAAAAGAATTTCTGATATTTAATTTTTTTACAGCGGAAAAATACATATGAAAATATGAAAATATTATTTAATGCTGAAAAATCTCTTACTTTTTTATTTAAAAAATAAATAAATGATAAGTAATACTGTAATCCATACGTTATAATTCATACGGAGTACAATACTTTAAGAACGTATTGAAATCATATAAATATAAATATTTTGTAATACATAAACAGATACAAGTGATAGGTGTTTTCATTTTAAGTTTTTGCAATTTAGAAAATAAGAAAAAATTACATTAGATGCATAAACTGTGTGTCACAATTTACAAAAGATATGTAAAAGAAGACATATAAGTAGTATATATTTTTACAACGTGTTTTTTTTCTTGAAAAATTCTCATTGGTACTACCAAGTTTTTTTTAATTCCATTGGTAATACTCCATCCTACCAAAATTCCAAATGTGATATTATTATAATAAAAATTGTTAAAATTAACCTTAAAATCTAATTATGTTAAATATTTTATTTAATTAAAAAAAATAAAAGCCAAAAAAAAAAAAACTTCCGCCATTCCCTACACCTCCTCGACCCTTTCATCACCACCTTCTTCCTTCGAAACTACCCAGCCTGCCCCACCGCCCTCCAAAACAGCCTAACCACCCAGATCACCCCCACCACCACACCCACACCCACCCTCAAAACCCCCATCCCAAACCCCCCATCGCCAACCACCACATCCCTGGCCCCCTAACCCCTGAATCCCCACCCCTGCAACCCCCACCACCGAACCTCCCCCCCTCCCTTCAACCATCTGCATCCCAGCACATCGCACCATTAACAACCAACCCCATTCAAAACTCCCACCCCAAGCCACCCCATTTGAAACCCCCACTCCTAGCTACCTCAACAAATCCTCAACCGCCCTAACACATCCCCATGTCGAACCTCTCCTCCTCCATCCACTAGTGGAAAAAACCCGTATTTGTACCGTTTTTTTGCCTTACTTGTACCGGTTCAAGAAGGATACAAATAGAGGCGGTACAAATAGTAGTACTATTTGTACCGGTTATAATAACTGGAACAAATAGTTTTCTATTTGTATCGGTTTAGCAAAAACCGGTACAAATAGCTCCTTTTTTATTAAAAAAAATTCTATTTGTACCGGTTTTCTATTAAAACCGATACAAATAGCATATTATTTGTGTCGGTTATAGCTTAAAACCGGTACAAATAGAGCATTATTTGTGTCGGTTTTAGCTTAAAACCGGTACAAATAGATGTTTTTAATAAAAAATTATTTTCCTCCTTTTTAGCAAAAATTAATTTTTTTTACATTGTTATATAAAAATCCCAAAATACAATCAAGTACAGTAGCCTGCACCTCAGGCCTACCCCCAACATCAGCCCTACAAACTGGCCTCATGTAACCCTCGTCTCGGTGTCTCAACTCGGCCCCTTGCCAGGTATATATTATTGTAAAAAACAAAAAAAATAAATAAATGAACATATAGATCGATCTCTACCAATTCAACTTCATACACCAAATACAAAAATCGTAAAATACAAAATATTATTTCCTGTATCACATAATGGCAATACGTAGCTTTTACACTATTCATTAATTTAGATTTAGTTTACATAAACATGTAAAATTGTCATCAAAAGAAACTACAACTAAATAATTTAATGACAAATGCATTAAATTTATGACAATAAAAAATTTGGGATATCCCAAACCAACCCAACCACTGCGTTCAACCCTCTCCACCTTCAAAAACCAACCAAGCCACCCCTACCCCGCCCATGAAGCCCCCACCCCCATCAGAGCTCCCAAACCCACCCCCAACAACGCCCCCACCCAAATTCAACCAATCCCCACCCTAATCCGACCCACCCGAACCCCCCACCCCAATCTAATCCACCCGAACCCCCCATCCCCTTAACAATCGCCCACCCCTCACCCCTCACCCCCCAAACCGTCAACCACCCATCCCTAAACCCTAATTAATATTTTCAAATTTGTTTTTGATTTTTGTTTGGTATTTTCCTTTTTTAAAAAATTCTTATGGTTTAATTAAGGTTTTTTGTTTAGTTTATGGGTTAATTAATTTTTTAATGATTAATTAATTAATGCTAAATATATATGTTAGTTAACAGAATATTCTATGGGTGATGACGATGTATGTGGTGATTTTTGGTTGTGACTTGTATTAACCGAGTCATACATTGGTGTTACGGAGCGGTTCGACAAAGAAAGACGAAGCTTGGGAGCATTGAAGCTATTGGGACACGCACCCGGGCAGGTATGAGAAGCCCCGGGCGAGTCCGGAATCGAGAAGATGGTGATAGAGCACGCACCCAAGCGGGTGGAGGATGCCCCGAGCAGGTCTGGGGCTACGTTGTGGACAAGATACACACGCATCCGAGCGGTCTGGGGACTTTCGTAGTGTTGGTATTTGGCTCGGACCCGGGCGGGTTTCTTGTCCCCCCGAGCGGGTCTGGAAGCTTGGTTTTTGGTTGACTCAGTATACTCGGTCGAATCTCTCCATACCCGGACGGGTTCGGCCTGTTTCTAGGGTTTTTTGTTCGTCTTTTGTCGAGTAATTCTGTATTTAGTATAAATAGGACTTTAGGGTTTTGTTTCTAATTACCCTAATTAGTTCAAGGCACAAAAGAGAGAAAAACACATTGAGAGTTTTAGTGAGTGAATTCTTGGAGAGAATTACCAGTCTTTTAATTGTATTTCTGATTTGATTTCCATAGTAAAACATATTCATATGAACTAGAGGACGTAGCTATCACATTGATAGTGAACCTTGTTAAATCGTTGTATGTTATTAGTGTTTATCATTTGTTTGTCATTGTAGTTTGTCTATTTTCAGACTTCCGTTACAACAATGTAATTATGGCATGGCTAAGTTCTGAATCTTCTGATATATCCGTATGAGGTTGGTGAAGCTAAACAAAAGGCCCTCGTTCCTCGAGTAGGAGGCTAGGATTTCCTTAGCCGATAGCAGTTTGGATGTACATTGTAAAATCTTAAGAGGAAAAGTGTAGGTCTAAAAGCAAACGTGTGTTTATATGTTTTGCATTGGTATTGTATTCCACATTCTGCTGGGAATAGTCTTTTATTAGCTCGTCAGCTAAATTATACTTCTATTCACATTGAAGGCAACAATCGAACGGTTATCCGTGTTTTGCAGGCTCATTTTCGTTGTCCTTGGAAAATCCAACTGTTGATGGATGATATTCGGTCTATTCTACGGGATTTCGCTATAGCCTCTTCTTCGCACATCTTCCGAGAGGCCAACCATTCTGCTGACTATATTGTGTCGCTCGGGCACTGGATCCCTACGCATATCGATATTGATCCATTTTTGGAAGCTAAATTTTCTTATTTTTTAGCTCTAGATAAATCAGGTCATTTCTTCGAGAGGAAGAATTCCTGATTTCCTTGTAACATTTTCTCCCAAAAAAAAAAATTGTATTCCACATGAAAAATAGGGGGGGCTTGGTTCGCAGGAACAGGGAAATACTTTTAACATTTTTCCAAACATATCGGCTTAAAACTTGTTATTCATGAAATGATTCAACTGAGTCAATTTTTCTATGTAAAAGCAATGATTGATAGGGATTCGAAACTATTCAACCATGATGAACAACAATTCATCTGGAATTCTGGAGAATTCCAGCAAATTGAAAACAGGGCAACTACATAAACAAGGAACAAAATTCTATCATAGAACCACCTGCAATTTCGGCAGAAAACCCTAAATTATATTATACACCCCACCATTCGAAGCACAAGGAAGCAAGTGAGATAAGCATCGACAGAGGTGGAAACGACGGGGCACTGATCAACCTCATACACACAAAAGCAGTTTTTCTTGACTAACAGATTCTTTCTTATATACACAACACAAGGGGGGGGAAAAAAGACAGACTTGTTCCATGAAGCATTATCGAGAAAAATTCGTGCCTAGAATTAATAAGTAGGTCCAATACCAAGACGAATCCGTTTAACATCGTTTTCTGGTACGCTTGCATCGCCACCATTGTTTCTTGAGCCTGCAGCTATCTCCTGCAAAACAACATCATGTTCAGATGCTTGATGGCTTTGCATGATTTCTGAGAATCATGCTATCTTACTTAGGAACAAAATTACAACTTGATGGCTTTCACAAATCACATGGGCAGAGATCAGAGATGCATTAATTCAAAGTCTAACAATACATTGCAAACTTTACATGATTCTTGTTATAAAAAGGGATTCAAATCAGGGTTACATAGTTCGCTTCTATAATTCGCGATTTGCCTAAAATAGGGAACTATGAGACATTGATTCAAATGCAGGATGCATACCTCTATAAATATTCAGAGAACTTAATGGTTTATAATAAATACACAAATAAGCAACAGATAGAAAACATACAGTTTCATCAGGTACAACGGCATATCTTCCAGACAGTGGAACCAAAATTTTCCCTGTTTGTACAAAGTAGCTGAGTTATTTCTAAGGACTTTTTTCTAATTTATAATAGGAAAAAAAAACCAACTAATGTTTTCAAAAAAATAAATAATTATATAACCGCATATTGGATTTTTTATAATGTAATCATCTAATACTTACCTTTCTGCACATTGTAACAGGATTTGTCAAAATTTTCATTTGTGTGGCCCGCTCGAAACGGACACAAAGGTACAAAGGATTGCTAAATTTGTGGGGGGGAAAATGAGGGGAGTGGTTTGTGACCGATACGAAGGGGCCCCAAAACGGAAAATTTGACAAATTCCATTACAAGGTGCCTATATCTAAGAGAAAGGTAAGTAATTAGTTGTTAAGTGGTTGAATAATATATAAAAAAATAGTAGGTGGTTAAGTCAAAATTTTTAAAAACATCAGGTGGTTATTGTCAAAATATTCTCTAATTGATGTAATTTTCACCGACGCTAGAGAAAATTAAAGGAGGAAAGAGTAAAACCTGCTAATGGATCAGCATTCGAAGGCTCTATCTTTTGACAACCAGAACCATCCATGCTCAAGGCCTCGACGATTGTTGGAGCATTTCTGCAGTTGGTAGGATATAGATCAGTAAACTTTGCGCCTTTCTTTTTACTTCGATTTCAGATTGCCAAGTTTTAAGCCAATGTAAGACAGAAACCCATATCCAATTTCAAAGTGGAAGAATCTTAGTCCTTTATTTTCTTTTTAGAAAGATGGCATCCTAGCCTTTTGTTTCCTTTCTAGAATACATCAGTCTACAACATCCATGCAACCTTATAGGTCAATTTCTACATAAAGGTTACACTAAGTTCCGGGTTGAAATTTTTTTTTTGACGTATCAAGAATGACAGTGTTGTATTCACTATAAATTTCTAGACATTTGAACACCAATCCACCAAAATACAAGTGCTGATCAGAAAAGAAAGAATTACTCAAATGGTATTTGTATTTCACATTGATCAAAGCCAATACTAGTACAACACTCTGTAGTCTGTACACTTAGCAATGATAAAAATATCCAGCATTCACATCTTTTGAAACTAAAAACGATCTTATTTACTGAAAGGAAGATTTGTCAACGTATTACCTATCAGAAGAGTTCCCATGTCCCAGCTGTCCATTTGTACCTCTTCCCCAAGAAAACATATTGTTACTATCGGTAACAGCCAATGTATGTCTCCATCCACAACATATTTGTACTACTTTCTGAGATCAATTCAAAAAACACATCGGTAATTTTAAATGGGGATTCTCAAATGATGATGTAAACTCATAGTAAATGGAGCAACAAGAAAAAGGCTTTGCCTGATCATGGGGAAGCAAAACTTGCACAGGAGAGCAGCGATCTACATTGTCACCCACACCCACCTGTCCAAACTGCACCGTACAAAGCTAAGGTTCAATTTCAAAAAGGTAGATGAGATTATAAACAAATCATCAATTCATTAACCAGTGGTGAAGAAACTACAGACAAATCAACACATTGGACAATGTTATAAAGCATCAAATCATTGACCAATGCAGAAGAAAATAACACCAGATCTGTGCTTGCAGTTGCACTTATAGTGACACAAATGAGCTATACACCAGATCAGCTGACCCCTTTACAAGGCCAAATTTCACAGAAAAGAAAACTTTTTATCTAAAAAAAGGGAGGATGAAATATAAAGCACCCATAAGCTTAATCAGAAGATGTCAAAACCACTTATTGCCACATCCCTCACCCCAACCCCAATTGAAAATTAACAATTAAACAAGGAAGGGATTACAAACCTTATTCCATCCCCAGCCATACAGTTTTCCATCAGAAGTGACTGCCATAGTATGCCTCCATCCACCTGATATCTAAATGATCAAGCAATTTCAAAAGGAGGCAAAAGTTAACTTCTGTTTCCACATCTAAGTAGCAAATTTTATGTTTTTAGCAAGATCAACAATGTTTCCATTTGAATTTCTTGCAATGATGATTATCTGAAGGTGTGCCCAGATTGCAAGCAGTCAGATATGTCCACTCCGAAATCTAATGCTTGCTTGAAGTTCTGGCATAAAAATTTAAAGGAAAAAGTGGAGAGAACGTAGAACAGAAAATTAATGATTTATCTACAACTGTAGTATCAAGATACAGAATGTCAGTATCATAGCTCAGCATTCTACAACAACTCTTTGAGCATTTTTTTTTTCCATAAACCATCCTTCCACTACAAAACATAGACAGTTAGACACCAAGCTCCCAACCCCACCCAAATGACCAAATGCATAATAAAAATAAATGATGATAATAATGGAAGACAAGAACTGAAAAAAGATATAACCTGAGAAATGGTTTGGTCACTCAAAGCATCCAACTTATAGGGGGTTAGGTGATCTTCAAAATCACCATGCCCAAGTTGACCATATTTACTCCATCCATATGTGTATATACAGCCAGAAGAGGTAACAGTTATAGTATGCCTCCATCCACACGCAACAAGAACCATATCTATACCCTGCAACATGACAGAATAAAATTTTGGGGTCAGATGATTTCATAAAAGCTCAGGTAATGATAAAAAAGCACAGGTATCCAGCTTAGTTGTAAGTATCATAGAAGTAATTATTTATTTATTATTATTATTATTTATCATAGTTCAATAGGTGTAATTATTAATTTATCATATATTTGATTTTATCTATGAATACTTGATTTAGATCTTTAATATTGTGTACTTCTGTTAGTTACAAATGTATTAGAAACTTTATAAATAGTTGTACCATCTCATCAACATAATCAACAATCATTTTCACCATTATCTTCCATATTCTCTACAAGATATCGGAGCACAAGGTCCACTTGTGACCTTCTCATCTACAACAATCATCGCAATGAAATCCTCTTCTCTTCCTCAACAAAAAAATCCTAGATATTTGCTAGTAAATACGATGCACAATACCTTCAACTAATCTTTTTCTCTATTATGAAGTACATGTTTTCTCATCACCTCACATCTGGCTCAATTAATGAGAAAAGGAATCCCAACAACACTATTGTCCTCTTCTGCCAAACTTTTTCCTGTTCATATCGAAAATCATACATATATCTTTTTTTCCTCCATCCACCAAATTCTTGTAGGCATTGCAGCCTAAAATCTTCAACATACTATATCCCCTATCCCCTTTCTCTAGTTCACTGCAAGGTAATATGTGCATAATTCCATCCAAACTACTTAAACCATTGCCTATAACTAGTGTCAGTGCACAATTGGCTCATTTAGCACGTTAGATTTTTCAATCACTTCCTCTTAACCCATAGAAATATCATATCAGTGGTGGCAGTGTGGCACGCTTCCACATTTAAGGTTTTTTCTATTTCTTCTCTACCTACTATTATCTCAATATGGCAGAAATTTACTATCATCCTCGGTTGCTAAGGGGAAAAAAACTCTCGTTGAACTTTGTGCCATCTAAGTTTTGCCACAGTTTCAGCCTATACTGCAATCACATTTTTTATGGTCAAGGACCATCGCTTGTTCTCCTTAATACTTCGAATGTATTAAACTATTAATTCTTAAGATATTTTTCTTTTTCTATCCCTTCTTCCCCATACTACAAAGTATTCCTCACCCTCTTTTTTTAAAGGGGGTTTTGGCTCTTTCCCACAAGTAGTTCATGGTTCCCCAATCATGAGAGACACCTACTAAGCCAAGATCATAGTCATTCTTATTCTACAAGCCAATATCCAAAATTGCACTTACCCTCAGTTGTTCATCCTACATGAACATATTGGAGATATCAAGGCATAAATACGACTTGACATGTTTTCTATTATCATGCCTTTGATTTTATCTTACAAATATTTGTATGTCATTTAGTTGTTAATTTATCTTTCTTGTAACACTATAAATCTCCTAGTTGTAATATCTCATCAAAACAATTTATCTTTCTCGTAACACTACAAGTCTCCTAGTTGTACTATCTCATCAATACTATCATTTTCATCAATATATTCTATACTCTAATCACTTAACAAACAAAATAGTGAACTAAGAAGAGATGAATATACAAGGCTATCCCATCAACTACAAAAATTCAATTTAATAATTAAATTAAGCCAACAAAATATAGTCAGGGGCTGAGTAGAGAAAATCTTTTTGTTACTATTATTGAGAGAAATAATTTGGACAACCGCATTCATGTTGAAGAACGAGCCAGTGTCTTCACAGGGCAGCCACTTGTCACAAGACAGTGCTTATTGTGTTATCCATTTACCTTAGTAATAGGCTAATAGCATATGCATCAATTTCAACAAAGTTAATAAGCAAAATTGAATTCTAGGAGGAAAGGACAATTTGAAACATATCTCCCTCGGAGCAAACACTCACTCTGGAATATTCAAATGCATTAACCCACCCAAAGGTCTGGTTCTCACTTCTGCAGCAGCCTAGCCTTAACTTTTGCCACAATAATTTTTTCTTTGCTCTCTTTTTCGACCTACCTCCCTCTCACTCTCTTTCTCTCTTTAAATTGGCTATAGGATCTTAACACTAGTCATCATTGGTATCAACTACTTAGTAGCCATAAAATAATTTCTATCCCTGGTTGATATTGATTTTCCTCCATAACTAAGCCAACAAAATCCAATGACCTAAAGCAAGTTAAACTTCATCCTATGGACCACTACCAAAGCAAACTTTGTCTCTCATCCAAAAGTGCTCGTATTATGACATGATTTAACAAAAGCTTAGAAGCATGTGATTTTGCGAAGTTCCTGAAGCGGCTTTTCTATATACTCTACCACTTTTGCGTAATTACTAATTAGTGAATTTTGGGAGAAAGATATGATGAGAAAAGAGAACCAAAAGTGGCAAAAAAATATAAATTACAGATCTCAAACAAACATGGAAGAATTTTGGCAAACCTATATATGTGAGACAAGTTTAGTCCCAGTTATGTACTACTAAACAGCAATAGTGGCAAGCAAAGTGGCATCTGATAACAGTTCTGTTGACAGAATTTTACAGTTCTGTTTGCAGAAGCAAAACCACATATTTCTAGAGGATTTTTGGCAGCAAAACATGGAGCATTCACTCATGATAAGTAGATTAACTTCAAGTAATTATGAGATAGATCATAGAGCTGTTGTCATACATCAATTGACGAAACTTTCTCAGGAACTAAGCGATCGTTTCTGTCACCCAAGCCCAAATTTCCATATCGACCCCATCCCCAGCCGTACACCGCACCAGCTTCTGTAATAGCAGCACTATGCTCAGCACCAGCAGCTACCATTTTAACAGGTATCCCCTTGAAATGAACAGCAGATACAGAATTCAGCGATAATGACAAAAAAGCACTCCATTTATACTAAACACAAAAGCTGCTTCTTTAACAAGTCAACTACAAATGTTGACAGCTTGACAGATGGAAGCAACTACGAATGCTGACAGATGAAATCAACTATATATGTTGACAGACGAAATCATCTAACAGTTGTGCTTTTCAAATGATTCAAAAGCAGGATGTAACTATGATGTGCAGTTCTATGGGAACACAATGTGTACCTGGAGGGTTTTAATCAGTTGTGGGATGAGAATATCCTCGGTGTTGCCAATTCCAATCTGACCATTTTGGTTCCTTCCCCAACTTCATTTTATTAAGGATAAAAACAAAAGATAGAAAGTTAGTTTTAAAATCCTAGATTAAAATATTTCTTCATCAGTAGTCAGTACAATTCCCTTAACCTCAATATTTAAACCACTCTTATATCATTTGTTTCATACAAGCAAAAAGTGAAAGCACCAAAGAAGCCAACCATGTACAACATGTAAAAAACAGTATTGAATCCATCACACTAAATTCATCCAGTGAGTATTTCATAAATATGAGGCCACTTGAAACCTGTTAAGCTATAAAATAAAGCTTCTTATGCTTGCCACATCAATTATGCAACCATTTAATGCTAGAGATCAAAGTAGATATTATGCACAACCAGAAGCCATAACAGCCTTCTAGAATCTAGATACCAACTAGAGACAAGCTGCAGAAATCTTAAAAAGGAACTTATTAGAAGAAAATAAGAAATTTGTTGGTTCACAACACCACCCTGATCAAATATAAAATTACAATCAGGGGGACAATTGCACAAAGGACATACCACAAATTAAAAGGAACACTAAATATTGTTCACTATCTAACAGTTCTAAACTTTGATCTTTGAATCATTCAAAAAAAAGGGAAAGATATACATAAACAACCAACCTTGCTACCTCCCCATCCATGGTGACTGCCAAACAATGACTATCACCACAAGCGATTTGCTTGATCTTGACACCATCGAACGCCTTGATTGGCTGAGGAATAAGCAGATCACTAGAATTTCCATGACCCAATCTCCCAAAATCACCCCTGAAAAATTGCATAAATCAAATTTCTCAACTTATTACAATGAAGCTTAAATTGCACCAGGTATCTAGAAGACTATAACACTTAAAAGGCTTGAAAATCCCATACAAAATGAGAATGGAACAGCCAAATGGGGGCATACCATCCCCAACTGAAGACTTGTGAAAGTGGCTCGGAATAAGCAAGACTGTGGTCAGCCCCACAAATAATGGAGTTGATATCATGCCCATCCAATGCACTCAACCGCACTGGCAAAAATCGATCTTCAGCATCTCCGTGGCCTAATTGCCCATCTTCCCCTCTTCCCCATGAGCAAACCACATTCCCAGCTGGAAGTAGACATCATCATAAGTCACAAATCAAAAGATATAACAAAATAGAAATCAACTAAAGACTATAAACCATTATTTTCTTTCCTCTATTCTTCTTTTGTTCTTAAACTTTTTTTGCCTTTCAGGCACCGAGTGAGACAAAAGGGTATTGACAAGCACAAAAAACAATAGATATATAGCATCATGGACTAAAATGTTTAAATGGAAACAATTACCTCATGGAAATTTCATGAAAAGGTTGAAGCTTTAAGTTTGCAATTCTTACCATATTTTTCTCAGTGCTCAAGTTTTTTTACACTACACCAAAGTAACATGTACACCGGCAAACCTATCCGAATATTGAACTACCAACATAACTACAAGGTCATTGCAATTGAACACTAATATACCTCTAAAGTTATAAAAACATTCCTTCCACCAATACAAAGTTTTTAAGGAACGGTGCTTAACTTAGCTCAGTGCCATGAATATGAGCCATAGCACAGGGCATTTCAGTATTTTGCAAGGTGAAATCATCAATGTGTGTGTCATGTGTTTTGTAGTTTTGATTATATTTACTAAAATGCCACTAAGCTATGTTCTTATGATATTATCCATGGCACTGAGCTAAGTTAGGCATTAGCCGTTTTGATTATATTTACTAAAATGCCACTAAGCTATGTTCTTATGATCTTATCCATGGCACTGAGCTAAGTTAGGCATTAGCCGTTTTTAAGCCTAGATTTTGGCTACCAATCAGTCAAATACTTTACAATTACTAACAACCGAGCATATTGCCATTCATTTGAATCATGTGGTTGTAAATTCAGTATAAAGTAACCTAAAATCAACTTCATTACAAATCTTATGCACAGTTCACCCCATGATTATCACACTAACATAAAGGCATAAAGCAATAAAGCTGCTAATTTTCTCTATCTCTTGCCACCTAATTAGCATTTCGATCTATTAGCACTTGAGCAACAATTTTCTCTTACCAGAAAAAACAAATAAACAAACCCTAAATTTCATTAAAAAAAATTGAGCTAAACAACACAATCGAACAAAAGAATTATCAAATGTAAGACAATCCAGCAAAAGGGGGAAAAGCCGAAAAGAAGAGACTCACATAGAAGAGCAACAGAGTGACTAGCACCAGCTGAAATAAGAAGAACTTGACGAATCGATTGATGGGTACCACCACTACTATTCTCTTCTTTAGCTACTGCTACAACTTCTGTTTCTTCATTCTTCTCAGTACCCATTTCCTGATTAAAGTAGAACAACCCAGAAACCTCAAGTTTCAACCCAAAAACACATCAAACACAAACAATTAAATTATAAAAACACAAAATAATCAAGTATATTGCAACTGTAGAGTGTGAAGTGGGGAGTTAGTGAGTGATTAAGACAGAGGAAGAACAACAAAGAAGGGGGTATTTATAAGGGGGGGAAAGATAGAACATGTGCTTGTTTTAGGGAGAGACAAATGCCAATTTGAATTGAGATTGAGGTGGGTAGTAATAAGAACAGTAAAGATGACAAGAAAGAAGACAAATTAGAGGGAAAAAAGAGGAAAATTGGAGTAAATTGCAGCATTGAATGCAGAAAAGAAAGAGAGAAATTGAAATGAAATAATAGCTGCAAATTTACAATTAATAGTGTGTGGTCGTTGATATTGTGCACCACTCGTTTGGTGTCTAGAAAATCTTACTGAGTTATTAACTGTTGTTGTACCAACTCTGTGGAATCAGAATTCTGTAAAAAGTTTGTTTGTCCATTACTCCATATGTTCCCCATAAGCTTGTAATCCGTAGTACTGCGTCCGTTTTGATTTAATTACTCATTTACTTGCACATTTATAAGTGGTACAATCGGGTCATTTGGGTCAAACATGGGTCAGATTGATTTGAGTCGAGTTAATTTGGGTTCAAGTGCTTCTGGTGTAAGTTCGGGTGGGTTCAAATTCATGTTTTTGTCAAATTGATTTAAATGGTGTAATTCGAATCGGGTCACATTCGGGTGGATAAACGTGTGGATTCGGGTTTGTTTCGGTTCGGGTCACTTTTGTCACCTCTATTGATATATATACAATAAGTTGTAGGGTTGATATATATAAGTGTTAGAATTTTCAACATGTAAAAAATCACTAGCCATTCAGTGTACATGTATATTATTTTTTACACGCGTATACTACTCGCCCCAATGCACTACTCATGTTAAAAGGCTACTAGGCTGACATTGCCCCTAAAAATGAGATAGGGATTGATCATGTGACCTTGAAACCACAAGGCAAAATATACTCAAGTACACTCCTACTGAGCTACCTCTGCTCCTCTTCCGAGTACATGTAATGAATTGGACACATTTATTCACAGTAAAATTGTTCGGTGGAAATATAATTCATTTATGAATTGTAACAACATGTACAAAAATAATGTACCTAAGGGCTAAGATATTTTTAATGTATGCTTGGGTCCCATTTGTTCGATTCATCTTTGTTTGAATTTATATAAAATTATTAGTGCTTGTTTGGTTGGAAGATATTTCCCTGCTTGCTAATGTAAATTTCTAAGCAATAACTATAATATATTGTTTTTGGTTAGAAATTTTCTAGGAAATTAAATTTTCAAGGGGAATATAAATTCCCACATAGCATGGAAAATAACTCACCAGATAAGCCTCCTTAGATGAATGAATTTCTACAATGGATATGAAGTTATTTCCTAGGAAATACTTCGTACTACTTCTCATGATGTCAACTAAACACTTTTTATGTAATTAGCAAGGGAAAAAAACTCCATGTGGTAATTTACTTATTTCATGTGGAAATTTATTTCCCATGTTGAAAAAATGTATATAAATTACGGAGGATAATAAGATATATGTTAAAGGATATCTCAACCAAAAGCTTAAACTAATAGTTGTGGCCTAGAAATATGTTATATACTCTATCAATATAAATATAGTTGGATTCTAATTATAACGTATTAACCCAGTTGTTGGACTTCTTGACAAAGGATCAAGGATTAAAATAACAGAAGTCGCAATAACCGCTAAAAGTCTAAAATTCAAAGGCTCAAAGCTAAGCTTTGCATGATTTTATCAAACCCCATCACATGGGCAATTGCACAAAAGTCAAGAGTTTACCCTAAAGTATAAAAGAATTATTATAAGGATACATGCATGTCGAGGAGACGAGGAGCCTCCAATTTAGGATGCGTTCTCTTCAACTTTTTTTTATCAGGTCTAAAAAATTATTAGTTTTAATTATGTCAGGTCAGGTCGAATAAGTTATAATAAAATTAGTTTTAATAGGTTTAATCAGGTCAGGTTGAATTGAATAAGTTGAAAAGAACGCACCCTTAGTAAAGCTAGGCGCACCTTCCATGGTTGTGGCGAGAGTTCGACACCTCTTTCCTTCATTCCTTGTATCCTGATATAGGACAAGTGTGAGACCCACTTAATGATTACGCACACTTAAAACTTGATAAGTTACTAATATCAAAATTATTTTGATTAATTTGGTCGTTTACACCATTAAATCGTTTTCTCATAATGCGTGAAAAAACAAATGGTAAAATTAATTCGTTACGTGTATTTATTAATGTAAGGCCGCAGGTGTACACACTACAACTCAACCATTAGTATGTATTATCCGCTTTGGGCGAAGCCCACACGGATTTATTTTTTGGTACCTTCCCAAAAGGTCTCATACTAATGGGTGTTTAGTAACATAATTAATAAAGAGCTCTCTTACTCTTTATTCTTCCAATGTGGGAGTTGGGATGGACATCTTCCCAACAATTAATTTTACATGTACTCCCTCCGTAACATAATTCTGGCAACAAGTTGTTTTTCACGCATTTTAAGGAAGCAATTTAAGGCTGTAAACGAACAAATTAATCAAAATGGTTTTAATACAAGTAAGATTGAGATCATAAATTACTAATCTTAAAATTTTTTTTTATCAATTTATTGGTTTACACCCTTAAATCGCTTCCTTGAAAAGCGTGAAAAAACTTGTTACCAGAATTATGTTACGGAGGGGGTATTTTATGAGGCCATAGGTTTGTCCCATAATTTTGTGTTCACACCTCCTTGTATATATGTATTTATGAGGATTATTTATCTTTCTCATTTCAAATGTACCTGCATTATCTGTAGTACCATTTTGTGTTCGAACCTCCTTGTATATAAGTTAGTTAAATTGAGTTGGATTATCTGTAGTACCATTCACATTAAAAAAATGTACCTGCATTTAACTTTACGTCCAAAGATGTATCGTGATAAAGTAGTAATTAACTGTACTATTGTGATAAAATGATCAGATAGATTTAGGTTTTAGAAAAAATTATACTCCCTCTGTCCCAATTCACTAGCCCCAGTTTGACTTTATTTAATTTAATATATATATACGTAAGAAAAAACATAGTCATGATGGATCGAGTTTAATTCGTCTCAACATGTACTTTTCAAATATATAATTTTTTATTATATATAGTTAAAGATATTTTTATTTAAAGTTGTGTCTTGAGAGGTGTGAAAAAGATAATGTAGCAAGTAAATTGGGACGGAGGGAGTACCACAAAGGGAAAACATTCTAAATTAATAAAATATTTTTGAGACTTAAAAAGAAACGTTAGCAACAAAAAGATACGAAATGGCTATAATTTATGGTAAAAATCCTATTTTTTAAGTTTAAAGTTAAGCTTGTCATTGTTCTACTGTCAGATAATGTGACTGGAAAACAGCTCTAAAGAATTTTGTGATGCATTATTTTTTTTTATTGGGTAAGAAAATTTATAATTTTTTGAATTGTACATATAGTAAAAGGGAATGCTACTAAGTAGTAATAAGGTTTGAACTCTAGTCCATTAGATAATATAAAGTTTATGACATGTATGTGTTTATTCTAGTGCTTTTTTTGATATAAAATACTTCCTCTGTAACATATTAATGACAACAAGTTATTTTGCACGCACTTTAAGAAAGTTATTTAATTTAAGGGTGTAAATGAACAAATTGATCAAAAACAACTTTAAGATTAGTAACTTATGATCTCAATCTTACTTGTATTAAAACCATTTTGATTAATTTGTTCATCTACACCCTTAAATCATTACTTTAAAATGCGTGTAAAATAACTTGTTGCTATTAATGTGTTACGAAGGGAGTAAAATAATTGTTTGCATGGAAAATATCCCGAGTCATTGTTATATAGTTATAGTTTATTATTTTTGGAGTCCTCCTTGTTTTAACGCATTACAAATATAATGCTGATGAATGATGCTCATGTTTTCTTTCGAGCAAATATCTTCAATCACACTCTTAATTAGTACGGTCTCAATTATTGGATAAAAAGGCCATCCCCAAAAGTAAGCTAAAGATTTGCACTTTCAAACCACAAAGTTTTAAAGAGGAAAAATGTATACACAACTATATTAGGGCTATAGCTAGTGATAGGATAGCTCACTTGGTGAGTATCACATATTTTCCACGATCCACCCGGGATCAAGGGTCGGTAGTGACTTGGTATCCCCCTCCCCCCTTGCACTTGATTTCTGAGATAGGACGAGTGCAATGGGTATTTGTGTACCTTTTCCGTAAAAATTAAAAAAAAATGATTTACATGTAAACTTAATACGAGTATAAACTTTCAAATTTATACCATTTATTTTTAGGTAATATATCTAGTTCTTATATATAGCAATAACAGCTCGTTTGATAACTAATTATAAATGACAATAATAAGAATAAATTTAAATATAAATTTGGGAGGAAACCAACCATGATTCCCATGATTGTGCATTTGTGCCGGCTTAATTACCTCAAACTCGTACCGGATCCAGACTTTCCAAATAGGATGTGCCAAAAGTAAATAGTGATACCCAATCACGAATAAAAACATAGAATAATATGGCGGAGTATATATTGCCTTTTATTTGTTACACTATTCAATTTTTTTATAAAAAAAATGTTATTTCGTAAACAAGCTAAGGCAATTCCATCATTAGTATCTTTAGCCATAAAAAAAAATATATATATACAGAATTCATATATTCAAAATAGTATGCGTTAATCTAAGTTAAATAAGATGGTACATAAAAAAAAAAAAAAACATTGTTGATAAAGAAGCTACATAAAGTAATAAACTAATGTTTAAGAAATTATGAGTATTTATTATTATTAAATTAACGCAAGCCCATTAAGCAAAATAGATATATAAGGGGAAAAAAATCATGATGATATCATGTTAAATAAAAGATTAAAATAAACTGAAATTAAGAGAAGAAATTTTAAAAATAAAATATTATGTAGAAGAATCAAAAGTGTTCTTTTTTCAAAGGGTAAAAAAGGAAAAGGCTAAGAAGCACGGGTACATCTCTAATATGTCATATTTCATGTCCGACACCGACACATGTTGGACACATACAAGTACACAAATTGAAACAATTAAGTACCCATAGCTATTGAGCTATATATTTCACTTTAATTGCTTTTGACTTTTAGGTTTTAAATAATCTATATAGTGAATAATAATCATATTATCATCTATCACCAAATTTGATATTTAATTAACCTACGGTTCGTTTGGTTTTTGGTAACAAATTATAATAATGATAATGGATTTAAAGTGTAATTTTGATAAGGAAGAAACTTATAATCCCATAGAAAACATGTTTTCATTCACATGCTTGAATTTTCTTCTTATTTTACCATCAATTACAATTGGGGAGGGTGATACTGGATGAGAATATATATTTGTGAAGAAAATAGATAAGTTGGTGTTAAAATAGCATCACAATGGAAATAAATTTTGATTTTTCCTCCAAATTTAGTTATAAATTTATTCCCATCACCACAAGTTATAACCGAATACCAAACAACACATCATTGTTCTATACAAATTGTATAGAAATTATATATATTCTCTTATTATTGTTTTCTTTTATTTATGATGAATTCATGTCCTTAATTTTTCCAGTGATATTCTTTCCTTACCCTTTCTATGTCCATACTCAACCTAGAGAAATGATAGGGATGCATTGTTTCAAGGCAACATTATTGAACCAAGTGGCAAAAGACAATTGGATATTAACAGACCTAACCAACTCCTCTACACCTTATTATACAAGTAGCATCTTATTTTGATCATGAGTGGGACAAGGCCTAGGTTGCCTCCCCTTGATCCGCTTACGCCATCAATGTATCTAATTTTATTCACAAATATTTATTCAATGTAGTAAATAAGTAATACTCCATAAATTATATGATAAAAATTATAGCTTGGAAATGACAAAATATTTCTATTTAGATTATAAGTTTTATTCCATTGCTAAAATATGCTTTAAGATTAACTCTATTGTAAAGATTTATTACATAATAATAACTAAATGGGTTGCAAGGGTTATATATAGCATTACCCAAGTCAAGAAGAGTAACAAAGTACGTGATGTCCACTCTCACCTCGTATTCAAGGGATACAGTGTTCAAACCTTACTACTAGCATCATTTTTTTTGTATCTGTAGCTAAATAAAAGAGCGGATTTCCCTCTGCCTAATAAAAAATAGAAGACAATAAAACACCAACTTTAATGCATGAAAAGATCTTATATTAAATCAATTGTATTATTATCTCCAATAAGAGCTACATTGTGCATGCAATGTCTGGAAATGCATCACAGTTTTAAATTAGGTATTAACCGATTTTAACTACAAGAACTTGATTATACACATATAGCTAAATTACCAAAATGCAAGCAATCAGTTGCGGATCCTAAAAAAGTATAAATCGAGATGAAAATGCATTTGATTTTTTTTTTGTGAGAGGGTTCAAGTGAACTTTCAAATTTAAGCCGTTTATTTTTAGGTAATATATCTAGTTCTTATATATATATCTATAATATAACAGTTCGTTGATAACCAATTATAAATTATAATAATAGGAATAAATTTAGATATAAATTTGGGAGAAACCTACAATGATTCCCATTACTGTGCGAGCTTACCTTAAACTAGTATCGGATCTAGACTTTTCAAATAGGACGTGCCAAAAGTAAATAGTGATACTTTTATTTGTTTCAATTTTTTTTTTAAATTGTTATTTCGTTCACAAGCTAAGGCAATTCGATCTCTAGTATCTTTAGCCATCTATAAAAAAAAAAATACAAAATTCATATATTAAAAAAAGTATGTGTTAATCTAAGTTAAATAAGATGGTGCATGCATGAGTATACGTTTAAGATACATAAAAACAAAACATATATATAGATGATAAAGAACTACATATATAAAGTGGTGTTTAAGAAATTGTGAGTATTGTTCTTAATAAATTAACAAGTCCATTAAGCAAAATAGATAAGGGGCAAAAAAAAAAACTTGATGATATAATGTTAAATAAAATATTAGAATAATATGAAATAATGAAATTAAGAGACGAAAATTAAAAAACAATGTTATATTATGTAGATAAGAAGAATCAACAGTGTTCTTTTTTTCAAAGGAAAGAAAGAAAGAAGGAAAGGGCTAAGAAGCACGGACACATCTCCAACATGTCGTACCTCATGTCTGACACTGGCACACGTTGGACACATACACGTACACACATTGAAACAATTGTGTAAACTTATATAAGTACCCCATAACTTTTGGAGTTATTTATCTCGTTTTAATTGTTTATGCCTTTTAAGTTTTAAATAATTTCTATAGTGAATAATAATCATATTATCATCACCAATTCACGCCCGTTTGATTTTTGGTAATAAATTATGGTAATGATAATAGATTCATTAAAACATAGGTATTCATTTTCCTCATTACTCACGTAATACTGCACCTACACGTCTTCATCGATGTTGTTTTTTTACCGGAAGACCGAGAGCTAACTATCGAGTCTATTCTATCGAAAGGGGTTTATCAATTCCAACAAAAGATTTCCCTTGAATTAGCAGTTTTTGATCCATCTGACCACGTTCTTGATCCAATATAAAGTGTAATTTTGACAATAAGGAAGAACCTTATAATAATTTTCATGGAAAACATATTTTCATTCCCAAGCTTGAAATTTCTTTTTATTTTCTATTATCATCCATTATCATTGGGGAGGGTGATATTGGAAGGGAATATATATTATTTGTGAAAAAAATAGATAAATTGGAGTTAAACTAACAACGCTATATGGGTATGAATTTTGATTTCCTCTCCAAATTTACTTACAAATTCATTCTCATTAACACCATCTAGTGCTCTATTAAAATTGTTTAGAAATATATATATTCTTTTATTGTTTTCTTTCCTATATCCGTATCCTTAATTTTTTCAGTAACGATTATTCCATACCCGTTCTGTGCCCCACAGCCTAGAGAAATAATAGGGATGCATTGTTTCAAGTCAGCATTATTGAATCAAGTGACAAAAAGCAATTGGATATTAACATACCTAACTCCTCTACACCTTATTATACACTATCTTATTTTGATCATCGGTGGGACCGTGGGACAAGGCTTAGGTTGCCTCCCCTTGATCTGCCTATGCTTTCAATGTATATAATTTTATTCCCAAATATTTATTATCATCCAATATTACCAAATCTAATACTTCATCCGTTTCAAAAAAATATAACTGTTCTATTTTAGGATATTTCAAAACAAATGCAACAAATTTTGTATTTCCCTTATATAGTAAATTTTGCTACTTAAAAGACATAAATGTCATTACTAATTCTTTAATTGTCCACACCATTTCTCTCTCCAATTCTTTAATTGTCTCCACCTTGTGTCATCACTTCTTTAATTGTCTCCACTTTTTTCTTCATTTATTTTAATCAATTAGCCCTCAATTTTTCTAATTATATATTTGCAACAATAAAAAAAAATACCTAGAGTATGTATCATGACAATTCTTGTGTTTTTTTGGAACGGAGGCAGTATTAATACTTCATGAAATATATGATGAAAATTCTAGCTTGGAAATGACAAAATGTTTCCATTTAGATTATAAAGTTTTTTTCCATTTCTAAAATATGCTTTAAGATTAATCTATTACAAAGATTTATTAGTAGGGATGTAAGTGGGGCGGGCCGGGGCGGGTTTTGGCATCCCCATCCCGATCCTCGCATCACCTTTTCATCCTCATCCTCATCCCCATCTTCATCCTCGCGGTGGGTCTGAAACTCATCCCCACCCCCATCATATACACAATTAATACCATCCCCGCCACATCACCCACGTGGGTATCCATCCCCACCTTCCCCACCCCATCATCCATTTAATCCTCATTCGATCATTAAATAATATTCATATACCCTATAAAATTTCAAATTCTAATAAAAAAAACACATATACAATACGAAAAATTATAAAAGAATGTTAAACTTTAACATATAATTTGTTTTTAGTTAAGGGAAAATTTTAATTTTTAACATTAGATTTGTTGAAAATTATATTTTAAGTGGGTAAGATGTAAGGTTTGTTGTGATGGGGCAGGGCGGGTGGGGATGGGGGGAGCGGGGCAAAGATGGGGCGGGTACAACCTAAAATCTACCCCCGCCCCATCAACCCACGGCGGGTACAACTTTTATCTCCATCCCGGCCCCACCACCCACCAAACTATGATCCATCCCAACCCCATTGGGGCGGGGATGGCGCGAGTCTCCTATTTGACCCACCCCACTTGCATCCCAATTTATCACTAATAACTAAATGGCTTGTAAGCATGGGTGTTCATAAACCGGTCCAAACCAGTCCGGTCCCGATCCATGAAAATAGTTATTCCGGTCCACCAGTTCGGTCTGGTCCAAACCCGGTAAATTCTGAACCAGACCAAAATCTATAAAATTAATACTAAATATTGTTTTTAATAAAAAAAAGTATATTTTAATTTCGGTCCAGTCCGGTCCAAACCTGAACCAAATAGAGAATTTTTTTATTTTTTTTAAATTAGAAACCGGTCTGGTCCAGGTCTGGACCGAAATTAAACCGATCCGATCCAGATCTAGATCGGAATTAAACCAGTCCGGTCCAAGTCCACAAAAAATGTGGATTCCGATCCACTGATCAGGTTCTGGACGGTGCACAACACTAGTTGTAAGGGTTATATATGGCATTACCCAGGTAAAGAGGAGTGATAAATTGGTGCCCACTCTCACCTCATATCCAAGAGATACAGTGTTCAAACTTTGTTACTAGCATCCCTTTCTATATATGCGTAGCTAAAAAAAAAAAGCGAATTTCCTTATCTTTAATAAAAAAAATAGAAAACAATAAAACACCAACTTTAATGAAAGAAAAGAGCTTATATTGAATCAATTGCCTTATTATCTCCAATAAGAGAACATTGTGCAATGTCTAGAAATACTCCGTACATCACAGTTTTTTTTTTTTTTTTTTGAAAGCCTACATCCCAGTTTTAAATTAGGCATTAACCAATTTAAACTACAAGCACTTGATTATACACATATAGCTAAATTATCAAAATGCACACAATCAGTTGCAGATCATGAAAAAATAAAAAAGAGAGATCAATACGCATTTAATTAATATGTTTTAGCAGGTCAGACCAGGTCAAATAAGTTAAAGAGAACACACCTTTGGTAAAGTTAATATATGGTGGATGCGCAACTGCACACAATAATTTGTGTAGGACTCAAATAAAGATTTTTTTAATTTTTGTTTTACAGAGTAATATTTTTAAGCTTACACACTTACACAGGTCCCATATGTCTTGTTTTGATTCAAGAATTTGGTAAACTTACCCTTCTGGGGCATCACTTTTAGGCAAATCTTAAAATAACTGTTGGCAATGCCTGAACTGTCCTTGTATTATGTGTGTTTTAACTCAATATTTGAAATTTCAGTTTACTTCATTTTTTATGAGTTCATGATTTTGTTTAATTTATTTTAGGCAAATTTTATTTCAATTCAAATTAATTCAATCCAAAAGAGTAAGGCACTAATCCATAAATTATGTGTTTTGTTGTACAATTTTTTTTAAAGAATAGTCCAATTACAACTCAAGCCCATACCCACGTGCTACCTTGTGTTGTGATGTGCTTGGTGCAACTTTTTGTACCGTCTCGTGTCATTTTTTTTATTAAGAGATCATGTGAAATAATATATAAATAGATAGTTTTTCTAATCAGAGTTATACCTTATCGATACTATTAACTATAGTTAAAATCTAACAAGGGGTTAAACACTGAATAGTGAATACAAAGATGTAATGCCCTATTGTATTTTGCTATAAAAAATAAAAAATAAAAAAAAAAAACAAGGCCAGGTATAGGACCATCCGGTTTTAGCTTAGTTTTATAAACCCATTTTGATCCTATAGCTTTCTTTCCACTAGGTAACCAAGTTAAATCCCAAGTTTTATTTGCTTCTAAAGCTATTAATTCTTTATTCATAGCTTCAACCCAATGTGGAAAACCTTTGGCTTGTTTATACTTTTTTTGGCTCTATAACAATATTGGAATTTACAGCAAAAGAACTAGACTCAATACAATCAGGAGAATATGTTCTATGAGGTTTATATGTGCATACAAAATCTTTGAATTTTTTAGGAGTAGTTATATGCCTACTAGCCTTGGGAGAATTAGGAGGATTTAAAGAAAAGGAAGGAATTTGTTCTGTATTAGTCATGCTGTTATGGATAGAAGACCCAAGAGAAGGAGCAGAATCATTTATAATTCTATTCTGATCAGGTGAAATGTTCTGTTCTGGGGCAGCAGAAAGAAAAGTTCTGTTCTGATCATTTATAATGTTGTTTTGAGCAGAAGAGTGAATCTGATCAGAGGCAACAAGAACAGTATTCTGTTCAGCAGGAGAACAAGAACCCTTATGAGTAGGAAATTCACAATTATCACCAAAAGTAATTATAGAAGGATTAAAATTATGATTAGTGGCCAAAGATTTATCCTTATAAGGAAAAATATGTTCATAAAACACAACATCTCTAGAAATGAGAATGGAATGAGAATTTAAATCATATAATTTGTAAGCCTTTTGACCATAAGGATATCCAATGAAAATACATTTTTTAGCCTTAGGATCCAACTTATCTTTCTTTCTATCAAAATTATAAGCATAGCACAAGCAACCAAATTTTCTTAATTCTGTTGGAAAATTAATTTAGAGCATGAGAATTATACGTTACGTTTATTAGGGAATGGTGATATAAACTTACGTATGATGTTCCCATATAAGGCATAAGACAGTAGGAAATCGCGACTCGTGACTATTGAGCACTGCTCTCGAAAAGTGACAAAAAGTGGAAAACGAGACAGAAGCAAGTCGTGACCCGCGAGGCAAGCTCGCGACTCGCGAACAGGGGCTCGCGACTCTAGCTCGCGACTCGCGAGACGCTTCTGTCTCGTGCAGTTGATTTCTGCGTGTTGTTTCCAAACGGTGTGTTTGTGTAACTTCGACGGTTATGCCTGTAGGGATATTTCACTTCTGTGATATTAGAAGGTATATGATGAGAATAACTACTTAACTTCTCATAACCTTAAGCATTTTTACATCCATCTTCAACTTTCTCTCTACACTCTACATACATTTGGACATTGTTTCTCTGAGCAAGAACTTTGTTGTGAGTAATTCTCCATTGTATCTCAAAGACAGATCTGAAGATCCTTTGCTCCATCGATAAGGGTCGGAAATTGTCTTTAGGAAAACATTATTGTGCCTTGGAGGTTCTTTTTCTGCAATTTCATTCTTGTGTTAACCCTTATATTTCTAACATTCTAAAGACAAATTTTCCTAGTAGCAAGAATGGCTTCCATTAGGGAACTTACTGCAAATTTCCAGAAATTAGAAAAGTTTGAGGGTGTTGATTTCCGTCGGTGGCAAAGGAAGATGCATATTTTGCTTACAACTTTTGGAGTGGCTTATGTACTTACTCAACCAAAACCGGAGGAAGTGGAAGATGAAACCATTGAACAAACAAGGAGGCGTAACAAATGGGACAACGATGATTACGTGTGTAGGGGTCACATCTTAAATGGTATGTCCGATTCTCTTTTTGATATTTATCAATTCTACGGATCCGCTACTGAATTATGGAATGATCTTGAAACAAAATA
The DNA here is from genome assembly GCA_951394345.1 of Salicornia ramosissima. NCBI lineage: Eukaryota > Viridiplantae > Streptophyta > Magnoliopsida > Caryophyllales > Amaranthaceae > Salicornia > Salicornia ramosissima. Next base: position 54,582,085 of record OX596236.1, on the reverse strand, counting down.
CATGCGTGAGGATGCTTCTAGCAAGAAGTTCCTTGTAAGTACTTTTAACAATTATCGCATGGTTGATTCTAAGAATGTGTTGGACCAATTCAATGAAATTCAAAGAATCTTGTCAAGTCTTAGGCAAAACAATATTAATATTGATGAAACCTTTGTTGTATCTTCCATAATTGATAAGTTACCCCCATCTTGGAAAAAGGTTAGAAATGCATTAAAACATAAGAAAGATGACATAAACTTGGAACAATTGAGTTCTCATCTTGTTATCGAGGAAGGTATTCGTAAACAAGATGAACTCAAGGATGGTGATTCTAAGTCTACCACCATAAATGTGGTAGAGGAAGAAAAGTTCAAAGGTAATTCAAACAAAGGCAAGAAAAGAAAGTATGGTGATTACAAAGGCAAGAAGGGCTCTAAGCCTAAAGGAAATGTGGAACAATCATCAGGTGGTTGTTGGGTTTGTGGTAAACCCGGACATTTCAAAAAAGACTGCACCATTTGGAAGAGAAGGATGGTCAAGAGCAAAGGAGATGGGGACTCAAACCAAACCCTAGAGAAGCAAGGTAAATTTGCTTGTGCACAAGTTTCACTTAATTCTTGTATGAATTATGTGTGTGTCATTGATGAAATCAATTTTGTGCAGGATGACTGTTCTTGGTATGTCGATTCAGGGGCATCACGGCATGTGTGTAAAGACAAGTCGTTGTTTAAGTCGTTCCGCGAAGTTCACAACGGAGAAAGTCTTTACATGGGGAACGATTCTACCGCTCAAATTTTAGGAGTAGGGCATGTAGAATTGTTGTTTAGTTCTGGTAAAATTCTTGTATTACAAGATGTGCTGTATTCCCCGAAACTAAGACGGAATTTAGTGTCCGGTGCCATCTTGAATCGATTAGGTTTTAAATTAGTGTTTGAATCAGACAAGTTTGTATTATCTAAAGGTGGTAACTTTGTAGGATTAAGTTATCTGTGTGGTGGTTTGTTTAAACTAAGTATTTCAGTTTGTAAGGATAATGTGTGTGTGTTGAATGATGACTCTTCTCTTTGGCATGTCCGGTTAGGACATGTGAATTATAAAAAGCTGTATTTTATGTCTCAGCATGATTTGATTCCTCCATTTGATCAAAATATTGAGAAGTGTCGTACATGCATGTTAACCAAGATCACACGAAAACCTTTTCACAGTTGTGTTGATAAAAATACCACTTTATTGTTTGTGGTGCATAGTGATTTGTGCGATTTTTACAGCACACCGTCTTTGGGAAATAAAAAATATATTGTTACTTTTATTGATGATTTTTCTCGTTTTTGTTATGTATATTTATTATTTTCCAAAGATGAAGCCCTTGATAAGTTTAAAGTTTATAAAAACGAGGTTGAATTGCAAATGAATGAAAAGATTAAAAAGCTAAGGACTGATAGAGGTGGTGAATATTGTGATCCAACTTATTTCCAATCTTTAGGAATTATACATGAAACAACCGCCGGTTATACACCACAACAAAATGGTGTGGCGGAAAGAAAGAATAGGATGTTGCAAGAAATGGTTAATTCCATGTTATCCTATTCAGGGCTAAGTGATGGCTTTTGGGGTGAAGCTGTTTTAACGGCTTGTTATATATTAAATCGTGTTCCAACGAAAAGGAACTCGGTAACTCCTTATGAGCAATGGTTCAAGAAAAAACCAAATTTGAGTTATCTCAAAGCTTGGGGTTGTAGGGCAATCGTAAGAGTGCCGGAACCCAAACAAAAGAAACTGGGTGAACGTGGAGTAGAGTGTATCTTTATTGGATATGCTGAACATAGCAAGGCTTACAGGTTCTATGTTATAGAACCTAATGACTTTTGGTCGGTTCATACCACCGTAGAGTCAAGAGATGCTATATTTGATGAAGCTCGGTTTTCATCAATTCCTAAACTCAAGGATGTTACTCCGGTAACCAATGCTCATGAACTTGGCCAAAGTTCTTCTAGTCAAGTTGATAATAATCTTCAAAATGAAGAGGAAGAGTCCACATCACTTGAACCTAGAAGAAGCAAACGAGCACGGAAAGAGAAAACTTTCGGATCAGATTTTCATGTATATTTACTCGAAGGGTCACGTGATTCAGTTTTGACACAATTTCCATATAATTTTAATGTGGAGGAAGATCCTTTGACGTATGGTGAGGCAATGAGATCTCATGATTCTTCCTTTTGGAAGGAAGCTATTGATGACGAAATGAGTTCGATCATGGGTAATAACACATGGGTGTTAGCAAATTTACCGCCTAAATGTAAACCAATCGGATGCAAGTGGATCTTCAAGAAGAAAATAAAAGTTAATGGTACAATCGACAAATTCAAAGCCCGGTTAGTGGCTCAAGGTTTCACTCAGAAACCGGGTATTGATTATTTTGATACATATGCACCCGTTGCAAGAATCTCCACAATTAGGTTATTAATTGCTCTAGCAGCTATTCATAACTTAGTGATCCATCAAATGGATGTTAAGACAGCGTTCTTAAACGGAGATTTAGAGGAGGAGGTTTATATGCGACAACCTGAAGGGTTTGTCGTGGAAGGTCAAGAGCATAAAGTTTGCAAACTTGTTAAGTCTTTATACGGGCTAAAGCAGGCACCAAAACAATGGCATCAAAAATTTGATGAAGTGGTGTTAGGTAGCGGGTTTGTGTTGAGCAACTCGAACAAGTGTTTGTATAGCAAGTATGATGTCACCGGTAAAGGTGTCATTATTTGTCTATACGTGGATGACATGTTGATTTTTGGGACTGACTTGGAACAAGTCGAGTTATGTAAATCATTTTTGTCATCACAATTCTCCATGCAGGACATGGGGGAGGCGGATGTCATTTTGGGCATAAGGATCAAGAGGAAAAATGAAAATTTAATCTTAACACAATCTCACTACATTGAGAAAGTGCTTAAGAGGTTTAAAGTTGAGGAAATTACTCTTGTGTCTACACCTATGGACCCTAGCATAACACTTCTTCCTAATAAGGGAAATCCAATTTCACAGCTTGATTATGCTAGAGTTATAGGTTGCTTGATGTATGCCATGACAAGCACAAGACCGGATATTGCCTTTGCGGTTGGCAAGTTGAGTAGATATACTAGTAATCCAAGTATACTTCATTGGCAAGCGATCCGTCGAGTACTAAGGTACTTGAAGAAAACCATTGATTATGGTTTGACATACAGTGGAGACCCTTCGGTTTTAGAAGGGTATTCTGATGCAAGTTGGATTACAAACAAGGAAGATCACTCATCCACGAGTGGTTGGGTATTTTTACTTGGCGGAGGAGCTATTTCTTGGGCTTCCAAGAAACAGACTTGTATTGCCGATTCCACCATGGCATCGGAATTCATAGCTTTACATTCGACAAGCAAGGAAAGCAATGTCCCAATAATGGAAGCCATTTGAATGTCAACGTGTCTGTGTTGGCATTTGTCTAATATCCTTCAATTGATCCCAAAATTTCTTGATTTTACTAAAATACGAAAGCAATGTCAAATTCTCTTGCTTCAAATCTTGAATGTCTTTCTTCAATTGGTAGATAAGTGGACCATTACTTTGTCCAAACCTCTCTGCAAGTTCACGCCATAGTTGTATAGACGTGGTGGCCACCGACTCAAAATCTTCAGCGATGTCGCTATTCATGGAACTCAAGATCCAACAAGTTACCATGTAATCTGCACATTTCCATTTCTCAAAATCTTTATCACTCTCTTTAGATTCCTTAATCACTCCATTGATAAATCCTTCCTTATTTTTGGCTCCAGTTGCTCACCTAACACCACGACTCCATCGATTATAATTGTTGCCATTGAAAAGAACTTTCACTAATGACGAATTAGGGTTATCAGAATTGGAGATGAAGTAAGGATCAATGGTGTATGAATTTGAATTGTTTGAGATTGAAGAATCGGAACTTTCAGCCATTTTAGGGCACGAATCGAAGACCAAATTGAAAAAAAAAACGAAGGAAAAAAAATCGAAGTACGAAATTGAAGAAAGAAAACTAATCTCAGTTTGAGAGAAGCTCTGATACCATGAAGATTTATCAAAGAAGCTTCAAATGAAGAAGAGTCGAATTACCCAGTAGCTTCAATTAGATGAAGCAAAACTCATAGAGTATTTTACAGAGAAGGAATAGTACTGTAGTGAATGAAAGAATGACATTCACACTTATATTTACAAGCAGACAAAGAAAGGGAATATATATATATACTAAAATATATCCCAATAAAAGGAAAATAATAAAAAAAACAAAATAGCCATCTATTCCTATAACCAGGCCTAACCCAAAACTTGACATGCACAATAACGTGTTATGCCTTAGCCAGCTTGGTCCCATTTTTAGGCAAAATCATCTCTCAATCTATACTCATTCAGTCATGCAAAGTAGTATATACTAGAGGTGAAAATTGTATCGTTCAGGTCGGGTTCGGGTTGGGTTAAGTTGATTCAGATTTGAGGGCTTTTGAATTCGGATTGGGTTTGAGTCAAGTCAACTTCAAGTTTTTGCCAAATAGATTTAAAGAGCACAAGAATAAAGATTACACATTTTAATAGTCGGATAATTCATGTTGTGTCAACTTCAGGTCAAATATATTATGTGAATTCGAGTAAGTTTTGACTTTCGGCTGACTACTTTTGCCACCTACAGTATAGAGTATAGACCTTGTTCTTTTTGATTTATGAAATTTCAATTCAGTTCAATTCAAACAAATTTAGTTCGATTAATTCAGTCAGTTCAGTTTAGACAAATTCAGTTCAATTTAAACAAATTCAATTCAGTTCAGTTTAGATTAATTCAGTCCAAAAGAACAAGGCACTAAAGAGTAAAGACTCATTCCTTTCTTAAGCAATTGCAACTCCAACTTCAATTAAAAAGACCTTTTTTTTTTTCAAAACCATGGAGAATACAATATCGAGCTTTAATACAACTGAACTTATTTTAACTTATTACAACATAAAAAAGGTCAAGTTTAATTCAGAAAAAAAAAAAAAAACAATAAGATTGATAAGTCAATTTAAACCAAACAGAACACTTTCTAAAGTAGAACTTCATAAAAAAACTATCATCATGTGATTCACAACTTCACAAGAGAGTAAAGTGAAAACCTCCCTTTACAATCAATTAAGCAACATCCCATGATATTCAGAATCCATTAATTCATATGCCAAAACATCTAGCTAGCAACTCATATAAATCCAAAGCAAAAGAAGAGCTACATGATATATACACCCATAATCACAACAAAGTAAAATCATCCCTAGCCAGAATCCTCTAACTCAGCATCAAACAGAAGATGAATTTTGATCAGCTCGAAATATTCGGACCTGAAAGATAGCAGGCTCACCCTTTTGACTTGCCAGTGTAAACACACAGACATCGGATTCTTGCAACTCGTTATCAGCAACAAATTTGGACCACCCAGAAACAAACGCTCCACCTCCACCGTGTGACTGAGTATTATACCTCACACGCCACTTGCTACCTTTCCTACGAAGCTCCATATCTTGGTTTTTTGGTTCAAGGTAAACCCGTGCCCAGGATGCACTAACAAACTGTATCAAAATTCCAAATGAAGAGGAAAATGAGTAGACGAAACAGAACCAGAACCATGAATCAAGGTTCACTTGAGTCCAGGAAAAAATCACAATATCTATAGTTCGGACTCTTCATTTCACTTCAAGTGATCAACAATCCAACATAGACACTGATACATATATGAGCCAAAATCATGAAGAATTTTCATTAAACAACCAACAAAGACACTAGTCAATAGTCATGTTCTCTTGGCATGGTCTTAGAACTGAATTGCACTAAATCCTAGACTTAGGCCCTGTTCTCTTGGACTAAATTAATAATCTGAACTAAACCGAATTAAATTAAATCATAAATTCATCAGGAGCTGGGCTGAGCTGAATTTGTTTGAAATGAATTGATGTGAAATTTGTGAAATTAAGTCCAAAAGAACAGAGCCTTAGTAGAAGCTGAGCTGAATTTGTCTAAAATTAAGTCCAAAAGAATAGTACGTATGACATGTACCAGTGTGCTACATAAGGCCGCACTGATATTAAACCTATTGAAGTATTGAGTGAAGAAGATATGAGGAGTGAGGGAGGGTGGACCTCTTTTTCACGCTCATTGAAACAAAAAATCTGAATATCAATAGTTTTAATCATGTGTTTGTAAAAATTATAAACTCTAAAACTATGGATATATTTATAAAAAAACACTGTGTCAAAAGTCAAACTGAGCAAATAAAAAACCGGAAGCAGTACTAGAGAAACTGTAAGCGAAACTCCATTCACTATTTAGTAAACCACATAGTTAGTTTTGCCCTTGACCAAAGGAAGGACATTGAGTTTCACTCTCAGGAGTCTCAGCCTAAGATTAAGATTCAAAATTATGAGAGGAGAATCAACATAACAAAATAACCACAGAGATAATGATGGTTTGTTTAGGAAATATGGCCATTGGTGATAGCATCATAACTCATAAGCATCATCATCATCATTTAAGACCATTATAGTTGCACAATTGCATATATATGCTTAAAAAGATTAAAAAAAAAAGGGTTACCAATGAAAACTTACCAAGCGATAGTAATGAGAAACATTATGAGCTTTCATGCCAACAATGAAGCACTCATCTGTTCTAAATTTTTCAGCCATTTCCAAAGCTTTCTCATTGTTTGCTCCACTCGGGACTTCTTTTAGTTCTTTAACTGGTGCACTCTGAGGTGTGGTAGCAGTCTTTGCCTCAGCATTATTGCTCAACCTTAAGCCATACACAGATTGCCTACGACTCTTCCTTATTGAGGCGGTCTCTTCAGCGTCAACACCATCATGCTCTGCATTATTTTCCCTAGTCTTTTTTTTGTTCAACTGTGAACTTTCACCTGCATCATTTCTACTAAGAACAGTTTTCCTGACAAAGTACGAACTAGCTTCCTCACACGAGTTTTTCGAATTGAGCACCCACATCTTAAAGCAGGACTCGCGATTGTACTTGAAAAAAAGAACGTCGTTTTCTTTTAAGCTATGAGCTTTTGCAAACACTTCCCATCCTTGTCCAAAGTAAAGGTAGTTGTTATCTTTCAAAAGCTTCACCTCCCATTCAGAACCCCCCGGGCCTTTGAGGACCACCGTGTGAGGTAATTTGTTTCTCAAGTGATCAGAAAATTTCTTCGGGAGCATCTGATGATTGATAGAAACACATAATGTAAAGAAACATTTCGGAAAGTCACCAACTAAGGCAGTGTTCTTTTGGACTGTATTAATCTGAACTGAACTAAATCAAACTAAATCCTAAACTCAACAGGAGCTGAATTGAATTCAATTAAGGTCCAAAAGAACAGGGTCTAAATTTAATATTTATACATTTCAACTCAACACACTCTTCAATGTCCTGTTAGAAGAATGTGCAGCAATTATACAATCAGGGCATGTTAGCAAATAGCACACAACTCCCACAAATTCAGTAATGTTTATCATAGTTGTCAAGAAATAGAGAGTTCTTGAACTGTGCCATACTGCCATGTTTTAGTTACAAAATTATGACAAAAAAAGTTACAGTTTTGTTAAACGTTACAGAAGGTTAGAAGATTGTGTACTTGATCCCTACGATTCCGTCTTTAGTAATTCTAAACACAAAGAGATGTCAAAGCACTAATTTAAATTTAGGACAACAAATTTTCTATAGTAATAAGCTTCTAGCCTAAAAATAAAACAATATAGAAACATGAAAAACTATGTTTGTTTTGTAATAAGAGTTACAATTTTATACTAAAAACTTGCAATCTATTGTTTAAAAGTTAAGTTGTAATCACCAACATGGTCAAGAGTCCAACTCTTGAAAACCTCCAAACAAGTCTTATTATCATTATTATATCATTCAAACACAAAATAATAACAAAAAGTTAGCGAGAATCCGAAATACTATGTAGTGAATTGCAATTGTATGTTAATTTTCAATTTGTTATTGTTTTTCAATTGTATGTATTTGGCGTTCTTGGGCAGGGATGACAACAGGTCGGACTTGAGATTATGCATAATCCAACTCTGACCCCCTACTTTCTAGCATACACCTCCAACACGACTCCGGACATTCTGCTCCAATATTTAATTAAGGCTCCGTTTACTAGAGCGTAAAATGTTTTCCTTGAAAATAGTTTTCCTATTTTACATCGTTTACTTTGGGTTAAAAAATAACATGTAAAATTTGGAGTGAAAACTCATTTTACAACATAGTGAAAACATTTTCTCCCAAATTTGGAAGTAAAACGTATTTTACATGCAAGTAAACAATGTAAAATTTCTATGAAAATGAATTTTACAAGGTAAAATGTTTTTCATGGAAAATCATTTTACATCGAAAACGTTTTACAAGTAAACGGACCCTAAATAATTTTTTATTAATAAAATATACTCCTATAATTTTTTTAAAAATTGTCAGAAAAGATTTAAAAAAAAAAAACAAAAAGAGACCTAAACAAAAAAAAATATTGTGACAAGAAACCCATTCCATCGTTTTCCTACACAAAGTTTCTTTCTCACAAATATCGGAAAACAATAGAAAAATTCTTGTGGTATTTTTATTTTTATTTTTTTTGTTTAGGTCCATTTCCGCAAAAAAAAAAAAGACTTTTTCTCACAATTTTAAAGGGTTCTTTTCTGACAATTTTTTTTTTTGTATAGTAAATTACAAATTAGCAAAATAAAAAATCAACCCCATGTCAAAGATGGATTTATTTGTCGGATTTTTTTTTTCTTCCAACATACGAGTGTGATGCAAATTTTCATAGACTTTTGAAGAACGTATTTACTGGTCTAATTTCAATTTTACGACAAATGCAAGAAACCTTCCCAATATTTTAAAAATCCAAGAATGTTAAAAAAAAAAAAATTCAAGAAAATCAAAGAATTACAATGCATCAACAGAGCAAATAATCTCAGAATAAAGTTAACATGCAAAAAAGAAGAAGAGAGAGAGATTACAAGCAGAGAAAGGAAATGAGGGGAAAGAGTAACGTAGAAACGCATGGACTTGAAATAAGACCAGTAAATACGTTCTTCAAAAGTTTCGAAACGTTCAATTTCTTTCTGATTAAGGAGGTGGTTCCCGTTTTTGCTGCACACTTTTCCACCTACTTCCATTACCAAATCTTGATCGAGAAGAGATTGACGATGAGATGAAAAAGAGAGATGGTATTAATATATAAGAACCGTAAAAACTAGGTCGGTAATTGGATGGGTTTTAATTTTAATTTGTTACTCTTTTATGAGACTTTATATTTTTATTCTTTACTCTACATTTTAGTTCCCCGCCTTATGTTTTAATAAATCTTTTAGCTTAAATTTGGTAACTTTTTTGTATACATTTATTATACTTTTTTATGGTATCTACTATCTAGTAATGGCAATGGGTCGGATCTGGAGGGGGTCTATATGGACCCGAATCCATATTTATTTTCAAAGGCTGGAGCCAGATCCGACCCGGTTTCATCGGGTCTGGAATACATGGATCCAGATCCATTAGATCCAACGGGTTTGATATGGGTCCAACGTATTTCCTTTTAATAAATACAAAATTTCTAAAATTAAAGCATATAAATAACATTAATTAAATGTCTTATATGTCTTAAAACCATTAATTCATAAATTACATGTTTTAAAAGAATTAATTTTTAAATTACATGTCTTACAAATTTAGGGTGCGTTCTCTTCGCCTTAAAAAAATAAGTTTCAGGTTCAATAAGTTCATATAAGTTCCAATAAGTTATATCAGGTCTAATAAGTTGAATAAGGTCTAATAAGTTGCAATAAGGTCCAATAAGTTCTAATAAGTTCCAATAAGGTCTAATAAGTTGCAATAAGGTTTAATAAGTTCCAATCAGGTCTAATAAGTTTTAATAAGTTCCAATCAGGTCTAATAAGTTCAAATCAAGTCTAGATTATTATTTTTAATTATTGATCAAATAAAATTAATTAAATTAATCATTAACTTAAAGCACTCTTACACAACATAAACCAATTTTATTTTATCATTCTTGTTTTATAATTTTTTTAGAGAAATCAATCAGAGTTAGATTGTAAGGACCCGACTCGCTTAAATCGGCGCGGAAGAAACCGACGAGTCGAATTGTTATAAACTACAACTCAAAATACTTAAGAAATAAAAACTAATTCCTCAAATATTATTATTAAACCACAAAGTACAAATACCCACAAGTTTGTACATGTCAGAGTAAACTAGTCCAAAAGTCAAACTAAAAATACTAAAAATACGAGTAAACTCCAACTACATGTCAGAGTCTAAACAACGTATAAAGAGTCCAATAACAACGTATAAAATCTATATAACTCCATCACTATCTAAAACAGCAGAAAACAGTAAATACATCAGATAACAGAAATAGTAAACGTCGCTCGCCCAACCCAAAGCTAAGCAAGAGTATCATCATCAGAAATACCTGAAAGAAAGACATACAACAGTCCACCATCAGTGGCGAGTAACATAACTGACTCACCCTAATGGGAATACACATGCACATAGCACAAATCAAATAGACGACATCAAATCAATAAACCAGAGTACAAGATCAACCACACGTGAACTCGACTCAAACCAACCTAATCAACTATCTTTGGCGCAATCAATCATATTCTAGACCGGATTGTGCTCGTACGAACGCATCTTACGCATTCGAACTTTCTACTATGCTCGGATTTGAGAATCTTACTCCCAAACCCCATGAAACCAATCTTACTGGAAATCCATGTCCCGTGAAACCAATCTTACTGGAAATTCACAAAGATCACATAGTATGACTCCAACTATCTCAATACCGCGGATGGAATAGGGGCAACGTCTTAACCCAAATACAATGAATCTTACTCAAAGTATCAGGCGTCTAAAAATGAAATCAAGCTAATCTTTAATTAAATCTTTAATCATTTTAATCATGTTATTATCTCAACCTAACTAAATTATATTCAAGAATTGCCTCAATGCCTTGATTCTTGAAAATAACTAGTTAAGACATCGAAGTTATACTCAAGATTGCCTTAACGCCTTGATATTGAGCCTAACCAACCATAATTCATCAACCTTTAACCATTCATTAATCATATTAGGCACAATCTTTAACTTTCTTTATCTTTTAAACCATTTTCTTTAACTTTCAAGATTCAACCAAGAACTCATAAAGACTCATCAAGAACTCATAAAGAACTCAATCAAGAGCTCAAAGAACTCATAAAGAACTCATTCAAGATTCAAGATCTTCAATCAAGAACTCAATCAAGATTCAAGAACTCATCCAAACTCATTAAAACCACACGCATGTTCAACATGAACCACACGAAAATCATCAATAAAACCATTCGAAAATCATCCAAAATTAACCAAACTTTAACACATTAATCATGATCATATTACAACATATAATCAATCATAAAACCATGAAAAACCTTTATCAAAACCTCATTAAATCACTTTAAAAATCAGAATACAAATCATACATAAAATCATGAATAATCAACACTAACAACTCAAACATGCATTTAATTCATACTATAAACATAGTATACCAATTAGGTTGAGTAAGTATGTTACCTTATTGAAGATTACACACAAAATCAACACACAAATGCAGCCCGGAACTCGAACAACACGGACCCACAACACACGGCTGTCCACGGCCTTGCACGGTGCACCACCACCACGCACAGCTACTGCACGGCTGCTGCCCAGTCACGGCACCACCGCACGGCACACGAGCACCACTGCACCACCACGAGCACAGCCACGAACACTGCAGCACGGCCCCTCACACGAGCCACCACACGATCATCCACTTGATCACGAACACGAACAAGACCCAAAACCAACCCGAACTAGTGATCTTGTATGAGCTAATTGTGTTTAAGATTGTGTTTAGGTACTTAAAGATCAATAGAGTTTGAATCTTTAAGTTTGGGATTCAAAAGATGGATGAACAATTTGATGGGTTTACTAGCCAAAAATGGCGTGAAAGTGGTGAACAAAGTGGAGGTGTTTTTGTGTTTGATCTTTTGATGGCAAGTGTTTAAATTGGCAAAGATGGCAAAATGAGGTTTAAGCCTTACTAACTCATCTATTTATAGAGTGAGTTAAGGTGTGAACACAAGGCAAGTGGCAATCCTTGCCATGCCACTTAAGAAAACCGGCCAAGAGAGACAAATGGGCCTAAAAATGGGTTCTCGTGATCAATTGGGCTAATTTGCAAAAACCGCATGATTAATCATGCACAAATCAATTTAGCCCAAAATATTAAATAACTAATTAGAAAATTAAATAAATAAAAATTCTAATTAATTAAATAATAATTAAAATAAATAATAACAACTGCAAATAACATAATTCGAATTAAATCGAAATTATTCACATAAAATAAAATAAATAGTTCAACAATAAATTTGAACTAACACAGAAACACACAAAAATACGCATAATTATCGGCAAAAATACCAATAAAATCTGGGTCATTACATAGATTGAATTAAACTATTTTTTTATATTATAAAATAAAACTTATTTTTTATTTTGGGTTTGATTTAATTTTGGTCCAAATTAAACTTTACCCATCCTCAATATTATTATTATTATTAATTTTGGTCCAAATTAAAATTTACCCATCCTCCATATTATTATTATTCAATCCGTTCTAGTTTTTTAATTTTACTACAAGTGAATTAAGAAAAATTAAATATGTAGATAAATTGTTATTGGAATTGATAATATTAATTAATAATGGGTTTAAAAAAAGATATACTAGTTATTATTACCTTCTTGAACGTAATTCAACAATAAAAAAAACATAGGTTCAAATGTATAAAATATTATTGTCATCATCATCATCATTATTATTATTATTTTATTTTATTCAATCATATAAAATACGTTCCAATAAGTTTCAATCAGGTTTAATAAGTTCTAATAAGTTTCAATACGGTCTAATAAGTTCTAATAAGGCCTAATAAGTTCCAATAAGGTCTAACAAGGTCCAATAAGGCCTAATAAGTTCCAATAAGGTCTAATAAGTTCCAATAAGGTCTAATAAGTTAAATAAGGTCTAATAAGTTAAATCAGGTCTGATAAGTTCAGATAAGTTCAGGTTTAATAAGTTGAAGAGAACGCATCATTAATGTTACAACAGCAACATAAAATTAATTTTAAAAAAATATTTTTTAAGAGATTGGGCTTGTGACATATTAATTTTTAAAAAAATATATATAATGGGTCTAGGTCCGAGTCTGAGATCAAGACCCGGACCCGTTTTTCAGGATGGACCCGGACCCGAACCGGATTCACATGGGTCCAAATTTAAGGATCCGGACCGGGTCTGGGTCCGACTGTCATCTCTAATGGTATCTTTTGTTAAGTTTTGTAGACAAAGTTGTGATTTTATAGGTCCGTTTGTTAGGGCGTACGGCATTTTCAACGAAAAACTCGTTGTTTGGTTGAATGAAAAATGACTTTTCATTTTAAGTCTTTGTGGGGAGAAATAAAGTTTCGTGACAAGGGATACATGTACTAAGTTACGTAGTTGGTGAAGAGAGAGAAAATATGTAGATGTGGAAATGGTGTGTGTTGTAATGTCATGAGAATAGAGAATAGAAAACAGTTTTTCCTTTGTTTTTGGGAGGAAAACGTTTTCAATTATGGTGTAAAACATTTTTACACTATACTTTTTCCATTTCAATTTTTAGTTCAACTAAACAATGTAAATTGAGGAAAATAATTTTTAGGAAAATCATCTTACGTCCTAGCAAATGGACCTTATATTAAAAAGTTACAATTCTTTGGTACAGAAAGGGAAATACAACTAACAAACGTAAAGATTAAAACAAAAAAATTAAATAGAAGCCTAAAGAATAAAGTGGAACATATGGAGTAATTACGTATTTATATATTCCAATATTATTGGCCTAAAAAGATATCAATATATAGTTTAATACTCCGTATCAGATAATTTAACTTTTTAATATCATGGTTAATTATATGTTGATTGTGATCGACTCCGTATACAATTTTTAATTATCATTCCTGAATTATTATTTTCTCCAACACCCAATTTATTTTTTGGCTTTGATGAAAAATAGAGTGAATAACTAAAAAAAAGATGTAGTACTTTTTTATGTTAAATTTATTATTTTCTTCCCCTCCCAACTTATTACCAACACTACTTCTAGTATCTATATATTTAAGCAAGAGAGTGCTTAAATCGATACTTTCCTTAATTTATTAGGAAAAATTGTATATATTAATCTGAAATTTGGCCAACCTACATCTATTAATCCCATCTTCAATTAATTTTTAATTAATCTGAAATTTAAGGCTAATCTTCCACCAATGACCCAAGCGGTAAGTAACCTGTTAAACAGGTTAAATATACATGGGCCCACCTGATATTTATTTTTCTTTTTTTCTTTGTTGTATTTTTGTACAAAATACATATCTAGCTAAAACCACCAAGGCACCAACCAGCAATTCTGCCACCACTAAAACTCAACCCACCACCCAGGCACCACCTTAATTTGCCACTGCCCACACTGCCAACACCAAAACTCAATTCACCAAAACGCTACTCCGCACCTCCAGCACCACCAAAACACTACTCCCCACCATCACCACCACCACCACCGGTCCCAAATTTCATCATTAACACCACCACAATTAACCTCTATTCACCACTAACACAACCAAAATTAAATCATCACCACAACCACCAACAGAACCACAAGAAAAAAAATAAATTTGAAACCCAAAATTCAAAAGCACAAAAAAAGAGACAAAATTATCTTCTCCACCAGGAACCCAAAATTCAAAACCCAAGAAGAAGAACATTTTCGAAATCTTCATCAGCAACAATATAACCAGGAACATCATTTGAAAAATCAAGCTATTTCCACAAACATTCTTCTTAGTGCCCTCTAGCACCACCGTTACCGACGGCACCACGCTATTCAAGATTAGATCTCCACCACCGTCCAATCTCCCTAGCTATTTTTTCTGCGTTGGTTTCAACAGTGGTGATGACCTCACCGCCGCGGCCGTAGCCGGTGTTGTAGGGTTTGTAGAAATAGTAGTAGGAGAAGTAACAAGTCTAGTGTAGAAACTATCATACCATCTTCTCTTCAAACTTTCTTGCCTTTGAATTTCAATGGAATTGTTGTTATTATTAATCATGTTATTATACATGATAATTAATTTAGTACTAGCTAGTATACATAATTGTTTGTGTAATTTTTTTTTTTTGTAGAGAGAGAGAGTGGCGGAGGTGGGTGGGAGTGAAGGTATCACAAGTTTTTTCCATTAAAAGTGAGAAAATGGTGATGGGTGGAATTGAGGAGAGAGAAAGTAGAAGATGAGAGTGAAGATGATAAAGTTGGTGGTGGTGGTGGTGGTGGTGGATATTGAGGAGAGAGATAGAAGGGATATGTTAAAGTGTTAAATATAATAACCTACTGTTTAAATTTTAAATCTAAAATAATAATGGCATTTATACGAACTCTTTCCCTCAATAATGCTATGAATGTGCCCAATTCCCAATTTGCAGCTACTTTTTTATTAATTTCCAAAATACCGTCCACATTAGCCTAGGAAAAAAAAACATTTTTTTTAAAATTCCTGGTGATAAACCGCTACTGCCAGTAGCGGAGTCCAAAAAAAACGCCACTGGTAGTAGCGGTTTTCTTCAGAGAACCGCTACTACCAGTGGCGGTTTTCTCCATAGAATCGCTACTACCAGTGGCGGTTTATGTGCAAATGTTTTTTTTAAAAAAATTGATTTTGTTACACCCATAATTGGGAAAAATCTGCAATAAACACAACAATGTACAAGTATTTATTCTACAACTTCACAACCCAAATCATTCTCCAAAAGCCAAAATCATATTCCAACCACACACCAAAATCATATTCCAACTACACACCAAAATCATTCTCCAACTCCATACCAAAATCATCCTCCAACTCCATACCAAAATCATCCACCAATACCACAAAAACATAACTACATAATAAAGAAAATTACTTACAACATTAACATAATAAATGACAACAAAAACTAAGGTTTACTTATAAATAATATAGAAAACGCTAGTATAAATTATCTAACTCATATGTTGTCTCTTCCTATGAAGTGCTAATTCAGTGCTAGGGCTCGCCTCATCGTCCTCTGGAATGGTATCCAAACCTCCATGACTAATGATTTGCGGCGATGGTTGCGGAGTACAAGTGCTAGATGACGACGCACCTATCCCCATACGTGGAGTAGAAGTAGAAGTCCTAGCTCGAGGAGTCTCTGCGGATAGCCCTTGAAGAAGGTGCGACTGACCTACACTTGACAAAGTATCACGAATTATGGACCCGATACTGGAAAGACTATCCATGGCTAGAGGATAACCCCTATCCTGAGGCAATTCTGATGCAGTTGATAGAGCTGGCCAATGGGCTGGGTTGGCCCGGCCCAGCCCGGAACCCGCCCGGTTTTTGGCCCGCCTGGGTCAACCCGCTCCGACCCGTAACCAGCCCGGCCCGGGGACGGGCTGGTTACGGGTTGTGGTTTAAAAACCCAGCCCGTAGCCCAACCCGTTCGGAACCCAGCCCAACCCGTAACCTAGCCCGAACCCAGCCCAGCCCGTAACCCGGCCCATCCCGGCCCGAAACCCAGCCCGCCCGTCCGAATTACTAGCATTTTATTATTTTATGTTAAGAATTGAAATTATATATGTGATATGATTTAAAAGAATTTAAATTATATATGTGATTTATGATTTTAATATAGGTTAAGAAATAAGAATTAATATTATATTTATATATGTGATACATGATTTTAATATATGCTAGGAACAAAACTTATATATTTGATACATGATTTTAATATATGTTAAGAAATAAGAATTAATATTATATTTATATATGTGATACATGATTTTAATATATGCTAGGAACAAAACTTATATATTTGATACATGATTTTAATATATGTTAAGAAATAAGAATTAATATTATATTTATATATGTGATACATGATTTTAATATATGCTAGGAACAAAACTTATATATTTGATACATGATTTTAATATATGTTAAGAAATAAGAATTAATATTATATTTATATATGTGATACATGATTTTAATATATGCTAGGAACAAAACTTATATATTTGATACATGATTTTAATATATGTTAAGAAATAAGAATTAATATTATATTTATATATGTGATACATGATTTTAATATATGTTAAGAAATAAGAATTAATATTATATTTATATATGTGATACATGATTTTAATATATGCTAGGAACAAAACTTATATATTTGATACATGATTTTAATATATGTTAAGAAATAAGAATTAATATTATATTTATATATGTGATACATGATTTTAATATATGCTAGGAAATAAAATTATATATGTGATACATGATTTTAATGTATGTTAAGAACTAAAATATATGTGATATTGATATTAATATATGTAAAGAATTAAAATTGTATATGTGATTAATGATTTTAATATATCTTAATAAGAATTAAAATCATATATATGATACATGATTTTAATATATGTTAAGAACTAAAATTATATATGTAATACATGATTTTAAAAATGTTTCATTGTTTTGTATGAACTTTCCAGTTTAATCATAAGGTTACAAAACTTACAATCTGATTGGTTAGTTGGCTCAAACAGGAGCCCGGAATCTGTCTAGGCAAGATTTGGTATTTAAGTTGACCATTGTGTCGCACCTCTATTACGTCGGATTCTATCCAGCCAGCAATCGTTTCCAATTCATAATATTTAGTTATTTAGTTGTTCGAATTTAAATTAACAAGTTAAATATATAATTAACATGTTTTTGCCAACTAGTGATTACATTTACAAATATAAAAATCCCCAAAAAAAACCCAAACCCCCTCAAAACCCCCCAAACCCCCTTAAACCCCCTTAAACCCCAACAAAACCCCCCACAAAACCCCCAAATCCCCTAAACCCAATCCATGAACCCAACCCATGACCCAATGGGCCCAACCCACGAACCCAACCCACGAGCCCGACCCACGAACCCAACCCACAAACCCAACCCACGAACCCACAACCCAGCCCAGCCCAGCCCGGTCCCCAGCCCGATCCCCAACCCGCCGGGCCGGTTCATGGGTCGACACACGTCTGACCCAGCCCGGCCCGGCCCGCCCAACCCCACCCACGGGCCGGTTCCGGGTTACCCATTCCCGGCCCGGCCTAGCCCGCCCGTTGGCCACCTTTAGCAGTTGATATAGTTCGTGTCACCTTATCATAGACATCAACCATAGCACGACCCTATAATATTAATTTTAATTGATATAAAATGTTAGTATAATATAAACAATATAACTAATAATGTAAATTTGCTAATTGAAAATCTTTCATACCAATAATAAGCCTGTATGAGCTGGCTGGTAGTGGCTCGGTGCCCGCCGTCTGGAAGTACCACTAATGAGGAGCCTCGTAATACGACGATACCATGTCATGTAGTCGTCCATGAGTAGGGATGCACCACCCAATGGTGTACCCTGCACAACGAATTCCTCTCGTCGGCTCCATTCCTCAATGTGACGTGAATGCACTTGCGGCCAATTACTCTGAGCTCTCCGGTCTTTTTTATGTAGACGATCATTAGTGTCAACTGCTATAGGGATTGGTTGGACAAATCCAAACTGCCTCATGACTAGATCTGGGTAATAAAACTCCACAACGTCAAAGCAGATAAGGGGCACTCTGTGTAATGACCCAGATTTTATTGGTATTTTTGCCGATAATTATGTGTAATTATGTGTATTTTTGTGTTAGTTCAAATTTATTTTGAACTATTTATTTTATTTTATGTGAATAATTTCGATTTAATTCGAATTATTCTATTTGCAGTTATTATTATTTGTGTTAATTATTATTTAATTAATTAGAATTTTTTTATTATTTAATTTTCTAATTAATTATTTAATATTTTGGGCCAAATCGATTATTGCATGATTAATCATGCGGTTTTTGCAAATTAGCCCAATGGATCACGAGAGCCCATTTTAGGCCCATAATACCCTCTTGGCCGGTTTTCCTAAGGCATGGCAAGGCTTGCCACTTTCCTTGTGTTCACACCTTTGCTCACTCTATATATAGGAGAGTTAGTAAGGCCCTTGCTCATTTTGCCATCATTTGTTCATGCCATCAAGTTTAAACACAATCACCCATCCATTTGCTCTCCATTTGCCTCACGCCATTTTTGAGTAATTGTGCCCATCAATTGTTCATCATTTTTCCTAGCCCAAAACTTAAAGATTCAAAGTCTATTGATCTTTAAGTGTTCAAACACAATCTTAAACACAATCATTTCAATCAAGATCGTTGGTTCGGGTTGGGTTTGGTCGTGTTCGTGTGTGGGTTCGTGGTGGTGTGCCGTGTGTGAAGCCGTGGCCGGGCAGTGGTGCAGCCGTGCAGTGGTGTCGTGGCTGGGTGAAGGCCGTGCGGTGGTGGTTGTGCCCGTGAGGTTGCCGTGTGGTGCTCGTGGTGGTGGTGCCGTGTCCGTGTTGCTTGGGTCGTGTATTTGGTGTTCCGGGCAGCAGCTTTTTGTGTTAATTTGTGTGTGTTATCCTCAATAAGGTAACATGCTTTCTCAACCTTTTTGGTATACTATGTTTATAGTATAGATTAAATGCATGTTTGGGTTGTTTGATGATGAATATTCATGTTTTTATGAATTGTTTATATTCTGAATTTTGATATGGTTTATATGATGTTTTGATGATTGGTTTTTATGATTTTATGATTGATTATATGTTGTTTTATGATCATGATAATTATGTTAAAGTTTGATGAATTTTGGATAAGTTAAAGAGTAATTTTCGTGTGATTCATTGAGTTTTATGCGTGTGGATTAATGGGTTTGGATGCGTTCTTGAATCTTGATTGAGTTCTTAATTGAATATCTTGAATCTTGAATGAGTTCTTTATGAGTTCTTTGAGTTCTTTATGAGTTCTTGATGAGTCTTTATGAGTTCTTGATTGAATCTTGAAAGTTAAAGAAAATGGTTTAAAGGATAAAGAAAGTTAAAGAATGTGTCTAAAATGATTAAAGAATGGTTAATAATTAATGGATTAAGGTTGGTTAGGCTCAAGATCAAGGCGCAAAGGCAATCTTGAGTATAACTTCGATATTTTAACTAGTTATTTTCAAGAATCAAGGCATTGAGGCAATTCTTGAATATAATTTAGTTAGGTTGAGTTAATAAGATGATTAAATAATTAATTAATAAGTTAGCTTGATTTCATTTCTAGACGCCTAAAACTTAGAGTAAGATTCTTTGTTTTTGGGTTAAGACGTTGCCCCTATTCCATCCGCGGTATTAGGATAGTTGGAGTCATACTATGTGATCTTTTGTGAATTTCCAGTAAGATTGGTTTCATGGGACATGGATTTCCAGTAAGATTGGTTTCATGGGGTTTGGGAGTAAGATTCTCAAATCCGAGCATAGTAGAAAGTTCGATCGCGTAAGATGCGTTCGTACGAGCACAGTCCGGTCTAGTATATGGATGATTGCGCCAAAGATAGTTGGTTAGGTTGTTTGAGTCGAGTTCACGGTTTTGGTTGTTCTCGTACTTTGATTACTGATGTTCACTATTTGGTTTATGCTATGTTCATGTGTATTCCCATTAGGGTGAGTCAGTTATGTTACTCGCCACTGATGGTGGACTGTTGTATGTTTTTCAGGTATTTCTGATGACGATACTCTTGCTTAGCTTTGGGTTGGGCGAGTGACGTTTACTGTTGTTTTTGTTGTATTTTCTTTTTCAGTTGTTTTTTACTATTGTATAGATTTATATATGTTATGTTTGGACTCTGACGTGTGGTTGGAGTTATTCGTATTTTAGTATTTTTAGTTTGACTTTTGGACTAGTTATGTACAAACTTGTGGGTATTTGTACTTTGTGGTTTAATAATAATATTTGAGGAATTAGCTTTTATTTCTTAAGTATTTTGAGTTGTAGTTTCTAACTATTCGACTCGTCGGTTTCTTCCGCGCCGATTTAAGCGAGTCGGGTCGTTACACTCTGCTCCTCCACACATGCCGGTCAGACCTACAAATTTCCGGAAGTAGCTCAATAATGGCGTCAGTGTATGGCTGCCATATCATCTGTATATCAAATTAAGTTGTTAGGTTAAAATAGTTTGAATTGTATTAGAGATCAACAAAATATTGTGTAAGAAAACATACCTGATCGGCTCGCTCGTGGTCCAAAGCATCCCGGTAATAAGGCAACCCAGTCGCACTATGAGCATTGGTAAAATAAACACGTAGCCAACTACAAAAATGTAAAAAATTCATAAATCAAAACTTCGAAAATGCAAAATAATGTATAAGTGAAAATAAAATGAAAATCAATTCACTTTACTTGCATGCTAATGAATCCACACCCCGGACATGCTGGGACCCAAGTGGGTAATCTAAGTCTTCTTGCTCTTGTGGTGGGTCTCGGGGCCTAGTAATGTCTGGTCGTCCAATACATATGTGCTCCCAAGACCATAGCTGCATAAGGATAAGAGCCCCACCCATCTCTCGTGCTCCACTCCTGCACGATCGACATAGCTGACGGTATAGAAAAGCAAGGGTGGCTGAACCCCAGTTGTACATCGAAGCTATGTCCCAATCCCTGAGTAGAGGAAGGTAGTACAACGACACTGAGTCACCACTCTTGTCCACAAACAAAATAGATCCCATCATCGCCAAGATGTACGCTCGTGCATGTCGCTGAACTAGTATGTCATCAGCATCATCAGGAAGTCTGGAGAAGTGACGCCTCAACCAAGTCAGCTTTAGATATGACCCCTCCAGATAAGGCTTCTGTGTCTGCTCATCCACACCTGGAAGAACCCCAAGCATGTCCTCCACAAGTCCATGCCAACCATCTAGCGGACGATCAATAACAGGCCTACCATGCACCCTCAGGCCTAAGATGACTGCAACATCTTGAAGCGTGATGGTAGCCTCTCCAACCGCTAAGTGAAAAGTATGTGTCTCCTGCCTCCACCTCTCAACCAAGGCCGTTAGTAGACCTCGATCTAACTCCAAACCCCCTCCCGCTAAACGGTGGATGCAATAAAACCCAGCTCGCCTAATGTAGGGAAGCATGCGTTCATCCACCACCCATTCGCCTAACTTGAGCAAGTGCTCTCTAAATGATAGTACCCTATCATCACCGTGCTCCCAAACTCTCTCACTCTTGTGTTTACTTTGCAACCGGAGCACGGACGGATCAAGTGGCCCTGGACGTATAGCATGCTCCATGGATCCTGTATTAATAATAATAATAACAATAACAACAATAACAATAACAACAACAACAACAACAATAATAATAATAATAATAATAATGTGTCACAAAAATAGTGATTTCACAGCTTAACTCCTAATACATAATATTAATACATAATAATTAATAACACTAAAATCAAAATAAACCGTTAACCCGATCCACTAGTATTAGCCCTTGATTGGCATGTTTTCTTGTTATGTCCTGGATGTCGACAAATACTACATGTCTTCTTCACAAGGTAGGGACGCTCATCCATTTCGTTTCTAATTCTTTTAGACCTTCTGCCCGGGCCTCGTTTCAATGCCTGATTGGCCACTATTTTAGGCCCTGTCCATGGTCGCCAATTGCATTGATCAGGAAGCGGTATGAAACTCTTAAGGTATGTGAGTCTGTACTCCGATGTCTTAAATGAAGGATCCACATACTCAGCGTATGATAAACTTCGAAAACGACAAACAGCAAGTATATGGGAGCATGGCAACTTGTAAATTTTTAACTTCTCACAAGTGCAAGTTTTACGATGGAGGTTCACAGTGTGAGTGTGGCCCCCTTTACCTGCCCTTCTACTCCCACGTGCCGTTGTGACCATAAACAACCCGGCCTCAAAATTGTAAGCGTTTACCGCATGATGCATCGCTTTTTCTGCATTTGTTTCAATTATTTTTGTTGCCTTCTCAGCGCACTCATGTCCATCCTCGAGTCTCTTTTTACCCCATGCACGTCGATAAGCAAAGTAGGAGTTCACTCGATGGAAAGTCATTTGAACTAACGCAGTGATGAGAAGACAACGCGCTCCTTTCAAGACCCCATTGAACACCTCAGACATGTTCGTAGTCTTCACACCAAACCTGTAGCCGCCATCGTGATAGATTGACCACTTCTCATAAGGAATCTCCATAAGGTAGCGACGAGCGTCAATATTCAACTGCCCAATTCTGTTTAAATAGTAGTCAAATTTCCTCTTTTGTCGAGCATCAGCAGCTTTACCAAAGAGGTTCTTAATGTGGATGTTCTTGAATTGGTTGTTGACATTTGACGCTTGATGCCGAGTGCAATATCTATGGTATGCATGAGGCTCCTCCAATTGGCTCCCCGTTTCACGCATTGCAGATAAAATTCCCGCATGCCTATCCGAAACTACACATATACCATCCCTCTGAGTAACACGGGACCAGATGCAAGCCATGAACCAAGACCAACTATCAATATTTTCACCTTCAACGACGGCAAATGCAAGGGGAAACAACTGAAAATTAGCATCGGTTCCCATCGCAATAAGCAATGATCCTTTATATTTGCCGTACAAATGAGTTCCGTCGATACTTATCAAGGGTCTGCAGTGATTAAATCCGTCGATGGATGGCTTAAATGCCCAAAACACACGCTGGAAAACATGAACTGATGGTTCCATCGTCTGTAGCAGCTTCCACTCAACAATTGTTCCAACATTGGATTCCTTCAACGCCTGCATATATCTCGGAAGGTCTTGGTATGAAGTCTCCCAATCCCCATAGATGGTTCTGATTGCTTTCTCTTTGGCTAGCCAAGCTCTCTTATAAGTTATTGTGAAGTGGAATTTTTCCTTAACAAGCTGCACTATCGTCTTGATTTTCAAACTTGGATCAACACGGAGCACATCCAAAAAAGAGTTGCACAAAAAATCTGAACTAAGGAGATTATGGTCCACTTCATCAACCTCTCCAACACAATTACTAGCATGAGGGCCATTGTACCTCACAATTCGGAATGTCGGAAGGGCCAAATTCTTAACTGCTCGTAGCCTCCAAGGACATTTACATTCAATCTTCCTCCTACATTCAACTACATACTTCTCAGGCTCTGACTCGACAACTTTGATTTTTTGATTTCGAGCGATGGAGTATGATTTCACAGCATCTTTGACTTGTTTTAAGGTATCAAACTCTTGCCCGATCTGGAACTCTCCCTTATTTGTGAAATTGCATTGACCCTCCCAAGTCATCCATGATCGGGTTGCTGCTTCGTCAACTGTTGGACCTTCATTGAAATCTTGTGTCAGAGCACTTTCCCTTATTTGTTTGTCTCGAGCCTCTATGACATCTTCATCTTCATCTGAGTCACTATCATTTCCAATTCCATCAAGCCCAAAAGCATCAACATTGTTAGGATCAAGGGTGTCAATAGTGCCTTGTGGTTGTGTGCTTGTTGACGTTCCAACATTTGTCGCACGAATTGGAGAAGCGAACTCTGACATATGCTCGTGCGCTAATTGATCATCAACAAGCATTCTTGTAAATGAACCCATTCCCCCAGCTTGATTTGTAATGGGAGTTTCTTGTTCCAAAGTATCCCATGAATCCATGCAAGGAAAAGAATTTACATGAGTTTGCACTATGGGCTCCTTTGAAACCAAGTCAATATATAAAGGCATTGGAATGGCATGATTTTGATGCATAGTGGTCCACAATGCCATCATTGCATCATCACTATCCAAAGGAATGGCATCATATGATCCATGCATAGGATATCTCATTAGAACCTTCAGCTCCACATAAGTACGATCAGCGCCCAATGCCTCATATAACTTGTTCAAAATTAGGGGGAATGTCATACTAGACTTAAGAGAAACCAATTTCTTACTTCCACCTCTATACTCCACATCATTACTACTATGCACCAACTCCCCACCCCAATAGCAACAAGCAATGCAATTGCGGGAATCCATGTTCTATAAAACAAAACATTATTTCCCATCATTACACTAATGATAAAAAACTAACACAAGACTCAAATAATTATAAATGATTAAGCCTCAAGCTTTTATTCAAATCTACTCCGGTAATGTAAATGCTCAAATGTAAACTTTAGTTTTTTTAGTCTAAAGTTTACAATTCAACAAGTTAATGTGACTACTCCGAATATTCCAACTAGAAAAGAAACTCATTCTAAATTGGACATAAATGGTGCACAAAAAAGAAGATAAAACTCATAAATTTAATATAAGCATTTCATCAAACACTTGGCATGCATTATCAATTACAAAGTTTCTTCTAAATTTATCACCACACAACCCAAAAACCAAATTGAAAACTCATAATTTGACATAAATTGTCCACAAAAAAAGAAGAGAAAACTCATAAATTTAATATAAGCATTTCATCGAACACTTGGCATGCATTATCAATTACAAAGTTTTTTCTAAATTTTATCCCACACAACCAAAAACCAAATTGAAATTCATCAAGTATATAATGTAGAGCATGTAATACACATTAAATAACATAATAATTTAGCATATAATAGAATTGAATCAATTCCCACAAACAAAACAAATGCATCAAAAAAAAAAAAAAACCCTTATTGTAGCGAAATCCGTGGAGGCAACGGCTGTGGAGTGGCTTCGGTGCGCCGGCGGTGAGACACTGTCGGTGGAGGCGGCAGCGGTGGTCCAGTGGAGGCGGCAGCGGCGCAGGCAGCGGTGGAGTACGATGCTCGGTGGTCTCGCTGATATGAGTAAGAGTGAGTGATTTTGGTTCTATGAAAAGAAAGGAAGGGGGGGTTTAATTTTAATAGGAAACCGCTACTCCCAGTAGCGGTTTTACTAAATAAAACCGCTGCTGGGAGTAGCGGTTTCCTATTAAACCTGAAAAAAAAATTAAAATTTTTTAACCGTCTACGTGGACGGTAGTTTGGGAATTATAAAAAATGTAGCTATAATTTGAGAATTGTCAAAGTTTATAGCACTATTAAGGGAAAGAGTTCCATTTATACACTGTTATTTTCTTTTTACAGCAAAAAAAATGAAAATAATGTGGGCCCCACATCCTTTTAACCTGTTTGACAGGTTGCTCACCGCCTTGGATCAATAATGAAAGATTGGGCTAAAACTTCAAATTAATTAAAAATTAATTGAAGATGAGATTAATAGATGAAGACTGGCTAAACTTCAGATTAATATATACAATTTTTCCAATTTATTAAAGTTGGTTATGTATCCAAACATGGTCAATAATTGGGTATAATAATCTCTTGCCGACACAAATTAAATTTTAATGAATAAAATATTCTTATTATACTAAGTAAAAAATTACTTATTGTAAATAATTAGATTAAAAAATTATTTGAAAATGTTATTTTAATTCCTAAAAAATAAATTGTTATATTGAACTATTTTTATCACAAATAAACACATGTAATTTATATATAACTATATAAGGGATTAATTTATTAGTTTATTGGCCCAAATAATTGAGCCTAAGAATATCTCATTGGATTAATTTGGATTTTAATTTTTTGAATCAAAAAATCCAAATTTAAATTTTTGAATCCAAATCTAATAAGAATTTTTAGAATTTAATCCAAAAACTTTCTCTAGTTTTTTTAGTTCTGAACCCAAAAAGCTCTTATGTGTTTTGGTCAATTTTAACAACAAAAAGGCAGATGGAGACATGGAGTACTACTATAAACTGGATTGGTTTTCGGAAGTTTTCCAAATTATGGACATTCCTATTTTCAATGATCATGAATTCATGATCCTTAACAAGGGTGGGTCGAGCTCTAGTGTAGTGCCGTCAGAGTATGCATTGCAACTAAGAAGTTGTGAGTTTGGTCCTCGTCGTCTCCTTTTCATTTTTTTAGGCAATTTTAGTTAGGTATTCATGTGATAATAGTCTTGCCTTAAAGTATAGGTGATCAAAAGTGGCCCGGCCTGACCCAATTTTTTTGCGGATTTTTTAACATGCGTATTAGGCCCACTTTGTCTTGGACTGACTTTTTTTTATGTATTGGTGTCGGTTTTGGACACTGAAAATTAGGCCTTTTGGTTTGCTTTTTAGGCCTGGCTCAATTTATCCGAAAATTCACATTAGTCAGGCTGGGCCTAGTTCGTACTCCAGTTTACATTACAATGTAAAAAAATTTAACGATGGAAAAGGATCGAGCTTTAGTGTAATGGTGTGGAAGTCAGATCACCCTCGCATCCTTGAGGTACAAGTCTCAATTCTCACTAATGATAAATCCCCTCCCCTAATCCTGGACAATGCCAATGTGATATTTATGTGAGGAGAGATGATACACATACAATTATTGTATGTAGTCCTCACCTACAATAACCAGTAGGATTTTAGAAAAAGGGATTAAAGAGGGAGAAAAATAGATGGAGATTTTGAGACCCACATAATTAACAAATAAAAAACCATTATATGTGGGTTTTTATACAAACATTATATGTGTAGTTTTACCCTTATGTGAGAGTGGTCATGAAATTGACTCAATCTACCTTATTACTATTTTTTTTTAAAAAGCCTATAACAAGGGAAAAGGTGGGAAAATGAAACCGCCTTACTAAGAAACTTTTGAGTTTTGAATGCTTTCTTTTTATATGCTACTTATGTTTCTTATTATTTGCGACATTTTACTTTTTATATATGATGAGCTAAAACTTTAAATATTAATATCTTTAATTTAATTATGTGTTTGTAAAAATTATTATAATTATTGCATATAAAAAACTACATGTTGCGACGAATTCAACGCATGGGTGGATCCGCGGATCAAACAGGGTTTTAAGGGGTTCAACTGAAATCCATTAAATTCGGGCAAAAAAACATATTTTTTTAAAAATAAAAATTTAAAACATAAATAAATAGACTTCGAAACTAATATAAAAATTAATATGCGTGTAGCTCAGCCGAACAATTCACTTAACCTTGGATACAAGGTCCTGGGTTCTCTCTCATTTTTTTTTTGTAAAAAATTTCAATTTGTTAATTGTTTAATTCAATTAAATCTCAATAAACTAATAAAATCCTTAAATCTGTTTGAATTCATGAATTGTATATTGTTTGAATTGTATATTGTTGATGTTAACCTGTAAGTCTTTATATATGAATAGTTGAATTGTATGAATTATATTTGTAAAGATAAATGCTACATTCACTCAAATTTATTTCACTTTTAATTTCATTCTCATTATACAAGTGACAAGTGTAAATTGAATACTACCTCCATTTCAAAACATGTGCAACAAATATTTTTGCACGCACTTTAAGGTTGAGATTAAATGACGTTAATAAATTTATTAGATAGAAAAATGTAAGCATCAACAAGAGTTGAACTATATCTTATTGGTGTTAAAAATATATCAACTAATTTACCAATTTGTATCCTCTAATCTCAACCTTAAAATGCGTGCAAAAATGTTTGTTGCATATATTTTAAAATGAAGGTAATAGTTTTTTTAAAAAATAAATAAAAAGCACAATTTCTATCAATTTCAAATTATACTCTTATTTATGTTGAGAGTGAAAATTGAGAGTGAAAGTTGAGAGTGAGCCTAACATTCATCATCTGTAATTTTGTAAACCTGTTTGAATATTTATCCAGAATATGTAAACCTGTTTTTTGATTGTTTGAATTGTATTGTTAATGAATTAATGTTAATTTGTTAATTGTTGTACTAATTAAAGTTGGTTTTTGTCAAATGTTAGGATTGTATGAGTGTGAGTTTGTTAATGACTTATGGTCTGTTTGGTTGGGCGTAAAATATTTTCAATGTAAAATGATTTTCATGAAAAATCATTTTACAACGGAAAACTTATTTAAAAAAAGGTTTTCCGTTGTTTGGTTGAATGGTAAATAATGAGAAGAGAGAAAGTATGTAGATGATGAGAATATAAAGTGTGTTGTGAGATCATGAGAATAGTGAAAGGAAAACAAAATTTCCTTTGATTTTAGGAGGAAAACGTTTTCAACTATGGTGAAAACAATTTTACATTCTAACATAACTTTTTCATTTCAATTTCCAGTCCAACCAAACACTGTAAAA
The DNA here is from genome assembly GCA_951394345.1 of Salicornia ramosissima. NCBI lineage: Eukaryota > Viridiplantae > Streptophyta > Magnoliopsida > Caryophyllales > Amaranthaceae > Salicornia > Salicornia ramosissima. Next base: position 54,552,860 of record OX596236.1, on the reverse strand, counting down.
TGAGGAAAATATTTATCAAGAAAACATTTTATGCCCTACCAAACGGACCATTAATGAAAACTCAACTAATGCTTTTGTAATTTGCATCTTTTTTTTTATTGTATTTTCACATTTGACTAATGTTATACTAGAACACTTGTTTTGTATCTTTATTGGAATTTGAAGTTAATTAGTTGTGCACTTGTGTATTGCTATTAACTTAAACAACATATTTTATACCCAAATACATGATATATATACCCGAGCATTTAGATATCTGTTGTTTGATGAAGTTTGAACCCCATTGGTATAAATAATCCTGGGATCCGCCACTGATCCAACGAGATCCCATTTGACTATATTTTTTTTTACAGGTAAAACTCAAATCTTGGTCCAAGTACAAAACATGAGTAGTGTTAAATTGTGACTGTTGCAAAATGCAAATAAAAAATTAATCCTTTTCTTATACTCCCTCCGTCCCCAAAAAATGCTCACTTTACTTTTTTAAATCTTCAAAGAAACACATTTTAATATTAATATCTTCAATTATATATATCATAAAAAATTATTAAAATTGCATATTTGGAGAGTACATATCGAGACGAATCAAACGAGATTTCGCCTGACTATGTTTTTTTTTTACATATATGAAATTAAAGAGAGTCACAGTTACAAAGTAAATAGTAGACATACTCAACTTGAAGCATTTATAATGGACAAATGGAGTAATCTTATAATGTAGGGTAAATCGGCTTCCAACGTAGGGTCCCTAATAAGTCATATCACAAAAATATTTATCTATTATTGCATGCATTTGAAGGGGGCCGATGAGAATTAAATTCGCAACCTCTAAAGTGCGAGTTGTTTCCAGCACCACTGCGCTAGAGCTTGATCATCTTCTCTGCTATCATCTAAAATATTACGCCTGATTTTCTCTCTTTCCATCTATTTTTTTTTCTATACCATCCCTAATTCATTTACAATTTTCCAGAATGTTTGTCTAGAGGTGATAAAAGTGACTCAGCTGGAATGAACAGACTCGAGACTCGAAGCGTACTCAAATTCATTTTATTTTATGACCCGAAGTTGGCCCGACCGAAACCCCATCTGAATTACCGACCATTAAAAATGTGTAATCTTGATTCTTAAATCCTTTAAATCTATTTGGAAAAACCCGAATCCAACCCGACTCAAAACCTAAATACATTCAACCCGTACTGATCCGACACAAATCAACCCAACCCGTACTGACCCGAACTAGTCAATTAGCACATCTAAGCTTGTCCAACATATTCCTTTTCTTACTATTTAACACCCAAAAAATATACATATAAAAAATGTTGCCACTTATCAACACAATGGGATTTATTGTACATCCTTTCATAACAAAAAAAGGCTACAAATGTACTTATTATACATGCCAAAACAAACCTTTATACTCTTTAAAACAAAAACTACTGTTTTTAGCCCGTTCGATGAACGTTACAGACTTACTTTATGAAAAGTCTTCGAGAAAGATATAATATACATACACTTATATTCTTAATTGATTCGTCTTGATACACACTTTTCAAATATGTAATTTTTATATATTTTTTTTCTTATATATAATTAAAGATATTAATATTATAAGTTGTCTCTTGGAAAATGTGAAAAAATAAACTGAGCAATTTTTTTGGAACGGATGGAGTATAAAAATTGACAAATTATCAAGGAGAGACTTTAAAACACCATTAGACTCCCTCTCATTTTTACTGTTCTTCGCAATTTCCTCATTTGGTCGATATTTAAAATCCTGTACATGCAATAATGTACTTTATTCTAATATGGAGTAAAGCACACTTTCTCTAATCTATTTTTACTTTTTAACCCCACTTTACCTCATTTTCCTTATTTTTCTTTACATAATAATCTCCTTTCCAGGTCAATCTATCTATCTTTACTTTTTAACCCCACAAATATTGTAATACTTTTATCCCTAATTTTTTCCCCCAAACAGTAATAAATATTAATAGCTTTGAAATTTAACATAACACGTAGCAGCTTAGTTAATTTATTGCAATCCAATCCCATGCAGATGATCGATCTACATACATACATACATACATACAGTGCCTTGTGCGTCCAAGCAAGGGTTAACAACCTAACAAGAGCAACTAATTAACTTCCCACTGCCTATAAAAAGGGAAAACCATACATTATATGTTATCCATCAAATTATAATTCACATCTTAAATATACATTATACATAAACCCTTAAAACACATATTTATTAACCATATATTATTATTATATAAGATGATGATGAAGTTGCAGCAAGTAAAGAAGAATTGGGTAATAATGGTTAACATTATTATTATTGTTTTATTGCTAATAATAGCAGTAACAACAACCTCTGCAGCTAATAATGAAAACATAAATAATAAGCCTAAACCTAGTACTACTGACAATACTAGTGTTGGAGTTGATGATGATGATGATGATGTTGTTGTCCTTAACAAAGACGAGGGTGGCGTGGTTAATAATAATAATAATAATAATAATAATAATAATAATGGCAGCAGTAAAGGAGACAGTAATAAATCATGTGTTGGGCTTACAAAACACTGCAGTACCAAAGACATCCCTGGGCTTCTCCCGTGTTGTTGGCCTTGGACTTGCAGCACCCTTTTTCTTAGGTGTCTTATTTAATTAATACAAAATACTCCTTCAGTCCTTGCTAATAATAAGTCTTGTAGCCCAGCTAGACTTCTTGTAGTCTCATTTTAATCATAATAAAACAAATAATATTGGAGTATATTGTTTTTTTTTTTTTCCTTTTGTTGTTGTTGTTGTTGTTGTTGAAGTTGAGATATATAGACTTTGCCTAGACATGATGACAAGGTTGTTCCGAGATTCGTAACCCGATCCGATACTCGGTTTCAGTCCAAAAGGATCGGACAATCCGAGAAACACCATTTGAAATCCGAAACTTATCTGAATTTGAATAGACCTAATACGAAAACAACCCGATCCGAACTTATCTGATCCAAATAATCAATTTAAGAGTAATTTGATTAACGATAAATTTGGGCCATTATATTATTCAGTTTTCGTTTTCACTGAAGCTACATACGAACGGAAATTAATTAATTGACAACTGAAAAGGATAACGATTATGTTAATTGTACCCACACAAATAGATATTATTTACGTACAATAATTGTTGAATCAAAAGAAAAAACAATAATATATAGAAAATTTTATCACCACTACCATCGACCTAATCCGAATAAGGCCTGAAAAAGAACAGGGCCTAAGGCTTTGTTTCATTCACCTGATATTTGCTGATCTGATCTGATTACAACTTATTTTTTTTTATCTAAACTTTGACCGCGTATATATGTTAATCCATAAGGAACAAATATATCAATTGAGATCTTATTTTATTTTTATTAATCAATAATTTTTTAATATATAATTTCAATAATATTTTTTGTTATGGAATTACAGATTTTTAAAGTTTAAAAACATCAAATTAAATTATCGGATCTGAAATTATTTTTTTGATATAATTTAAAATAAGTAATAAGGTGAATCAAACAAGACCGAAGTTCAATATTATACATTTCAACTCAACAATCTTCAATGTCCTGTTAGAAAAATGTATAGCAAATTATACAATCAGGGTGTGTTAGCAAATACTCCCTCCATATCGGTTTAATTGTAACAAAAATGAGTTATCACGGTTCCCTGGTGATTTCTTCTTAAAGTAAAGTTAAAAGAATGTTGAAGAGTAAAGAGAGAGAAAAAATGATGTATAAAGTATTTTTGGAGAATGAGTAAGATTTAGGAGGGTATATATTTGTTTATGTTAGGGGGTACTTTTGTCATTTTAGGTCTAAAATTTTACCAAATCTAGAAAGATATAAATTGTTGCAGTTATTATGTTACAACCTTATTTAGAAATGTTGCAGATAAACTGACACAGAGGGAGTACATACTACCTCCGTCCATATATGTTTGCTGCATAATAAGGACTTTTGTCGCTATTCATTGTATAAATTTGACTCTCTCTAATTTTATAAATGTAAAAAAAATATAGTCAAGTAAGATCTCGTTTGATTCGGCTCAATGTATACTTGTTTATTAATACTCCGTATATACTCTATAATTTTTGTTATTTTATTATAATGTATACATATTTCAAAGTTGTATTTTAGGAAGTGTGAAAAAACAAATGTAACAAACTTTAGAAATGCACTAATTTAATAAATAATAATGCTTATCATAGTTGTCAAGAAATAGAGAATACTTGCACTATGTTATGTACTATTAAGGGGCGTTTGTTTTGAGGGATAAGAGTGAGGAATAGGGATATCTGATCCCTTTACTCTTTAATCCTCCGTTTGTTAGGGCGGATTTATTTTTCTTAGGAGGATAGGGATAGGGATAGGGATAGAATACCCTCTTACCCATCTTATTTTGTACCTGGCCTAGGAGGGGCATATATAAGTGATGAAGATTTTTCGTTTTAATTATAAAATACCCTATTATCCCTATATAATCACACTTTGATACCAAACAAATGATAGAGATAAAATTAGTGATTCCCCATGATTAATTCTCTATCCCTATTCTTTTTTATCCCTGTCCCTATATAAACACTTTGTCTAATATTTTCTGTTTCTTACTATTTAACACCCAATAAATATACAAATAAAAAAATGTTGCCACTTATCAGCACAATGGGATTTTTTTTTTTTTTTTTTTTGGCAAAAGCACAATGGGATTTGTTGTAAGGAGTAGTTCCTTTCATAACAAAAAAAAGCTACAAATGTACTTATTACACATGCAAAAACAAACCTTTTTTTTTTCTTTTTTTTTCTGGCAAAGCAAAACAAACCTTTAAACACTTTAAACACAAACTAGTGTTTTGACCCGTTGGATGAACGAACTTACTTAATGAAAACTATTCGGGAAAGATAAAATAAACAGTTCTAAATTATTACATTTTAAAAAAAAAATACTAATTGTACATATTTGTAAATGAAATGCATAAAAAATTGAATTTTTTTTTATGAAAGAATGACTTTAAAAAGTCATTATACTCCCTCCCGTAACATATTACTAGCAATATTTTCTATTATTGGTTGTAACATAATACTAGCAACATTTTTTCTTAATTTCATTATATTCTATTTTTTACAACAAAAAATAACAAATTTACATTATTGCTCTTATTCATAATAATTAATACAATACTAACACAAATAGGCCCCACATTTTCCCCACCTTTTTTTTATCTACTTTTCTCTCTCTTACTTTTATCATTATTATATCACTCAATACCACAATTACCTTATTTCAACTAAGGCCCTGTTCTATATGACTGAGAAAACATGAACTTAAATTAAATTAACTGAACTTAAATTAAATTAACTGAAATTAAATTAAATTAAATTAAATTTTTATTTTTATTTTTTTAATTTTTTAATTTGTAATTTGTAATTTTTATTTTTATTTTTATTTTATTTTTTTATTTTATTTTTATTTTTATTTTTTGATTTTTTGATTCTTTTATTCTTTTATTTATATTTCAAAGTAAACCCTAAAACCTTCATTTTCACCGCCGGAAAATCGTCGTCAAAAAACTCGGCCGAATAATCACCGCCGGAAAAGTCACTCCGAAAACTGTCGCCGGAAAAGTCATCCCGAAAATCGTCGCTGAAAAACTCAGCCTGAAAATCGTCGCCGGAAAAGTCACTCCGAAAATTGTTGCCGGAAAAGTCACCCCGAAAATCGTTGCCGAAAAACTCGGGCTGAAAATCATCGCCAGAAAAGTCGATCGAATAATCACCGCCGGAAAATTCAATCCGAAAATCGTCATCGGAAAAGTCGTCCCGAAAAATCGTCGCCGAAAAACTCGGCCTGAAAATCGTCGCCGGAAAAGTCGGCCGAATAATCACCGTCGGAAAATCAGTCCGAAAATCAACGTCGGAAAAGTCATCCCAAAAAATCGTCGCCGAAAAACTCGGCTTGAAAATCGATGTCGGAAAAGTCGGCCAAATAATCAACTCCAGAAAATCAGTCCAAAAACTGTCCTCGAAAAAGTCGTCCCGAAAATCATCGTCGAAAAACTCGGCGGAATAATCACCTCTGGAAAAGTCAGTCTGAAAACCGTCGTCGGAAAAGTCGTCCCGAAAATCGTTGCCTAAAAACTCGTCCCAAAAATCGTCGCCGGAAAAGTCGGCCGAATAATCGATGCCGGAAATGTCAGTTCGAAACCCGTCGTCGGAAAGTGTCGAGCGGAAAAACGATGCCCGAAACTAATAATAATAATAATAATAATAATAATAATAATAGTAATAATAATAATAATAATAATGATGATGATAATAATGAAATGAACTTAAATTAAATTAAATTAACTGAATTTAAATTAAATTAACTGAACTTAAATGAAATGAAATTAAATTAAGTCAATAGAAGTCCTAAAGAACGGGGCCTAAGAGTCCGTGCTAGTTCGATTGTTGTTAGTAATTCGTTACGGAGGGAGTACTTTCTCCCATTTTCATTGTTCGTTACAATTTCCTGATTTGGCTGATATCCAATATCGTGTGCAATGTACTTTATTATGGTATATGGTCACTTTCTCCAATCTATTTTTGCTTTTTAACCTCACTTTACCTTATTTTCCTTTTTTTTTTTACTTTATCACCTTTCCAATCTATCTGTACAACTTTTTGACCCCACAAACATTGTCATACTTTGACCCCACAATCTATCTGAAGTAAATAAACCTAAACTCTAATCTATTTTTGTCTTTTAACCTCACTTTACCTTATTTTCCTTATTTTTTTTTGCTACTTTATCACCTTACCAATCTATCAGTTCTTGACCCCACAAACATTGTACTGTAATACTTTATCCCTAATCTTTTCCCACAAACAAACATTAATAAATGCAAATAAATAGCATTAAGCATTAATAGCTTTGCAATAACTAGCATAACACGTAGCAGCTTAGTTAATTTATTGCAATCCCGCAAACAGTACCTTGTGCGTCCAAGCAAGGGTTAACTAATTAACTTCCCAGTGCCTATAAATAAAAAGGAAAACCATATAATCTATCTTATTATCCATCGAATTATATTTCACATCTTAATTAAATATATAAACCCTTAATTAAAACACATATTTAACCATATATATATATATATATATATGATGATGATGATGATGATGAAGAAGTTGCAGCAAGTGAAGAAGAATTGGGTAACAATGGTTAATATTATTATTGTGTTATTGCTAATAATAGCAGTAACAACAACCTCTGCAAATAGGAATAATATAATAATTAATCCAGAACATAGTACTGTTAATACTGTTGGAGTTGATAATCAAGTCCCCAAAATAGAGGTTGATGTTAATTACAATGATGCCACCGGTAGTAACTCCTCATGTGTTGGGCTTACCAAACACTGTAGTAACAGTAATTCCACCGTCGAGCATCTCCCGTGTTGCTGGCCATTTACGTGCAGCAAGCTATTTTTTAGGTGTCTTATTTAATTATATAAAAAAAGTCTTGATGTAGACTTCTTGGAGACTTGTATGTTGTCTCATTAATAATAAAACAAATATATATATATATATATATATTGCCTTTTTCTTTTCTTATTTATTAATAATGGACATGGCAAAGCTGATTTGAAATCCAATTTTTGACTCGACAAGACAATTTGAAACGCCACCTGAAATCTAAACTTATCGGATCTCTAATTAACACATCTGAATCTGAATAGCTCCGATCCAAAAACAATCTGATAAAAAAAAACAATTTAAGAATAATTTGCTTAACGATAATTTTGGGTCATTAATCAGTTTCCGTTTTTTAATGAAAGCTATGAAGCGATATACGGATGAAAAATAAATTAATTGACAACTGAAAAGGGACACGATTATATTAATTGTACATACACGAATATTATTTACGTTGTATAATTGTTGAACAAAAAGAAAAACAACAATAGAAATTTATCACCACTATCATCGAGCTAATATGAAATTTCCCGATCTGAAACATTGTAATCCGAAATGATATGGTTCGAAACAACTCGACCCAAAATGGTCCCAATCTGAATTTTTCCAAAATCTCAACCCAAAATCCGATCTGATTCGAATACTATTGTGATCCAAATCAGGTCTGAAAAAGAACAACGCCTAAGGCTTTGTCTGATTCAACTGATATTTCTCGATCTGATCTGATCATAACTTTTTTTTTCTCATTTGAACTTATTGTCTGATTGGACTAAACTTTGATCACATATTTTTTTTAATAAAAAAGCATAATATTAAAAATGTACCCAATAGAATTTGGACATATGTCCAAATATTAGTCTTGAGTTGAGTTTTTTGGTTCTCAACATAAGCTAAGTGGAGCTATGACGTCCTCATCAGAAAGGTTTATGTTACTATTTAAAATTTTCTAAAAATTTAGGTAACATCACTTCGAATAATTAAGAAAAGTTATTCCAATTTTTTAAACATTTTAAAATGAAAATATTACAAAGTATATAATTCATAAAAGTAAAATAATAACTCTAAAATTCATATTTTTGAATTCTTTACAGATGCATACCCATATTGAGCCCACGCTCACACACAAACCACCACCATGTTGTCATTTAAACCCCCAAAAAATCCTAAGCCACCGAAATTCTTAGCCACAGAAACCCAACCAATGAAACCCTTAGCCACCGAAATTCTTTAGAGCCATCGATGTCAAGTCATCGGGGGTCGAAAGGAAGGTTCAAAATGTTAGGGTAATTTGGGAGGTTCAAAAGGGGTGGGCGGTGGCTTAGGGTGGTCAAACGAGGGTAGAGTATGGGGGTGGCTAGTGAGAATCGAAAAGGTGTAGGATATGGCCGGGGAAGGTCGAAAAGGGTGGGGCCACCGTGGGGGTGGTTGGGCGGTGGAAAGGATGCCGGAGAAACGTTGGAGGGTGGATTGGTGGAGGGTGGCTAGGGTTTTATTAGGTGTGAAACGTTTTCAGATGAAAATGGTTTTTTTCATGGAAAACCTTTTACATACATTGGAAACTTTATTTTCACGAAGATTTTCCATTGTTTGGTTACACGTAAAATGATTTTCCATTTAATTAAATTCTGTTTGGTTTTGGGTGCGTTCTCTTCAACTTAATTATATCAGATCAGGTCAGATCTCATAATATAAGTTCAAATTCTCATACAATTTCAAATCTTTTCTTATATCAGATCAGATCAGGCAAAATAAGACGAAGAGAACGCACTCTTTGTGTAAAACGTTTTCAGAAGAAAATAGTTTCCATGAAAAACCTTTTACATTGGAAAATTCATTTTCACAAATGTTTTCTGTTGTTTGATTGCATGTAAAATAATTTTCTATTCTAAGCATTTTTCATTGTTTGGTTGAACTGAAAATCAATTACTTCAATTACGACAGAAAATATTTTATTTCCATTTATGATGTAAAATGTTTTTCTTCCAATTTTGGGGAATATCTACAAGTTGAGAAAGGAAATAAGAGGAAATTGGACCAGTAAATAATACAATCTTCAAAAGTTTCGAAACGTCCATTTTCGATCTGCTGCACCCATTTTCATCTTCTCCCATTAGCACTTTTGGTCAGGGATGAATGGCTTGCAACACCAATAAATTGAAAAGACGAAAAAGAGAAATAGTAAGAACACTAAAAACTAGGTAATGGGTGTGTTTTAATTTGTTAATTATTCCCTTCTAGTTGATTCTTTTACCTTTTCATTTTTACAAAATTTCCATGGGATGGTTTGAGAAAGCTTACTTTTAGTTCTAAAATTATAACTTTAATTTTTATTATAAATCTATATTTTTTTTTTGCATATTTTATTAAACTTTGTATAAAAAATTATAGGTTTGGGCTAAGCGTTACTCTATCAGACCGTCTTTCTTACGGTTTGATTTTTGCACATTAATTAAGTGAAATTAGATCCATGGATAGATTATTATTAGAAGGGTAATGATACATATATACACTTTTTTAAAATGAAAAAAAAGTTGAAAATTTATTGTAAAATCACAAATATCGATGTAATTAATGCTTAGTTTTTCCTTAAACTTCTTATTTTAAGCCTGTTAATTATATGCAGCCCCTAAGAGCTACATATGACATTTTCCTTATTGGAATTGAAACTGTTAATCCTCTCAGAAAATGGAATTGAGAATGTTAATCCTCTTTGAAACATGTAAAATGTAGAGGTGATCGTGGGCCGGGCCGGGCCGATGCATAAAAATCAAGCCCATAAAGCGGGTCGGGTTCGGGCCCAAATGTCTTAGCCAAAGCCCGAAAATTTAGTGCAGGCTTGGCGGGCTTTTCGGGCTTTTTCGGGCCGGGCCTAAAAAAGTAACCAAAAGGTCAAATATCCAAGGCCCGCACGAAAAAATAAAAAAACGGGCCGGGCCGGGCCCAAATTCGGGCCTAATTTTCATGTCCAAATCCCACGAAAAAGCGGGCCGGGTCGGGCCCACGGGCCAGACCACTTTTGACCAGCTCTAGTAAAATGGAAATATGTTAGGGTTTTTCTAAGCTATGCCTATGAGTTTTTCGATTTTCTATGTTGTACCCACGCCTTTATTTTCAAACTTATAAACTATGACCCCCAACTTGATTAGGTTTTTATTTAAGAATGTTCACTCTGTTAACACATTATTAATGGATCCGTTAAAAGGTGTTGCATGTCGTGGAAGAAAAATCCATTCTCTCTAAGATTTGCGCTTTAAACTAATTTTCAGCTTTTATAAATGATGCATTGTCCTAAAATAAATGGGTTAAAATCAGTTAAAAGCCCTAAAATTTTAGAAAGAAATCTCACTTCCACAAAATGTAACTCCTTTTAACGGACCATATAAATGGGTTAAAATCAGTTAATGCAGATGAGCTACAGTGAGTCAGTGCCTTGTGCGTCCAAGCAAGTTTTTTTTTATTTTTTTTTATTTTTTATCACAAAGTTAAATTCAAGATGCAACAAGCTAGAGTAACTAATTAACTTCCCACTGCCTATAAATAAAAAGGAAAACCATATATTATATCTTATTATCCATCAAATTATAATTCACATCTTAAATATATATAAATATATAAACCCTTAATTAAAACACATATTTAACATCTATAACAATTATTTAAAGGTGCGTGAATCACTATAATTACGCCACGTAAGCATTGACACAATTGTGACACATATGCAGAAGCGCCATGTCAACATCACTTAAATTTATTCGATTAGAAAAGCATAAGAAATAATTGTAATGAGATTCGAACTTGAAACTTTTATATGAAAGTGGTAGATAGTAACCAACACAACTACGTTTATTTGTTGATTTAAATACGCTTCTTTATAACCATATTGTTTTATCACTTAAGAAAAATAAAAAGAGAATTTTTATAAAAAAAAATGGAAGAAGGCGATGAAGTGATAGCTCATAGTAATAAATGTTTTGCTAGCTCCAATACAATGGTTTTTTTTTTTACTAATTGAATTTCAACTCGTCCATAAAATTCATTTACAATCCAACTTATAATTTTCAATTTATTTTGTTCATCATAATACCTAGATTTGTTGTTGACGTTTTCCCATCATGTTGATATTTCACTTGAGACAGATGTAAATTGAGGGTAATTTTACTGATTCGAGCTTGTTTGGATTGTTCTTGGTGTTTCAACAGTAAACGATTATCATCCATGTCAAAGGTCTATTAATTATAGTGCATTTATTAGTAGTGCACTATACCTTTTAGGCTTCTTTATGTCTCTATTTTTTTTCGTTTAACAGATAAAGCAAATGTGTAAAATAAAAGCAATAAAACTGTTGGACCCGGGGCAACGCCTGGGCCAAAACACTAGTTATTATTATATGATGATGATGATGAAAGGCTCGTTTACATTAGCTGAATAGAGCTGAACTGAACTGAACTGAATTGAATTGAACTAAACTGAACTGAACTGAATATAATCTGAAGTAAACAAGCCCGAAGTTGCAGCAAGTGCAAAAGAATTGGGTAATAATGGTTAACATTATTATTGTGTTACTGCTAATAATAGCAGTAACAACAACCTCTGCAAATAGGAATAATAATATAATAATTAATCCAGAACATAATACTGTTAATACCAGTGTTGGAGTTGATAATCAAGTCCCCAAAATAGAGGTTGTTGGTGTTAATAATTACAATGATGCCACTGGTAGTAAAAACTCATCATCATGTGTTGGGCTTGCCAAACACTGTAGTAACAGTAATACCACCGGCGAGCATCTCCCGTGTTGTTGGCCATATAAGTGCAGCAAGCTATTTCTTAGGTGTCTTATCTAATTAATTAAATTATACTCCTTGCTATAAACTCTTGTAGACGAATCTTGGAGACTTGTATGTTATCTCATTAATAATAAAAAAATATACATATTGCCTTTTTCTTTTCTTATTAATAATGGACATGGCAAATTAAAGCTGATTTGAAATCCGTAACTCGATTCGAGATCTGATTTTAGACTCCAAAAGACAATCTGAGATGCCACCCGAAATCTGAACTTATCGGATCTTTAATTAACACATTTGAATCAGAATTGAATAGCTCCGATCCAAAAACAACATGATAAAAAAAAAATCAATTTAAGAGTAATTCGGTTAATGATGATTTTGGGTCATTATTCAGTTTTCGTTTTTCAATGAATTGAAGGCTATGAAGAGATATACGGAATAAATTAATTGACAACTGAAAAGGGTCACAAACCTCAGTATTATTTTAATTGTACATGCACGAATATTATTTATGTTGTATAATTGTTGAACAAAAAAAAAAACAATAGAAAAATTCATCACGTCACCACTATCATTGAGCTAATATGAAATTTCCCGATATGAAACATTGTAATTTGAAATGATCTAGTCCGAAATAACTCCACTCGAAATGGTCCCAATATGAATTGGTCCGAAATCTCAACCCGAAATCTGGTCCAATTTGAATACTACTGTGGTCTGAATTGGGTCTGAAAAAAAACAAGGCCTAAGGCTTTAATTTGTTTGATTCAACTAATATTTGCTGATCTGATCTGAATTTTTTTTTTTTGTTATTTGAACTTATTGCCTGATTTGACTAAACTTTGATCGCATATTTTTTTATTTTAATAAAAAGCATAATATTAAAAAAATGTTCCCAATAGAATTTGGACACATATGTCCAAATATGAGTCTTGAGTTGAGTTTTTTTTGGTTCTTAAAACTCAACTTGAGACTCCCCTTATTTTATCTCTATTATATAAGCTAAGGGGAGCTATGACATCCTCCTCATAAATGTTTATGTTACTATTTAATTTTTTCTTAAAAATTAAGTAACATCACTTTTAATAATTAAGAAAAGTTATTCCAGCTTTTTAAACATTTTAAAATGAAAATATTACATAATATATAATTCGTCAAAGTAAAATAATAACACCAAAATTCATATTTTTGAATTCTCTACAAATACATACCCATATTGAGCCCACACTCACACCCAAACCACCACCATATTGTCATTGAAACCCCCGAAACCCAACCAATGAAACCCTTAGTCACCAAAATTCTTTAGAGCCACCGATGCCGAGTCATCGAGGTTCGAAAGGAAGGTTTGAAATGGTTAGGGTAGTTTAATTTGGGAAGTTCAAAAGGGGGTCGGGAGTGGCTTAGGGTGGTCAAACGAGGGGAGAAGCTGGGGGTGGCTAGTGAGAATCGAAAAGGTGTGGGATATATATGGTTGGGGAAGGTCGAAATTAAAGGGTGGGGGTGGTTGGGCGGTGGTTGAAAGGTGGAAAGGGTGCCGGATCAAGGTTGGAGGGTGGATTGGTGGCAGTGAGGGGTTATCATGGGGGGTGGATTGGTGGAGGGCGGCTGGGTGTAAAACTTTTTCAGATGAAAATTGTTTTTCATGGAAAACCTTTTACATACATTGGAAACTTTATTTTCACGAAGATTTTTCGTTGTTTGGTTACATGTAAAATGATTTTCCATTTAAATTTCGTTTGGTTTTGGGCGTGTTATCTTCAACTTAATTATATCAAATTAGATCAGATCTCATAATATAAGTTCAAATTCTCATACAACTTCAGTTCTTATCTTATATTAGATCAGATCAGACAAAATAAGACGAAGAGAACACACTATTTGTGTAAAACGTTTTGAGAAGAAAATAGTTTTCCATGAAAAACCTTTTACATTGGAAAATTCATTTTCACAAATGTTTTCTATTGTTTAGTTGCATGTAATATAGTTTTTCATTCTAAGAATTTTTCATTTGGTTGAACTGAAAATCAATTATTTTAATTGTGAGGGAAAATATTTTCTTTCCATTTGTGATATAAAATGTTTTTATTCCAATTTTAAAGAATATCTACAAGTTGAGAAAGGAAATCAGAGGATACAATTAGGTAGAAACCTATGGACTTGAAATTGGAATATTCACCAATAAATAATAATGTTCTCTCCGTCCACAAATAAGTGCTCCATTTTCGATCTGTTGCACCCATTTTCATCTTCTCCCATTAGCACTTTTGGTCAGGGATGGATGGCAACACCAATAAATTTTAAAAGACGAAAAAGAGAGACAGTAAGAACACTAAAAAGTAAAAACTAGGTAATGGATGGGTTTTAATTTGTTAATTACTGCCTTCCAGTTCATTCTTTTACCTTTTGATTTTTACAAAATTTCCATGGGATGGTTTGAGAAAGCTTACTTTGAGCTCAAAAATTATAACTTTATTTTTTATTATAAATCTATAATTTTTTTTCATGTTTTGTTAAATTTTGTATAAAAAGTTACAGTTTTGGGCTAAGAGTTACTCTGTCACACCGTCTTTCTTGCTGTTTGGTTTTTGCACATTAATTAAGTGAAATTAGATCCGTGGATAGATTATTATTAGAAGGGTAATGATACATATATACACTTTAATTTCTAAAATGAAAAAAAGTTTGGAATTTATAGCAAAATCACACACATATCGATATAATTAATGCTTAGCTTTTCCATAAACTTTTTTATTTTAAGCCTGTTATATGCAGCCCCTAAGAGCTACATATGACATTTTCCTTATTGGAATTGAAAATGTTGATCCTCTCAGAAAATGGAATTTAGAATGTTAATCCTCTTTGAAACATGTAAAATGGAAATATGTTAAGATTTAATTTTTCTAAGCTATGTCCATGAGTTTTTTGATTTTCTATGTTGTACCCATGCCTTTTCATACTTATAAGTTATGACCCCCAACTTGATCGATTAGGTTTTTTTATTAAAGAATGTTCACTCTTTTAACCCATTATTGTTAATGGATCCGTTAGAAGGTGTTGCTTGTCGTGGAAGAAAAATTCATCTCTCTAAGGCTCCGTTTGTTTTGATGGAAAACATTTCTCGGAAAATTGTGCGTAAACGGACCCTACATCTATGTTTTCTATTGAAAATTGTGTTTCCTTAGAAAATGATTTTCTATGAAAATTGTTTTTCTTCAAAACAGATGGAGCCTAAGATTTACACTTTAAACTGATTTTCACCCTTTATAAATGATGCATTGTCCTAAAATAAATGGGTTAAAATCAATTAAAAGCCCTAGAATTTTAGAAAGAAATCTCAGTCCCACAAAATACAACTCCTTTTAACGGACCATACATATAAAAAGGGAAACCATATAAATGGGTTAAAATCAGTTAATGCAGATGAGCTACAGTGAGTCAGTGCCTTGTGCGTCCAAGCAAGGTTTTTTTTTTTTTTTTTTTTTTTTTTTTTTTTTTAAATCACAAAGTTAAATTCAAGAAGCAATTAATTAACTTCCCACTGCCTATAAAAAGGGAAACCATATATTATATCTTATTATCCATCAAATTATAATTCACAGCTTAAATATTTAACCATATATATATTATATGAATATGATGAAGTTGCAGCAAGTGAAGAAGAATTGGGTAACATTATTATTGTGTTATTACTAATAATAGCAGCAACAACAACCTCTGCAAATAGGAATTACATAATAATTAATCCTAAATCTAGTACCGTTAATACTGTTGGAATTGATAATCAAGTCCCCAAAAAAGAGGTTGGTCTTGTTAATAATTACGATAATACCACCAGTAATTGTGTTAAGCTTGCCAAACGCTGTAGTCCCTCCGATATTATCCCGTGTTGTTCTCCCTTAAAGTGCAGACAGCTTTTCTCTAGATGTCTTCTCTAATAACGTACTCAACTTCTGTACTAATAAACAGGCCTTCTTGTATACTTGATTCTGTCGATCTCTTAAACAAAACGAATATATTCGGCCTTTTTTTTAAAAAAAAGTATAGTAGAGATACATCGATTGTGCATTTGTACACCTAGACATGACAAAGTTGATCCGAGATTCGAAACCCAATTTCGGTCCAAATGTACAATCCGAACTTATCCGATCTGAATCCCGATCTAATATGATCCAAACTTCATTTGGTCTAAAACTCATCCGAATTTGAATATGTCTAATCTCTAATCCAAATATTACCTTTACTTTGCTTCTTGAATTAATCTACCCTGTTATTTGTATGGGGTTCATATATGGCTTTGATGATCATGATAATGATCAGTTTGTAAAAGTAGTTGTACATTACAGTAAACAAAAGCTTTTGGAGCAATATGTGGATGTGTCACGTCAAGACTTCACGACGGGATTTGGCCCCGTTGTAAAAGGCTTTGGCGACGGGACTTGACACCGTCATGAAAGGCATTGGCGACGGGAGTTGGCCCCGTCATGAAAGGCTTTGGCGACGGGAGTTGGCACCGTCATGAAAGGCTTTGGCGACGGGACTTGGCCCCGTCGTGAAAGGCTTTGGCGACGGGACTTGGCCCCATCGTAAAAGGCTTTGGCGACGGGACTTGACCTCGTCGTAAAAGGCTTTGGCGACGGGAATGTTTCCTGTCGTAAATGGTTTTTGCGACGGGATCACGACGGAAATCCATCTACGACCACCCCTTTTAAGGACGGGTTCACGACGGAAAATCCCGTCACTAATGGTCTTTAGCGACGGGTTCATGACGGGATATCCCGTCGCTAATGGACTCTTTTCTTGTAGTGTATATATGGGAAAAATAAAATAATTGGCAACTAAAAAGGGTAACGATTATGTTAATTATATTATTTAAGTATAATTGTTGAACGAAAACAATAATAGAAAAAATTATCACCATTATCATCTAGCTGATCCGATATTCAATGGAGAAAACTTTGTGAAAGCAAAGATTGCTCTGCAAAGAGAAGAGAAACACGAAGAGCAAACCACGAAGAAAACTGGAAAAAACACGACATAGAAAACCATAAATGACGACACAATGAGACAAAAAAAAGGGCAAAAAATTGATTTTTCAATTAGTTTCAAACTTTGGTTGTTATTGTTAATTTGTGGTTCAATTTTAGTGGGAAATGCTTTAGATTCACTTGTATTATGTTCTTTTATATGAAAATGACAGTACTAGTTTATGCCTACAAGATGCTTGTCAAAATGATTGAATGTTAATTAGTATATTATTAGATGATTTTATATGAGAAATAAAAACACTTAAGAAGAGATGATTTTAGATATTAATTGTTATATTTTTTATGTTCAAAATGTGCATGGCTGATTAATGTGAAAATGAGAATGAAAACACCCAAAAGTAGATATAAATGACCTATTTCACTAGTTCTCGTTTCAAAATGTGCTCTGTTTTCTAGAATCAAGCAAATAAGTTTTAAAAAGTTAAAATAAATGTTGTAGGGCATGGATAAAGCTTAGAAACATAAAGTAGGTCGAGTACATGTTGAGAAATTGGGAATAAAAACATCCAAAACAACCTATTTCTCTATTTTTTTCGTTCCGTAATACCTTTGTTGTGCTTAGTACCATGTAAATGAGTCATACAATGTTGACATGAATGAAGTTTAGAAAAATGAAATATGACGACCGGTGCAAATAGGAAGTTTGTTGGAATGATAGTACATGAATGAGGCTCCTATGTATAAATAATGTTGATGCTGATGTTTAATTATTTCAAATATTATATTGTAATTATTATCAGGTTTAATTTGATTTGGTTTACAACATTATTTTGAAGGAGTTTGTTGGAAGATCTGACCCGTACACTAAATTGGAGATGGATGAAGTTCATGAGCAATGGGCGAGATTCTTTCGGCCCTTTATGTTGAATTGATGATTTTAGGAGTGGTGCTTTTTTTTGTATAGTTAGTATCGTTTTTAACAGGCTAGTTATCGAACCTTTTAGTGTATATTGTATTCAGCATATAAATTTTTGTAAAGAATTGATGTTTATAATATACTATGATTTGTTTGAATTTTATCAATGAATAATTGGCCTAAGTACTACGATTTGATTGTACTTATAGTTTATTTAATTATATATACATTAAAATTAAAATATATATAATATTATATGTAATATATAAATATTATATTATATTAATTTCATATATATATATATATATATGAAATTAATATGATATAATATTATTTTAAAAAATCAAATAGTACTCCATTTGTAACCGATACAATTGTAACTGAAAATGTACGACACTAAAAGCATGAAAGGCACGATGCAAATAAATTTTTTTCTACTAGCTAGTACAACGGTTCTACAAGGGCAACATGATCGAGGGCAATATTTATATTGCCCCGCTAGCTTAAGAGGACAAATTTTGGATCTAAGAGAGCATTGTCCTCTTTGAACCTATTTCTTGTAGTGTAGTGATCCTACTCCAACTCCAACTAACTGGCAGTCGGATGTCCGATCAGAATCAAGCCCCAACATCTTGTAATCCAACCCGACCCCAATTTCTAGCATACACCTCCAACACACTTCTTACATCCGTCTCCGATATTTAATTAAATTTTACCATTAATTAATAAAATATAATATAATACTTCTTATAGATTTAATACTAGTATCCTACTATATATCCTGATAAAAAAATTAGTATTATCAGATTTTTTTTAAAATTATTATATACTTCATACAAATTTAATAAATACAAATTAGCAAAATTGAAAATCCAACCGCATGAGGATCAAGTTTTTGTCTATTAGTTGGAACTTGGAAGGTCTTCTTTTCATCCCAATGACAAGGGATCGAAACTCACCCTTTGCAACGAGATATTCCCCCTTAATCCTACCCTCATTGAGTCCTTGCAAGGGTTATTTAGTTGTATGAATTGGTACTTGTTGATAGCTCATTATCTAACGGCAAATGAGTTGGTGGCTTCCTTAATTACGACATAAAAAAAAAAAATCCCATCACCACTACAAAAATGCCCTATTGTGTCACCCCTTTAGTGTCGCCTATATATAATGTGCGACACATAAACTTTTTGTGTCGCTTCTTATCATATAGGCGACACATAAAGTGGTAGATAGATTGTACAAATTAGTTAATGTGTCGCCTATTATATAAAATGGGACACTTAAACTTTACGTGTGACCCCGTTCAATGGGGGGGACTCAAAAAGTGTAACAATATGTGTCGCTTATAATATAAAGTTGGACACGTAAAGTTTATGTGTCCCACATTATTTTTAAGCGACACATAAACTATTGGCCTATATAATTAGAATATATATATTTTTAAAAAAAAATTATACACAATGACTTTACGTGTCGCCTATTACATAAAATGGGACACTTAAACTTTATGTGTCGCCTCTTTCAGTGGGGGGGACTCAAAAAGTTTAACAATATGTGTCGCTTATAATATAAAGTTGGACGCGTAAAATTTATGTGTCCCACATTATTTTTAAGCGACACATAAACTATTGGCCTATATAATTAGAATATTTTTTTAAAAAATAATATTATATACAACGACTTTACGTGTCGCCTATATTACATAAAATGGGACACTTAAACTTTATGTGTCGCCTCTTTCAATGGGGGGACTCAAAAAGTCTGACAATATGTGTCGCTTATAATGTAAAGTTGGACGCGTAAAGTTTATGTGCCGCCTAAAATTATGTGGGACACAAAAGTTTAACATTTTATGTGTCGCTTCATATAGTGTTGGACACGAAAAGTCTAATAAAAAAAAAACAAAACAAAAATCTCAATTGAGCAAACTTTATGTGTCGCTTTTATTAAAATAGGTGACACATAAAGTACCGATACATATTAAATAAAATTCATATAATATATGTATATATTAAGTAGTAGTACTTGGTGTATTTGGTACGAGTACTATATTGTAACTTAAAGGTCACAGGTTTGAATCTTCAAAGGTATGCTTGTGACGACCCGACTCGCTTAAATCGGCGCGGAAGAAACCGACGAGTCGAATAGTCAGAACTAACAAACCAAAATACTTAAAAATTAAAACAAACCTCAAAATATTATTACTATAACCCAAAAGTACAAATACCCACAAGTTTGTACATCACTAATCCAAAAGTCAAACTACAACTACTAGCCAACGTAACTCCAAACACATGTCAGAGTTATAGCAAAAGTACACAAATACCACTACTATAGTCCAAACTAACTGAAATAGTAAAACAACAGAAATACAACTATACAACTATATCGGCGCTCGCCCAACCCAAAGCTAAGCAAGAACCTCATCATCAGAATTACCTGAAAAGTAAGCAACAGTCCACCGTCAGTGGCGAGTAACATAACTGACTCACCCTAACGGGAATACACATGAACATAGCACAAATCAAATAACCAAAACAAACATCAAATCATGCAAAATCATACAAATACATGCTTGACTCAACTAACTTAACCAAACTTATCTTTGGCGCAATCATTTGCAAACTAGACCGGACTACGCACGTACGAACGCATCTTACGCGATCGAACTTTCCAACTATGCCAGGATTGAGAATCTTACTCCCAACCCTATGAAACCAATCTTACTGGAAATCCATGTCAAAGACGACATAGCGGCAATCACTATCCCAATACCGCGGTTAGGATAGGGGCAACTTCTTAACCCAAAAACATAGAATCTTACTCTAAGTTTTAGGCGTCTAGCTACAAAATCAAGCTAATCTTACAATCTTTAACTTTAATCCGAAGTTTACATTCTTAGTTACTTTATAAGTTGCATCTTACGCCTTGACTTAAGAAAATAACATGTAAATCAAACATCTTACAACATCTTATCACTTTCTTTAACCTTTTCTTTAACTTTCTTTAACTTAAAAGACTTAATCAAGAACTCATAAAGACTCTTAAAGAACTCATCAAGAACTCATCAAGAACTTAAAGAACTCATCAAGAACTCATCCAAGATTCAAGATCTTCAACCAAGAACTCATCCAAGAATCAAGAACTCATCCCAAATCATCAAAATACACGCATACTTTAATCAATTCCACACATGAAATCATCAACTTTCTAGTATCCAAAATTCATCAAACTTGAACATAATTAACATAAAACTTAATAATAACATTTTCAATCATAAAATCATCATTTTAAACCTTAAAATCGTCTTAAAATCATTTCAAAATCAGATTACATTCATACATAAAAACATGATCAAACTTCATATAAACTATTCTAGTTCATTTAATCTATACTAAGGAACATAGTATGCCAAATTAAGTTGAGAAAGTATGTTACCTTATTGAAGATTAACACACAAAATCAACACAAGATGCAGCCCGGAAAATCGAACCACATGACCCTAGCCACGACACAACACGCACGGCCTCCACACGAGCAACACGGCACCACTGCACGGCTGCCCACTGCATGAACACACGGCCTGCACCACTTGCACGGCTGCCCACTGCACGGCTCCACATGAACCACCACTTGCACACACGGCTTCAACCACACGACACCCACTTGAATCAACCCACACGAACAAGCCCGGAAAACAACCCAAACTAGTGATCTTGAATGCAAACTAAGAGGTTTAGATTGTGTTTTGATACTTAAAGATCAATAGAGGTTGAATCTTTAAGTTTGGAGTTTGAATGGATGATGAACAAATGTGATGGATGATTAGCCAAAAATGGCGTGTAAGAGGAGAGTAAATGGAGGTGTTTGTGTTTGATCTTTTGATGGCAAGAGATGGCAATTGTGTTTAAATGGCAAATGAGCAAAAGGATCCTCAAGCCTTACTAACTCAACTATATATAGAGTTAGTTAAGGTGTGAACATGAGGCAAGTGGCAAAACCTTGCCATGCACTCAAGGAAAACCGGCCAAGCAAGGGTGATGGGCCAATTTTGGGCTTTCGTGATCAATTGGGCTAATTACACTCATGCAAGATAAATCATGCTTAAATCGATTTAGCCCAAAAATATTAAATAACTAATTAGAAAATTAAATAATAAAATTCTAATTAATTAAATAATAATAAAATAAATAATAACTAATCAAAATAAATTATTTCGAATTAAATCGAAATTATTCACATAAAACAAAATAAATAGTTCAAAACTCAATTTGAACCATACATATCAACACATAAATGTACATAAACATTCGGCAGAAATACCTATAAAATCAGGGTCGTTACAACGCTCATTCGGAGTAGGAAGGATTCAATGGTTTAAGACACATAAACACTTGTTTTTGGAATAATAAGATTGATAAAAAAATATTTTATGTGTCGCCTATTATTTACATGCGACACATAAACGTCACTTTACGTGTCGCTTGTAAACTACATGCGACACATAAAAGTCACTTTATGCGTCGCCTATAATCTACATGCGATGGATAAAAGTCACTTTACGTGTCGCCAGTAATCTATAGGCGACACGTAAAAGTCATTTTATGAGTCCCACAATAGGCGACATATAAAGTGGTACCTATAGTGTCCCCAACTACAGTGTCGACCAATAGGCGACACAAAACTCTTTTGGGGGGACACGATAAGGTATTTTTGTAGTACTGCATGTCAAAGTCTGATTTATTTGTCGGTTTTTTTTCCAACATATACGACTCTCGAGTCGTATTTTTCTTTTAGAATTGGGATGCAATTTTTAAAGTTTTGAATTTGGACAGGATTTTACATTGGTCAAATTCCACAATTTTGACCATAACACATTTTTCTCAACTGCAAATTCTAGCATCACACTCACTCCGACTCATCAGGCCTTGTTTGAATCTGTTCTTGCGAATTCAAAATGTAATTATGTGTTTGCGAATTGACAATGAGACTAAGCTATGATTAATTTTATATTTATTTTTGTAATAAAAAAACATATTGGTTGAAACGAATCCAACAAAACCTCACCCACGCACATAACTATGTTACTTGTATGATGTAAATCACAAATGGCAGTCAAAGTGAAAAAATATAATTAACTTGTAATTTTTAAAATACTCGTATATGTTGGAAAAAAAACCGACAAATATTTGGGGCCCTGTTCTAAAATTTTAACCAGACCCTTGATATTTTAGTAAATGCGATAATTCAATATTATATTGACAACATATGTATATATCTCAAAGTTTTTTTTTTAGATAATAATATATTTATCTAGAAATATAACAATAAGACAAAATAATTTTAAAAAAATAGGTCATTTGAAAAACAGGACTCTGTACGTGCAGAGGGTCTTCTTGCACACTTATCTGACACAGCACCCCTGTAACTTGTAATAAGAACCACAGCATGCATGCATGATGAGCTACAGTTCCTTATGCGTCCAAGCAAGGGTTTTTTTATCACAAAGTTTAATTCAAGAAGCAACAACAGCAACTAATTTATACTATAAAAAGGGAAACCATGTATATATGTTATTCATCAAAAATCACAGCTTAAATATATATATTATATATATATAAACCCTTAATTAAAACACATATTTAACCATATATATATATATATGATGATGATGATGAAGATGCAGCAAGTGAAGAAGAATTGGGTAACAATGGTTAACATTATTAGTGTGTTATTACTAATAATAGCAGCAACAACAACCTCTGCAAATAGGAATAATATAATAATTAATCCAAAATCATCTACTGGTACTAATAATAATTATGGCATCAGTGATGATTATGGTAAAATAAAAACATGTATTAAGTTTGCGAGACACTGTAATGACTCCGATACCGACCTTCTCCCCTGTTGTCCTCACTTAGTTTGCAGCAAGCGATTTTCTAGGTGTGTTTACTAACATAACAACTATCAGCCTATCTAGCTTTGTTTGTATGTTATTATGATAATTAAAATAAAAAAGAGTTCATTAATTGGAGACTTTAATTAATTTGGAGTCTCATAAATAAAACGGAATATATTTGTTTTTGTTTTTTTAGAGTAGAGATAGATTATTTGTGCTTGGACTTAACAAAGTTAATCAATCTGAGATCCGAAATTCGATTTGAAATACTCGATTCGAGACCCGATTTCGAAAAATAATCCAAAACACCACCCAAATTCCGAACATATCTGATCTAAACTTTATTTGGTCCGAAACTCATCTGAATCTTTATTATTAATAGGCCAGCAGAATCATAACTGATCAATTGATCCAAAAACAACCCGATCTGAACTCCTCTACGCCGATCTAAAAAAATCAATTTAAGCGTAATTTGCTTAACGATAAATTTGGACCGTTATTCAATGTAGTCGTTCCACTTCCAATTCAACTATATACGGAAATTAATTGAGAGCTAAAAAGGGTAACGATTATGTTAATTGCATATACGCAAATATTATTTACATATATATTATATATAGTTGTTGAACTAATAGAAAAAAAATCTATCTCCACTATATATCATTGAGCCGATCCCAGATGTTTGTAATCTAAAATGATCTGGTTCGAAACAATCCGACTTGGTCCGAAATCTCGACCCGAAATCTAGCTAGCCCGGTCCGAATACATAGTACCGTGATTCGAATCAAGCCGAATTCAAATGGTTTGGTTTGGTCCGAAATTAAAGTGGTCCGAAATGATTCAATCTGAACGATCCGATTGTCAGGTCTAATTCTTGTGCACCACTTTATTGCCCTGGTATTGCTTGGGTGTTTAGGTGGAGATTTGTCATTAGCAAGAATCAAATCTCGCCCTTTTCTGGTATGCAAGACGATCTTCATTTCGTGTCACACATACTCCAATGAATTATCCTAGAAAATATGTATCCTATTGGTAATGAATTAGTTTTTGACCTGTACAAGGCACGAATTACATTCTTATTAGTTAAAATTTTCAGTTTGTATAATTTTAGAAGTATCGAATAGAATAGCATGAAAAATGAGAACAACCAAATATTAATAAAAAAAAATGCAGGGAAAAACCTTAAATCGAATAGTAAAAATGGTTTTAATATAAACAAGAATGTGATTATAAGTTATTATTATTAAAATTATTTTGACTAATTCATTCGTTTTCACCATTAAACCGTTTCCTCAAAATGTGTGCAAAATCAATTGCTACAAGTATTATAATGCGGAGGGAGAAGTTTTAATGGTTGAACTTAATTATGAACTAGACTTGAGGAAAAAATTTAGTTTTACAAATGATCAATAATTTATACTGACCATTCATTTCCAAAATCCTAAATCCGCCACTGTATATGTTGGTGAAAATTATACTTCATCCGTTTTTGAATTCTTGCAACAAATGGGTATTATTTATGAGAGATAAAAAATTCATTTGTTGCAAGAATTCAAAAACGGAGGAAGTATTTAAATTAAAGAAAAAAAACAAAACTTTATGTTAAAAAAATTCAAAAAAACCACCAACATAACTATGTTTTTCATCAGATGTAAATCACAAATCGCGATTAAAGTGAAATGAAAAAAATAGGAAAACTACCATACCGATTACCGAAAGGACAACGGTTGCAACATAACACGTATCATACTAAACCCGTGAGTTGTAAGGACCACAGCTTGCATGCTTCCTAGCATTTATCACAAGGATTATGTCCAAAAAAATAAAAACTAAAATTTCACGGCCTATAAAAAAAGGGAAACCATTGCTGCATGTATGTTAATATATATGTTACCCTCCATCAAAATCAAATTAAAAATCATATCATAAAGCCATAAACACAAGCAAGCTACAAACACAAATATATATGAAGTTGCAAGTGAAGAATAATAATTATTGGGTAATCATGCTTATTAGCATTATTATGTTGTTACTAATAGTAGCAGCAACAAAAACCTCTGCAAATAACAATACCAATAATAATACCATAAATCCTAAATCTAATAGTAGTATTCTTACTGTTGATCAAGTTTCCAAAAAAGAGGGTGGTGGTGTTAATTACAATTATACCACCACCTCTTTTAAATTATGTGTTGGGGTTGGCAGACACTGTAATGCTCACAAGCTTATCCTGTGTTGTTATCCTTTAAAGTGCAGCAAGCGATTTTCTAGGTGTCTTCTCTAATACTACCATACCACTTTTTTTTTTAAATTTTTTTAAAATATTATTAGGCAAGAAATCCGCTCTTTTTGAAATATACATACAGAGGAAGGATATACTAATAATAATGTCTGACACTCCTGTTGACCTTTTATTAGGCCAAACTTTAATTCTTCCTATTATTTTCGATCGAAAGAGAGAGATAAATAAATTGTGTTCCACTTCGTGGCTACTTTTACAAAAATACTATGTTACCATTGCTCGGATGTTTTAATTTGGGTGAAGATTATTTATCATTAGTGAGAATTGAACCTCTACGTTTCGAGGATATAAGCTAAGGCCCCGGTCCCTTTTGTTTACTAACTAGAAGTCAACCTAATAATAATATTGTTATAACTATATCATTGTTGTTACAAATTATTATCTGATCTCCAAATTCTGTTGTAAAGTACTCTATATTATATGGATTATTTTAGAAATATAAACACTTATTGTCTCATTGTTTATTTATGCATGTCTTCAAAAATATTGTCTCATTGTTTATTTATGCATGTCTTCAAAAATTTTAAATATTGCCCCAAAAGTACTTGATATTGTCTCCATTTTTTTTTTTAATAAAATGACGATATTGTCTCTGGCGGTAAATATCACAACAGTTTTGATTACTTAGAAGATGATCATAAAAATCACGCCATCGAACCATCACAACGAACAAACGTCTAACATTATATTAAAAAGTATTTTAACTATAATATTAGACATTTATTTGATTTAGGAATGACAATTAAGTCTACCTCCGATCCTAGTCCAATTCAACCTGTAAGAAAAAATCCAATATAAATTTGAAAATAAAAATCTGCATCCAACTTTATTTAAAAATATATGACTCCGACTTTTGCCGTGATTATGCATTATCAGTATCATGAATTCATAAGAGACAACTATTTAGTCATTTTAGTGTCCCTTGATGTTATTAGTTCCGTTGAAGTATACTGTAATGGGCTCACTAACTGGGCCAGCCCAAATATTAACGGAGCTTCGATCAGAAATTTTAGGCCAATATTTGAACTCGAGCTATTTACTTAATATCTTTTTTCTTCTTTTTAAAAGAAAATACAGGGTAGACAATGATCACTTAATCAGATTGGGCCTATTCGGTTTTTCAGATTTATCAAATGAAAAACATTTCCAGCACTAATGGCTTTCCCAAAAACAAAAAAAAAATCAACTGGAAGAAGATAATTACTCATAATTCTTAAAAGGTCAACATTAGAATTAATTCATAGTGTTTTTAATCTTAATTTTTTTTGATGTTACTAGGCCTTGAATCGGATCATGCGTGCAATGAGATTCGAACCCAAGATCTCCGTTTTGGCGTTTGTAAGACTTAATCAATAGATTAAAACTCATATCGTAGTGAATTTAATCTTTTTATGAACATAAGTTACGTCTAGAGCTGGGCATGGACTGGGCCGGCAAGCGGGCCAACTCGGCACGACATGGTTTGGGCCCGGCACGGCACGAAGGCATGACTAGTGGGCCATGGGCCACTTATGAACAACATTTTAAAAGTTTGGCATGAACTCGGCACGAGCACGACGGGCCAGCCCGCACTTTGGCACGCTCATTTTTGTTAAAAATCCATGATATAAAAATTAATATAAGGCACGATGGCACGGCACAAGTCAGCCCGGCACGGCACGAACTTTTCTTGGCCCGTTATAGGCACGACACGTTGTGGCACGAGGCATGCGGGCTTGGCACGTGGGCCGTCCTAGCACGGCTCATGCCCACCTTTAGTTACGTCATACATCAATACAAAATAATACTTTGTATTTGATGAACAATAGCTCACTCTATTTAACTCAGTGGTTGAGAATTGAGCTCCAACGCAATAGTATTGGAGTCATTCTCACATCTTTAAAATGTTCAATCGATTCAAACGAACGCCGGATCTTTTTGGGATAATGTTAGTGCGATATTCTTATAAGAGAAACCATGCATGTATTGACAATAAAAGATATCTAACTCACTTGTTAATTGTTATAATTTTTAATTATCATTATGGATAGTATATTAAAAAATTATTATTATGTAATGATCATCAATAGTAAGGAGTACGTATAGTCTGATCTAAATTGAACAATAGACACGCTTCTTTAATTAGTATAATAGTGTGAATTCATTGAACATTAACTCTCTATTCTTAATTATTAAATTAAAATAACGTTGGTTAGTAACTGTTTATTAATGTTTATTATCTATCATTAATTTTTTAATTGTACTACAAACACTATCTATATACATCATCAGAACAATAACTCTTATAGCAACAAGTTAACTATAGCTTATTCATTTTTGAGATATGGTTTGTTATTTCTTATTTGATTTTTCATTTAGGCTCGTTTTATTTTGAAGGGAAAACATTTTCCTATAAAATTAACTACTCGTTTTCTTTTGTTTGTTTTGAATTTTTTTCCATAGGTGGAAAATAGTCTTTTTAAGGAGGAAAATATTTTCCTTTCCTCAACAAAGGTATGCCATATTTTCACCACATGCGTTTACTTCTCTCCTTTTTGTCCTCCTACGGTCCTACACATCCTTTCTCTTTCATTTTATTTATTTTTTTCTGGCCTTTTTTTCCATTGAAACAAGCAAAAAATATAAATAAATTAATTTCTAATTATATTTTCCTTTGGAAGTGGAAAGCATATTAATTTCCTTTAAAATTGTTTCGCATTTAAAGAAACAAATCGAGTGTATAGTTCATTAATTGTCTAAAACTGATTATATCTTATATATTTAAGAATTGAAGTAAGTCCGTCTTAATCACATGCATAAGAATCGGTTGACTATTAACTAACGTATACATTTTTATTTTATGTTTATACAATTTTTTAAATAATTTTATGACGAGTTGAAAATATTCATCCATAAATATGTTTTGAAACGATGTGGAAGTGATTCGATCTCAGATCTTTGGTACCAATCCTAAATGTCAATGAAGCTTGAATTGAATAGGGTCTTGAAAGACCAAGTCACGTTCACACTGACTAGCTAGTAAAGTCAACCGAATGGGCAATAAACTCGTCAATAACTAATTAAAAGAGGGAAAAGAAAAGTGAAGAAGGACTGTAATGCCGAGTAATCTAAAGACTGATCGATGCCCCTTTTATTTTCTTACTTCAAATCGAATCACACACGTTTTTATTCAAGACCTCAATTTTGGACAAACTCTACCATATATATAATATCATTATTCATTCATTATAATATCATCCACATAATGAGACATGACCACATCCCTATAGGCGCGCTATAGCCTAAAGCTAATCAAAACCCTACCTTGCTTGACTATTTATTTGGCCGACAATTTGGGTTTTTATTATTTTGTACTAAATTAATCTGAACTGTATTGAACATAAATTAATTAAATCTAGACATAGTATCAACTGAATGACTGAATTTAGTTAGAATTAAGTAAAAAAGAACGAACATGCCCTAGATTATATTATCCTTTTCTAGAAATTGAGATATCATGTATAGTCGTGTTATGCTTTGTGCCATTTTGCATGCATGCTAGACGCATGGGAGGCCTAGGCTTATCTAGGCCATGAACTACCCCATGCCATTTTTTTAAAATAAATATATATTCTTCACAGTTTAATTAGGATTATTATTGAATTTTTTAAGCTTAATTGGTTACTTTTGCATATTAATTTAACTCATTACATGATTACGGCCCATATATTAAGTAAAATTTCTAGCTAGATTCGCCACTGGCTGGAGGACTCGGTGTGGTAACCTATGTCGTCCATTGACAAATAGTTGATTCGAGCATTAACTCCGTTTGTGTGTGTAGGTTATTTATCAATAATTTTAATTTTTTTTATTATGTAGGATTGTGGTGTATTGAACTTAGCTTTCAAAAATAAATAGGAACAATCCATGTCCCACTTCACACAATAATGTGTTGTATAGTGCCAAATTCATATCCTACATACCGTGCCATACTTAATTTGCGTTCAATGGTGTATTGACCACAAGTATCATTGAGACGAATCAAATAAGAACTATCTCAATTATCTTGTAAGATTCTCTTTAATCTTAAAATGTTGCAAGATTCCAAACTGATTACAATGCAGATATTTTAAAAAATGAATTTTAAAATAAAACAATAATAATCCAAACATGCACTCAAACCCACAAGTTATTGACATTGACAAGTTGACAACATATGACCCCATTAATACCCCCTACATATCTCTTAACTCTCATAATCATTTATTTGTCACGTCATTTAAACCACACTACCAATTACAAAAAAGTTCAAAACTTTTCCCAAAACAAGCAATATCCTCCACTCCATTCATGTGAAAAACAAAAATCAATTTTTCTTTAGATAAGAAGAAGAAGAAGAAAAGTGACTTAGAAAATGGAAGTCGAAGGTTCATTGTAAGTTCATTTAAATAATCTATATATAATCCCCTGTTTTTCTTCTTACTTGACTTTGAAATTCTTTTTCCGTTACAAATATATAAAAATGTAACTTTTAGTAATTTTGGGCGATATTTAGCAGTTCACTTGTTTTGTTACACTTTGAAACACAGATTTGAGACAAGTGAGATGGCAGCAAGCTTCTTGGCATCAACAAATTTATTAACTGATTCATGGAGATTATGCAATCTTGCTAACTCCCCTACTTGCGGGCCCTTTTTTATCCAACAAAGTGGGCCCATTGGGCTTATGGGCTTCTGTAGCATGCATGATATTGGGCTTGGATCAGGGTCATCCTTGAAGGAGATGGTTGCCCTTCAAGAAGGTGAGAGTAATGGGCTTTTTACTGGGATCGGCCGCCATTTGGATGATCATGAGGAGCCTGTTATGGTTCATGTTGGGCTTTTGCAGCTCTTCTTGGGCATCTATGGCTGCCCTAATTTCCAAGCTCAGGTTTGTTTTCTATATTAACAATAATTAGGTTTTCTATTGAATTATATGCATGGATAAAAAAATTATAAGGTCTTTTAATTTTGGTTAAAAACACATGTAGCAACTAATTTAGAACAATAGAATAGAGAAAATGTGAGTTAAGATTGCTCATATATTTGAATAGTTTGTTGCATTTAAAAAACTCTTGCTATATCTAAAGTGTTAGGTATAAGTCAATTAATTTATTTATATGAATTTTGACATATATGTTAAAATCATACACTGATCAATTAATAATGCAAATATTTTTACTTTTTTAAAAAAAAAAAAAAAAACTAAGGTTCTAGCTTAATTAACGCATTAGATATGTTAGTTAGCTTTTTTTTTGTAATTTATAGAGTGACATGAACTTGTCTTAATTGTATCTTAAAGTGAATAAATAGACTTCTAAGCCAAATCTTACGGAACTTATAACAAGACATTCGTTAAAATTTTGAAACTAGCTAGCTAGATAGCCGTCTCATTGGTTCAAACTTCAACTGACGTGTATTCATCAACTACTTGTAGTTTTCATTCAAAATAGGTAATGCAATGTGTATTTGATTGGATACTCTTATTTTGTGTTGGTGGCCTTGTGCTAATTATCTACTCATCTTAGTCTACTTGTAGTGGTTAAAGCTTCAGAACTCCAGGCACAAGGTCATGAGTTTGATTCTCACAGTACGTATTTGTGAGGATTCCTTATTATTCCCCTTACAAATGCGTGTTGGCTAAAATTGGATCGGTGACCTGTAATAAACCCGGTTTCAAGGCATAGTATCTTACACATACATTATCCTTTTAAAAAAAAATTATTCCATCCAACCCACTCCAATTCAATCCAATCGTTACAAAATTAGTGCCTCACAAATGTTATGAGATACGAAGTAAACATTGTACCACCTTATTAATCTTGAAATATATAATGTTAAAAGTGATATTAAATATTTTTTAAAGAAATTAAATTCATTAGTGTAGGAAATTATTGTAAAGCGAATAGTTTAAGACATTATGTGTCTCTTGAAATTTCTCTTAATTAATGGAAGATAATTGAAAAAAATAAATTAAAGTCTAAATCAACAAAAAGTAACATGTGGCACAAATAATCCTGTTTTAAAGTATAGAATAGTATAGATATAGATTTAGCATCCCACCCCTCCAAAAAAAAAAAAATTAACGTACCAAATGAGTTTCTGAATATATGAAAAAATTCTTTTATTATTTACATGCATCTTAAGTTTATTTTTGCAATTTACAGCCACTTAATTTCATTATATAATCAAATTACAATTAAATATTATTTTTTTGACCAATTTATACGATCTTTTGAAGTGCGATGTTATAAAAATCC
This sequence comes from Salicornia ramosissima, assembly GCA_951394345.1. NCBI lineage: Eukaryota > Viridiplantae > Streptophyta > Magnoliopsida > Caryophyllales > Amaranthaceae > Salicornia > Salicornia ramosissima. The sequence continues at coordinate 54,520,186 of OX596236.1, read as the reverse complement.
TTAAAAACAATGAACAATAATGTTAAACTTTGTTTGAATTGATCGAAAAAGTCACGCACTATTGGTTGTAATTTAATTACATAGTAAAATTAAATGGTGGTAAATTATAAATGTAAACTTGAGTGTTGGTATGTCACCAAATCACCAATTTTATTCAATGGGTCTACTATCTACAATCTACAATCTTAATTAATTGTTATGTGCAACAGACAACTATTCTCGCGTTAGATCGTTTCACGGTATGGTAGGTATAATTCTGCATTAGAGAATTATAATTTTTTTAACATAAAATCATAATCTTTTGTATAAAACTTAATTAACTAGTTAGGTAAAAGTTATACCTTTATATTACAACGGGTTATACATTTTTTATTACACAATTAAGGCAAATTCAATCTTTTGCCCATATACTTAAAATAAAACGAATTTTGAAGAAAAGGAAAAATAAATTTAATCTTTTGCCTCTCTTACTTATGTACAAAACTTTTAATCATTATTTTTTTTTTCCCACACACTCCCAATTAATTTATCGGCGAAAAGTCAAGTGATTAATTTTTTTTAAATATGCGCGTGTTTTATAAAATTAAGACAATGATCAACAAAGATATTGTTATAAAAAATGAACATTTTGTTTTGTAATGGAGTATGAAATATTTGAAAATAACAAACCGGCTTCCCTTTCGTCATCATGATAAAAATATGATTAGTAAGTAATTAATTAATGATAATGATGTGGAGTGGACTACCAACTAGACTTTGATGATTCAAAGTTAATACGAGTAGGGTCTTTGGTCAAAGTAGCAATGCTTGAATTTTTGAAGCATAATTACATTAAATCACTATGTTTGAATTTTAATTTGCAATTTCACTTAATTGGATTTATCTATTGGAATTTTATCAAACCATATCACCCCATACAACAAGTCATAGTAATTCTTTAGTTGGATCGTCAACTCAAAGAAAAAGCCATGAAAAACATAAGTTTTGACATACCTAGTATTATTATTATTTTTTTCTAAGGTATAATTTTACATGTATATTTTCCTAGCTTTTATCGTTTTACTGTTTTCTTTTCTTCACTTTTACGGGTTTATAATCCCAAATTCAATCCAATTTATTCTATTATGATCCATTCCAATCCATTCTCATCCTTTTAATCTATTATAAAGTCATGTAAAATCTCGTTTGCTTCGTCTCAATTTGTACTTTCTGAATATATAATTTGTTATATATAGGAGGGGACACACCCTTAGACTGTTTAACAAGAGATTTTGTATACAAGTAATAAAATGATTATTATTTGGCAAAAGATAACAAACGCACATGAGCATTAGATAATAAATATTAAATTTATAATAAACATTATTTACAGCTATTGACGTGTAAATGTGTAATGCATTACATACTTACCAAACCCTTCAGGATAATATTGCTTGGAATTTCTTCTTATAATGCAGATCAAAGCACTAGTAGAGAAAAACAAGCTAATAGTACTAACAGGACATTCTATAGGGGGAGCAGTAGCATCACTTACAGCACTATGGCTACTCTCCAACCTCCAAACCACCTCTGAAGCTCCACAAGTCCTGTGCATCACCTTCGGTTCGCCCCTCCTCGGCAACCCATCCCTGTCGAAGTCGCTCCTCCGACAAAGATGGACCGGAAACTTCTGCCATGTAGTGCTCAAACACGATATTGTTCCGAGGCTTCTCTTTGCACCATTAGTCCCCATTAACACTCAAATCCATTTCTTGCTTCAGTATATTCATGCATCAGTAACTGGTCAACCTGAACAAATGCATCTTCATGTTACTGACGAAGTTAAAGATCAGTTGTTCGGGTTTGTGTTGGCTTATACTAGGGCAGTTACTGAAGAATCAGCAGAAAATAAGGTGACACAGACTTCTGCAGGCTTATTCTGGCCTTTTGGAAACTACCTGTTGTGTTCAGAAGAAGGTGCTGTCTGTGTTGATAATGCTGTTGCTGTTGTTAAGTTGCTGCATTTGATGCTTGAAATGGGGAACCCGGGATTGTGTTTCGAAGATCATTTGAAGTATGGTGATTGTGTAGAGAGAATGTCTTTCCAATTTCTGATGAGGAAAGGGTTTATACATGGAGATGATGCTGATACATCAAGCTATGAAGCAGGGTTAAAACTGGCATTGGAGTCTTCAGGATTAGCTAATCAGGTACTTGAACATAATCCCTTGTTTCATTTCCCAAAAATGACAAAAAAAAAAAAAAGAGAATGGATTTGAGTTGGGTGAAGTTCCAAGCAATTTGATGTAGAATCAGAGAAATTTACCACACTACTAACCAAATTAGGTGAAAAAAAACCCGAATTTGTTTATATGATGATAAACAAATTGTTGCCTGAACCCGATGTAAACCCGTTAATATAAAGTTTGAGGTATAATGGAATGGAATTGTTGTACCTCAAACTGTAATACCAAGTCTCAGTATCAGAAGTCTCTTTCAGCTCATTTATGCTAGTAATGCTTGCAGGAATCAGTTTCTAGACAAGCCAAAGACAGCCTAAAAATGGTGAAGCAAATGGGTTCAAGTCCTAATCTCAACAGTGCAAGACTAGCAATAGCTCTAGCCAAAATAACACCTCACAGAGCACAGATAGAGTGGTACAAGAAATCCTGCGATGAGTCAGACCAGCAAATGGGATACTATGACTCGTTCAAGCGAAGGCAAGCATCAAAGAGAGACATCCACGTTAACAAGTTCAGAATCAAATTAGCAGGTTTTTGGGATAATGTGATCACTAAGATTGATAACAATGAACTCCCTCATGATTTTCATACAAGGAGAAAATGGGTGAATGCTGCTCACTTTTATCAGCTTTTGGTTGAGCCATTGGATATTGCAGAGTATTATAGAAGTGGTGAGCACTTGCAGAAAGGACATTACCTAGGAAACAGGCGAGAGAGAAGGCACGAGACTTTCGATAAATGGTGGAGAGCGAGAAATGACGCTCTTGAAGAGGGCCAGAGGAGCAACTTCGCAAGCTTAACACAAGATTCATGCTTTTGGGCACATGTGGAGGAAGCCAAGGACCTGCTTGAGAAGGTCAGAAGAGAGAAAAACCCAAGTAATGTAGCTCAGTTATGGCAGAATATTTATGAATTTGAGAAATATGCAGGAAGATTGATAGAGAGCAAAGAGGTTTCATCTGATGTCATAGCAAAGAATTCAAGCTACAGCATATGGGTACATGAGTTGAGAGAATTGAGATTTCAGATGCAGCAATTCCCTCAGATGCAAGGTTTTGTAGATGCTGAAATGGTTCCTAGGTAGAGCAAATAAACCAATGTTACTTTGGCCATGTTCTTTTGGACTTAATTTCAGACGATTCAGTTCAATTCACTTTAGATTTATTTTTTTAGACAGTTTAGATTCATTTAGTCCAAAAGAATAAAGCCTTTTTCATTTTGCCACAAATATTAGTGTCGAACACTTGAAACTTGGACATTTCAGATTGAATCAAAATTATGCAGAATTTTCATATAATGGCCTAATGCCCTAGTCTAACATTTGGACACGTACCTAGACACTTCTAGTAAACTCCAACTCTCCAAGTAACAAAGGATCCAACCACATTTATGCTAAAATGGGCCACCATTTCATGGCAAGTGCGGCCCAGCCCATAATTGGCTCAATTCCTGCTGCCTATGTATCCACCATGCAATAAAATCATAGCCGTTATATTAAGGGGTTTCAGAGCCACCATTACGAGAAACCCCGTTGTAACGGCGGGAATTGGAATCTATACAATTAAATCTCCATTTCAAGTTTATACTTTGTAGAACATAATCTTGCCAAGTTTGGCAACATGATTAAATGGACACAAGATTAGAAAAGAAAAATAATAGGCAATATGATTTCACATTGACAAATATGTAGGACAACGATCAATTCACCATACAAATAACTTAAGATCAACTCATACCGAACAAGTGTCTTACTCGGTAACAGATCTACCCCAACCATTTCTTAGCTTACAAGATCTGTTGGACATACTCACAACATTATACACCATGGGGCTTTGAAGAGGCTAGACGTATATCATCAAGAAAGGGAGCGCAATACGTATACTTATATATGTTGCTTCTAAGAAGAGAACAATATTAAACTTTGCTGTTCACCATCAATGTTTCTAACAGGTCCCTTAAACCATTTCCTAGCATCTACAAACCACCAAAGCATAATCAGGCCCAATACTAAACCTAAAGCTGCAGGTGCATAATTGAAATTGTTCCATGTGATCGGATAGTAAGTTGGCAAAAGAAAGATTACACAGGTATAACAAATCCATACAAAAGCAATGAAGCAAACCGGTCTCCTCGCTCTTCCAAGGTAGAATGGTCCAGGCTTGAAGTTCTCCTCTGCCATTACCATTCTTGCAAAAATTGGAACTGCATATCCACCAACCCACCCAATTGTGCAAATCGATGTTATGGCTTTGAAGACTACGTTGAGTTTTAAAATGGGTAATCCAAGAAGAATGCAGAGAGTTGCACAGAGCCACACAGCATTTGCAGGAACTTTATGTTTCAGGTGCACCTTTTGCCAGATGGATGAAAATGGAACTCCCCCATCTCTAGATAATGCATATACCTGATCAATTAAGAATTTGGATTTTGTTAAAACGGCATAGCAAAGAGAAAATAGCAGACTATTCATGATGTTGAAAAAATAAGTTTGGCTAAGAATATTAACAGGCAAAAGTTCATAGAAGATTAGACTTTAAACAATAATGGTCTCTTCCTAATTTTATGTTTCAAGAATAAGGATTATTAAACTTACAACCCTAGCAGCACTTGTAGTGATAGAAAGCCCTGCAAAGAAAAATGATCCCCATATGATGACAAGAAACACAATTGCTCCAATAGCATTGTGATATCTTCCATGAAATGCGTCATAAAGTATCTGGGCTGGTACAAATACTCCGGCAGTCTCGTTGCTTGGATCATAGAGGTAGTGCAAATCCTGAATGATAAGGTTAGGTCCAAGACATCAGAAACACGAATAGTAATACATTATTAGTAACATTACAAAGTTTTTTTTTTCCATCCAGCCAATTCATGTTAACGGTATACTGTACATACTGAATTGCACTAAGATACTAAGATCCTACTGAATTCTGACTGACACCTTTACAGAAGTGAATGCAGTTTCGTTAAAATATACTCTACATGATCAAATTTTCCTTTCTTTGGGTCATTTAAAAGTTAGAACTTCAAGTTTCTAGAGACATTTAAGAATTGCTTGTGCTAATAATTTATCATAGTTAACCAGCAAATACAGCTACTAGTTATTGTAAATACCTGAATGCTGAAGGTGAGGGCCAGCATATATACCCACCCAAATACTGAAATAATCCCTAAACTAGAAAGAATTGCAATGGGCCCATTCTTGTCTGCTCCTCTAGTCTCTTCGGTAAGATGTGCAGCTGCATCATATCCATACAACGAGTACTGGCTGACAAGAAGGGCTAACATAGCTGCATATGCTTTATTAGATATCCCAGTTGTTGCAGTCGCCATTTCAAAATGAGAGAAAACAAATGAGGCTGGTTGTGTAGTCAGGGAAACCAGAGGAAGCATAATAACCAAGACTAACCCACCAAGCATCTACAAGAAAAAGGATACTACCATACCTTGTTAGTTATACTGAGTGTAAAACATAATTACAGAAATGTAAACCATTTAGATATTAACAAGAAACTTTAATTAATTGAGAAATCCTTGAGCTTTTGAATGATAATCTGTTGTGCTTATTTAAGTATGGCAAGAAATGTGGGAGTCACCTGCCACCACACTGATATTATGTCGATGAAGGCAATGACATCCAACGCAAAAGTGTTAAGTACAGCCCATACGAGTGTCTGTCCTACATACATGCATAAAAATAACCATTTTGGAGCAAAGTATCCCCCACCTTTGTTTGTTCCAGTGCACAGCAGAATGATACTTTGCAAAACTTCTGTCCCTGCATAAGCCTGTAAAACAAAGTATGAACCGGCCCTTTTGGTGAGTGAGGCTCTTGGCTGCTTTTTCTTCAGTAATACACACTTACCTGGGTACCAATGCCAGCAATAAGGCCTATAGTCTCGAACCATGCACAGCACCAAGATGCAAATGGACCCCACTTTGGTCCAGATAAATGCGCAGCCCAAAAGTATAGAGAGCCTGTAGTCTGTTGATTGATAAAGAGGAGGATGTTAGTCTTTAGCCCTGTCTTTTTACCAGGACAATGCATCAATACTTAATAATACCAAATATCAAGGCCTTCATGCTACACACGTTGATCAGTACTTTAGCTTCTTACCTTCAGATTTTTATTTATCTTCACATCATTAATCAAGAAAAGAAGATCGGACTATTGGAGATTGTTGATCAAAAGGTAAGGCAAAATGAGACTATAACAACACATATTTTGCCCGTTCCTTGGTTGGACGAGACCATAACATATTTTAATTTAAAATACTAAAGCAATCATATTTTGACTTCCTGGACATCACATTGGGCTTTTGGTTTTTTCATGTTGTCAAAAAGTTGACCAATGGTTTTTTCGTTAGCTAGTGCGTGACTCCATATCAACTATGATACAGAGGGAGCTTGGCCGTTCTTGAGGTTTTGAAGGCCCAGGGAGAACTAACAAACTAGGGTCCTACTAGTATTAAAAAAAATATACACATACTTCATCTGTGTGTGTGTATATATATATTCAAGATAGTGTTCTCTGTTTACATAAACTTGAAATAAATATTGGTTCACATTTCTCTTTAACTGCATTAATTTATATAGCAAGTCTCATGTCAGACGGTCATGGTGTGATGTGATAACTTTTTACTAAAAAAAATTGTAACTTTTTAGCATAATATCATTGCTTTTTATATAAAGTTTAACCAATTATGTAAATAGTTATAGATGTATGGTATAAAGTTATGAATTTTTAAATACAAAATCTCTTGTGAGGCCATCTGAAAAAAAAATTAACTATAAAATTAACATTTTATACCATAAATCTATAACTATTGACATCGGTTAGAAATATATCAAGTAGAAAGTAGATGTTTGTCCTAACTTGTTACAAAAGATTTAAAAGGATTTTTTTACTTTGATCATGTCCATCACTTCTATTTCTAAAACAAATTAACCAACTAATGGAATTTTATAGATAAAATACACATGTTATAGCCTCTTAAAAAAACACACACATATTTTAGTGTTTGCTAATATGAAAATGTGATCTCGTTTGATTCGGCTCGATGTGTACTATTTTATACATAATTTTTTATTAAACGTGTGCAAAAAAAATTCATTTAAAGTTGTGTTTTGAAAGATGTGAAAAAGTAAATGTAGCAAATTTAGAGGGACAGATGGAGTATAAGACATGATCAACCAAGATAATTCTTGTTTGGAACTTATTAGAACTTATAAGAACTTGTTGAAACTTATTAAAACTTAAGCCTTGATTATGTGACCTAAGAAGCCATAATCACAGATAAAATGAAGTTGCGTTCTCTTCCACTTATAAAATATGATTTTATAAAACCTGACCTGACTCACCTATTCATAACAACTTAGCAATATTATGTCCTGATCATAGTGAATATAAGAACTTATTGGAGCTTATTTACATTTTAGAAGGTACACGCGTAAGTACCAAATTACAAATAGAATAGTAATCACTCGATGTACATTAATTCAACCCTAATGAACATTAGAATAAGAATTAATTAACATTATTCAAATTTCAAAATTAGACAAATGAACATTCATTAATCATTATCGACTTAATCACTAATACAAAATTAATTAAAATTATTCATAGTAGGTTAAATTTTTATGGAGGCATTAGAATCCTCTCAATTCTCTTTCTCTCTATTTCCTACTTTAGATGATGACACCTAATTTATAATGAATATAAAAATTCCAAAAACACCCTATTTTTCCCCTTAATACATTATAACTGTTGATTAAGGAAATGAACTCAACATTCCTTAGGAGGAAATACCTTTCATCTAGATATTAGTGTACCTTCTATGAATTATCAATTAGCCCTGCCCAACCTGCTCAGCTACCTAATCACTAATAAAATAAGTCAAAGAGAACCCGTCCCGCATTGAAGAGAACACATCCTAAATATTACGAACTACTAGGCTTTATTAAAAAAAATTATAGGAGTTCATATTTAAAAATTATGCATTTAGACGAATCTACAACAACTCATAAGAATATGTCTTTTTTTCTAATATAATTCATAAAATTCATTGAGGATAATAAACATACTTCAGAATTGTCAAACAACACTAACAAAAGAGTTTTAGCAAATTCAAAGATGGACTACCAAAATTGGGGCCATTTGACCTAACTCAGTTTCTAATTTCAGAAAATTTCGACACCTAATTCAGAGAAAAAGCAGAGAAATGACTAACCGGGAAAGAGGAGCAAATCTCAGACATGGCAACACCCACAAACCAAGTGAAGAAGCAAACAATAACCCAACCCCATACCATACTTGCTGGCCCAGAATATTGAAGGCTTGAACCAAACAATGGAGTTATCCCTGTAAATAGTGATATTGTTGACACTGATATTGCCAATGTTTTGAACAATGTCTGCAATTTCAATTTCAATTTTTTAATCAGAGCATAAAATTCAGTGATGCAATTCAACAAACACATTCAAGGCATAGGATATAATACATGATAGATTCAAACTAGGAAGATTTGAGTTGGGAAATTACCATTTCTCTTCGAAGTTCTTGTTTGTAACCAAGCTCGTTGAGTCTCTTTTCTCCAGAATCCATTTCTTGGTTTTTTGCCATTGAAACTAAAGTAGGTGTTTTCCAGTGTTAAGTGTAGTAGTAGTATTGTAGTAACTTAGTTTTGGGTGGATTTTATGAGTCAACAGGAGAAAGATCTAGTAATTCTGGCACTCTGTGAAATACCAAATCTACTGAAAAATCTGATGTAAAGATATAGAGTGGGCTGCCACTCTGCAAGTCCTGCCACCTAGGAGTGTCCAAAAAAACTCGTAACCGTTAACCGTGTAACCGGTACTTTTTACGGTTAATTTACCGAATCATTAATTTTTAACGGTTATGGTTACCGAACCGTTAAGCTTAACGGTTAACGGTTTTAATAAACGGTTAACCGACTGTTAACCGTTAATTTTTTTAAGAGGCATTAAGTATGCTTAGCTCAATTTTCAAATGGCCTAAATGCATTACTTTTAACAATCCTACATATGTTCCTAACCCTATTTCCCCCATATGCATAACTATGATTCATTTATCATTTTACATTATCATCTTCTATCATTTAATTCATCTTCCATTATTCTTAACGGTTAACCGTAACGGTTAACCGTTTGTTAACGGTCCGGTTACGGTTACCAAAAATTAGTAACCGTTTTAACGGTTAACCGAACCGTTAAGCCTTAACGATTCTGTTAACCGTTTATGAACACTCCTACTGCCACTCCCCCCACAATTTTGGTATTCACAAAGAAGAAAAAAAAAAGATTTTGGCAATTTATGTGAACTCTTTACGCCAATAATGTTAACAATAATCAATTAATCATATTTGTCAAAATAGTGTTACTTTTCTCCCAATTCTCAAATTACCGTCCACGTAGACAGTTCAATGAGTTTTATATTTTTTCGGTTTATGTGACAAACTGTTGGAGATTTCCTGTATGATGGGTAATAGTATGACCGACTTCTTGAGGCGTGTACAAAGAACACTTTCCTGATAACAATATTCCTACCCAATTCGTAGGCCGGGTTACAAGGAATTTGTCACCGAGATACAACAAGAACAGTGATAATCAAGCCTAGTTTTAACTATCACCTAATGAGAACAAGTTTGATGTCAATCTTAATGCAACAATGGAGAAAGTACTTCGGTTTTTGCAAGAGTAGGTTTTGAGATTATGAATGTAACTTCTAACTCTCTCAAACTGATCATAAGTTATGTTATAACTTATCATAACATAGCAGTTAATTCCCCAAACGACACAACGCAACGGGAAGTAACCGAACAGAAGCGAGCACGAACCAATAGGTTCGTGAGTTGCGACCTATGGTCGCGAGTCGCGACTTGCTTCTGTCTATTTTGGCAACTTTGATCTGTTCTCACTGGTCGCGAGCACATGTCACGACTCGCGATTTGCCACTGTTTCTGCTATGCATACTTCAACGTTTAACGACATAAATCGCTAAATAACTTTGCATAATTATGAACTTATAAAAACATAACACTACGTCTAGCATTATAAATGTTCATAACTATATACATTTATATTCTAAATCAATAAATCTCAACACAAACAACTAGTGGGAGTAACGGTTTGTCCTAGTTAAAAAAAATGTAAGTTTTCTATGTAACCCAATGGCTTTCAACCTTTAAAAAAATCACTGCACATAAACCGCCAGTAGCGGTTTCTTTATCTGGGAAAACCGCTACTGACAATAGTGGTTTAACTTAAGCCGAATAAAAAAACAGGTTTTTTTTACTTACGCTGACGTGGACGGTAATTTGAGGATTGATAGAAAAGTGATTGTATTTTGGGGATTTCGAAACTTCCCAACATTATGGAAAGAGTTCATCTTATGTACACCAAATTTTTTTTGGCAACGTTATGTACAACATTAAAAATTATACTTTCACAATTAGAAGGCCCAAACAAGAGAAATTACCACATCAACGACCACAAAAATCACACACTAACACCCAAAACAAAACCGCCACCACCACTCCTAATAGTGGAGACAATGGCGGTTTGGATTTTTTTTAAACAATGGTATCTGAATTAGAAGGTCGGGCCATGGCCCATACGTCTAAATAAGAAACCAAGAGTAGACTATGGTCTCGATAGCCAAATGCCCATACCACGGTCCAAAGTCTCCAGACGACTAGCTCTGATGTCTGGACCATAATCGGGTCGTTCGATCAAGAACCCTAAGCCATGGTTTGGACTTTTGATCCAGATGTCTCACTGTTTTAAAAAATTTGTGGCCACCATGGTATCTACCATTAGTTGAGATGGTAGTTGTGTTCGAGCGAACATGGTTTTCGTGGTCATTGTCATGGTTAAGGACAACACCGTTATTTTACTTTAATATTTGGACAATACTTAGTACTTTCAAGTTTGAAGGCAATGAATATTTCAAGTTACCAAATGCCTCAAAGAGCATTTATGTCCTTGCTCACGGGTATTCAACTTATGGGGTTACATAACGGGCATTCAACTTATGGAAAGAATTATAGACAAAAAAAAAAGTGAAGACTGTCTATTGTGTTTGGTGGACTGCTTATGTTTTTGTGTTGTTTTGTAGGGATTTGTCCCACAATTTTCAAAGTTTGTGCTATGTCTTACTCGAAATTTTGTGTGTAAATCAATTGTTGCAATTGCATCAACCATAGTAATTAATTGTTGCATTGATGTAGTATTATATTCCCTCCGTTTCTTTTTTCTTACACCACTTTTCTTTTATGGATATCCTTAAATTTTGAAACCATATAAAAAATAAATGTAGGAAATCAAAACTTTAGTATCACAATTCACAAGAACTACATATGGTACAAGGAGGTTTCGTCCCCTGCCTTCTCGTTTACATAAGGTTAGTGAAGAATGCATTGGAATTAAATTATGCAATTATGTTGAATTCATGTGTAAAGATTGTGAAGAAGAAGCTAGACATCGAAGTATCCATGTACGGTTGAAAATATACATTAAATATTAATCGGTTAACTCAAATCCTGCATAGGTTGGATTCAGATTTAGATGTTCAATCTGTTTATAGTAATGGCTTAACTCAATCCTACAGAGGTTGACCCATTGTCATCCTCATACTCATGATAACTCATGAACCATCATTTTGCATAGAAGTTTCATTAACATTTAATCACAATTAGTGTTGTTATTAATTACTCGTACTAAAAATACTAGCGCCATTTCATATTAGTTGCAACTTGCAACGATTTGATATAAAATATAAACAAAAAATATCAATTCGTAGTAACTAATATGATACGGATGTAGCATATTCTTTTAAGACCTCAATAAGAACTTTACTAGGAGCAACGAATAATGATGTCAGCTGGTGATGGATGCATACGGCCATACGGGTAGAGCGGATGGATGGGGGTGATGCTCCACCTGACCCACCGACCCATTTCCATCCCTTACACCATTTTCAGCTCCAAGTACCTTTTTTTTTTCTGGGCCACAAGGCTTGAATTACGTTCTTGTGCTAAAAAGAAACCAACCTTTTAGCTCAAATTCATTCCCTGCTATGTATCCACACATGTAAAGAAATCTCCATTTCAAATTTGTACAATGTAGTTTTGGCATAAGAGCAAGTCTTACATAATAGTAATACACTAATACATGCACATCATATGATCAAAAATTCAAAAACCATGCCAAGCCTGGCAAAATGTTTTAAAAAATTAAAAGACTGAAAGTTTACATAATTAGCAGAATGATTTCACAATCACTAACAAATGTGTTAGGACTGCATTCATTTCACCACACAATCACACATACAAACGTCTCATGATCAACTCATCCCGAACACAAGAATGTTGCTCGGTAACAGATCTAGCTATACATACCCCTACGAACATTTTCTGTTTCAAGATCTGTTCGGACATAAATAAATATAGACCATGGCCGAATTTGAAGAGGTCAAGACGTATATCACCAAGAAAGCGAGTAAACTACGTGTATTAGGAAGAAAAAAAATATTCAAACTTTGCCATTTCGGGCATCAATGTTCCTAACAGGTCCCTTAAACCATTTCCTAGCATCAACCACCCACCAAAGCATAATTAGACCTAAAACTACAGTTAAAGCAGCAGGTGCATAATTGAAAGTGTTCCAAGCAATTGGGTAGTGAGTTGGTAAAAGAAACACTACACATGTATAACAAATCCATGTGAAAGCAATGAAGCAAACTGGCCTGCTTGCTCTCCCAAGGTAGAATGGTCCGGGTTTGAAGTTCTCCTCTGCCATTACCATTCTTGCGAATATTGGAACTGCATATCCACCAACCCACCCGATTGTGCAAATCGATGTTATGGCTGTGAAGACTACGTTGAGTTTTAAGATGGGTAGTCCGAGAAGAATGCAGATAGCTGAACAGAGCCACACGGCATTTGCAGGAACCTTATGTTTCGGGTGCACCTTTCGCCAAATGGACGAAAATGGAACTCCCTTGTCTCTAGATAATGCATATACCTGATCATTGAATAAATATCATACATTATACAAGTGTACGTAATGCATAGAACTATTAAGGATATCAATTTTGTGAAGAGAGCATAGCAAAGACAAAGCAGCAGTGAGCAGTCTATCAGTCTATCTATCGATGATACTACCTCTGTCTTTTTTACTTGCTACATTTTCCTTATTTGGGTGTCTCAATTTACTTACTACATTTCTTTTTTTTGATATGTGGGGCTCACCTAATTTCTACCTATTCTACCCTTATTTTTGTCATTTACTCTCTTTATACAACCTCTTTTACCCCTTTTTTGTCATATTCTTCGAAAATATCTCTACTTTTTAATGATCTACCACTTCACATGTTTCTCCTAAAAAATTGTGCTAGATGGAATGTAGCAAGTAATTAAGGACGAAGGGAGTATTGAAGAGTGGCTAAGAATGTTATCTGTCATGTTTTTACTTTTTAGAAATAGAGGTCTCATTCTGTATAAAATTTCCATGTAATAATGAATGCATCAGAAGTAGGGATTGTTTTGCTTACAACTCTAGCTGCACTGGTAGTGATAGAAAGCCCAGCAAAGAAAAATGATCCCCATATGATGACAAGAAATACAATTGCTCCAGTAGCATTGTGATATCTTCCATGAAATGCATCGTAGAGTATCTGGGCTGGTACAAATGCTCCGGCAGTCTCATTGTTCGGGTCATAGAGGTAGTTCAAATCCTGAATGATAAGGTCCAAGATTAAACATCAGAAACATTTTTATTTTTTTTGAGAAACATTGTTAATAACGTTATATTTCATTTGGATAACAAATTAGGAACGAAGGGACTTGGAGGGAAGAGAAATCGAGAGATGAAATTGTAAGAAATTGATCTCTCCAACAATGTAGAGATTTGGAAGGAAAACTCAACACTCTTCCCTCCCCTCCCTTACATTCCCCTTTTCTTTTCACTTTGTTTAACCAAACACTGTTAAGGATTGCTAGAACTGACCATTATATACGAAGTATATATTTAGCATTAATATTCGGCCAATACAAGTTACTAGTTAGTGTAAATACCTGAATGCTGAAGGTGAGGGCCAGCATATATACCCACCCAAACACTGAAATAATCCCTAAACTAGAAAGAATCGCAATGGGTCCATTCTTGTCCGCTCCTTTAGTCTCTTCAGTAAGATGTGCAGCCGCATCGTATCCATACAATGAGTACTGGCTGACCAGCAGGGCTAACATAGCTGCATATGCTTTATTAGATATCCCGGTTGTTGCAGTTGCCATTTCAAAATGAGAGAAAACAAATGAGGCTGGTTGTGTAGTCAGGGAAACCAGAGGAAGCATAATAACCAAGGCTAAGCCACCAAGCATCTACAAGAAAAAGGATATATTATCATACTTTTTTAGCTATATAATTACGGAAATGTAAATCATTTATAAATGAAGAAATTTTATTAATTGAGAAATTGTTGGTTGAGAATCAGTTTTGTATAGCAAGAAAGGAGTTGGGTATAGCTTGGTGGTAAGCTGTCCACGTTCCTATGACCACGGTCATGGGTTCGATCCTTACCCTTCTCCCCTTCCCCTTTGGGCTAGTAGCCCTGTACAGTCAATGAACTGGTGGTTTCCTTACCTAATCAAAAAAATAAAAAATAAAAAATTGAAGTATAGCAAGAAAATGTGGTGGGATTCACCTGCCACCACACTGATATTATGTCGATGAAGGCAATAACCTCCAATGCAAAAGTGTTAAGAACAGCCCAAATAAGTGTCTGTCCTATATACATGCATAAAAACAGCCATTTTGGAGCAAAGTATCCTCCAACTTTGTTTGTTCCAGTGCATAGCAGAATGATGCTTTGCAAGACTTCTGTCCCTGCATAAGCCTGTGCAACAAAGTATGAATTTAAAACAACTTGAACCAATCCTTTTGATGAGTGAAGCTCTAGGTTGTTACGCTTCCGAAATATAAACTCTTACCTGGGTACCAATGCCAGCGATTAGGCCTATGGTCTCGAACCATGCGCAGCACCAAGATGCAAATGGACCCCACTTCGGTCCAGACAAATGTGCAGCCCAAAAGTATAGAGAGCCTGTAGTCTGTTAATCAATAAAAAGATTAATATTAGCCCTGTGAATTCACATGTACAATGCATGAATATGTAATAATACCTCTGTTTCATATTATTTGGATAGAGAATAATAGGGGTGCATCCGTGCATGTAATGAGAAGAGAGAAAGAAAGAAACGACAACTTAAAAAGGAAAGAAAAAATTTCTTGCAAATAAAATGAAACAGATGTAGTAATACCAAATATCAAGGCCTTCACCTATAAAATAGTGTTATGTTTTTTTAATATTAGGTAAAAAAGCCATTAGTTTATTGGCAGATATGAGGATTCAAACCTCTAACCCTAACCTCAAGGGGCCAAATTGTAGAGGTGGAACCACTATTAGCTTCAATATTGATTTACTTGCTAAGTTTTGGTTTTAATTTTTTTTACTACTGAGTAACAATTAAGCTCAAAATTTGACGCACGCATGGCACGCATAGAAAGCTAGTCATTAATAAAGCAACCAAGATCTGACTATTGGACACAATTGGAGAGTGTTGATCAAAAGCTAAGGCAAAAGAAGACCATAACATGTTCCTTGTTTTAATTTGATGAGAATCATAAGATCATGACATGTTTTACTTTAAAATATTACAGCAATAATCAAATTCATTCTGACTTCTTGGACATCACCTTGATTGGAGCAAGTGAGTTACTCCAATATCATCTTTGATACACAAGGAATACTAATCCTCCCCAACTAGATGGGTTTAAAATATTCAGAAAAAAAAAAAAGATCATGACAAATCTTTCTATTGAAGATTATTAAGGGATTTTAATATTCTTTTGATAAAAGAATCTTAACAAACCTTTCTACTATCTAGCTTAAAAGTTTTCAAAGGAATTTCCCACCTTTGATCATGATCATTGGCTGTAAATATAGAGCAAATTTTAACAAGCTAATATGAAAAATAAAATAAAATAAATTTGAAGTAAAATATTTGCTAATATAAAATTGTCAATATTAAGGACAGAAAATTTTGGTGCCAAAAGAAGGTTAACTCAAAAACAAGCGTTTATTAACTGAATGCATGGCATGTGATCTTGACATGCATTTTCGAATTACAACTCAATTAGAAAATATATTAAACGCTTATTACATATAGCATTATACGAAAATTAATTGTCCAAAGTTTGCATAGGAAATTGTGCACAATGTAAATGGAAATATCTTTAATTCTTAATAGAATTTCTCAATTGAAGGAGCATATCTTTTTTATATAATCTATATCTTTCTGATCATAAACTAGTACTAAAGTAAAATCCACTACATCAATTTCCCCCTAAAATCATACTAGAAATTTATTTTATAATACTCCCTCCGTAACATAATTTTGGCAACAAGTTTTTTTCACGCATTTCAAGGAAGCAATTTAAGGGTGTAAACGAACAAATTAATCAAAATGGTTTTAATTCATGTAAGATTGAGATCATAAATTACTAATCTTAAATATTTTTTTGATCAATTTATTTGTTTACACCCTTAAATCGCTTCCTTAAAATGCGTGGAAAAAAACTTGTTGCCAGAATTATGTTACGGACGGATACATAATACTTGATTTTTAAATGATTGCATTCAAAAAGAGTTTTCTTTAGTATACTCTTCACTTATTAGTTAAACAAAAACCAAACATTTGATGCTAAATTATTTACCAAATATTTATTTAAAAGAGATAAACAACCACAGAATCAGAGATGAAGCGCCACCCATACTGTCAAAAGTGGGGTCACTGAGACACTGACTTGACCCATCTCAATTTGGAACTTCACAATATTTTGGATACTACTTAATTGAATTTAATTTAAGGGTAATGCTATAAGAATAAAATACTAACTCCTTTCATTTTCATATGAAACAAATCATTTAACATGTATTTTAGAGAAAAGATTTAAGAATATAAACGAAAAAATTAATTAACATAATATAAATACAAGCAAGATTATAATCGTCAAAAAACGATCACCGAATTTAAGTAAATCTAGACCGTTGATCTTGGTAACTAGATTTGAATTTTATTTTAAATAAAAATACACATTTTAAATTTATTTTTGTAAAATTAATTCATTTTAATATTTTTGCAAAATTTGAATTTTTATTTTATTTTTAATTTAGTTTCTAACCAAAATCTGAAATTAATTTAGGCAAATTCAAAAATATTAAAAAAGAATTAACATTACAAAAAAAAAATTAAAAATGTATATTTTTGTTTAATATAAAAGTTAAATCTAATTACCAATATCAACGGCCTGGATCGTTTTTTCGACGATCACCAAAGAAACATCCCAAGCAAGAGGGTGATCATATGTTGTCGGTGCAATTTTTTAAACAATCAATTTGCTTGTTTACACCCTTAAATTGCGTTTAAAATGATTTGTTGTAGATTAATGGGTAGTATATTTTCTAAAGCGGTATAAATTTGAAAACTTGTGACAAAAATCAGGTCTAAATCAGTGCAATTAATGCTTAATTTTTCTCAAACTTTTGACTTTCTTATACCCATATAGCATTTTCCTTAATTCAATTACACCTATTAGTTAGTAAAAATCACAAATGAAAATCATGAACAATAAAAGAAATGAAAAAAAACCATTACACCAATATGAAAAACAGAGAAACAAGGCAATATATTCATCAACAAAAAGAGTGAAAAAGCAGAGAAATGGTAATGACTAACCGGGAAAGAGGAGCAAATCTCAGACATGGCAACACCCACAAACCAAGTGAAGAAGGAAACAATAACCCAACCCCATACCAAACTTGCTGGCCCAGAATATTGAAGGCTTGAACCAAACAATGGAGTTATCCCTGTAAATAGTGATATTGTTGACACTGATATTGCCAATGTTTTGAACAATGTCTGCAATTTCAATTTCAAAAAACTTTTATCAGTGCATATATAAAATTCATTCATTGAGGCAATTCAACAAACACATTCAAGGCTTATGATATAATAATACAACATTAATTAGAGATTCAAATTACCATTTCTCTTCGAAGTTCTTGCTTGTAACCAAGCTCGTTTAATCTCTTTTCTCCAGTATCCATTTCTTTGGGTTTTGCCATTGAAACTAAGTTTAATTTGGTGTTTTGCAGTGCAGAAAGAAACTTAGAAATGGGGGTTGTGATAAAATGTAGATGGGTTTGTTTTTATGGTTAATAAGAGAGAGAGAAAGGGTGAGATATTTCAGGAAAGGGGGTTTTGCTCATGCAAATATTTTGGAACTAACTCAACTTAGCATAATTTATTGACTTGTAGTATAAACAAAATAATAATTTATTGATTTATTGGTCTTCAAAATAGTCTCCCACTTTGACAAAAACTAAATTTTAAATTAGAACCGCTTGATTTATTTTGGGTTTAATTTAAATCTTTGATTTATAATTCTATTCGAAAAGCTTTTAAAAAAGTCCTAGAGAATTTTGACTCAAATCAATTATAATGAACAAAATTATATCAAATAAATTTTTTATCCAAAATTATTTACTTCATATTTATAGATTCCAATAAAAGTAGAGTTGATCATCATTAGCCCAGCCTGATTGGTCAGAAAATATTGCAGGTTTTGGTGCAATTAAAATAACTCTTTTAGTTCAAAAGCTTGATTTAACCCAAAAAATACTCATATGGCCCCCAAGCCCACTTATAAAATCAAGACTTTCGACACACGATTATTTAACGTCCGACCCGACCTGACCTGGCCTGAAAATTTTTATCACCTCTGGATAAAACTCTAAAAGTAGGGTAGGGTATAGTGGGAAAATGAGGTGTTAGTTGGAGACTTGGAGACTAGTGCTGCCAAATTTGAAAAATCGTTACCTTGGCTTTTTCCAAAGACTTGTTTTCACTCCAACTTTTTTTTTCTTTGTAGAAGAAAATAAAAACAGACTTATTATCAGTTTATCACTTTTCACCCGGTCAGGCCGTCAGGGTGTTTAAAAAAAAACCTACCTGAATTTATTTTTTTTTTGGCTTTTGCCTATAATATACTTGGCAAAAACAAATCCGTTCTGAAAATCTACCTAGAAAAAATAGGTCATGAAAAAATATAATCCAAAACTCATTTTTTGACCAAATCTAAAGACCCATTATTTTAAAGTACTGATCGACTGATTATTCATGTATAGTCTTATACATTTGCAAATAATATTAGGCCACAAGATATAATCAATAGAATCTCACTTGAATATATTTTTTATTATGTACAAATCACAAATATTAGTTAAGTTATAAATATAAAAAGTGCTTATGCCCACTTTTTGCAATTAAAAAGAAAAGAAGGAAATATTTCGATGAAAAAATCATAGTTACTCTAGTTATATTATGCATTTTTCAACTCCTAAAGTCCACACAGTTAGTATGTCTTTTGTGAAACATCAAAGACAAAAACATTTTAAAAATAGTAGACGGACCGACCAACCTATTACCGAAAACTTTGGTTCATAAACAAAGAAATTCGACCCAATACCGAAAAATGATCAACCATTTTGCAAGGTATAGTCTAGACTAGGGTTAGCGTAAGCTTACTTTTTTCTTTTTTTTTGAGACAAATGTAAGCTTATTATATGTTTGCTAAACTTTAATGGTTAGTGATTTAAAGTGGAGCGCGGAAATGATTTTAGGAGTGCTAAAATCACTGTCCAACTTTAATAGGTGCATACTTTAATAGGTACATATTCTTATTCTCAAGTTGAACATTATTTATATTTTTATACTCCTTCCGTTTTTTTTTTTAAGATGTAACATTTTGACTTTGGCAACGATGTGACATAAAGTAGAGAGGAAAAGTGTCAAATCGTTGCAAATAATAAGAAACGGAGGTAGTATAAAAAAAACATAGTCATGTGAGATTTTGTTGGATTCACCTCGTAATACACTTTCCAAATATATAATTTTTATAATTTCTACACTTATATATTTAGAGATATTACGAATGCAAGTTGTGTCTCGGCAAGTGTGAAAAGTGAAGTGTTACATCTAAAAAAAACAGAGGGAGTATATCCATTACCATTGGCGGCATTGAATGGGAATGTATATTTACGAAAAAAATTAGATGAATTAAGCTTTTTTTATTGGGCTTAGCCCCCATTAGCACCAAAAAAAAAAATTTAGATGAATTAAAATATAATCTAACACTATTATGAGAATGAACGAATATTGTTTTTATTTTCAAATTTAATTACATACTACTTTCGTAGCAAATTACTTACAACAAAAGGTATTTTTTGTTGCAACTAATATAAATTCATTTCTATTAAGAATAATTTCTATTTTTTGATTTATTTAGATTATATTTTACTTCTTTATAATTGTTATTGTAGATGTCGTATGACTTTCAATTAATGAAATTTTATATTTCCGTTAAAAAAAAAACATTTCTATTACGAATAATTATTACCAAAGAGATGTTGGTATGTGTAGATTAACCTAGTTGTCTCTCTATATATGGACCACTAATTGCATGATATAGATTTGTACACATATGAAGCATGCAGGCATCCAAGTCGCCAACATCGATCTCCCCATATAAAATTGGTGGAAACTAAAAATTGATTTCCGCACTCCACGTTTTCAGTATTAACGCGGGTTAATATTGTAAACGTGGAGTGCGGTAATCAATTTTTGGGGTGCGGAAATCACCAACCAAAATTGGTGGCATGACAATAGGACGTTGTGGTTTTGTTGTGTGTGCTCGTCCGTTTATTCGATTCGTCGGTCCGTAGCTCTGACTACATCCAGATCTGACTCGAGACTCTAGCTTGGCTTTGGTGGATGAGTTTCTCAACAAGAATTTTTACATTCACTAAAGCTCGAACCTGAGACATTTTTTAAGCGGATCAAGTTGCTTACCATTTACTCCTTCCATCTCAACTTACTTGCTACGTACATTATCTTTCACACAGTTTTCGAGACACAACTTTGAACAATAATATCTACTCCCTCTGTCCCAAAATAAATGCTACATTTTCCTTTTTTATATGTCCTAAAATAAATGCTACATTACTACTTTTTATTATTTTTGATATTATGACTCACCTATAAAATTACACTTATACCCTTAACGTAAGTACGTAACATTAATTAATTATACTTTTACTACTTTTGGTATTGTGGTCCACCTATATAAATTCAAACTTACCACTTTTGACATTATGGCCCACCTATACCAACTACAACTTTAAAAATGACTCACTTTCTCTATGTTGTATTTAAAAAGGGACGGAGGGAGTATAATTTCATACATAGAAAAATCACAAAAAATCTATTTGGAAAGCATATATGGAGACGAATTAAATGAAATCCCACAACATGACTATATTTTCTTCCTTACCCCATAAAACTATAAGCAGTTAGAGACTTCATGTGAACAGTGCTACAAGTCAGAATGTAACAAGTAGTAATTTGAGACTAAAGGAGTACGTAATTTGAAAGAATATTATCATTATTATTCATATATGCTTGTTGAGTTGGAATTTTATTCCAAGTATATAAAGTAATAGACAGATGATTGAGTGAGAATAGTCAGCCAATGCATGCGGCAATGAATAATAATGCAACAACATATCTCACTATTCAGTACTCACTCAGTCACTGAGCTAGCTAATATATCATCAATCATTTTATTAGTCATCGTTAGTCTTACGCTACACAAATACAATCAAACAAAATAATAATAATAATAATAATAATAATAATAATAATAATAATAATAATAATAATAATAATAATATGAATATGAATAATTAAAAAATAATGGTTAGACACGTAAATAAATTAAAGGACATGGAATTCGAATAATCCTCCACTTGACCATCAACAAATCAACAATCAACATCACTAAAATATTGACGGGAAACCCTGACCTTTTCAGGTTTGCATGAATCGATTGCGCGATACTTATAATTAGACCTGGTTATTGGATATGATAGACCAATGGAATACGGTTAAGGTTAAGGTTATAGGGTATTTACTAGTGATGAAAACGGGTCGGATCTAGATCGGGTCCAAAACGGGTCCATCGTATTTCCTTTCAATAAGTATGAAAATTCAATTTTTTGTTGGGAAATGTAATAAGTTTTATTAAAGAATAAAAAAAAATTGAGTCAAAAATTACTACAAATTTACAAATTGAGCTTATAGTTTTAGAAAAAACTTATAAATTGTAATTTATGCATTTATTTTTTTTATTATTATATATAAAACGGGTCTACGGTTAATGAATCCTAAAATTCAATTTTTCGGTGTCTACAAAGTCCTAGAAATTTATAGGGAAATTTCCCCACGAAATACAACACCTTTTAGGTAGCGTTTGGATATGTAGAATTCATTTCAAATTAATGAATTCAATTTCTGAAATTGAAATGTTACAATTCAAATGGCAATTATTTGTTTGAGTTATTTTAGAATTTGAAATGACATGGTTATGTTAAGTATTTGAAATACACAACATTTGCTTGTTAAACATTTGGGTTGGAAATTGAACCAAATCCAATTCCAAATTATTTAACTTGTCAAACATGTAATTTGACCCAAATCCATCATTTCAAATGAATTGTTTGTATCCAAACATAGCATTAACGAATTCATTAACGATGGTTAGTTAACAAGACGGACACTGTTAATTAAAAAACCTAAATTGAGATGCATAACTTAGAAGTGTGAAAAAAGTCCGAGCACAACTTTGAATAGAGAAAAACTTAGGGCATAATTTAGAAAAAACTCTTTTATTTTTAGGCTCCGTTTGTTTTGATGGAAAACATTTTCCCGGAAAATGATTTTCCTCCCTTTTTCTATTTTCCTTTGTTTGTTTTGGAAAAAATGGAAAACAATTTTCCTTGAGATGGAAAATGTCACTTTGGAAAAGGAAAACCATTTTCCTTTTGTGGAGAAGAAATGCCACATTTTCCTTCCTACTCTTTACTTCTCCCTTATTCACTCCTCCCATCTTTCCTTCATTTGTATTTCATTTTTTCTTTCCTTCATAAGTTTTCCTCTAATCAAACAAACAAAGGAAAACTTTATTTACATCTATGTTTTCCATTGAAATTTTTTTTTCCTTAGAAAATTATTTTCCATGAAAATTATTTTTCCCAAAACAAACGGAGCCTTAAGTAGGCCTTATATTTCTGAGGCCCGGTTTTGGTCATGCTAAGGGACTGCCATTAAAAAGAAAAAAGAATCATTATATAAACAGAAAATGTTCCCTGTCGAATATGTTTGTATAGGCCCTTTTCGTTTGTGGTTGGCACAAACAGCACAATTTGCACATAACATAAAAAAAAAAGAATAATTGCTTAGAATAATCCAACCTTTGCAGGGGCGGACCCACAAGGGGCTGGTAGGGGCCCGGCCCCTGCGGCCCAATCCCGTTACCCTTTTAATTTTTTATTAGACCCCTGCTATGTTATAGAATATATACTTATTAAATCACATAAAATTATTGAATGTTATTTTAGCCTGGTGGTAAGTGATGAAGGATCTATGTGATTGGTCGCGGGATCAAATTCTGGATCCGCTAGTTTCTTAAATTTTATTTTGCTTTCCTCTCTTCTTTTTTTTTTTTTCTTTTTTTTCTTTTTACAATTTTTCGAATATTGTCAAAGAAATTCACAATTATGTGTTTGTCTTTCTCTTTAGGTCATTTCCCCCCAAAAATTATACCTTCTTATTGATCTAATCAACTTCATAAATTTTTCATCTTCTCCATAATTCAATTCCTCAGTTCTTCAAGCCTTCATATTCATAGCTGGTATTATTTAACCTTTTTTCAATTTCTTTAATATCAAATTCCTAATATATATACAGTGAAATAGTGAATTTTGATTTTTATTAATATTTTTTTAATTTTTTGGTTTTTATTAATCAAAAAGCATGTCAATAGTAGTCCGAGTGGATTAGTTTGATTAAATTCCTATTATTGTACCGAATTTTTTAAGGGTTTTAATTTTTGGATTGATAGCAAAAGCACGCTCAATATGTGTGTGTTTAGGGGTTTCTAACTTTTGAATTGGTAGAAAAAGCAAGCCTAAAAGAATAATTATAGTATGACAAATTGACAATGCATCATTAGAAATATTAGTTTTTAAATAATCTTGGCCACGTTAAATTTTAATTCCTGGTTCCGCCCCTGAACCTTTGGCCTGTTCGCTTATAATAATCTAACCTTTTGTTTATTATGGAATAAGCAAAGCTTTGTACCCAAATGCATACAGTAAGTTAAATAGACTTTCAACCTGTTTAGAAGGTTAAAATACCTAGTAGTTGGGGAGTAAATGATTTTTATTGAAATTTTATTTTATTTAATAAAAATAAGGGTAAACTTTATTTTCCAAAAAAAAAAAGTTCGTGAATTCAGTTGCTCTAACTTCACCATCTCCATTGACCATTTCTTCACCATCTCCACTGACCATTTCTTCACAGAACGAAGGTGAATCTCTTGGCGAATTCACTCGAAGCTCAATTTCGATGGGCGAAGTGGATTTCTCTATTTCAATCATCAAAAATCGAAGCTTCTGAACTTCTCCATCTCCATCGATATTCGTCATTGACCTTTTCTTCACAGAACGAAGGTGAATCTCTTGGTGAATTCACTCGAAGCTCAATTTCGAAGGGCGAAGTGCATTTCTCTGTTTCAAGCATCAAAAATCAAAGCTTAATTTTCCAAAGTAGAAGGTAATGTGTTCTTATTTCGAAACCCTAATTTCGCCAAAAATCTAAACCCTATCACCTGCCATTTCAGCACGAAAAATTCGAACAGAAAAATCAGTTTTTTTAAAGGAGAAACGAAGTGAGGATGCACAGATGTTTGTGAGGATGCACAAATCTTTATTTATTTTTTTTAATAAAAAAAAGAGAGAAAGTGAAGAATTATAAACAAAGAAAATGGAGTGAGGGAATCAATTTTTTTTTTAAGGAGAAAGAAGAAGGTGGTGTATATTAAGAGAAGGAGAATTAGTTTAATTGTTACCCAACGGTCATGTGACATGCTATAGCAGGTTAATTACCTACTTAACTTATTGCATGCATTTTGGGTAAAAGCTTTGCTTATTCCATAATAAACAAAAGGTTAGATTATTATAAGCGAACAGGCCAAAAGTTGGATTATTCTAAGCAATTTTTCCAAAAAAAAAAAATCTGTCTCTTTAACCCAGATTATTCGGCAAATGAACATTTACGTACGATATTGTTCAAATGTCAAAAAAAAATGTTTAAGGTGTAAAAGGTATTTAACCCAGATACCCTAACTATGGTCGATTCATTTAATCTAGATGTCTCATGCATCCATGGTCAGATTAGTCGGGGCAGTGTGGAAAAAATTGACCACCATGATCGTGGTGGTGGCCGTAATGGTCCGGTGATTTGGCTTCCAGGGCAGTTGTCTAAAAAATTGCGGTGTTGCTTAATGTCAATGACAATAGCGTCTTTTCATTCAAAAATTGTGGCGATAAATAGTACTTAAGGGCCAATGTTTAGTATTGCACTTTGTTGCAGGAAATAACATTATCATCTCTATGAGAATACAATCTCATTCACAAACTTGTATTTTCATCATATTTTTCGTTATCATTCATTATTAGTCGAAATGATAGTATTGGATAGAAATGAAAACATATGAAGAAAATAGGTGATTTGAAGGTAGACTAGCACCACCATGAAAATAAATATACAAATTCATTACAACTACCTTTGTTTTAAAGCAGGGTACCAAAAGGACCAAAACGATGAGCAGAATTGAATAGGGCCACAATTTATATCGTATAAGAATTTAGATTTGAATTTGGAACAAACATGAGGATTAGGGTGTGTTCTCTTCAACTTATATCAGATTAGACTAGATCAGATCTCATCTCACCAATTCTCATAAGTTTTTAGATCATATCAGAAAATTTCAGACGAAGAGAATGCCCCTTTAGTCAAACAATTGTAAACTTGTAACTTGTTAATTAAAAAATTCAACATTAGTTAAATGAGATGAAGAAAGGTAAAGGTATAAAATGAAAGCAAAAGAAAGTTATATTTTTGTTTTGTTTTGCTATTGGGCCTTACCTAAGCTGCCTCTCATAGGCTAACAAGTAACACCTAAGAGCTTCTACCATTGAGATAAGGCTTCATCCTTGCAAAAGAAGCATATGGGAGGAACTACCAGGGAAAAAAAATACTTCCTCCGTTTTCGAATTGTTACAACAAATAATTTTTTTTTTTTTTATCTCTAGTTCACAAATATTTTCATTTGTTGCAACCATTAAAAAACGGAGGAAGTACAAAAATTTTAAGTTGTATACTAAGTCAAAAAGGTTTCTAGAACAATCTAAAAGAAATGGTAAACCATTTGTAGCCAATCCCTAATTGAAAAGTAATTGTGATCTTTCTTACCCTTTCCCCACTCTCAAAGTGTCTAATCCACTAATTCGAGCTGGATTAACTCAAGGGAGGTTCTGGCTTTGATAAGGCATTTCATCTTACCAACTAATCAACTTTACAAAAAAACTAATAATAAAAAAGTTTATTATTCGTTTCAAAAAAAGAAAATTTTATTACTAACAATAACGTATTCAATAATATTATGAGCTATACATGGCCCTGGTTAAAAGGGCTACCTAATATTATTTCTTTGTAACCATCTTTTTATCCTATTTAAAAAAATGTGTATCCTGTTAATTTCATATTGATACTTCCCCTTCCACTCAACATGCTTAACCATGTGCACAAGAATTTAGTTTTATTAGAATTCTCATCTTGAAGAAACAGAATTTTCTTTAATGATGAGTAGTGTTAGGAAATTTGGATGTATGTCTATTCTACTTATTTTATCATGCAGAGCTTATCAGGCCTTAGCAGGTCATGTCAGGTCAAGGCTAATAAGTTCCAATAAATTCTTATTTTAACTATGACCAGGGGTTATAACAGTACTGAATAGGCATGTCTTAAAAAAAATCAGGTTTCATAAATCGAAGAGAACATACCTTTAATATTAGATGTGATAAAACCACCATGAAACATAGGATCAGTAATCAGAGTCGAGGATTTTTTGTTTTAATGAAACAAATGTTGCACATAATTTGAAACAAAACAAATGGTGTATCCCCGGAAGAAGAAAAAATGGTGTAAAAAATATTAGTCAATATAAGGAGGCACAATATAGACATTCATAAAGTACAGAAAGGAACTAAATCAAGAGCTCATGTAATTGATGTAAATATCCTGCAATTTCAGAAACAATTGAGCACAAAACTTTCTACAATTGTTGTGGATCTCAAATGATTTAGAGAGGAAAAAGAATGCAACTAAACAAATGATAATCTTAATGATGTATGAGAATATACATTAACTAATAGGATAAAAGAACATGCAAACCAGTTTTAAGTCGCAGGAGCAGCATCGAAAGAATGAAGAACTTGTTCTAGCATCATCCTTGTATGGTTGTCGAGAGGATTGTCTGGCTTGTCAATGTGTGAAATGTTTAATAAGTAGAGTTTATTTCTGGAAACGAACGCAGCTGAGAATATCCTTTTCATCCCTCCTCTCGTGCTGTCGACTACATATTCAAACTCGTATACGGGTAGGCCATTGAGGCCCGTTCTTTCTGAGACTCCGATCACTTGTGCATCCTTCGTGCTTTCCTGGCAACGCAAATAAAATAGACAGTCCATGAAAGGAGTTATCTATGTCATACAATCACATCATGTATTGTGAAATGCAATAAGAAAGAAATCATGGTAATGGGAATGAATTTATAACTAAATTTGGAAGGGAAATCAAAATCCATTCCCATGGTGGTGCAACCTTAGCTCCAATTTATCTAATTTTCTTCACAAATAACCATTCCCATCAAATAATACCCTCCCCAATGGTAATGGATGGGAATAAAAATTGAGAAGAAATTTGAAGCTTGGGAATGAAAATTTGTTTTATATGAAAATTATAAGGTTTCTCCTTAACAACCTTACACTATAAATTCATTACCATTACCACAATTTATTACCAACAACTAAACGGGCCGTCAATGTTTTTCCTATCAACTATTCTAAATGCCTGTTTGTAGTTGTTTAATAAATTGGGATAATAGGAATGGATTCTTAAATATAATTTAGTAATGAAAACAACATTACCATCTCCATGGAAACATAATGTTAATCCCAAACTTGTATTTTTTTTCATACTTTAAATTACCATACATAACCACTTGAAAATTTTGTATTGGATTGAATTGAAATGGAAATTTATGAAGAAAATTAGGTTATTTACTTATTTGCAAGTAAACTAGCACTACCATGGGATATATATTGATTTTCCTTTCAAATTTGTATACAAATTCATTTCCATTACCTTCATTTATGATTGAATACCAAACGGGTTGGGTGTAATTCAATACAACGTAAATTCTAGTGAGAGATGAGAGACTTCCCAACATCCATATAAACAAGATAGATGAGACACAGTAAAGTCTGTCTGCCAAAGGCGCTAGTTAGCCATTAGTTCTAGAACCAAACTGTTAAGAATCAGGCTAATGCACTGATTTCCTATTGATGAAGAAGGTGATTGATATTAGTAACATGAGAAAAACAGAAGTTGTGACTGATACTCAAGCTTTCGAGAGGCTTGATTTTCTTGCAAATAAATGCTTTCGAGTGGCTTGTTTGCTCCTAAGAACTAGTGAAAAGTTGAAATCTCTCATTAATATTTTCCATGACTTCCACCCTCCTAATCTTCCCTATTTATAGAAAACTATTAACTCACAAAACTTACTAAATTCTTCCACAATCTACTAATATACAACTTATTTATAGCTTTCCTAATATACCGTCACTACGGAACACAAACTTGTGTAACTTTTGTGGCATATACAAAGTATATATATATAAAAAAAAATCTGACAGAGGGAAAAGATTAACTAGGCGATACTTGGAGTCTGATTTTTCCTGTAAACAGATAAAGAAACAAAAAGGCAAATAGGCGAAGATAATGACTAGGAACACATCTTACAGACTGTAGTATGAGTCAATGTGATCAACTTCCAACAAATGTTCAGCCAAAATTTTTGGATAACGACAAATTCAGATGTAGATTTTGATTTTTGTCAAACATGGCATTGTAAGCTAACACAGAATACAAGAAGATCAATCATCCACTCCTCAAGGATGCTAAAGATTTCATTCATCATTAAGCCTTCTAGGCTTTTAGCACTCCCGTAACGTTAAGAGACTACATGGATAAGGATATGAAACAACAAGAAAACATACCTCCTATTCTCATAATCGTATTCTAATCTATATCTATATCTATCTATATATATAATTAAAAGGCGTTAATTTTCATGTAACAATGCCATGTAAATTGCCACATCAACAACTACTGATTTTAGCAAAATTCAAACCTTTGACCTCTTGCAAAAAGGTGCGATACACTTACCATCTCAAACACCTTTCACTGAATTTTTTTAAGTCGGCATAATATTATATTTTTAAAAAAATATTTAGTATTCTTCATTTTGCATAATTTTTTTTTTTTCAAATCTCATAAGAGTGCAAAAAAGGCATAAACACGGGGCTAACGCCCGGACCAAAATACTAGTTACATCTTAAACTATGTATGTATCATTGTCTCAAGTAAGAAATCTGAAGCTACTTTACATTACCTCTTATATCAGAGTCCTCAGTTTCATAGTTTACAGCACTAGACACTCTAGAAATGGGCAATAGAAATAGGGCACTGCAATTTAAGTACTCCGGAAAACCAAACCAAGTTTTTGGAACATGGCCATTTTTTACAATTGAGTATGTTAGTTTGTAGTTTGATACTAGTAGCCAAGTCTATGTGAATTGTGAATCATTCTAATCTCATACACCACTTCATTTGATATGATTCAATCAAACAATCCACCCACATTATTTATCCAATTTTAAGCAAATGCATGATTTGAGATATTTCTTTAAAATTTACGCCCTCCATTTCACTTTATTTGTTACGCTTTGACCATTTTTCTCTCACAAAAAGATTTAAAATGTAACAAACAAGTAGAACGGAAGGATTAGTACTTTGCTCCTTTTGACACAAAACATTGCCCAACACCAACTTAGAAACTCCCAATGAACAAATTACCCAACCCCAAATCAGCATCCCCCTTTCCAATTTCAAACAACCACCTATGAATTCTCACCATTGTCTACTCTTTCAAGTTTCAAGCAAATTAACTTGAATTTCTTACCAATCTCCTTTGCTTGATATTGCTCAAACAACCACATCCCTTTTGCTAATTTAAAGAAATACCCATTAATCAGCATTCAATCTACATTCTTTTCAATAATGAGTCAATTCAAATTTCTCAGCTAAACAACCTAAATCACCCAAAAAAAAAAGAGAAAAAATTGAACAAAATTCACCTTGCGTTTTTCAGCTTGGATGAGCTTGTCAGCTACAAATTGAGGAGTCCCAAAATCTGGGAGGCTTGTAAGCCTCACTGGGTTCACCACTACCCCTAAATTGTTTGCTGTTTTGTTCTCCTCTTCAAACAATGCAGTGGCTCCTGCTTTATCCTTCTTCAAATAGATAAAACAAAAAACAATTTCCATAAAAAAAAAGACAAATTAGCGATGGAAACAATAAATCATAGTTATGAATTGACCTTAATGTAAGAAGAAGGCTTAAGAAGGGTGAAACCCTCTTTCGAATCAGTGTAACTTTCAAGTTTAATTTCGTTTTCTTCTTCAGTATCATCTGCAATGGCGTTTGGGGTAGTAAGTGGAAAAGAAGCTGATAAAATGAGAGAAATAATGGAGAGATTGAGACTTCTTCTTTTGGTAATTGAAGAGTGAGATGAAATTTTGATTGAATTTGGGTGTGAAATGGGAATTTTAGGAAGATGGGTTTTTGAGGATTGAAGTATTTTGTGAGTTTGTGATAGTGAAGGTTGATGGTTGGGAAGGGAAAGATGAATATTGCACAACTCCATGGCAAAAGATCTCTGGTTTTTGGGTTTGTGCCACTCCTCTGTTTCTTTCCATGGTCTTATCTTCAGTTGTAAATCTTGTAATGCCATTACCAAGTGTTGGTAAACTTGGTTTTATGGGAATGGGAAATCGGCCAATTCACCGATTTGGTTAAAGAAATTTGACACCAGACTCGTTTACATTAACTGAAATTAATAGAGTGTATTAATTGAATTGAACTGGACTGGATTGAACTGAACTTAATAGAGATAAAATGAACTGAACTAAACTGAACTGAATTTAAGCTGAAGTAAACAAGCCTTTAGTCCGACAATAGTTCCATAAAAAGAACGAGTTTCGGTCACAAATAAACTAAAGATAATATTAAGTCAATCTTAAGACTCAGATCAACCCTTAGTCTAAGCTGGTCAAGTAAAATTTAAGTAAAATTTAAGTCCAAGTTATCCAAAATCAATGCTAATAGCTTCCTACAATACTTCGACACCAACCTAGTTACCGACTATGATTGCTCCTCCAGATTCCTAACTAATTTGTCAGCTGTTTGGTTGGTGTGAAGTCGGGTGTGTTTTTTAGTAATGCTAGCCTGATGCGACCGTTGTGTTAATATTAGCAGAACACGAAAAATGTTAATGATTCGATCAAAGCTATTGTGAGATGGATTATGTATAATTGTATATCAATGGTCAATAGATCGTAAAGGGGGAAGCCAACTACATTTCCCCCTTTATGTTGAAACGTTTGCACTCTGCACTGTGGGCTGGTCTCCAAAAATGTGTGAAAAAACATGAAAATGTCAACATCTGGATGGATAGCAACGTCCTTCTCATGAATGCCCTCGGTCCGCTCCCATGAAAATATTGTGTTTAATCTCACTTATTTTTGGCTTGCTTTTTAATGCATGTTAGGTGCACAAAAATCAATTGTAATGTATTAAAAAAAAACAAAAAAGAAAAAAATCCTCCCAACATTAAGGGAGAAAAACCTACTCGTAATTGAATTTATTTTTAACTAATTTTGGCGGCTGAGAAACGGCCAACAAAGGTGAGAGTGGGAACAGAAATAAAAATAAAAAAATTCAAGAAGACGGAGCACCGAGAAAGTGTAGTTGATCCTCCTAAATCTCTGTAATCAATTCAAGTTAACAAAATCCACGACATGCCTGTTGCTTGGAAATTTCACCAATTTGCTTCTGTAAGTGAAATTTCTTCTTCCCCCTTTCCCATTATTATTTGTTTTTACAAAAATGTTTAACTTACCATTACTTCTCTATTGTTGTTTTATGCTTTGATCTGGTTTTCAAATATGAATATAATATAATCAGGGGAAAAAATAAAAATTAATGAAGACCCAAATGAGGTATAGGATGATTTTATCCGAGTAAATGACTCGAATTCAAGTGATTAATGTAATTTGTTATCTAGCAATTCGTCGATTGACAAAAAGGTAGAAAACCCTTGTGTATTTCATTAATTTACTCTCAATTTGCTTTTATCCAAGAGCTGAAATTATTGGATAATCAAGTTTCGACTTTTATCTGTTTGTATCAAATATTGTCCTTGAAATTAACCTTCTGAATTGGGCGAAAAGTATGAATATTATTAAATCCAGAAAAAGATAGAGATTTAGGGTGATGAAGTTGCCATGTATATGTGTGGTGTGTATTTGTGAGTTGTCTCGCATTGGAGAAAGCCGAACAACAATCATCTTATAAGATTACACCAGTACTGTACTTGGGGACTTAGGGTTGTAAGTTGTAACCATTCCAAAGTCCTCTCTCCTTTGTATGTAGTCCAATCCCATTTCTATAACTTGCCAATTGCCACTGTCTTCTTAATCAGCTTGTTATGATATTCAGAGTAATTCATACTTTTTTATATGCGTTTCTGTAATAGACTTAAGTGCGTGTTTGGTATGATAATCATCCATGAAATGGAAAGGATTTGGTTGAGAGAGGAAAAGGGTAACATTATATGTTAATTGTTACCTTTATTAGTTGTTTGGTTTAAAGTGTAATGGAAACAATTAGGGGGGAGGAAAGGGGATTTGTTTCCACAAGTTTCACAAGGGAAACAAATTGGGGGATTATGTTACCTCTTGGAAACGGCAACTGTTACTTACGACATTCACCAAACAAGTTGAAACATAAACACTTTAGTTGAATCCGTTTACAGGTCCTAAAATTTCAATACCAAACATCCCGACATAGTGACCCAAATTGAAACACCCTATTAGACAACCCTAACGGTATGTTAAGTGTTTAACCAATTTGAGTGTTGTTATCTGCACAAAGAATAGCAGCATTGTTAATTGTACACATTCTGATACTTTTTGTATGTTCTAACATTTCAGATGCCTAAACCCTTCTTTTGACTAGTAGAAACATCTTCATTATAGACAAATAGTACCCATATTAGCATAGCCTTTATTAATTGTGACTCCGGGCATCATTCATAAATCATAATTATAGTTTTTGTTTGAACCTTCAGACTTTCTATAGTGCAAGAAAATTTCTAGGGACTTCACTGGCAGGCAAGTTTTTCTTTGCTCTGATCTCTTGTAATTGAGTTAAGACTCGTGTTATGGACTTATGGGTTTGATTTGTGCTGCTTCTGTGAAATGTCTTTATGTTGCTATGATGCTTACAGATGCTCTCCCGTCAAGTAGTAAAGAATGGAAATCATCATATGGAGGAAGAAATGTCCTGTTCTTCAAAAGGCAGGTTAGATTTGTGCAGACAACATTCCAGATGTCAGTCCCTGGAATATCACCTGTAAACAAAGACAATAGGATACCGGAATATTTGAGGGACAAGAAAATGGTCCCTGAAGCATCTCCTCCCAGCAGTAAGGACATAGATCTTTTGTATCAATTTTTTGATCAGAGGTCAGTAGCAATAAACATTCATCGTGCATTTAATAATACTCCCAACAATGACATGCCTTAATTTTACATACTACCTCCGTTTCTTATTATTTGCAACGGTCAAAATTGTGCACTATTCATGTTATGTAATGTGACCAAGATTAGAGCTTTACATATAATGAAAATCATAGTCAAAGTGAGGTCTCGTTGGATTCTTCTTAACATGTAGTTTTTTAATTTGTAGTTATAGTTTTTACCAACACACAATAAGAACATTAGTAGTATACTACCTCCATTTCATTTTTTGTGCAATAATTTGACTTTTGCACAATTCATAGTAATATAGTATTCACTTTGACCAAGATTTGAGATTTACATATAAATGAAAAAATAGTCAAATGGATCTTACTAGATTCATCTCATTATTAATTATGTCAACGGTTTATAATTATTATATTGTGTGTAATTGTAGATATGAGGGGGTTAGGGGTCAAAGTTGTGTGTCAGCATGCGTGAAATCTCTCATTTGTTGCACTTGTGATAAAACGGAGCTAGCATAACTTTATAAAATATGTTTTATCTATATCCTTTCCCTAGCCCTTTTAGATAAGTGCATACTACTTACTAATTAAAGGGCTCAACATCCAGCCTGTATTTTCACTGCTTTTCTTTTTCCTTGTCAATATAAGTGTTTCTCCAATGTTGAATTTCAACTTTGATGAGGGGAGTAGTGTATTAGGAACTGAAAATATTTTCTAGACACCTGACATTAGTATATGTGTGTATTAATTTTGGACGGAGGGTCTACTACTCTAATCTCTATTTATTGATTTATTTTATGTTTTCTGGGAGATTCTGACCATTAGAGGCTCACATCAGTAAACTTGCCTAGAAGTTGTTGTTTCTTCTTATTCTTGCATTGTTTATTGCAGCAACAAGCTGTTGGTATTGACTGGAGCAGGAATGAGCACCGAGTGTGGAATCCCTGATTATAGAAGGTAAAGATTGTCTTTCCTTTTAGTTGTAGACACTGAAGGTTATGGTGGTTGTTCTATGATAGAAAGTTTGACTTTTGTGGATGAGACTTGGAGATGAGCAGCTAGCTCTTGTTGTTGTATCTTTTTAGATACAATTATATTGACGCATTTCGAAACTATCCTTTCTCTATCTTTATAGTTTTTTTTAATAAAAAAATACTTGGGAATTTCTCTCAAAAATAAATAAAATTTACGTGGAAGTGGAATACATCAGGGCTATATGTCTCTATCAATTCTTGTAAGATAACTACTAAGCAATATTATATTCTTGCAGCCCAAGTGGAGCGTACAGTTCTGGTTACAGACCCCTTACCCACCAGGTGATCTGAAGTCCTTTTTGTTCTGAACGCTGGTAAATATAAGATGGATGTTTGTCTTGTTTAAAAGAACTCAACAGTCAACACTATTATTCGACTTCCGTCAACTGTTGGCTTTTACTAAGTTAATCACTTGAGCTTGACATTTCAGCAATTTTTGTCAGAAATTTTGACTTTTTTTTAATTCCTTTTCAATTCAAGGGAAAATTAAATTTTTAGAATGTCCTTTTTTCTTGGAAACAGATAAAATAATCGCAAAGGATCTACTTCTACTTAAAATATGCTACCTTTGCCTGTATTTTTAGAACAATCTACTTTGATACACAACTCTATAAATTAAACAATTCTATTATGTTTCCTGGCTGATCTATTGAATGTTCCTTTCTATTAGTAGGAATTTATCCGTTCAGATAAAGCTCGCAAACGTTACTGGGCAAGGAGCTATGCCGGATGGAGACGATTCACTTCAGCACAGCCAGGCGCTGGGCATTTTGCATTAGCATCCCTAGAAAAAGCTGGAAGAATAAACTTTATGATAACACAAAATGTTGACAGGTATTTTGATCCTCAACCTATGCTGTAAAGTATCTTGCAACTGGATTCTGGTGTTTTTGGTCTCAATATTTGTGCTATCAGGCTACATCATCGAGCGGGCAGCAATCCTCTTGAATTACATGGCACTGTATACACCGTGGGTTGTATTGATTGCGGATATTCATTTTGTCGGCACTCATTCCAGGATCAGTTGAAGGCACTTAATCCTAAGGTTAGTCCTTTTATACATGTTATTTTTATTATTTAATGCATAATTTATGAAGCGTCATTCTGATGGCTATTTCTTGGTACAGGGCTTCCTAGTTCCTATGCATTCCGTCTACAATATGTTTGATATGACTGGACCAGTATTTTGTTATCAGTTCAGGTTTTGGTTAGCAGTTATGGGAATAACAGATTTAAAATATTGTTTGCATAGATGAGAGTGTGACATTTAGTTTTGCTAAAATTATAGTGATTTCGCATCACATCTCATGTTGGTATATCGAACTAATGGAGCACACTGCTCCAATGTAAAGGGGAGATAGAGATCAAGGGGAAGAAAGAGCGGGAGAGATTACACTCTGCCCCATATTTGTTTTTTTTTTATTATATATTCCCCTATAGTAGTACTAGATGGTGTCTTGAATCCTTTGATGATGGAAAGTCAGTTCAACTCACCAATACACCATACAATGAATAGACATTAAATAGAATGAGAAAAAAATGTCTGGATGAAATTGTTATTGGTAATGTTATGGTGTTTTTTTTGTGTGTATTTGACTTCTAATGGAAGAATTGATTTTATGTTGTGGGCCCTCAGAGAGTTAAAGGATGTTATAGCTTTATATTTGTTATCAATATATAGTAGGAAATTAAGATGGTGATGTATTATTGCAGTGGGCCGCAGCACTTGATAGTTTAACCTACAGTAGCGCTGGATCAGACAAAAGTTTTGGCATGAGGATGAGACCGGATGGCGATATTGATGTTGATGAGAAATTCTGGGAAGAGGATTTGCATATTCCTACTTGTCCTGAATGTGATGGAGTGCTGAAGCCTGAGGTAATTTATTCTCCATTTTAAATCTCTGATACTCAAAACTCAAAAGTCAAACCTCTACTGTGCTGATGTTTGCTGTGCTGTCTCTCGTTTTGAAGGTTATCTTCTTTGGAGACAATGTTCCCAAGGATCGAGCTGAGAGAGCAATGGAAGCAGCAAAAAGCTGCGACTCACTTTTGGTTATTGGATCATCTGTAATGACATTTTCTGCCTTCAGATTAGTAAGGTGGTTTCAATTGTGCTTTTATTTGATTCATAAAAAGCAAGCTTATAATAAGCTAAACTGTACGCTATCCAATAAGCTTGGTAGTACATTCACGTTCCTTACAAAGGATTTTCTGTATGAATTTTGCAGAGCGGCTCATGAGGCAGGTGCAGCTATAGCAAGTATAAATGTGGGTACTTCCAGGGCCGATAGTATTGTACCTTTGAAGATTAGTGCTCGGTGTGGTGAGGTATCTTTCTATTTAATCTAATCACTTTTGCATAGTATCTCGTGCTGATCATGGTCGTGTCGTGAAAAATGGGCCCAAGCCCCGTAAAGTTGGCCAAAGACAGAAAATGGGCTAATCCACCAATAAATGGCCTTGTTAAATGGGCTGTGCAGGCCACAGTTTACACCTAACAAGGCCTTCCTCTGCAGCAAACTAGCCAAGTTACTGTTCTGAAACATGCTGCCCTAACCCTGCTTTTGGCCGGGCCATACTTGATCAGCTCTTTTTTTTTTTTTTTTGGGCGAGTATAAACATTTTCCTGCAAGCACTAGTCCTCGAGTTCAATTTTGCAGATACTTCCAAGATTGCTGCATACTGGATCTCTGAGTATTCCGGCTGTCCAATCATGCCTGTAAACGATGCAAGAAGAACGTTTTTGGCTATTATCATTCTCAATCAGGTAAAACTATTTCTTTTGGTGAACTCGGTAGAATTTAAACCCAAAAAATTTCCATTTTGTTTTCAGAACTTAATTTAATTTTTTTCATGTTTCAACTGTTATAGAATCCCATTAGTGTATCTATTGGGTGACTATGTGCTAAAACTCCATGAATGTGCAGGACTATTGTGGGCATTAGGACATGTTATCGTTGCTATTTCTCCTAACAACTGTTTTGGCCAGTAATCGAAACACAACCTTTGCGAATAGCAGAAATGCTAGTCAATTGTTTAATCCGGGTACACTGTATTTTGATATTTTCCTTAATTTTATGATCAATTAAATTGCTCTGTGATAGATGTACTCCATATAATATGTTATGTATATGATCAACAAACTTGTGCTTATATTGTATATTAAAACCATTTACATGGTAGATTAAAGAAATTTAGTCTAGGGACAGAAGAACTGATCTTAGTGAAATTTGAATGTTGTAATTAAGATTCATGAAAAAAGTACATACTATATATTATGATTGTCCCATCAATATTTTTTTACATATTGTTAATTATTTATAGATTTAGTTTTTTTTTTTTTAATGAATTGGATGTTCTTCCCATTTTACTAAGAGCTTGTTTACTTCAGCTTAAATTCAGCTCAGTTCAGCTCTATTATGTTCAGTTCAGCTCTATTAAATTTAGTTGAGCTCAGCTCTCAATTTCCTTCTCTTATAAAATATTACTTTCAGTTGTATTCAGTTCAATTCAGTTCGGTTCAGTTCAGTTCAGCTCAGCTATATTCAGCTAAAGTAAACGAGTCTAAAAGACCATATATATTACCTGCTTACCTGGCTCAGGTACCTGTCAAAATGTGAATTGATTTATTTTGTGAAAAAAATTCATGGTTGTGATTCAGACTAAAGTGTTTGAAGTGTACATATGCACCACCGACACAGATACTTGAGCTAAAATGAAGATTTCACGATTCTGTCATGCAACATGGCGAAAAACCACACTTGTCTTTTAAGTTATGACTTTCTAAGATCAACAAGGGGCTATCCATTACTTAGATGAGATTTCCAACCAGGAAAGTATATTGAGGTAATCAGTTTCATAGTATTAGATAGGAATGAAAATTTATGAAAATAATTAGTTGATTTGAAGGTAAAATAGCTTCACTGGCTAATGAATATTAATTTTTCGTCCAAATTTATATATAAACTATCATAGTTTGGCTTATAAATTAGGAGTCATAGGGGTGTTTGATGTAAAGGAGATTTATTTGTCATCTTATATTTATGGTGAGTTTGATTCGTCTGAAATTTTCTAATCTAATTTGATCTTGATTTGAATTTTTTGATTCCAGTTATTTTTATAGTTATAATTATAATTTTTCTTATCTGATCTGAACTTTTTTTATCTGATTTAAATTTTTCTAAATTGATTTGGTCTGAACTTTTCTGATATGATCTGAACTGAAATTTTCTGAAATAGGCATTAGAGTGCTTAAATAAATTGAATCAAACATGCTCTACTTCATTAGCTAGCTTAATTCGACAATTTTTGTCCTTTTGTCAAGGAAGGCTTAATTGAAGGCAAAATCTTGTGGTTTAAGAATGCTATAAATATCGTTTTATTTTATTGATCGATTTTAGAAAATTATGTGTTTAAAAATTTGGAAAGATATCGTTGTAAAAATTCTATCCTTATTTGATTTTGCCGTTAAAAATTATACCAAAAAAAAAAGTTAGTGAAAAATGAACCCATTGATTCATCATATTTTCCCGAAATCGTAGTTATTCAACCCATAAAGTACAATGAAAAAAAGACTTTCTTAATTAAACAAATAAAATGTTTATTAAAAAAATTAAACAAACTGAGGAATACATAAATTTTAGTCACCAAAAACAATCCTAAATTTGCTCTACTTTTCATAGATGTTTTTTTTTTTTTTTTTTTTTTGTTTTTGTTTTTGTTTGTAAGGAAACAATCTTTCAAACGCACT
Organism: Salicornia ramosissima; assembly: GCA_951394345.1. Classification (NCBI taxonomy): domain Eukaryota; kingdom Viridiplantae; phylum Streptophyta; class Magnoliopsida; order Caryophyllales; family Amaranthaceae; genus Salicornia; species Salicornia ramosissima. The sequence goes on along the minus strand of OX596236.1, from coordinate 54,480,186 downwards.
ATATAAATCTAACCATAAAACCACTCTTCAAACTAATCAAAAAGGAAAAAAAAAAAGTGACAAAAAAGGTCTCACTTTTATTTAAGAGAGAAAATAATGGGGTTGATATATGATGCATCATATGATGAATGGGTGCTGGAACTAATGACATCTAATGTTGTAATAAGTGCATATTCTTCTTCTAATGAAAGCACTCCAAGTAGTAAATATTCTAATGTTACAACGTCGCGTTCTCGTTACGAGTCATATTCAGATGACTCGCCTAATTCATTACCATTATCATCACCGTCAGTATTAACATCATCGTCGTCATCACCAAATTGCGAGAACAACCAGTCTAGAAAGGGTGAGAAATTATATCCAAAAAGGCGGTCGAGTTCATGCATGGTGCCCAATTTGGCTCACATGGTAATGTGTCATGGTCATGGGAAGTTATGGCATTTAGTTAAGTCTGGATGCAAGGCTTGTTTTAAACCTAATAATAATAATAATGCCAATAATAACAAAAAACAAAAAAAGTGTAAGAGAGTTGATAATAATAGTTCTCATGTTTTAGGTCACAAGAGGAATGGAAGTGCTGAAGTAAGAGAGGAGTATTTGAAAGAGGCTATTTTGTATTGTAAGAAATTTGCTTCAATGTAGACTGTATTATTATTGATTCTTGATAAATTTTTATGCTTAATAGAACGAATTATTCAACATCTAATGTATAGTTCATAAATCATTTTTGTAATCTACATTGTTAATAATCTATGTAGCATGGGTATAGTACATCATATGGGTAGCCGTATCCGAACCTGATTCGTCCCCGTATTGGCGTCGATTTGGATTATTCTTATATTAATGTTATAATTAACAACACCCATTAACATTCATTTATAGATTTGCCATTTTCAATCCCTCATATCCGTATTCGTTTCCAACCCCATTCCCCGACTCAGTGCAACCTAGTTCATAATTGTATTTTATACGTTCAATTTATTTTCGAAATATTTTCATTGATCTAAATTTGCTGCTTTTTTTTTTCTGATCCTAGTGAAATTTGAATGTTAGCAATTATAATTCATAAAAAAAAGATAGTACTTTTTATAGATTTTTCTCAATCAATTATGTTCTTCCCATTTTACTAAATTAAAGACCATATTACCCTGCATAACTGGGCTCGGGTACCTGTCAAAATGTCGGGATCAATTTATTTTGTGTAAATATTTTATGGTTGTGATTCAGACTAAAGTATTGAATTATACATATACACCACCGGCACTGATGCTTGAGCTAAAATGAAGAGTTCAGGAAACATGGTGCATGAAAATCTAATTTGATTGTTGACTCTTAAATAATTATAACTACATTTTTCTTTTAAGTTGCGACTTTCTAAGTTCATTAAGGAGCTCTCCATTTCTTAGTTGAGATTTGCAACCAGGAAAGTGTATTGTGGAAATTCATTTGATAGTATTAGATGAGAATGAAAATTTGTGAAAATAATTAACTGATTTGAAGGTAAAATAACTTTACCGGGTAATGAATATTAAATTATATTCTAAAATATGTATAAATTCATCTGTAATACTATGTGGAGTCCTAATGGTTATATATAATTATTAAATATATTTCCTAAAATAGTATAAATTTGGTAATTTATGAAAAAATTACACTTAGATCGGTGTAATTAATGGATAATTTTTCTCAAAATTTCCTTTTGAACTTCTTGCCTATAACCTGTAGGGTTACATATAGTTTTTTTCCTAGATTCATTAACATTACATTCTTTTATGATCGGGTATCAAATGGACCGTTAAGGTAAGTTTAAGGGATCTTAAAATTTGGGAGTAATTCTGGTATCCAAAAAGGAAAAAAAAATCTAAATTTGTTAATTTTACAAATATAAGGAAACAATGATTCCAACACATAATATATCTAGTCATATTATGCTAAGACCATGAATTATTATGGAAAGACGTTGCACCAATATTATTATATTTCCTAAAGAGTTTGAAACTTATGAGACACGGAGTATATTATTGAAGGTGATGAAGCAACCATTACAAATTTATGTATGAAAAAATGTATTATTATTACTATATGATGCATTTAAGCCCTAATAATAAATGTTCCAAAGTAAACACTAAACCTTGTAACAATAAAGACTCATCTACCCCACCACCACCACCACCACCACCATCATCATCATCATCACCATCACCATCATCATCACCATCATTGTCATTGTGGTGGTGGCAAGCAAACAATAACAAAGGCTCAAGCAAGGGAAATAAACTATGTTCGAAAAGGCAGTGTTCGTCTTCTAATTCATGTATGGTGCCTTACTTCTTAAAGAGGGATAATAATAATAAAGGTTTTGAAGGGAAGAAATTTGGTTCTAAAAAGAGTGAATTATTTCATGCTCAAGTTCATAAGAGGAATGAGAGTGCTAAGGTAAGAGAGGAGGATTTAAACGAAGCTATTCGCTTTTGCAAGAATTCTAATATTGAGTATGAAAACACTCTCTATTGATTCTACAAGCATCGTTAATTAGCATTTTCATGTAATAGATGTTTCATAATTTTATAGGTTTGGTTAATAATATTAGGGAGATCGATCGTGCTACTCGATCTTGTTCTTCGCATGTAGATCGTGTTGTTTCTTACATCCAACATGTAATTTTAAGGGTGCGTTTGATAATATGAAATTTGCTAATTTGATCTGAATTTTTCTTATTGTACTAGTTATTATTATACAATTTTTCTTATCTAATCAATCTGAACAAACTTTTCTGAAATTAATATTAGGGTGCTTAAAAAAGGTGAATCAAACGCACCCATACCATGAGTAATTTTAGTATATATATATTGCCAAAGTTTCATTTTGCTTTTTAAATTATGTTAATTTAGCAACGGATGAAGTATTAATTAATGGACATCATTTATGACAGATAATCCAATTTATTCATATTATTCATAATTTTGTATTATCTTCTCGAGTATAATTATAGTCATTGAAACTTGAAAGTTTCAATTCCTAGTAAATAATGTACCAATGTTACAACTCCACGTTCTCGTTACGAGTCATGCTCAGATAACTCGCCTAATTCATTACTATTATCGCCACCATCAGTATTAACATCTTAAGTTGTATACATTCAATTTCATTGATCAAAATTTGCTACTAGGGTTCCTGCTACACTAATAGAGTAATAGGTAATAGGTAAATAGGTTCCTACTAAGTTATTTCAACTAGAATTAAGGAATCTCTTAACCTCAAAGTTATCCCTTACAAAAATAGTGTATGAAATACTACTACTCCATTTAGGAATTTTTTTTTCCCCAATATATAGAGCCCTCCAAAAAAAAAAAAAAATTTGTTATCTAATGGCAGGCACTTTCAATTTGAACCCTAACCATATATCTATTTGATTGAGTATCTATTAAGCTGAAAACAACACATGTATTGAAATTAAAATGTTTTCATTATTTCATCCTATATATACGTGCTATTGGATGCACAAGAAAACGTGATTTGCTTCAATAATTCACCCTACCCGTGATATTTAGGATCTGTTTACTTTGGTGTAAAACATTTCCGATGTAAAATGATTTTCCATGAAAAACATTTTACGTCGGAAAACTCATTTTCATAGAAGTTTTTCATTGTTTACTTGCACAGAAAATAAGTTTTACTCTCAAATTTGGAGGAAAATATTTCCAATAGGGTGTAAAATGAGTTTTCACCAAAAATTTTACATTTTGTTTTTTCACCTAAAGTAAACGATGTAAAATAGAAAAATTGTTTTCAGGGAAAACATTTTTCACTCTAGTAAACGGACCCTAAATTGTATGCAAACTAAAATATGATTCGGTAGCTAGTGGTTAGATGAGTGTATTAGTGAAGTGCATGTCACCCTTTTTTCCCTCATAACGGGCGTTTTATACTAGGATTTCTATCCAGTACTCTCGTGAACAATGCTACCATAGTTATCCTGAGATAGGAGCCACAAATAATACTTGATCTGCATTAACTTATTATAAAAACAAAACAACGTGATTTTGCATTGGAAAAAGAAAATAAGAATATGGAATGGATGTCTTGCCACAAACCTAAGCAAAGTAACTAGCTAGGAATAAAATTCTCACCAAAAGACACATCACAAAGCATGAATAATATACTATGTTAGAAATGAGGCTTCTTACATAAAAAAGACAAGACAAATTCACAAAACATAACTACTCCACAAGTAACCATATCTCTTATACACAACTATAAATAACCTCTCAATAAATCAATAAACATTCAATTGAGTTGCATTAATTTATCAATTACATTCTACTAAAATCTAATACTCAATACTAATCTTCAATGGCTACCAAAGCATTTACACCATGTTCAGCTTCAACTTTGGTGTCAAACAATAGGGCCTCAGCCAGCCCATTACTATATGGGCTGGGCCCAAGATCTGTTTTGTTTCAAAAACCATCAGTGAAGGTTCCTTCTTCAAAGCCCGTGGGCCTGGTGGTGAAAGCCCAACAAGGAGGAAGTCCAAAGAGGAAGGATTCTCCCATGTCACCCGAACAATTTCGCAAAAATGTTGCCCTAATTGAGACCACTCCTTATGGTAATTATTCCACTCCTTCAACTGCTTTGCTATCTTATATAGGTGAGAGTATTCCTTTTTTTCCCCTTAGGTAGGTATTACATACTCCCTCCGACCCTAAATGATAGACGCCTGCCATAATTATATATACGCCATTTTTTAAATTTGGTAAGTTCGAACATAACTTCAATTATATTCTTGATCTCTTACTCTCTTTGATGATAATGATAATTTTATGTAGAACTTTGAAGCTATAATATGATATATACATTGTATCAATTTTGTATGGATGGTAGAGTCAGAATGGAGATTAAGAGCCAAGGCATTTCAATTCAATATCTTGTAAAATTTAACCAAATTTGAACCGGCCTTTTAATATGTTTTTGAAATAACATATCACCAACCTATTATATAGGGACGGAGGACATAGAATTTCATTAATTACATGTAAACATATATATAACCAAGTAATTTAGGTTAATTAGTATTCATTGTGTTATAATTAATTAATCTCTTTTTAGGTGGAGTAAGGATGAGGAATCATCCCCCATATATAAATAAAGGAAAAGTCACCATGAATACAACACATTCACAAAGTACACATTTTTCCTAAAAAAGGAATTGAATATAACTATATAGGAGGATTTGATCTGAACCCTAATCATAAAAGCACTTAGAATATTATTTATACTAATAAGTATATAATTAAAAACACCTTTTTTCTAGTAATTAATTTATAATTGCCACATATATATATATATATATATATATATAAGATTGTACGTTGTCGATTCAAAATAATTAGATTTCCAAGCATATTCGGGAACTAACTAAAAGTTCATATCAGTATCGATATCGTTATCGTTATCGTTATTATTGTTGTTGTTATTGTTATTGATTGGCAGTACGGACGCCTTGGAATACAACGGAGGACGAACATGAGATAAAGATGTGGTTCGATATGCCGGGACTAGGAGCCGAAAATATACAAGTAGAAGTAGTGGATGACTTGCTAGTGATAAAGGGAGATGGAGGAGTTGATGCATTTGGAAACAAGATATTTAGTCCCTATGATAGTAGGGTTCAACTCCCTTCTAACTCTTGGAAGGAGGAAATTACTGCTGCCTTTAAAAATGGTGTTCTCTATATTACTGTCCCTAAAATCATCAAATTTGAGCACAAAATCATCCATATTCCAGTTAGATCTGCTTAATTAAATTATTATTAATTAATTTGCTTTATTTTTTTATTAATTAAGAGCTTTTCTTTAATTTATAATTATATGTACTACTTAAATAAGATAGAAGCTCTACTTCCATTTGATTTGCTTTATGTGCGTACGTGTGTACGCTTAAGTTGTGTGGTTTGGTTGTTACTTGTTGAGTATGTAAACCTACAAATAATAAGACGAAGATATTGTAATAAATTGTTTCTTATATTATTTGCTCGTTGGTTACTCCATAGAATCCCTTTTTTAAAATGTATCTAAAATGATAGATTTGTTGTATTTAATTTCAAGCGAATAATATTAATATTGCATAAGATTTAAAATAAGTAATAAGGTGTATGTTGAAATAAAATGTATTAAACATAGAGTGCAGTGGAAAGCAACTACGAAGTTTTTTGTTTTTAGGGAAAATAATTCTCAATGTGAGGCTATATTCAACACGCTATATATACATAGATGTGTTGAATTCCATTGATTTTAACACAACCTGATTAATAAATGATGAGTTCTATCGTCTCAACCCATGCACTAATTTATTTAAATTAATGTGTCAAAATTCTTGACTCGAATATATTAGTTTTCTGTAAATTTTGAATCATAGTGTCACGACGTATGTGTCAGCTTTAAGATGCTAATAAAATAAGATTTTGAATAACTATACTTGATGCAGTCATGTTATATCTTTAAAAAAAATTGTAATATCTTTCCTTAATAATTATTATGTTGACTTTGCATGGGATATTATAAGTCCCCTTGACTTATACAATAAATATAACTGGTAGTGGTATTTTTTTATCCATTTTGGGCCAATGATAAATGAATCATTGATGGTAGATATTAAAAGAACTATCCCTTTATATCATAATGATCGAGAACATAAAAACATGATATATATCATGAATAGATTATGTAATATGACTCAGCTCATTGATGTGAGTTTTGACACTACAAAAAATTTCTCCATTAACGACGGGAACACATTAATGACAAACCTAAATCTTGTCGCAAATGTAGATCTTTAATGACGTTTTTTGACCTGAGTCCGTCGCTAAAATTCACCTAATACCTAACTCACACTCTATTAAAATTGACTCATTTGCGACCCTCATTTTCTACGATGGGGCATATTTTTCCAACGGAAAAAATTATTTACGACCCCTCTTTTTTTCGACGAGATCACATTTTTGCGACGAAAATTCCTGTCGCAAATAGCATCTTTTCTAATGGTGTGACACTCTATCTATATTTTTTTAAAAAAATACAATGTATTAGAACTAATCAACATATTGGATATAATTTGAGAATAAACTATATATTCAATTTTTACGCACAATTGAATACACAATTTATCTAAAATTGGTCAAATTTATAACTATATACTAAAATAAAAGTGGCTTATATATATAGAAAAATTAAACTGTTCAGAAAAACTTGTTTTCTCTCGTTCTCTCTCTGAGAGTGCCATGGCGAAACGAGGGCGACCAAAGAAGAATCAAGGACAGCAACGGAAGAGCTCTACTGCAACGAAAAGTGGTAAATCTTCGAAACACTCTAGCAATGGAGAACTTGTGGATTCGGTGCTTAAAGGGAAGAATCGAACTAATGACTGGGGGTCGGACCTTGAATTCTCCTCTTCAGAAGATGGTGATGATGTTTCGCAGGATGGAATTGGAGGTCATGTTAGAGGTAATGTTGCTACTCCTGATACTGTGGTGCGTACTTTAAATTTTGGAACAGTTGATAATGTAAATGTGGACATTGATTTGAACCCTATCTCTGTGGATGATATGTCTAAAAATAGTGTAAAGAATGTTGATGGTAAGTCGATTGTTGTCAATATGATCCCTGATATACCTGTACAAGTCCCTGAACATAATTTGGACATCCCTGTGATTGAATTGGAGGATATTCAAAGTGAATTAGATTTTTGGAGTACCTCGGTGTTTTGTTTTGTGGTAGGGGCTAGGCCGCCACCGTCTATAATGGAGGGCTTTTTGAAGAGAATTTGGGGTAGGGATAATTTTGATGTAGTTGCCCCTTTGGAGAATGGAGGATATGTGGTGAGACTTGGGCATAATGCTGGGGTTGATAAAGCCCTTGGGGGTTCCTTTGCTTTTGATGGTAGGCCATTGATTGTGAAGGCCTGGAGCCTGGACTGTGATGAGGCCATTAATGAGAAGGACTTGGTTGTGCTTATATGGATTCAACTTCATAAACTGAATCTCAAATATTGGGGTCAACAATGCCTTTTTAAATTGGTTAGGGGAGTGGGAAAACCTTTACAGGTGGATCCATTGACTGCCACAAAAACTAGAATAAAGTATGCCAGAATACAAGTTGAGGTGAGGGTTGGACATGAATTCCCTGATAGTGTGAAGTACATCAATGAATTGGGGATGGAGGTTGTGCAGGAGGTGACTTATGAGTGGAGGCCTGTTGTTTGTCAGAATTGCAAGAAGGTTGGTCATGGTGCTAGTGAATGTTGGGGTAAAAAGAAGGATAAAACTAGGCAAGAGTGGAGGCCTAAGGTGAAGGTGAGTCAGAGGCAAGTTGATGAGGATGGGTTCTTTGTTATACCTTTCTCAAAGAGGCCTACTGTTGCTCCATCTGTGACTGATGTGGTGGTTACTCCTAACCCTTTTGCTTCCTTGGGAGTGGATGAGGGGGTCTTGGGTGATCATGTAGATGAGGAGGGGGTGATGCCCCCTGCTCAGGATGGATAATATTTTGATCTGGAACACCAAGGGTCTGAACAGCTATGATAAGCAAAAGGATGTCAAGCACCTAGTGTTAAGGCATGGTATCAAGTTGCTCTGTCTCCTGGAAACTAAGGTTAGGGCTCAAAAATTGGGGTCCCTATACCTGAATATTTGTCCTGGTTGGTGCATCACTTCTAATATCCCATGGAATGGTAGAGGTAGGGTTGTTATTGCTTGGAATCCTAAGAGCTTTGTGGTGGATATTGTGGTGTGTAATGCTCAGTTTATCCATTCCAAGATTACTCATGTGGCCAGTAAGAAAGAGTTTTGGTGTACTTTCATTTATGCTTTTAATGAGAAAGAGGGGAGAGTGGAATTATGGAATGGGTTGAACGCCATTGTTGATAAAATGCAGGATGCATGGGCCTTAGCTGGTGACTTTAATGTGATGCTAAGTAATGATGAGAAAACAAGAGTTGCTCCTGCTAGGGTTGGGATGGGTCATTTCAGAGATTGTGTGGCCTACTGTGGGATGGAGGATGTGAAGTACTCTGGAAGGTTTTTTACTTGGAATAACAAGCAAGAGGGAGAGGATAGAGTTATGTGTAAGCTGGATAGGGTGTTAGCTAACCCTGAATGGATGCAGATGTTCTGTAGAGCTGAGGTTCTGGTTCTTCCTGAGGGGTATTTTGATCACAGCCCTGCTGTGATTAAGAGTTATCCTGATATGCAAGGGAACAAACCTTTTAGGTTTTTTGATATGTGGTGTTCCCACCCTGGGTTTAAAGATACTGTTGTTGCTACTTGGAAGGAGGAGATAAAGGGGACTGCTATGTTTAAAGTTTTCCAAAAGCTAAAAAGACTGAAAGGGAAGCTGAGGATGCTTAATAAAGAGGGCTTTGGGGATGTAAGAGAAAAGGAGGCAGTGGCAGGGAAAGCTCTGGAGGTTGCCCAGCACAGGCTTCATGCCAACCCAGGGGATGCTCTATTGGCCCTAGAGGAGTTTGTGGCACACAATCTTTATAAGGAGGCCCATGCTAATTATGTTTCTTTCTTGAGACAAAAAGGCAAAATGGAGTGGATTGCTCATGGGAATGCTAACACTAAGCTCTTTCACCAAGCTATTAAAACAAGGAACCATAAAAATAGAATCAACACTATCCAAAATGGAGAGGGTGAGTAGTTGACTGATCCTAGTATGGTATGTGAGGCTTTTGTGGGTCATTTCACTACTTTTATGCAGGATACTAGCTCTAGCCCTACCAAGCTAAAAACGAGGATTGTTGATTTGGGAGGGTGCTTGATGATGACTTAAAAGGTATGCTTTCACTTGATTTTTCTGTTGAGGAAATTAAAGCTGCCATGTGGTCTATCCCCTGTTCCAAAGCGCCAGGTGTGGATGGCTATGGGAGTTCTTTTTTCAGGTGTGCTTGGGATATAGTTGGACCTGATGTATGTGGTGCAATTAAAGACTTCTTTGCTAATGGTGATATGCTAAGGGCAATTAATACTACCTCCATCTCTTTGGTTCCTAAGGTGCAATGCCCAGCTGTGGTGACTGATTACAGGCCTATAGCTTGCTGATCAGTAATATACAAATGTATTTCTAAATTGATCTGTTTGAGACTGAAGAAGGTGTTGCCTGTTATTATTTTTGCCAACCAAGGGGCTTTTGTGGAGGGAAGGAGTATCATTAACAATATACTTGTCTGTCAAGATATTGTTAAACACTACACTAGGAAAAATGCCCCCAAGGGTTGTTTGATGAAAGTTGACCTACAAAAAGCCTATGATACAATTGATTGGAGGTTTCTTGAAGATTTGCTTGGATGTTTTGGGTTTCCTAATCACTTTATTAAGGTGATTATGAGCTGTGTTACCACCACTAGCTTCACTATTCTGATGAATGGTACTACTCAAGGCTTCTTTGGGCCTAAGAGGGGGTTAAGGCAAGGGGACCCTATGTCCCCCTTGCTCTTTGCCCATTGTATGGAATACCTTACTAGAACCCTGGCCTATGTGGGGAATAAGATGGGATTTGCTTTCCACCCAAGATGTAGATTGTTGAAGATAATCTTTGCTTTGCTGATGATCTAATGCTATTTGCCAAAGGGGACTTGGTTAGTGCTAGACTGCTTTTGAAAGGGCTAAAGCACTTTGAAGAAGTTTCTGGCCTGATGGCAAATAGGGCTAAATCTGAGATTTTCTGTGCACAGATGGACCCTGGGGATTTAAATTCTTTGGTTGACATGTCAGGGTTTAAGGTTGGGAAATGGCCATTTATATACTTGGGGGCTCCTATTAGCCACAAAAGGCTTAGAGTGGAGGATTGTCTCAAATTTGTGGACAAGATGACTAGCAGAATTAGGTGTTGACAGACCAGGCACCTCTCCTTTGCAGGTAGACTAACTCTGGCGAACTCTGTGCTTTTAAGTATCTGTACCTACTGGATGCAGATTATAATCTTGCCCAAAAAGATTATCAATGAAATCAACAGAGTCTGCAGAAGGTTTTTATGGGAGGGTAAGATTGATGGTGTTAAAGCAGGGCATGTCAAGTGGTCCAAAGTTTGTTTACCAAAAAAATTGGGGGGCTTGGGCATAAGGGATATTGGGTTGTGGAACTTGCTTGCTGTTGGGAAGATTGTTTGGCAGATTGTGGAGCAAAAGGATTCCCTCTGGGTGAAGTGGGCACATAGTGTGTATTTGAAGGGCAAGGACATGTGGTCATACCAGGCTCCTGCTACTGCAAGCTGGACCTGGAACAATGTATGCAAGGCTAAAGATAGGCTATTGGGCTTGTATAGTGACATTTGGTGGCCTGAGCAGGGGAAAAAGTATGTAATCAGTAGGATTTATAAGCTGATCCAGAATGGAAGTGATAGGGTGAGCTGGGATGGAGTGGTTTGGTGCAGATGGTCCTATTCTAAGCATAGTTTCAACTGGTGGCTGATCATGCATTGCAGGCTGCCAGTTAAGGCCAGACTGAGGTCACATGGGGTTTGTGCTGATGATTTGTGTTGTCTGTGTGGTACTACAGTGGAGACACAAGAGCATATCCTATTCTTATGCAAGGATGTGAGGCAAGTCTGGGATGCTGTTCTGCTTTGGCTGGGGTGCAAGAGGGTTCCTCTGAATGCTGCTGGCCTGACCAGGTGGTGCAAATGCTTGGATTTGGGTCTAAAATAAGGAGGAAGGTGTGATCATGACAACTGCTGCAACTTTGTATAACATATGGCTTGCTAGGAACTCCTGCTACTGGCAAAATGCAGATTTTGATGTAAATAATATTGTAAAGAACATTAAAAATTTCGTTGGTTATAGGTTGCAAATGGTCAATGTAAATAAGGCTAATAGTGTTGATATTAATTGGTTGAATAGCCTTAGAGGCTGATACTGGATTTGTTTCCAGGTTTGCTGCTGCCTTGGTGAGCTGTGTGGCTCCCTTTGGCAAGCTGTGGTGTATATTTGTTTGGTTATATGGAATGCTTTGCTTACTTACCAAAAAAAAAAGTGGCTTATATTATTAATGGACACATGTCAACTTCTCATATATTCCCAACCTGAGTTTATTTGTTTGTTTTGTTAGCTTTTAGTGTTATTTTCCATACAATATTTTTGTTTAACTTAAAACTTCTAATAACCTTATTTGGTAGAAATTGAAAATAAAATTAATGATCTAACAACTTTATCTTCTTTTGCAATATGACACTTTTTAAATGCCCGGGTACAACTATTATGGGTACTGATTTTGATTAAATTCTAATTGTTATAAAATTTGTTAATATTTTTAAGAAATATATTTACAATTTAATTACAACAGTTAAAAAAAATTATATTATTGAAAGATGTTGTCCAGTGTTTTTGACATCAAACTTGTTAATCACGTCAACACTAACCAAAGGATTGGTGAAATATGAGCTCCTAATTAAATAAAAGTATATACTCCCTCCGTAACATAATTCTCGCAACAAGTTATTTTTCACGCATTTTAAGGAAGCAATTTAAGGGTGTAAACAAACAAATTAATCAAAATGGTTTTAATACAAGTAAGATTGAGATCATAAATTACTAATCTTAAAAAAAAATTATCAATTTATTCGTTTACACCCTTAAATCGCTTCCTTGAAATGCGTGAAAAAAAACTTGTTGCCAGAATTATGTTACGGAGGGAATATATGTTATCATCATGGTAAATACACAATTATATAATATTGAATTCATATGCTAGTAACCTGGTGGAAAAATCTGATTATTTTCTCTCAAATATTTGCTTGCTCATTGAAATTTTTAGCTAATTTTTCATTGAGTGTTAAGCACAAACAAAACACAAAAGCCTCCCGATGATCTTAAATAATTAAATGGGCAAAATTAATAAACTAATAGAAAATCGTAATTTTCCAAGAGACTTGGAGTCTTTATCTGGATTCTTCTTACATAAACTCACTCCGTACAACACAAGCTAAGGTAACAAAAGAGAATACATTTCTTTCTTTGTTTGGCAGGCAATGAGAAAGTAGGCTTACTAGATATGGAGCCAATAATTCGATTTGGCAAGTCAAATCAAACACTCTTTACATAGACAATAATTAGACATATACATATATATATAAAGCATAAATTAAAGGCTTTATTTAATAGCTTATGCATAGTAATTTAAAGTAGATAATTAGCATTAGTACGTCATTCATGATCATTACATAAATTAAAGTCCCATAATTATTGGTTAGAATATATATATTCATCATTGATGGCTCCACCTACTTTAGTAATTAGTGATAATGTGATAATAAATATATCAATGGGAATCAAGCAACGTATAGTCGAGAATCAATCATGATTTGATCAGCTTTATATATATATATATATATATGCATAGCAAAACTATGTTAATGACAGTTCAATCCAGTTTAGTTTAGTTTACTTTAATTCAGTTTATTTCAATTTATTATTTTCTCAACTTAATTAGTTCCAATAGTTCAATTAAATCAAATTCACTTCATTTAACCTCAATTCAACGCACGTATATATTAAATTAATTCAATTTGGAATAAAATGATCTAATTTAATTTACTCTACCAAAATATTAAGCAGATGCTTGAGGGCTTGAGGCCCAAAATTATATTTTATAATCTATCTCAGCACTAATTTATTATACATGTGATGGTGTACTCAAGTATATTCTCTTTGTTTTTTAGTTTACACACTTTACCTTTTAACGTTTGTCGCGCGATACAAAAATTTAAACATTAATATCTTTAATTATGTATTTGTAATAAAATTATAAAAACTAGATATTAAAAAGCTAAACGTTGAGACGAGTACAACGAGACCTCAAACAAGACAGACTCATACACAACTTTTTTAAATTAAATACTTCCAATAAAGCATCAATAATCTTTTTTTAAAAAAAAAAAGAGGCTTCTTGTATAAAAAAGAGAAGGCAAAATAGTATTACTTCACAAGTAACCATATCTATTACACACAAGTACAACTATAAATAAGCTTTAGATGAATGAATAATTGAATACAATAAAACATTCAATTGAATTGCACTAATTTATTACTCCGTACATTCTACTAGAATACTTAATCTTTCAATGGCAACCAACGCATTTACATCATTTTCTGCTTCAACTCTTGTGTCAAACAACAGGGCCTCATCCAGCCCATTACTAAATGGGCTGGGCCCAATATCTGATTTGTTTAGAAAACCTTCGTTGAAGGTTCCTTCTTCAAAGACCTCGAGCCTGGTGGTGAAAGCCCAACAAAGAGGAAGCCCAAAGAGGTCCGATTGGCCCATGCCACCAGAACAATTTCACAAAAATGTTGCCGTCACTGAGACTACCTATGGTAAAGTTAGCATTCCTTTATTATTTCTTAGTTAGGTATTACGTACTCCCTCCAGACCCTAAATAATAGGCGTCTGCTATATATATTCGTAGGCCACTTTCTAAACTTGCTAAGTTCGAACATAATAATGATATAATATAATACTCCCTCAGTCCCTAAAAGATTGTCCAATTTACTTTTTCTCATCTTTCGAGACACATCTTTAAATGAAAATATCTTGAAATATGTATAATAAAAAATTATAAGCATTACATATTAAAAAACTACATATTGAGTCGAATCAAACGAGATCTCATTTGACTATATTTTTCCTTACATGTATAGAATTATAGAGAGTCAAAGTTACCAAATGAACAGTAGCAAAAGTCAATATGGGGCAATCTTTAAGGGACGGAGGGAGTATGATATAAGTTCGAACATAACTTACTTGAATGAGCTTTTCCCTTTAATAATGATAATTTTATTTAGAACTTTGAAGCTATAATATGATATATTGCATCAATATAGATGGAACGTAGAGTTAGAATGGAGATGAAATCAAGAAAATGCTTCCTAATTTCTATTGTGTTATAGGTACTAGGTAGTGGCATGTACTCCCTTGTCAAAAAAAAAAATTAAAAAAAAAATTAATATCTTTTAAAACTCAACCACATTTAGAGTGGCCTTTCAAAAAGCTTTTGAAAAATAATATCAATGGGGATATAGAATCTCATTAATTACGTGTAGAACATATAACAAAATTAGTTAGGGTTCATCGTGTTATAAGTAATTAATTTTTAATAAGGATGAGGAATCGGACATTGCTACACCTATCTGATGGATAGTTTACTACTACTATTCTACTAACACAATTTTAAAAAATTATCAAATAAATATGTTAAGTAGGCTTCCATGTACTGTCATTACTTATTATAACTCTTTATTAATAGCCATAAAAAAAATAACTCTAAATTAATGGCGGGTAGTATATTTATCCACTGGGTCAACTAATTTTTTCTTCTTCTGAGGAATCATCCCCAATAATAAAGGAAAAATACAGTTATCATGTATTATGTATACATTTTCGTGAAAAAAAAAGGAATATAACTATAGGAGCATATGAACCCTAATCATAAAAGGACTTAGAATATTATTCCTATATAAATAGAACACATGTCACCTAGTTATTAATAATATTATTATTCGTATATAATTAGATTTTCCAACATATTGGTATTAATATTAGTATAAGTATCGGTATCAGTATTGGTATTATTGTTATTGTTATTGTTATTGCTAATGATCGAATGGCAGTAGGGACTACTCCTTGGAATACGTCGGAGGAGAAAGATGAGATAAAGATGTGGTTCGACATGCCGGGAATAGGAGCCGAAAACATACAAGTAGAAGTTGTGGATGACTTGCTATTGATCAAAGGAGTTGGAAACCAGATATTTAGTCCCAATGGCTATAACAATAGGGTTCAATTCCCTTCTAACTTTTGGAAAGAAGGAATTAGTGTTGTCTATAAAAATGGTGTGCTCTACGTTACTGTCCCTATAATCAACAAGTTCGGGCACAAAGTCAGCCACATTCCTGTTAAATCTGCTTAATTATATATATAATTATATATTTTGATTTATAAGTACTGCATTTATTAAGAGCTTTTCCTTATAAATTTATATTATATGATGAAGCTCTACTTTCATTTTATTTGCTTTGAGTATGTATGTAGTGTGCGTTTAAGTTGTGTGACTTTTTTTTTTTTATGTTGTACCATGGCTGAAGTGTTAAGAGCATGGTAACTCGAGAGTGACATCTCAGGGTTTTTTTTTATTTTACTTTTTTTAATAGACTGAAAGGTGTGATTTGGTTGTTACTTGTAGTAATTTAGTATGTTACAAACTAACAATAATAAGACAAAGAGATTATTGTAATGTATTGTTAATATTGGAAATTAAAGTAAAAGGGTATTTCGAACTACAATAATGATTTTTTTTAACTGTGATTTCGAACTATAAAACTGATTTTGAAATTAAATGGTGGGTATGTGATGTCGTGGACCTTAATGTATTGATTTAAAAATGAGATTCGACCCATTTTAATTACAGTACATCACTCCCAAACTATCTTGTATTTGAAAGTCATGTGTTCATACACCACTATTGCTCAAGTTTGATGTATTAGTGTTATTGATCAAGGCAATTTTATGATTATTGATGCCAACGAACTTATTTATAGAAAACATTGCATGTAAATGCTACAAGCTAAGTCTCATACCACCAATACAATAATTAAAATGTTACAAATATTTCAGTATTTGTAACTACCAACTTAATATTGCGTTGACATATTGATAATAAATTTTCATTTTAGAAGTTTACAATAGAGGGATTGTAAATTTACAACTTACAAGAATCCAGGATATATAATCATTAAAGATTAATTCATTAAATTAAGGCTTTTAAAGCCATTATTCTAATAACCCCAACCCCCCCCCCCCCCTCCTCCTCAAGGGCTATGTTCGTTTAACATAGTCTAATATTTAAACACCCAAAACTCTTGATCAAATAATGAATGAATCATAGTTAGAAGGCGGTCAAACTTCATACTTACGTGAATGTTTTCGTAGCCCAAAAATACTAAAAAAAAGTCAATGCTTCATTTTATATAAAATTTCATATAAGTTGACCAATGATTCTCATTAGCACACCCACATTGATAATAGATTCATTAAGAACAATTTGCTCAACGCCACAAATAATTAAGCGATGAATCTATCAAGTCATTCTCATAGAACCACCCATTGGGCTACATATTCATTAAGAATTATTAGCTCAACTTTCCAATATAGACAATTTATACGTCAAGTCCTCATAGGATCTCTACATGATCTTCGGTTATGGATTCAATAATAACTATAAGTTAATAACCTTCCACATATAAACAAGGTAAGCAATGGATTATAATAATAGAGTGTGTCTCAAATAGCAATCAACCTCATTAGTTTTAGATCTATTAATTATTAAGAGTTATTTTTAAAACTCGACATCATACACACATCACAAACAAATATATTACAACTATAGTTTTGTTTTAGGTAATACTCCATTATAAAATTTTGTTAGCTTAATTAAGTCTCAGGACGTACATCATAACCATTAGCATCTTTAAAATTCTCCCCATAGTAAACATTTTTATTTTTCATCTCACTATAAATAATCACGTTATCAATCTCATAAAGCACATTTGTTAAGTTAAGAAACACAAATTAAATAATTAAGAACAGATAACAACATTATCAACTTTATTTTAAAATTATGGAGTTAAAATATACATACTAATGTATACAAAGTTATACTAATACAATCATGTAGTTAATTATACTTAGCTTATTTTGATTAAATTCTAAATCTTCGTTACAAACTTATTTTTAAATAACTTGTTGAAAGATGTTTTCTAAGCCATTAATTAAGTAGTGCTCAACTCCGTAACATTTAGGAAATAATTAGACCGATGTGCATATGGTTTAGAGAGAAAAATAAATTTAAAGCTATGTTATTTCAAATTGAATTAATTTAATCTAGCTACATTGAATTGAGGTTAAATGATACTTCATATGCTAAATAATAAATCAAAAAGTAGATAAATTTATAAAGATTATTTTAATTTTTAAACCTGACAACAAAAAAGTGCAAGCTGATAGTTGTGATAGAATATATAACATATTTCTGGACCTCAACCAAAAGCTTAAGCTGATAGTTGGCCCAGGAATATGTTATACTCTATCACGAACCACTTTTTCTAGTTTCCTATTTTTATTTTTATTATATTAAAAGATTAAAAAGCATAAAACTAAAAAAAAAAAAAGAAGGTAATAAAGAAGCCGATATATAGTTTTTTTTTTTTGACGGGTAACCAAGTGATTAATTAATCCAATAAAGAAATATCATTGTCTACAAAAACTTGAATTGAAGTAGGAACCTCCTCAATCCAAACCACACAATCAGAGATAACATTATAATACTTAGCAAGATTGTGTGCCACAATATTACCACTACGTTTAACATGAAGAAAATTTATAGACGAACATCTATTTACGAGCTGAAGAATATCAGCCACGATGCAGCCCAACTCAGAGGTTTCAAGGACACCCTTCTTCAGCATATTTACCACTTTAATGCAGTCCATTTTCAACAAAACACAATGTAACCCAGCCTCCACAGCAGTGGTTAAAGCATGTCTGGCCGCCAAGGCTTCAGCAACATCCACTCTTCCCACCTCCATCATAGTGCAACAGGTAGCAAGCATTACATCACCAACTGAATCTCGAACCACCACGCCACAACCCATTAAATTATTCCCTAAGAAGGCCACATCACAGTTAATTTTGTACCTTCCATGGGAAGGAGGAGACCACCTATTCACCATAGTTGCATTCAATTGGTGTGATGATTCTCCAACATTGTTCGCCCTTTCATATTCTTCAACAAAACTCACCGCTTTTTGTATTACAGTCATTGTAGGAGTCCTCTTTCGCTCAAAAACCCAACTATTCCTTTTATTCCATATACCCCATGCAAGACACCAAAAAATGCACCACCATTGTTTATCCTTGTAAATGGCACTTAGAGCCCCAAACCACTCATTGAAAGAAGTCATGTTTTCATCCATGCTCTCAATTCGAAGAGGGGAAGTTTTCCAAATAAACCACGCTTCCGGACATCTAACGAGACAATGGAGCACAGTTTCTTCATCTTCACCACACATCGGGCATACACAATCCACATCCATTCCACGCCGCCGTAACTGAGTCATCACTGGGATGCCATTATGAACTGCTTTCCATCCAAAAAGGCAGACTTTAGGGGGGATTTTGATATATAGTTTTACTATGGATGTTTCAAAATCTCATTAATCATAATTATCGATTACGCACTTTGCTTGATTCTCAAAGACATATTATACAGTTTATATAAATATAACATTATCACTAAAGTAAGTGGAGCCATCACAAAAAAAAAAAAAAAAAAAAAAAAAATTGTTACTAAAGAACCAATAGTTATTTTGTAACGACCCGGAATTTTGGGCCAGAAAATTTCGCGGTTATTAATGATATGTCTTAATTCTAAGTCCAAAAAGGCCCATTTAATTTTGGACTGTTTTACTTTTTAGCCCATTCTTTTTCATCAAATTGGGCCAAGGACCCAATTTGTTCTTTTATCTACCCTTGGCCGGTTTTTAGTCTCCTTTTTGGGCTATTGGGTATTTCTAGTTTAATTGGGTAATTATGCTAATTACCAATTAAGAAGGCTTAAGTATTTTTCAACCAAGCCCATGACTTGGCCCCTATACTTAGTCCACATGGCCAGCCCTCACTTTCCCTTATTTTAGGATTTGCAACACTTCATCTTGTTCTATAAATAGGACTCTTGTCCCTTGTGTTGCCATTATGCATTTAAGCACTTAAAACTCCAAACTCTAAAGATCATTTTTCTCTCCTATTATCCCCTCAAAAAGTCGAACCTTCATTGTTTTTCCTTGGATTAATTAAGCGAATCCAGGTAACTATGCTCTCCTCTTTAATCTATGGGTAGAAAAACACATAGTTAATTAGGAATCATATCATGAAAATTGTAGGAAATTTAATATTGTTTTACTTGGATATGTCGAGCATGAAGCATGAATTTCTTGATTGATTTTTATGTATTTTCTTGATTTTATGTATGATCTTGTATGAATTTATTTACCAATCAAATCTTGTTATTTCTTGATGAATTTTTCGTGGCAGTTTGGTTACTGTTTTATTTTGAATCATAATTTATTTCGTGGCAAAATTCGGTCTTTTCTTGCTTGAAATAATTTAATCTTTCAAACTGATAAAACTGTCCAGTTTTAGTTTACGAATTAATTAGTAAACTTAATCAAATATAATGGCTACGAAATTTTAGGTGGAAGTCAGTAATACTGTTTTAAAGCTTTTGTAATTTTTTCGTAAATTTTAAAGATCGTTTGCTATGGCAGAAAATTCTGAAACCGAATTCAGCCTAATCTGACTGGTTAGTTATAAAATCACTTAAAAATAGTAAAAGATGTTATTTTTAGACGAAATTTATGCACGTTAATCCTTAAACCCATATTTAGCTCCCATAAAAATTTCCAGATTTTTAGAGATCTTTAGATGGTCGTTTTTAATTTAATTCTTTAAAAATCAGATTGTATAAAATAGGGCAATTGAATCATTAAAATATGCTATTATTAATTATTGAATTTTCGAGTGACCTAAGTATTAAAAGGGAACTAAAAATATGATTTTTATGATGAATCTTGATAGTATTGAATTATATTGATTAATCTTGAATTAAAAATTAAATCTTGTTATTATCTTCTAATTGTCGAGTGTATAGAAATTAAAAGAAGAGTTAAAAATATTATTTTTATGTTAATCTTGATGAACGTTGTTGAAAAATATGATTTTTATCTTATTTTGGTAATTTTTTGTAATTATATTGATTAATTAAATTAATTCAAGAAAATAGTTAATTATTGTTGTTATTTTAATGTTGCCGTGTGGGATATATGAAATAGTCAAATTTTAGTTAATTTTGGATTATTATTAATTCAGGGAATAGTTAATAATAAAAGTTACGGACAAAATAATTATCAGGGATAAGTTGTAAAGTGAAGGGATAGATAATATGACTATTATTATTACTATTAGTATTCGGCTATTACAATTATTAATAATAATATCTACAAGTTAGTATATGATATTAAGGTTAGTATCCGAAAGGATAGGATTATAAGTATATGATAGTATATTATAAGATTTAAAGTTGCATAAGATACTACTAGGGATAAGAAAGGAAACAGAGTAATAGCTATACATGTTATGTTTCGGTCTCTGGCTAGGAAAGACTTGGTATTTAAGGTGGCCAATATACGTACCGCACCTCTCTTTCCTGGGACTCCGAACATTTCATTTCCTATTACGGTCACCTAGTATTATCCTAATATATGATATGATTAAATTAAATGAAGATATAAGATACAATATGGACGCCCACCTGATGATACACGAGTCGTTAGTGGGTTAAGTCAGAGCCACTGCTCAATGGGACGAACACACGAGTTCCCCCGAGTAGTTTTGGGTCTTAGGATATGTAGTCGTCTGGTAGTGGTACACGAGCCGCTACTAGGAGTTATGGCCATAGCTTAGACTTAGTGGTGAAACAAGGGATCCGCTACGGGATTGAGTACACGAGCTCCTCCCGGCATGTTCTAGGAAGCTATGGTGAAACACGAGATCCATAACGAGTTATAGTGACCGGTCCAACAAAGATGTTATATTATGATTATACGATTGATATGTTAAGATGAAATCATAAGATGAAGATTAAGATGATTTCAAAGATGAAAAAGATGATATGATATGAATCGATACGATTATGATATGATATGAAATGAAAGTTAAGATGATGATAAATGAAAGGTACGATATGTCATGAATAGAATATGATAAGATAAGAATATGAATCGATAAGGTATAATATATGATAGGTTACAATATAAGTTAAGTATATAATATGAGTTATAACATAAGATACGATGATATGATAAGGGGTATAATGTAAGATGTAGGTTATGATTTGATAAATATGTGTATTAAAATGATTTAAGTCTTCCGCTGTGTATCTGTGTACGTATGTATTTGAAAAGCATGTATGTATGAATGTGTGGGTATGTATGTATGCGAGTAAGAATGCATGTATGTACGAATGTTGAGTGTATATTTGTACGTATTTCTAACCGTATGTGCAGGGTTGATTGTACGTACATTATACGTATTCTAATCGTATTTCTGCAGGTATATTTATACGTATTTTGTACGTATCCGTATACGTAGTTTGTACGTATTTTTATACGTAATTTGTAATGAATGAAGTATAGCATATATTAGATTCTCTTATGGTTTTTATGATCTTTTCTATGCTATTATGTGTTTGGTGGTCCCTCGATTAAACGGGACAGCCTAGTTACTCGCCACTGACGGTGGACCCCCCCCCTCAGTTTCAGGTGACGATGCAGCAGCGTAGAGCGGGCTTCGTTGGATGGGCTTGAGTAGTCTAGTTAGTTTCTTTGAGTATTTAGTTTATCCTGAACAGTTTGAGACATTATTTGAGTTTTGATTATGATCCCAGCCTGTTGGGAAGACATTTATTTTAATTATGTAACTTTTAGGCTAGATGCCTTGACTTTGGATTTTAGACTATTCTTTTATAATAAAAGTTGATTTATTCCAAATATATATTTTACATTTATAGTTTAATTTGATTAAGTAATGATCCGAATGTCGATTCCCTTCGTAAATCGACAAGTCAAAAAGTCGGGTTGTAACATATTTAGTTATGGGACTTTTAATTTATGTAATAAGTATGGATGACGTACTAATGCTAATTATATATCTACTTTAAATTACTATGCATAAGCTATTAAATAAAGCCTTTAATTTTTGCCATATATATATATATATATGTCTAATTGTCTATCTAAAGACCAAAGAGTGTTTGATTTGACTTGCCTGTTGCCAAATCGAATTATTAGCTCCATATCTAGTAAACGAACATTCTCATTGCTTGCCAAAGAAAGAAAGAAATATATTCTTTATACCTTGTATGTTACTTTAATTTGGTCGCTCATATATATTTCACCAATCCTTTGGTGAGTGTAAAAGCACCATCTCAAAAAAAAAAAAAACACTTAAGGTGATAGTTGAGGCACATGAATATATGTTATATACTTTATCATTGTACTCCCCCTCACATGAAAGACACTTTGGGCTTGAAATAATGTTGACGCAGTACAAACTCACTACAAAAAATGTGTTCAAGAAAAACAATTAAAATTTCCCTATTTGATAGATACAAAATTTGTCTTCTTAAGTTATAATGACAATTTTAGTATTGCCCTCATATTGCCCTTGTAACCCCGTTGTATTAGGTTTCAAAGCCAATTTTAAATGTTTTGCCCTCTTTGATTCAATTCAAAAAGGACAAACAAAATTGCCTTCATTGATCATCAACAAAGGCAATACATTTTGCTTTACTTGATTTAAACACTTTATTTATTGTCAAATAGGGCAAAGTTTCAAAAGTCTAAGGAGGCAAAATAATCATATTGTCTTCATTGTTAATATCAACGAGTGCAAAAATAATTGCACTTGTAGGCATCATTAAGTAAAACAATACTCATATTGTCCTCTTTAATCATGATAAGCTGCCCTCGTTGTGTGAGTTTTTTGTAGTGACTTCATCATACTGGGCGCGAATTAATTTCACTTAGAAGGGGGGTGGATGAGAGATTCAAACCCGTGACATTTGCATCACGTTGGCTTTGATACATGTCAGAGGATTATCTCAATGATAGAGTATTGAACATGCATATTCCTAGGCTTTAACTATCAGCTTAAGCTTTTGGTTGAGATGATTATCTGACATGATATCAAAGTCAACATGACGCAAAGGTCACGGGTTTGAACCTCTCCTCCCTCTCAACGTTGAGATGACGAATCTAATAAGACCCCTACATGAATACATGATTATATTTTTCCTTACATAAATCACAAATAATGATTAAAGTAAACTTTTTAAACAGTGTCACAAGTCAAATTGGGTAAACTAAGATATTGCTTGGTTGATGTAGAAATTAAATTACTATAGGGTTTTGCAATTCATTGGAATTTATTATCCCCACATTAAATTTCTTATGAATGAAACAAACTTGTTTGGTTGTTATAAAGGCATTTTAAAAATCAAATGAATTTGGAGTTGCCCGGCCGGGGAGACTTAATTCGTAATTAAATTCTCATATTTTTTGGGAATTGATTGTATTTCCTACATTTATTCTTTTTATTTTAACGAAACAACCCACTCACTATTCATTTCCCTCATAAATTTTGTTCAATCAAACAACATATTATTTAATTAATGGTGATAGAGTGATCTTTATTAATTTATGGGTTATACTATACGTAGTTCTTAGGAGTTAGGGCTATGTTTAAGTATTAAATACATTACCAAAAATAGAATAATAGATTTGGAAATTCATGACAATTTCACGCATCGATCAATGTAATTAATGCTTAATATATTGATTGTAATAATCATGACATACAACATATATAGAAGTATATATTCTAAACATCAATTATTGAATCAATTAAGCAATTTGCCCAACACAAGTACATTTAGAACAATATAATATAAAGAACTCCAATAATAATACTAATTCTTTACGTAATCGATGTGTTTTAATTTTTCTTCACCTTTTTTTTTCCCAAAAGAGGGTGCAATATTATTATTACTTTGCTTTACTTTGAATAAAGAGCATAAGTATTAGCTAAATGAGGCTTCTCCAAGAAAAAAGTCTAGCCATCATATGCAACAAGCTAAGCTAAGTAATTCTACCTTCATATATTATTACTATATACATACTATATATATAAATATGGCGGTCCGATTGAGTGAAAAATCATACAACTTAATTAACTAACATATTATTATTGTGTTAGTGAATTGATTAATCCTTTATTTGAAAGGTTAATTAATTAATAAGTTTTAGTGTCTTCAAATAATGGCAACTAGCACCTTGACAGTTTCTGCTGCTTCAGCTCTAGTGTCCAACACCAGGGCCGCCGCCTTGTGCAGCCCGGTGTCAGATGGGCTGAGCCCACGTTTGGTGGTGCCGACAATGCCATCGTGGAAGGCCCATTCTTCAAGGGCTTCAGGCCTGGTGGTGAAAGCCCAACAAGGTGGGAGTCCAATGAAAAGGGAACCAATAACGGCGGCTGAATACCACAAAAAGGTTGCCCTCCTTGAGACCTCTCCTTATGGTAATTAAATACCGCTCTGATCCTCTCAACTTTTTTATTTATTTTTTAAAAAAATTTGTTTAACCAAATTTGACTAAAAATCTCTCACAAATTAAAATGAAGCACTTATTTTATGACGGATGAAGTAGAATAATTAGGCATAATTTGAAATAATGAAATTTGGTAGCTAATGCCATTCACGAGGCCTATGCATGCATAACTCTTGAAGATCTAGCTAGTGTATATGTACATAAGCCAAATAAAAACATTTGCTAAAACATGCAATAATTAAGTTTAAAAATTTAAAACATAATTCGACAATTCACCTCCTCCGCTCCATATATAAAGAGTTGACTACTAAAATCTCTTATCACATCGTCTGACAGTCTGATAGAACTTCTCAAAAATTATAACTTTTTACTGTATATAAATTTATTATTTATTAAGTGTTGTATAAGAATCTATAATCTTCTATTACAAAGTTACGGTTTCTTGGCGAAAAATCATCAAATCACAACGTATGACATGAGACTATATATGGTAGTGTACGTGCATGATATTATATATAACGAACTAACCCGTTTATGTATAAAAATTAATGAACAGTGCGGACACCATGGAATACAAGCGAGGATGAGCATGATATAAGAATATGGTTCGATATGCCGGGACTAGCGGCCGAGAACATAGATGTAAACGTTGTGGATGATTTGCTAGTGATAAAGGGAGAAGGAGGAATTGATGCATTTGGGAACAAGATTTTTAGTCCTTATGAAAGTAGCGTTCAACTCCCCATTTATTCTTGGAAGGAAGAAATTACTGCTGTCTTTAAAAATGGTGTTCTCTACATCAATGTTCCTAAGATTACCAAATTTGAGCACAAAATTATCCACGTCCCTGTTAGATCCATTTAATTATTATTAATTAATAATATTTATACACTACTTACCTAATTAATTACTCGATCATATATATTATAATTATAATTAAATTAAATGTACTATCTTCTATATGATGGTCGATGAAGAGGAGATTGATCGAGTTTGCTAGCTTTATTAAGTGCCTTTCTTTTATTTATTTAGTAATTTAAAAAAAAAATATGAAGTATAATAATCAATTATTATTATATGGAGTTCTATGTACTTTGCTTTTAATTTTTAATTTATTAGTTTGGTGTGTATGTAATCAAGTAACTATGTCATTGACGTTGTTGCTTCGTGTTATATTATATGATCATAATAACACAGCTTATTTTATGTGGTTGTCTATTCAATTTGTTTTGACTTGATCGATCGATCCATTACATTATGATTGTTAAAAGTGTAATTTAATTTAATTAGATCAGTAATCAGCAGAGTTGATGATGTAAAGAACAACACTAGTTATTGAGAGTAAATATATTTTAACTAATTTTAGTTTACTCTTAACTAATTCTAACTAACTCTCTTCCTCTCTCTCAGTATAAGCTTAGCATTAGGACTCTATATATACTCCCCCTTGGTTTACAGTAATGTAACTTTGAGTTTACTTTTCTCTAATTCATTCAATACTACTTTTACTTTGTTAATTCTCTTCATGGTATCAGAGCCTATCTCGATTTGAGATTGGTGAGAGTTCAATTCTAGAGTTCGAACTGATTCAAGAAATTAAATCTTGAAGGTTGATTGTTGAAGATTCTAATGGCAGAAGCGAGTAATATTGCAACGAATTCTGCTGCAACAACGGTTGATTTGACTCTTGATCCCTACTTTGTGGCTAATTCTGACAATCCAACAGCTTCTCTTACTCAGGTATTGTTTAAGGGCACTAATTTTGTTCGTTGGAGTAGAAATGTTAGGAAAGCCTTAGGTGCAAAAAATAAATTGGGTTTTATTGATGGTTCAATTGAAGAGCCTCTTGAAATTGATAAGAATTATCCCAAGTGGAAGAAGGCTGATTACATGGTGTCTTGTTGGATTTCTAGTTCTATGACTAGTGAAATTGGTGATGGATTTTCATATGTAGAATCTGCATATGAGTTATGGTGTGATGTAAAAGAAAGATTTGGACAGGCTAATGGTCCTATGATTTTTCAGCTTAAAAAATAAATTGCATGCTTAAAACAAGAGAATATGTCTATTGTTTCATATTTTGGAAAATTAAAGAAATTGTGGGAGGATATGGCTTCTGTTAAGTGCTCTCCTAGTTGTACATGTGGAGCTTTAGCTAAGTGTGTGTGCAATTATCTCAAGAAAGTAGCTGATGCTGAGTCACAGGAGAAGGTGATGCAGTTTTTGCTAGGCTTGAATTCTGGTTTTGATAATACTGTGACTAATGTGTTGAATATGGATCCTATACCCAATTTGGGTAAGGCTTATTCTATGGTTAGACAGATTGAGTCACAAAAGGAGGTGGCTCAAGGTCAAGAAAGTAATGGGGAGAGTGCTGCATTGGCAGTGCAAAGATATTCAAGAAATTGGAGTTCTGGGGTTGGACAGAACGGAACAGGAGGGCAGTTCAGGTCTGATTGGAGGAATAAGGGTCAAGAGCAGAATGATTGGAGGAATAGGGGTGATCAAGGTGACTGGAGAAATAGGACATAACAGATTGATTGGAAGAAGGAGAAGTCATCAAGATTTTGTGAAAATTGTAAGATGAAGGGTCATACTAGTGATCAATGCTTTAAGGTGATTGGATATCCTGAGTGGTATGGAGCTTTGAAGCAAAAGAAGAGTAGTGGTACTGGATACAAGGTAGCTGCTAATGCTGTTGTGGAGTCTGATTACAATGGTGCAGGGTATAGTGATAATCAAGATACACCTTTGGAAGATTATTCAAAACCTGATGGAATGATGATTAGTGCTATTTGTCAAGAAGTTGTGAAGGCAATGAGGTCTAAGCAAGATGATGGTGGTGGTAGCACTAGTTTTGCTGGTATGGTTTCTTATTCTTTAAATAATGTGGTTTGTTCTGAATCTTTAATTTGGATTGTTGATTCAGGTGCTTCAGATCATATGATTTTTGATAAGAAATTTATGGCTAATGTTAGGTTGCTTAGTAAACCTATAATAGTTAATATGCCTGATGGTTCTTGTAAGAGTGTTACTTATTGTGGGAATGTGGTTATAAATGCTAATTTGACATTGTTTGATGTTTTATTAGTTCCTGATTTTAAGTATAATTTACTTTCTGTGAGTAAAGTCCTGGGACAAAAGGGTATTAATATAACCTTTACAAATCAGGAATGTGTTTTTCAGGACCTTGCTAAGGGCAGGGCTATTGCTGTTGGCAAGAAGCAAGATGGGTTATATCTACTAGAGGTTAGATATGCTGATGACCTATGTTCTAAGTGGAGTGGTAGGACTGAGAGTTGTAACTCTATAGTTGTGAATAATGGCTGTAATTCTGTGATCAATAAGAGTTCTAGGCTTAGTGAGAATTTTGAGGATAGGCATGTGTTGTTTCTTTTGCATAAGAGACTAGGACATGTACCTTTGAGTACTTTGAAACAGTTGGGTTTGTGTAATCATAGTTTGGTAATTGATCTTGATTGTAAGGTTTGTGTTCAAGCTAAACTTCATAAAGATCCTTTTCCTTTGAGTATTAATAAAGCTTCTGATATTTTTGAGCCTGTGCATCTTGATTTATGGGGTCCTTATAGAGTGTCTGCTTTGAATGGTGCTAAATATTTTCTTACTATTCTTGATGATTGTAGTAGGACTACTTGGACTTTTTTGTTGCATAATAAGTTACAAGTGGCTAAAACTATAGTTGATTTCTTTGCTTTGGTGAAAACTCAGTTTGGTAAGAGTATTAAGCAGATTAGAACTGATAATGGTACTGAGTTTATCAAGCAGGAATGTAGGGATTTCTTGTTACAAAAGGGTATTGTGCATCAGAGGTCAGTTCCTGGCTATCCTCAGCAAAATGGAAGGGTTGAGAGAAAGCATAGGCATTTGCTTGAGGTAGCTAGATCTCTTAGGTTTCAAGCTTCTTTGCCCAAGAAATTTTGGGGTAAGTGTGTTTTAACTGCAACTTATATTATAAATAAGTTGCCTACAAGAGTGTTAGGTTGGAAGAGTCCTTATGAGATTTTAATGAATAAGAAACCTTCTTATGATGAACTTTGAAACTTTTGGATGTTTGTGTTATGCATATAATATGCAAACAAATAAGGATAAATTTGATCCAAGGTCTAATAGGTGTGTTTTTATTGGTTATCCCTATGCTCAAAAAGCTTATAGAGTTTATAATTTGGAAACTCATAGAGTAAGTGTAGTTAGGGATGTGAGATTTTTTGAAAATCAGTTTCCTTTCAGGACTTCAGATCAGGTGGCAGGGCAGAACAGGACTGCTGAGATGGTTCAGTTTGGTTCTGTTCAGAATCAGAATGTGGATGCACCACTGGTTGATATTAACAGTACTAATCAATTTGTTGAGACTTTTGTAAACAGGTCAGACACTAATTTTGTGCAGGATCAAAGTACAGGTGATGAGTATAATGCTATGTCACATAATTCAGGTAATGTGCAGAATGGTTTATTTCATGATGTTGAAAATGAATCTAATCATGTTTCTGAAGTTAGTTCTAGTATTGGTTATAATCAAAGAGATTGCTCTAATATTTCTGGAAATTTGGTAGTGGATTTATGTAATAATAATTCTTTTTCTGAAAATGTTTCTAATATTGGTAGAACTAGTAAAAGGAATATAATTCTTCCTAACAAGATTAAGGACTATAAGATTACTTATCTTCCTCATAGAGATGCTACTAGTCAGAGTGAGTCTCAATCTTTTTCCTTTGCTGTGAATTCTTCTCTAATTTGTGAACCTAAAACATACAATCAAGAAAAAATATATCCTGAATGGGTGGCTGCAATGGGTAAAGAATTACATGCTTTAGAAGATAATAAAACTTGGTTTATAACTAACTTGCCTGTTGGTAAAAGAGCAATAGGGTGTAAATGGGTGTTTAAAACTAAACTCAATCCTGATGTTACTATTGAAAGGCATAAAGTCAGGTTGGTTACTACTGGTTATCAACAAGTGGAAGGGGAAGATTTTACTCAAACCTTTTCCCCTGTAGCTAAGGTAGCTACTGTTAGAATCATAATCTCTATTGCTACCTTTAGGGGCTGGCCAATTTATCAGTTAGATGTAAATAATGCCTTCCTTCATGGCTTTATTGATGAGGAGGTTTATATGAAGTTTCCTCCAGGATATAGTAAAGGGAGTACAGGGCAAGTATGTAAACTTAACAAGTCTCTATATGGCTTAAAACAAGCCCCTAGGCAATGGAACAGGGAGCTAACTAAATTTCTAAAGTCTCTAGGATTCATTCAATCTAAACAAGATTATTCAATGTTTACTAGGACAAAGGACAATCAATTTTTAATATTACTTGTATATTTAGATGATATTCTCATTACAAGAACTTCAAAGACTCAGGTTGATAATGTAAAGAGACAACTTGATGTGGCTTTTACTATTAAAGACCTAGGTCTTTTACATTATTTTCTGGGAATTGAAGTTCATAGAGATGATGCAGGTATGTTTTTATCTCAGAAAAAATACATTAAAGATATACTTACAGATGCTAATTTGCTTAACTGTGAAGCTGTGTCAACTCCTCTTGCTTCTGGTCTCAAACTATCTATTGAGACAGGAGAGGATATGGATCAGCCAGAGTCTTATAGAAGGATAGTTGGTAGGTTACTTTACCTTGGAATAACTAGACCTGATTTGTCCTACACAGTTCAGCATCTAAGTCAGTTCATGCATTCTCCAAAAGTTCCTCATATGAGAGCTGTGATTCATACTCTTAAATACTTAAAAGGAACACTGGACTATGGCTTATTCTATCCTACTAAGTCTGACTTGCAGTGTAATACCCCGAAATTTTGGGATATTTTAAATTTTTTATTTATTGATTAAATATATGATCAATTGACTATTTAATTGATTATTATTTAATTAATTATTATTTGTGTAACAATTTAATACTTTTTGAGCCTCTTTTTATTTTGTTAACCAAAACCCGAGCCCAATTGTTTCCTTTGATCCATTTGTTACGCAGTCCGTCCTTTTATTTATTTTCTTTTCTCCTAAATGTTTTATTTTAATTCTAAGTCCGAAAGGCCATATTAATTGGACTGTTTTTATTTATAACCCAATCCTTTCTTCCAAATTGGGCCAAAGACCCAATTCTCTCCTTTTAGTAATCTTGGCCGGTTCTTGCTTTGTTTATGGGCCAACCTTGTTTTTTTTTTATTTAATTAATTATTATTTTGTGGATAATAAAATTAATTTAATTAATTTAAATATTCTAACCTATACAACTAGCTAAGTCCTCCCCTTTTTGCTCCTCCCATGTACACGGCTAACCCTAAGTACATAATAGGGTTTGCCCTCTTTGTTGCTTGTTTTCTTATAAATAGGACCTAATCACCTCTTTTGGGTCCTAATTGTTAAGTTATCAAAAACCCTAAAATACATATTTTCTCCTCTCCTCTTCCTTTCTCTCAAAAGCCAAACCCTTGAGAAAAATTCACCAAGAGTGAATTTTTCGTGCCTTGGAATTATTAAGCGAATCCAGGTAACTATGCTCTCCTCTTTAATCTATGGGTAGAAAAACACATAGTTAATTAGGAATCATATCATGAAAATTGTAGGAAATTTAATATTGTTTTACTTGGATATGTCGAGCATGAAGCATGAATTTCTTGATTGATTTTTATGTATTTTCTTGATTTTATGTATGATCTTGTATAATTTATTTACCAATCAAATCTTGTTATTTCTTGATGAATTTTTCATGGTATCTGGTTTACTATTTGATTATTAACCATGATTTATTTCGTGGCAAAATTCGTCCGTTTATTATTTATAAAAATTTAATCTTTCAAACCGGTAGAACTGTCCAGAATAGGTTTACGAATTTATTAGTGTACTTAATCAATTCGGAATGCTACGAAATTTTATATGGAAGTCAGTGATAATGTTTTACAGCTTGTGTTAAATTTTCGTAATTTTTAAAGATCGTTTGATATGGCATAAAATTCTGAAACCGAATTCAGCCTAATCTGACTGGTTAGTTATAAAATCACTTAAAAATAGTAAAAGATGTTATTTTTAGACGAAATTTATGCACGTTAATCCTTGAACCCATATTTAGCTCCCATAAAAATTTCCAGATTTTTAGAGATCTTTAGATGGTCGTTTTTAATTTAATTCTTTAAAAATCAGATTGTATAAAATAGGGCAATTGAATTATTAAAATATGCTATTATTCATTCTTGAATTTTCGAGTGACCTAAGTATTAAAAGGGAACTAAAAATATGATGTTTATGATGAATCTTGATAGTATTGAATTATATTGATAAATCTTGAATTAAAAATTAAATCTTGTTATTACCTTCTAATTGTCAAGTGTATAGAAATTAAAAGAAGAGTTAAAAATATTATTTTTATGTTAATCTTGATGAATGTTGTCGAAAAATATGATTTTTATGTTTATTAATTAGTTAAATTATTTAATTCTTGATGATTGAATTCATATAAATTAATTGAATAATTTTGGCTATTATTGATATAAAATGTCGAGTGTGGTGAAAGTAGGAAAAATAGGATTTTTATTATATTTTGGTTAGTTTTGAATTATTATTAATTTAGGAAATAATTAATAATAAAAGTTATGGACAAAATAATTATTAGGGATAAGTTGTAAAGTGAAGGGATAAAAAGATATTATTAGTATTATTATTAAGAGGACCGAAATAATATTAGTACTATTAATATAAATATTTTTCGAATATTGTTACAAATTGGTATATGACGTAATATTAAGGTTGGTATCCGAAAGGATAGGATTATAAGTATATATATATTTTAAGAATAGTATATTATAAGAATTGAAGTTGCATAAGATATTACTAGGGATAAGAAAGGAAACAGAGTA
This sequence comes from Salicornia ramosissima, assembly GCA_951394345.1. Taxonomy (NCBI): domain Eukaryota; kingdom Viridiplantae; phylum Streptophyta; class Magnoliopsida; order Caryophyllales; family Amaranthaceae; genus Salicornia; species Salicornia ramosissima. Next base: position 54,447,033 of record OX596236.1, on the reverse strand, counting down.
ATAGCTATACATGTTATGTTTCGGTCTCTGGCTAGGAAAGGCTTGGTATTTAAGGTGGCCAATATACGTGCCGCACCTCCCTTTCCTGGGACTCCGAACATTTCATTTCCTATTACGGTCACCTAGTATTATCCTAATATATGATACGATTAAATTAATTGAAGATATAAGATACAATATGGACACCCACCTGTATGATACACGAGTCATTAGTGGGTTAAGTCAGAACCACTACTCAATGGGACGAACACATGAGTTCCCCCGAGTAGTTTGACCTTAGAACATGTAGTCGTCTGGTAACCGTATCTGCGAGTCGCTACCAGGAAGTTATGGCCATAGCTTAGACTTAGCGGTGAAACACGGGATCCGCTATGGGATTGAGTACACGAGCTCCTCCCGGCATGTTCTAGGGAGTTATGGTGAAACACGAGATCCATAACGAGTTATTAGTGACCGGTCCAACAAAGATATTATATTACGATCATACGATTTGATAAGATGAAATCATAAGATGAAGTATAAGATGATTTCAAAAGATGATAAGATATGTTATGATCTAATGTGATAAGAAAGACATGATATGATATGATTAAGATATGATTTATGATGATAAGAATATGATAAGTCATGATGATAAGAATATGATAAGTTATGACGATAAGATATAATTATGATTTATTAATGATATAACTTAGGAAGGGTTAAGTATAAGTTAAGGATTGAAGATGTATAGTATAAAGTATAAGTTAGTGTATTGTAAGTCTTCCGCTGTGTATTTCCTGAATTTATACGAATATGTAACGTGTGTGTATATTATACGGATGGTGTATGTATTTGGTATGTATTCTAACCGTATTTGCGGGGTTGATTATACGTATTTTATACGTAATTATACGTATTCTAACCGTATTTCTGCAGGGGTATTTATACGTATTTTTATACGTATCTGTATACGTATTTTATACGTACTTCTATACGTATTCATATACGTACGTTTATACGGAACTTGTGTATTTATATGTAAAGCATGTATTGAATTCTTTACAGTTTTTATGATTTTTTTTCTATGCTATTATGTGTTTGGTGGTCCCTCGATTAAATGGGACAGCCTAGTTACTCGCCACTGACGGTGGACCCCCCCCCTCAGTTTCAGGTGAAGACGCTGCTGAATAACGGGCTATCGTGGATGGGTTTGAGTAGCTGAGAAACTTAGTTAAACGGTTTAATTAGATGATTTATGATTTATGACATTTATTTAGTTTATTTTATGGTCCCAGCATGTTGGGACAGTATTTAAAGACCTTATATGTAATTATGGCTATTGGATTGTTATGGATAGTTGGTAGGTTATTTAATAAAAGTTAATTCATCTACTCAATTAATCTGATTTATTGTTATTTAAGTTGGTAATGATCCGATTGTCGATTTCCCTTTGTCAATCGACATGTCTCAAAAAGTCGGGTCGTTACATGCAGGTTCAAGCTTTCTCTGATTCTGACTGGAATGGCTGCCAATTCACAAGTAGATCATTGAGCTCATATGCAATTTTCATTGGAAGTCATCTGGTATCTTGGAAGACCAAGAAGCAAACAACAGTGAGCAAATCCTCTACTGAGGCTGAATACAGGAGCCTATCTGCTACTGCTAGTGAGCTAACTTGGATTGAAGGATTGCTTCAAGATCTTAGGATACAAGTTCATCTTCCTATAAAGGTCATGTGTGATAATACTTCTGCTGTACACCTTGCTCATAACCCGATGTATCATGAGAAGACTAAGCATCTTCGAAGAGAAATGCATTATGTAAGGGAGCAAGTGGAAGAAGGAACACTTGATATTCAGCATGTTCCAAGCACAGGTCAGTTAGCTGATGTGCTTACAAAACCTTTAGCAGCAGCTCAACATCATCATTTGTCTGCTCAACTTGGGGTGGCTGCCTTAAGTCAACTTGGAGATAATCAAAATACTTCTAAATAGTTTCTCTATTTTTCTTTTTATTTTCTCTGTTTAGGAATAAATAAGGGTGTATATTAGATAGGATAGCTAAGTATGGGTGTGTATTGAGAGAAAATATATTTTAACTAATTTTCGTTTACTCTTAACTAATTCTAACTAACTCTCTTCCTCTCTCTCAGTATAAGCTTAGCATTAGGACTCTATATATACTCCCCCTTGGTTTACAGTAATGTAACTTTGAGTTTACTTTTCTCTAATTCATTCAATACTACTTTTACTTTGTTAATTCTCTTCACTAGTTTATTAGTTAAAAATAAAATATTCCAGTTACAATAACCTAGTTTTTATTGATAAATTTCAGTTTTAATCCTTTTAAGCAGACCGAGGTTGGTTAACAGGTCAAGTCAAATTGTGTTCAAGTTGGAAATAAACGGGTTGAATAACTCTCAACCCAAACCTAGCTAACCCCTTTATTAAAGGGGTGAAAACACTTACCAATATCCATTTAATTTAACGGGTTACTTATGTCAATCCAGTTAATAGAATTTCTAGAAATTATAATGTTATATATTTGTCCAATTTTCAAATTTTTAAATGAGACAGAGTAAGTTATTTTCGGATTGCGTCAAAAATGACAATCTTAATCTAACTCATTTCATTTAACAAGTTATTTGTGTCATCTATTTAATTAAATGGGTTGAAAACCACAACCCTAATCCACTTTTCTAAAGTTAAGTTCAGGTGAATTATCGAGTTCGACCACTTTTATCCTGCCCTAATTTTGAGTAAAATTCAGGCGATGAAAATTGAGTATAACATAAGAGATCAGATGTGAGGAATATCATAATGATAAGTAATATATGAAACGCTCATAGTTAAAACCTTTAAAATCAAGTTTTTCAATAATGTCAGTACATTATTAAGATTATTTGGAGAATATGATCATAATGGTAGTCTAGGATTATTTTGAGAAGACAGTTAAAGTTTAGAGCTTGAAAATTTTTACAAGTCAATTATTTTTATCTTTTTCTAATTCTTTTTTTGGCATTTTCCCCTTATTTTTGTCCCTTCTATCTTGGATAAAAATCTCCGGTAGTCCTTTCATATTCATTGTATCATTATTTATACTACATACTCACTCCTATTTTTTGATTTGTCATTTAAATATGTGGACAAATTAGGGTGTGTTTGATTTGTCTGAAATTTTCTGATCTGAACTTTTCTGATCTGATCTGAAATTTTCTGATTATAGTTATTTTTATAATTATAATTTTTCTAATCTGATCTGATATGAATTTTTCTGATCTGATTTAAATTTTCTTAAAATAAGCATAGGATTGCTTATTTAAGTTGAATCAAACACACCCTTAGTCAATAAATTTTACTCTCCAAAACTTCGAAGAAAAAGCTGCACAACCCAGCCTTTTCTAATGAGAGTTTTGATTAGAGTTTTGGTACAAAACTCTTTTTTAAACTCGAATTATCTTACCAAACACTCAAATTAGAGTTTTTATTGGTCAAAATTCTAAACTCTTTTCAAAACTCTATCTCTTTTTCCTCTAAAAACCCTCTTTGCCAAACACCCCTAATCGTAACAGTTTGAATAAAAAGTATGGAGTTTTTTTTGTCAAACTATTGCGATTAATATGAAACAAAAGAAGTATTTTTTTCGATATCTTGTCTAATTGTAATCTAGGGAGGTTTTGTGTACAATTCTTTCATTTATTGTTAGGAGATAACTTTTATTAATTTATTATCCCTAATTTTGGTAAAACAAATAGTGTAGTAGGGAAAATCTGGCTTTGGCACACCCTCGATTAATTTTGGCACCCCATTTTGTAGGTACAACATAGAAATTGTACTTTCAGTCTCGCATAATGAAGTGTAATATTAATTTTTGTAGTGCCAATAGCAGTAGGTGATCTAATCCTGAGGTTCTCATAAAAAAAAATTATAATCTATATATATAAACTATTTTAATATGTTTGTCAATGTACATCTTTAATTATTAAATATTATCTTTATTTTTTTTAACACGCACTAATAAATTCCATTACACATTGGCCAAAACTATTATTATCGCCAGTAGCACAATGTGACAAAGTTAAAATCTTATGTTACATAAATTACGTTGTTTCATCTTTGTCCCGCTTTTTAACATTGGAGTGTGACTGTACTCATTACTGAGACAAAAGATTTAAACTCAACAAATTGTCACCATTAAATAAATATGAACAAAAAAATGTATCCTCCATAAAACATTAAGGAATTATATTTTAGGAGAATATATATCTCCATGTTTAGGTCCAACCTTGAAGAAGAAAGATACATTTTGAGTTTGATGGCTAGCTAGTCCTAGTCTCCTAGATACCTTGTTACTTGTAGATCTGGAAACAGTATAAAGAATTACAGTACTAAAAATATAGTATACATATTAGTACTTGCAATATTTGGTATGTTTCTCATTTTGTTGGAAGAATATAACTGTATTGTGACTTTGCTTTAATTTGAGAAAAGAACATCAACTGTAATAAGGAATATTATGTGAAGCTTCTCCTAGCAAAAAGTAAAAAAAAAAAAAAAAAAAAAAAAAAAAAAAAGAGCTAAGAATGCACCAACAAACTATGCATGCACATGATATCTCTCCTTGTCCACAACTATAAATAAGCTCCAAATGATTAACATAATTTCACACTACTTGAGATATATATTAATCTGTTAATAATTCTAGTAATTAAGAGTCTATTAATTGATTAATTAATTAATTATATTCAATGGCAACCAATGCTTTGACATGTTCTGCTTCAACTCTAGTGTCTAAAAACATGGGCTCTAAAAGCCCAATGGCCGTTGTGTTGGGCCGAAATCCGGTGTTGCCCATAACACCGTCATCAAAAGCTCCAACTTCAAGGCCTTCCTTGATAGTGAAAGCCCAACAAGGTGGAGGCCCAAACAGAATTGATCCAGTGACTGGTGAACAATTCCACAAAAAGGTTGCCTTGGTTGATACCTCCCCCTATGGTAATTATTTTTCCACTCTTTTTATTGCTTTCTTATTTGCATATATAGCATATAGGTGAGCATATTCTGTATATTGTATCATCATTATGAAGGTTTGAAATAATTTTCAAGGTTTAATGCCTATGTAGTTTGTGTGTGTTTTTCTGGTCATGTTGTCAAAAAAAATACTATACATGGTTGGTTGGTGTAATAAAAATGTGAAAGTCCAACTAAAAGAGTGCCCAAAATATATAGTATTCATCAATTGATAACTAAGTGAACAAAATTGCAATAAGTGAGATTTAGATGAAAATGTGTCCAGCTCTCATCACAGATAGGCACCAAGGGGCAGGGAGTGGGGTACGAGGACTTGAACCTGGGTCATCACACCCCAAGAATGTTGCTCCTACCATCGGAGCAAAGTTGGTCCTCATAATAAATTTTTTTTTATTGCATTTTAGTTGCACCACCCGTGGGCCATGGCCATAGCCCATAGTTTTGTATTTAAGTCAAATTCTCCTTTTAATATCTTTTGACGCATCATTAATTGCAATGAACTTATAAGTTGTAACCACATGCTACATACTAGATAGAAATTCTACATAGGGTGCAACTGTTATGCGATGTGATTTTGCAACCCTCTCTTGATCAACCCTTGAAAAACAGATTGGGTTTTGGAATTCATTCTTAAAGAAAGTTATTATTGTTTATAAATTTGACTAGTTCTAATCATAGGCCAGTGTTGCACTATATGTCATTTACACTGACTGCATGCAATAGAAAAATTAAATCAACTGACGATTAATTTACAAAATACACTATATTAAATGCAGTGCGAACACCATGGAACACAACGGAAGATGATACGGAGATACGGATGTGGTTTGACATGCCAGGAATGGGAGCAGAAAACATAGAAGTGGATGTAGTGGATGACTTGCTAGTGATAAAGGGAAATGGAGGTCTAGATGCTTATGGAAACAAGATATTTAGTCCACGTGAGACAACACTTCACTTGCCTTTTAATGCATGGAAAGAAGAGATTGTGGCTGTGTTTAAGAATGGGGTGCTCTATATAACTGTCCCTAAAATTCTCAAAGTTGAGCACAAAATCATCCACATTCCTGTTAGATCTACTTAATTAACATATACTATACATACATCACTTTCTTGCATGCATAGCATGTGTATGTACGTGATCATTGGAATGCTACTTTAGAGCTTTTACCTATACTTAGTAAATAAAAAAAAGGCTCTATATATGTTCCTTTAATTCATTTGCTTTGAATGTACGTTTTCATGTTGTATGACTTGGTTTTTAATCCATATTATATATTATATATACATAATATCAAGAAAGTTTATGTTTTTTTATGGGTTGTGAAATGGAAAGGAATGGATGGGCTAGTTTATTTGGTTTAATGTTATGAATTTATGGTTTTGCTAGCTAAAGTATATTGTTGACTTAGCAATTGGCAAGCATCGGTAGTTTTATTTCTTTTCTAACATGCATTTCAGTTTCCCTGTGTAACAAATTATGAAATTACTATAAACACATTATGACTTGGGGCCTGTTTATTTCAACTGAATAAAGCTAAACTAAACGAAACTAAACTGAATTATCTTGAACTAAACTGAATACAACTGAAAGTACTATTTTATAAGGGAATAAAATTGAGAGCTAAACTCAACTGAACTTAACTGAATTTAAGATGAAGTAAACAGGCCCCAAGAACACAGCATGACCACAGCTCTATTCTTTTAGATGAAATTAATATGAACTAAACTAAGTTGAATTAAACTAAACCATAGACTCCGCAGGAGTTGAACTGCAATTAATTTTCTCAAAAAAAAAAAAAAAAAAAAAAACAAGGCCCAAGAGTTGGAAACAGTTCAAACACTACATTAACAATATTTTGAAAGTTTCAGACAAGTATTCAACTTGCATAAGTCTTCTTTTTCATATTTTCATCAAAGCGCAGAAGAAAGCTATGAGGTGAGCAACATGCAATCATGAGAGTATGAGACTACAACATTTAACATGGAATCTATGAATGATTAAACCTACGTACATACAAAACATTAGCCGCGAATACTACATACTGAGCCTGTTCCAACCCTATCCAGCAAAATGTGACATCGTAATCAATCAACTATATCAACAACAGCTACGAGTTCTCAGCAACAGCTTTGTCAATCTCCTCGATATGTTCACGAAGCACCTTCCACTACAAAAACCAATATACACATAAGTTTTAACATCAACTAGATATCGATCAAACATCAAAACACAACAATAGATCTATTAGTAATAGCTACTGCAGCCAATTAAAAATAGACATACCTGATCCATGCTGAGTGAGATACCTGAAATGAGCAATGACCACATATCAGTAAAAGACCATACATAACTAAAGTAGCTGATGACATCAAAAAGATAACAGAAAAAAAAAAAAAAACACATCCAAATAAAATTTTACTCTAATTCATTGGAAGGGAAGGATCATATCTCCACTTTTCTTTGAGCTATGAACATACTAAATAAATGTGTTAGGATACTCTAGATTTCCAAGTGAACTCTACATTGTAGAGTTCGGTTGTAAGTGTTTTTTGGTTTTAACTTTTTTAAATTGCTGTGCATTAATGCTAGCCATTGATCTTTTTTAAATGGTCTAGATTTGATGAATACAGATTGCAAAGTTCATATGAAACCCAAAGGATCCAAATCCTAAATAAATGCATGCTGAAAGAGGACTAAACACAAGAAGATATTACATGCAATGTAAATAAAATTAAATTATGGATAGTGTCCTTTTTCATGTGATATGGACATAAAGTTCAGGTGAAATACAGTTTCAGCATTTTTCCAGACACGTACTACATATACTCCAGAACAAGTTTCTTATAAAACACAAAGCTTAGATACGAAACTTGACTTGCCATGCCTTCACCTTCCTTAAAAAGTTTATATAATCATTTCATCAACCACGAAAATGCCAAACCAGTAAAATCAATTAGCTTGAGAGTAATTCACCAACAGATAAGAAAGATGAACATCCACAACTTCTCAACCTACCAACTTCATCCTAGGCCCCTTCATATATTACGTAGTAGCGTATGGTAAGGTTGGACACATAGTTTATTACTGACTCACTATTCAATCCAAGTCTTAATCACCTTGCTGTAGTTTATCACCGAGTATTGAAAGTTATCCCAAGGAGGGTAAAGGCATAAAAAGCTAGCAATATCTATCGGCCAATAATTTTCAAATGTCAATTAATGCCAAGTGAGCAAATCTACATCAAGACTGCAAAACTGAACATAATGTCTATGGCCCAGAAATTGTTTAACTGCAGAAATTCTGGAGAAACCTTTCAATATAGAAGATAAAACCTTTCCAATCTATATCTCATTATGATAAACAACAAATTTCACACAGCAAAGTGTCACACCTTTTCAGTAAAGGAGTGTTAGACCATTCCAAGACAAAACTTGTTCTAATTCCAAATTATCCTTCATTGCAAGGACAAGCAAAATTCTTGAGTCATCTCACTGAACATTCCAATAAGATTTAAACCTGAATCTTCAACCTCTTCATCTGTTCCTTTGTACAAGTTGTTCACAACCCAACAACCTCCCTTCTCCCTAGTCCACCTTAGCCCCCACACGATACAAAAGAATCATAAAACACATTAATATTCTAATAATTTTTGAAAATTCCCAAAACACAGTTTCACAACAATAAATCACATGCACAATACAAACCCAATGCATGTCAGGGCCCTCGAAAACCCATGTCAAAAAGAACTATATTACACTATCAAACTTAAGTACAACAAGGCAATGACTTAATAATGGACAAAAAGCTAATGACAAGATCACCTCACTGAAGTTTGTTTCCATCATTCTGAAAATTGTGCACTTAGCTTACATCTCTCACATGGACACAATTAGCTCATCTAAACCCCAATATTCTCAGAAATGCCCCCTATTTGTCAAAAAAATCCTCAAAGCACCCCCCTACCCCCCCCCCCCAAAAAAAAAAAAAAAAAAACACAACATACACACAAACAAATCACAAGAAATCCCAAAATGCCCCTACACCCCCTAGTATATGCAAATTCTGTCAATCTGAGAGTTATCTTCATCATTTATACGTATTCAGAGAGGAAAGAGGTTCAACTATGTATCTGCCAGTGAAAAATCAAAACCTAGCTACTGAATAAACAAATACCAGTGCAGCAACAGTACTTCAAAACCAACATTCCAAATAATAAAATACGGAGTACTTCCCTAACATCTTATATCGACTTAATAATGGATGAAAAGCTAATGGTATGATCCCCTTGCTGAAGTTTCTTTACTTCATTTTGAATGCTGCACACTTGGCTTACATAGTTACATCTCTGCCATGGACATAATTAACTCATCTAAACCTCAAAATTCTCAGAAATGTCCCCTATTTGTCAAAAACGTCCTCAAAGCACCCCCCCAACCCACACACAAACCACAAGAAATCCCAAAATGCCCCCAATATATACAAATTCCATCAATCTGAGAATTTTCTTCATCATTTGTTCATATTCAGAGAGGAAAAAGGTTCGACTATATGCCTGCCAGTGAAAATCAAAACCTAGACACTAAATAAACAAATAGCAATGCAGCAACAGCACGTCAAAACCAGCATTCCACAACAAAATAAAATACGAAGTAATTCAGTAAAACCTTATATCAACTTATAACTTATCAGCAGAACATCAAAGCGAAAACACTAAGGTACCAAAAGTATTAACTAATAATTTGCAGACAATATTTTATCATTCCTGGGTCCAATCTCATGAATACAATTAAAACTCAAAAACTAACCAATTAAAAACCAAATATGCAGCAACAGCAACAGTACATCAAAACAATTAGAGGTTTCCTTGCCCGAGAATAAAATTACACATTATGAGTCACCCGCCAAACAAACCAGACATAAACCCTAAAAAAACCAACTAACAGTTTAAACTCACAACACTCTCAACTTTAACAACTGTAAAATCCACAGATGAAACCAATTTAACAAGTAGAACAACAAATTCAAAGAATAATACCTTTGCGACCAGGCAGCTGTTTTCCATCCTTCAGATAAAACTCACGGATATCAAGATAAACTCTCCCCTGCCAACTCCTCACAGAAACCCTTCGACTCTTCGAAATCTAGGGTTTTCACATTCAAAGAAACATAAAAAAAATAAAAAATAAAAAAAATTATAAAAAAAATAGAAATTAGCAAAGGAAAATTGACACATGAACAGAAAACGAAAAAAGAAAACCTCGCAAATAACAATGGTATCATCATCATCTTGTTTAGCGGATTTCTTAGGAGCAGCGTTGCCATCAGAATCACCATCAGAGGCGCAGTTATCCTTGTCTTTTCTCTTTGATGATCCAGACATTTTCAAAATTTTGGCGACGAAGAGGGAAGTCAAAAGATTTTAGAGGGAAAAAATGGCGAAGTGTACGTAGTGTCTGAGACGCTGGAGTGAGTATGAATATTAAGCGGTGAGAAGTTTTTATATTTTGATTCGAATTGCCCTCCTGATTCCTGAATAATGTTTTTTCAAGTATTCATTGATTTTTTAAATAAAAAAAATACTATAAAAAAAAAAGGTGTGATATTATGTTTTAGTATTACACTTTATTATTTTATCTCTCACATATATTTTAAAAGTATAACAACAACAACAAAAAAAAAAAAAAAAAAAAACATATGAAGTATACCACATGATCCTCAAGTAGATGCTCGGTTTTTAAATAAAAATACAAAATATCCTTAGTTATATATAGGAGTTTCAATTAATAAATGTCTAAACTTTTACACAAAACACATTTATTAACATTTATTAAATTTTTTTATAAAATGTTTTTATGCAATCAATCAAGTTATAGAAAAATAGATAGATACATTTTTACACATGTTTTGACTATTTTTTAATGGGGTGTTATAACTAGACAACTTTTTTGTCATAAATAACCAATAATTAATTTATTAATTAATTAAAGGTAATACTGTAATAGTATATCTAGCCCAAGACCTCTAACGAGTAACGACGGTATATAGACTTGTTAGAAGGGTTGGTTAGTATAAAATAGTTTCAATTTCAAATTGTAGCATACTAGCGTGTCTGATGTTTGATATTAGCTTTTTCAAAACTCAAATAATTCATATTTGGGTTGAGTTTCTGAAATGTTACATAATCTTTAAATTTTCATATTTTAATGCAATATACACCAGAATACACTTGAAACGTTATAAAATTTACAAAGTACTCTAAGAAAGATTTTCATTAATAACAAATATAAAGCGAGTAAATAATTTTTCGTGCAATTAAAATAATGTAAATTCAAAATTAATAATGGTTGGAGGTCTTTTTACCAAATATTTCTCATAATATGATAATTCTACTATAGTACAATTATAGTGCTTTTCGAGGCGGTTTGATTTTAAAGTGTGTAAAGTTATTTTTTTACTCACGAATTTTCGAGTTGTCTTTAGCATGTTCAAAAAGGGTTTAAACATACATATATTCTACTATGCTTTATTAAAAGATATAAAATATCAATATTTAAAAAACTATGCATCTGGACGAAACAAAAAAAATCCCATATAAATTTGTTTATTCTTATACTGTAAAGCTAATTCACAGTGAAAGTTTTCCCCATCTCTTACTCAATATGCATTTGCATAACAGAAAATGGAGAGAACTTTTAGGAGGGAGGCATTCATGATGCTGGTATAGGGTATGGGATTTAGGGATTGAGCCACTTCAGACTTGCATCACAAACCAAACCAAACAAACTAATTTTACTATTACTGCATAACAAAAGAAGTTGCAAACCTTGCACAAAAGAGTCCTATCATATTACCAAATCACCAAAATTTCCCATCAAAGACAATGTTGAGGAGGATTTACATAGGAAAGGCTGTAAGCCTAAAATATAGCCTGTGATCAGCAAAAAATAGGGTGCCTGAATTTAATCCCAAGTCTTTTAATTTCCGATGTAATTCAGGCACGGCCTCGTTGCCTTGCGGGATATCAAATTTCCAATATACCGGCCTAAAGGATCACGAACAAGTCTAGTCTAGGTCTAGTAATTAAACACGCGATTTACAAAAAAAAAAAAAATTAAAAAAAAAAATCATGGTTTCGCAGTCTCACATCGCAGAAGCCGCAGTGCTTGAATCGTCTTTGGCAGGTTTCTGATTTGATTCGAGAGTTTCATGCTCCGGCTTCAGTAGGAACCTGACTTTCACATTGGTTTTCTGTGGGACCAAACTCAGTTTGACACTTTTCACAGGTGAATCAGAACAGTCGTTACTTGAGTCTGTAGCCTTCCTCTTCTTACCAGGAGCTCGAATATGTTTTGTCTTAATAGTATCCACCGATTTGTGATCCTGAAAACAAGAATGATAAAAGAACATAAATGAATATACGTTGCATAATAGATTCATTTCTAAGAAATTATTGATCTAAAAGGAAACTCACTGCCACTGGCCTTGGCCTACTACTTAGTTTTAGAGAGTTGTTTGGTGCAATCCATTATAACATTACATAAATTCTACTTTACCCCCATTTTTGTCATTTACCCACTTTATTCTACCTATTTTACCCCCATTCTTGTCATCTTCTTGGTAAATACCTCTACTTTTTAATGGACCCTAGTACCATTGTACACGTTTCTCCTAAAAAGTTGTGGTAAAGAGAATATACCAAGTAAAAAAAACGACAGAGGAAATAATAATTTAAAGTTAAAGAATTGTGTATTACAAACTTTCAACAATCGAAAATGTCTTCAAACATGTCTAGTAAATTTTATCATGATTCTATACTAATTGCTCCACTCTGTTACAAAATTTTTTTGTCCTAGAAACAATTGAAGGCCTTATTAGAAGGACAAGGAATTAGGGGGAAGCAAAATCCTTTAGAAGTCCTACTTTCAGATAGATTTTAATTGAAAAATGACAAAATTTAAAATAAGAAAAAGGTTATGGAATGGAAGCACTTATTATCTACCAATATGCTGGACTACTAACTATATATACTAGCATGCAATTTCTATGCTCGACAAATTCATAAGAAACTTCTTTTGTAGATATAAAGATTGAATGATTGAAAAGAAAGCATGAAGTATGATGCTAACTAGCCATAATACTGATGGACGCAAAATACTAGCTTCAAGCCTTCAATCGGTTGATTAGGCACCTCAATTAAGGGTATACATTTATATACTTTCTAAAAAGGTGAATATTTGACAATGAATACCAAAATCACGCATAAATCGGTATGATGAATGTATAATTTAACTAAAAAATTTCATCAAAAAAAAATAAACTAAAAATTGCTATTTTTTTTAGCTCCTTCAACATCTCCCTAAGGGCTATGTATAGCATTTTCCCTAAATTAATGATAAAACAAGATGTTGAGTTTTCTATAAAGCAAGATACTCGAAACCTAAACAAACTATGGCTTCTGACCAGCAAGCAACGGAGACTATTTACTCACCAGTAAGAATATAGTGACAAATATGAAGTGGGGACAAATTGTAAGATCAATTAAAGAACATAAACAAACTATGGCTTCTGACCAGTGCATAAGAAAAAAGAAACAAACAATGATGTACTTTAGGCTTTACCATAGCAGAAATCTCACTCTTGATCTCTTTGAACTTTTCAGCTTTCTGCAAACAGTACAAGAAATTAGATTCTATTCTAGATTCCTCATCAAACAAATGCAGAAATTATTTCCCTTGAGTGAAGATTCTATTCTAGATTCCTCTTTAAGCAACAAGATCAAAACCAAGTTAATATGTATAGTAGTGCACAGAAAGAATCGCCAGCATCGGCATTAATAGCACCCAAAATTCACCACATTAATCTCATTAGAGAATTGAGTAATTCTAACTTTCATAAGAAACATTCCTAGTTCTCAAATTATAGAATAGACAATTGCATTCCTCTACAACAATTTCGTTAACAATTAAAAATGCTTTCAAAATAGGAAATTTCGATCTTCACAAGCAGAAAACAATTATGGGAGGGATGAAAATTGATATTTCTTTTCAAAATGGCTGTATATTCAGTTTTCATTTTACATGGTTATCAATAAATTACAGATTTTACAAATGACATCTACCTGCAACAATTTTTTTTTTTGGTATGGGGGGCCTAGATAAACTCTTTCTATTCTGCCTTCAATTTCATTATCTAATATCTACCCACTTTATTTAAACTCTTATATCCTCAGTTTTGTCATCTACTCAATAAATACCCTACTTTTGGATGGTCATCGGCTCCTCACCACTCCACATGTTTCTCCTAAAATATCATGTAAAACATAATGTAGCAAGTAAAGCAGACAAAGGGATTAATACAATTGATGGCATAGAAGTTTAGGAAGGATGTGTTTCTCCTAAACTCTTTCTAAAGCTTTGCAATGGAATAAAATTCAAATAACTGACAACACTTAACTATCCTTCTGAGGCTATATGGAGTTTTAAGACTCATCTTTAAGCAAGTGCCTTTGCAGGCAACTACAAAAGGAAATTTACACAGATGATGAGCCCAAGCAAGGAATTTCAGACTTGCAAGCAGATGAGTCTCAGCAAACTTGATAAAGAGTCACAGCCGGCCCTTCACTTTTGTTTCTACCCTTTGCTGCTTTTCTTTCAAGCACTTGAAATTTTGTGTTGTTTGAAAATTATTTGGCAGGTAAATGTGAAAGGTATTATTGTAGCTTAGAAGAGGTGCAAGAAGAAAAATTAGCACCTATATTGTTGGTATATAATGTTTGGACGAAGATTGGGGAGATTAAAAAAAAAAGTTAGAGATAGAAATTTGAGTCGGTGTGTGGGTGGTGTGGACACCGTTTTTAACTCGAGAGGAAAGAATTACATCAAGTAGATGTTAACTAAATCAGGGACATCCCAAGACGCAAGATAATAACTAAATCAGGGACACAACAAGATGATAGATAATAACTATGGCACAAATTGTACCTCCTTCATATAGTAGATTAGAATCATGATATCATACAAGATTTTATAGATTGAAACCTTCAGCATTGAATTTATTGAATTTATATCTTAGGGGCCAATTATTTTCGGGTCTAACCCTCCTATATGCATAGCTTTGACACTACCTAGGTCTCACTCTCCCTATAAAAAAAATAATTAACTATAAGAAAGAAAAGTAATTGATCTCATGCAAATGGAAAAATTATACAAGCAGATAGTATAATTTATGTCTAATGACTCCATGAGGTGGCTATTGAAAGTGTCCACCATGCACCTGAAAATAAAAACAAAGATTACACTCAAAATTCGCAAAGAAACTATCTCCAACAGACAAAAGATAGAGCAATAATAATTGGAAGTTTATTAATGAAACAGTTAAATCCACATTTTTCATAAAATGGAACATCCCAGTCATAGAATCAATTAACTGCAAGTTTATTACTCACTGAATCTTTCAATGGAGATTTTTGCAACATCCCAGTCATAGAATCAATCTTAACAGGGGAGCACTCCTCTGTTTTCTGATGCATAGCATCATATGAATGACCTCCAACTCCTGCTTTCTTATCGTTTCCATTAATAGAGGTATTCTGAAAAGCTTTGCGTCTCTTTGAGTAGGTCAAGAGAGGAACATCCAGCGTAGATGCCCGTACCTCTTTAGGAGGGTGATCTTTTACCTTGGCAGGTGAGCTAGACTGTTTAAACAGATTTATATTCTCGGAAGTAACCTTTCCATTCATTTCATTTGGTTTAGCAAGTTGAACTGCCGAGTCGCCATCATTCTTTTCACCTTTAACATTTGTCATTTTTACTTTGTGCTTGCTCTGCTGGATGTGATCCGAAGACATTGCTCTATTTCCTCCAAAAAAACAAATAACATATAAAAATCACAGAAAAGTTAGACAAAAAAGTTGGACAAAATGAAGATCCAATAATGAATCAACTATTGATCATCATATAAAAATCACAACAGAGAAGAGAGGAGAGCATCATACCCATGTTTGACTGTTTTATTCATAATGACAGAATCATTGTGCTGGCCAGCATCACAACTGATGTCCTGGAAACAGAGAAAATTGCATCTCGTGGTCACAACAAATGATTACGGTGCATTTGTTTCCAGATATTGCTTCATCAGAAGCAGAAAACAGATAAAGCCCAAAAAAATAGTCTTAGCAGCATATAGTATCCAACAAAATAAATCACAAAATTTCAAATTTCAAGATATATCGAAAAATCATTTTATTACATGATTAGTTGCCAGCAGCTCAACATGCATATGGATAAAGTTGGACATTTCAGGTGGACTCAAAACACGCAAAAACGTTTCACAATATTGCAGCATTTGGTGCATCAACAAATACCTATTTTAGATATGTCAAAAGTCCAAGTATCACTCATGAGTTCCAATTTTGGAAATCTAAAGCAAAGTAGAACATAGAACACTAAATCGTGGCGGGAAAAACAGAAAAATTTCTCATAATTCCTCCAAGTCATGGCAGCCAAAGACACTGGCTAAGTGAGCTGCGACTACTGTTTTTAGGATCCAGAAAAACTAATGCCCTCTCAGGCTTTTGACAAACACCTAACACTGCAGCTACTACACCAGGCCTCTATAAACCAGTTAGGTATCTTAGGGTCCGTTTACTTTGGTGTAAAACATTTTTGATGTAAAACAATTTTCCATGAAAAACATTTTACGTTGGAAAACTCATTTTCATATAAATTTTCCAGCGTTTACTTGCACGGAAAATAAGTTTTACTCACAAATTTGGAGGAAAACATTTTCAATATGGTGTAAAATGAGTTTTCACCCAAAGTTTTACATTTTATTTTTCACCCAAAGTAAACGATGTAAAATAGGAAAACTGTTTTCGGGGAAAACATTTATCGCTCTAGTAAACGCACCCTTAAAGGAAATGGAAACCTTTTAAGTTCCTGCTCCATACTTAATTCCTTACCCTTTTGGCCTTGAATTACGAGAATGAAAATATTAAATGAACTGAATTCTTGCGGCAATCAATAGAAAACATTGACCGAGGCTACTTGCATTAATACATGTGTTATGCGGGGATACAGTATTGTCAGCATAACAACCGTCAACCGAAGAGAGTTATACCATAAAAAAGGAAATGAAAGTGAGTTTCATAAATTCTGAAAATCTACTATATTTCCTATCAAAAATTAAATCTCATAGAAGCTATCGATAGACAACAATAATACATAGTACTAATAATGATAAGGGAAATTATCAATAGTAGGTTACTTAAAGATGGGACACAGGTTGAGTCCTGTTCAGGAAGGGGATTCTGTGACTTCTGGTCCCACTAACAAAGTGTGCAGAATGCTTAAATCACTCTATGGCCTCAAGCAAGCACCTAGAAAGTGGTTATGATTCTCTTCTTTTAGAAATTTCATGAGTAACCATAGAAACGAAGCGTAGTCCCCTGAGGCCAACACTCGCCTATCTAACCAGAAGCCATGATGCCAAGTAACCCAAATCTTATCAAACCATGCAACTCAGTGGTTTCGTGGGGGAGGGATTGACCTTTCTAATGCATATTCAGTCGTACTGGCATGGCCCTGCTGATTTGTTTTCGATCGGAGCATCAGGCAGCGCAACCCTGTTCTACTTGACTAAGCCCCGTGCTCGTTTAAGAGGGGGGGGGGAGTTTTACCAAACTACCTTTTTGATAACAAGGCAGAAGATGTATCGTTAGGTTGTGACAAGTCAAATCAGCTCCTCTTTTTCCGTTGCAGAAAAGAGAACCCTTCCCCCCGCTTTCAAAAATGATGAATATGAAGTCTGGAAGGCAGCGGTTGTTAGACACAGTTAGAAGTGCAGGGCCTTGAAGAACCAAGTCTAGTATATACGGCGGGGGGAAGAGACAAGTTAATACATAGTACTAATAATGATAAGGGAAATTATCAATGGTAACCTCAAACATTTTAAGTTTCTCATTGGTAATCTTGAACTTTTTTAATTATCAAAAATAACCTTCAATTATTATCCTAATGTCAAGCATGACCTTTTTGAGTAAAAAACCTTTAGATGGCGTTAAATTCTATTCTTGTTAAAATTAATGACATACAAGTCAATACATTCTATTACACATCAAATGAGGTATTTCTGGTTGTTTGTTGCTATTTTCAACCAGAATTTTGACCTACAAAGTAACAAAGGTTTAAATGACCCCTAAAGCCATAATAGGGCAATTTTCATACGATAAGACTTGCAAATCAACACTTTTCTTTTCTTTTTTTTTTGAGGGGAATGCAAATCAACACACTTTTAATACCTTTTTCTAATCACTTTTTGTCATTTTTGACACCAAATTTAACCTATAAATGCAAACAAAATACCCCAATCGGGCAAAGTTAGAATTTTTGGAAATTCGGGGAGAGAAAGAGTTCCCTCAAAGGTTAGGCCTTAGGAGGGTTAATCTAGCCTCCATGCTAGGTTTTCTAGCCTCCATCGCTAGTTTATTTTTTTTTTAGGGTTTCTCCTTCACTACAATTCGTTTTCTCATACTCTCTTTCATCTCAATTCTCCCCGGTCCCAATTGTGAATCTTTGTAGGGGCTTCACCCAGTCTTCTCATTGTTGGTAAGCCCCAAAAACTTCTTTATTGCTTTTCATAAATTGATCTCATCTTTTAGATGGTGCTTATTCTTTTATATGCTGGATTTCTTTGTTTGTTCTTCGGGTAAAGAAAGAAGATATAGGGTTTCACAATCTTTCCAAAACTCTAGAAGATCACAAAATTATCGTTATCCAAACAACTATGCATCAGTATACGTTATGTCAAATCAATGTGAATTTAGATTTTTTAGGATTCGGTTGGAAATGTCGTTTGGATATATTTAATCAAACCCTTTTTCTTCCCATCAAAAATACCCCAATCGGGCAATATTCTATGATGGATAATTAAAGCATGCAAATCAAGATACTTTTATGATTTCTTTTGCTTTAATTAGTCAATTTTGACATCATCTGACCCATATAGCCTACTCCATTAAATATTTTGGGCATGCATCATTAAGATACGTGAATTCAAACACTTATAAGACCTTTTTAGATCATTTTTGGAGTCAGATTTAATGCTTAAAGTGACAAAAATTGAACCAAAATCTAGAGCGTGTGATTTCAACACCTCGAACCTTCATCTATCTTGTTAGACGATCATTCGGAGGAAAGTAGGACACTGCGAGGTGCGTAAACAACCGATAACAACTAATCTTGCAAAGAGCGCAAAGTTGACATTTCCCTTGTCAGCATATCCTACTGTAATCCTCGTGGGGAAAATAGATCTTATTGACTTTGAAAACTTAAAGCAAAGAAAACAAAGCATGGTTTTAAATCTCAGTTTCGGTTGCGACCGCAGTAACGGCCGAGGAATCACATTCGCGGGCAATGCGGATGGTACGTAGCCGCTGCGGCCTAATATCTCGATCGCGCTAAGCTCAAAAAGCTTTACAATGGGATCGTAATGCGGTGTTTCGGCCTTGATTTAATACCATGAAACAAAGGATCCTCGTGCCCGGACGGAAAATCGCATCCCTAGGACCCGTAGAATAAGAAGGCTTCGACACAGGGTATTGGGACACAGAGGTTAGCGGTAGGGATCTTTTCTCTCTGTTATTTTGTTGGGCTAACAAGGAATCATTTTCTAAGACTAACCTATTCGGGAGCGTTTCATCCTTCCCGAACAAAGCATACAACTCTCTACTGTACGGTGCTCTCAAAGTGTGTTGGTTCCCCCTTCTTGAAAGCTGTTGGAGATTAATCTAGAACAATCTAGATGTGTAATAAAGAAATTTAGATAAATATGCAATCTAGAAAATTCTTGTGTAGAGATTAAGTGATGATGTTTCTAGAAATATTGAACATTAGACTTGTGTAGAAAAATCTAGAAAATAGAGTACAACACTATAAATAGGTTGTATGTGCATAGTTTGACAAGAGCCAAAAGGCGAAAAGTGAGATTGCTCCACAAAATATTGAGAGGGTAGAAACAAAGTGTTCTACCAAGAGAGTGAGAGACACGAATTCTTACAAAGATAATTATACAATATAAATATGATAAATGAAAATCAAATTTGCTGAATTATTCGGGTCGATCAAACTTCTATCTACGCCCCAAGATTTCGATCAAAAGCTTACAAGTATCTCGATTTGTGTGTTTCGATTCTCCATGTAGAATATTGTCCAATTACGAATTTTGAGGGCTTTTGCCTTTATAGGTTGAATTTGTTGTCAAAATTAACAAAAATTGATCAAGAAAAAATCTTGAAAGTGTATTGATTTGCATGTCTTGATAATACATCTTAGAAAGATTGCCATATTAAGGCAATGGAGGTCAATTTTATCCTTGTGGAACAAAATTCTGGTCAAACCGGCAAAATAAATAACCAGCATTACCGCATTTGACGTGTAATAAAACGCCTCAATTTGCATGTCACTACTTTTAACATAAATAAATAAAATTTAACATAAACTAAAGGTTTTTTCCTCAAAAAGGTCACGTTTGACATTGGGATAATAAGCGAGGGTTATTTATGATAATTGAAAAAGTTCGGGATTAGCAATGAGAAACTTAAAAAGTTCGATATTACAATTGATAATTTCTCTAGTAATAATGACAATACTTAAAAAGTTCATCATCAAAAAGAATCCAAACATGGAATACACAAAGCTATCATCTATAACAAGTAACAAACAATTCCAAGACAACTTAGATTTAATAACCAATAGGCCAAAGGTAGTAAATGTCCTTAACATAAGAACATGCTTTGCATTTCTTTATTTCCATGATCAACTATTCAAGATGAAACAGTTTGGTCTCAGAACCGAAAGAGATGACCTAAGGAGGCCAGAGACGAAGCGTATTAGGGACGCGGATGACGAATTAAGTGACTTTACACTTTTTTCAAGGTTTCTTCAGAAACCTGCTGGAATTAAGTGCAGTAAACTTTCAACATCATTACACTTTTTTCTATTATGTCCTGTAGACTATAATGAGTAATGTCCTAATGAAGTAATTTTACAATTACATTTTGAATTTGTGACTTTACACAGCAAATTCAATGAAGAAAACAGTGACACTGATACATTAATACATGACTTCATTAGTTCATTACTGCTATTAGTCACCACTCACCAATTGATTTTTCTCCCCTTAAATACATGCAAAATACAGAGTTCCCATAACAATGCCTTGGGCCCTGGCCCGGCCCAGCCCAGCCTGAAATAACTCTGTCTTGGGCCTGAACCAGCCCGGCCCAGCCCGAACCCATCTTGTTGCACAAGTCTAAACACAACCATAACTTTTAACCTTCAAACTTGATCAAAATTCAGAAATTCATGTACAAGTTGCATAGTCATTAATCATTATTTAAAAATAAATTAAAGAAAAAAAAACACACCCATGTCAAAAAAAAAAATTAAATTAATCATGTCAGATAAACAAACAAGCATAACATGCAAATATCAATTTGATTCAATCTCAAGTTCTCAACTACAACCACAATCAAGAACCCCAAAAACAATGAATCCCAACAACAATTTATTTCTCATAATTAGTTTTCTTTAAACCTTTTTTGATGAACACACACACACTCACCTGAGTTTCAAGAACAGTAGAGGAAGAAGAAGAGTAGGGCCCACTTGAAGTAACAAGACACTGATCTTTCTTCCATTCCTGGCCCTCCTTAAGCAACTTCTTCCAAGAAACAATGGTGGTCTCACCATATTTAAGTTCAACATAAAATCTCTGCCTCTGAGTTGCTACTGAACTCCCATTTCCATTACCCTTGTTTTCTTCAGCCGCCATTGCTGGAAAACTCAAAGGTAAAAGCATTTCTGGGGTTTTAGAAAAACACAGTAAAATTATATAGTAGAAGAATTGACACATATGATTTTGAGTGTGAAAGTGATCCCCAGAAATTCAAAGATTTAGCAAAAGTGGATGATTTTCTTTGAAGATACACTTCCAAATTAAGGAGGCCAGCAAAATCTCAGAATATATTGGATATAATGTATGAAATTTATGAGTTGAAAATGCAGAGACATTGAATTTGGGTTATGTTTGAGAAGGGTTTCGGTTGAAGAAATTTTTCCCTTGTAGGAAGATTACATTTGTTGGTAGTTGAAAGATGGACGTGTGTGTTCTTCGAGTTTTGTGATCAATGCATAATTCTCCTTTTGCAAGGTTAATTAGCACCAAAAGCTAGGTTAATGACTTTCGCACTCTCATGTATCTCACCACAAAATGTCACAAAATGAAATTTTTCCCTTTTTCGAAACGTTTGTTACGTTTAAAAATTTGTATAAGGGAGAGAGAATTTTTTATCATAAAAATTCTTATAATACATAAAAAAAAAAAAAAAAAAAAAAATCTTGTTAGATTCATCTATATTTATTGTTTTGAAAAAAAGTTGTTAATCGTCTCCTACAGATTATTTAAAATCGCCTACAATATAAAGTAAAAAGACAATAGTTCCCTTAACTTAAAATTACACTAAAACTTGACGTCTAGGCCAGATGCCTCAATCATGGTAGGGGCTCTAGGCTGGACGCCCTAACCATGGTAGGGGCTTCTGAACTGGACGCTCCTACCATGGTCGGGACGTCTGGGTTGGATGTCCCATACTTAATAATAAATTTGACAGCCGTCATGGTGGTGGTGATGGTCGTTGTCGTGGGATGGTGTCCGATGTCGTTGTTTATGTATTCAAAGTTGTTGTAGTATAATTTTAAGTTAAGGGCAGTATTATCTTTTTACTTTATATTATGGCGATTTTAAGTAATACACCTGCGACGTTTAGCGATCCACGTTTAAAAATGTATTGAAAAAATGTGTTTAAAAAAATAACAAATGTAACAAATTGGAATGAGTGAAGTGTAGTATTAAAATTAGTTGAAAGTTGTAGTTAAAATGTTTTGGTGAAATTTAAGGTGGGAATTGTTTAGATCCAATCAAATTGACTATCTTATGGGTAATTATTGTAATTTAGCAAAATTAATAAGGGGTATTTATGAGTTGATCGAAAAAGGAAAGAAAGAAAATGTAAGGAATAATAGTAAACACCTAAAAAATATGAGAATGTATTGTGTCAGACCAATCCGACATAAGGTTATTGTCAGACCAGTTCAACTGTACCTGGACACATATTGTCAAACCTGGACAAGTTTTGTTGCACCTGACACATGTTGTTAAACCTGGACAAGTAATGTTAGCCCTGGACACATATTTGTAAACCTGAACACAAATTTGTAAACCTGGACACATGTTATTGAACTGGACACATAGTATTAAATCTGTACACATAGTACTGAATCTGGACACATATTGTTGAACCTGGACATAAATTTGTAAACCTGGTGAAACTTATTGAACCTGGAAACATATTGTTTACCATGGTGACATGGACCTGGACACATATTATTAAATCTGGACATATATTGTTAAACCTGGACACATATTATTGAACCTGGACACGTTTTGTTGAGTCTGGGCATAAAAAAATACAAGTGTTTGACGGTCCGACGGTCGGACCGTCCGACACAATACTTTCACAAAAAATAAACTTAAAACATAAAATGAATCGTAAGGAACAAAACATTCAACTTTAGAAAATACATCAAGTGTTTATTTACAGTCGTAAGCTGGGTTGCATGGATACAGGTACGGGTTCGAGAACGCGTACAAAACGGGTACGGAATAGGTTATTTTAAAAATTAAGGATACGGGTTCAAATACAAAAATAATACATAAAACATATAATAATATGAAATTTAATGAAAATCTTCAAAGTAAATTGAAAGTTATATTTGTAAAAACACAAATAATCAAGTAAAATGATAAAATGCCTTTTAAAAAAATAATAAAAAGACAGATTATATTCAGTTTAGTTCAGTTAATCTCTATTCAGTTCAGTTCAGTTTAGTTCAGTTCATCTCTATTTAGTTCAATTAATACACTTCTATTCAGTTCAGTTCAGCTCTATTCAACTAATGTAAACGAGCCCTAAGTGATGTATTTACCAATTTTTTGTAATACCTTTAAAGTTGTGCAAAAAAATAAATGTATCAACTTTCTCCTTTAGGAAATGCATTAATTTTTTTTTAATATCCTTAAGCATGTATATAGCTATAGCATTACCAATTTTTTAAACAAGCGCCAAAATTATTCTTTAAAAAAGTGTTCTAATAATACGGCATTTTTGTGTGTTTTTTTTTAAATACATTTTTTTAGAATAATTTGTCTAAAACCATCTTATAAAACAGTTTTTTTTGTCAAAAACCACCTTATAAATTTTTTTTTGCGGAAAGAAACCAAAACTAAAATATTTTTTGTCAATTAACTTATATTAATTAACTTTAACTTTGATTATGTATAATTATTATGCATAATTAAACATTTAAACTTTAATATACCTCCCTTAAACCTTAAAACTTTAATATACCTCCCTTAAACCTTAAAACTTTAATATACCTTAATTAAACCCTAAATCCTCAGCCACCCCCACCACCTCCGACGAGCCTCCCCACCCAGCCCCCCGCGCCCTTACTGCACCCGCCCTTGCTGCATCACTGCCACCACCCATTCTTGATTTTTGATTTTTTTAGTTTTTCTTTTTTTTAAAAAAAAATCTTAATATATTGTGAATAATTGTTTTAATTATAATTAGCTTAGGTTATTACTAATTGGAAGGTCAATGCCTTTAATTGTAGTCAAATCTTGGATTAGTGCAATTTGGTTTTCTTTGACAATTTTTTTTTTGTTTTGGTTTCTTTTAACAAAATTTTTTTTATAAGGTGGTTTTTGACAAAAAAAAACCTATTTTAAAAGGTGGTTTTAAACAAATCATCTTTTTTTTTTATTTTGGATAATATGATCTTTATATCTCAATTTTCTTTGAGTAAAACAAAACTAAATTCTAACTTTAAAAATAAGACGGAATGATTAAAAAAATTAAATAAATATATTTTATTATTTTTAAAAAATTCAATATAGTTTTTCTCTTTTGCTTATAAATTGAGTAAATAATTTATTTCTTTATAAGATTTTGAGTGTTGAGAGAATTTGAATAATACAATTGTAAAATTATTTGTCCTTGCAATTTTTAAAATTGTGATTAGTTATTTTAAATAAGACTATTAATGATTTCAAAAATCAAATATCATTAAGAAACATTTTAGTACACAAATGACAAAATTGCCCCTAAATTGATTAACAGTTAGAAAGGATTAATAAAGGTAGTGTGGTAATCTTAAGTGGACACTACCACCAACTCATACTTGGTATAATAGAACCGCAAAAAGTTTGTATTATTAGAATAAATTTTTAATTTTTTAACAATATTTTTAAGATAATCGTTATGCAAATATGCAAGTACAGATCCTAATACAAATAATTTACTCGTCCTAATTCATCTAAAAAAATCAGTAACCAAACTGGGGAAAAAAATTAAAAAATTAAAAAAATCTAATCTTACTGACAGAGTTACAGAATACAGACCCTCCTTGCACCTGTTTATACCAGTCTCAAAAAGCCCATTTTATAGCAAGCCTTCCATTATTATTCATGAATGTGATACATAATGTTGAAACTTGTATAACATACACTATATGTACAGAATCCCCCAAAACATGATGGCTGTGTTTGGTTAGGAGAGGTTTCCCCTCAAATTAGAGTTTTTGACCCATTATAGAGTTTTTGACTGGTCAAAACTCTATTATGTGTGTTTGGTAAAATAGCTGATGTAATAGAGTTTTGGGGGGCAAAACTCTACTTTGTAAAACGCTGGGTATACCAGCGTTTACAAAGGAGTTTTGTAAAACTCAGTTCTTTGCCCCAAATCACCCTTCACATTCAGTTTCTCATTTGACCTAAAAAATGCTCTCATCTCCATTTTTTTGCCTCCTTCAACTCTTCTCCTTCTACTCTTCTGAAATCATTTCAGCCTAGAATTTTTGGGATATCTTCAAGGAGGTGAGTGAATCTTAATTTTTTTATTTTTTTTTAATAATTACTTGCATTCTGTTGTTTTCAAGAGTTTTTCATCTTCTTGATTAATGGGTATTTGCTTGTGAATTATTGAGCAAAATGTTGGGTAATTTCTTCCCCCCCTCCTCCACTTCGTTTGTTTCCAATTTAGTCATATGTTAGATGCCCTTAATTACTCCAAAAACAAGTCACGTTTGATAATTTTTTAGGGCTATGATTATGCTTTTGATATATGATTTGAATGATTATGTATGTATATGTAAATGGTAATTTTTTTTTAAAAAAAATAGTTTTTGGGAGAAGAACAAATGACTCTGTTAGAGTATTGGGTTTATTGTAGCCACAATTGAAACTAAATTATACAGGCTAATTTTAGCCACAGTTGGGTTTTTTTTTTTTTTTTTTTTTTGCTTAAGTTAAAACTAAAATTGAACACTGTAATTGGACTTAAGTTAAAACTAAAATTGAACAGCAACTTCACTTGAACACTATAATTGAGGTTCTTTTTTTTGGGCTTAAGTTAAAACTAAGATTGTAGCCACAGTTTATTGTAATCAAATTTATTACAATTATAAATTTATGTGCTAAATTTGTGTAAGTATATGCCAAAAAATAATTATATAAATAGTTATAATTATCCATTATTTAGCACTAGTTGATATGTGTAGTACTAGATTTGAGCTTGTTTGCATATTTATGATTGTGGGTAGTTGCATTTGTTGTCCATAAAAAATGAAAGACAAGTTAAAAATACTTAAAATAGTTCTTTTATTAATCATTGAAGATGGACTCAAATAGCAAAAGGGACAATGCGGAAGGTGAAGGTTCGGTGAGAGATGTGGGTCGGGCTAGTTGGTCTAAAGAAACTTTACTCATATTCTGTGATTTGTGTATCCAATATGCCGAAAGGAGTAAGGGGAAGCGGGGTGCAACAATTTCACAAAGAATGCCGTGGAAGGTGCTTGAAGTAGAGTTTAGTAAAAAAACTAATTTGACGTATGACAAGAATCAACTAAAAAACAAGTGGGATTGGATGAGAAATCGTTGGAGCCTTTGGAAAGCACTTAAAGGGAAAGAAACTGGATTAGGTTGGGATCATGAAAAGGGAACAATAAGTGCTAGTGATGAGTGGTGGAAGAAGAAAATTGAGGTCAGCATACACATACCAACTTTATCATTTAAATTGTCAAAAGAATTAAATTAACTAACTAGGTTGATTGAATTATTATCTAATTTTATACATTTTTTTATAGGAAAATACGCATTTTAGAGCTTTTCAACATGAAGGTATTGAGCCCGAACTTGAGTACAAGATGGAACAACTTTTTGGAGGCTCGGTTGCACAAGGAGGGTTGAAATTTTCTCCAGCCCAACGCCCAAAAGAATCGGTTTATATCCCTTCTATGACACCTATCCATATCCAATCTTCACCCCTTAATGCTGCCAATGTTGGCATGGTTGACCATGATGATGTGATGAGTGACAATGGTGATTTTAATCTAAGCCAAATTAACATGGATTGGCAAGAAGTTTGGAATGATTCTACTCCACTTCCTTCCCCCTCACCTTCTCCTCAATCAATTGAACAAGTAGGTAAAGGAAGTAAAAGAAGCTCTGAGAATGATGTTGTGGAGAGTTCAAAGAGTTGTCGTACTGAATCTACTAGTAGAAAGGGAGGGGCTGGAATGCTAATGGAAAAATTGGATGCAATGGTGAAAGTTGTAACTGAGAGGAACAATAAGGAAATGGAATTGATGAGTCTTGAAGCACAAACACTTCATGAATCCTCTCACAGACTAGCTGATTCATTGGCAAAATTGGTGTCTATGCCCGACCTCGTGCCAGGAAGTCCAGAATTCTTTTTTGCTTGCACGATGATTGAAGACCCCCATAAGAGGATACTACTCAATGGCATGCCAGATGACAACACAAGGCTTCAGTGGATAAAGTATTTGTATGAAAAGAATGAGTGAAAACTGAATTGACTTCCGATATCTAGTTTAGTAATTTAGTAATTAACTATTAAGACTTCCGATAGGAGTATTTTGAATAGTGAATTAACTGTTAAGACTTCCGATATCTAGTTTAGTAATTTATATTTTGGATAGTACCCCCTTTGGATAGGAGTATCAACGGGCTTTGTATGACATGAACATGCAAGTATCATGGGCTTTGTATGACATGAACATGCAAGTATCATGGGCTTTGGAATTTTTGTTTATATGCAGGCAATTTAGCCTATTAACATTACTAGTATGAGTGTAGTATGAACATGTGTTAGTAATTATATTAAAGCTTGGTTTTTCTGAATGTATTATAGCTTGTATTTTATTTATTTTTTTCTATATTACCAATAATCTTGATGGTAATGAATACAAATGCTAAGATGTATGCAGGTATGGATTTGCATGATATACGGAACCAAATGCGAAAAAGACGTAGAAATAATGCATTTTGGGATTATTTAGCATCTGTAGTCGGTTATGCAAGCCTTTATTATGTTAAATACATACACAAGGAGCCATGTATGACATCGTTTCAAACGGGAGAAAAATGGATGCATGAATTATTAAATGGTCATGAAAAACGTTGTTTCAACATGTTTAGAATGACGCCATGTACATTTCAACAGCTATGCATGGATTTAGAAAATAAGCATGGGTTATCACCTTCAAATAGAATGTCAAGTATAGAGAAAGTGGGTATGTTTATTTACATTCTTAGTAAAGGAGCCTCAAATCGAGATACACAAGAGCGATTTCAACATTCTGGTGAAACCGTTAGTAGAATTTTTAAAGAAGTTTTGGATGCCATGGAAGGTCTATCAAGAGATTTACTAAGACCACGAGATCCCAAATTTTCCAAAACCCCTTCATACATTGAGGATGATGCACGATATATGCCACATTTTAAGGTATGTATTTGAATTATTATTTCTATTGTTTACATGTAATATTGAATATCATATAAATGTTAATTAATTCATTTTAGGATTGCATTGGAGCCATTGATGGTACTCATATAGATGTTATAGTTCCCGAAGAGGATCAATTACGATATAGAGGAAGGAAAGGGATACCCACCCTGAACGTTATGGCAGCGTGTAACTTTGACTTGCTTTTTACTTATGTGCTTACTGGTTGGGAAGGATCGGCTCATGATTCTCGAATTTTTCTTGATACTATTGGCAATGAAAGTCTCAACTTTCCAAAGCCTCCTCTTGGTAATTGATCAATATTTATAATGCTTATTTATTTATTGTGATTTTTTTTATTACTCCATCATATTTTAATTATTATTCTTACTTTCCCATGTCAGAAAAATATTACTTGGTAGATAAAGGATATCCGGAAAGAGAAGGATATCTAACTCCATATCATAAGACAAGGTATCATCAATCTGAATTTCGTGGTGCAAATGCAAGAGGGCCTCGGGAAATTTTCAACCGTGCACATTCTTCTTTAAGGAGTTGTATTGAGAGGGCATTTGGCATTTTAAAGGCACGATGGAAAATATTAGGGAAAATGCCGAAGTATTTGTTACAAGATCAAAATAGAATAATTTGTGCTTCATTTGCATTGCACAATTACATAAGGTTAAGCAAAATTCCTGATCCAGCATTCAAGATCATAGATGAGGATCCCACTTTTATTCCTCCCGAAGCATCCCGAGATATTGATAGTAATTCTTTGCAAGAAGCTCAACGTCTGAGTACTAATGAAATGACAAAAGTTCGTGATGACATTACTACTAGTTTGATGAGAAGTAGACGACGACAACGTATTTTTTAAACATATGGAGTATAAGCTATGTGCTAGTTGTGTAAGTTAGTATACATGACTTTTTTTTAAGGAGAAACATATGATCATTTGTTTTAGTGAAGCACTTTGGATATTAATTTGCATATTTTTTTGGGAATATTACCTTGAATATATATGTGCAACACGTTCAAAAAATAATAGTAATAAGTTAGATAAATTAAAAATAGAAGAGGGGCCGTTTCTAGTTATTTTGATAGTAGTATAATTTTATTTGCCCATAAATGAATATGAATAAATTAGAACTCACATATTAATTCTTATCTTTAAAGAAAAGGAAATATTACAAATAAAAGTCAAATGTCTATAAATGTCATTTTACACAAATCAGCTTTTACCAATCATCTAAGTGTTACCAAACACAATTTTATAAACAGCTGTCAAATCAGCAGTCAAAAACTCTAAGCAAAAAGTAAAAACTCTAACAGCAAACTCTAAACTCTAACAGCTAAACTCTAAACTCTGATGGCCAAACAGGGCCGATAAATCAGACTAGAGGTCTGAGTGCAGATAATCCCCGGTACTGCTGAATGAGGGGCTTTTCATGTCAGGTGATGTTGAATATGCATCGGCAGAGAGTCTTGAGAGAATCAAGCGTGCAATATTCTCGCCAGAAACTGCACCAGTTTCCATTGCGCTAGCTGCACTCTCAAAGGTATTTACATAATACAAATGGGAATCATCTAATATGAAAGGTGCAAATGCCTCTGGAGGTTCATAGTGAGGATACGCGGCCCAGTCTATCCGAATGGTCTCTTTCCTAATGCTGCAATGATGGTAGTAAAAAGCTAATTAATAGATGGCCAACAACAATGAAGAAGAAAAAGAAAAAAAGTTTTGAAAAATGCATACAAGAACAAACATGGTACAAGTAGACCAAGTAACAAGAGGTTTGCAGAGAGGTTTGTGTTACATTTTTGAGGTTCATGGACAAACCTAATTATTACCAACAAAAGTTGCAATTCATAAGGTTACTTACTATTAAGTGGTTTGTCTTATGTAAAATATGTTAAATTATATAACTATTATTGTACAATAAAGCGAAAGATGTGCCTGTGGATCCCAAAACACAAACCTTTAAAAAACTGTCTATTTTTAATGAAAGACGTAAGGTCAAAGAGCAAAGACTTGCATTGGTTTCAGTTTGGCGTTAAAAGAAACAAAGTCCAGTATTAAAAACCTTCTCTCTTCAGATAAATAAGCAGCATAAGTGAACAAATATTTACCTGAATATCTGATCAAGCAATGCATCATCCAGCGGTTTGCGAGAGAACATCTTGTATGTCATATCTTCACTGTTCTGTTTCTTTAGAACAGATATACATGAAAACGGAATGTTGGAATCCTCAAAGGTACCAACCAAATCCGGAATATCCTCAACTCTTTTCAGACCAAAATACGCCTTCATTAAACGAAATACCAAGCATATTTCAAATAAATTGAGTTTTCCACAAAAGAACCAAGAGAAAGAATATAGAAAAATAGAATTCCACAGAATTTTGCGGAACAACAAAGGCAGCAAACAAAAGGAGAAATATACTAACATGATTTAACAAGCCCCTGACAAAGGTAGTGTGAGTGTGTTGCATCTTCCTCTCCGAAATTGATATTGGTGGATCAAATCTAACATTCAGTTCATCTAGTGGTGTAGCAAAAACTGTGACTTGACAAGCATAACTGTTACCTTTACTTGAGTTAAGCTCATAATGATTCCCAAGGTGGGAGACGGATTGTATCTCTTCATTTAGATGCAATTCAACATCTGACGTATTAATAAGTCCGGCAGCCATTTGCCAATTACCACCTTCAACTGCCCATAGCCCACCGCCTGAACCTGCTAAAGAAACAGCTCCTGCCAATCCACTCATACTGACACTTTGACCATAATTAATCCGTGTGATAACCTGAAAATACATTGGTACAGGTTTTAGTAATTATCTTTAACTTATAAGTGCATTTGTCCCTAAGCTTTCATATCATTATTCCTAAGTCTAACTACTCATCTTATATGTTAATTTGTACAAAGCTAACCTAAATTAATTGTCCAATCCTGCTTTCCCCTTTTACAAATACGTCTCAAGTCACCTATTTAAAAGAAATTCATATATTATCATTAGCTGATGAGTGTACATCTAGGCAATTGAGGGTTTCATTTGCTTCTTCATACCGAAGAAAAAGTCACTTGAAGTAGTCAGCCTGGGGAATTCCCCTTGCTTTGTTTTCGCTCTGCTCGTGCGTGTGTGAGTCTTTACTGAAAAGAAAGCTCAATCCCAACTCTCGAATCTGGACTTTGCGCCTCTATCCAAGGAAGGGGCATTAATAAGTCAACAACCTTAACTGATTAGCCGTATAATCATAGAGCCATTGCCAAATCAATATAACCACTAATAAACCGGGGGGTTTTTTCACTATCTAGTAGTAAAAATTAAACCGAATATTAATCATGAAAGCATGAAATGGTCTTAAGAAACATGACTAAAAGGGAAAAAAAACTAGACATGACCAGCTAAATATTAATCATTATTGATCTAAAAGACACTGGACAAATTTCCATCACAAGCTTAGATAAGCAAAAGCAACTGCATGGATATTGAAAAAACTAAACAAATTCAACGCAAGAAGCAGTCCACAATTCTTACCGTGACAAGCTCATTTATAAGTAAAGGCGACAGACCTGCATCAATCAACTCCTCTCCCAATGTTCGGCGAGTGAGGTTATATAAACCTGACCACTTGAGCATGTCCTCTACACTGTTAAACACAGGCCTTGTACCAAAGCCCTCATAATACTTCAAAAAATTACCTAGCATAACCTGCAATAGAAAGCCATATGCATGAATCATACAAGCACGCTCTATCTAGTATAGTAGTATCAACAAAACACAGTTTAATAACTATTACAAACACAATGTAATTACATAGTACATTATCTAAAAATCCGTATGTATATGGACAGTATAAATATACTAGTTTTATTTTTTTTATTATTTAGATAATCCAGTGATAATTAGAAATTTTGGATTGTAATTTGACTGGAAATTGACTTCAAGGTACAAATTGCACAACTAACTAAAGTCTTGAGGCCAATTTGCCATTTATCCAATCATCCTAATCATAAAGAGTCCAGTAATCCAAGCATTAAGTCGCTGCAAACTGCATATACTCGTGTTTGATCATAACCTTAGTTCATCCAGGTAAGAGGATTTAAAAGGAACAAAAGGAGATTGCTGGATATTTTTTATTTTATTTTTGGTTTTCAAGATGGGAAATGGAGGGATCCAATTTCGTTTCCCTTTAGTCAATCATATTCTTCCAAATTTTGTTCCCCTTTCGTCCGGCAGACTGTCATCCCCTCCCTCCTCTTTTTCTCTATCATTGCTAGTGAATTAACCCCCACAAACCATGTACAATTAGCTTTCAATTAGCAATTTGAACATTGATGCAATTCATCATTATATCATATGCTTTTGTTATACTAAAAACATGCATGCTCCTGTTCCAATGATGAATTTTTGGAGAAACATTTGAAAGAATCAACAAATCCACGCAAACTTAACATACGTTGGAAAAAAAGTATACTCCAAAAATCACTTCTTTTGTTGGATTGTATAAACAAAGGGACCTTCTTCAACCAGCAGACCATCATCCCTCCCCTCCTCTTTTCTCTATCATTGCTAGTGAACATTGATGCAATTCATCATTAGCTAAACATATGCTATTCATCATCATATCCCATGCTTTTATTATACAAAATCATGCATGTTCCTGTTACAATCATGGGTTTTGGAGAAGATTTTGAAAGAATCGACAAATCCAAGAAAACTTAACATGTTGGCAAAAATAAACTCCAATCTCCATAAATCACTTCTTCTGTTGGCTTGCACTTCCTCATTCCCTAAAGATTGCTTCATATAATAAGATTGCTACATTTCCTTTTTAAGCCAAGTGGTCCCAACACACTCTCCCGACTTTTTTTCTTCCTACCCACTTGCTACCTACCTATTCAATGCAACTCTCATTAAAAAAAACCCATATGCAGAAATTTTAAGGGCAGGAGGTAGTATAAACAAAGGGAGAAAAATACATACATGACCATATAACCCACAAAAACAGCACTTAAAATCAATTGTAGATTTTCATAGATCTAGTTAATTCAATAGCCTAATCAAGCCATTTATTCACATAATTCCCAAAGATTTTACTACAATAACAAATGATTAAAAACATCCCAAGTGGCAATTTCCCAACACTACAAACACAACTCAGATTCTATCAAATTCTCTCCCATATGCAAACTTCAAATTGAACAAACAAAAACATCTTGGAGAGTTAGATATATTGAGCAAGTATGGTTACCTCAACAAAGCTCTCCATTCTGAACAAGCTAAACCCATACCGCCAAAAAACCTTAAAAGAATTAACCCAAGAAACAAGCTTATTAACAAACGGAAACCCCGAATTGGAACGAAAAGTTTTAAACACAAACTCATTCCCATTCCAAAACCCTAAAGAATCACACCCATCATCATCACCAGAAAGCTTCTTCTTCAAATTAAGAAACTGTGTGAAATTGGAGGTGTGATAATTCATAGGGTGGAGAATTGAAGCACCAGCTTCAAAGGTTTCGTTACAGATGGTGATAGTGGACATACGACCTCCGACGATGGAGTTTTTGTCGAAGACATGAATGGTGGAAATAGGTGAAGGTTGTGGTGAGTATTGGCGCAAGAAATGGGCGGTGGATGAGCCGGAGATGCCGCTTCCGACGATGCAGACGGTGGTTGAGAGAGATTGGGAGAGGAGGGAGAGTAGACATGTGAGCAGAAGAAGTACTTCCATGGCGTCGTTAGTAATGAACTGAAACTAGAAGGTCAATGTGTATCGTGTATGTATTACAGTAGAATTGAAAGAGTCAACGAAAATTATGATCAATCTGAGAGCATGTAATGATCAGTCTGAGAGCATGTAATGATCAATTGATCATGCTATGCATGATTGCTGAGAAAAACAAATTACAGTGGGCATGTTTGCCTGTTTAGTTGAAGCTTGGAAGAAGTGGGAAAGGGCAGATGAAGCCGAATCCTTTGCCCTAAAAATACTCCCAAATCTTACAATTTTTATTGTACTGTTCTTTTTTCTCAATTTTCAGATTACCATTCACATCAGTAATATTTTCTTTTTTCAGATTTTTCAGAAAACCACTACTCAACCGACACTAGGAGTAGCAGATTTATTACTTTAAAAGTTAAATGTGAAAAATTATGGTTTTTTTTTTTTGCAAAACCGCTATAACATGGTAACCTAAAACCATTGTTAAAAAAGATTAAAAGATGATGTGGACAGTAATCTAAGAATTAATAAAATTGTAACTGTAAAATAGGAATTGTAAATTTTGGGAGCATTATTAGGGGAAAGGATTCAATGATGCCCTTGAAAAGAGGTGAGTTAAAATTATTTTTAAAAATATGAGTACAAAAATAAATGGACATAAATGTTACTCTTATCGCCTTATCGGCAACATTTGGTGTTATTTGTGAAAGATAAAATAATCAATTATTGTTAGCGGGATGGAGGTAGTATTTTATACTTCAATCTGTATCATAAAGCTTTCAACAATTAGTTTTGCAGACATTTTGAAGAAGCGATTTAAGAGTGCAAAGTGTAAACGAAATAACTAGTCAAAATAATTTTAATATTAATGTTACCAAACATCATCTCTAAATGCTCTACACATTCAAGCGATTCAGGTATTTAAATTAACAATCAAATTCTCTAAACAAAAGTTTATCATCTAAACACAAACTCTAATAACTAAACGGGGTAAGTATCACTTGCATTATTGATAGCTTTCTTGTTTTGCCTTGTCTAATAAAGGAACACACAATTACACATTTACACACTAGCATTGTTGAGGTTGAAGGAATTCATTCATCGTTTATATGAATTGAACCTTCACCTAGAGAATGACTCTAACACAACTACACTGAAACTCGATCATTAAATTAGTGATTTCTAATTCTTAATTTTGCATTATGCTACTGTATATTATTAAACATAACACATTGACAAAATTGTAAATAAACTGAAATTTGCTTAACACACACAGAATATAACCTCAACTACTCAATCTTCGTTCAATAACGTCTAATACACAGAGTATAAAAGTAGGGGTGGATGAGAAATGAAAGTTAAAACTCAACTTCAATGCACAATGCTATATTTGATTTAATCACACATATACAAGATACAACTATAACTCTATAATTTTATATTAAAAAAGAACCCATTATCATTGAAGCTTTGTGTATATACATTTCAAGCACTTTTTTCAATTTTGCCCCAACCTTTACACAACTATGTATAAAATACTATTTGCATTGTTTGGATAAAAGAAAGGACGTGGGAGGAGAACAAATCTCCTTGTTCGGAAAATATGTTGGGGGGAGGAATGAATGGGAGAGGAAGGGATTTACTTTCCTCCCGTTTTTTTTTTTTTTTTTAAACGAATATCCCTCCAAAGCTGAAGAGATTTGGAGGGAAAATAGAACGCATCTTCCTTCCTCCATTTCTTTCCCCTCCCGTTCCTCCCTTTACCGTCCCTTTCATTTCCATTCTATGTTACTATCCAAACAGAGTGATACTCTTTTTTGAAATATGAGAAGGTGAGCATCAATTATGCCAGGAGCTTTTAATCAGCATTTAACCAAACCAGCATGACCCAAACTGAACAGTTAATTTGAATGCTCTGCTGATGACTGTTGAGAGCTTTGAATCTTTTGGCCTTATTTGTTGAATCAAACCAATATGCTTTCTATAAATTGTTTCTCCTGTAAGTAAAGGAAGAATCAGTAATATAAAATGCAGAGGTAAAATAAACTTTTTGTTTCAATTGAAGTATCAATCATATATATTGCTCCAAGCCAACTGGCAAGATTCAACATCAAGGACCACAAACTTGAAGAGAAATTATCATATAAAATCGGGGTTTTCCATCGATTTTTATGCAGTCAATTTTAGACCACAAATTTGAAAACAAGATCACAATACAATCACTGTGCAACAAGACAATAGAATTGAGTAAATTCAATAGACAATACAATCTAAAATAAGGATTTTAGGGAGCTACATGTTCTATGTTTCAACTTTCACAGTCCAAAAGCAGTTTTACCTAATTGGTTATCTAGTTCGCTTCTATAATTCATAATTCGCCCAAAATAGGCCAAAAACAACCCAAAACCGACTATAATTTGCTTATTTTAATTCGCAGGGAGTTTAGGGAATTAGCTAACCCTGTCCAAAAGTGTGATACAACCAATTTGCTATATTTGTTCACTACTAGTTTTGGCAGGAACAAAGATATGCTTATACAGAATAAATTTCTCTGACTTAATGAAGTTACTGAAGCTTATACAGAACAAACAACAACCAGGATGTTCAACATAAAGCAGATCATAATTATTGAAGCTTACTCGAGTTATTTAAGTGGCATACCTTGATGAAGTTAAAGAGGGTCTCATGTTGACAAGGCCCGCAAACACATTTGAATAGGACTTTGTTAAGTATGAAAAGTTGGTGATTGGAGGAAGAACAGGTACTCTCTCCCCTTTCTTCAAAAGGTCTTCCAAATCAAGCCTGTGTAATGTCAAGACAGCCCTAGATTCCTTCCAGAGAAAAGCAAGCATTCCATCTTGGAGAACAAAAAGTGATCCGGGCTTTGAGCCAGGATACCTAAAACCATAGCCATTAGCAATCCCTTCGCCCGGATAAGATTGCTTAACGGCAAGAGGAGCCGAATCTGCACCCGACTCCCAAGGGAACGGCTCGTTTGAAAGCTCATTAACATGAACAATGAACATAGCCGAACCATTTGGATGCAGAACATAATGTGTGCCTTCTAATATTTTAGTAGCAATGAGTAGCCATTGCCCTGGTGACTCTTCATAATAGGACAGAACAAGAAGGAACATTGCCTTTCCTGGCTTGTCTTCAGAAGGCTTTCCAGGAGGCCACCCGAAAGTTCCTCCCCATAGACCGGCATACTCTTGACCAGAAGTTGGTTCTCGAACAGGCAACTTGTACAGAGCAAACCGACTGTCGTGCATATTTGGCCATGCTCGGTACGAAGACAACTTCACGGTCGATGCGTGCATTGTCAACCCGATTGTATCTCCCGAATTCAAGAAATCATGAAGTTGAGCATGCTTATTTTCACTGCTAGATGAACTGCTCTTCCTGACTCCCCTACTGCTTATTGAGCTAGGTCTCCTAAGCACCTGTCTAGTGTACTCTCTAACATAGTCACCAAGTGTTTTCTTCCTCGCACACAGCGTGCGACTGTCATCCCCACTAAGAGAATTACGGAATCCACTTGAACGGTCTAGAATCTTCTTTATCTCACTCAGATCTATCTGATTTGGTAGCTCATGACTAGCTGTCCAACCAGCATAGTCTGGGCCAAACATATGCATTTTTACTAGCATTGCTCGGCGTTCAGATAAGTGTAATATGTCTTTCTGAAAGTTATCTTCGTCGCTCCTTACACAAGGGAATAAAGGAGAAGAAGCTAAGTCAGGGACTTGCATTCGGACTTGGCTAGTAACAAGTTCAAGTAATTTCCTCCGGTCTCCAAATGATAACTTGCTGAAAGGCACTTTAAGAATGCTTGGTTCAGCAAAACTCGTTGACTTTGAATTCCAACTGTCTGATCTGATAACCTTCCGATAAAATTCCTCGTCCAAACGGTGATCAAAACTTCTACTATGTTGCTGCACTAAACTGCCTCGGATTTCCTCTTTTTTAGGCTCGACTTCAAGCAATAACACATTACAAGTCTTCTCAACTTTCTTAACTGAGCCAGGGTAAACATAATCATGATCCTTGTCTCTTCCATGTAAAATAAACATGGTTGCACCATTATCATCACCTATCACCTCAAATACAGGTGCCCAAAGAATTGGACCGTCCTCTATACCTAACGGACCTAGCTCTTGAGGGATAATCCTACAACCAACTACTGAAACAAAGCCAGGCATAACATAAACGACATTCCCAAGTTCCGGGTTTTGGTGAACCCAAATTCCAACCAATGGCTTTACACTAGTAAGAAACCTACAAAGAGCCTTATATGAAACAACTGCTTTTCGCCAGTCAATAAGGTCTTTGGGAGATGCAACTCCTACCATTTCACACTGAGTGAGCCAAATCTTATCCGAGGCCGAAACCGAATTAAGGCTCTTACAACAAAGGCCAAGATTACAAATGTCCCTTGGTGAAAGAGACCTTCCAATGATAACAAGTATATCATCTGGCAGATCTAGTAGCAAGCTAGAACCACAAACCCCAGTTGACATAACTTAATTCTTGTCACTAATACCCAAGTTCAGGATTAAATTCAGGATTCTAGCTAAAATCTGGGTTTCTGTACTCAAATTACAACTTATGAACAAGACCCCATCATCAACCAATACACAAGCAGAGAAAACAACTCAACTCAGAGCTACTGTATCATCAATGCTGAAAGCTGTATCAACCAACAAATAAGCATCTCAATGAAACAACTCTCTAAATATACCTGCCTAAATACAGATCATTCCAACCTAAAAAATGAATTGGGTTTCTCTTTATATCATTCATTCTTGCATCAAAACACCATTTGGGGCAAGCAACAACAAAGGAATGAGAACTAGATAAGATCATAAGAGTGTATCACAACATTTCAAAAGGGTTTTTCAAGAACCAATGAATCAATCAAATCCCATAAAAATGAGAAGGAAAAAAAAGAAAAAGAACAATAATCTTGAACACAAAGTATTTGGACCTCTCCCCCCAAAAAAAGATTAAACTTTAATTCATATGTTTACAATTTACCCTTCACTCAACATATATGCAAAATCTCATGAAAAAAAGGAAGATAAAGGGAGATTTAAAGGAGAGATTGTTACAACCTAACAACCCAATAAAAATAAGGAAGAACAAAATGTGTGAAGAATGAAAAAAAGGAAACGTAACCTTTTAGACGGTTATTACTGCTAAAATCCCGATTTCTAAATGAAGAAATAAAGGGCTAAACAGAATTTTACTTCAATAAGATGATGACCCATTAAATCAAATCCCAAAAAATATATATAAAATAAAATAATCAATTTTGAAGCTTTGGAATTGTCATCCTTGGAACTCGTCTTTCTCGCACCATTTTCTCTCTTTTGGGGTTTTTTCTTTTTTCTTTTTTTTTGGGTGAGATTTTCTCTTTTTTCAAAAAAAAAAAAAAAAACAATTTCTCTTTTACTTTACTCTTTTTTTCAAATTATGAGTGAGACTGATAAGCCACCAATGTTGAAATTTTGGCACTGTCTCCCGTGTATCTCTTCGTGTTGTTTATCTGCAACAATGATAATATATGTGAAGGTAGAGTATTCAAGGTTGCAGATAAATTAATATGAAGGGAGTAGCTTTTTGCTTAAAAATGTAATTTTTTTTGTAAAATCTGTAACTTTTAATATAAAGTTTAACAAGTTTTGTAAAAAGTTAAAAATTTATAATATTCCCTTTATCTTTAATTATTTGCTACATTTCATTTAAAAAATGGAGGTATTTATTTTATTTTTTTAAAAAAAAAAAGACAAAATGAGGAAAAATAGTTAAATAAAGAGGGTAAATAAAAAAAATAGAATAGAGTAGAGAAAAATTAAGTGAACCTTGCATATATTAAAAACAAAAAAGAAAGTACTCCGTATAAAAGTATCCGTATCAAATTATACAGTAATTTTTTGTTAAAAGTTATGTCAAATTATATTAAAAAATTGTAAATTTTTTAAAACGTGAGCAACAAGACTAGAAAAGTAGGGACATGGGTCCATAACACCTATCACAACCATGTAAAGAGATTCCAAATGTCACATTGGTTTTGGACTTTTGGTCACTCCAATCATTCTTGTTGGAATATTTTGGGAGCAGTTGCTCAACACATGTGGATGTGGGAGCAAAATTGGATTTTTAATTGGACTTTGTGAGGATGAAATAAAGTATTAAGTTATTTACTGCTCACTCAATAACATAAAAATAGCAATAAATAGACATTTTACGGTCTCTTCGTCAAAATTTCCTAATACAAATTTAAGACACTAATTAATATCACTAATCAAGCCACCCAACAAACAACCACTAACCAAGCCACCCAACCACCACTACTTGCCATTCACCCCTACACCAGTCAACCACCACCATGAACCACCACCGACCCCAATCTAACCACCCAAAAAATACACTAAATTCCTTTTTTAATTCATCTTCGTCAGTTCATATGGTGGTTGGAGTTCACCAACCCCAATCGAAACATCACCGGCCCTAGTCGAATCCCCCCCCCACACCCAAAAACAAAACCCTAGATTCCTTATTTGGTTATGATTGATGGGCTCGATTTGGTTGTGGCTGGGGTTTGACTGGTGATGGGGGTTTGGGTGGGTAGGGTTCAGGTGGTGGTTTGGATTCGATTGGATGGTTGCTAGGTTCGATTTGATTGTGGGGTTTGAGTTGTCGTGCTTGGGTTAGGGACTTAGGGTGGTAGTGTTATTGTGATTATGTTTGATACTAAATGGTAGTTTGGTATATTTTGTGATTTTTTTTACAATAAATTGATAGTTATATGTTTGTTGCAATTTTTTTACACCAAAATATGACAATTGTTGTCATTTTATGTTACGGAGGGAATAATATTAGATGATGTGTATATTTTAGGGGTTTTTCCCAAATTTGCCTTAGTTACACCATATTTTGCGAGAAACTACATTAGTTACAAAATTTCATGAAAACTACTTTTTTATCCATTTTGTTGTTGACCACTACCACTTATCATTTTTCCGGCGTTGACTTCAAGTTTTCAATCAATAAAAACTCATGTGCAGACCTGCACGATTGCACATAACTTTTTATGAACAGAAAAGTTGAAGTCAATACCGAATTATAATGAGTGATAGTGGTCACAATGAAATGAAAAAAAAGGTATTTAGGGTTTTTCTAAAGAATCTAAACTATGCCCCTTAATTCTTCGTTTTCATAAGGTATACCAATACTTTTTCAAACTTCCACAATATTTTGGATATCCGAAACTTTATTTTTACTTATCCGTGTCCGATATAAAAGTTTTCGAATATCCGATTTGAAATATCTGATTTTTTTAGATCGGATCACATATCATGTCATTTTGAATAGGCAAAGTGTTGGTGTGGTATGGTGGTGGTGTGGCGGAGGCATAACTCATTCCTTTTTAAACAAATGACTAACTAAATCATCCCATTCTTAAATTGATTTTCTTTCGCCTTTGGCAACCAAACGACCCTTATTATTTTTACTTTGCTACCACACCAAGAAGAGGGGTGCCTAATTCATCTTATATATCTATTTGACAAATACATCTCTTCACTCAGCACATTGTTATAATTGTTATTATTCAACATTATTAATATTAATATTATAATGTGTTGGGTTAAAAAATGTATTTGGTAATTACATCTCCGAGATGTATTAGGAATTCTCCCACCAAGAATACAAGCCACCAACAAGTAACTGATTTGGTGCGTTTTGGACGTCAAACCGGACCAAACCGCAAAATTATGGTTTGTTATTTTTTGAAACCACACCACACTGCAACTTATATCAAACCGCACCGCAAAATACGGTTTGGTGCGGTGCGGTTTAACTCACTTTTTAAATATTTTATTTTATAACTAGTAATTGATAAGGACAAAAAACACTAGATTTATTTTTTGTTAGAGTCTTAAAGAATTACACAAACCTTAGAGAGTTGCGGGTTTAAACAACTAGATAAGACTCAAGAAAAAAAAAGGCATAATTTTAATAGGGTAATAAAAAATATTAAAAAAAAAGGCATAATTCCAATGTGCACGGGAGTGCGGGACTATGCAACCTACGAGAGAAAAGGCGGGAAAATCAGAGAGAACTTCCAAACAAAGCGCCCAAACTCTATATCCCTTAATTAAAAAAAAAAAAAAGGTTCGTAAACTGTCTTTCCCCTGAAAACCCTAGGAAATCCTCTCAATCAACTCAGCAATGGCCGGATATCGCCCGATTAGGGCACTAAACGTCGCAGAAAAGCCATCAGTAGCGAAAGCCGTTGCCGGAATTTTGTCGGGAAATCATGTTAGGGTGAGAGAAGGAAGATCAAGGTATAACAAAATCTTTGAATTCGAATATACAATTCGAGGCCAACCTATTCATATGCTCTTTACTTCTGTCACTGGTCATCTCATGGAGCTTGAATTTGATGAGCGGTATAAAAAATGGTATTCCTGTGATCCTGCTGATCTCTACCAAGCTCCTGTTCATAAATCCGTACCTCAGGTTTGATCCTATATTCCATTAATTTGATTATCTCAATGTTGGAATTTGCTGGCTCTTAACTGGTAGGGCTTTTTTTTTGGCTAAATTTTCGTTTGTATATGGAGTATTCCAGAACAAATGCTGTACACAATACACTGAATGAAAAATGTTGTTTAACTATGGCTCTAGTAAGTTATTAGTAACAAATTATTCATGAAGTGGCTACAATTAAATTCGATGGGGATAGAGACGAGTGGGTGTTGGCTTCAGGGCAATTCGAGTAAAATCAGTTTCCAAGTGTTGAAGAAAGTGAAAGTGGGAAGAACTTAGAAAACACAAGAAATGGAGAGTGGAAGAACGAGGGAGTTAATCGTTAATGGTGTATACCACATCCATCATCAATGAGCTGTATTAGGTGAAGTGTAGTGGTGGTAAAATAATTTTTATTCAATCTACAGTTTTTCTACTAAATGATAAAGGTGGATATTTGAGAGGAATAATAATAAAAAAAAGTTGCTCTAGATAACTCATCATTCCTTTTTTTTAAACTGCAAAAATGGTAGTGATCTTAATTGCTGTAAAAACATGGTTCAGGACAAGTTGGACATTAAGAGAACGTTGCAGCAGGAAATAAGGACCTGTCAGTGGCTCATACTGTGGCTTGATTGT
Organism: Salicornia ramosissima; assembly: GCA_951394345.1. NCBI lineage: Eukaryota > Viridiplantae > Streptophyta > Magnoliopsida > Caryophyllales > Amaranthaceae > Salicornia > Salicornia ramosissima. The sequence continues at coordinate 54,403,186 of OX596236.1, read as the reverse complement.
GATAGGGAAGGAGAAAATATTGCATTTGAGGTAGTTGAGGTTTGTACAGAGGTTAATTCCAATCTGAATATATGGAGGGCTCGGTTCTCTGCATTAATTGACAGGTCTGAACCTTTATAATCTGTTCCTTTTCAGGGTTCATCTCTTCAGGTTTAAATTGATAGTTTGTTATTTTGGAGTTACCAGGGAAATTCATGAGGCAGTACAGAACCTAGTTCGTCCTAATCGATCATTTTCTGATGCAGTAGATGCAAGACAGGTTTGTAAATTTTCTTTAATAAGGTCTTATCAATGTTTTCTTTCTCCTTCTGTAACTTGTCATTGGTGATGTGGACAGGGAAAGAAATTGAAGTAGGTTATGCTACATGCTAGCTGGTCTTCCTTTTATCCTTTATATATTTGTGCATGGCCAAGTGTTTGTGGCTGTTTGACTAGACTTAGGTAAATCATCTGATCTAGATTTGTGAATCAGTTACATTACTTACATATTTAGATAAAGAACTAGGAAGAACTAATACACTTTCATGATGGAACAAGGATGATCAAGATTTTCTATACCAATTGACAAAAAAAGAAAAGAAAATGGAGTAATAAAAAAAAACAAAAACTATTCCAAATGTCCAGCAATGGTTTTGTGGATTTCAGATTCAAATCGCTGCTCCCTTTTTAGTTTCCGCACTATATGCTGTTTGTTTGTACTTGTCAGTGTTGCAATTGGATCACTCTGTTAGTGTCACTTCCTTTTATGGCTTTGATAGGATATAGAATTTTTTGGTTGCTTGTGTAGGAGATCGATCTACGTATTGGTGCTTCCTTCACTAGGTTCCAGACTATGCTTCTCAAAGATACTTTCAACTTTGGTTTTGCTGATGATGAAAGAAGTCTTGTTCTAAGTTATGGTCCCTGTCAGGTATTGTCAGTTTGCCATCTGACTGCTGTAATAATTTATGATCTTTTGCTTGTATGAATGTCTTTTTCCTACACTGTCTTGCATTCTATCTCTTTACATTAACTGATATATATGTTCACTTGTCATTTGTAGTTTCCAACACTTGGATTTGTTGTGGAAAGATATTGGGAAATACAAGCACATGAGCCAGAGGAGTTTTGGACTATCAATTGTTCTCACAATTCAGTGGAAGGAATTTCTAATTTCGGTTGGATGTAAAATATGTTAGCGCCGCTCTAGTTCTGTTTACTGTCCTTTTTTTTGCAGCTATTAATGTTTCAAATTGTAACTGTGTTTCGCAGGCGTGGCCATGTTTTCGACTATACTTGTGCAGTCACCATTTATGAGATGTGTGTTGAAGAACCAACCGCTACTGTGAGTAGAATGGATGTTTATTGTCTTTTTTTAGAGTAATTCTGGGACTTTACCTACACTTCACAGTATTACAATGCTGATTATTCACAGAATGCTAATGCCAGGTTACAATGGTTAGACAACAAGAAAAGCTTAAGTATCCTCCTTACCCATTAAGTACTATTGAGCTTGAAAAACGTGCATCGCGATACTTCAGAATGAGTTCAGAGCACACCATGAAGGTAAATCCAGGAACTGCTGAGTACTGCTTCATCAGAAAAAATTTTAGAAGCAATTTACTTTCAGAAAGTTTCATTAATCTTACTTTAATGCCTGGATAAAATTGAAGAAAAATCTGCTAAAGGTGGTAAATAATGATCGTTTTCTGCAAAGATGTGTTTTCGTCTGTGTACCAGTAATGCATTGTTGAGTATTGGCTTTATTTTTGTTTATGTTTATGTGTTAGTAATGACACTAATTTCACAAGAACCAAACAATTCACTGTTCTTAATTGTGGCTATGGCCGTTATATCATGTATCGGTACCTCATTGTACTATTTGATGGGATTCTATTAGAACCGTATAGGGAGTAGGGACATTTTTTATCTGAATGATTCTACTGTTACTTTTTCTTTGGACTACTTGATAGCATTATGGCTTGGATCTAAGTACCAGTTGTCTAGTACTCGAGTTACTTGTTTTGTTCACTTTTTGTTGACCTTTATGATTCGGGTTTTGACTTCTACCAGGGTTTACTCCATACAATATTCATCCAGAAAATTTTCCTTTGCTTATACTTTTACACATATATCTGATCTATGCTACAAAAGAGTAGTTTTTTGGCTGTTTCATGCTGAACAGTGACAATGTTAGTTCAAACAATGTTAGAAGTTGCTATTGTCTAATCTTACCAATAAACTATACTGCTCATTTATCAGAAGACAAAGCAGCAAAATATTTCTGCATAATTAGATGCTGGATTTACTTTTCACTAAATTTGTTCTCTGTTTACCTCAGGTGGCAGAAGAGCTATACCAGTCTGGTTACATTAGCTATCCTAGAACTGAGACTGACTCTTTTTCAGATAGGACTGATCTTCGTGTGGGTATCGCTGTCTTTTTCTTTTTATACTTAACAAGTCAGTATTTATTGCAAAAGTTTGACTTCTACAGTTTTACTGTAATACACATGCAACACCTTTCAACGCTCCCTATCGCTCTGCTTTTAGCTATTTTGATTTTGATATTGATGAAGTGATTGGAACCTTGATATTTATAGGCTATTGTGCAAGAACAACAAGCACATCCAGCGTGGGGGCCCTATGCTCAGCGTTTATTGGACCCTGAAGCAGCTCTTTGGAGAAATCCAGGTAGTGGAGGCCATGATGACAAAGCTCACCCACCCATTCATCCAACAAAGTTTTCTGCTGGTGAATCTGGATGGAGCCAAGACCATCATGTATCTATTCTCAGTATAATTTGTTGTGTTTTGAAGCTTGTTAAGTTCCCCTAGTTTAATGCGTTTGATGTGAACTGTATATGCATCTCATTCATAGAATCATCGGTTAGCTTATAAATTTTGAATTTTTTTTCCCAATGTTTTCTGAGTTTTGCAAGCTCCATTATTGCAGAAGGTATATGAGCTAGTTACCCGCCATTTTCTGGCCTGTGTCTCTCAGCCAGCTGTGAGCGCCGAAACTACTGTAGAAATTGATATTGCTGGTGAATTGTTTTCTGCATCTGGAAGAGTGATACTTTCTGTAAGTTTTGTGTGGGTTAAACATATGATTTCAGTATGTGCTGGACTTGCTTGCTTTTGTAGTTACTTGTAGGAGCAAAGAATAGAAAGCCGCTACTCTAGGCTAAAGGAGACATCTTTTGGATGTTGACTGTGAAATCTGAAGCTTTGTTTGCTTTTCCCTTCACAATTAATTCAAAAGCCTGCTTTTTTTGCTTTTGCCTTCACATTTATTCAAAAGCCTGTAGTTCATTGAAATGAAATGACTGTCTTTCCTTGTCATTGGGAATTTGGTAGCACAAATCATCATTCTCCCCGTCTCAGACTCTCTGGGGATGTTAATCTGCTACAATCCTTTTGACATTTATGCTGTCACTTCTAAAAATAATATACTTCATAACTTGATTCTTGCAACAATTTTCTTTTCACGCTTGCCAAGACAAAATTTGAAGATTAATATCTCTAATTATGTATTTGTGAAATTTATAAACATTTGATAATAAAAAAACTACAAGTTGAGAGAGACTTGAGACGAATCCAACGAGACTCAAATGATTAAAATTTCCTTTGTGTAAGTCACAAACTATGGTCAAAGTGAAATTGTGAACAATGTCAAAAGTACAATTGTTGCAAGAATTTAGTTACGGAGGAAATATAAGCATTGGATGCTAATTTGGGACTCCATAGAGTTTTGTCGGACTTGGAGAAATGAGTTGATACTAGGTAGCATAGGCTTAAAACGAGGCCCTCAGGCCCAAGTACATTTTCATTCGTAGATATATAGTCCTTAATAGTTAATAATAGTCGTTTGACACATTTTTAATTTGTAGTGATAACTTATGAAACATATAATGATTTTATGATTCATCTCTAGCCGACCCCAAAATAATTTGTGACAAAGGCCGTGTTGTTGTTGTAGCGATAACTTATGAACCATTGGTCCCTCATGTCTAAGTACATGTACAGACGCACTCCTCTTTGGGAGAGTGGGTGAAATATGCTAGATCTAATTAGAGCACCATCAAGAAAGTATCGTTAAATATGTTGTTAGTTATGCAGTTATGCTGCATGAAGTCATTGTACCCCGAGTAACCAAGCATAGCACTTTGGTGCCTTACCATAAGTATAGAATAGTAAAAACCTTGAGAGCTGAGATTTTTTTAGGCGAAAAACATTCAAAATTTATAGGATTGGCTGAGTTAAACATTTGGACACATGTTTGAGGTTGCCCTGTTACTCTTTCAAAATTCTTGTTCTTAGGTAGGTTTTTTTTTATGGGATAAGGAGACAATTTTTTTCCCTGTATCCTGCATTTTCTAGTCATGTTGTGGATATTGTTCTTCGTGAGAAATATTTGTATCCCTAAGGTTCATACCTTTACCCAAGATTCCTTGTAGGATATGTTAGTGTTATTAGCCCTCCTTGAACAACCCATGGTAGTCATGGGCCTGGTATGTGGACATGAATTCAAATCATTTGCAATTTCTGGGCTTTTAATCTTGATAAATGTCTGGAGTTTGTCTTCTTATTAGCTGTTATGAATCTATTGACTATTATGCAATTATCAAAATTTTGGCTTGAAACAATCAAGTCTTTTTTCATTCTAATTGTTTCGGTAGTTGGGAATAGACATGAATCTTCAGATATGTCATTTGACTATAACTCTTCCGTCATTTCTAACTTATGCTTATGGTTTGCAGAAAAATTATTTGGATGTCTACCGCTTTGAAAGTTGGGGAGGTTCTGTGATCCCAACTTATGAGTTTGGACAGCAGGTTTGTTCTTCTATCTTCACCCGAATTGTTTCAAAGTCTTCCTGCTTTGTCATTGAATATTTTTTGGGTCTTTTATGGGAAACTAGTTTATGATGGCTGAGTGGCATTACTTTGTAAGATTAATACTAGGAAAACAACCTCATAATTAAATTTGAATTAGTGTGTATAGATCTTGAGGCTTTTGTACGGCTTTCGAATTTGAAGATGATGTTTTAGAGAATTCTGAAAAGATGCATTGTTGATTGGAGTAGCAAACCTGGAAGAATGTTCAGAGAAGATTTTGTTACATTATAAGTTTTGTGGAATTTTGCTGTGAAATTCTGATGTGGACGATGTATTTGTTAGGAAGACTTAGAAATATTTGCTATGCCTATGTATTTATGAAGATAATTCTCCATGTAGTTGGCATGTTATGGAAGATGGAGGATAATAAGTTTTGGAATAAGTGTAAACATGGCGATGTGGCATATTATGTGTAGTACTGTGATTTGATTATTGTCAAAGCTGTTGGTGGACTACTATCCAATTTTCTAGCTGTATCTCATGTACTACCTTTGTTGCCTTGTAATTTTCATTCTTGAAAGTTCCCTTGTTTGAGAAACATGAATACCATAGTATCCGAGTATCCAACTCATGTCTAATATCATCATTAGTAATTTGTACTTAGGATTGTAAACACTATTGCCTGTATTGTATCTTTGTATATAAGGGGTATAATGCTCCCAGCAAGGGAAAATTGCACTAAATTACTTGAGTATTATATTATCCTGTAGCAAACTAGAAGCGAAACTGACAACCGTCCTTATTAAGTTGGCTGTAGGTCAATATGCTTTATCTTGATTCATGAAGGCTATATGTGGTCCTTCTAAGTAGTTTTTTTGTTTGGTATCAACATTTGATCACTTGTCAAAGTCCCATGCTCTAAAAATTGATCAAACTAGCAACTCCAATCCATCTAGTTATGATGAATTTTTCTCTATTTGTGATTTATGACAGTTGGAAACTTGGAATGATGGTTAATGTTGTTAATGTCAAACAATGTTTTCCACATCATGTTACCATGACAATACCAATGTTTTCCTTATCATTTTTTTTTTAACTTTGTTTGCAGTTTACTCCAGCCACCTTGACTTTAGACTCTGGAGTGACCAGGCCACCACCACTTTTAAGTGAAGCTGATTTGCTTGGTTGCATGGACAAAGTATGGGGCACTTGAAACTAAACAAACCTTATGTGGAAGATATGAATTCTATTCTTTAAGTATTAGTGTTCCACGCAGCCTACTTTTCTTATTCATTAATGCTCCATTACGATCTTTTTATAGGCAGGAATTGGTACTGATGCAACCATGCATGATCATATCAAGAAACTTTTAGATCGTTTCTATGCTACTAAAGATGCAAATACTCGTTTTTCGCCGACTAATCTGGTAAGCCATTCTGATTGTTTTGTTGTTTTTCAATTTTTTTTTTTGACCTTATATTGCTTGACTTTTGCCTTGAATACTGATTGTGTGCAAAACCTAATAGCTCCAAATGATATCAAGACAATTTCGTTGGTCTTAAATTAGATTGCCAAGACTGTGATAGGAACTTCCTCCTCTTTGCTTAAATTATAGAGCATTAAAAAAACTGAATTCATTATTCCAGATTTAGGGAAAAAATATATTAAAAAAGGGTTGAAATTCGTAGGTTGTTGGGGTGAGTTGTTGTCTTCTTGGAGTTGAAATGCTTAATAATAGGGGGAGTTATTCTAGGGGAAAAAATAATATATATATATATATATATATATATTATTTTGGTAGTTTTGGAGGGAAAATGCCGGTAGTGGTTGTCGCTTTAGTGGAGAGGTATATAGATTAGTCTCTTTGGTGTAGTCCGTTTCGTAACTTGATTGTTTTGGAAGCTAGCATAAAACTTTCACCGAGCTTTCTTGCATGTACTTTCTTTTCTATATGCTATGGAGGATTCTTTGTTTTGTTATACTTGTCGATTCACCAAGTGAGATGTCAACTTGGTATGAGGATTAGCTACTTTTGATTGAGTACAATCCAGTTATCTATCTAGGTTTGATATTCAACTATTGATTATATTGATTGCAGGGGGAAGCTTTGGTTATGGGATATGATAACATGGGGTAAGTCATTAGCTCTTATCCACCCTCTATATGTGCCTTTTCTACAGATATCGAGTGTGTGCTTCTTCATGTTCATTTTGGGCAGTGAAAAGGTATTAAAATTTCTGTGTTGTTGCCCAGGTGTATTTTTAATTTATTTTTTAAAAACAAAAATATCATCCTTCAAGTACTTAATCTGTCTGTTTAAAAACACAATGATTCTAAACCCCTTGCTTGGAGAATTATAAGAAACTCCTCAAATAATATGTATTTCTACAATATGTTTGTGTTTCTCTCTAAAATGTGATGAAAATAGCACTTCACTCCTATTGTATTGAAAGATCCTTATCCCTTGCCACCTTACTATGTCTTTATAAAAACTTAAAATCATGTCATATTAGGCTAACGAAGGGCTTCATATTGATGAGGTTCAAAATGGAATGAGATTCTTCTTGAGAGAAGGAAAAAAAAAGGAAAAATGGTAGTTGCCTCAATCCTATATATCTCCTTGTTGAAAGCTCTCCAAAATATCTTGGAAAGTGATGATGGATTAGTCTTCTTAGTTCCTTCATGCCTTTTTGTGTTCTGTACGCTTATTTTCCATTAAACTTGATATCAATGTTCAATTGATTTCTGTGTAAAATGTCCACTGTTCCCTACTCCTTAGTACTGTGCTTGTACTGTTGAACTGTTATTTGTTCATTTCTCTCTGTTCCGTGTTTATTTTCAGATACGAGCTCTGGAAACCTTATCTCAGATCCAAAATGGAGGATGATATGAAGGCTGTTAGTTTAGGCACCAAGAGAAAAATTGAAATTCTGGCTTCTTGTTTGCAGGAAATGAAAGCTTGTTTCTCAGATGTAAGTGTCTATGAGACTGCCCCCCATCATGAAAAGCATTTAGGACTCTGTATCCTTTTGCTGTATTTTATCCAACACCTTGCTATTTCTGATGCCCATTAGTGTGACTTCTATTTCCATATTAATTTGCTGGGCTTTTTTGTGTGATTCACAGGCTAAGTTAAATAAAGCTAAACTCTTTGAAGCCATGGAAGTATTTTTTGACAGGTACTACATTGTAGAACATTGTTTTTATTTTGACAATGAATAGAAATGGAGTATTTTAGTTGCATTATTAGAATAGATCAATCAACCAGTTCATTATTTTTCTTATTTATTATTCTTTCTATACTCTATATCTCCCTTATCTTTCTTTGTCTACAATATTAATGCAATATTAACTGTATTTTTGGATGGCCTAATGCTGATTAGGCTACTAATTTAATGGAAGAACAATTCTGAGATTATTTTTTTGTCCTTGCTTTAATAAATTTACTACTGTAGAACTAATAGGTCTGGTGTAGAAGAACAAAATACAATAGTTGGTGTTGTTCGCCGCTGTGGTCTTTGCCAACAGGCTGATATGGTGTTGAAACGAAAACCGGTGAGACATAGAACTATCTTACTGATCTTGAGGTTGTCATTTATCAGGCTGCTTCTTTTTCCCTTTATTTTGCAGTAATTGCACTGAATCATTCAAATGGGGTTTTGACATTTGGACAAGAGTAGATCTGCAGGCTGCTGTGCCCCTTTTTATTTTTATATTTTGCACTGAATCATTCAAATGGTTTTTGACGTTTGGGCAAGAGTCAATGTGCAGGGCAAATTTGTTCATCATGATAATAATTTGAATTCTGAATTTGTGTGTGATTTGTGTTCAACTTGTTTTTGATACTTCCCACTATCATCAATGTTTTATAGAGATGATATTGGTGCATCTTTGATTACCATATGTTCTTATTATAGCTCCATTGATGGAACTTGGAGGCTGTTCATTATAGATGTTTTCTCAATTGCAGATCGGATATAGTAGATTTGATGATTGTGGTTTCATTTATTGCCCCTGCCTTTTCACAGTCATTCTTTGTCTGCAGGATGGAAAATTTATGGTCGGATGCTCGGGCTTTCCTCAGGTTGGTTTTTTTTTTTTTTAAAATAAATTTTCAATTTTTTTTTGGGTACAATGGGCATATATTTCCACTGAGTCCTAATCAAAGCACGTGTGCCTCCCTTTATTAGGGATGGTATCTACGAGGTCTTTTGTCACTGTTGCAAAAGATATTTCATTTTAATCTATCATAAACTTATAATTGATTCATGAAACAGTGTGCATGTAATGAACATTGATCAGTAAGATGGCGTCTTTGACCCTTGGACTGCACCATATTCTTGGTAGCCTCGTGTCTTTGTTGTTGTTTGGTTTGCTTCGCTTGTTTTTCTATTCTTTCATCAATACAGATTTTGGTTTCTTTTAAAAATCATGTACCCTAATTAATTGACATGGCTTCATTGTGTTTTGTTAATAAGTTTTCACATCTTTCTTGCCATTTACTATGTAATTTTTTTTAAGGGAAGTTCTAATGGTACCATCCTACTTTTGACAATTCCATATGGTACCATTATTTCACTTTTCATTACACATGTTATCATTAATTCTTTGCTGCAAATGCTCTTCCGATAGCCAAATGTTAAGTAAAACGTTAAATCACTCTTAAGCTTATGTATTTGGGCATGCTATGTTATATTCCGAGATTAAGTAATTGGGTTAATGAACTGTATTGGACAATTTGAAATTATGGTACCATGTGTAATGAAAAGTGAAATAATAGTACCATGTGGAATTGTCAAAAGTAGGATGGTACCATGTAGAATTTCCCTTTTTTTAATATTTTATTATTTGCCGTCCTTTATGCTAAGTTTTGTATCATCATTTTTTCTCTTCAGCTATAATTATCCAATGTGGACAATTTGATATGAGCAAATACTAACCAGACGTTACTGCATTTGCAGTGTAGGAGTGCTGTTTGGCTACCTGGGTCTATATCAGAAGCAACTGTGACCTCTAATACATGCAACTTGTGCACTCCAGGTTATTTTGAAATATCAAATTTTATAGACAAGTATATGCATTTAGTTCATGTGTACACTGCAGTCTGCTGATAATAATTGTCTTCTAACGGTATATGTTTTTACATTTGTTTAGTGTATCTCTGATGATCTTTATCTGCATTAATATGAAAATGCATGCAGGTCCAGTTTTCTTGATTCAGTTCAAGTTCCGGCGGTCAGAAATTCCTCCAAATTACAGTGTGGATCACTTAGGTACTTTCATGTTTTAGTGTTAAATCATCTGCTATAGATTGTTTCTTTGTATTATGTGGACCAAAAAACATAAGGGGGCGTTTGGTATTGTTATTTCCTAGTGTTGAATGGAATCAAATAAGCATTCCCATTACATATTATTTGATGTGAGATATTGGTAATACATGCCCTTTCCTAATGGAAACCATTACTATCATTTTGTTACCCCTCTCATCCATGTGAAAACAAAATCCTTTCCCCTCTAATTGTTTTCCATTCCATCTTGTAAATTATTTACACCAAACAACAGATAATGGTATCATTTAATATTATCCCTTTCTAATTCGTTTCCATTCCATTTTTATTCCTAAATTTTATACCAAAGTAACACCCCCTAGGAGTGTAGGACTAATTCTGCTAATTTCAAGGGAAAATGTACATTGGCTGAAACCATTTGGGGCAATTTGGGAGGGAGGGAAATGAGTAGTTTTTTTTTTTTTTTTTGGGGGAGGGGGGGGGGTGGGGGTGGGGGGTGGGTGTCTTTCCTTTCTGGGAAAAGCTGAACTTTATTTGGTTTATTTAAAAAGAAAGATTATGGAATGTGGAATTGTGGATCCTTTTTATTCCCTTTCCTTCTTTGGAAACAGTAGTTTTGTTTGACTCATTGCATGTGAATTAATTCTGAACTGTTTCTCAGGTTGTGTTGGTGGATGTGATGACACACTCAAACAGCTAACAGAGATATGTGGAACTGGTCCTCGAAATCATCCTGGGACATCTGGTATGATGTATTTCTTGACAATGCTTTTTTATAAGAATGGTGTAGAGGTTTTTCCTCCTATCGGAGAAGAGTTAGAGGGTGGGGGGAGATTGTAAAAACGTATAATTAGCCAATTGAGAAGCAGGTAGCAACCACTGTCGAATTCCAGCTATGAGGGCAGGAAAGGGGGTAGCAAGTGATTGAGCTATCATGGTTTTTCTTGTCAATGGCCCCTAGTAGTGTGTTATACAATCCACTCTTTTTAACACTGATTTTGGGTCATAAACTCATAATCATTTGTACCTTATTTTGGAGGGGGTGGTGTTTATTTGTTTAATCAACCATCTGTAATGTGAGATACCTTTTGTTCTTCACTCATCATCTTTGAGAAATGATGCTTGGGAAAGTCTCGTGCGTTGTAGTATTCTAGATTGCCTGTGATTTGCTCTGCAATTTGATGTATTATTGTTAAGTATTATGATTTATGCTGTATTTATACACGGGCTTTTAAGGGCTTTAAGTGTTGGAAAAAACGTCTCTATTGCAGCCTGCAAGTAATAAGGCTGCATACATGATACATCTGTCCCCTCCCTCCCTTGTCTTAATCCTGCCTATGGTAGATCCCCTTTAAGAGGCATAGGATTGATCTTGTTTAGGTCGAGGATGACTTAAAGAAGCTTTCAAGTTTTTCAATGGAAGTTTACTCAACAAATTGGACTAATAGTTTTAATTACGTAGAAATAATCTGTGGAACTGTCGGAGGAAGGGGTAAACAATTGTTTCAAAACTTTTTTTCTTTGTTTTTACATATACTTTTGGTGTTGTTAACTTGTTATTTGACTTTTTTTCTATCTAGCTTCTGCGAGAGGACGAACTCCAGCATCCTCTTCTGGTACTAATCCAGCAAGTAATATACCGCGCAGCACCTGCTCTCACTGTAGACAGACAGGGCATAGTTCAGTCGATTGCCCTTCCCAGGTCTCAACATCAGGAAATGCTTGGTCTCGAGCATCAAATCACACCAATGGTTAGATTATTGATTTTTTTCCCTAGTCTCCTTCAGGCTTTCGATGCTGCATTGATATGCTTATGCTTTCATTTACATGTGTAGCCTTTCTCCAATAATAAATATATCATCTCTCATAGAGGTCGGCAAATATTGTATTTGCTTCCTTTTCCAAGAAAAATGATGGAACCATGTCAATAATAAATCCTTAATCCAAAAAGATGGATCCCACTGCTTGTATCAATGAATCATGTGATCTCCAGAGCATTATCCACAATGATACTCTTTCTCCATTCAATTCTATCTATTGATACATGTTCCCTGGATTATTTTCTTTGTTTCAATTATTCAATTTTGTCTTTCCATCAAGTCATCTTTAGTTTCCCTTGGCTTCTTCTAAATCCCAACTTTCCACTTTCATAGCCTAACTCATTCGCCTGCTTCCAAATAGCTTCATTTAGAATTCTATCCCATAATTATTAGGGAGCCAAAGCAAATTTACTGAGCAATTTCAGTTATACTACTAGAATATGAAATCAAAAAGTTACTTCGGTCTGTGAGAATTTTTTTTCTTATTGCAGCCATCACTGGGGTTCTTGGTGCCTCCATAGTTTCGAGACTGCTAAGTGCTAACTATGCAGATTGGTTGATGTCCACCTATACCCATACAGTTCTTAGCTATCCAGATTGGTTAGTGTCCAATATTTGCACCTCAGATACACCTATCTTCTTAAAAGCCCAACTTTTCAATACTTTCAGACACATAGTACCGCTTTGGTCTAATAAATCTTATTATAGAATTTCCCCTTCAACTTTATAGGCATGATATGATCATATAATGTCTCCATTCCTCTGCAAAATCATTCCAAGGTTTGATGCATTTGCTAGCAACTACTCCCTCCCCATAGGAGGTCGCTAGCTTTTCATCTGGCTAGTTGGTTCTCTGAGTCTGAAATTCCATCTACTTTTGTCTTTAAAGTTGAAACTTAGCATAAAACCTTGCCTTAGTTTCATCTACCAAAGGAATAATATGCACCGCTAGCATACATCATGGTACCTTTGATTTTGGTAAGGAAATTAGCCTGCAAACTAACATTGCAAAGCTAGGCTATTAACCCAAACAATTAATAGCCCTTGCAATGATGGGGAAGTAAAGGGGAAGCCCATGATTATAATTTGCAAATCCTTCTTTGTTACCCTGTAATATTCAATATTAGTCTCTTAAGAGGGATGACTTCTGTTATAGATCGTTTTAGCATAAGCCTACATGTGTTTGTGTGTGTGTTTTGGGTGGGGGTGTGGGGGTCTGATTATTCTATATATCATTTCCTGAAATGTGCAAAGTTGGATTTTGAATTATATACGAGTTATATGTATATGTCAAATCTGTATACTTCAGAGTTCAGACTTCTTGTCCTTCCCCTTTGTATTATTATCTTCATCTATAGAGTATTTTTCAATTTATTGATCCAAGAAAGAGGCAGTTTTAGAGAGTACTATCAATTTATTGATCCAAGAAAGAGGCAGTTTTGTGTCTTCATATAATCCAGTGTCTTGAACCAACAATTGAACAGATTTTTGTTAGTATGGATATGCTGACATCATGACTTACATGCTCTACTTTACAGGGAGATCATCAGTAACATGTACTTCGTGTGGAGAACCCTGTGTATTACGAACAGCAAATACTACATCCAACAGGGGAAGGAAGTTCTATTCATGTCAATCTCAGGAGTGCAGATTCTTTGTGTATGTGCCTATTTGTGATTTGTATTGTTGTGCTTCTTTACTTTCAATCATCAACCTTTTCATTTAGGGAGGTCTTAACCTGCCTTGCTCGTACAAATTTTTCTTCTCTCCACCCCCTTCTATTAGCTGATTCTTAGGAAGGTAATAGAGTAAGGGTACCCTACGGCCCGTTTGGTTGTTGGTAATAAATTATGGTAATGGTAATGAATTTATAGTGTAATTTTTTAGGGAGGAACCTTATAATCTCTGTGTAAAACAAATTCTCATTCCCAAGCTTCAATTTTCTTCTCATTTTTCATTCTCATCCATTACCATTGGGGATGGTGGTATTTGATGGAAATGGATATTTGTGAAGAAAATTAGATAAATTGGAGCTAAGGTAGCACCACCGTGGGAATGAATTTTGATTTCCCTTCCAAATTTAATTATAAATTCATTTCCATTACAATGATTTATAACCGGCTACCAAAAAGGCCATTAATGTAGTTGATCTGTTCCTTTAGCTTGACATCTACCTTATTATTTTTAATTATCATAACTTCTGTTTTAAACTACCTACAGTACTACTTCATTACTATTGGGGCTTTTACTGCTGTTTTTTTAACATGTTTTTGAATATTTGATATGAATATGAATTGGAATCAACTAATCAACTAATGTTAAACATTTCCAGAAATTCCTTGGTTTTTAGCCTTAGTCTTTTGCAGCAGATATTCCTTGTGTAAATATTCCCCTTCCAGAAAACATAGGTTATTTGGCCATCTGATTTCATTTTTTTTCTTTTATTGAACCAAATTATGTGACTGGATTTATCAATTGACCAGTAGAGCTGTAGAGGTTAGCTAAGGTTTATGATAGTACATTTGTACACTAAATAGTCAAAGATAGCTATCCAGCTCTACGAATTTTGTTTTACATTTATGTGTTTCATAATCTGTAATCAGATGGGAGGATATGATTGATGATGGTGCTGGAGGACAGAACGCTGCACGTACGAATGGCAGAGGTGGTTCAAATGCTACTTCCGGTAGACGCGGTGGTAGGAGCAGGGGCCGCCGTGGTGGGGGGCGTGGAAATGGCACAACGTTTGTTTCAGCAACCGGTGATCCTGTCTCCGGCAGATGCTTTACCTGCGGTGATCCATCTCACTTTGCAAATGCTTGCCCAAATCGTGGCATGTAGGTTTTGTGCTGTATCAATGCAGTCAGATCATAATCTTGTAATTTCTCTTGTACTACTAACATATCACTTGTATTATGGAATTCAAACAAAGAAGAAAATTTATTTCCAACATTATCTCATGATAGTTTATACAGGTGAAGCTTTAGGTTAGCGCATAAATTCATAATCCTCTGTTGTTTCTAACCATGGCCCTATGAGTTTCCAGAATGTTTCATCAATCTCTTGTTGGTTGTTCCATTTGCCTTTTTAGTGTCAAATTTATCTAACCTTCTTCATTGTACAAAGCAATAGCCGTTAATATTGAAGCAAAAATTTCATTGACGATATTCTTTTTTTTTTTTTAATAAACTATTGTCGTTATCTTAATCATAAGGAATTTCAAAATTTCTTGCAACATATAGGACAAAACATTGGTTGAAATTCATTTTAATCACTAAATAATGTTTTATAGGTTCTAGTAACCTTGAATGATTAGTGTGTTTGGTAAGCCTGTTGACTAAAAAATCATGGACGGGTATATTGATTCAATAAGTTTTAATTGAATGTTTTGTTTGAATGCAACGGGCTTTATTTAATTCAATCAGTTTTGTTTGAATCATTGAATGCAATGGATTTTCATTTGATTGTATTCGTTTCAATCAATTTTAATTGAATTAGCTTTGTTCGAATGGAATTGATTGTATTTGTTTCAATCAGCTTTGTTTGAATGTAACGGGTTTTATTTTATTCAATTAGTTTTGTTTGAATGCAATAAACTCTTATTTAAATCAATTAGCTTTGTTTGAATGCAGCGGACTTTACTTTCAAATGATAATTATTATTAATTTACATCAATCAATCAATTATTATTGTTGTTAATAGAAATATTTTGTTGATTAGTGTATACTAGTTTACTGTCAATCAATTATTATTATTGTTGTTGCGGTGGACCGGTGGTAATTATTCTTATTACTTTTACTAAATTAGTACCTGTGCGATACAAGTTTTTAATAAAGTAATAAGTAAATTTAATTTATTCGCTAAAAAAAATTTTGATTTATATTTTTAATATTTTATTAATATTTAAATGTATCCTAATTTAATGTTAAATTCTCATTATTTTATTCTTTTATATAATGATTTTTCTTCCGTTAAATAAAAAAAATTGAAATTAATTTAACTTTTTTTAATTCAACCAATTTCATCGCTAGTGTGACAATAAGGTCACAAATTCGAATCTCACCTATCCATCCTTTCAAATTGTAATATTTAGGGTGCGTCCTCTTCACCTTAAAAAAATAAGTTTCAAGTTCACATAAGTTTAGATAAATTCAGTTAAGTAAATGTTTAATAAGTTGAAGAGAACACACCCTTTGTGTTGGGGTGACATCAAGATTCATATTGCATTCACACTCTAAGCCTAACATGCTCTAGTGTGAGGGGTGTACTACAAGTCATTGGACTCAATTTGACCGACATATGCATCTGAAAGGGGAAAATAAAGAATTCTTATTGATGCGTGCATTCAGGTTCAAACCCATGACCTCAAGTCTGGCGTTCGAAAACCGTTTTCAATTATTTATTATATTTAAAAGCATGGGTAATATCAATTACGCTTTGCTTCAAGTGAAAATTAGGCCTTATTCTTTTGGACTTATTTTCAGTTCAGTTCAATTTTACCCAGTCCACAAGAATGGGGCGTTAGAGCAACTTGTCATTCATAATTCATCATATGTTACCTTTCAATTCGCTTTCTAAACTCTCAATAATATGGTTGATATATTATCTTAAATTGATTATTAAAGCTTGTTCTTTTGAATTTGAAAAGGACCTTAGTCTTTTTGTAGTACATTAAATTGATGATAAACACAAAAGAAAAGTAATCTTTTCCTAGTTTCCTAAATTGACCTGAGCATATATCCTAAGTCCTAACAGTTGCAACTTAAGGTAGGTTTGATTCACTTGATATTTGCTAATCTAATATGATATGAACTTATTTTTTTCTGATCTAATCTGAACTTATTTTCTAATTTGACTAAAATTTAACTGCTTATATATGCTAATGAATAAGGAAAAAATATATCAATTGAGAACTTATTTTATTTGTATTAATGCATATTTTTCAATATGTAACTTTAAAAATATTTTTTATTACAAAATTAAAGATACTTTCTCCGTTTTGAAATAAACGTAGAAAGTTTCAAAATAAATGTCACAATTTTAATCTTTCCATTTTTGTAAGTCTTTTCTTCCTATTTCTAAGACTCTCACATCATCATATACCCCACTTTTTCTCTCTATCCCTTTTACTCTCAAAACAAAAAATAGACTAAGAATACATGACATCCAATTTGTTGCTTTTTTTTCGAAACGGAGAAAGTATTTAAAGTTTAAAACTATAAAATTAGGTCGTGTTTGGATATGTGGAATTCAATTCAAATTAATGAATTGAATTTTTGAAATTGAAATGTTACAATTCAAATGACAATTATTTGTTTGGGTTGTTTTTAGAATTTGAAATGATATGATTTTATTAAGTATTTGAAATACACAGCATTTGCTTGTTAAACATTAGGGTTAGGAATTGAGCCAAATCCAATTCTAATTTTTTTTACTTACCAAACATATAATTTGGCCCAAATCCATCATTTTAAATGAAATATTTGTATCCAAACATAGTATTAAATTATTTAATCTAAACTTATTTTTTCAAATCTACATAGTAATTCAAAATAAGTAAAAATAAATTGGAACAAAGAAGGCTTCATTATTGTCCCAGAATCCTGGTACATACCACGTCGTCAGTGATGTCATCAAAACAATTACAGAATTGAGAGGTGAGGAGCAAATTACATACTACCATATTTGTCCGATTAGTGTAACGTACAAAGAATACTCATAAATCATGTTTTCTACCAACAATATAAATGTAACATAAATATTCCCTCCGTAACAGACTAAGTGCAACAATTTGACATTTTTTTTCTCTACTTTATGTCAAATCGTTGCAATTAATATGTTACGGAAGAAGTTGTATATTGAGAAATTTTCTTGTGTCCCGAGAGGAATTGGTGAAGAGGAAGTGGTGCATACAATTACCATTCTAGAAGTGCAAGGTTCGATCCTTACCCCTTGCTTGAGTATTTCCTCCTTATCTTTTCTCTCAAGTGCAAGGGTTAACATATTATATGGGTTATTAGCCCAATGAGCTAGTGAATTTCTTACCTTATTAAAAAAAAAATTGTTTTTGTACGAATATACGATTGTATTATATTGATAAATCATGTTTGTGTCCGAAGACGTGGATGTAACGTAAGAACAAGGACCATACATACATCATGTTTGCTCTTTAAAAAAAAGTACAGATTCATTATATATATATATATAATGCTTTCCTCCAAGTTCAGTCCAACCTTCAAAATAAAGCCTTGAATACAAAAATAATGAGTTCTCAATCCTCAGTTGGTGCTCCCAAGCATAGCTTATACGGAGACACTAAAGATCAGCCTAAAGTGGCGGTGGTGGTAGTACCACTGCCAGCACAAGGCCATCTGAATCAACTCCTACATCTTTCTCATCTAATTTCCTCCTATCACATTCCGATTCATTTTGTTGGTTCCTCCGGCCACACCCACCGGGCCAAGGCCCGACTTCATGGTTGGGACGACCACCCCCACCGCGAAAAAATCCATTTCCATGACTTACAGCTCCCTCCCATCAATCCAACACCTTCTCCTTCAGACATCAACCCCTCTATCCCTATCCCATCTCATATCCAACACCTTCTAGAGGTTTCTACACAACATCTTCGTGAACCTGTGTATCAACTCCTACAACAACTGTCAGTTAAGTATAGTAGACTCATTGTTATTCATGACATATTAACATCTTATGTAGTGCAAGATGTTAAACTCATCTCTAATGCTGAAGCTTACACCTTCATTCCTATGTCTGCTTTTACCATGTTGTTTGATTGTTCAACAGCCATACCTCAAGAATTTAGACCATTTCGTAGCCAAAATAATATCATACTCCCTGAAACTAAGTGTGATATATTTGAAGAATGCATGACAACAGAAATGTGGGATTTTGTAGTCAGTCAAGTCAAGTTACTAGGGTTCGAGTCAGGGTGGTTGTATAATAGCTCAAGAATCATAGAGAGCAGATACATCAATTTCTTGGAGAGCCTAAATACACAAATGAAACACTTTCCCATAGGACCTCTTCACCCCTTGGACTGTGCCAAGGGTTCTGAAAGCAAACACCAATGCCTAGAATGGCTAGACAAACAAGAGAAAGGTTCAGTGATATATGTATCTTTTGGGTCAATCACATCACTAGCAGATGAACAGATTCAAGAATTGGCCAATGGGTTGGATAACTGTGGGCAGAAGTTCATATGGGTGGTCAGAAATGCTGATTCAAATGATGTTTCTGAACAAGATGATAAGATATTAGAGCCTCAACTTCCACAAGGGTATGAAGAAAAGGTTAGAAATAAGGGTTTTGTGATCAGAAACTGGGCACCTCAGACAGAGATATTGGCACATGCATCAGTGGGTGGATTCATGAGTCATTGTGGGTGGAATTCATGCTTGGAAAGCCTAAGTATGGGAGTTCCTATTGTGGCGTGGCCTCTGCATTCTGATCAACCAAGGAATGCTTTCTTGGTGACTGATGTGCTGAGAGTTGGGATGTTGGTGAGAGACTGGGCCCACCAAAGTGAGATTGTAAAGTCAGATTTGATAGAGAATGCAGTGAAAAGGCTGATGGAGTCTGATGAAGGGAAAGAGATGAAGAAAAGAGTGGCTAAATTAGGTGAAGCTATAAGAGGATCGGTTTCCCAAGATGGTGTTTCTTCTTCAGAGAGGGATGCATTCATTGCCCATATCACAAGATAGTTAAAAAAATGGTAAGGGAATCCATGTTAGGGTTCGTGTTGATTTTTGATTTAGTTAAAATACAAGCATCAAAATGGTTTTGATTGCTTAATATGACTAATAGGATAAGTGAGAGTGGTTTATGTGTGACCGTGTTGATTTTGTGTTCATGTTCGTGCATTGATGTTAGGTTTGGGTTTGTATTTTCATGTTTTCGTATTTTCTTGTTATTTTATATTATGGCAATAAAATTGAGGTTAGTCAAATTGTAAGAAATTTATTTCTCGCATAGTGTTAACAAGCATGGTATCATATATCTAAAAATCGAGCTCAAATTACTTGTTACTTATAAAGAATCGGTTAAAAAAGAGGAAAATGAGACCAAAGGCCACATCTTAACATCCATTTAATCCAAATACATAGCAAGATAAATTCAGCAATCATGAACATATACAGATAAAGCATGTAAATGGCAGTATGGCACCACAACAGCACAATGAAAGAATTAAAAAAAAAAAACATAGAATTATTGTAAGATTGCATTCAACCTGTGAAAGATTACATAGCAGAATCCTAGAATCTGAGCAATCTCTAAGCAACCCCAGCAAGGTTCTGCTACTGCAGCTTGGTTAAAAAAAAAAAAGGTTTGGCAACTCTTCTCATGACAACAACAAACATCAAAATCTGTCTTCACAATTTTCCTAACTTCAACTTTGCATTCTACAAAACCATGCATAAATATATACCATAATTTTAGACAATAGAAGGCTTGATAATTAACATCAAACACGACACCACGTCACCACGAAATTATATGAAAAGGGAAAATGTACGACCTTGAACATATTGCTGTATCGATTGATTGATAACTCTGTACACCTTACTAGGATATCCAACTGAAATGTTGTTTGCAGATAACTACACTGATTTTGAAAAGAAAAGAAAAAAAAAACTCAGCTTACCAAACGAAAATCCAGCACATTGTGTTTCATCTAATTTGGCATGTTAAATGCTTTCATCTTACCAAAATCCTCTTTTAATATTTAAGGGCTACTTCTTTAGGTGAGGAATGTTATAAGCTTTGTCTTACACAAGGATAGAAGTGTAGAAGCAAGTCAACCAACAAGCCCCGATTCAATCTTCTTAAAATAAGATCATCTACCGCTTTGCCAAAAAAAGAAAGAAAGATCATCTACCTACATAATCCCTTCATTCCTTTGCATATCAGCATATATACATATTTTTAGGGGCCTACATTTGAAAAAAATTCATCTTGTTCATCTCATTACACACTTTTTGTCTGGAATTTGTTTGTTGTGTTGTCCTAACTTCTTATAATTTAGAATTCAACATTTGAATAAATTACAATAATTATGATATTTGAACCATTGTTATTTAAAACATTAACTAAGAATCCCAAGGACAAATGCAATGCAACATCAATAATCATGATGCGGTGCAAATATGCAATGCCAAATTATCACCATGGTATGATATTCCCTAACTAATAACTATTCATTTGAGATACTATTCCTTTTAAAATTTATCTCAATCCATGTTATCTAATCTATCACTTATAATAGCATATCCCTGATTTCCTGTACATTTGAGAGCTTAATTTGAAAATCAAACATACAATTCAGTAATTGTCGCCAAAATTATGAATAGAATACGCATATCAATTGTTATTTATCAATTTACATTCAAAAATCCAGCAAATACAACCCTAAGAACTCAATAAGAACTATTGTAAAATTAAAGAAGAGGAACGTCGAATATAACTGACCTTTAGGGCAACAATTTGTAGTGACATCGATTCAAGGTCATCCAATCAATAAAAACAAAGAAAGAGTTCAAAACATCTTGTCGCCATCACAGTTTTACTTACTATCTCTTCTTCTCTTATTTCTTTTCATTGTTTTCGCAACTGCATCATCCATCGTCTTCACCATTTTTGGGTCATCTTCAAGTGTGATGCTAATTTTTATTTTTATTTTTTGGAAAAACTGTGATGCTAATTTATTTGATCTCCATTCTTCAATTTTTTTCCAAAGATAATTTTCTGATTTTCTATTTTCCTATTGGAAAGCAATCAATTGTTCAATGGGCCTAGAATTGTAAACACTTCTTTTGAGGACGTGATAACTGTTCGTGGGCCACATATATTTTCAGTGGGCCTGAAATGGATCGGGCTAACCTAGAAAATAAAGGGCCATAAGTTTTAGATTAACTCTATATGTTTCATATGACCCGTTTTAATCTCAACAAATTAATATTTTATCTCTTATAAAAAATACTTATTTGTTGCGATTAAAATAGTCGGAGTAAGTAGTTTATTTTCATGAAAGTAAATTATATTAAGCTAGGTCTTGCTCTTTTGAACTTAATTACCAAAATTAAAATAGTCGGAGTAAGTAGTTTATTTTCATTTCAATTTAGCTCTTTTTATTGTTTTTTGGTGTACACACCTGGTTCACCCTTTTGGGCTAATCCAGATTCGGAGCGCGTCCTGGGGTTAAGGTTTTAAACTCCTCCCAACGTGCTTGCAGGGGATCGAATCGTAGTTCTCCCTACCAAATTTAGCCCCTGGCACCCGTGCACCACTAGACCAATACAACGTTGGTTCAATTTAGCTTATGTTGAGTTTAGGATTTAATTCAAATTAGTTAGTTCAATTCAAATTAACTGGGACAAGACTTAAGTTATAAAACAGGTGGTTAGAGCTTCTCTTCTGTTGTCAAGTTTGATTCTAACCAACGATAAATCTCATTCCCAAACTCCCTAAGTAATGTATTATTGTCAACATGGTAATCTTGTGACATGAGTGTAAACTGGGACTCGGACTACCTTACTAGGTCAAAAATAAATTAAAAATAATGTGGTTCCTACCATGCTACAATCTCTTTCTATATTTCTATTACTACACATGTAAAATGATAAATTAGCTATCAAATTAGTATATTTGGTTGAAAAAACAACAAAATTACATTGTTGCAGTCCGGGAGCCACAATGAATTAAGTATGGTCATTTGAACCTATTTAAACTCTTTTTTTTCCTTCTGTAATAATTATTTTTTTCAAAATTTTATGTGCAATTTTGATTAATTAACCTTTATAAAACTTATAAAGCATATTTTGACTCGATTAAATCTTTATCCAATTATCCCGAATCCGCTTTATGGGGGAGGGAGTGTATATTAATCATAGGGTGTTGATAAATCGTTTATGGTTCCCTATAAATTTTGGACGGCAAGTAGTGACATTAGTGGGTCCAACCGACCAAAAGGACCCAATGATGGATTCTCCACATGATCATTATTGTATTCAAAAAGGATGTTTTATCATACTTATTTGGAAAATTTGTAAAAATTTAGTAAGGCATGTTCTTTTGGATTTAAAAGCTACAGTAATCAGTTCAGATCAGATCAGTTCAGCTTTGTTTTAATATTATATTTTCACAAAATAATACCCCCACCTAATCATTTCAGATCAGTTCATATCAGATCAGATCAGTCCTAAAGAACATAGCCTAAACTTTACCCGGTTTTCTTAAAATAAATCAGCATTTGAATTAAATCAAAATAAGTCAACATATTAGTATACTATACGTTCTGTTCAATTTATTTTTTTGCAATTTACCTTTGGATAAAGTTAGCAATTTCAATGAAAAACCAATGCACTGTATTTACATGTTGTTTATATGATTTTTTCGAAAATGTTAATTTAATTAAAAAGTAAATAATGAAAAAAAAAAAAAAAAAAAACTTAAGTTAGGAAAATATAGATATTAGGTTGAATTATTTTTAATTAATTAAAAGATTTGAGTTGATTTGAGAAGTCCAGATAAAGCTTTACTTTGTATTTTTACAAATTGAGTACAAGATCTATAGATTTGTTAACAAAATACTTTTGGGTGAAAACGGCTTAGTAGTTGGCTTTCATCAATCATCCGGGTCGTACTTTGGCACGGGCGAGATGGACAGCCATTAAGGCCCTATGGCCCATTTAAACTTATTACCATAAATAATGCGGCCCACTATTTCTAATGGGGGCCCATCAATTCGTTGTTACCTTCTTTGCTGTTGTTGACTCCTCCAACGGTCATGCACTCATGCACCTAACGTCCTAAACTGATAAGTTTAGCTTTTACGAAGTACTCTCTCCGTGACATATTACTAGCAACATATTCTATTTTTGGTTCTAACATAATATTAACAATATTTTTTCTCAATTTTATTTTATTTTATTTTTGACAAAAAAAAAAAACAACAAATTTACATTATTGTCATTACTCATAATAATTAACACAATACTAACACAAGTAGACCCCACATTTTTTCCCCTTTTTTTTATCTGTTTTTCTTTCTCTTAATTTTATCATTATACTACATAATACTTCATTACCTTATTTTGTCTAGAAGTGCGTGCTAAAGCACTTGTTCTACTATTATGGAGAAAGTAGTTTTTTAGAGCATGTTTGGTATTCTAATTTTAATATTATCCTTTTTCTTTCTACAAAAAAAAATCAATAAAAAAATAGGAGATATTATTGGTATATATATGAGATATACATATATCAGCTAAAAGACAAATAAAATTTGCCATTTTATTTTGAAAAAAGACAAAAAAATAAAAATTGTTATGTAGCCTAATATATGTACTATATCTCAACTATACACTGATAATTTCTCAAAAATTAGAATACCAAATTAAACATGCTCTAAAAAAAATGACTCGATTAATTAGTTTATATTATTGTACTCCACATTACTTGCTTCAATATGTTTTAAGGAACGAGTCATTTGACTCATTGATAACTGACAAATTATGTCATGAGCATAATTTTCGAGAGTTGAAATGTGTTTGTGAATGTGTGATGCACGAAGAACAATGCATGCATGGGAATAATTCAAAGGAATATGCATCTTTCATACACTATTGTCAGATTTTCTTGGCTATATATATTGTCCGATAAGCAATATGATATTAAATTTTTTTAATGTAATATTGTGTCAAGAGAATAATTTTGTGAGTTGTATTATGATATGATTAGTGTATATATACAAGAGATTATGGCTCACTAACTAGGCCCATTAAAAACCTAATTAATAAATACCTAATTACACAAATATCATAGGGCCCAACATATTGACACCGAGTGATATAATTTTATATTTACATGATCACTATAATAAGAATTATCAATAGATGATAATTTATATTTAAAATTTTATTATCATTTATATACGTTAATTTAAATATGATATTAGTGGAATAAGATATGATATTAATATCACATGGTATATTACGTACATGATATTGGACAGTACACGTTGTCCAATAAGCGTGTTTATCATCCCTCATAAACCAATAACTACAAGTATATGCGAACAATCAAGTTCACATGTTAGGGTATTTTAGTCATTTTCTTTAATAAGACAAAATTCTTGTGAACTCATGTATGTGACTTTTCCCTCAATCTCTAAATCAGCACTAATATCATTTTTACCCTATGTGCAATTATTTTTACCAAATTTTCTATTTCACTCACCGTGTATGTTAAAATTTTGCCATATTTGACAATATATTTACCATATTTTTTCCTAAAAAAACATCTTAATATGTGGAAAAGAATATTATCCATCCACCTTCTTCCTTATACATTTTCTTTGTTTCTTACTATATAGGAATACTTTTTTCCCCCTCAATCTCAAAATAAATACTCAATTTTTTTTTGCCTGGGTTGCAATTGTAAATATTAATATCATCTTTAGATTAATATAGAAGAACTAAATTATATAGTAGCTGGAAAGTACATACAAAGACAAATTAAACGAGATGTCACATGACAGTGGCCTCAAACATTATTCATGTGAGATAAGATGAAATGCATAATTTTTATTTTTTTTACAACAGAACCGAACAAACTTAGAGGTAGTGATTAGCCTCATCTATATTACAAATTCTAAAGCAATGAAAATTACAAATTAAGCTAGAAATTTTATCCATTAGATTCCTATCCCTAACACGGACCGATTCCGGATTCGTAAAATACTAAGTAATAACTTTTGATTGCACATGAAAACAAACGTGAAGGACACTGAGACCTTGCAGAACCTCAGAGATTTCCAATAAGAACCGAAGAATCCCTTGAAGGTGGTTCTTGGCCGAAACTACAATGTTACCAGATCTGTTCATAGAAGCATTTGAAGTAGACCACTCGAACTCGTACCAGAAGTTTCCACTCTTTCGTTTAGTGAACCGAAGGTGAGAGACTGAATCACACGATGTGCCGATTATGGAAACATTAGCCAGATCGGTATCCTCACAATCCCCAAAACCAGGGGTTGTAGAAGTCGCCAGTGAGAAATTCTCCCGAGAAGCTTTCATTGAAATTCCTTCCTGAAGAGCAATACTAACAGTAGAAAGGACATCCCTCGAACCATTATTGAAAACCTCTGTGTTTCTTTGATGCCAAAGCCCTCTTAGAATAGCGACGCAATAAGAATTATCATGAGTGGATTTGAGGAGAAGGCGCAACCATCTATCAAAGGGCAGCTGATGGACACCCACATTACCTTGGACGAGCCTGGGTTCCATCCAGACATCCCGTGCAAAAGCACACTCCCTAAACACATGAGCAATAGATTCTGAGTGGTCTCCGAGACCCAAATTTTGACAATAGGAGCAATGTTCATCAACTAGAATTCCCCTCTTAAATAACTCCCCTTTAACAGGAAGAGCGCGATTAAGAAGTTTCCATACAAACACTTGCCAATGCTTACTAATTGGGAGCCTCCATGGGAAGTTATCTTTAGAATGAGTAGCAGTTAAGGTCGTCGTCGAGTGTAGTCCCTCCTGTTCTCTATGAACCAAAATGTACCCGTCCTTTACTGAGTAGTTGCCCGTAGGCGAGGAAGACCAGATTAACCTATCCTGGGTTGCGCCTACAGAAGGCTGCAAACACATAATCGCACGACATGTGTTGATTTGAAATAACTCCAGGATAAGAGATTGATTCCAGTCCCCATCCCTAGTCCCCATTCCTAGTGAAAAGGGAACTAACCCTGTCACTCCCCGAAATTGTGACTGACGGATTCCGATCAATCCGATTGATAGGTGGAGCCCCGTCCACCCAAGCCTGGTTTATGGTAATAGAAATGCATAAATTAAAAGGTGGAGTGTCGAAGTCAATAATCATGTTGGGCTGCTGGCATGCTACTTAAGTGCTTATTATTTAGCTAATTAAGGTCACTTAGCTTCCACCATAAAATGCCCTGTTAGTTCCACTTGTGTAACCAAAATAATTTTTAGAGAATCATCTCAACCAAAATCTTAAGCTAATGGTTAGGGCCCAAAAATATGTTATATACTCTATCACTGCCCCTCACATAAAGGCCTTTTGGGCTTGAAATGTGGATGCAACACAGGCCCACCAAACCTGTGCTAATTAATTCCACTTAGAAGGGAGAGGAAGGAGAGATTCGAACCCGCGACCTTTGTGTCACGTTGGCTCTTGATACCATGTTAGAGGACATCTCAATTCAACCAAAAGCTTAAGCTAATGGTTAAGACCCAGGAATATGTTATATACTTTAGCAATAATATTTCCTTAATCATCCATAATGATGCATGTGATTAATCTTATAAAATAAGCTAACTGGTTTTTCTTTCCTTATTAAAAAAAAAAACGGCCTTATTATTCTAATTTCTCATGTCATGTGGCTTCCGGAGAGTAATAAATGTGGTCGGCTAACATAATTTCGTAAACAAGTTGCAAAAATTTGCTCTCTACGTATGCATGTGCTTGCGTGTGTTCCCTTGTTTGGGTTCATGAAAGTAACAATTTACAATTCCATGTTTTATTGTCACTAGCTACATGATTTGCCGCAAACATAGACTATTTTATGCGTCTAATTACTTATTTAGGGTTCATCTAATTAAAATTCTAAATGCACAATGGGATTTGCTTCTTGTCTTCTTCTAGGTTTAATTCACTCATATTGAAATTGAAGGAGATAATTTGGTTGTCATCAATACTGTCAACAATTTTTATTATATCGGCCCTCTTAGAAGATTTCTCATTTTGTGACGGAGATTCAGACTCTACCTACGATTATTTTCTCTTACTTTGTCGCACACATTTATAGAGAAGGTAATAGAGTCGCTGATTGGATAGCCAATGTTGGCCACCTAGTTCAGTCTCATCTTTGTATTCAGTGTAATCCTCCCTCTCGACTTTATACTATTGTTGATGAGAATCGGTTAGGTTTTACCCTGGTTAGAAGGGTCACATAACCTTATGTAATATTTCACATTATCTTATTTAAAAAATTAAAATTCAAAATATCCACTCATAAACTCGTAATTTGTATGTGTTTGTGTTTTTTTGTTTCATAATTGTTGGTTCATATCTAAATCTAGTCAATTAATTTATGGTGATATAATTACATTGAATAGAATTTTCGTATTGATATGTGCCTGCTGCCTGGATTTATGCATGTGTGTTTCTGTTACCTAGTTGTAAAACATTATTTTGAAACATTTGATTCTATCTTGGTTTTCTAATATAAGTTAGCTAGTAATCAAGGATTAAGGCAATAATTATATTTTAAAAAGGGCATTGTTAAATAATAATCTAACTCGTTTTAGGTGCTCATGCCTAGCTAGGTCATGAATAAATTTTAGGCATCCTACTT
Organism: Salicornia ramosissima; assembly: GCA_951394345.1. Taxonomy (NCBI): domain Eukaryota; kingdom Viridiplantae; phylum Streptophyta; class Magnoliopsida; order Caryophyllales; family Amaranthaceae; genus Salicornia; species Salicornia ramosissima. The sequence continues at coordinate 54,374,861 of OX596236.1, read as the reverse complement.
GTTTTTACGACTTACTTATTTTCGATGTATTGATCACGGTGGATCTCACATTTTTCGATTCGCTACTGGATGAGCAAGACCACTCTCTAACCACGACCTTGGAGTGACCATCAATGATGTTGTCGAACTTATGGATGAGCAACGAAATCTACAGATTTCATGGGCCAAGGGAGGAGCCAACAAATTAGGTCATCTACTGGCCAATATGGGGTACGATATGGAGGAAGATAGGAAGATTTTTATGGAGGTTCCTAATTACCTCAAACGATCTAACCAAGCTGATGTTACGGGGTACCAACACGCACCTATGATTGTTGCTATCAATAGTTCTATTGTCTGACTTTATGTCTTCATTTTATGTTATATATGTTTAGCTTCTTTCAGGTTTTAGCTTTTATTTCATCATGTTTTTGGAGCTGTACGAACTATTTTGGCCACATTCCTTTTGGGTTGGTGAGGTTATTTAATTAAGTCCCATTTTCTTCTAACAAAAAAAAATTTAAAAAAAAATACTATAAATTGAAGAGTAAGGTATAAAATAATGATTCTGCCTCCATTGCTAATCCTAGCTAACACACACCATTCACAAACATATATGGAGTACTTTTAGGCCCTTAATTATTCTTGTACAACTATTGATATTATTTGTTAGTTGAAAAAAAATGACCATTCATGTTTCATATACTCCCTCTGTCCCAAATTACTTGCTACAATTTCCTTATTTGGATGTCCCAAAATACTTGCTACATTTCCTTTTATAGTCTATGGGCCCCACACATATTTTACATTTTTACCCTCTTTTTTGTCATTTTCATCCTCTTTAAGCCAATCTTTTTCTTCCACCTAACTTTACCAATGGTGGGCCCACATGAAAATTGGTTTGCATAAAAATTGGTTCCAAAATGAAATGTAGCAAGTAAAATGGGACGGAGGGAGTATTATAGTAAATCCCTAAAACTAGCTATATGCCTCTACTTTTTTGGTCCCATAACGGTTTGTTTTATTTTCCTCAGTGCTGAAGTCAACATCCCAACATTAAATGGTTAATAGTCGGTCGTCATACCTTGCACATTGGTTCCCTTTTTTGAAGCTTCATTTTGATCCATTCAATAATATAATCGAATTTCACATCAAAAAAAAAAAAGAAGAGAGAGAATATAATCGAATTTAATTCCCCCATATTTTACATTTTATTTTCAAGGAAAAATCTTTTCCATGTGCATTTCACAAACATAATCATATAAACACAGATCCAATCATCCATGCCTGATATTGGGAAAACATACATCTTAAAACATGGAGCTCCACTATATATGTAAGTGGTGAACTATGATTAATGAAGAGAATATATTATATATGCGAAAAATGGGTTAAATTCACAAGAATTGAATAATAATTAAATTTTCACCGGTCTTATCAATATAATCTTAACTTTTGATTATTCTTGAACAATTCTAACTTTAAGGTTATAATTCTCGAAATGTCCTGAAGCCGTATATTTATTTGTTACTTTTGTTGATCCGTATTATATTAGGACTATTGTGAATTAGTAAATAAGAAAATAGAAGTTTGAATTATTTTCAGTAGATACTCACTAAAGGTGAGATTATTACAAAGATAATCAAAATTTGGAATTATTTTGGAAAGATCAATGAAATTGAGATTATTTTGGTGAATTTTTAATTTCCGCAAAAAAGTAGTTAGGTTAATTAAGACTTGAACTACAATAGTATAAGCTACTCAAACACTCGTGAGATTTTGTGTTTCAAGTTCACTGCCCACACGAGGAAAAATTTTCTACAATGTCCAACTTACATTTGTTCTCTAAATTAAGTTGATCGACTTTGAGTAGGGTTTAGCTTGAGGCCTAATAATGTCACCTAACATAAGTTACATAACCAATTACATGGAAAAACACAAGCAAAAAAGTGAGAAGTTGTTCTTCATTTTATTTTCTTCCTTTTTTGTTGATACTTTTGAGAAGGGCGGGGGCTAACGGTTAGTTGTGTTTTCTTCCATTTTGATGGCTATAAATAGACCATTGTTGTTCATTTATTAAGGATGGAAAAATCAGAAGTTCTCTATAGCACTTGCTTGCTCAGCTCATAGAAACTTTTAATTGTATTAATTTTTCTTTGAGTACCAAACATAGACTAAACACAAAAGTCTTTTAGGATCCACTTTGAAGATCATAAAAGTGAATTGTTTTCTTTATTGTATCTCATAGTTGTTTCGTGGTAACCAAATTAAATTATTCTAGAGGGGTGAAATAAAACTATAGAAAAGCGTATAGTAGTTTCCATACATCGGAGTCTTTAATTATTCGGTTTCTCGACCTAACAAATTTTTTTTTTTATGAGTATCTAAAAACTAACATACCCTAACGACCCGTTTGGTAGCCGATTATAAATTATGGTAATAGGAATGAATTTATAACTAAATTTAGAAGGGAAATCAAAATCCATTCCCATGGTGGTGCTACCTTAGCTCAAATTTATCTAATTTTTTTCACAAATATCCATTCCCATCAAATACCACCCTCCGCAATGGTAATGGATGAGAATGAAAAATAAGAAGAAAATTGAAGCATGAGAATGAAAATTTGTTTTCCATGGAGATTATGAGGTTCCTCCTAAACAAAATTACACTATAAATTCATTACCATTACCTCAATTTATTACCAACAACCAAACGGACAGTTAGTTTAGGTTGTAATAACTAATCAAAATTTATTAAGAAGTAATACTTCTTGAAACCAAATAAAATGGAAAATGTTATGTAGCACCGACAAATGGAAATGTACATGCAAAATGCAAGTAATTATATATGCAACTTGAGGTATCCATCACATATTCACGTCCTTGCATTTTCGTTTCACATAATTACTGCTTTAATAGTTGTTTGGCTCTTTCCCTTAAATTAGACAATTGAAGGACCAAGGATATGGGGCACTTAAATTAATTCTTGGTGTCCAACAAAGATATTTGTAAAGATTATTTGCATTTTATGAGGTTGGAATTTTTGCTATGTGTTTTCAACATATCTTTCCTCTTTAATATTTAAAAAATAGAATTACTATATGATTTATCATGCTTTATTTCTATAAACTGAGATATATTAATTAATATAATAATTATAATCAACATTAGAAATTACCGGTAGTTAATATTAATAAAGAAAGACTACAATACGTTGGTACTTTTGAATTTTGAGTGCACACATAAACACTTTTAGGGACACGAATTGGAGATTATGCATGTGTAAACATTCTTGCATATCCGTATAATAATTAAGCTTTTGCACCATATAACTAGATGTAATTTTATCACTATGTTTTGATCCAACGCGTTTTTTGTGCAACTGGCCGCACCATTTAGTAATGGTGCGGCGCGCTGATAAATAGAGGTTATAAAGTTTTAATTTTTGTATGGGATTACAAAGACTTTGTAATCCCATTTAAAAATTTTGTAACTCAATTAAACACTTTGTAACCCCACTTTGTAACATCAATTAAACACTTTATAACAAAAGAAAACACTTTGTAACCCCCGAAAAACACTTTGTAACCCAAAAAAAACTCGGTAACCCTATTTAAACACTTGTAACCCCAAAAAACATTTTATAACTCAAAAAATACTTCTTAACCCCAAAAACACTTTGTAACTCCAAAAGAAACATTTTGTAACCCCACTTAATCCAAAAAAACTTTTGTAACCGGCCTCACTTTATAACCCCAAAAAATTAAATACTTTGTAACCCCACATAAACACTTTGTAACCCCAAAAACTCTTTGTAACTCCAAAATAACACTTTAATTTGTAATCTCACTGTAACTCCAAAATAACACTTTGTAACCCTAAAAAATACATTGTAACCCCACTTAAACACTTTGTAACCCAAAAAAATATTTTGTAACCCCATTAAAGACTTTGTAACCCCTAAAAATGGCCGCACCATTTGAAACAATGTAGCTGGTCGCATGGTTTACAAACCATGCAGTCAGCCACAAACCACTAAAGACTTTGTAACCCCTAAATATTTTATAACCCCACTAAAGACTTAGTTTCCTATTTAGTAGGAAGTATATTTATGAATTATTGTATAAATTAATTATATATAATTAAAACTTACTAATTTTTAATTTTAGATGTGATGAGCTATATAACGTCATCGACAATTTCAAGAATAATATATCTCTATTATATAAGGGAATGGGGAGCAATGGTGTCCCCCTAGAAAAGATTAAAATGCCCTTTAAAAATTTCTAAATATCCAATTGACATCAATATTATTTAAAGAGGAAAGTTTTGTATTTGTTAAAATGAAAATATTACAAAATAAAGAATTCAAAAAAAATAATACAAACACCAAAATTTATAGTTTTGAATTCTCTATAAATAGACATCCATCTTGATATAGTTTTTACACAAATATTTTCCTTTTTATTATAGTATAATTTTGATATGAGATTGAGTATTATGGATGAACCTTTTGTTTTGTTTACAATTATCTCTATGTTATAAGTGAAGGGGAGGTGGTGTTAAAAAAAATTCAATCAACAGAATAGTTAAGCAAATAATTGATTAGAACAAAATTCACAATACAGTTAACACAAAACCCCCATAATTGAATCTTAATTTATAGAATTGAAGTTGGGTATGGAAAAATAAATTTCAAAAAATGTGTTTTACTATTTTTACTTTTGAAATTTTATTACGAAATGCTATTATTATTATTATAAAAATGAAAATACGTATTTTAAAAAATTCATATGACTTTAATTTCATTTTTTTACTGTCGCAAAATGGATATAAATTAAATAAATATACCTTTATATGTGATTAAATAAAAGTCACAAACAAAGTATCATCGCACGCAAAACGTGCATACAAGAGTAGTATTATGTACTCCATCGGTTTCATAATCTTTATACTTTTTTTTCTTCCTATTTTGGCCGTATCAAAAGTTCAAAATCTTTAGGTCATTTTCTTTTTAGGCAAGTTTTTTTTTTTTTTTTTTTTTTTAACGACCCATTGAATTAAGAGGACTCACATTAACCCCTTTACAATTTTTCTCTCTATATTTTTCTTTAATTAATTTTGTGTGCAAACTCCCAATGGAGTGAAGAATATGGGATGGATGGAGTATTTGAAAAATCATACCATACCATACCATAGTAGTTACATGTGGCAATAATCTTAATGGTTAACACATGATTTATTTTAAACTAGTTTTTTGATCCATGCAAAGCACGAACGGTATTCTGAGTTAAAATTTATTATTATCTATATAATTTTAGAAGCATTGAATTGAATAACATGAGAAATAAGAATAACGTGACCAAACGTGAGAAAAATAATAATGGAATAAACTTTTAAAAAAAAATCACATGTCTTTTAACATGAACAATGACAGTGTTTTCCTTGGTGTCATATTTTAGGTGGATTTTAAGAGATACATGATATTGTTTTGATTTCAGTCTTCATTTTAAAATACTAAGTATAGATATATATTGGATTGAAGCTATTGTTTTAGACTTTATAATGATGAAATTGAGAAAAGGAATGAAGATATAAAGCGATAAACTAAAAGTTTTTTTTAGAGAAGATGAATTTCATTCATAAATATCCTTACATCATCTACATCAGATATGGGTGCATAAATCAAGATCTAAAACACAAAAACAAGTTCAATTAAATGCTTATAAAACTAGGGAGGTTTGAAGAGATTAGAGATCGAGAAGACACTAAAGAAATGCTCGTAATTTTATTTTTTTAAAAGTAAAAATTAAAAGACTGCAATGAGGGCAATGAATGGTTTATATGTTAGAAATTTGAAGAGATTAGATAAGACAATAAAGAAATGCTTATAAAATAAAAAATATATATATATGAGAAATTATTGGACCGGGATAACATGCATGTCATTGAGAGGAAGAAGAATGATGTGTCATTTTGAGGAAGATGAAATGATTTATAAAAGGCCATCTGGCCATGAATCAAATGTGTTTTTGGGTGACATTTTTAATATCCTAGGTATAGATTTTGTATGATCAAGTAAGAAATCAATGATTCAGAAATGGATATTTATTTTGTCCCTTATTTTCTTTGTTACCAAACATAGTATTTAAATTATGAAAAACTACTTGCAATTACCTAAACTTTATTTATTCTACAAATGATGATTTAAACGTGATACACTAATAATTTATCGTCTAATACTTGACAGCCTAAAAACAAAATTCGCATAAATTTGCGGAAAAAAATATACAAGTACACCGTATTGTTTATACTTGAGTTTTACTTAGGGCTCGTTTACATTAGATGAATAGAGATGAACTGAATTGAATTGAACTGAACTGAACTTAATAGAGATGAACTGAACTGAACTAAATTTAATAAAGATGTATTAATTGAATTTAATAGAGATGAACTGAACTGAACTGAATTTAATCTGAAGTAAACAAGCCCTTAGACTGAATTACGCTTAGTAAATTTACATATATATATATGCCATTTTTGTAATTAATTTGTCAAGTTGAAATCAATTTCATTTTTTGTGTCGATATAAACATAAATGTTTTAGAGTTTAGTCATTATTGCAACTTGCAAGTAAGTTTGAGTATTACTCATTGTCATCAATCTCATCACGTATTCACCTATATACTTCTTATATTATTATATCCTATTTTTTCATGACTTAATCACTAGAAATCAAATTGGCTACCCCAACTTTGGAAATGTTAATTAATTTTAGTAGGTAATCTATAGTAATATTAAATATCCATAGGAATATAGGATGCCCACTTTGTAGCAAGCTTTTATGACATCTGGAAATAATAATGATCATCTTAATTAGCTTGTATTAGTAGGTAATAAGTAGTTTAATATCTCTATTATATAAGTCAAGGGGGAGTCATGGTGTCCCCCCTCAAAAAGTCCATAATTCCCCTTAAAAATTTATTAAAAATCAAATAGCATCACTCTTATTTATTAAGGAAAGTTATTACAATTTTTGAATTTTTTAAAATGAAAATATTATAAAATATACAATTCGTAACAATAAAATAAAAAATTCAAAATTCATATTTTTGAATTCTCTATAAATAGACACCCATTTTAATATAGTTTGTTACATAAAAAATTTACTTTTTTTTTATTATCGTAGAAATTTGATAGCCGATTTTGTTCATTGTTATATTGGAATGGCTGGATGAAAGGGAAAAGTTTATTTACGATTATGTAAATGTATGAGTGTGAATTTAAAATATCGAACAAAAACATTCGATTTTTAAAGATACATTAAAAATATCATCGAATGCAAAGCGTGCACACAAGGCTAGTATATGCATATTCCAAGAACAGAGGTTCAAGAATAATTCAAGTGTGATCGATCAATTAGATTAATTAGTAAATACTCCGTAATAATAATGGTCATAGTCATGAGATCAAAACCATATTATAATCGAAAAAAGGTTGATAAATATTCCGTCATTGATGAAAATGGTCTTTTTTGCTTCTACAATAAAGTATTAGGCATGTGGGGGTAGAGTTGTTACTTTTAATTAACATACTCCCTCCTTTTTTTAGATGTAACACTTTGACACTATTCATCCGACTTACTTTGACCGTTAATTGTTATTTATATATAAAGAAAAACATAGTCATTTGGGATCTTGTTGGATTCACCTCGGAATACACTTTCCAAATATATAAGTTTTATAATTTTTACACTTATATATTTAGAGATATTACGAGTCCAAGTTATTTCTCAGCAAATGTGAAAAAGTGAAGTATTACATTAAAAAAACAGATGGAGTATATTAAAAAAAAGCCTAAAAAATAAGAGTAAAGAGCAGAATCACTTTGACCACACGAAAGTGATGCTTACTGCACCTCAATATTATAATCTTCTTAGGTACCCGGTACCCCCTCCTTTAGTCCTTTACCATACACTTGTTAGTTAGTTTGCACAAAAATGGTTATAGTACAAGTATGGAAAAACGTCATTAAAAATAGAGGATATATATAACATAAGTTAGGGCCTGTTTATTTTAGTTTAAGTTCAGTTTAGTTTAATTCAGTTCAATTATCGATTTTCTTCTCTTATAAAATATTATTTTCAGCTGTATTCAGTTCAGTTCAGGATAATTCAGTTTAATTCAGGATAATTCAGTTCAATTTACGTAATTAAACAGGCCCTTGATAGTCCTTCAATTTTACAATGTTTTGTACGTATATTTTTCTTAGCTTATATATATGGACGTTTTGTAATGTTCATGTAAAGTGTTTTATTCTATATTGGATGAGCGTTTAATTTTCATATGTTATACCTCATCTGTTCCATATTATTCGCTACATCTAGGAGTTTTACGTTTGTCATGTTGAAACAGCTATGCATAAGTGAGTTTGATGAGCATGTGAACAAAGGGCTATGTAACGAAGCAAGGAAGAAATGAGGCAGAGCCCCAGGTCGCACCTCGCGGTTTTCTCATGCCTAGCTTCGTTGTTCTGATATTCTTTTATCGAATTGTACATGGGATTCCTTTGCATATTCTTGGATGCTCATGGTTGCTATTAAACCCGCTGTCAATCGGACCATTCAACTCGGATCTTTTCGGACTGATTTATTTTCGAACCACTTTCGGATCGAACCATTCGAATTCTGACCAAGTTCGGACTGGTGGTCCTAGCTAGAGGGACGAAATTAAACTAATGGGAAATCGTAGTTATCGAGCCTTGAAGTGTTTATCCGGATTCCCTCTTACATACAGTTAAATAACATATCAATGCACACTTATTAATATATATCAACATCTATATTTTTGTAAAAAAAAATTATAGGATGTGGATTTTAATAAAGTATTATTTGAGACAAAACTAAAAAGATGTTATATTAACATATTTTGTTCTAACATTTATATAAATCACAAAATAATGCAATCAAATACAAAATTGTGATTACCATATACTACGTAACTACGTACTTATTTTATTTATAATAATAACATTTGATCTATTTCCTAGCTACGTTACCATGTACATATGATAATATGATATCATGTACAATTCAATAATTCACTATGAACGGGTGAGTTGATTATTTAAAATATAATTATTTTGTACTTAGTTTAATAAATAGAAAAAGGTTAAAATTAAAATGTATACATCTAAAACTTGAATGTTGCTATTCAAAATATTAAATATATAAGCAATCAAAGTAAAAAATATCACTTAAAGACTATTTAATAATATAAGAATAGAGATAATAAGTTATATTAACTATTTATAAAAAAGTAATTAACACAATTTTTTAGGATATAGTATATATGTCGAATTGGTTACTGTCATGTACGAAATAAGCCACATTGGAATATAAGTGTTTTTTAACTTGTTAGTTTTGTTTTTTTTTTTTCCGATTGCCGCGCGTATTAAGGGTGTGATTTTTCCAACTGTAATTTTCTTATTATTACTTAACTGAACTTAAAAAATAAGTTAAAAATCAGGTGAAAAGTATAAAGTTTAAAATATGGCTGAATTAGCCTCAAGCACATAACTATCCAACCTTTTTTAAAACTTATATGGATACAAGAAATGCCCCTCCATTTATTACTAATTATTACACACTTTTTTAGGATATTAGAGAGATAAAAGAGAGTGAACTCCCATATGGTAAAAAGATGAATAAAGAGAAAAAAAATTTAGTAATATTGCATTCATTTATTAGGAAACTATCAAATAAAAAATGTTATATCTTTCAAGAATTTTTTACAATAATAGAAGAAACCATGAAGTATTATTTTCCGTACCAAGTCATGGACTATGAACAAACTATGTACACGGTACACCCTTTATAATTTTGAGAGTACAACATGAAATATTAGTACGCAAAACAAAAAAAATAGACCGATGCACTTAGATGTGGTGTGTTAGATTGAAAGGCATGTCAATTAGACGATCACAATTTAAAATATTACAATAATAGACATGTTATTGATTTTAACTCATGTAATGATGTGTTTAAAATGTATTTTTAGTATTGAAAGTAAGACATGAGTACATGAATAATAGACAGACACAATAATAATAAATATAAAAACACGACTGGTATGATCACGATCGTTATATAGGGCTCGTTTACATTTGCTGAATAGAGCTGAACTGAACTGAACTGAACTGAATATAATCTGAAGTAAACAAGCCCATATATATAGTATGAGCGTTGTGTGGAAACACTGATACAGTATAAAAATTAATGTGGAACTGAAACCATTGGTTTGAACTAAGCTACTAGATTTCTCATGTTTAGATGGATATTTGTGAGTGTACGTTGGACCATCTTTAGGATCCCATGCTCATTGCTCATAACTAATCAATATAATTACCTACTTTTTTCTTGTTAATTAGAATAATTACCTAACCTTAACATCTTTGGTAATGGCCAAAAGAAAAAATTTCTAAGAACTCATCATATAACTATAATTATTAGCTGTAACTTTGCTGATGATTAGCTGTGATTTTTTTACCACCAATTGCTTTTCTGAATGGTTAATTAATTAGTGGCTCTTAAACAAAAGTATGAACGAATCATTACCAAATAAACTATTATATGACACTAACACTTTTGCAAATAAAGCATTATTGCAACGTGCATCATTGTACTATATATGTACCATGTCCACATTTAACTTTGGAACCAAAATATGAAAAGTTATTTTGGAATTATTTTGATTTCATTTCATTTCAGTTTTACTCAATTCAAAAAAATAGGGCTTCTTAGAACAACTTCACATTTAAAATTCATCATATATTATCTTTTAATTCGCCTTCTAAACTCCTAGTAATTTAATTGATATATTCCATGCTGTTTGAATTTATCTTAAATTGATTATTAGGTCGTGTTCTTTAGGATTTATTCAATGCTATCAATATAAATGAATGAAACGAAAGAATGAACGAATGAAGTGACAATAGATAGTGAAAATAACAATCACAACTATAAATAATCCATCTAAACATTAAAAAATTAGAATGTTTTATCTTTACTTATACTTAAAAAGTTCAAAACACAATGAAGGTGCATTGTATAACTTATTAACATAAATACATATTCATGGCATGGGTTTAAAAACTAATAGTTACAATGAATATTTCTTTAAAATAAGATACAATGAATGATGGCTATCTGGCTGCTAAATATATCACATTGCATATAACAGTAGTTGAAAATGATACGTGGTGCTACCCTATATCTCTTGATCAATCGAAATCCACAATTTTATTTAAATTTTAAAATAAATTATAACAAATCTTTCCTATTTTTCTTCTTGTTGTGAGAAGGTTGTATCGATACTTGGTACAACTATTGCTTGCCCACATAGACAAGAAAACAACATTCAAAATTACAATCAGACTACAAGGTGCACTCCAATGCCAAAACGGTGAAGTCTCATTTTCACATGATGGCTAAAACTAGTCCGGACAAAAGAATTTGATGAAGAATATCATAATAAATTAATAATAGACCATTTTTTTTAACAAATAAAAGAACAAAAAAGATAATTCCAAAAAGATAATAAAATATCATGAGTGATGTCAAATGTGCATATAATATAAACTAAACAAGGAGAAACAACAAAGGGGAAGGCATGAAATCTTACAATATCATCTCCAATCAATGGAAGAATAGGAGTAAAATATAGAAGCCAAACAACACACACCTACAATTCTACAAACCCTACAATTACAAACACCCCCACGCTCCCCTGAAAGTCTGAAACCATTCAATCAAAGCATTTCAGCGTAAACTGCGAAAAAGAAGAAAGTCCTCTAAAAAGGGCAAAGAAAGAAACAGTAAAAACCATTTTACTACTACTTACTACTACTAGCATTTTTTCAGGGAGATTTCCTTTTTGGTAAAAGCACTAATTTAAAGAATTCATCCAACAAAGTTTCCATATTATTTGTGGGAGAAAAAGTGTGTGTGTTTGTGTTTGTTTTTCTCATAAACAACACAATTCCATTGATTTGAAGATCTGGGTATAACTTTTGGTTGTTTACCCAGATGAAATTAGTGAAGAAAACCCACAAAAAGAACAATAACAATGGTAATGGTGATGTCTCTGTTGCCGGAAATTGCATTTCCGGCGAACATTCCGGTGGAAGGACGGTGGTTGTTGGGGTGAGGTTAGACCAACAGAGCAAAGAACTTCTAACATGGGCACTTATGAAAGTTGCTCAACCTGGAGATCTTGTTGTTGCTCTTCATGTTCTTCACTCTTCTACTGGTTTGTCTTTTTCTTCTTTCTTGAATTTGCTTGAATTTTTACAGCTTAATTTAGTTACATTTTTATTGAATTTTGTGTTAATGTAATTGCATATTATTTTTTTTTTTTGCAGAAGTTGAACAATCTACGCTTATCTCTTTGGTGAAGACATTTGATTCGACGCTTGCTGTGTACGAAGGCTTTTGTCATTTGAAGCAGGTTTGTTTCTACTTTTTTGACAAATTGGTGCATTTTTTTGGGTTGGATTTATGGTTAATTCCGTTGAAATGGCGCGTGAAATTAATCTGGAATTTTGTTGCCCCTTTTTTTGGGGGGTCAACTTGTATGGGCTTTCAATTTTACTGCTCACTTCAATACGATTCACAATCATTTGTTCCTGCTCATTAAATTCGTTGTCTATATTTTTAAAAAAGTGAAATTAAATTTACTGCTGAATTGAAGTTCTATTAGATTAATAATGGCGTCTTTTTCTGGGAATCAGATTAATTCAAACCTGTTGATGATGTGACTGTGATTCTTAAGTATTTGCGGTAAAATATATTCGCGATTTGCGATGAATGTCAACGCGAGCTACAAGTTATGCACTACAAATTGAATTGAAGCAAGTTAGTTTGGGATGTGATAGTTATGGTGTATGATTGATTGTTTGAAGTTTGATTAGGAGGTTTAAGTGATTTTTCTGGGCCCACCAGCCACCACAATGAGAGTCTTGTGCATTGAATACGACTGTATATACATTTTCCATTTCAGAATTTCACTTGAAAATGAAATTTGATTGAATTAAGATTGTATTGAATTGTTCAGGTTGATCTCAAGTTGAAGGTGTGTAGGGGATCATCTTTGCGAAAGATTTTAGTTCGCGAATCCAGAGCATATGATGGTGCTACACTAATCCTCGGAGCTTGTAAAGCCGCACACATGATTCGGTCCCCAACTTCGGTGGCCAAGTACTGTGCAAAGAAATTACCAAATAACTTCTCGGTTTTTGCTGTTGATAATGGAAAGATTGTTTACCGCAGAGAACATGGTAATTAATTCCTTCTCTTTCACGGTGTCACATAGTTCGCTTTTTAGTTTGCGATTCGCCTAAAATAGGACAAAAATAGCCCAAAATTGACCATAGTTCGCTATTTTCGGATCGCGATTCGCAGACACTTTAGGGAACTTTGTGACATTGCTCTTTCATACTAAGTTGGTAAAGGTTGCTACTACTTTCGGTCCTTATTAATTATTATGTGCATCAAATGAATATTTTGGACTTGTTTGGTTGCAAAGGGAATTAACTTTCCAAGGTAATTTATATTTCATGGAATTAATTTCGCTTGTTCCTTTCACAGGAATTTACAAAATGTGTTTGGTTAATATTGGGAAAGTGAAAATTCCTACCTTATGTGGGAGGAATTTCAATTTCCTCCATTTTGCTTATTTTTTTTTTTTGTTAATCAAACAACATTACATTATTGTATTTCTTATGAATTTTGATTGCCAATGGAAATTTGGTGCAACCAAACACCCCTTTATAATTTATATCTTTCAAATAATACGTATTTGTTGCACATAATAAGGACAAGGAGTGGTATATTGATGCAAGAATGATGAGTGGCTCATTGGATTTAGTTATTTTTGCCTTTGAATAAATAGGAAATTGCAAGATTTCTCGTTCGGTTTCTGGATCAAAGGTTGACAGTGTTGAAGTTGATGTTAATGGAAATTCTTCCACTAAAACAGTGGAACTTGCTGAGGAAGCATGTGATGGTTTTGAGAAGCATACTTCTGGGGCAAGAAGAAGTACCTTGATAAAGAGGTATTTCGGATGTGGGCCCATCTCTGCATGGGCAAACTATCCTTGTGATGAAATGTTGGAGTCAAGTACTGATGAGAGGGGATGCAGATCATTGGCTTTGGTGCCATATAAAGCAGCTGAAGCCTCTTCAACACCGAATTTGGTTGTAAATCAAGAATTCCATGAGTTGAAACCTGGTTGGCAGTTGGTTCGACGGGTTTTTTTGCCTAGGCATCATGAGTCTGATAAGGTTCCTGGCAGAAAAACAGCCATGGTACGCCGAGTATTGAGAATTTCAGGGAAGCATTCTTCAATGGCCGTCCACCCTGATAGCAAGAGACGTGAGTCTGCTCAATTGGATGGTCAACTGTCTAATTTGACTGCGGAAAGTGGTGCAATTGTTCCTGTTGATGATGCTGCTCCCCCGGTTCCTTCCTCCCCGTTAAACAGATTCAAGTATTTGGCCAAAGAATTAGAGGGATTTCATGAAAAATTCTCGCCGTCCTGTAGATTGTTTTCATACCAGGAGCTTTCAGCAGCTACTTTGGATTTTGCACCTGGTTTGTTCTTTCAACTCATTTCTTTTAATTTGTAGCAAGTCTCCTACCGCTCATAACTTTTAACTGATAAATTGTTCTTCCTCCGTTCTTTATTATTTGTTACATAATTGTATTTTACTTTTTTAAAGTTGTATTGGGTTGGTAGGTAGTAGGTAGTATGTGGGGAAAAAGTAGAGAGTGTGGAACCATGTTGTTTTAATAGGAAATATTGCAATCTTGTGAGACATCCAAAGAGGGAATTTTGTAGTAAACTTTTAAGGACAGAGGAATTACCGTTTTAGCATAAAACCAAAAAAAAAAAAAATCTATATAAAACTATATAGTTATGTAAAAAGCTTAGATTTATGGTAACAAAAATTATAGTTTTATAGTTGTGGATTGGTAGAAATGGGGATGTTTACTATAATTTCTTATAAATCTGAGTATCATTATGCAGACAAAATGGTTGGAAAAGGTGGAAGTAGCCATGTTTATCAAGGGTGTCTTCCAGATGGGAAGGAGCTGGCAGTAAAAACATTGAAGCCGTCAGAGGACGTTTTGCAGGAATTCATTGCTGAAGTTGAGATCATTACAACGATTAATCACAAGAATATTATATCCTTGTTTGGATTTTTCTTTGATGAAGATAATCTAATACTGGTCTATGATTACCTGTCTAGAGGAAGCTTAGAAGAGAATCTTCATGGTATGATAAAATATTTTTGTTTTGATCTGTAAAAATCATGAATGGTTCAACTCTTGTTGCCTAACAGAGACTTAATAATGTAAACAGGTGATGAGGCTAATGCAAGAGCATTTGGGTGGGAAGAGAGGTACAAGGTCGCCGTGGGGGTGGCAAAGGCATTGGACTATCTACATAACCGAGATTCACAACCTGTGATTCATCGGGATGTTAAATCTTCGAACATTCTCCTCTCTGATGAATTTGATCCTCAGGTACACTCATAAGTAGCATTATTAATTGATGCCCACAAACATTATCTATTAATTACTCCTAACCTGGATGGTGGTATATAAGCATTTAATATATTTTCTAATATGGAAATGTATGCCAAATTAGCGCATTGTTCGGTGTAATATATGCTTGATTTGAGTTAATATTCTCTCTTTTGAGACGTTAAAGACAGCCGCTAGGGCTGAATTTAGCATTCCATTCACTTTTTAAAGCCAGATCTTTCATTTTTTTCTGATGAAAGTATTAAATTGAAGTGTACTGGTTCTTCAGCTTGCAGATTTTGGACTTGCTACATGGTCTTCAGATGCACCTTCTCACATGGTTTCCTCAGATGTTGCAGGAACCTTTGGGTGAGTAACTTCTTCCTCTCTGGCTTTTTCCCCATGATCATCCTTTGTATCTTTTCCCAATTTTCTTAACCTGTGCATAGACCTCAGACCTGGTTTGGTCGGGTCGGGTTTTGGTGTGCTTCAGGTCATTAACTGGTCACTTAATAAGGGTTAATATTGGGTTGGGCCAATAAACAATTAAAAATAAATAAAATTTAAGGTATTTAAAAGTGAAAACAAGTTTATGCAAATCTATAAATGTAATTATTTTGTCCAAATTTTTTTTGGTTGCAAAAATTAGCAGTCTATCCTTTTTTGCCCTGTATTGACCCTGATTGATAAATCCTTGTCTAGTAATTACTCTATTAACTTGATCCTAACTGCATTCTCATTGGGTTACCTTGTCCAATAACTAGGTTCACATGTTACTAGGTTGAGCTATGTTGCTTACAAATGCTCATGTAACAGGTACCTGGCGCCAGAGTATTTCATGCACGGGAAAGTGACAGACAAGATGGATGTCTATTCCTTCGGCGTTGTACTTCTTGAGCTTCTTTCAGGAAGGAAGCCGATAGATAGCAAAAATCCAAAGGGCAAGGAGAGTCTCGTCATTTGGGTATGTCTGTTATCAGCATTTCTAGATTATTTATCAGAAATTCAGAAAAATCTCTCTCTCTCTCTCTTTGTGTGAAGGCTTACCAATCCAATATATGCAGGCAAACTCAATATTAAAAGACGAAAAGAAGTCTCAGTTGCTAGATCCCAGATTAGGTAGTGAATACACCCACGAACACATTGAAAGAATGATCTTGGCCGCCACCCTTTGCATAAGACGTGAGCCTCAGACACGACCCCGTATAGGCAATGTAAGCCCTAATTATTCTTTTTTGTTTGTTTGATGCAATCCTATTATATTACATACTTTATCATAAGTTTGCAAAACTCAAAAAAAAAAAAAAAACATTGTGGTTTCAGATTCTGAAGTTGCTCCAAGGGGACACTGAAGTAATCAACTGGGCAACACAACAAGTGAACAGTTACCCTGTAGATTTTGAGGTTTTAGATGATGAGACACCACGTTCGGATATCCAATCCCATCTGAATATGGCTTTGCTCGATTTAGTAGAAGATGACAATGCATCTGTTAGTAGTAGTGAACAAAATATATCATTAGACGATTACCTAAAAGGAAGATGGAGCCGCTCTTCAAGTTTTGATTAACGGTCCAATCTATGTTATATTGTATGTTAACATAAACTTCCATTTGTTAGTGTCGATTCTCCCGTGTATAGCTCCACACACCCCCCCCCTCCCCGGGTTGTTATAGGCTTTGGATGAGAGGATGTGTGCGCAAGTGTTTTTGCCCTCCTCCTGGTCTTTAGTTAACGATTTGGATGTTGATGCCCGAATTCAATAATCCCAGAAAATTGAAATGAAAAAAAAAAAAGAACAGTTGTGGTAACAAGTTGTAACATGAAAATCTTTGCTTATTTGAAATTTTCTGTCTATATAACCATTCGGCATTAGATGAATTGATGATGGATTATTACAAGTACTTGTATTATTTTTGGTAGTTGTCTAATTGTTCATGAACTAGTTTTGTTGATCAAGGCTTGAGAGTAATGTTGTCTATGAATTAGACTTAGTTCTCAGGTTTGAGAGTAATGCTGTCTAATTTTTTCAATTTTTTATTTTAATTTTTTTTTCTTTCTAATTTACTCGGATTATTTGATAGGAGTAATATGCTAGGTCCAGTGAATGAAACATAACCATTACTACCCAATAATATTGTCATATGCTGACCGGGAAATAATCAATAGACTGGCTAGATTCGATCACAAATTCACAATTTTATATGTTGCACATTTAAAAGGTTGTCTTAGGATGGTTAGAAAATTATTTCAAATTGTTCATTTAGGAGTGTTCCCTTCACTGTAAAAAAACGCTCCTTTTGTATTTCTTTGAAGTAACAAGTTGACTTTGAAAATTATTCATTTAACATACTCTGTAACATGTTGACTTTGAACATTTTAAAACAATCAAGTAGGATCTTGTTGGATTCGTCTTGGTATTTACTATCTAAATATATTTTATTTTTATAATTTTTACAATTAATGAAATTGTCGGTTAAAATTGTTTTGGCAAGTGATAAAAGTCCAATGTTACTTTTTAAACAACAGAGAGAGAAATTTCAATTTAAATAAGTCCAGATCACGTCTAATCAGGTGTAATAAATTCAATAAGTTCTGATCAGGTCTACTTAGGTATAAAAAAGTCTAATTGTTCTATAATAAGGTCTAATAAGTTCAATAACTTTTAAACCTTTAATCATATTTAATAAGTTCACATAAGTTTAGGAACATGTTTTAAAAAAAAAATTGTAAATGAATATTAAATTAGCAAAATATAAACATATAACCAGAAGGTAGGATATAAATTTTAAGAATAAGGACTCTTTCTCTTCACGGGATTAAACAGGATAAAATTGAAATGGACTGGACTTGATATTCTAAATTTTAATATATTGAGCTATGTATAATAAAAAGATAATATATTTGAAAATGAATTGGAATGAATTAGATAGGATCAGATTGACAAACTGAGAGATAGCTTATATGGTTAGAGCTTTCCTCCTGAATTCATTAGACCTTAATATCGATTCTTATCCCGCCTTGATGCTCTCTGAACACACACACACAAAAAAAAAAAAAAATTAAGAAAAAAAAAAGACTCGTCTCTCTAAACCCTCTCTTTCTTTCACCCTCTCCTTCAAAGTTCAAAGTGTGACTACTGAGTTGGGCATTGTGCTGGTTTCGTGCTGCCTTTCCTCCATTGGAGCAGAGCTTTTGAGGTAAGATCTTTTCCCATTGAATCATAGAAAATCAATTATACAATAGGGTGTAGTTTCGCACTGTTACTGATTTAATATAGTCACTTAGGGTTCTTCTAGGGTGGATTTTTGAATATAATTAGGGAAGTTTATGTTGAGTAATCTATTGCTGGAAGAGAAATTTCAGTCTTTTTTTTTTTTTTTTTCTAATGTTCTGTAGCCTTTTATTTATAATAACTCTTCAATGTTCCTATCAGACAACGAAAATGGATGTTTTCTTCCTGTGCTCAGGGCGGCCGCCCCTCCTGCCCTGGCTCAGGGACGGCCCTGCATCTAATTAATATGTGTTTAATGGATTTTTACTTGTTTGTTGATGAGATTTATATTCTATCTGTGCAATTGTGCTTGCTTGAATCTTGATGTGTTGTTGATTGGCTCTAATTGAGCTGATGATGTTCTAATTCAATTTGAATTTGAATTGGGAATGGTTTTACTTGTTAATTGCTGATTTTTGTTTGCGTAATTTTTTGTGTTGAATTTTAGTTCATCGTTTCAATTATTTAAAGTACTAGTTAGTTCATCGTTTCAATTATTTAAAGTACTATTTTGCATTATACTTTTTTATAAATATTTTTGCATTTATTGTATTTTTTTAAGCTGATCCTTTAGTGTATTTTGACCTACAATTGTGAAATTTGAGCTGATTGCCATTATTGGCATAGTATAGTAATTTTATCTCCAGTGATTGCTGTCTTTGCTAGCTGTAGTTGAACATGGCAATATGGCATGCCAGTACCTGGAAATCAGGGATCATGAATTGTTCCTTGTACAACTATGCAATAAATGTCTGAATGATTCAGTTCATGTTAATCTTTGGTTGAGTCTTACGGACATAATAAAACTATAAAAATATAAGACACCATGTAAAGATGCAACATGGATTACAAATCACAATACTTGTAGCCATTGGAAATTTCAAAACTTATTGGTCATTGGTTATGAGTATGTCAATTGTCAAGAAAACACACAAATGTAAATTTGTCTTACATTGAAAAATGAGAGGGATACAAGTAATATACCAATATGGTACGAATACTTAATCTATTATCAAATTATTTGACAGTATAGATTTTCAAAATAGACTTTAAAATTTTCTTCCCGTTATTGAGATTGACCACAAAACACTAGCAATATACCAAAATATGGCAAGGTTTAGGCTCCGTTTACTAGTATGTGAATCATTTTCGCTGAAAACTTTTCCCCCCATTTTACATCGTTTAGTTTGGCCGAAAAGTTAAATGGAAAAATTTGGTTGGAAACTTGTTTTGTATCCTATTGAAAACATTTTCTCCTAAAATTGGGATGAAAACGTTTTCATTCACGTGTAAACAATGTATAATGCTTAAATGGAAAATCATTTTCCTTGAAACTAAACATTTTCCCCCAAAATGCTTAAAATGGGAAATCTTGTTCCTTGTAACTAAACAATGGAAAAGCTCATTGTCGGGGGTTGGGGGCGGAGATTTGTTGTTTATGAGAATCGAAACTGATTTGTTGTTTATGAGAATCGAAACTTATACTTTGAGAACGTCTCACGACCTTACCCTTTTGTACCACTGCTCTAGAAGTCGATCCTCAAAAAAAGAAAAAAATGATACACAAGAACTAAGAGCTTTCCATCTTATGAATGTGATACGAAAAAATCTGGCAATCAAATGGCCTTTTCGTGTAATATGAGATGAGGATTAAATTTGTGAGAGAAACATGAGTTTTGTTGGTAAGTTATCTTTACCATAGCTTACTTAGTTTCTGCACACGGTGTATAGTTTGTTGATTTAATCTTGTCTGATATGACCCTATACCTCAATTCCGACAAAGTAATGAAAATTAGAATTTGATTTTAGTTTTTCAGAAGTTTAATGGCTGATGAACAGTTTGGATTTGAGGGTTTGTGAATAAAAGATGAGAATGATTAGAAGCTAATTGTTGAATATTGATTAATGGCTTAGAAATTTCAGTTCATTTATATGTAATTTAGGTCGTGATTTCATGCTCAAAGTTATTGTCTGACATTGTCTGGCTCCATTAATCTGTATTTGCTTTTATTTTCTGTCTCACTTCCATCATTATGATGTTCATAGTAGTGAACCTAATATCTTTGTAAGCTAAATTTACGCAAGCTCATGTATATATGAAGCCAACTAGTTTAAGAACTCTTGAATTTGCATTTTAGTCGAAAAAACTTTGATGTAGGTGCTGTCATATGTTGCTGTCATGTTCTATATTTTGGCTGTCTTTATTTGTTCTCTTTATGTTTGATACTTTGGTTGCTATCCTCCCTTTTATTCTTGTGGATCATGTGAGTTGGATAGTTAGTTGATAAAGAGGGAAAACACCAGATAATGTAGTTCTGTAAACCAGGCCATTAGGGGATGTATGGGGTATGTTTGTAAGTCTTAGATGTTCATCATAGCTCAATGAGAAACCCATCAAACCAAGTCTCACCATTTTACTGGAAGTTCTTATATTCCATTAAGTAAATCTAATTTCCTATAATTGTGATGATTTACATCCTTTGCAATATCTTCAGGTTGAACTTACCATTGTTTTCATTTGTTTCCCAAAATACCTAGTGTTTTCTTTCTATAAAAATATCTTCTTAAATGACTGTTTTCAGCTTCTGAAGATTACATAAAAACTGAAAATGGCAACAGAACAGAAGACAGAAGGTACTGAACAAATCAATGGTGGCCATCCAACTGTTGGGTTTGTAGGAAAAGTCGAAGCAAAGTATCATCAGTTCAAGGAGCATGCAGAAGCATACCCTTATGTGTGGGCATCATATATGGTTGTCTATGGTGGATTTGGGCTTTGGTTTGCATACAGATGGAGAAAGCTCCGCAGGACTGAGGACAGAGTCCGAGCTCTTCAAGAGCGTTTGCGCCAACTTGCTAAAGCAGAAGAATCAGCTAGTAAGAGTTCTTCTACTCCCACTAATTTAGATAAACCACCCAAATAACCATTGAGGTTGCTTTTCAATTTCTAGTTTGGAGTTTGGATCTGGTATAGCTAAAATGGAAGAATGGAAAGAAGATAAATTTCTGGTTTTGTTTTTGGCAACTTAGATATTTAAGGTATAAACTCCAATCTCACACTTTAAATCAGTGTATAACATTTTTTGCTGATTACATGAAAATGACCAAAGGCTGTGCAGCTCGCTACTATTTTGCCTAGTGGTGGTCAGTTTTTTAGCTAGTTATAAACTATAGAATTGCATAGATTTAGCCTGTTTTTGCACTAGTGACTTGAACAAGACTTTCTGACTCAAAAATTGTATACTAAGAGGGTATTTTTTGACAGCATGTTATGAGAATTGAGAGGTTGTTAGCTAGGCTTTTTCCCCCCTGTATTTTCAAGCTTGGAGTTTCTCAACTGTTGAATGTGTTGAACTGGTGAACAAACAAGAATACTGTAAATGTTATGCAGATTCTGTCTCCTGTGTTAACTGGTTAATAAGCTAGTTGCTGGTGAATGATATGTTCTCCAATTCATTTTTTTCGCAGGATTATCTCATGATTATATATTGGTTTGTCTAAACAATATCTGTTCACTTGGGTTTTTCAGCCACTCATTCAACTTAAAATCCAAGGACGAATAAGGACATGTTCTTTTGGACTCTTTTGGACTTAATTTTTGAAAAATTCAGTTCTGACAAATTAAGTTCAATTTAGGTCATGATTCGTCTAGTATTTAGTTCAATTCAGATTGATTGAGTCCAAAAGAACAAGGTTTGATTTCGGCTCTCAATGAACCGTTCCAAGACCTAATTTGTCTTCTCCTTTTTTTCGTCCTTTTCTCAAAGGCTTATAGCAAAGACCTTCATCCCTGTTAGTTTTCAATAATGAAGCATTGTGTCCTCTTAATGAATTTTTTGATGTTGGATCATGCGGTGTTTTGGGTCTTCCAATTGTATCATATGACATTGCAACGTTCGATACTCATCCTTCTCCAACCAACTAAACACACCAACAAATTTTTTAAAGATATTTTTATTCCCAAGACCTGCGAACCTCAAGAAGCTTGTATTATAACCTTCTATTTTAATTTTTTTGGTTTCGATTTTGGTTGTTGGGCTCCCTATTTTTTTGTCTAGCTCCCAAAGTTTTATACTTTCTCCGATCCGTTTAGAAAAAAAGCAATTGTCAACATTTTGCACTATTCATATTATATATTTGACGAAGTTTTGAGCTTTACATATAATAAAAAATATAGTCAAGTGAAATCTTGTTAGATTTGTCTTGTAAAATACTATCTTAATATCCATAATTTTTAATTATTTATAATTATAGTTATTAAGGGTCAAATAATGTCTTGGCATGCGCGAAATGTTGATTGTTGCGTTTTTTTTTGGAACGGAGGAAGTAAATAAGTTTTTTTTTTTCGTTATAGGTCGCTATGAAAATGTATTGTATTTGATCTAATGATTTTTCAATATTTGATTGTGTAATGTTATAGGTGATCTGGAATTCTGGATCTATCATATGACACCAGAGCATTCGATATAGTCTTAGTGGCTTTTTATCATCCAAGAAAAATGGCATAATGTTTCAAAATAACTTTCTTTTCGGGTCCTAAGAACACCAATAAAAGTGGATTAATTATAGAATGTTATTTCGGTTTTCAAGGGGTCGATCTAGGGTCGTACCTATTTTTGCCATATTTTTCATCCTATCCTTGTCCCAAGGTTTTACAGGGAGGATTCTTGTATATTTTAGTCCTCTACAATGAAGTATTATGCCTTATATGATTTTTCGATGTTCAACCACATATTATTTTGGACCTTTCGACTCCATAATATGACTATGCACTACTCGATATTCGTCTCAAAGTCTCTATCATCCAAGGACGTCACCATAGTGTTTCGTGATCTACTGAGTGCTGAGAATCCGAATAAAATTTACTTTCGAGTCTCGGGCGGCAGTTGCCAAGGCAATTGCCCTCCATTTTCGTCTTAGCCTCATAGGTTTTATAGGGAGAATCATTGTCCATTAAACTTTTGTGTCATCTCGAAGGTTTCTTTATATATATATATATGGTGCATATTTGGGTTCTTCCGACAAAATCATATGGCTCCACAACGTCCAATATTCATTCTAGCTTCCTCTTGAACCTTACCACAATCTTTCAAGATATTTCTGTTTTCGGGTCACGAGAATCCCAAATGCCGTTGATTATAGCCTTCTATTTCGATTCTCGAGAGCCACTCTAAGGTTGATTTTATTTTTGTGATTTTTTTTATCCTAACGCTAATGTTTTATAGGGTGAACTGCTATTTATTTAGGCATCTATGATGACTCATTGTGTCTTCTCGAATGACTTTTTAATATTGAGTGGTACGGTGTTTTAGGCCTTCTAGCTCTATCATATGACTCCACAATGTGTAATATTTGTCTTACCAGGGGCATCCTTGATTGAATAGATTCTGCCATAAAATTTCAAGATATTTTTATTTCAAAGTCCTAAGAACTCCCAAAATCGTTAATAATAGGCTTGGTTTCGACTCTCGAGGACCGTTCAATGGTCGATATCTTTTCACCCTATTTTATTATATTTGACTCGTGGATCCGACAACCCTACAAAGTGTGAAAGGGATGCCCAATTTAACAAACCCACTTTTATATCCTTCAATTCTATTACCATGTGTGAATTTAGTTTTGCTAATGTGTTACTTTTATGAAGTTAGGTGTTGGCCCCGTCAAAAAAAAAAAAGGTGTCGGTTCTAATGTAGGACCAAAGAGACACTATTATATGATTTGACTAAAGTAATGATGTGAATTATTGTGAACCAAGGAGAATAAATAAATAAACGTGACCTAATATTTTGAGATCATACAAGTGAAACACTTCATATAATGGTCGATGTATCACATTTTGTATATAAACATTTAATAATTTTTAAATTAGTACTAATTTAGATCGAGACAAATGCTAGTATATATTGATTGGTGTAATATTATGACTTATGAGTACTATTTATTATTTCTTTTATGCATAATAATATAATATATTTATTTTTGTTATAAGAAAGTGACCAACAAAATCATGGGTTTATAATCTCAATTCAATAAAATCTATTTTAATTCATTTCAATCAATTGTAAAGCCGTGCGAGATCTCTTTTGATTCGTCCGACGTATGGTTTTCGAATATATAATTTTTATAATTTTTTTTTATAAATTGCTCAAAATATTAATATTTAAAAGTATTCATTCTAATCCATTTCAATCCAATTCAATCATGTCTAATCTCGTGATGAGAGTGAACAATAACGGCCTGTTTGGTAGCCGGTCATAAATGATGGTAATGAGAATAAATTTATAACTAAATTTGGAAGGAAAATCAAAATTGATTCTCATGGTTGTGCTAGTTTAACTCCAATTTATCTAATTTTCTTCACAAATATTCATTCTCGTCTGATACCACCATCCCAATAGTAATTGATGGTAACAGAAAATAAGAAGAAAATTCAAGTTTGGGAATGAAAATATACTGTATATGAGAATTATAAAGTTATTTCTTAACAAAATTATACTTTAAATCCATTATTATTGCCACAATTTATTACCAAAACCAAACAGACCGTAAAAATAATACATATCACTTTTGTTATTATGGGACGCTTATCGTATTAAGGAATAGATTATTAGGTTAACTAGTAGACCATCACAGTCATGAATCATGACTTACGTGGAAAGAGGTGATAAAACAAAGCACTCCACTTGGGTCATGGTCATGGCCTCATTGGTGGTGGAAATGAATTAGAACCTTCATTTCCCCCCCCCCCCCCCTAATTTAAAATAGACTAAAATTATTTACGTAAACTTAGCTTTGAACAAGTAAATGACACTTATCATGATCTAAACAAGATAAGATTATTGATGTTATAATCTATCTGTTTCTTTAAATTTTTTCCGGTTGAAATCTGGTGCAATTTTATGGAGGTGAATATAAAAGTAGAATCTTGGGTTGAATCTTAAATAATAAAAATACGGAGTACTTCTTATTTTGGGAAGAGAAAATTAGTGAATCACGTGGAGGAGGATCAAAATTTATAGTAGAGAGATGAAAAAATGTTATTTCTGCCCCAATTTCGTTGTAACAAAGGAGTGAGAACAAACTATTCGGTAATATTTGTCTGTGAGTGTAAAATAGATAGAGAGAAATTAAAAAAAAAAAACATGTAACAAGGGGTCTCTAGGTCTAACTTTTTTAGTTTCAATGAATCTAAGTCGGGTCTGGATCTCATTGATCATTGGTCGGGTATGGATTGAGTCTGGATCCTGTTTAATCCAAATGGGCATGGGTCGGATCCTTTTTTTTTTGTTAATGTTGCAACTAATTAGGACAAAAACATTAATATATGTGGGATCAAAGTAAAATATGGTATTTGCTAAAAAAAAGAGTAAAAAATGATGGTTAAAATGTAAAATATAAATGAACATCTATTGGAAGATGCAAAATAAGTAAAAAAAAATTATAATAAATAATGTATAAAAAGGAGATAGGGAGAACTTTTATAAACAAGAGGTCAAAGTATTGTAACAATAGAATAATACATGAACGTAAATTCTAGGTGCCTTGTACGAGTCAAATTGGCGGCTCCTACATACTTGTCTTTTTTTCCTCCACTTATCTCCTATATATAGATTGAAATCACATCATTTTTATGATACCAAACATTCAAAACTCTCTATAATCATTCATATCTATATATATATCAATAAACATAATTTTCATTTCATTTAAGATCATTTCATTTCAAGCTTAGGTTAATTATTTTGCGTCCGCTCAAAATCATATACTTATACAAGATCTTATTAATATTCGATATGTCTCCAACCGATATATTAATCAACTTGGTATTGTTTTTGGTAGTTCAAGGTTTAGTTTATATGATTCTAACAAATTCATCAAATATATTTGCCAAGAACAAGAGTTTGAGGGCTTTAAGCTTCAAAAGAGCTCGATCGAGCAGTGTTCGTCATCTTCTTTCACTTATTTCCGACGTTCCATCCGTGTCTACACCTGGAGCGACAGGGTTGTCATCACCTACAACAACTGCAAAGTACGAGGATCAACATTGATATTTTTAATTGCATAATGGCAAAGAGAAAACTTTAATTTAACCAAGTATTATTATTATTTAATTTTTTTTGTAAGTTTTCATAAGAGTTGAATTAGTTGTACGTTTGTTTGTATATATTATTTCTCTTTTGGATAAAACATTTTATTTATTTATTGGATATTCCAAGGGTGTAAATATATGAATTATGAAAATTCTTGTTATTTTATATATATATATATATATATATATATATATGGATTTTGCAAGACTTATCTATCTATTGAATGATGTTAAATTAAGAACCAAATAAATCTTTCTATTATGCAAGATATACATGGAGGAAGAACATTGATATATATTTTGATAGCCTCTCAATAGTCTCAACTTACCTTAAAAAAAAGGGATATAAAAATTAAAACACTTCATAGCTAGCCAATTAGAAGGAAAGAACCTTAGCTTCTTCCAAGACATATATACATGACCGTTGTTCACTTGTTTGTGCCTAATTTGCCTTTTGACAATATCTCAT
This sequence comes from Salicornia ramosissima, assembly GCA_951394345.1. Taxonomy (NCBI): domain Eukaryota; kingdom Viridiplantae; phylum Streptophyta; class Magnoliopsida; order Caryophyllales; family Amaranthaceae; genus Salicornia; species Salicornia ramosissima. Next base: position 54,347,465 of record OX596236.1, on the reverse strand, counting down.
AGCCAAATATGAGGACTTTGAATAAGTCAATAGTCAAAACTCCATATATGATTATATGTAATACAAGTATACAACATCATGTTGCATTAATGCATTGTATAGGATAAGAGATAGTGAATAATTTAAGATTGAGATGATTTTGTCTATTAATTAAAAATTTCAACATTTGAATCTAGATAAATACTCCACTATAATGTTTTGCAAAAGTCAAATGGGCGGTTACACAATCTTAATCCTCTCACTTGTTAGTTGTTACCTATATTTTTGAGTATTCAAAATCAATTCATATATTAAAATTAAGGATCTTGCTAATCCTGTGGTCTGAGTGTTGGATAGTAATTTTTTTATATTTTTTATAGGATAATGTGTGGGATACTAGGCCTTGAAACCGAGCCCTATTGCAGGTCACCCGGCCTAATTTTAGCCAACACACGCATCTGTAAGGAGGGATAATAAGGAATCCTTGCAAATGCGTGCGGTGAGAATTGAACCCAGAATCTCATGCCTGGAATTCTGAAGCCCTAACCACTGGGCTATAACTTGATCCTCAAAACTCTATATTTAGTAATTAGCTTAGCATATAAATGTGTAACTTGTGAAAGCCGCAATACATGAAGCTCCAACACTTCACTGAAAAGTGTATTGCTATTGCATGCACGGTACACCATACACACTACCCACATAAACCAATAAATGCTTCATACTTCATTTGATATGTTTTTTAACCCTACAAGCCAAGTCTTTTGAATTTCGGGGACAAAATTCTCAAGTCGATCCTCATCATATGTATCTATCTTGAAAAGATTTTTTATTTTTCACTCTCAGATATATATATATATATATATATATATATATATATATATATATATATATATATATATATATATATATATATATATATATATATAGTGTGTAGCTAAATTGAATCATGCATGGTTACACCTGGTATTTTGGAAGCACTAGGCAAATTCATAAATAAGGAATTTATATTTAAATTAGATTTTTTCTAAAGCTCTTATTAAAATTAAATAAACATGCTCTTAGATTTAGACGGACTTTAATTTATCCTAATAGCTTTTTTATATAGGAATAATTACATTAATAGGTACCAATGAACTCGTACACATAAACTACGTGTCTTGCGTACCAATGAACTATTTTTTTATTTGATTTATTAGTTGGTAAGGAAATCCTCGCTTTTTAAGCTTCAATTAAAAAATGGGATACTGGTAATAAAGTTTGAACCATGTATCCTTTAAATACAAGGTGTGAGTGGGTCAGGCACCACTTTACCACTGCACTTCTCTAGACCTTATGCACCAATGGGCTACATTAAATAATTAATACATTATTGCAACAAGTAGTATTTTATTAGAACAAAATTTTTAATAGCATTTTATTTTGGGCCCTAGGCGGGGCTCGTCCCGCCTCAAGACTGGCCCTAAATTAAACTTAATGATTTGCTGTTAGCGCGAGCAAGTCAAGTTGACAAGTCGACTTCGGGTTCGAGTTTTCGGGTTATCTGGTCATGTATATACCCTCAACCCGACCCCGATCAAAAAATAAATGTGTCGGGTTCGGGTTGATCCATCTTTTTAGTCAAACATTTCTTCTATAATCTAATATTTAGCCTAATTCCTAACAACGAAGAATTTTCAATTTCAATAAAAAGTAGAATAATAGGGAGTTTACACTAGCTTAAAGTTCAGTAAATAAAACATTCAAAGCAACAAACAAGCTAAAACACCACCTAAAATTCAACAACAATAGTTAATCAAGTTAGGCAAGTTAGAATTTTCAACCTGAAACAACCCATTTAATTACACGAGTTGAAAATTTTAACCCAAGTCATTACAGGTCGTGCTCTAGTTGGGTTAACGGGTGGGGTCACTTTTTGTCTATGCTACTTACAATAGAGCCATCGTAAAAAAAATAAAATATATAAATAAATACAAAACAAAAAAGTGCACGTGCATAAAACTTAAATGAAGACATGAAGTGCAAGATTTATATTAAATAATGACAGAAGATATTAACAAATTGTCGATATGTCCGAGTGGTTAAGGAGACAGACTTGAAATCTGTTGGGCTTCGCCCGCGCAGGTTCGAACCCTGCTGTCGACGAAAGGTTTTTGCTTTTTTTTTTTTAAAACGAATTTCTTTCTCCAACTAAGACCATACTCCTCCATTTATAGCATTTTTCATCATAGAGGTTTATAGCTTTATCTACTTAATCACTTAATCTTATGTTTGATTTATCTTACATTTGCTGATCTGATCTAAACTTATTTTTTCCTGGTGTGATATGATATTTATTGCTTGATGGCCCTGATTTCACTAAACTTTGTCCATATATATATACTAATCTATAAGGAAAAATATATCAATTGAGATCTTATTTTATTTATATTCATGAGTATTTTTTTTAATATGTAATCTTAATAATACTCTTTTGTCACAAAATTAAAGATATTTAAAGTTAAAAAACATTAAATTAAATTATCTTATATGATCTGAACTTATTTTTCTGATATAATCTGAAACAAGTACGTGATATGCCTATCAAAAAAATACAAACTATTGTATGCCAAAATAAATATTTACAAAAGAAAAATATTTATAACTACAGATTTTTGAAATTTTAATCCAAATCTTCAAGTAACATAAAATGAAATAAAAAAAAAAAAAAAAAACGTGCATTTAGTAAAATATGAATTAGATAAAAAGACTGCTATAATAGAAAAAATTTGTATGAACACAACTAAAAATATAAAATAGAAAAATATTAAGAACTCATGAAATATGTCTTTTTTTTAACAGAGTGCAAGAATTGATTACATATTGTCATTCACCGGACTTCCCAAATTTGGGAAAACACAATGAAGTATAAAAGTCGTACTAGTACTTGGTATGGATTGAAAAAGATCGAATATAATTAAACATTTTATACAACACAAACAATATTCAAATATTGCACATAGATTGAAACAGAGGTAATAAATATAATTCTTGTTCAAACTAAAACCTTACTCAAATTTTAGCATATTGTTTACCTTCGTTTTCTTCCTGCAATACATGTTCCTTTCATTCCAAAAGACTAACCCCAGTTTCCATTTTCATAATTATCTCAAATCAAATAAAATAGTAGACATTTTTTCAATAGTTCTTTTAGTGCTCAATCTCTAGACATGATACATACTTAGGCCCTAATTTTTTGGACTTTTTTTAGGCAATTGGACTAAATTAATTTGAAGTGAACTAAACAAAACTGAATTAAACGGATGCTAAATTAAACTAAACCCAAGACTCAGCAGAAGTTGAGCGGAGTTTAACTGAACTAATTTTTTCTAAAACTGAAGTTGACTGAAATTTCAGGAATTAAGTCCAAAAGAACATGGCCTAACTATACCCATAGATAGTCGTAGATACTTACGCAGCAGCAATTCACAGTGATACAGATGCTGCAATTTTTGCAATCTGCATATTCACAGCCTTCACAGGAGATATTAAGATCACTAGGAACTGAATATTTTCCATTGGCATATTCATTTTAATTTGATACACATTCTTTCATTGAGAAAGGCTGAGCAAGTGAGCAATAGCTTCAGGTGTATGCTTCTAAAAGTAAAACAAAGTTATCGAAAAGATTACACAGAAAGTCAAAAAGTTTACAAATACTACTACTTCTGCATTATCCCAAACAATGCATATCTTGTATTTCTGGAACTCTGCATCTGTGTCATGTCCGTACCCGTTTCGATGCAGATTTAGGTAGCCAAAACCCTATCTTTAACAAGTACAGGTGAGAAGATCTATAATCCAAATTGCTTCTACATTGAATCCACTGTAAGAAACACAAGACAAAGATGTCAAGGGGTAAAAAAAAGTGCCTTCCAAGTTTTATTCTTTGGCAAGAAGCCAAGAACACCATGTATATTCAAATTTCACAACACATTAGCTAGAATTAATATTTTACACACGGGTGTATGTACGCTCATGTTTATATTTTGCTCATTCAATATCCAATTTTTTTTAAAAATGAGCAATATAGAAAACTAAATGAATCTGAAACAATTTCATAAGCAAAATGAGCAAAATATAAACCGGGGCTACGTGCACCTTGATGTGTTGTATAGGAGCTCGACAATAGCTTTCTAAGTAGGATCTCCTTCTATTGACTTAATAATTGGATTCATAGAAAAACAATCAAAATAATGGGAGCACAAACTTGATGCATAGGATCTAAAAAGTCGAGCTATATTACATAGAAAAAGACATGGATAGAAAATAATTGAAAAGACAAGCATGCTACATGAACTTTTGATTTGGTTACTAGAAAAGGACATGGATTGCACCTTAATCACACAAAGGTCGATATGTCCGAGTGGTTAAGGAGACAGACTTGAAATCTGTTGGGCTTTGCCCGCGCAGTTTCGAACCCTGCTGTCGACGCCACCTTTTCCTGCTTTTTTTAAAAAAAGCATCTTTAAAATTGTAGCAGCAACTCATAGATGCCATGTTTATCTTCCCACCAGACTACACATCATATAAAAATGGTTACACAATTTTTTTAAGCTAAGTATGTTCCCTATAAATCTCTATAATAAGATAGCACTACACTATATTAGATCATTGTAAAAAAAACATGGGTATTCATTAAACATATCCCAATTTAAGCATGATCTAAGCACTACCCTCCTCCAACTGAATTATAATATATTAGATTTCTGCTGTTTATTATTTGCCACTAAAAAAACAATGCAATAAGAGGATGAAGTTCAAGAAACTGCTGTAACAGCTGTTCAAGCCAGGCTCCGGGTGTCATTCTGATTCTTCATTAAAGATGAGGAATCCCATCCTAATTACAAAAAGGTCGATATGTCCGAGTGGTTAAGGAGACAGACTTGAAATCTGTTGGGCTTCGCCCGCGCAGGTTCGATCCCTGCTGTCGACACTACCTTTTATTGCTTTTTTTTAACTCTCTCTTAGGGCTCATTCTATTGACTAAATTAATCTAAACTGAATTGAATTAAGCTAAATCCTAGACTCATCACGAGCTGAGCTAAACTGAAATTTCAGAAATTTAGTCCAAAAGAACATGGCCTTAGTCCCTAAAAGATTGTCCAATTTCCTTCTAAAGCAATGTGATACCATCCTCTCAACATTTTTCATACACTGCATGCTAAAAGACATATTCACCTACTCACTCAATACATCCAAAAAAAAAAGTAACCAAAAACATTTGGGGCAATCTTTAAGGGACAAACGGATTAATTTCGATGAATTGTTTCTTGACATATTCACCTACTCACTCAATACATCCAAAAAAAAAAGTAACCAAAAACATTTGGGGCAATCTTTAAGGGACAAAAGGATTAATTTCGATGAATTGTTTCTTTTGCTTGTTATTTGACCAATAAAATATAAAACAAACAGATAAAGAAATAAGGAAAAGTGTGACATAAATGGCAAGATCCATGCAACATTTTGAACACCTATTGAGACAACAGAATGCACCTCAATCACACAAAGGTTGATATGTCCGAGTGGTTAAGGAGACAGACTTGATATCTGTTGGGTTTCACCCGCACAGGTTCGAACCCTGCTGTCGACGCCGCCTTTTATGGCTTTTTTTTAATCATTCTCAAAATTGCAGTACCAACTCACGGATGCCATGTTTATCTTCACACCACACTACAAATGTCATATAAAAATAGTTACACAATTTTTACGGTTAAGTTCGTGCCCTATAACATAAACCTCTATAATAAGAATACAACTACACAGTCACACACTGTATTAGATCATTGCCAAAAAAAACATGTATTCATCGAAACACGTATACTACAAACATATCCCAATCTAAACATGATCTAAGCATTATTTCCTTCAACTGCATTATAATACATTAGATTTCTGCTGATAATTATTTGACCTTGAAACAACAATATAATAGAGTATGAAGAAGTTCAAGAAACAATTGCAACAGCTGTTCAAGCCAGGCTCCATGTGTCATTCTGATTCCTCATTAAAGATTAGAAATCCCATCATAATTACACAAAGGTCGATATGTCCGAGTGGTTAAGGAGACAGACTTGAAATCTGTTGGGCTTTGCCCGCGCAGGTTCGAACCCTGCTGTCGACGCTACCTTTTTATTGCTTTTTTTTCACTCTCAATCCCTAAAAGATTGCCCCAATTTCTTTTTAAAGCAATTTGATTTCCACCGTCCCTCTCCACTTTTTTTCATACACTTCATGCCAAAAGACATATTTACCTACTCACTCAACAAACCCAAAAAAAAAAGTAACATTGATGAATTGTTTATGGGACGGAGGGAGTAACATTGATGAATTGTTTCTTTTTCTTGTTATTTGACCAATAATAAAATATTAAACAAACAGATAAAGAAATAAGGAAAAGTATATGGCATAAATGGTAAGATCCATGCAACATTTTTATTACCTATAGAGACAACAAGATGCACTTTAATCACATCAAAGTCGATATGTCCAAGTGGTTAAGGAGACAGACTTGAAATCTGTTGAGCTTTGCCCGTGCAGGTTCGAACCCTGCTGTCGACGCCACCTTTTATTGCTGTTTTTTGAATCATCCTTTAAGCTGCAGCAACAGGTTTTCAATGCCAAGTTTCTTTTCCACCACTCTACATATCACATAAAAATGTCCACCCAGTTATTCTATAGTTTTTACTAACATCAATCTTCAACCCTTAAAAAATGATAATAAAATTAACATTAATAACATCAAATAATAATAATGAGAATGCTAAAATACAACCATTACGCTTTTTTTTTATAATTAAGGTAAACACCCCCCCCCCCAATCTCGGAAGGGGGGATGAGGATTCGATCTCGGGTCCAAGCCACGGGAGACAGAAGGCAGTGCCACTGCACTGAGCCCGCTCAACCTCAAAGCCATTAGGATGCATATGAGATGCAATACAAATGGAAATATTAACTAAACATAAGCATTAATTACACCGAACGACACGCAATTTTGGCATGCATTCCAATTATTTTACCCCTCTAAGAAATATATTCAATACTTAAGGTTGTATATATCATTACCCTAATAATAATTATAATAATAAGGTTTCGCTACACATTATATAAAATTATGTAGTTGTCAACTCGCTTAGGACCTTAGTTAGTTAGAAGTCCTTGGGTGGTATACAGAACAATGGATCAAACATTATAACCCCTTCACACTAGAACAATTAAATTCACATTAAATAGTTCGACATCCAAAATTTTCGCAAGTGTTAATCTGTGACAAGAAAGATATTGATCTTCTAAAAATCTCGTTCTCATTCTGTACAGTCACTTTCAACTGACTTTTAATATACGAAGTATTAGATTTCTTATGCTTTTATCTGATCCGAAAAAAGACAATGACAGTGAAGAAATTAATGCATTAGATGACAGGTCAAGCTCTTCATGATAATCTATGCCAACTTCTACTGTTTTCTTTAACTAACAGAATGCCAAGAATCAATAAATTATGAAATTGTTTCTTTATCTGACCACTAAAAAGACTAAACAGAGGGAGAGAAAAAAACTATTGCACAAAATAAAAGTCAAACTCTATCTGACATTCTAATTACTTATTTAAGATGAGAGATTGTTTCTTAATCACACCAATGTCGATATGTCCGAGTGGTTAAGGAGACAGACTTGAAATCTGTTGGGCTTTGCCCGCGCAGGTTCGAACCCTGCTGTCGACGTCATCTTTTGCTGCATTTTTAATCATCTCTAAAGTGTGGCATTAACCCAGCTCATTAATGCCATGTTTTGCTTCCCAAAACACTACAAATTATGAAGTCACGATCATTCAATTGTCTTTTAAAACTTAAATCTCTAGCCCAGTAAATTCAATAAGGCTATGGCTGCACTTTATATAAAATGGTTAGACTGGCCACATTATGTTAAACAGTGCATCTACCAAAGTGCCAACTAAGTTGATCAAACTCTTGGGAAGTGAAAACAGATCCAGTTTACATCACCGCCATCAAAAAATTAAACAATAGTAGAATGGTGATACAAATCATACAACCATGCTGTCTGCAACTCTGCTAGTCCCAAGAAGAAATGAGTATAGACCTAATATATGAACCATAAAGCTATCTCATTTACAAGCATGTTCTACTCATGATCTCGGTCAAGTAACTCTTGAGGTTTTAATCATCTCAGATTTCTTATTATTAACCACTAGAAGGGAAAAAAAAAAAACAAAAAGAGGATGAAGTAACTATGCAGCATAAGCTCCATGTGAAATTCCCATTACTTGCTAGAGATGAAGATTCCACCAAACCACACAAAGGTCAATACATCAAAAGGATAATGAGACAGACTTATAATCTAGTGTGGTTCGCTAGCACAAATTCGAACACTGTTGTCAGCGCCATTTTCTTACATCAATAAATAGATTAAACAATAAGGCCATGTTCTTTGTACACAATAACTAAATCCTAGACTCGGCAGGAGCTAAGCTAAAGTGGAGGAAGGAACAAGTGCATGTTATAAAAGTCAAGCTACATGAGGCATTCTTATTACTTAATTGACACTAGAGCATAGAGATTGAGCCTTGATCACAGAAATGTCGATATGTCCGAGTGGTTAAGGAGACAGACTTGAAACCTGTTGGGCTTTGCCCGCGCAGGTTCGAACCCTGCTGTCGACGGCACCAATTACTATAATATTTTTTTAAAATCATCATCAAACGGCAGCATTGAACTAACTCACAAATAGGAAATTTTTCTTCCCACCACACTACATTTAATGCAAGTAATGCTGTAAAGTTTTTTCAATAGTATAACATTACACTACTAGACATTATACAAATAGATAGCAATTGTATTTGACTTCACAAACTCAATATCCAGCATGAAGTACAGTACATAAAACAAACCTTGAAATTAATCAGCAAATCTCATCTTTTGTATGGCTGAAGGTGATAATCTTCAAACTCAGACCCAAAAGATATGGACTCCTCCTCAAGTTTCTTCTTCAATCGTCTCCAAGTTCTCAGCTTATCAGCTTGTATTAGCCCTCGATAAAGCATCTCAAAGGTGATCTTTTGTGGAAGAAAACCCTTCTCAATCATCTGCACAAAATATTCACAAGCCTCCTTCCATTTCTCTTTCTCAATCAAACCATGAATCAAAACGGTATACGAGTCCAAATCAGGTCCAGCCCCAGCTGCTTTCATATCATTCCATATCTCCTCAACATTCTCCATCTTATTTAACTTGACAAACATTTGCACCAAGATATTATAAGTATGCAAGCTTGCAACACATGAGCCTTCTTTCTTCATCTTTCTATACAGATTCAAAGCCTTTTCCGCGTCTTTTCTTCCTCTTAATTCCTTGAGGAAACAATTGTATGTTGCAGCAGTCGGTGTAACTCCATTGTTTACCATCTCATTAAGCAAAGTTTCAGCTTCTTCTACCCTCCCACATGAGCTAAGGCATTTAACAACAGAAGTATAAGTAGCCACACTCGGGGAAACCCCTTTGGCCTTCATCATATTCAACCTATCTAAAGTCAGATCAGGCTTATGAGCACGACTACACACATGAAGTACAATAGAGTAGCTAGTAACATCAGGTTCAATCCCTCTCTCACGCATTTCGTCAAACACCTTGTCTGCAGCACGAATCGTCCTCTCAAACCTATAATTGGGGTGCAAACTCGATTTCCTACAAATGCCATTGAGCAAAACATTGTAACAAACTACATTAGGTTCAATTCCTTTATCTATCATCTCTCTCAACAATTTCTCCCCCATATCAACCCTCCTCAACTTACACCACCCATCAATCAAAACACCATAAACTTTCACACAAACCTCAAACCCAGATTTCCTTTTATTAAAAAACTCCATTGCAAGCTTAACATAACCATATTTACACAAAGTATCAATCACATACACATAGTCATCTTTACAAACCTCTGTTTCAATAAAACAGGGCATATCATCGAACACCCTGATAGCTTGACGGGTGAAATTTGCAGCAATTAAACGACGAATAAATATCAAGAAAGTAGAGTTTTGTGGCTTCAAATTCAGGGTTTCCATTTTCAGGATAAGCTGCCAAACAACATCAAATTGGCGAACTTTCCCAAGAATGTCGATCATGAGATTAAAGGAGGTAACATCAATGGAAGAAGGGTATGAAGAGAGGGAGTATGAAAAGAAAGAAAACGCGATTTTTGAGAGATGAGAGAGGCGAATTAGGGTTTGGTGAAGAAGAGAAGACGAGGGAGAAATGCCGTAAAGCTGAAGAGACGATTCCATGGCGTGAAAAGGGTTGTGATGTTCGATGAGAACGTTGGAGATTAAATCAGCATCATGTGATTGTTGAACAGTTGGAAGTGATGGTTTTGTAGTTGTTGAAGTTGAAGAAGAATTTAGGAGAAATGAGCATAAAAAACGAGATATAATAGGAAAGTGAAGGTGAAAACAATGATGGCGAGTTCGTATAAGGTTTAGTCTAGAAGTGAGAAATGCCGCCATTGATGGAAGATGGAGTTCTTCTTTTCTATGCGAGAACTGCGAAGTTGTTCTGCAGTTGGTTCACTTGCTGAGCTCCAGTTTACAGTTAGTCAAAGTCACTGTGTACTAGTGGGTAGTGAACTACTCAGTGTCTAGTGCGTACACACTGTGTAGTGCCAAAATCAATTTGGGGAGTGCCAAAATCATTTCTTATGCGTAGTGTTTTGTGTATTAGTGTATACATACGATTACAAACTATTAATACCTTATCTTAGAACCTTAAACAGTAGGGGAGGAGGAAATCCAACATACATTGGGGGTAAATATCGTACCCAGTGCATCACTCCCAGAGCCTTTAGCTCTTACCACTTGAGCTAAAAACTATCCTTATACAGTATATATTATTATTACTCTTTACTTCATTAGCATATGGTTGGGCCAAGCACTGCCCAATATCTAATCTAAAACACCCCTTAAATGAAGTTAATCGGTTTTTTTTTTCCTTATAAAAAATCAAATCTCAAAGTTAGATATGTAAAACAGATCTAACTTTTAGATATTAGTGATTTCTCAGACGGGGATAGTGCTAAGTTTTATAAGTACAAGTATAAAATAAGGCCCACATATTGCATGTTGGTGGATCTTGTTGTGTTATGTCCATCTTAGGCTAATGTCAAATTTACTAAATATTGTCCTTGCACACTCACAAATCACATCCTATCCACATCTATCTTTCGGACCTTGTAGCGCCACCAGCAATTCATTGTTGTTACGGTTGTCATTGACTCATTGTCACAATTGCGTTTATTATTTTTTTGAGGGAATTGTTTGTGTTTATAACGATTGTTAACCGTCTAGAAAATAATTCACTGCTTATTTTATTATGTATTAATGGTAACATTTCAATTATTGTATTATTTTATTTTTCTACAGAATCATGCTCTTGTTTTCTCCAACAATAACAAATATGTCATCAAGACATTCTAACAATAGTAAAAGAACAAAAGGGGGGGAACCTAGAAAACTCATTGGTAACTTAGATATCGAAATAAAACCAGATTTTTTAAATTAAAAAAAACTTCTGAAGCCACAAGGAACATGAAAAGTAATAGGGCATCAAAATTTAGGCTTTATTGTGTGGTGCTTCAGCAGCCGAAACCTCATGGATGTGAAGTAACAACCCCTACGAACACCTGTTAAATTTAGCATGAGGAACACAATACACAGTATTTCTTTAGAAAACATTATGCGCCAGCGCCATTCATATACAACGGAAACACATTCTAAAAAAATCTTCCTTTCAAACAACAAAATTACATTTCCAGCAAAGGGCATCAAGCCAGTGCCCAGTACCCCAACTCCAAAGTGTATCTTTGAGACAGAATCACCAGGCCAAATTAACAAAAAGCTTGTAGCTTTTGTACCCCAAAGCTAATTACATTTTGATTAAGTAAAAGTGCACTTAATGGCAGTAAGACATGGCATACAAAGTTCTACATATGTAATGACCTCTGTAATGCATCAGAAATGTCATCCAAGTCAATGACCTGATTAGTAGTCTTCTCGGGTGTTGCTAAATTTTCAAGCTCCAAGTTAAGTTCGTTGAGTTGCTTTCGGATTTTCTCCCCGCTGTCTGGTAATCTTGAAATGGTAGCCTAAAACAATTTCATGAGAGCAAAAGTAATACTCAATAACAAAAAAAGGGCCATTTTACAGTTTACACAGCATGATCATAGATTGATATAGTAGCGAAAGTGCATATGACAAACAAAGCAATCTTTCCACATAAACAGTATAATATCCGGCCGCACTAAATAAGTCCAGAAAAGTACAAATGTTTTAGGTTATGTGATGCACCTAAAAGACGATAACCACAATAATGTAGAAAAAAGAAGTCTCACCTTATTTGCCAAAATTTGAGAAAGTCGATTGATTTTCTCTTTGATATCTGATTCAGTCAGCTTAGGAGAGCGTTGTGAGGAAGATTCTATCTTGTGTAGGTTTACATCCTTCGGATTAAATGCATATTGAGACCTGTGAAGGTGAAATTGACACAAGAGATAGTTATTACATTACATTCAAGAAGGCCTAGAAACATAAATAAAACATCTCATATGACTTGAGAGTAACACACCCATCAACGCATTTTTCTGTCGTAGAACGGAAATTTTGATATACCCTAGTTCCCTTCCACCTGTCAAATAAAGATGTGAAGATAATTACTATCATGTTAATGATAAATAGCTGAACAAATTAAGAGGACCACTACAAATGCAAAAAGGACCATCCTAATCCCCAAATAGAAATGTACTCTAATATTTTGATGAGTATTCCATTCATGACTGCATAAATACCACAAAATACATGGCTAAACAATAACTGCAGAGCAGATAAGAATTTTGGGGGTCACAAAACCTTGTCTCGTCTTCTTCTACCTCTACAGCAGCTTGTGTAGGTTCTGTTTTGGAATAAAGCAGACTGTGGTCACTAACACCACCTATGCCCAAAGATTCCAAGAATTTGATATGGGCCTTCAAATAATCGCTCCTGTCAAACCAAAAATACATCCATAACTCATAAGCCAGTGAGGAAATGAAAGAAAATAAATAGTTCCTCTGCTCTATATTTATAGCAACGCTGTCCTTTTCACGTTGTCAATGCATTATTTATAATTGTAATATCTTTAGCTACATTTTGCCAAAAAATATAAAAATTAGATCATAATAAAGTATACATGGAGACAATTTCAAACAGATCCTACATAACTATATATTTTTATATCATTATATGTATAAAGCACAAAACCTAATTATATAAGGGTTTGTGAATAGTGTTAAATTTCTGACGTTGCAATTATATAGGAGCGAAGGAAATACATTGTAGTACAGAATGGATTATTGGGATTACAGAAGTAAGCCTTCAATCAACAGCCTTTTACTTGTTACATTCTCAATTTGTAAATTATTCACATGGAAACTTCAACTCTATTTAATGTTGTATTACTTGTATAATGCATACAAAAAAGATATAGTTGTGTGGTGGCATGTTATTCATACCAATATGTACTATGATTATATAATTTTAAAAATATTTTCTTATACATAATATCGATATTAATATTTGAAAGTATGTCTTGAAAATGTGAAATTTATAAGTAGCAAGAAAAAAAAGATGGAAGGAGTAAATTATTACATTGAGATCTGATCACCGTGTTCTGCTAGTAACTGCAACTGAGTGGGAGAAACATCAAAACCATCTTTAGGAAGACTGAAAAGCTCCTTAAGATCCTGAAAAAGGTAAGTAGTCAAGGATGTAACGTCAAGACATTAAGCATAACGTCAAACCAACATACAGCCAAAAGACAAACCTGCTGAGTGAAGTAACGTGTTTGCTCTTTTTGTTCTGTGGCTGTTTTGAATAAGCCACCCTTATATACCTAAATACACAGTTTAAAATGTTAGCCTTTAGTCAAACAAGCTATGTACTCAAAATGATGAAAATGTAGAGCTGGGGAAGACAAAATCATAACTAACCTGCATCCTATATATTTTTTCTTCGATGGTACCACATGTCATCAGTCTGTATACTATGACATCTTTCTTCTGGCCTATCCGATATGCACGATCTACACTTTGGTTATCTGTGCTGTAAAGATCAAACAGAAGTAATATTTATTAGATTGCATTGTTAATTGGGGGCTGTGAAACAGATGAGGGTGATGACAAAGTAATTACGAATGATAAAGGAGCTTATTGACATTAAAGGAGATCATACAAAGACTACTCAAAGCAAGACAATCATGTGCATAGAGAACTTCAATCAAGAATACAGCAAAGGAAATAAAGAACAGAGCACTTAAAGCATTCCGTGACTAGGGAAAGATATTGAAATATTAATCAGCCTTACCCATTGATTGCACATAGCTTGTATCCTATTAGACACATAAATTACCTACACAAACTAGCTAATACCGAGCAAAACTCAGTTCTATAATTAATATAGGAAATAATAGGCACCAATATACAGAATTCTGAATCTAAATTTCCAATAAATCTAATATTAATAAACCTTAAAGATAAATAAATAAATAATTTATTTAATCATTAAATGAAGACATTTATTGTTAATCGATGCATTTTGGGAGTAAAGTATGGAAAGATACCAGATTTTTAACAGCTTGTGATATAGACAAGTAATACCATAGAACAATCAAATGGACATTCTATGATTAACTCCAATCATTATCCCTATGTAGCCGTACTTTGGCTTTTTTTAGTCAGTACAATTGAATTGGCTATTCATTTTTCTGTTCCTCTTATATACCCTTCCATCTTCATTAGATAATAGATATATTTGTATTTTTTGAAAAAAATAAAACAATTGATAAAAGGTCCATAAAATCAAAACCTTTATTCAAATCTCTGAAGCTTCTCCAACAAAAATTATTACCTAGGGTTCCAGGCCGGATCGACAACAATTACACGATCAGCATTCGTAAGGGTTAGGCCAAGACCCCCAACTTGAGAGGTCAATAAAAATATAGGAGGTCCATGACCTTCTTGAAATTCCTGGATGTTACAAAAAGAAAAAAAAAGAAAAAATCTTCAGCATAATTTCTAAGATAGTGACTTTCAAATTTTCAAATTTTATGGAAAAAAGGTAGAAGCCCTAACATCTACAATCTTCAATCTGTCACTAGCTTTTGTTGTGCCATCAATTCTGAGGAACTCAAAACCATTTGTCACCAATGATTCCTGAAGATATCAAAGATCAGATAAGGTGAGCCCATTTATGAAGCAAGACCAAATCAAACAGCAATCGCTCCAAAGGTAGGGAACTTGATGAAATACAAGAGAAAAAAGAAGGCAAGCATAGGGCTTGAAAGTTGAAACTACATTCTTTAAGAGAAAGTCGGCATCTATTCTTATTTCCATATCATGTCGAAAGTCCATGAAAATAATGCAAATTCACCAAATCACCATTATGTTTCTTTTTACTTTCCATTACCATTTGTATCATCATGATTCCATACCAACAGAAGATATCAACAATAATGAGGTACCAGGTAATTAACAAGTGAAGCAATGCATAGAGGCATAGAGCGGAGGAGGTACGGGAAGAAAGGCGTAGCACCAAAAATAAAATAACATAAGAAAAAAAGAGGTGGGGAGTGAGATACTGAAATAAACAAACCAAAGTACCAAAACAAAAAAGGATAAAAAGTATTCTCATAAAGGAGGCAAGACCATGGAAAAAAATAGCGGTCGCAGTCACGTTCGCGGAAACGGTCGCGTTGTCGCGGTAATCGCTTGTAACGGCAAAAAAGAACGTTTCACAGTTGTCGCGGCGTGAATTTTATCAAAAAAAAATCACATAAGCTCAATATTAAGCTTTTTCAATCTTCATTCATTCTTATTTGTTTTCGTATCACATTATGTAAAAAAAAATTATTAGTTATTATTATTAAAATTTATTAGTGATCCAGCTTATTTACTAAAATTTAACTATTGCAAAGTACAAGTATGGCTTCTCTTAGCCTTTTCTTCTTTAATATTTATTTTATTTTATAAAAAACGGGCATTTCTTGCAAAAACGCGTTATAGAAAGGGCGTTTCACCGTTACGGAACGCCATCGCGACAATTTTTGTGTGAATTCCAACTCTCAGTGTTATAACGGCATTTCGCGTATCGGCAACTCAGAAACAGGTTACAAAACGGCCGTTACGTAACGGAACGGCCGAGTTTTAATTCCATGGGCAAGACACACACACACACACACGCGCGCGCAAAATAGCTGCAATGATGAGAATCCCTTGACAAAAATAGTGAACTAAACACAGTATAACACCATGTTGATAGAATGTCCATCAATTCCTTAATTCATGTACAAAAAAAAAAAAAACTGCAGTATTTCATCGGTTCAGATTTCTGTTTTTCGTGTTCTCCCACCCTCTTCCCTCTTAATCAATCATATACTCCGATTTAAAATTAAAGAATATATTGACTGCTTTCCACATCATTTTTGCTTTATGCACCTACCAGAGCTCAAGCAACCTAGTTATGAAAGCTACCAGCCCTTGTCAATAAGGGCCATTCACGTATGTTCTAGCCAGCTTACCCCCAACTTTTGTAGTTATAACAACTAGCATATGCAGCTATGCACAGTAGGTCGGTTGCCCTTCAACACTTTGGCCTTACAAAAAGAGAGCAAAAGATTTCTGTAAGTTGTGGCTTGTGGGTTACTGAAACTGACCTGGATTAAATTCAGCATTTTGCGCGTCTGAGAAAATATTAGAACGTTATGCCCCTCGGGAATTAATTTTTCCTGCAAAAGTTCCATATAATTAATTATAAGAATGGCTGCAACTAGTGAAAAGGAAAGAGAATGGGAGGCCCAGGGGACCACAGACCAGCAAAGACAATATAAATGATATTTTGCATGAGAGGTTGTTGTGCTTCTCCTGAAGATCGCCTTCCTCTGTTAAATTTGCAGCATGCATGGCCAATTTCTCTGCAAGAACACAGTCTTCCTGATTAACCATTGAATCCATGCCTTCTAATACATCCTCAGCTGCTCTCTTTGTCAAGAGATAAGGATGATCACAAATCTTCTTCAAAATCTGCATTAAATTAGATTTTTATTAAAATTGTCTAGACAAGAAATTATTTTCTTCATCAGCTTCTCCTTTAAACTATAGTTGATCTTGAAAAAGTCAAAAATAAGATTGGTTCCCCTAATGCTTGACAGACTTTGGCCTTAAATTAAGGACAGAAAACTATCAAGCAGCACACCCATGTAGGGCATCAGATAAGTTCACGCAAAATGGATCAACTTTTAGTCACCTAATTGGCACTTGTGTTCGGATAAACAAAAACAACATAAAACAAACAATAACTCAACTAATGTTTCCACTCAGGTAAACTTCCTCAAATAATCCGTGCACAACAGGCTGAAAAATATTTCATTATCTCTTTTCATGGAAATGCAAACAAAAAAAATGCTTTGTGGCTTTTTCAGTATGATCACATGAACCAAAAACCAGTATAATTATTGCAAGCTTCAAAGATACAAAGAAAGAACAAGCGAGCGGGGGACAAAAGTGAATGAAAACTACACTATAATATACCGTGATTGCAGCAAGTGGAGAGCCATCAAATGCTGAAAGGACTATTTCACTCTTCAGGAAGGCTTCATAAAGTTGACGCTGCATAGAGCATGTAAAAAGAAAGTAAAGATAGGAAAACATAGCAGTTCTAAGAGCGATAGAGATAGTCAGGACATCCTTCAACAGAAACCGCACCTGGCAGCTAGTCAACCGCAGCCAAACGATGATCTCATTTTTCTTAGACAGTTTTTTGCTTTCTGCAGAGTCATTTTCACGAAAAACTTCGCTTTTCAAGCGTCTGAGAAAGTAGGGCTGAATGCGTTCCCTCAGTTGCTGCAAGTAAAGAGAGTTGAACCAGTAAAGCATCAAGAGGTGCACAAATCAATCCATTAAGGCTTCAATTTACGAAATAAGATAAGGAGTATATTTCTCTTCAGAAATACTGACCAGTAAATCAAAACAAAGCTTACCAAAAAGAAATTAAATATGTTACTACATTACAGTACAAAGCCATACCAGTCAATAATAGATAGTAGTAAGTCAATAAGGCGGCATTTGGTTCACAAAGTGGTATGGTTTGCAATCAAGAATGAAATGAAGGTGGTATGGGCTTGGAACTTAATTCTTGAAACTAGTTGTTTGATTGTTAGTTGGGAATGGATATCTTTCTTTTATTTGATAGCTAGAGGAATGGGTATGAGCCAAAGCCACTTCCCCCCTTGGGTTTCTAAACCACATACATTGAGGGGCATGAGCCTAGGAGCCTAGGAGCCTAGGAGATATGGGTTTTAATTTTGTATCTTATTAAAACAAACACAAATATGGATTGGAATCATTTTAAACTCATACCTCATACCTTATTTGTTTGAAAAAAACACCCTTTATAGAGATCAGAACAGTGTCCAATCTCCAATCCCACCAACCCAGCTTACCCGTCCACCCGACCTGAGGTGAAAAAGTGGGATAATATATATTGTTGAGGGGCAAATGACCACTTATGACCCCATTAATATAAAGCCATTAATACAGTCAATAATTGGATCTAAAAGCCTCCCTCATCTCCCATCAAAGCCCATCAATAGATGCAGATTATAGTTAAAAATACAAGAATAATCATTACCTTTGCAACCATGGAACCAACACGCTTATCCCTCTCAGAAGCTTTTTTGTCATTGCCGCGAAGAATAGGATTTTCAAAACTATCTTTGAACCTGATTATACAACATATTTTATATTATACTGTAAAATAATCCTCTTTCAAGGTATTGTGATCAAGAAGAGACGTACTCTTTGTGGTCACCCAACAAATCAGGGCAACAGAAATGAAAGAGTGCCCACAGTTCCTATTTAGTCAAGGGAAACAGTGAAAACCAGCATGAATTCACATTTATCCTTCTGTTAATCTGCTCAACATATATGAGAATTTTAATTGATGTGAATTGACAATACCTTGAGGTTGTTTTGTATAGGTGTTCCACTTATTATAATTCGGTGAGCACAAGATATGCCAAGCAAACTCTTGGCTCTCTGTGTACTTGGATTCTTGATGAGATGACCCTGAAAAGATAATGAATGGAGATAAATAAAATGAATACAAAAGGTTGAACGGTACGAAATCATGTTTAAGTGGGATTAATCAAAAGACAGACTTGCCAACATGGCTACACCATGCCTACTAAAGGCAAGAGTTACACAAATATAATCATGTATAAGTGACAAAACAAAAGACATGTTTACCAGTATTGGTACACCATGCCTGCTTTTTATATTTTGTTGGGTGAAAAGTACATTAAAAAAAATTATTCAAGGTTCCAATAGAACCATACATGAAACTAATTAATTAAAATATGATAAATTAGAAAGAAAACTGGAAAAAAAAAAAAAAATATATATATATATATAAGATAGAAAATCAGATATACATATATGAGCATATCAAAAACAAGCTTACTACATGAAGAAAGAAGAGAGATGAAGATTAGAGATGCATGAGCGAAAAATGGATATGATTTGAAGCCTCAAATATGCTGATTAAGTAAATGATACATAGGTTACTTGTAACCTACCTCATCAAGTATCATGTAGTCCCAAAGAGGTTCATCATCACAATCCTCGTCATAAAAGCCACTTCCACGTAATTGTTTTTCATTGAAACGTACAATGTCATAAGTTGTTAAAAGAATACCCTTGTTCTGCAAGATAGCAAGACATAGAGCATAAAAATGAAGCAATAAACAATAAAAAACTAAAAGTCATCTAAATATTTTCCAACGTCCATAATATCACTTCCGTGGCAATTAATGATCTAAGAGTTTTGCAATTGTCACTTAATTCCCTCTTAATTGGGCTTGCTAGGATTTAGTACTAATATGAGCTCGCCATAACTTATCTAAAAATATTGATCCTTAATTGAACTTCATTAAATGGAAAATTAATTTAATGGAACTAAACTTCCCCAAACCATTCTTTTAAGGTGAAAAAGAACAAAGTTTGAAGCTACAAAAACCTCCAAGCTTTTAAAAGCTCTAAGACAATTGCAGAAACCAGTAAAGAACCTTAAAACAAATTCTCTTTCCATGTCATGTAACACATATTAATGCACGAACCTGAAACACGTATTGAAGCTCATACTGCCGTAGCTTTGGACATGTTCCATAAAATCTATACACAAGGAAAAATAGGAAAAGTTAAGTTAATATGCCACCAGCACAAAAGACATCTCCCAGCCCGTCTTTTTTCCCCTGTTTATATATTTAAATAAGCTTACTCTCTTATCTTGTCTGAAAGACCCACAGCAGTGAGTTCTTTGATCCAGTGAGGCATTAGTGTCTTTGGAGCCACAATCATTGCTCTCTTTATTAAACGCGAACTAAACAAACCAGCTAAAAAACCAGAAATCTGAAATAGACAAAAACTGTTAACAATAAACAAGGAGTTGAACAAGAAAATTGAAGCAACTCCAAGAAGGCAAGAGTGAAAAGGTAAAACGTTTTACCTGCATTGTCTTCCCTAAGCCCATGTCATCTCCCAAAATCCCTCCTTTCCCTTTACAATGAAGAGACCAGAGCCACCTCAGTCCATCACGTTGATGAGGATACAACATTTTTCCAATTTTGGGAGGTAACATGTAAGTGGAAGTAGGGCCATTCAAAGTAATTGTGTACTCATTTCCTGAAGCAATCTCATTATCAGCATCATCATCATCTATAACCTCGACCACGCTCGAATCACTATTCTTATTCTGCCCTACTTTCTTGGTCCAATTTTTACCCCCTACTTCTACACAATCACCATCATCATCAGTAACTTCATCTTTAAAATCATATGCTGAGATTCTAGGGGATACAAGTGGCTTTCCATTTTCTTTCTTGCTTATGTTCTTTGATTTCCCTTTATAGGCATTCTTATTCATTTTAGTTTCCTCGACGAAATTGTCCCCATCAGATTCACTCAAAAACTCACCCTCAACATCCCCACCCTTCACACCAGATGAAGAGCTTGACAAATCTGATGAACCACCAAACGAAGAAACAACACTACCAAATTCAGAGTCTTCCAAATCATCATTTTCAGGGACACCCTTTTTCTTCATTTCCTGCAATGAATTATCAGCCATAGGAACAGCTTTCAGGTCAACTGGCCTAGGGTTTGGCTTCTTCTCAATTGACAAAAAGTCAAGCTTTGAACTTAAATCATCCAATATATTCCTAATCTCTTTCCCCCCACAACCCCCATCCTTTCCTGGTGGCGGCGAGCTAAAGTCAGAAATATCAAAGACATGAGGATTCTCATCCTTCAATTGATGACCATCATGACCTTTAGATGATATTTTACAGAGCCGTCTCCTTCCTTCAATCTTAACCTTCTCCGGCTTCGGTTTCTCTGTAAATTATGCTCCAAATTAGCAAAGCATCATAACCCACAAAAAAAAAGGCAAAATCTTTTAGCTGCTAAACCTTTCTAATCAAAGCTCATATTTCAGCTAAACTTTCAAAAAAAAAAAAAAAAAATCCAACATTTCAAAACCTAACGTCTAACAACCATACCCCCAATTTAAATATTTATTAAGTTCAAGTAAAGAGTTATACCAGTATCAGAAATTCCAAAGGATTGAGATACGTTGTCACCAATTACTTCATCAGACACCAAAGAATCTCGAGTATTAATCTCGTCCTCTTTCCCCTTGGGCATTTTCGCAACATCTACAATCAATTCACGCCTTAATAAATTCACAAACAACAACAAAATTTGAAAAAAAATATATATATAAATGGAACACAAAAAAATAATTAAGGAGATACCAGGAGAAGATTCACAATCAGAAAACCAGAAGTGAGGAGCATCATTTTTAATTTCATTTAATTTCGAATGATTTACTTCACCTGCTAGAAACCCAAAATTGCAAGTTCAGATTACCAAAAAAAATTGGGGAAAAAACACAAAATGAAATTAAACGAGAAATAGTAGAAAGTACGAGGAGGGGGTCTGGAATGAGAAGCAGAAAGCAAATTATTGTGGTGTTGATTTAGACTAAGTGGTTTCTTCTTCGTTGTTGAGGTTTCTTCCATTGTTACACTCCTTTGCTTTTACAGTGGTTTTTCCCGCTCTGTGTTGATGGGGGTTTTGAAAGTTACTAGTGCTGTATTCAATTAAAATTCAATTCAACTAATCAAATGCTAATATGCTCTTCTAATTTTTAAGGAAGTGTATTACAATTTACAATTACACTTGTACACTACTACACTAGGTTAAGGTCATTGTGTCGCTTAAATTTTGGAGTTAAATTGGCTAAACTATTGGAAATGGGAAAATTGGCATTATGTTTGGTTTGATTTTTGGAAAATGACAAAGTAACCCCTTGTTGTTAAGTGATAAATGATGGTAATGACAATAAATTTTATACTAATTAGAAAGTATTGTGTCAGACTCGTCTAACAGTAATGTTATTATAAAATGAGCCTGAGCTGGACACATATTGTTCAACCTAGACATATATGTGTTGTGACTTAGATACATGTTAAATTTGGACACATATTTATAAACCTGGTGAAGACATGTTTAAGTTGGACACATATTGTTAAATTTGGACACATATCTGTTTAATCTGGACATATATTGTTAAACCTTGACACTTATTTGTAAATTGGACACATTTATAAACCTCATGAAAATTTGTTAAACCTGAACACATATTGTTACACCTGGACACATATTGTTAAACCTGAACAAATATTATTAAACCTGAACATATATTTGTTAACATATTTTTCTCTAATTTGGCTCAAATTTAATTCGTGAAAGTTTTGATTTAATTAATAGTACTTAAGTAATTTTTTCTAATCAAAGTTTAATACGAAGTATATTAAATTAGACTTGTTAGTATGCAATAAAAGATATTTCTGATATTTTATTTTTTTTTTCAATTTCGTCCTCAAATCCAGCCCTTGAGGGTCAAACTAATCTTCATTATGCTAAATTGGAAATGTTTATTAATTTTTCACGAAAACGAGATATTTTTTAGCCACGCAAAATGAGACATTTCTGATCGTTCTTTGTCAATTCGTCCTAAAATCCACGCACTAAGGGCTAAACGAACCTTTGTTATGCTAAATTGGGAATTTTCTTTTATCACGAAAATTGAGATATTTTTGGACCGCAAAACGAGATGTTTCCGATCGCTTTTATCAATTATGGCATTAAATCAAGCCCTTAAAGGCCAAACAAACCCTCATTATGCTAATTTTGATTATTATTTTTTTCCTCACAAAAATCGAGACATTTTTATACACGCAAAACGAGACGTTCCGATCGTTTTTTGTCAATTCTAACCTTAAATCCAACTCTTATTATGCTAGATTGGGAATCTTTATTTCTCATGAAAATCGATAATTTTTTACACATAAAACGAGACATTATTGATCTTTTTTGTCAATTATAACCTTAAATAGTTAAATCTAACCCATAAGAGCCAAACTGATCCACACTATGCTAATCTACAAGTTTTTATTTCTCACAATTTTGAAGACATTTTTTTGGTATGCAAAATAAGACTTTTTTAAAAATCATTTTTTGTCAATTCTGACAAATCTTAAGGGTCAAACGAACTCTCGTTATGCTAAACTGACCCTCTAAGGGTTGGGTTTAAGGTTGAAATTAAATTAAAAAAATAAGAAAATGACTCATTTTTGTATGCCCAAAAACTGTATTTGTTTTCATGAAAAATTAACATTTTCAGTTTAGGATAACGAGGATCAAAATGACCTATAAAGCCTAGATTTGAGCTTGGAATTAACAAAAAAAAATAAATATCGAGAATGTCTCGTATTGCATACCAAAAAATGTCTCGTATTACATGTCAAAAGGGTCGGAAAACAGTTTGTCGGAAAAATAGGCTAAAAAACCGTTGATGGATGACAGTGCTAGAAAAGTCGGTTGAAAAAAGTAGGGAAAAATGTGACAAAAAATTCAATTGTTATATGGTGGTCCCAGGACCACGTAGCTTTTTGTGGTCCTGGGAATCTTCATTTTTTACTCTACCATCTTCATTTTTTTAATCTTTAATCTTAATTTTGGTACACTATAATATTCATTTTTTTAACCACAATTTTTGTAATAAAAATAAAACTAAAAGCTTCATTTTTTAAAAAAGCTAATTTTTTAAACTACAATATATAATGCTGCCGGGAGCACATAGAACAATTGTGGTCTCGCTCGTCAGCGAGTCAGTTTTAACAACTAAAATGAATATTCATTTTTTAATACTGAATATTCATTTTTTTATACTTTGTACTAAATATTCACATTTTTTAATACTGAATATTCATTTTACTGCAAAAAAATCCGAGCTTACATTCACGTTGGCAACAATTAAAATGAATATTAATTATTGTATATCGAATATTCATTTTTTAATACTGAATATTCATTTTGTTAATGTTGAATATTTATTTTATCACAAAGAATTTGAACCAACAATCAACTTTGCACCAACTAAAATTAATATAATAGTCATTTTCTAATACTGAATATTCATTTTGTTATACTAAATATTCATTTTACGACAAAGAACCTGAATTTACATTCACTTTTTCGATAACAAAAATAATTATTCATTTTTTAATACTGAATATTCATTTTTTTTAATACTGAATATTCATTTTTTTAACTACTGAATACAAGCAAAAGATTAGCTTGTGCAGGTAACCATAGAATATATTTGCAGATTGTTCTTAGGGAAGTGGAAGCGAAGATTTTAGTTGTTACTTACTAATTAGTTTTTTTTATACGTAATTAAAAACAGTTACTTTTTACTCTATTTGCAGAATAGAATCCTCGAAAGTAGCAGGTCTCTTATTTTATTTTTTATTTTTACTCCTAAACTACGGCGTTTTGGCCAGGGACCACAAAAACCTACGTGTTCCTGGGACCATATAATAATTTGCGCAAAAAATTGTTGATGGGAAAATCGACCGAAACACCATTGTTAAAAAAAGTTGACTAGAAGACCTTTGTCTTAAAAATCGAAAGGAAAGCTTTTATCGGCAAACATTTAGTTGAAAATTGTTATCGAAAATCGTTACTGAACCAGAAAATCACTGTCTAAAGGAAGAAAAGGGGGAAGGAAGGAGGGAAGAGAAGATAATGCAATTTAACTTAAAGCGCAAGTCATTAGTCATATATATCAAAATGAGAGATGTGATGATACGTAGATTATACCTAGTTAATTAAAAGTTGAGACCAATTAGAGCGGACAAAAGTTGAGATTATTTCTATCAAATTTTTTTACTTGATTATACTCAATTAAAGCTCATTAAACTTGATTTCAACTACCTAGTCCATGTATAATTAGTTGTGATAATTATCACCTTATCGGTCCATAAGTGTTTTATTGATTGAAAAAAGGATTTTGGAGGGATTAAAATTAAGGGACAGAATAACATATACATATTTATCGTTTGTAAACAACATAACATTACAATAATGTATGATTGTTGGTAAGCAAAATTGCACATAAATTAGAACCCACTAGAGATAGGGTGAGTTGCACAAGAGACTTTCTCAACTTGAGAAATATAAGAGAATATTAAATGAGATTTTTATAATTTTGCTCAGAATAATTTTTCTAAAACATTGTATATTGTTAATTAATACCACAAAAGCACTCTTATTTTTACTCAAAGTTGAGTTAAAACTTCATTCCATTTGTTGATATTTTTTTTATTGTTAAGGTAACAAAAAATAGGGAGATTAAGTTACAATAAATACTAATTAAGCGAAGTTTTTACATATATTATAGATTTTATACTATCTAAGATATGTATATTTCACTTTGAAAAACTATGCAATGCTAGGTCACAACGATTATAGGAACAAAACATAGTAGCACCAAAAAAAAAAATAAGAATAACACCAAACCACAATTAATCAACACCCAAATGAGATAATTTTAATCCATTATTATTAACTAGAGTGAATCGGTGACAATGCACTGCTGTGTATATATTTATTATTTTATAAAAACATGCACTCTGTATATATTATATTTTAAAAACTCAAAAAATATATTGAAATATGTTTAGTTTTATATTGATCATTATATTGAAATATGTTAGTCTTATATTGATCATTAAATTATTTAATTTTCATCTTTTTAGCATAGTGAATTTATTATAAAAACGCACGTAGTTATTGTGGATAATGAGTACACCTTGAGACGACTTCAAAGAGATTACGCATGATTATATTTGATTACATGTATAACTTATGTTTTATAATTTTTATTGGCTATTAGAAATTTCTTATAAAAATTGTTTTAAATAGTTAGATATTTTTTTTAGAATGATTGTTTTAAATAGTTAGTTATTTTTTTAGAGTGTTATTTTTTTTAGAGTGAGTTTTTTAGAGAGTTAATGAGAGGGCTCCATTTAAGATTTGGAGACCTCTCCTTCAAAGTGATTCTTCTATTATAATATTCTTATAAAAATTGTTTTAAATAGTTAGATATTTTTTTTAGAATGATTGTTTTAAATAGTTAGTTATTTTTTTAGAGTGTTTTTTTTTTAGTGAGTTTTTTAAAGAGTTAATGAGAGAGCTCTATTTAAGGTTTGGAGACCTCTCATTCAAAGTGATTCTTCTATTATAATATAGATTTGTCTAATATTACAACAATAAAAATATTACTCACTCGGTAACATATTAAGGACAAGTTGAGTTCTATCGTGAAAATAGGTCTAATACTCTAATGAGAAGAAAATTTCCGGGAAAAAAACACATTTTCGTGGCTTATCTTTTTTTCTGACTATGGGCTTGGAAATTGTACACTACCAAAGAAATTAAGCTTCAAGTTGCTTTAATGGCGGCAACGGCTGTTATTCACTTCAATATGATTACCCGTCAGCTTCCTTCCGCATCTTCCATTTTCACCCCATTTTTACCTCCTTTAATGAAACCTTGCCGCCTCTCCTTTCATTCCAAACGTCGTCTTCGTCAAAGCGCACTTCTGTCCTTCAATTCCACCAGAAAATTCACTGTTTCAGCTTCTAATTATGGTGGTGAGTCATCGTTTTCGTCGATGGAATGTCTGAATGTTGAAATTCTGTACTTTTTTTGTTGGTTTTCATTGAGGCAATTTTACAAACAGTTAGTGTCCGTAATGGATTGTTAGTTGGTTATCTAAAAGTTTCAATTTGGATAGCCAATTCAACCTTATACTACAGGGTATTAGGGATTTTGATTCGGGAATACATTGTAACTAATGTTATATATTCAGTATGTATTACTCTAGAAATGATACCTTTGTGCTGGTTTGAAGTTTTTTTAGACCATGAAGTATCTGCCCAATGTTCTTGCCTACGGTCTGAACTCTGAAATGAATCTATATCTTGTAGAGTTGTCTTGCTGAATATGTTCGAAGTTTGCATCAAATTCTAACTGTATATATTTTGTAACTCTATAAGTTTGCTCCTATAATTTGAGTCGTGTGCTTCTATGTCTTAGAGACAAGATTAGAAAGATGTTGTTTGAAGCCAAGGCCTATAAAAGTTCTACTGAAAGTGCTAGAGGGATTTGTCTGTAATTTTGAGTATATATACGATCAAGTTAAGCTCCTCTATTTAGAACAAGCTAGTTTGGTTATATTTCTGGTAGGCTTGTAGCTGAGTAGTAGTTGCTGCTAAGGACTTAAGGGGACTAGACCACATAATGTAGTGTCAGGCAATTTCTTCAGTATAAGCGAGTGGTAAAATAATACTAGTACAAAGTATGTTCTTTAAGCTTGGAACGACTTTGTGTAGTTAATAATTAATATCCTGTTGTAGCTGTACCTAGTTGGGAGAAATGAATGATCTCTGTTGAAACGTGTTTTTTCATGGTTTTCTGACTAGAGCATTCCTGTTGAAGCAGCTGATGAAACATATGATGTTATTGTGGTTGGTGGTGGACATGCTGGTTGTGAAGCTGCTCTTGCTTCTGCTCGTGTAGGGGCAAAAACTCTTCTTCTCACACTAAACATTGACAGAATTGCGTGGCAGGTAATTATTTTGACATGTATAGGATACATCTCTTATGTTTTAGTGTCATTCAGCTTCTCTTCTATGAAAGTGAGGTATAAAGGAAATACGATACGGGGACGAATCTGGTACGGGAACGACAATCATAGTCATTAGACTTTGCATGCTACATGGGCTATGTTTGATTCACCTTATTTCAGGTTCTTATTACTCATTTAATATCATATCAAAAAAATAAGTTCAGGGAGTCAGAAAAATAAGTTCATATTAGGCCTGACAATTTTATTTGTTTTTTTAAACTTTAAATTTAAATATAATTAATTTCGTAACAAAAAATATTATAAAATTACATATTTGAAAACTACTCATTAATACAAATAAAATAAAATCTCAATTGATATACTTTTTCTTAGATTAACGTATATACGCGATCAAAATTTAGTCGCATCAGGCAATAAGTTCAGATCATATAAAAATCATATCAGCAAATATCCGTTGAAACAAACATATCCATAGTCATTAAGTTTGTCCCATAGTATCTGTCAAATAAACTTCACGCTGGTTTTGAAATTTGAAGTATCCATGACTGGAAAAAGTTCTTAGCAAGATTCTGGATGGCTTGAAACCGGACTGAAACCTAAGCAAAGTTCTAGTTATCTACTCCTTTTCGCCCCTCATTTTGGAAAATTTATTCGATGTTGTTATATTAACCACTTTTGCATTGCATGTTTAGTATTCAATTAACTTGTTGATAAAAAAGGCTAGTGTAATTTGAGCATTTTGATGCTGAATGGACTTGAAAGATTTCGGGTGTGGATGATACTCCTTAATTTTCCGTTATAATTTCCGATGTACTAATATGTAAAATTCTTCTCTCTTATAATGAGAATGTAGTTTTTCTAGCTGTTTGACATTACTGTGCCTGAAGGACACCTCAGCCGTTTTCTTCAGAATGGTTGGTCTTGACTTTGATTATCTTTTGTCACCAGTGCATACCAGTTCGATTTGCTTCAGTCTTCATGCCTTTATTGACTTGAATGACTTCTATTTGTTTTGCCTATCTTGCTGAGTGGTTATTGAGAACACTGAACCAGCCATCTTGTACTTTATTATATGTTCAATATTCTTCAATCTATAACTCTTGTCTTATTTGGCCAAAGTAAAGTTAAGAATTTGTGTGCAGCCATGCAATCCAGCTGTTGGTGGGCCTGCAAAATCACAACTTGTACACGAAGTGGACGCACTTGGCGGTGAAATAGGAAAAATTGCTGATAGGTAATATTTGTTTTGAGTGAATATTTTTCGAAGGCAAAATTGGAGGCACCGTTTTAAATTTGTACCAAAGGAAGAATACTCATTATAAGTTATTTATTGGAAATCATGCTTGTGATGTCTTGATTTAGGGGAGCTTCTTGACTCTTGAGTTATCTCTTAGAGCTTTCTGAGAATTGTGATGAATCCGTATTCTGGTGATATTCGTGTGTTTTTTGACGTAAGCTATATATGAGAGTTATCCGCTTATAAATCAAATTCAATGAAGTTTTGCCTTGCAGATAGCTTTATGCATTTTCCTTGTTAATATTTAGGTGCTATCTGCAAAAGCGCGTGCTTAATACATCCAGAGGCCCAGCTGTTCGAGCATTACGCGCACAAACTGATAAGAGGGAATATGCTATGCAGATGAGGAGTGTTGTTGAAAAGTATGTTTCTGCTACAAATCTATTTTTGAGGGGCTCTCTTTAGTTTGCCAAAATATGAGATTGTAAATGCGAACTGTTTTTTCTCTGTTTTGGTTAGTGATTATCTAATTGATGAGGGCTTTTGTTTAAAGTTTAAAAAATACAGTCATGCTTTACTTGAATTGTTATTTGCTTTACAGGATTTTGGCTTTTGAAAGAAAGCAGGTTTTAAACTCTGTTTGAACCCCTTCCCCAGGGCAATTCTTATGGATGATTTGTTTTTCTTATCATTTGTTGTTTACTTCTGGTACTTGTTGAGAACAAAATTTGAAGAGGCTAAAAAGAATGCTTTTTAACTGATACAAGTAAAATTGAAGGCATTTTTCTAGTTTGGAAAAATGTGAACTATATGTCCAATTGTCCATGCTTTTTCTGTTGCTGTGTTGTTCCATATACAAATTAATGTAGTCAATTTACTTTTGCAGCACTGACAACCTCTCCATTAGAGAGGCTACAGTGACAGATATCATCATTGGGAAGAATGCTAATGTAGAAGGCGTTCGAACTTTCTTTGGAATGAATTTCTATTCACCTTCTGTTGTTCTTACAACTGGCACTTTCATGAGTGGCAAAATATGGGTTGGCAAAACCTCTATGGATGCAGGAAGAGCTGGCGAGTCAGCCTCACATGGGCTCACTGAAAATCTCCAAGGTCTAGGATTTGAAACTGATAGGTTGAAAACCGGAACTCCTGCACGTGTGGATATCCGTACTGTAGACTTCTCCAGATTGGAACCCCAGCATGGAGATGAAGAGGTTCTGTCGTTAAATCTTATGTGTACGTTTAACTGTTCATGGTATTGAGTGGATTTTGATCAACCTTCTGAAATATTAAGGAAGATTTGATTTGAATTGCATCATTTAGTTGGAACGTTTTTCAAATTCTACTTTCTTGGTACTGTTTACTGATGTATGAAGGAAGGTATACTAATTCTAAAATGGTGGCTGATCAGGTTGGCTGGTTTTCCTTTGACCCTGAGTTTCATATTGAAAGGGAACAAATGTGCTGTTATCTGACACGTACAACAAAGAGCACACACACTCTGATTAAGGAAAACTTGCATGAAACTCCAACATATGGTGGTTGGGTTGAATCTAAAGGACCTAGATATTGCCCATCAATTGAGGATAAGGTAAACTTTACTACTTGACGTTTACAATTTACATATATCTATGCAAACTGGATCAAGTAAGAGAGTTTATTCCAATCCCTGCACTTTTCAATCCATTTCGAAAAGAGAAAAGAAACTCTACATAGATGGAGGTTCTCTAGTTTCCCAGCAAGTGAATCAAAAGTTTTATATAAGCTATAGGTTTACCTTTAACTCTGATCACTAGTGTACATGCACATAAACTATTTGCCTTCTATTTAGTTTTTTTCGCATGTTTATTGAAATCTTCATCTCTGAAGCTCCACATAAGTTAAGTGTGGGTAAGCTTGCAACTGGAATGCTGAATTTCTGGGTATTCTAAACTTGAGATAATTGATTAGGGAGAGAGTATGTTAGGGTGTCTTGGGTTAAAGTTTGAGGAAGTAATCCAAAAGTGCTTAAAGAGAGATTAGAGGAATAGCATTGTGTTTAAGTGCTAGAAAATAGGAGCTGCCTTTAAGGTTTATTTAGAACTACATACTTCTTTCTTTGTCCCTTTTTATTAAATAAGTTGCTATTGCATATTTGTTGTGTTGGGATATTTCTTAACTAGAAATACTTAAATATGAGGGGTGCTGAAAGCTTGAAACATGAGTCTTTTTCAACCTAGGAGTAGAGTAGTAGGTACCCAAAGAGAAGAAAGTCAAAAGGATCAACTATGATTTGGCACACTCTGATGCTCCATGATCTTGATTTATCATGTATTGGATATTTGCAAGTCTCATTTCATGATCCATATTGTATCAGCCATGCCTCTTCCTAGTCTTCTGTTTGTGGCAGGGTTATTTGGAACCAGATGATCACAATGGTTTACACCCTGCCGAGGAAGAAGCTATGCCATTTTCTCTGTTTCTGTGAGGATTTCGCTTCCATTATATTATCCTCTTGATTATTGTGCCTTGTTTGTTGCTTCAGATTGTTAGATTTCAAGATAAGGAATCTCATCAGATCTTTCTCGAACCAGAGGGCAGAACTGTGCCTGAGCTGTATGTACAGGTATTCAATAGTTATATTACTCTTGGGGGTTTTATGTTTATCTTTTTTGCCCCACAATTGTTCATTTGTTCTTCTTTTAATTGGTAGTTGTACCTTTCTCCTGAATGCTATTAGCCATTAGTTGATTAAATAAACATTGTTTTCAGGGATTCTCAACTGGCTTACCCGAAAGACTGCAGCTGCCACTGCTACGAACATTACCTGGACTTGAACAATGTACAATGCTGAGGCCAGCTTATGCTGTGGAATATGATTACTTGCCTGCTCATCAGTGCTCCAGATCTCTGATGACCAAGACAATTCAAGGACTTTTCTTCTCTGGTCAGATAAACGGAACGACCGGCTATGAGGAAGCTGCTGCACAGGTTTAACCTTTTCCTATCCCCTGCTTTGTTTTCCTTTCCTCTTTGGGATTAAGAAAGGAATAGTTATATTTATGATGAGAGTTTGTGAGTATTCATCAAGATGGGAAGTCATATCTGAAGGGCCTCATATCTGAAGTTACTTATTTTTGCTTTTTCTGAAGGGCCTCATATCTGGAGTTAATGCTGCAAGGCATGCAGATGGGAAGTCTCTTATCGTTCTTGAGAGAGAAAGCAGCTATATTGGCACTTTGATTGATGACTTAGTTACCAAAGATCTTCGAGAACCTTATCGTATGTTGACAAGGTACTAGCATCGAAACTTAATGGCTTTATACTAAACTTATCCTTGTTGTCCTTTTGAAAACACTTCCCTTCCATGCTCATGTCAGTCGCTCAGAACATCGGTTACTTCTTCGTTCTGATAATGCTGATAGCCGCCTTACACCTCTGGGCTATGAAATTGGTTTGATTGATGATAGATGTTGGAAGCTATATCAAGATAAGCAATTGCGAATTGCGGAGGAGAAAAAACGGCTGAAAGCTGTCAGGATATCAGGTTTAAGTCCTCATCTTTCTTCTTCTTCATTTTTTCTTTCTCGAGGGCAGGAAGTTGTATGGCATAAGTCAATCATTAAGCAATTACTTTCTTGATGTGCTGTATTGCAGTTCCTGAAAGTGGTTGAGAATCTTAGCAGCTAACCTGAAATGAGAATAAGGTGTATAACAGCAGATACCATAAATAAACTTGGAAGAAATCTTGATTAGAGTTGCGTAGTTGATTTTTTTTTTGGTGCAACAATGACTAGATTTGTTCTCCATTTTATGTACTGTACTAGTGTTTTCCTTTTGCTTGCCAGTTTGGTCTCGTCTTCAAATTAACTATCTCTTTGTCCAATTGACATCTTTTTTTTATTTATTTCTGTTTTGATCAAGAATGTTATTCAAACATAAGAGGATAATGAAAAGGTGCAAACTTGGTTGAATACAGAAGTGAGGTCCCTGGTTGTATTTAAGCTTCTGATTCTCTTCTTTTGGAGTACTCGTAGGTGGTGATCTGTCAGCTGATGTTACCCTATTATCTAGTCAACCAGTGAAGGACTCAGCAACATTGGAGAGTCTTCTTAAAAAGCCACATATAGAGTATAAACTTCTGGATAAGCATGGTTTTGGTAATCAGTGCCTATCCAAAATGGAGAAAGAATGTGTAGAGATCGATATAAAATATGAGGGCTTCATTACCAGGCAGCAACTGCAACTACAGCAGGTGGGTTGTTTAGGTGCTCTTGGCATGTGTCTGACCAAATTTCATTATGTTAGAACTCGGTGTTCATTTATTTGGAATTTGACGCATGTTGTATTAAAAAAATCATACTAACAATAGTCTTAGCTATTGAATTTACAACTGTTCATATTCGTCTTTGCTTTTGAATTTGCAACTGTTCATATTCGAACAACTAATGTTCACCTGAGAGTACCATCCTCTATGTACTCTATAGTGATATAATCTAACTATTTATCTTACTATTGTAATTTGTGAGCTCAACATCTTGCTCTTGTTTTCTTATTGATAAAATTCTTTCTAGATCTGTCTTTGATTTGATCTTAATCCATTTTGTAGATGGTTCATCAACAGCACAAGCCACTTCCAGAAAATATAGATTATAATTCAATGACTACTTTGTCTCGGGAGGCACGGGAGAAACTCTCCAAGGTTTGTAGACTCTTATAAGTGTATAACTGCCTTTGAGAGGGAGAGGCTCTGGAGATTATGGCTCTCGTATCTATCACTGAGCCTATCTCATTGCTGCAAAATCTAAGAACTCTCAGATTTTGTACTTTTTGTTACATTATTGCATTTCTCAAAATCCAGTATCCCACTTATAGCATGCGAAAGAGTTTATTGGCAACTATTGTCTGGGTTGCCTAGCATAGTTTAAAGATATATATCGTGACTTTCATGAACCCATTTCATTAACAGATGCCCTTAATAGTGTTCTGCTTATTGTCACCCTCTCCAGCCCTCTTTCCCCAGGCTGCTTCTCCAACCCCTAAGGAAAAATACATAGTATTTAATTCTCTGCTTTTGCTTCACTTCTCAACATTTTGTTTTTTAAGTTATAAAATTTTGATATATATAGATATCTTGTTTTATATTTTTTAAATTGTAGTTTTCTAGCGATCAGAGTTTTGTAGATCAAGTCATTCCCAGGGCTGTAATGCCAGGATCAAATTTTCTATTCCACACACACACACACCCCCAAAAAAAAAAGAAGTTGAAGGGAGATTACTTTAGTTTTGTTAAGCTTTCCCCATGTTGGAGGTTCCCCACCACAATGGGTAAACTGTTTAAGGTAAGGGATATAGTACCAGGGTTGGGAGTATTTTAACAGATTCCATTGCTCCAGAATTATCAGGGTCTTGTAACCTCAAGAATCTATTGCGGAAGACTCGTGAAAGGACAGTGCACATACGTCACAAGTTGAGGATTTAAATATAGGACTTTATAAAGAAATAAATGCTCGACCGTGCGGGGTGGAGGAGGAAAATCTATGTGGACGACCTCCCGGAATAATCACTTTGGTTCATGTAGCCGACCCCACTTATGGGAATAAGGCTTTGATTGATTGATTGATAAAGAAATAAATGTTCAGTACATTGTGCTTCAAATGTTGTATTACTGAATTAATTCTATGCGCATTGTCTCTTACTCAGTTGTTATAATTGACATGTTCTATTGGACCCACTTTTCATGTTATGGAACAATGGATATTGGGTAGCTTCTGCACATTGAAAATTACTGGAATTCATTAGATAATTCTAGAATATTTATTAGTTAATAATAAATCTTTTTACTCTTTTATTTTCTGTTTAAAGAATTTCTACTATTCTGTTAGGAGTTTGTTAGTAGCTATGAGTTGGCATATTAAGGGCAATTAAGTCATTCCTTAGCAAACTATTAGCCTATAAATAATGGGATGTAAATCAGTGAAGTCATGAATGAGAATATTATCAAGTTTCTTGAGTTGTTAGTTTGGGAGAGTGCTTACCTCTCGAAGGTAAGCAAATCTATCATCCTACTTTTCCTATCTTAAATTCTCAGTGCACAGCAGTAGCCCTCCTCTTTACTAAAGACATGCCATTCCCATGCCAATAAGATTTGGTTACAAACATTTGAGCTCGAATGAGGGATGTCAATCCATTGAGCTTTGAACATAGTTCTTGTGTTCATTATGCCTTTTTGTTTAGTACTTTCATGCAAATGATATGATACAGATCTAATCTTGGTAGTCCTCTACTTTGAGGCACACTTCTGAAGTTTAATTTCATTTCCTGCAGGTAAGGCCACAGACCATTGGCCAAGCAAGCAGAGTTGGTGGGGTAAGCCCTGCTGACATTACTGCTCTGATGATCATCCTGGAATCAAACCGAAGGCAAGCTCAAGAACAGAGGAGGCGCCAAACGATGTCTTCTGTTTTGATTGAGGCTGAGAAGGAAGTGTCTGATTCTTCAATGGCTGAGACAATCAGTTCTTAGTATGTGAACTGATGTTAGTAATGTTACTAGTGGCTTAAAACAGGCAGGCAGAATCATATGCAACAGTGATTCCATATGGCTTCGGTCATGTAACAAATCACTGATTCTTTCTTGTTGGAGATCCTGTTTCTCATGATGAAAACTTTTTATGCCTTCATTTTTCCACCATAACTGGATTAGATCAGAGTAAACACAGCAACAATGGCAATTGACATGAGAAGCAAATGCATAAAAAAGGTGACGTATCTTAATTGTTTAATTACTGTTTGTGAATCAATTTAGTTTTGATACTAGAATGACAATGTCATTTTGAAGTCCTGTGGTATATAGAGGTAACTTAGAATGTCTCTCTGTTTCGGCAACATGATTGTAAATATGAACTATTCCTCTAGGAATATAAACTCTTCTGAAAGTATTAATGGCTTCTGTTTTTTCATATTATATTGGAACTTCATGTACGAATAAACTTTTTCATATCCAGGCTATTCTAACCAAAATTTTCTGTACAATTACATTTGGGCAGTGAATACATATATATGGGCTCGGTAACACCATTGGGCTCACTAAAGCATATATTTGGATGGGTATATTTCTACTTTGGGCATTTGTTTGAGTAAGATATGCGGTGGAATTTTGGGCATATGAAATGTTCTCACAATTGTGTTGATTTCGGGTTGTTTACCAAATGTCTAAATCTATACTAGAAGTAGAATAATTGAATTATACGACCAAAGTATATTGACGGACTGGGTCCGTGTTGGGTGTGTCAGTTTCGGGGCTACCCTTGTTGGGCTCATATTATATTAGAGTTTTCCCAATTTTGACCCAATATTTAGGGCTGTGTTATGATGTTATCCAATTAAAAACTGGAAATTGCTGACCGCATGATAGTTAATTTAATAGTTGGCAAAAACCCCCAAAAACTGATGTAACCAAGTCATAAGTCAACTTGTTTTAGTTTGATTGGTTTGTTGATCCTCTTAATCATCGCACCAATTTCTGCCCATATCGTGTTTTCATGTACCTCATCAACCAATTAACCTCCCAGCCACTAAATTACTCAATTACCTCTGTCTCTTTCCTCCTCCTTTCTTCTTTGGTTCAGTCCCTCTTCAAGGACATTGACCATGAACATCTGGGACATGGATTTCCCAGAGATGTAGCATCTATTGTCTTCTTCTCTGCATAAATTCTTCTTTTTCCTCTGCAATTTCCTTATTAATGGCAGATTCAAAGTTTGGGGTTTGCTATATATGGTTCATCTCGTCTCTCCTCTTCATCTTCACAGTCTCAGGTGCCGTCTTCTTGGTGTTGTTCATGATGCAGCCTGGATCCCCGACCACTTCTTCGTACCCGATTATTGGTGTGTCTCTTGTTTGCTTCCCTTGGTTCTTTTGGCTCCTTACAATCTTGTATCGGCTCATTTCACGTGCTTGTGGGTTTCGGATGTCTTGTTTCGGGTCCAACGGGGTTGATCATTCCAACAACAATAATAATTATAATATTTACAATAATAATATTCCTTCTGGTGGACGCACCGGCAATAATAATGGCGGGCATGGTGGTAGTCCGATCAATAATGCTAGTTTAGCCTCTATTAATGTCAATGAAGGTGGTGGTAACTTGGTTAATGAGAATGGGAACATGAATGAGCACGGGAATGGGAACGGGAATGAGAATGAGAACCGGACAACTTTGGTGGGAACTCCAAGACGGGTTCATTTTGGCGGGGTAGTGGTATTAGGTGAGGATGATGGTGGTGCAAATAAAAACCAAGGAAGATCAGAATCACTACCATCACCATCATCATCTTCTTCTTCAGATAATGACGACGAGATTGAAATGCCCCTGAAATTTTCTATGGCCTAGGCAGGGTAAAAGACTGAATGATCATTTCATCATTTCATGTTATTGTGATCTGGAAGATTAGTGAAGACAGCTGCAAAGATTAAACATACACACACATACATTTTCTGGAGAACAAAAAGGGATTATAATCTCTTTACTCTTCAGAGTAGCGCGATTTTCTGGTGAAATCAGGGAAGGTGAAATTGGGATGTCATGAAATTGAATTTAGGATGATTGAGGGATGTGGGAAGGAGAGGTTTTTGACCCAGCACTGGTATATGTGAAAAATTTGTATCATTGTATAGAAGATTCATAAGTTGATATTTAACTTAATTCTTAATGGATTCACATACCTGTTTGTGCTCTGACATTTGTGATAGATATATACCAGAGATCAATTCTGCTTTCCTGTCAATCATGGGAAGAATTTTTGTTACTACCTCCTACAGAAGAGGGTTTTTTTTTTTTTTTTTTTTTTTTTTTTTTTAAATAAATATTTTTATTGTTTATTTATTTTTAAATTCAAGTAAAAATATTATAAGCATCAAATAATGAAGAGTGATTTGTGGGCAACAAAGAGGAGATGGAAGGGCAATTAATTACCCAGAAGAATGTTATTTTGACTTGGGATGTTGGTTCAGGCAATATCCAAGCTGATATATTCTGTAACATTTCTTTCTCTATTCTCTTCACTTTTATATTTTCACTTTCTGTTATTTAATTTATTAAGGGATAAAAATGACTTTATTGAACTGGGAACTGGTCAACTCAATCACCTGCATAGGGGACGATAAGAAAATCAGCTGTAAGTTTTTAAATTGGTGCATGATAGTTCCGGGATACAATGATGTGATTATGTGAAATAGATTTGTTTTTGCCTAAGTTGTTTTGGTACGGGGATGGGTACGGGTACAGATACGGGTACGTACATATACAACTATACAAGTACAAGATTTGAAACGGCAAAATTTTAAAATCCAAGGTATGCATATGCCAATGGTACACTAATAAAGCAACATAATGATGAGGTTTATTGTTCATGACCTGATACATAATTCTGTAATATACTTTACATCAGATACGTTAGCTTAAAAAAAGAAATCGTTAGCTGGAACTGGAACATAAGTGAAGATCTAGGAAGTAATGTTTGAAAATGAAAAATACCTAATGCAACTGTGAAAGAGCATATTCAGAAAATATTAAGGTATATTTCTTTTTGAAAAAAATTGTTATGGGTACTCCAACATGTGGTCCTATATGTCCCAATATATCCTCAACCATCCCAATATATCCCTATTCGAGTATTCATCCTTAAGCTGTCCTTATAAATTGTCAACAAAGTATTCATCCTCAACTAGTTGTACCATATTACTAAATGCCGTACTTGATATGTACCTGAGTCGTAATCATTTCACAGTGTACTCGTATCGGGTACTTTAGACGACACTTAAGAGATGTAATTGTGCTTCATAGGATTTTGCTCTCTCAATGCCCAATTTTTTACATTATTGAGTTGGACACACTGATTTTAACTTATAAGTTGTAAAGTAAGAAAACTGTGGGCCGGATCATGTGAGTAAAAATATATACTCGTATTTTTTTTTAACAAATTTGGAAATTGTGCATTTGCAAAGATTGAAGGACAAAGGGAGGTGGGTTTAATATCACTTTTTAAGACTTTAACAATTTATGACTATGTTTAGTTCAACAAGTTTTTGCTAACCTGATCTATAATAATCACCGAATTTGACCAAAGTTTGACTTTCCATGTACACAAATTCTTAAGGAAAAAACATATAAGAAGTATGTCAAATGAATCTTGTTTTATTTGTGTTAACGTGCACTTTCTAAGTATCTATTTTTTATAATACAATTAAAAATATTTAATGATAAAAAACAAATAAAACATAAGATCTAATAATGAGTTATATTTTCCAATTTGATCTAAAATAAGTCTTTAGTTGACATCTAAATCTTTATTCCTTTTATTAGTGCATTGTTATTTTTATACTCCCTCCGTAACATAAAACTTTCAACATTTGCCAAAAATGGAGGTAACAAAAAACTTTCAACAATTCTTTTTTTTTTTTACTTTTGGTAAAAAAAGTCCATTTATTTACAAAAATGCCAATACTAAAACTTAATTAATTCTATTATGATTGATTAACCTTCTTAATTAACATTTCATGATTATCAATTTATCATCATAAACCCATCATCTCTCTCCTTCCTCTCCACTCTCTCTCCTCCTCCAATTCCACAGCACCACCACACCTCTCAACCTCCTCTGCCTCCACCACTTTTTCCACCACCACCGCGACGTCACCCTCGTCTCTCCCTCTGCTCCCCCTCGACTCTCTCCCCTCGTCTCTCATCACCAACACCTTCGCACAGCGAACCCGGCCTCCACCGTCGTGACTCAAACCCAGCCAACTACCACCTTCGCGGTTCAGACCCAACTACCACCTTCGCATACGAACAACCCAAAACCATTCGCGTTGCCCACAACCTTCGAAACCCTAACTTCAACATTGGGGTGGTGCTGGGTCTCGATTATGGTGGCTTGGGTGTCGATTTGGGTGTGAGGTGGTGCTGTGTGTCGATTTTGGTTGCTAGGCTACCGATTTGGGTGTGGGGTTGGTTTATTTGGGTTGTGGGTTGTTCGAATTCGAGTTTAGGGTTTTTCGATTGGGTGTGTTGGGGTGGTGGTGGTGGTGGTTATTTTGGGTGGGTTGTAGCAGTGCGGGTGCCTGGGTGGGGTCGACGTGGGTGGGGGCCGGTCTAGGTAGGGTCGATTTGGGTGGTGCAGAAGTGACGTTGGTGCAGTGATGGAAGTGGTGGCTGGTGAAAGTGGTGGTTGGTGGTGCGATTTCTCTCTCTTCCCCACCTTAATCACACCATCCTCCATTAATTAACTTGTTAATCAAAGAATTGGAAATTTTGCCTAGGGAATGATGAAAAGTACAAATGTTAAAAGTTTTTAGTTACGGAGGGAGTATATTAGATTGGATCCATGTAAATAAATTTGTATTGTTACCAATTAAATAGAGTGGTCTTTTAGCGGGTAGGTACTAAAAATTGACTAATAGATACACTAAAATCTTATATTGATAGAACATAAAAACTTATTTATATAAGTAAAAAAAATAAGAATTTTACAATCTTATTTTATAATTTGCTCAAGTAAAATTTATCAACCAAAAACACCTCTTCTCTCATTTAGTTTATCTTTAAAATGATCCATATCATTTGAAAAAAATCGTACATTGTATATTTCATTGGTTCACTCTTAAAAATATTTAATATATAATTAGTCGATATAATCCCTAAACAACGAGGAGTAAATTTTGAAGTTTTTGAAGAATGATGAATGAGTTTAGATTAAATTATGTAGTACTAGATTAAAGAATGATGGGTGGGTTATAGGAGAAATAAAACTATGATGATGTTTTTATGGTTTAAATTCACATGATTTGTTAGTGTTTTAGCTGCGGGTTAGTGGGATAATTTTTTTTTCGCATGTTATGTACTTTAATCAAGATTTAAGCTTTATTCGTAATGAAAAACATAGTACGTCAAATGTGGTCTCGTTAGATTTATCGCAACGTGTAATATTTTAATATGTAGTTGTACTAATTTTTACAAGCACGTAATTATAGATATTAATATTTAAAGTTTTGTCTCAACATACATAAAAAGTAGAGTGTTGTAAATAATACGAAACGGAAGTAGTATTAATTAATATTATTGTTACTATTAACCTTGAATTTTGACCGCTTTTTTATCATTCAATTATTTGTTTGCAAAAATTACCAAAACAAATCGGTTTTTAAGTTAGGGATGTCAGTTGTTTGGGTCAAGTGGGTATGGGTCTACTTCAATCCTTGTCGGGGCGGAATGGAGATGAATTACGAACCTGTCACGAAAATAGGGATAAGGATAAAGATTACAATATTAGCTAGGTGGGGATGGGGAGGGCAACATCTGCTCCACCCCATTAATATCCTTATTATTGTAGGTTAGCAAAAGTTTTAATTTATGAATCTCAATTATTTTAGTAATAAGAAAATTGTCAAATCAAATTTGGGGTTATTTTTGTCTTTGAGGGTCAAAATTTTTCTTTAATGAATTTTTGTTTTATTAAGTACCTTTTTTTTTTGGGAGAGTTTTATTAAGTATTCTGGTACCTTTTGAAAGTAGTAAATGGTTACCAACGAGAATTTAAAAGTAAAATTATATATATACGGTTATTAATGAGAAAGTTAAAAAGTACATAGAGTAATTAACAAAAGAGAATAATTAGTGTTTTGGCGGTAAAGTTTTTTTAAGAAATTAACATGTGATGCTCGCTGCTTTAGTAGTAAAGGAGTACTCCTCTAAAAAAAAAACTCCACCATTGGATATAATTAATTAATATAGTTAATTAATTAGTTACTATAGTGAACCGGTGCTACTGCATCGGGTATGTATTTAATTATTTTATGATAAGAATATGTATACAATATATATACACACACACACATATAATATATCCAATTTATATCGATCTGTAAATATGAAATTCTAATTTGTCTAGTTTTTATTGTCATATTTTAAACGATGTAATTGATTAGTAAATATGAAATATCATTTGTATAGTTTTATCTTTAAAAAAGATATTTCTTTTTCTTTTGTTGGTGATTTTATTTTATTTTAATTTGATATTTTATTTAAGAAAGTAAGATATTTATACGAAGTATAAGAGCTATTGGTTTGTTTGATAAATGAGTATTATTCCTTTAATTTGAGCTATTGAGAATGAATTTGAGATTTAGGCCTTGTTCTTTTGGACTTAAAACTACAGTAATCAGATCAAATCAGTTAAGCTTTGTTTTAATATTATACTCTCACAAAATAATGCCCCCACCTAATCAGATCAGTTCAGATCATATCAGTTTGGATCAGATCAGATCAGATCAGTTCTAAAGAACAGAGCCTTAAATGGTAGCTAATTAAGGCCGCCCAATTTTGGGGTTGTGTTTTTTTCTCTTTATGAAGGATTAGGTTTTGGAAGATTTAATTTGTTGATGGAGGGTTATGCGGTATCGAATCAGATCTCAAATCTACATGTGCAATTAATTGTGTTAAATTGTATTCAATTCAAAAACTACAACAAATCGCAAGACCCCCTTGTAAAAGGCTGCAGAGGACAGCGATGTGAAAAGCGAGGGAATTCATCAATGTCAGATCTCATCGACGATCGTAGTTTTATAGAACTAGAATCTTATTTAATTCAATTTCCTTTGTATTTGTTGGATTTAATCTCTTTTGTAGATGTCGTATGACTATTTTATCAATGAATTGATCTTTATTTATATATAAAAAAAAAATTAAGGCCGCCCAAACCTAAGAGGATTAATTTAATGGATTATATTAGGGCTTTAGCTTTATTTGTTCCAACTCTTATCTAAACCCCCTTACGCCTATAATTGGATCATATATACACTCAATAATTCAATATATATATAGGGTTGGAAAATTTGGTGGGAATAATCCCAATTTTCACATGTCTGCTCATTTTGGTTTTACTTTTGATTAACTCAGTATAATCCAAAGTTGCACAACATCTTCTCAATTTGGTCTCAATGCTATTGTTGACCTGTTGTATCAGGTAACTTAAGGTAAACTAGGGACCAAAATGAGCAGACATGTGAAAGTTGAGACCAAATTCAGAAGATGTTGTGCAACTTTGGATTATACTGAGGGCTCGTTTACATTAGCTGAATAGAGATGAACTGAACTGAACTGAACTGAATAGAAGTGTATTAATTGAACTAAATAGAGATGAACTAAACTGAACTGAACTGAATAGAGATTAACTGAACTGAACTGAACTGAATATAATCTGAAGTAAACAAGCCCTGAGTTAATCCAAAGTAGAGACCAAAATGAGCAGACGCGTGAAAGTTGATTATTCCTATCAAATTTTCCTATATGGTTGGAGACTTGGAGCTGAGGGCATTGATTTATTTTGATCTAAATGTTAACATTTTATTGGCTAAAATTGTTTTTTTTTGTTTTTAAAACAAATACCTAGAATTAGGGAGAAAAGAAATAAAAATACGTACCCTAAAACTTCTCTATCCCCTTGCTTATGGGTAGAATTAGGATTTTTTTTTTTACCTTCTAAAAAAAATCTCTATAAGCTATGATTTTTATGTTTTTTTCTAGATTTGTTGTAATTTGTTCATAATCTATAAGTTATGTTCTACATTTCATGGGTCATTCCTGAGCCACGTTCTAAAATTTTGACTTATTTAATATTAGTGAGTTGTAATTTTAGTTTTTTTTTTTAGAATATTAAGTTATATGTGCATATGTTTTAATCTTTATAAGCCATGTTCAAAATTACAAAATATTTCTTGATATAATATTGTTTATTTATTATAATGTTTATTTTTATATACAAAATGTGATTTATATTGATTTAATATTTTAGC
Organism: Salicornia ramosissima; assembly: GCA_951394345.1. Taxonomy (NCBI): domain Eukaryota; kingdom Viridiplantae; phylum Streptophyta; class Magnoliopsida; order Caryophyllales; family Amaranthaceae; genus Salicornia; species Salicornia ramosissima. The sequence continues at coordinate 54,303,223 of OX596236.1, read as the reverse complement.
TACTTCAAATAAACCCTACAATAACTTGGAATTTTCTGCGCACATACGCATATTTAAAACATTTCTTATAAAATTTGGAACATGGCTTATAAAAGTTAGAATTTGGTTCATAAAATTTGGAATATGAGTTATATATAAAAGTTAGAACATGAATTATAAAATTTGGAACATAACTAGGGAGTACGAACAAAAAATCTAGAAATTTTAAAAAAGCATATATTGTTATGAAAATGGGAAGAAAATTCTGCCTTTCATTAATTAGGAGAGATATATATATACAAGAATCTTGTAACAAGATACAAGACGTATTTACAGCAAACCCTAATTCTAGAATATTCCTAGAGTACAATCAGGGGTATAATAGTCATCCACTAATATATATTATATAACATATATATATATTTTTAAAAAAACTGGTTTGTTTAATTAAAACACAGTTTTTTTAAAAAAAAAAAAAAAAAAATTCTTAATAGATTTTTTAATTTTTTTTAAAGAAAAACGTAACAACGTTTTTTAAAGAAGAAAAAAAAAACAGATTTTTTTTTAGAGTGAGGGATAGCTCAGGTGGTTAGAGCTTTCCTTCCGATTACAGGTGATCCTGAGATCGATTTTTATCCCCGCCCTTCGTGGCAACCTATTCTTACATGATCCTAATCCTATATATATATTTCTTCTCACTAAAAAAGAACCGTTTCTATGTTCCCATTATTGGTGTCGTGAAGCTAGGTTAGGACTTATTAGGAGCCAAAACACATTAAATTAAAGTTTCTCCTGGCCTCTCTCAAACCATCCATACAAGGTAACTCATCAACCCCATCACATAAACTACATTGTTTTTTACTATCTAGATCCAATCATGTTTATTTTAATGAATTAGATCAGTGATATATAGATTAATAATGCATATGATATGAATATTAATTAAAGTGTAGATTTTTAAGCATAAAATTAATTAAACACTTTAATTTGGTGCTTGTTAGACCTTCCGACACTCTATTGGAAGGCATGGTTAAACACTATCTATGATATGATTATTATTATTATGTCTTCCATTATACTTCATCCGTTTCAAAATAAATGCAACAGTTTTTATTTCAGGAAGTTTCAAAATAAATGCAACAATTTTAATCTTTCCATTTTTGTAACTCTTTTCTTTCTATCTCTCACATCTACTTTTTCTCTCTATCCCTTTTACTCTCACAACAAAAAATTGTCTAGGAGTCCGTGCCTCTTGAATTGTTGCGTTTTTTTTTAAACGGAGGAAGTATTATATGTTCCTTTTGATTTTTGGTTGACTATATATGATATTTATTTGCATTTATTTTCGGTTAAAATCAAAATGCTAGATTTAATTAAGCGAATAGTTTGACACTAGTCACACCACTGCATCATGAGTCGTCGTTTATTACGTACTTTTTTTTTGGGTGAAAAAGGAACAAGAAATTACGTACTTTCATTTACTTGGAATTTGCATGATAATTTAATCCTAATTCTTGATTTTGTTATGCGCAATGTTACGATGATGGATTAATCTTTGATTAGTGTTTTGATGCATGCTTAATCTTTGACGACCATGCCCAATCTTGAATTATATTGCTATATGACTAAATTAAATTAAATTTTGTTTTTAAAGTTTGGATTTTTGAATTGCTTGATCTTGAATCTTGATATGTTCTTGTTAATTGTTACTCATCAACTATAATTTCTTGAATTTTAGTAGATGATTAATTAAAGATTGAATTTTGGAATTTATTTAGATATTAAATTTGTATATTATTTCATACGCTTGATGATTTATGTAAATAGATATGATGATTGTTTCATGTTTTAATTCAAGATAGAAAGATCTAATCTTTATTATTTGATATTACGAATGGCGAGTTGTGGTAAATGTTCAATTCAAGTATGAGATCAAATTAACTGCATGCTTTAGAGTTCCGTTTATTTGCTAATCCTTGTTTCTTGACCTAATCTTGATGAAAAGTTATATGTGTTTATATGATAGAGACTAAATATTTGTTGTTAAAAGTCTTGTGCATGTCATATAGGGTTAGGGTTTAGAAGTAAATTTTATTTCCTAGTGGCATGTTTGGAAATCAAATGAATTTACATTTGGATTTGACTTAAATCCTAGATGTTGAAAAAAAGAACCCAAAACCCTTTACACTGAAATTGAAATTTCATTTTTTTCTAGGCCAAACAACATGATCAATTTGAAATAATTACTTTCGTGCTCTTAATTTTCCCAAACAGATAATTTGGACTTCAATATTAGTATTTAATTAAGCTCTGTTCAATTTAACTTATTTAAGCACTCTAGTGCTTCACAGCGGATAAGAAAAATTTTAAATTGTCAAATCAAAATTTGGGGTTATTATTTTCTTTGAAGAATAAATTTTCCCTTAATGATTTTTTTTTTTGCTTTATTAAGTTACTTTTGAAATTTGTAAAGAAAGGTTTACCAATGATAATTTAAAACATATAGGGTAAAGTTCAAAAGTAGAGGTTTATTATTGATAATTTCCCTTAATATTATAATAATAATATATTTTTTTTTATCAACATTATGATATCATTAATTAGAAGTAGTTTAAATTTCTTTTCCCTTATTCATGCATAGAATAAAAAAAAAATAGCTTCTAACTATCATATTATACATTTATACGACATATTAAAAAGTTTTCATTTTTTTAACAGGAAATTAAAGGTGAACAGACCCTGTCGAGTCTTTGATCACAGAAAATCACCAAGGGCAGTAGGAATGGAACAAATGTTAGGGGTGACTAGTGAGGTTCGACCCCAGGTCGAGGCTCTAAAAGACGGAGTGTTGAGCCACCACACTAACAACTCTTCCTTAGTAAAAGGTTTTCATTACTATACCTTGGATATAGATTTAATTTTATGATATTATTGACTTTTTTTTGTAACTAAAGATATAGGCCATGATTACAAAAACACTAAACTCTAGAGGATTCTAACCTCTAAAGAAATTGAATTATTGAATTTCCAAAGACTTTTTTTTCCTTTTACTACCCCTACATGGTCAAAATTTTGTCAACTAATAAATTGAGATTTATATTTTTCATTACATAAATCAAATTAGACAATATCAAAGTTATAATATGAATAGTACTAAAGTTAAAATAAAGCAATTATTTGTCGAAAGAGGATTAATAATTTTGATTATTTTACTTATTAACGATGCAGGTACAGGCTTGGTTAATCCTGATCAAATTGTTGACAACAACCATACGTTTGCGCCTTCGCTTGGTGATTGGGAATTAGGTGAAGGTAGTAGTAGTTGTCCATTGAGCTCATCGAGTTTTGATCAAGGAAAATCACCAAGGGCGGGAGGAATAGAACAAATGTTATGGGTGACTAGTGAAATTAGACCCCAGATCGAGGCTCTAAATGTCGGAGAGTTGAGCCACCACATTAACACCTCTTTCTCAGTAAAAGGTTTTCACTACTATACCTTTAAATATAAATTTAATTTTATGATATTATTGACCTTTCTTTTGTAACTAATGATATAGGCCATGATTACAAAAACATAATAAAAAAAATTTTGAATTATTGAATTTCCTTTTTCTACCCCTACTTGGTCCAAATTTTGTCACGTATACATAACTATATTTTTCATTACATAAATCAAATTAAACAATGTCCAAGTTACAAATTAAATTTACAATGTGAATAGTACCAAATTAAAATAGAGCAATTATTTGTCGAGTATTAATATTGATTAGTTTCCTTATTAACGATGCAGATAAAGGCTTGGTTAATGCCGATCAATCTGTTGACAACAACTATACGTTTGAGCCTTTCTTGGAATTAGCGTGGGAATTGTTGGTGATGTATGGTGTTGATGTAAACCCTCCAAGGCGTGGAAATTGCACTTTCCTTCTAATCGAATTCGCCCCTTAGATCACCGGGTTACCACGAACGATTAGTGAGATACAATGGAGAAAAGAACTGTAACGACCCGACTTTTTGGACTTGTCGATTTACGAAGGGAAATCGACAAACGGATCATTACTTAAACAAATAAACTATAAGATTGAATTAATTATTCGAAACTAAACATCTTTTATTAAATAAATAAACTAAAATCCAATGGTCTACATTGTTCCAAACTTAAAGTACATAACTTAAATAAAAATCCTTCCCAACAGGCTGGGACAATCTAATTGCATAAAAACTTTATTAAGTAACTTAAGAAAATAAAGGCTAAACTACAGATCCCTGCTGCACAAAGCCCAACCCAGCGGAAGCCCAAATCAAACAGCTGCATCGTCACCTGAAACTAAGGGGGGGTCCACCGTCAATGGCGAGTAACTAGGCTGTCCCGCTTAATTGAGGGACCGCTAAACACATAATATCATAGAATTATACATGAAAATCGCACATAAACTTATTACATCATATACGAAAATTCATACGGAGTACGTATAAAAATACGTACAAAAATACATATACAAATACGTATAAAATACGTATAAGAATACCTGCAGAAATACGGTTAGAATTACGTACAAAAATACGTATAAAGTACGTATACCATACGTATAATAACACCTGCAAGATACGGTTAGGAATACGTACAAAAAGACACGTATACTTCATCATGAAATACGCATACATACGGATTCTTGTACAGGTATACACATACTTATACATACTCTTATACGAACTACTCAGGTCATATGAATACAGTAATACACAGCGGAAGACTTATACAATTCATTATACGTGTACATTTCATACCTAGCTTAACTTGTACATATGCTTATTTATCATTATTCTTATTGAAACATATCATATCTTATATCATACGTAACATCTCATCATCTTATCATAATCATATCATCTTATCTTAACTTCATATCGTATCATATCTTAACTTCGTATAATAACATAAATATCTTATCTTGTCATATCATAACATAACATAAACATCTTATCTTATCTTTGCTTAATCCATGGTCGAGTCAACATGCTAGTAGGGGATCTCGTGTGCACCCCAACTTTCCTAGAATATGTCGGGTCAGACTCATGTGTCTTTCCCAAAGTCTAAGTGGGACCCTCACTCCCGAATTAACGACTCATGTGCCACTAATTCGGACGACAACACAAACTAGAATCAGTAAACCGACCAGAAAGCCTCGGCAGGTCGGTGGCAAAGACTTAACCCCGATAACGAAGCGTGCATCGTCGGTGGGGTGACCACTTCATAAAACCTTAAAGAAAATATCTTATCTTATATCATATGAATCATCTTAACATCTTATCATATCATATCATATCATTCATCTTTACTTCTTAATGGACCGGTCACTATAACTCGTTGTGGATCCCGTGTGCACCACAACTTTCCTAAAACATGCCGGGGTGAACTCGTGTATTCAACCCGTAGTGGATCTCGTGTGCACCACTAAGCCTAAGCTATGGCCATAACCCCTAAATAGCAGCTCGTGTACTACTACTTAGACGACTACATATTCTAGAACCAAGAACTGCGCGGGGGAACTCGTGTGTTCGTCCCATTGAGCAGTGGCTTCGACTTAACCCAATCCGACGACTCGTGTATCATCGAATGGGCGTCCTTATCTTATCTTATATCTTTCATATCTTATATCTTATCTTATATCTTGAATCGGGAAATACTAGGTAGCCGTAATCGGAAATGAAATGTTCGAAATCCCAGGAAAGAGAGGTGCGGCACGTATATTGGCCACCTTAAATACCAAGTCTTTCCTAGCCAGAGATCGAAACAATTCAAATTCCTTTTACTCTGTTTCCTTTCTTACCCTTTTTAATATCTTATCATATATATAACTTATCCCTACTGACTTCCTTACTTATAATAATAATAATAATAATAAGTAATAAATAATAATAATAATAATAATAATTCCTAAAATTATCCCAATATTATTATAAGTCCAAAATAAACTAAAGTTGTTCAAAATAAAAAGGCCACTCGACATTTTTTAATTATAACATAATAATCAGATCAATTCATTAAACAATCATATAAACAATCTAACAATTAACAACATATATTACTCAAAATATGATAAAAATCCTATTTTTATCACAACAAGCCATTCGACATTCTTGAATAAAAATACCAAAATTATACTTTTAATCAATTGAATACAATTATCAACAATTAATTAAATAAACTTAATAATAAACAATTTAATTATACTTTAAATATTAAATCATAAAACATGGATTAAAACAAGATCAAAATCATTCCTTTATTTACATCACACCACACGGCTATCATAGGGTTCAAACAAGATCAAGATTGAATTCAAGAATTCAAAATAACATGTTTTAATAATTTAATCACACTAATTTACACAATCTGATTTTTTAAAGAATTAAATTAAGAACGACCTTTTAAAGGTCTCGATTAATCTGGAAATTTTAATGAAAGTTAAATATAGGTTCAAGGTTTAACGTGCATAAATTTCGTCCAAAAATAACATCTTTTACTAATTTTAAGTGATTTTATAACTAACGAGTCAGATTAGGCTGAATTCGGTTTCAGATTTTTCTGCCATATCAAAAGATCTTTAAAAATTACGAAAATTTAACAAAAGCTGTAAAACACTATTACTGACTTCCACCTAAAATTTAGTAGCCATAAGAATTGATTAAGTATCTTAATAAATTCGTAAACCAAATCTGGACAATTTTACCGGTTTGAAAGATTAAATTATTATAAGCAATAAAAGGACGAATTTTGCCACGAAATAAATCATGATTAAAGATAAAACAGTAAAGAAGCTCCTAAAATTATTCTAAGTCACTCGACAAATTAGAACAACAAGAACAAAAATATTCATGCAATTATTCATACAAAATACATAAATAAATAAATTGATTTATGCATAGAACACCTTAAAATAATAAAGATTCATACTAAAATCAAGAAATATCATATCCATAAAATTCATAAGGTTCGAAATAATCTAAACCTAATCATGATACTAATTCTTTTACAATTTTCATGTTTTTAATCCTAATTTACTATGTGTAAAACTTGTACCAAAATTAAACAAGATAGCGTAGTTACCTCGATATGCTAAAATTTCCAAGGAAAAATCACTAGGATAGTGATTGAAGTGCACGGCTAAATGGAGAAAGGAGAGGAGGAATATATTTTTCTTTTAGGGCTTATGAGTATTTTGCAAATAGGAACCAAAAGGATGATATAGGCCTTATTTATAGAAAAAGAGAGAAGAAGCAAAACCCTAAAAATACTAAAGGGGGCCGTGCAATTGGAGAAAAAGGGGGAGCAAAGGAGAAAAGTTAGGTAGTCATCAAAGCTACCTTTGAATTAGTTTAGGAATTTTAAAAATATGTAATTTAATTAATTTAATTTAATTAACTAAATTAATTAATTAGAACAAAACATGTACTTGGCCCAAAAGAGGGGAGAACCGGCCAAGTCCAAAGAAAATGGAAAATTGGGTCATTTGGCCCAATTTGAGAAAAAGAGAACAGAAACAAAATAAAACAGTCCAAATTTAACGGGCCTTTTGGACTTAGAATAAATAAATAGAACTAATAACCGCGAAATTTTCTGGCCCTAAATTTCGGGTTATTACAAGAACCCTACACTCTATGTGATCTCAAGAGTATAGAAACAAAAGGACTTGTGTTTATTTGTGTTTAAACACACTTAGTAAAATTAGCTAGACATTACTAAGTGCTAACAAGTTGTAGTGAGTATAAGAATTTCCGAGTTAAAATATATTGCATAAATCCTTGCGACCCCATGTTATATAAAATCATATACATAAAAATTATCGCACATACATGTATATGAATCCATTATATACATGATTACCAAATGATATAAATTTGAAGTACAACACAATAAGAGATAAAACATGGATTTATGTCCAAAACACTTCATATACCAATCTACATTACTTTCACTATTTAATGTCAAGACAATATTAATACTTAAAAATAATATGCAACTTTATTATGGATATCATGAGAATTACCTCCTCAAAAAATAAAAATTATCTTAATGAAAATTATCTTAATATGCAGTTTTTTCCTCCATAATAAACTAACATAATATTATCAAGTATAGCCGTCTAATAAATAGTGCAAGTCAAAGATAAAACGTTTATCTTCCATTATACTTATATCAAGTATAAAACAATATTTAATTAAATAAAATAATTTTATAAATTAAGTATAAGAATTTTCCTCTCATATATACACAAATTTTTCATATTCTCATATGTTACCAAATTTGACAATATGAGCACTTATACTATTAATTTATAAAGCTGGTTCAAGATAATAAACTATATCTTCCATTATACAAATATTATGTATAATACAATATTTTCCGAAAAATGAAAAATATTTCATAACTCAATGTCAAGTATAAGATTTTAAAACCATATGTACTAATTTTCATGTACTCATATGTTACAAAAATTAAAAATATAAACACTTATACTTTTGATTTATCATGAGAACAAAACTCAATGCAACATTGTGAAAATATTCATCACAATAATCATACTATCTTTATGAAGATAAGTACACATAATCACACATTGATTATTGTCATCAAATACATGGAATATTCCCATGAACAATGTTTAACAAATGCACAATTCTATTAAACCATAGAATACCATCAATCATTAAATTGATCATCATATATTAAAAAAATATGATACACCATTCTCCTTTAAACCAAGGAGAACAAAATAAATATTATCTTTATCATGCATTTTACCATTAACCATTAACAAGGAAATAATCTTTATTCCTCCATGAAGTAGTTAATTACTCCACAATTAACCTCTAATGACCATACTTATTATAAAAAGTATACTAATAAGCATTAGAAGATTAATTAATAAACATTGTATTAAATATACAACCACATGCATTTGTTTATTGACTCCCCATAATGAATTATAACATACAAAATTAACCAGCACCCAATTTTCATGAATAACGAAAATTGTTCATCCATTAGCATTATTACCATGCTAATTTACATGATTATATTAATCATCTTTATTGGCATACTTTCACCATCAATAAACTTTATCATATTTCTCATGAATTTCCAAAGAATAAAAATTCCTCCTCCATGTATATACATGATATCATGAAAGACAAAGTCCTCAATAATTTCAAAATAATCCCAAATTGGTTCCATGTATAAGAATTTTAAAAGACCATATATACAAATTTTGACAAACAAGTAAATATTGTCATCAAAATTTGTTACATATATGCACTTATACAACCAAATTGAACTTAAACAAGATAATCTTTATATATGAATAAATCATCATAAAAATACTATCTTGTTTAACATACCCCCTTTAACAAAAGTGGATATATACAAATTATGTGACATTGAAATTATTAAATATATTGATATTAAATTTTTTACATGCATGGACAAAGGAATTTAATCCACCAAATAATATAATAAACATTATTCCATCATGAAAGTTAACTATAGTTGCACTTAGCAATATACTTTCACAAATTCCATGCAAATTATAAATCCATTATGAAAAACAACAAACAATATGCATTAATCAACATGAATTTTAATAACTTAATAAATAACAAGTAAAATTCAAAGCAAATAACAAGAAAATTCTTACTTGAAATTTCTTCATCCATGAAGTACCTTTGAACACTTAGCTTTATACTTCAAGTCATCACAATATTGATCATTCCTTGCAACACCACTTGCAACCGAACATCTCCATCTTGTAAACTTCAAAGTAAACCTTCTTTTCCTACGCAGAATCTTAGAGGGTAGACATCTTTTTGAAATTCGATTAGAAGCTTGTTGGTTATGTATGGTGTTGATGTAAACCTTCCAAGGCGTGGAAATTGCACTTTCCTTCTAATCGAATTCGCCCCTTAGATCACCGGGTTACCACGAACGATTAGTGAGATACAATGGAGAAAAGAACCCTACACTCTATGTGATCTCAAGAGTATAGAAACAAAAGGACTTGTGTTTATTTGTGTTTAAACACACTTAGTAAAATTAGCTAGACATTACTAAGTGCTAACAAGTTGTAGTGAGTATAAGAATTTCAGAATTTCTTGTGATTCTTCTCTTACTTGCAATGAACAAATATATGCCTATTTATAGGCACATAAGTAGGTGAAAGAACTCAGAAAATTCTGAGTTCAATTCACACATTAAACCAATTGAAATCAGAAATTAAGTTTAGCATGGAATAAGGAACGAAATAAAAATTATTCCATCAACAAGGCTAACTCTTAATCTCCTCATTTAATCTGATTTAATCCCCTTTACATCAGCATAGAAGCTCAAAAGACAAGCTTAAACACGTAAAGGAATCCTAGGAAAAGAATCCAAGAATTCGAACAACCATTCGAATTTTCCAGAGACACTGTCAAGGGGTGTGACGACCCCGTCGCGGGGTGCGAAGACCCAGTCGCGGGGTGCGACGTCCCCGTCGCGGGGTGCGACCACTGAACAAACTTTTGTCCAGATTTTCCAGTAGCTTTTTCGCAGGGTGCGAAAAACTTCTCACGGGGTGCGAGATCCTCTCTGCCTTGTGAGTCCTTTTGCCTAGCCTACTTTGTCCAATGTCTTAGTCCATTTATTCATAAATGTTTCAACAAAATATGCACCAAGGTCTGGGATTGTTGTTACCCTGATGACGTGCTTATTGATTTAATTGTTGCGGATACTTGTAATTAATAGTTAACTAGGTTGGTATTAACGGCCCGTTTGGTAGCTAGTTATAAATCATGGTAATGGGAATGAATTTATAACTAAATTTGGAAGAAAAATCAAAATCCATTTCTATGGCGGTGCTACCTTAGCTCCAATTTATCTAATTTTCTTCACAAATATCCATTCCCATCAAATATCACCCTCCTCAATGGTAATGGATGAGAATGAAAAATAAGAAGAAAATTAAATCTTAGGAATGAAAATTTGTTTTCCATGAAGAATATAAGGTTCCTACTTAACAAAATTACACTATAAATTCATTGTCATTACCACAATTTATTACCAGCAACCAAACTGGCCGTTATAATTCTTAGGATTGGAATTCTACATTGGACTGATGAAGTGGTAGGATCAAAATATCAAATCAATAGAATCAGATCCATTTTTTAGTAGTTATAAACTTATAACTAAATTTAAAGAAATTCTGTCATTGTTTGAAGTTTTTGACAACAATTACTTCATATTCACAGGGATCCATGTGTTTACGATCTAGTGGATAATTTTAAATTTTTTTATAGAAAATGACTCATAGTATTATTACTATTATATTATACTTTCTCTGTTTTTTTATTTATTTGCAACATTTTTCTTATTTGGCCAAATTTACTTGCTATATACATATTTTTTTTGATATGTGGGGCTCACTTAGTTTTTACACATTCTATCTTTATTTTTTTCATTTACCCTTTTTATTCAACAGTACATATTTTAGCCCTTTTGTCATCTTCTTCATAACTTTTTAATAGTTCTTACTATTTCACATAGTTCTTTTACTAAAAAACTATGCTAGAGGGAATGTATTAAGTAATTAAAGACGGAAGGATTAGTTGATTGTGGGATCAGATCATTAGATTGTAAAATTGTAATTTTGATCTTAAAACTCTTATAAATTCCAAGTAGAATTGCAATAACCTACAAACTTTAAGTTCCTAGCTACCTAAAATCGAGATCGATTACGTGTTTTTGAATCGGAGATTCGTAAGATCCTGATTGGAATCTTAGTAACCATGATATTCCCCCATAATTGCCTACTTGAAGCTCTAAAATTCACTGAAAAAAATGAAACTCAACAAAGGTTTTAAGGCAATCCCACCTTGAAGAGTTAAAGAATGATCTCAACATTTTCAACTTATAAAGCATACACCATTCCTTTGATAAAGAACACAAGATGGACTAGCACATGATTAGATTATATAAGTGATTGCATTTTCAAGTTAATTGCTCTTATGTGTATTCTTACCCACAAAAAAAACCTCTAATTAATAAAAAATTAATCTAGATTTGTCCGATGCAATTATTGCTTAATCAAAAATGACTTAAAACAGCTTACCTTAAAACATAAAGTACAAAACAATAAGTTAATTTCTATATAATTTGAAAAATCTTAATTTATGTTACCTTTCTCTTCTACTCCAAAAGTATGGTATGACTTCTTTGTCTTCATTTCAACTGCTTCTCTTAATTGAGTATTTTATTCAGGGTGAGCTTTGGTATCAAAAGTATATTGTATCCTATATTTGATTTTTTAAATCATTAATAATATACCCTTATTTAAAAAAAATAATTATAATTTAAAAAATTACAAGCACAATTAATTGTAAAATTGTATAATTCAAATCCTTTTCACCTTAAAATTTTGTTCACAAATAATAAATCTTTTACAAAAATAAATTATTTACTCAATTTACAATATACTTGTATAAACAAAAGGGAAAAATTACATGAGAACTTATTAATTTTATTGTAATGTTGTTAACAAATTTTATATAAAGAATGAAAAAAATTTGAAAATAAAAACAAGTATTAGAGTACGTATATCCTACCTCTTAAAATTCACCAATTCCCAACTGAATTAATTTTCTCGAAATGTGTGTAATTATTTTGAATGAAATTGGGTGAAAATGGCAATGAAAAGTTCTGCTCTTATTCGGGAAATGATAGTTAATGAGGAAGAAACAATGCATTATTATTAGATGAATATACACTAACCGATGACCCGATATGGCGATGGCGGAGGCTAAGGCGGTGATGCTAGGCATTCGGATGGCTCTTTAATGTCGGGAGAGGGATGTGATAGTTGAATCTGATAACTTACAAGTCGTTTCTTTACTTAATAATAATACGAAGACTTGTGAGAACTTTTATTTAGGCGTTATTATTAGGGAAGCTTTTTTGTTAACTAGTCTTTTTATAGCATTTCTTTTGTTCATGTTGATAGAGAGGCGAATAAGGCTGCCCGTCGAATGGCTAGGATCGAGCAGTTGGAAATATGCACCAAGGTCTGGGATTGTTGTTACCCTGATGACGTGCTTATTGATTTAATTGCTGCGGATGCTTGTAATTAATAGTTAGCTAGGTTAGTATTAACGGTCCGTTTGGTAGCCAGTTATAAATCATGGTAATGAGAATAAATTTATAACTAAATTTGGAAGGGAAATCAAAATTCATTTCCATGGTGGTGTTACCTTAGCTCCAATTTATCTAATTTTTTTTCATAAATATCCATTCTCATCAAATACCACCCTCCCCAATGGTAATGGATGTGAATGAAAAATGAGAAGAAAATTGAAGTTTGGGAATGAAAATTTGTTTTCCATGGAGATTATAAGGTTCATCCTTAACAAAATTACACTATAAATTCATTGTCATTACCACAATTTATTACCAACAACCAAACGGGCCGTTAGTGTATGATTCAAACTCATTACCTGAGCTATGTTAGCTAAAGTGGTGAGTTTGTTACTTAGACTCTCACCAAGTCAAGTTAATTAGTGGATCGGGCAAGTTTAATTTGTGTGTGGTTTTAGAGGGCCTTAAGTTTAGGGAGTAGTTTTTGTTTATTTGGTCTTATTTAAGTTTTGTATTCAGTTGTTTGAAGAATGAAACTAATATATCAAGTATTGTTATTGGTTTGTTTTGAATACTCTATCTTATAATTCAACTAATAAAGTTAGCTAGATTTATTACTTAACTATAATAGTTAGCACATGTGCGATGCACAATTTTAACGATGTAATAAGTAAATTTAAATTTATATTGATAATTTTTATTTGAGAAGGTATTGTATCAGACTCGTCTGACAATAATGTTAGTGTCAGACGAGTCCAACTGACCTGAAAAATATAAATTGGATGAAATTGACATGGACAAAACTCACACTGACCTGGACAAAATTTAAAGTTACCTGGACGAAATTGACACTAACCTGGAAAAAAATAAAAATAGACCTGGAAAAAAACTTTTACCTAGACAAAAAAAAAAAAAGATGAAACTAATACTAACCTGGACAAACTAACACTAACCTGGAAAAAAAAAATAGACCCGGTAAACAAACATTGACCTGGACAAAAATAAAAGCAAACCTGGTAAAAATAAACATTTACCTGGACAAAAACAAACATAACCTGATAAAAACAAAATTTACCTAGACAAAAACAAACATTTACATGGAAAAAAAAACTCATTTACTTGAAAGACTCTTCATTGGGTAAGTTATCCCTTTTCTTCTTCCTGCCCCAAATTTCCTCCTTCATCTTAAGATCCAACCTTTCTCCATACAATTTTTTTCTTACTAATTGATGGACTTGAGACATTTATTTCTTCGTTTCCTTGCCAATAAATCCGATTTTTTTGCAGGATAGGGTAGAAGAAGGCAATGGTTGAAGAGAATGTTTTGGGTGATTGTCATTAGGAGACCCTATTAGTGAGTTGGGATGAGTTATGTTCAAATTAAGACATTGATTCATTTCAACAATTTTCGTTAGCATCCTTCTGCATCTAACTAAAGAAATAAAGTGCTTGCCTTCCTTGCCCATTTTAGATTGTCTACATTGGGATCTCCTTCAATTTGATTTCAAGTTCTTGAAATGAAAATTAGGATATGTTTAAAGTCTCCAATACTTCGTGAAACAATAAGGCGAGTAAGGAAGGTGAAAAAAATTGGGCTCAGCCCGTCTGACAGTAAGCATTGGGTCAGACGCTATGACCCAATACTTTCACTTTTTATTTTTTATTAATATTTAAATGTATCATACTTTAATGTTAAATTCTCATTATTCTATTATTTTATATAATGGTTTTTCTTTTGTTAAATAAAAAAATTAAAATTATTTAACTTTAACTAATTCAACTTTTACGCGATTTTGTCTAATAATTCAATAGTATTATTCTGTAATAATACAACCTTTATCTCAATTTTTTCTTCAGTGCACCTAGTTGATATATAATGCCCTTTCTTGAAAGATATTTAATTTCTTTACGAACAAAAGTTAAGTAGTTGTTTTAACACCAAAACTTATTACAAAACTTTTGTGGAATGGGGAACCAACTAATTGCTTCACCCCAACCTGGGGAATTCGGCAAGGAGATCCTCTTTCTCCTTACTTATATGTCATATGTATGGAACGATTGGCTCAACTCATTGAACATGAGGTTCACATAGGGGGATGGAAAGCAGGCCGCGCTAGCCGAAGGGGCCGAATATTTCTCACTTGGCCTTTGCGGATGATTTAATTCTCTTTGGCGAAGCTTCTCTTGACCAAGCCAAGTGTGTCATGGATTGCCTCAATAGGTTCTGTAAAGCCTCAGGAAGTAAAGTAAGCTTAGAGAAATCATGTGTTTTCTTCTCTGATAATACCTCAGGAGACATCAAAGGGGCAGTGAGTCGCTATTTGAAGATGGAATGCACAGATGACTTGGGAGTCTATCTTGGAGTCCCCACCATTAATGGGAAAACTTCAAAATTGAAATACCAACACCTCATAGACTGGATTAACTCCAAACTTTCAGGATGGAAATCTAAAACCCTCTCATTAGCAGGAAGAAACACTTTAGCTCAAGCTTGTATCTCTTCAATTCCGTATTACACAATGCAAACTACCAAACTCCCGAAGTCTGTTTGCGATGACATTGATAAAAGGACACGTGCCTTTCTTTGGGGCAGTGATGGATCTCATAAAAAAATTCACCTTGTGACCTGGGAAAAAGTGACTAAGTCTCGAGAAGAGGGTGGATTGGGTCTTCGATCAATGAGACAGGCTAATGCAGCATTTCTCACTAACTTGGGGTGGAGGGTTCTAACAGAACCTGACTCCCTGTGGTCCCGTGTCTTACGCAAGAAGGGAAGATGCGATATAGACATGTTTAGCAACCGAAGTGTAGCCTCCAATGCTTGGCGTGGTATCATTGAAAATATTGATATACTCAAGAAAGGTCTCAACATGGCAGTAGGAAAAGGTAATAATATCTTATTTTGGAAACATCAATAGGTAGGCAATTTTACTCTAAAAGAAGTTGCAGACCCTACCCCACCCCCTGAGGTCCTTAATTGGACAGTTAATGAGTGCTGGGATTCCAATTATGGGTGGAAGGTCGAATATTTTGCTGATTTTTTGGATGAAGAAATTTTAGCAAAAATAGCCTCACATGAAGTTATTGAAGATAATGATGCCCAAGATGAAATATACTGGAATGGATCACCCTCAGGAGGATTCACCATGAAATCATCCATCAAAATTATGAGAGCCCGGGATACTCAGGACATAGAGCGAGGCGAAGCTTGGAAAAGAATATGGAGAGCTCAGGTCCCCCAGAGAATCAGCATGTTTCTATGGTTAGCCTCCCATGACAGGTTAATGTCCAACTCAAATCGTTTTATGATGAAATTAACCAATGACCCGCGCTGTGGGGTCTGTGACTCGCTTGAAGAAACCATAGATCATATTCTGAGGTTCTGCCCAGCAGCAAGGCTAGTATGGCGCAAGTTGGGTTGGAGGGATGAACTTATTCTTGATAATGTGAGTGTAAAGGAGTGGATCTTCAACAACCTGGAAGAAGGAAATTCTCTAACCTCAGATCACACATCAAAATTTTTTGCAGTTACTTGCTGGTGGCTATAGCGATGGAGAAACGATAAGGTCTTTAAAGTAAATCCTGATATCCCCATTGATAAAATGGCCTTCATTCTAACTAGAGTGGGGGACATCAACCGTGCTCTTGATGAAAATCCTTTATAGGGGGACGATAGATGGAAACATCGAGAAGAAATCTTGGTAAGATGGGTTTACCCACAAGAGGATTGGGTCTCTTTAAACACTGATGGGGCTTCAAGATGTAACCCGGGAAAGGCGGGTGCAGGAGGCCTAATTAGAGGATGTAATGGAGAAATTCATGAAACTTATGCAACCAATTGTGGTATTTGCTCAAACACTAAAGCTGAACTTCTAGGGGTCCTTCGTGGCCTTGCTATAGCATGGAATGGGGGCCACCGCCGTATCGAGCTTAGGGTGGATTCAGAAGCAGTAATTCACATGTTGTTGGAACCCTGCCCAAACAACTCTCCCTTTACTCATATCATCAAAAAATGCAGAACTCTCATCTTTAGACCAGAATGGCAAGTGAAGGTTCAACATTGTTATCGGGAAGCTAATAGGGCTGCAGATTGGCTCGCTAATTTTGGGGTGGATTCATCTCAGAAGATGGTGATTTTCGGAGCTATTCCCAGAGCTCTAAGAAGTATCATTGTGGAGGATTTGAGTGGCTACTCTATCCCTCGATTAGTGCCTGTGATGAGGGTGTAGTTTAGTCTTTTAGTTTGTTTTCCTTTCTTTCTTTTTTCTTTTTGTCTTTATTTTCTCTTTGCTGTTCTGTTTTTGTTCCTTTTATTTTTCTGTTCCTTTGTTCTTCTTTTGGGGCTTGGCCCCTCTCTTTCACCAAAAAAAAAAACTTTTGTTCATTGAAAAACAAGGTAAAAAAAAAAGGGTGATAAAAGGTTTGGTATTAAACCAAAATCATTAAAAAAAGTTATTCAAATAAAGTAATTTTTCCAATTTTTAATAGTGATAAAATGAGCTTGAGTCAAGACCCTACGCACTGTTGAATCAATTCAATACAGAATTTAAAATTTGGTTATATATAGCATCTACTCTTACTCTACCATGTGAATCTTGTTTACATTAATTAATAATAAATGAAGGGTGTTAAATTTTATATTTTCAAAATAATTTTGTTTACACTTGATCAATTGCCATAAGAACTGCCTTGCCATGCAGATCACCGAGTGGTGACATTAATATAATCACTAGACTTTTGTGCACGCTAGCTATACGTGCATGTCATTTTAGTTTGAAATATAAAAGAGTAATCAAACAAATCAAAATCAAAAGTTTTAATAAGTTAATATCCGTTTTGCGATAAAAGAAAACCTAAAATTTCTATAAGTAATCTATATCAATATGGATGTCTATTTATAGAGAAATCAAAAATATAAATTTTTATATTTTTATTCTATTTTATTGAATTATAGATTTAATAAGATTTTCATTTTAAAAATCCATTTTCTTTTTAAAACTTTCCTTATTAATATCATCAGTTTTAATAGTAATAGTATTTGAATTTATAAAATTTGCTAAGGGTAAAGAAGACATTTATAGAGGAGACACCATGGCCCCCCCTTGGCTTATATAATAGAGATAATCATAATCATATTATAATTAATTATGATTGTTAGGCGTGAAAGAATTTAACATTAATAGTGCTACACTATTGTCCAATAAAAAAAGGAATATTATGATCTCATTAAAGTTGGTTGTTATCTTAGCTTCTCAATATTAATTATAGACTTATAGCCCTTTTGATTACCTTTTCATCAATTATCATACATTTTCCGATTTCTAATGTTTTGTGTATTAATTTTGAAGTCAACTTTAAAATTTTAACGGTGATCATTGGTTGATTTGGTGTAAGTACTAAAAAATTAAAATACAATAATAAAATTCTATACCAGTTTTTAAAATTAATTTTTATTTTTTAAAATAACCCTACCTTGCACGCAGTGGTGGTCCTGGTTGGTCCAGTGACTCACCAGGGACCACCCGGAATTTTCAGAATTTTTTTATAATAGGGTATACTTATTTTTGAAATTGCTATTAGTTCTCCCCGTTGTTATGACTAGTGTCGATATAGTATTTTCTAGTATGACGATCGTGAAAGATAAATTTCGTAAGAGCATGGGAGATCAAATGTTGAATGATTGTTTGATTAGTTATTTACTTTTCTAAGAGTGATTTGTTTATCGATGTTAAGATTAATGATATCATAAATAGATATTAAAACATGAAAAGTAGTCATGAACAATTGTAATATAATACGCTAAAAATGCTCCATTAACAATGGTACACATTAATGACGGACTTAAATTATGTCCAAAAAGTAAATGTTTCATGAATTTTTTTGGATGGTCATTAGAATTTTAAAATATCCCCAATAAAAACCTAAACTATATTAAAATTGACTCATTTATGATAGGATCGTGGCACGAAAAATCATTTACGACCCACATTTCTAAGACGGGGTCACATTTTTACAACAGAAAAAATCATTTACCACCCTCTTTTTTAAGATGGGGTCACATTTCCATGACGGGAATTCTCGTTGGAAATCGCATCTTTTCTAGCAGTGATAGTTTTATAGTACTATTTGTTTGTAACATTTAATTTGGAGATTCGTACGACTTTCAGTTTGTAAGATGGATTTTTTTAAGTACTATTTGGTTGTAATATGATTTTTTTTTTAATATTATTTTGATTGAACTTAATTATGAACCAGACCCTAATTTTTGTAACTTTGGCATATGATCAATCATTTATGGTGAACAAAAACTAGTTTATGTTTGAATGAAGCAGTGATCAGAGCAGCATTATTAGTGCTAAAAACTTTTTAAATTCAGTGATGTTGGTAACTTGCTGTTGTTACTTTGTTAGATAATAGAGAGGTTCTGTAAAGGGGATGCCCAGCATAATGCACTGAGAATAAGACTGTTTATTAATAAAGAAGTTTAAAGTAAAGAAAGCATTTTTATGAGTGGGTTTCATATTCATATTCATATTCATATTCTTGGATGGTCATCAAATAAAAACCATAGTCTTTCTAGTAATATGCTTCTCTTTTTCTTTTTATTTCCTTTTTTATAATTTTTGTTTTACTATCTCTTTGGTAGAGTGAGTGACTTTCAATTCTCACAGATGGGTACATAACACAGAACACTTGTCTAGCTAGCTAGTTTCATCTTCTTTCTTTATTTATATATACCTTTTGATTAATAAATAATTTGTTGATTTGATTTTGGCATGATTTGTGGGTCCCTTGCACTATCCCATAATCATATTCATCATCCTCATCATCCTCATCCTCATATTCACTTATTTCTGATCATGGTTGCCTATTTCTTGATCTTCATCTGTTTTCTATTTGTGTTGTTTGGTCAAAAATTGCAAGAGTCATGCCTATATCAAGTAAGTTTTTTTCTTCTTCTCTTTTCTCTTTTATTATTACTATATAAGTTTATATGTTATTCAGATTGTGTTTGTTTCTCATTTTTGCTTTAATTTGGTATTGAAGTAATTTTTTTCCTTGCTTTGGGTTCCAGTTATCATTGTGTCAGTTGATAAGGCTGCCCTTTTCATTTAGCAATGTATCATTACTCCCCTGACTTTCCATATATAGAAAAAAAGATTCTTATGTCTTTTTCACTTTTGATAAGCTGGCTTATGTTTTTAACTCTGGTGTTACTTGTGTCCAACAAAATACTAGTACATTAGTAGATGAGATGCTGATCAAAACTTTAATGAGCTGCAGCTTTTGAAATTCTAGTAGCTGACAAGAATTCATCTATCATTTTGTTATTTAAGGTGGATTCTTTTCGACTTGTGAACCCCGATTTTATAAGAACTGATTTGACCTAGCATAACCTAACCTAACCTAACCTGAAGTGCTCAGCACTGATAAAGCTCTGATCATAGTCAAAATATGAACTTAGTGGAACTTATTACCCTGACATGACTTGTTCAGCCCTGCTCAACCTTGATAGGCTCTGATCACGGATAAAATAAGTTGGAGAAAACACACCCTTAAGTTGGGCCCTTATCACGGATACATGACTAGCATCCATTTTTTTAAGCAATACATCAATAATATTATGTACTCCCTCTGTAACGTAATAACTGCAACGATTTGACATAAAGTAGAGAGGAAAAATGTCTAATCGTTGCAGTTAATACGTTACGTAGGAAGTACTAGCTAGACAATTATACATATTAATGCCCAACAAGACTGTTGCTTGCATTCTCAATGTAGTAATAATAATATCCCAAGTTTTGATGTGTTTAAGGTGTGCCTTTTGCTTTATTGTAGTATGTAGATATATATGTATTCTTTATCTTCATGTGAAATGGCATGATAATTCTGCTTAACAGCTGATTTCACTGTGCTATACTGCTATTGCAACCTGTATGAATAGTGTTATTATAGTTCCCTAAACTAACTGCGAATTGCAAATTGAAAAAAGCGAATTATGGTCACTTTTGGCCCATTATGAGAACCCCGAATCATAGAAGCGAACTAAAAAGTAAATTTGTAACACAGTGTATGATTCTATGTTGTATGTACTTGTAATGATCTACTAATGGTGAACAACCCCTTATTGTTTTTTCAGACAAAAGAGAGTTTTGTTGGTTTCGATTTAATTTGTCTGAGCAAAGTTTGACAAGGATAGTACTAAACTGGTTCTTCTTCATCTTGCTGCTAAGAAATGGTTCTTCAACCTCAGCTCCAGATATTGAAGGTATATGTCCTTGCTTTCGTGTGACTCTGAAATTGAACATAGCTTTGAAATTTCTGTATTGCCTTAGTTTCCAGCTATCTATAT
The DNA here is from genome assembly GCA_951394345.1 of Salicornia ramosissima. Lineage (NCBI taxonomy): Eukaryota > Viridiplantae > Streptophyta > Magnoliopsida > Caryophyllales > Amaranthaceae > Salicornia > Salicornia ramosissima. The sequence goes on along the minus strand of OX596236.1, from coordinate 54,281,726 downwards.
AAAACCACAGGAAAATTGTTAACATCAATTAGTTTATTGCCTTAATCCTGCATATGTTTTGAGATCTCCCATGTTGTCTTTGATTCTCATGAGCCAATTAAAGTTGCCCACTTGATAGTAAGTTAGTAACATGAAAAAATTAGGGGAAAGTAATAAATCTGAACTAAACCCTAAACTCATCGGGAGCTCAGATGAACTGAACTAAACTGAATATCAGAAAGTAAGTCCAAAAAGACAAGGCCATACCATTTCTTGAAAACACATGTAGAACAAAAACCACAGTGAGTGGGAGTGGCCGAGTGGGGGAAACTACCCTAAGTACATAGTATAGAACTATAGATTGTAAACTGTGGGTACAATAGAGACCTCAAGGATTGATTAATTGTTTATCAATGTATGGATATGTTGCATAGTATAAATTGATAGATGATGCTACTCTGATGCCTTTGGTCTCTCAACCAGCTCCATAACACGAATGGCTGCATGTGTCAATTTTTAGGTGAAGCTTTGATTGATGTCTTGAAGGCTTTGAAGGACTCCAACCACAAGATTATAGATTGGAATGAATACTTGGTGAGTCCTTGCTCGGGCTGGTCTCATGTTGCGTGTTTAAATGGACATGTCACATATCTGTAAGTGTTCCGGAAACTTTTTATCTATTCTACTAAGATCAGATTTTTCAGGTTTAGTTTTTCCTGAAAAATTGTGTTTTCGCGATGAAATCTGATGAATAAAGGTGTGTTCTCTTCAACTTATTGGATCTGACCGGATTTGCCCTTATTTTGTGAGAGGAATTGCCCTTATTAAACCTGAGATGACCTGACAAGTTCTGAAATAAGTTGAAGAGAACACACCCTAAGAGTCACCTGCTTGATCATTTGTGTCCATGCATATTACGTTGTAGCGACAGGCATTATGATATACTTGTTTGTAAATGTGTCACACCTTCTTAACTTATTCATGCAGGAGCCTTGGTTTAATTGGATTTTCTGGAACTCTGTCTCCTGCAATATGTAAACTGAAGCTTTTGAATAGCTTGTAAGGATTCTTTGCTCATCTTACCTTTCTTTGCTTATCTGTGTCAATCTGCAACATTCTACATGCTGCAATAATTTGGGATTATAAACCTGCAATAACATCCTTAGCCTCTTTTGCATTAGGGATATTGCCCCGTTTTTATATCTTCTAACAAAATTCTTTATAACTTGAATGAAAGAAGGTAGAATCTAAACCAGAAAATAGCAAAATTTAAGTTCAGATAAGTTTAAAGCATGAACAGCAAAATTTTAATTAATTCAATTATGGTCTAGATGTAATTAAGAGTTTTAATGTGACAAGAGTGCATCCACACCCTAAAGCCCTATTCTTTTAAGTGTTCTTAATACACACATATGCTGTTCTTACATCTTAGTTGTTGGAAATGGTTTCTCATATAAGAAAATCTGATTGTATGCAGAGAATTGGAGGATAACAAGCTGTCAGGTGAGTTACCTGAGTGTTTGAGCAGCTTGGTGTACTTGAAGACTCTGGATCTCTCCAAAAATAAGTTTACTGGATCTATACCAAGTAGCTGGGCACATCTCCCCAGCCTTAAGCATCTGTAATCCTTGCTAGCCCATTGTCTTAAATTACTTCTTCCCTGTATCTTAAGGGGTTGTTTGGTATCCTTAAAACTTAGCATAGGAAACGTAATCACAAAACAATACCGTTAGCATTTGTTTGTTTTGAGTTGAGGGAAACAGAAACAAATTCCCTTGCCTTGTTACCCTTCTAAAATGGCTATAACCATATACGTTTCCTTAGTGATATCAAATAACTAGTAAGGTAACACTAAAAGTCTACAAGACTATAACCCATAAATCCTTAACTGAAAAGATTGATGATGATAAGTGTCTCACCATGGGCTTTATCTATGCAGGGATCTTTCACAAAACGAATTGAGTGGAACAATTCCATTGCAACTTTTTTCAGCTTCCATATTCAAGTAATTACTTATTGGAACTTACTCTATTTACCTGTCTATTAAATGTTACAAACTTGCTACATGTTGTGCCTCTTTTAAGATAACAGGATAATTCTGCTCAATCAATTTGTTGCTTTTTTCCAAAATTCTGATACAATGAAAACTCAAATTCTGTAAGCAGCTGATTGCACCAATTTTCAGTTTGTTCGAAAGTGTGTTACGCTTTCATACACGTATCTTGAACATTGTTACATAATTCGCCTTTTAGGTCGCTTGTGATCTATAGTTCGGTTTTTTTCAGATCGCAATTCACAGACGCTTTAGCAAACTATGTAACACTGATCTTGAACATGTAATAACCCGGGCTATGTTTGAGAGTTTTTGGATTAATCAGATCCAGCTGCTCTACTCTAATTATTGCTTGTATATTCATATTCAGTTTTACAGGAACAAGCCTTGAGTGTGGTGCAAAATATCAGAAACCCTGTGATTCTGGCTCTGCTCTTCATGGTATATTAATATGTGAAAGCATCCTTTTCCCCTTGTTTTTACACTTTGCTTTATAGTTTTTTTTTTTTAATTAATCAAAATGTTACAATGCAACTACTACAGTGGCAACAAGAAAATCCAAAGCCGAAGTTGTCATGATTGCTGCTAGCAGTGGTGCATTTTTCCTTTTGTTGTTGGGGGCAGCTTTCACATATCGACGACATCAACTGCATAAGTTCAAAAATGAAGTATTTGTAGATGTTGCAGGTATATAATGCTGCTTTCCTATCAGTTCAAAAATGAAGTACTTGATACTTCACCATGTATCCTTGTAATCTTGTATGATGTGTTACTTCGACACCTTTATTTACCTTTAAAAATGTGTGTCGTATCGGACACGACAAGATACTTGGATACTTCATTTTTAACTAAGGGTCCGTTTGGTAGTGCGTAAAACATTTTCAATGTAAATATTTTTTCTATGAAAATCATTTTACAACAGAAAACTCATTTTCAAAAGAGTTTTCTGTTGTTTGGTTGAATGGAAAGTGATTTTCCATTTTAAGCATTCGTGACGAGAGAAAGTTTTCGTGAGAAGATAGAAAGTTACTGAGATACGTGGGTTTGTGAGGAGAGAGAAAATATGTAGTTGAGAAGAGATAGTGTGTTGTGAGTTCATGAGAATAGAGAATGGAAAACAATTTTTTCTTTGATTTTGGGAGGAAAACGTTTTTAACTATGATGGAAACCCATTTTATACTCTAACTTTTCCATTTCAATTTTCAGTCCAACCAAACAATGTAAAATGAGTAAGATAGTTTTTAGGAGGAAAATATTTTACGCCCTACCAAACGGACTCTAAAAACTTGTAACTTTTTCTCTAATTAGACGAGTCTGGCACCTAGACACTCAAATCCGACAATGGATATATGTACATTGCCACTACAGGTTTCAGATAAATACTTCCTTGAATAGACTTTGGATGAGGAAACAACTATTCTGTTTGAATGAAATTTTGAGATATTTGATTTCTGACTTCTTAGGTGAAGATGAGTGCAAATTCTCCTTTGGACAAGTGAAAAGATTTTCGTGGCGTGAGATACAGATAGCAACCAACAATTTTAGTGAAAGTAACATCATTGGCCAAGGAGGCTTTGGGAAAGTTTACAAAGGAAATCTAACAGACAACACAAAGGTGGCTATAAAACGCCTCACAGACTACCATAATCCGGGTGGAGAAGCTGCATTTTTAAGAGAGGTCCAGTTGATTAGTGTTGCAGTTCATAAGAACCTTTTGCGGTTGATAGGCTTTTGTACAACTGCATCAGAGAGGATCCTTGTTTACCCTTACATGAACAATCTTAGTGTCGCTTATCGCTTAAGAGGTGGATAATCTTTTTTTTCCTTAAGTACTTCTCTGTTCAATATTACAATTTCTTGATGGGAAATGATTTCTATGTTAGAATTAAAGCCTGGTGAAGAAGGATTAGACTGGCTAAAGAGAAGGAAGATAGCTTTTGGAACAGCTCATGGGTTGGAATATTTGCATGAGCATTGTAATCCCAAGATCATACACCGTGATCTCAAGGCTGCAAATATTCTTTTAGATGATGATTTTGAAGCCGTTCTTGGTGATTTTGGGCTCGCAAAAATGGTGGATGCGAAGCTAACCCATGTAACAACTCAAGTGCGAGGAACCATGGGTCACATTGCACCTGAATATCTATCCACTGGGAAATCCTCAGAAAAGACTGATGTGTTTGGATATGGCATAACCCTTTTGGAACTCGTGACAGGACAGCGTGCTATTGACTTCTCCCGTCTTGAGGAAGAAGATGATGTGCTGCTGGTTGATCATGTAAGTTCCGACTCACCCTATCAACTGTTTTGTGATATTTCGATCTGTTATTAACAAGGGTGCGTTCTCTTCAACCTATTTTATCAAGTGAGGTTAATCAATTTTGATCAGGCTAGGTCAGATCAGATAATATCTTAGCTTATGAAATTAGGTTTCATAAGTTCGCACCCCTAAGTGATCAGATCATACTAGCTTAGTATAGTAGTTTGATTGATATATACAAGTGATCATATTTGTTATGTGTTTGGTTCAATGGTTTTCAGATCAAGAAGCTATTGAGAGAAAACAGGTTAGATGACATAGTGGACTGCAACATGAAAAACTATGATCCCAAAGAAGTTGAGATGATAGTTCAGGTTGCATTGCTGTGCACTCAGAATGCACCAGAAGAGCGTCCGAGGATGGCAGAAGTGGTGAAGATGCTGAAAGGAGTAGGCTTGGTTGAACGATGGGCCGAGTGGGAGACACTTGAACAAGCAAGAAATCAAGAGATGAAATTGTCTCTCATGACGCATCGATTTGCTTGGATGGATGACTCCATGGATGAGCAAGAAGCCATGCAATTATCATCAGCAAGGTGATAATCAGGCCTTGTATTTGTATTATTAATCCAAACTGGCATGGGTTTTTTCTTGATTTAACTTGTGGGAAGTGCTTAATCATATTCATAGGGTGTAGCATATACTGTAGTAAACTAGAGTTGTATTTATAGAGTAAACTAGGTGCTTAATCATAGCTCAGCTCGTAACTTCGAATTCAAGATCACGAGTTCGAACCTTACTACCCTCGAGTGCTTGAGAATCAAGGGATTCACTTATCATACCCCCTTAATTATTCCTAAGTACTTGGGTTAAATTGTGTCGTTTGGTGTCGCCTGGCTTGTAGTGGAGCCCAATCCAAGACAAGTAACATCAAATCGAACATTATATATCCAAAAACCCTCCATGGAGTTGATTAAGTTTTATTTTGTATAGTCTTATAACAATAACAATATAATGAATAGAGTATTAATATCTAATTTCCTAGCTTGTGTTCCCTAGTGTGGAGTATTTGGGTTCTTTAGTTTTTAATTTCTTCAAGTATTTGGGGGAATTGGTAAATGAATTTTTTTAACAATTCCTCGCTATCTTTTTATATAGTCTCATCTACTTGTTAATTTATTAGAATAATATCGATGTCTTTTAATTTCTACAATGATACATAATACTGTGTACTAATAAATAATAATATTCCTTCATACTCAAAGTTTATCCATTAATTAAATTTTATCTTATCATTTTTCTCTGAATCTAGGTTTTTAATTATATTTCTTTTAGGAGATTTTTTATCTAAAATTTACATTCAGCGAATGAATATTTTTTTATGCGGTATGTCTTAGTCATTGTCTTTTTATGTATGGAAATAAAGACACACATTTAATTATCTAAAAGGATATGTTTAAAGCTCAGAAAACAACAAAAATATGGAGGCTACTTAATTAAAATCAATGGATTCATTCATTGTCTTCTAGAATGCACTATAGTGACAACAATGAGCAATGACATTATTAGACACTGAAAGCTAGGTCACATGAACAGATTAGTCAATTAGCATATCTTAACAGTCTCACTCTTTGGCTTTGAGCGGCAAGAGTTCCCAACAACAAAGGATTATGCCGAAAGTTTTTTAGATTATTCAAAGATACGGTAGCAAGTCTACTAACATTGAATTGATGTATAAATTTCTTTGATTTTTATTTTTATAAATGGTATTGAAGCTATTAGCTTATTAGCTGGTAATGAGTTAGCAATTGTTCAACTCGTGCACTTAGGGGGGGATAAAAAGGAATCCTCAATTGAAGGGTTAGTAATTTTATTTTATTTTTGACGTTTAACTTAATTAATTTTCTACATCCGAGATACACAATGGATGTAGACAGTTAGGCACCGCTTTCTCTACACTATTCCAGTATAAATCCTTTGATGAATTTATCTCATGATAGATCTAATGCAACGGTTGATATTTAGAGTATTAATTGCAAAATACCTAATACAACGGTTGATATTTAGAGTATAAACTGTTGCATTAGGCTTATTTAACCATTACAAAAGACCTAATGCAACGGTTTCTACTTTTGTTTATAAACCGTTGCATTAGGCCTCCATAACCGTTGCATTAGACCTAATGCAACGGCAGCAAATGCAACGATATATTATCGTTGCATTAGGCCTTTTGCAACAGTTTAAGCAATCTAATACAATACTTTTTATGCGTTACATTAGGTCTAGACCATGTATCCCAATATGTACATGCTCCGTTTTGAGCATTTTGACTAAAATTATGAGTATATATTTTTCTAATCAAAATGGAGCATATATTTTGAGTATATATTTTGACTAAAATTATGAGTATATATTTTTCTAATCAAAATAGAGCATTTTATTAATTTGATTCAGAGAGGAATTATTCGTTATTAAAATTAGAAAATTTTGCTCCCTTCATCCCTAAAATATTTCTCATTTTCCTTTGATAAAATCATGCCTAATTAAAGGTTTAAGATTAAAATTCTTTGATGAAGTCATCACATGATAGACCTTAAAAGATTGTTCCATTTTGACACAAATCATTAATTCAACATATATAGTCACCACTCCTCAACATGTCTCTACTACTCATTGCAACTTGCAACTCTTAAAATAAATAATCAAAAGCAACGAAAGCGATTTTTATGAGAAAACGAATATAAAACGATACATCATCCTATTACTTTTTTAAAAATATTTTAGCTAGGTAATAGCTTATAATATTCAATAATTTCAAATATCTAGTCGTCAATGATTTTCACACGGTTTTAACACTTTTAAGTAAACAATAATGGTGTGCATCAATATAATTACTCTTGTTCAAGCCAATTAAATATAAACATGGTTTGGTGGTGGGTTGTACCCTAATTCTTTACTTTGGAGATTAATAAAATTTTACTTTAATTGTAAAAATATATATATATATATATATATATACATGGTAGAAAACTTAAGCTGAACTTGACTCGTTGAAGAATATGAGTTGCAGTCGATACTAAATACTTCCTCCGTTAAAAAAAAAAACGCAACAAACTTATTTGCACGTATTTTAAGGAAGAAATTTAAAGGTCTAAAAGATCAAATTAATATATGTAATTTTAAGACACGTAACCTATAATATCATTCTTACTTGTGTTAAAATTATTTTGATTAATTTGCTCATTTACACACTTAAATCACTTCCTTAAAATGCGTGCAAAATGATTTGTTGCGTTTTTTTGGAACGGAGGAAGTATCTAATTTTTAAAGTGACACGTACAATACAATCTAAAAATAGATTATTACAAACTCCAAATATCATTTGATCCATATTAGATGAATCATCGTCATTATGTAACCTTAAAATTGATTATTCCTAAAAATTGATTATTGGGAAATCAAAAAATCCATTGATCTGAATTAAATACAACCTAAATTTTGATCAAATGCAAACAAATAACATGTGACAAGGAGAAATAGGAAAAAAATGATTACTCATTAAAGAATATTTGTTGCAAGTAATGTATAATATATATATATTTTTAGTAAATAATGTTGCAACTAAATTGGAATGAAAGTAGTAGGTTTATAATTTTTCTAAAATTTACTTGTGACTCTCTACTTCAGCAAATTGTTGGCACATGCATATATTTATTCATGATAAATTTTAGAAGTCCACCCACACGATGACACGAGTTATTTGGAAATAAAATGAAACAAAGGAAGTAAATTCGAAGTCATAATTTTTTTTTTCCATAAAAAATGGAATAATTTAGAATGGGCGGGCCTTAATCCACTTAATTAAGTGTAGGCGTGTAGCTGTCATCTATTTGAGACACTATGACTGAAAAAATAACTTAATTCCATCTGATATGACTCCGTATTTTTTACATAGTATTATAAATTTGACCTCCAATTTGTTGCTCTTTCCAAAAGAATAATGCATACACTTTGGAAGAGGATGTGAAAGAACAAATAATGATTAAAAGTTGTAAAAAAAGTAAGAGCAAAGGGTATGTAAAAGAGAGAAAAGAATGATAATTTTATTGGAGTTAATCGAAGGTAAATTTTAAAAAATTGAAGGAAAATTTTTAAAAATTGAATTTAACAAATTTGAATCTAGACTAATTTGCATAAGAATAATTGAAGGAACATTTAACATAAGTGAAAGTATTGTGTCGGATGGTCCGACTGTCGGACCGTCCAACACTTGTATTTTTTTAACAACTGATGAGGGGATTCAGGTTTAGTAATATGTGTCCAGGTCAAAGAAATAGTGTCTAGGTCCAACAACATTTGTCCAGGTTTATCAATATTTTTCTAGGCTAAACAAGTTTCACTAGATTTACAAATGTCATCAGGTTTATAAATAGATTTCCAGGTTTAACAATATATGTCCAAGTTAGACAGATATGTGTCCAGGTTTAACAATATGTGTCCAGGTTCAACCATATATGTCCAGATTTAACAATGTGTCCAGGTTTACAAATATATTTCCAGGGTTACAAATTTGTGTCCAAGTTTACAGATATGTGTCCAGGTTTAACAATATGTGTCCAGGTTCAACAATATGTGTCCATGTTCAACAGTATGTGTCCAGGTTTACAAATATGTTTCCAGGGTTACAAATTTGTGTCCAGGTTTACAAATATGTGACCAGGCCTACCAATATATGTCCAGGTTTAGCAACATGTGTCCAGGTTAAACACATATGAGTCCAGATTCAACCATATGTGTCCAGGTCTAGGGGATTGGTCTGACAGAAACGTTACTGTCAGACTAGTCTGACACAATATCTTCTCCTAACATAATTAATCCCACCATTGGACGGTCTTCCAAAGTAATCCCAACTTTCTATTATTAAAAAATAATCCCACATTTTATTATTTTATATATATAAATCTTCCAATTTTGAACCTAAGTAAAAAAATAAGCTGCAAAAAGAGGTAATTAATTATGAATTTATGACCGGCTAACAAATCTAGCCACCCAAGTCAGTCATCCCCAATTGCGACCTACACCAACCCCAACCACGACCCACCCGCACCCAAGCCAATCCCAACCACGACCACTTTCCCACAACCATTCCCACCCATGAACCACCTCGGCCCAGCTTGCTCACGTCTCACCCCTAGCGCTCGCAAGTCAGGTTGACAAGTCTAGTTCGGGTTATCGGGTCATTTACCCTCTGTAATGACCCAGATTTTATTGGTATTTTTGCCGATAATTATGTGTGTTTATGTGCATTTTTGGTGTTAGTTCAACTTTATTTTGAACTATTTATTTTATTTTATGTGAATAATTTCGATTTAACTCGAAATATTTATTTTCAGTTTTTATTATTTATGTTAATTGTTATTTAATTGATTAGAATTTTATTATTTAATTTTCTAATTAATTATCTAATATTTTGGGCCAAATCGATTATTGCATGATTAGTCATGCGGTTTTTGCAAATTAGCCCAATTAATCACGAGAGCCCATTTTTAGGCCCAATTAGTCCACTTGGCCGGTTTTCCTAAGGCATGGCAAGGCTTGCCACTTGCCTTGTGTTCACACCATGACTAACTCTATAAATAAGAGAGTTAGTAAGGCCCTTGCTCATTTTTGTCATCAAATGCTCTTGCCATCAATTTAAACACATTTGCCATCCATTTGCTCTTCCCTTGCCTCACGCTATTTTTGGGATGATTGAACCCATCAATTGTTCATCATCTTTCTAAACCCAAAACTTAAAGATTCATAGCCCATTGATCTTTAGGTGTTCAAAACACATTCCTAAACACAATTAGTTCATACAAGGTCACTAGTTCGGGATTGGTTTTGGGTCTTGTTCGTGTTCGTGATCAAGTGGGTGATCGTGTGGTGGCTCGTGTGAGGGGGCCGTGCTGCAGTGTTCGTGGTGGTGCAGTGGTGCTCGTGTGCCGTGCGGTGGTGCAGTGACTGGGCAGCAGCCGTGCAGTAGCTGTGCGTGGTGGTGGTGCACTGTGCAAGGCCGTGGACAGCCGTGTGTTGTGGGTCCGTGTTGTTCGAGTTCCGGGCTGCATTTGTGTGTTGTTTTAGTGTGTAATCTTCAATAAGGTAACATACTTTCTCAACCTTTTTGGTATACTATGTTTATAGTATAGATTAAATGCATGTATGGGTTATTTGATGAAGTTTATTCATGATTTAGTGTATTGTTTCTAATCTGATTTTGATATGGTTTTCATGATATTTGATGATGGTTTTGATGATTTTATGGTTGAATATATGTTGTTTTATGATCATGATTATTATGTCAAAGTTTGATGAATTTGGATGAGTTTAAGTTGAAGTTTTCGAATGAATCATGATGATATGCGTGTGATGATTATGTTGGATGAGTTCTTGATTGAGTTCTTGAATCTTGATTGAGTTCTTGATTGAAGATCTTGAATCTTGAATGAGTTTTTTATGAGTTCTTTACGAGTTCTTTGGATTCTTTATGAGTTCTTGATGAGTCTTTATGAGTTCTTGGTTGAATCTTGAAAGTTAATGAAAATGGTTTAAATGATAAAGAAAGTTAAAGAAAGTGTCTAATATGATTAAAGAATGATTATTGAATGATGATTTATGATTGGTTAGACTCAAGATTAAGGCTAGAGGCAGTTCTTGAGAATAACTTCGATAATTTAACTAGTTAAATTCGAGAATCAAGGCTAGAGGCAATTCTTGGACTTAATTTAGTTATGTTGGGTAATAATGATGAATAATATGGTTAAGTTGATTAAAAGAATTAATTAATTAATTATCTTGATTTCATTTTTAGACGCCTGATACTTTGAGTAAGATTCATTGTATTTGGGTTAAGACGTTGCCCCTATTCCATTCGCGGTATTGGGATAGTTGGAGTCATACTATGTGATCTTTGTGAATTTCCAATAAGATTGGTTTCACGGGACATGGATTTCCAGTAAGATTGGTTTCATGGGGTTTGGGAGTAAGATTCTCAAATCCGAGCATAGTAGAAAGTTCGAACGCGTAAGATGCGTTCGTACGAGCACAGTCCGGTCTAGAATATGATTGATTGCGCCAAAGATAGTTGATTAGGTTGGTTTGAGTCGAGTTCACGTTTTGGGTTGTTCTCGTACTTTGAGTATTGATATTGATTATTTGGTCTGTGCTATGTACATGTGTATTCCCATTAGGGTGAGTTAGTTATGTTACTCGCCACTGATGGTGGACTGTTGTATATTTTTCAGGTATTTCTGATGACGATACTCTTGCTTAGCTTTGGGTTGGGCGAGCGACGTTGTTATTTCTGCTATTGTTGGTTGTATTTTCTATTACTGTTATTTTTAGATAGTATTAGAATATTGTATGGACTTTCATACGTTATTTTTTAGACTCTGACGTGTGGTTGGAGTTTACTCGCATTTTAGTATTTTTAGTTTGACTTTTGGACTAGTTATGTACAAACTTGTGGGTATTTGTACTTTGTGGTTAATAATAATAATTTCGAGGAATTAGTTTTAATTTCTTAAGTATTTGAGTTGTAGTTTATAACTATTCGACTCGTCGGTTTCTTCCGCGCCGATTTAAGCGAGTCGGGTCGTTACACCCTCAACCTAAACCTGACTCATTTATTAAACGGGTTGAGTTTTTATAGCCTAACTCGACCTAAAAATAAACTGATTGGGTTCGGTTTAACCCATTTATTAAGAAGGAGCTCTGTTTGTGTTTGGGATGTATTATTGTTAACAGGTAGAGGTGGCAAAAGTGACGCAACCCGACTTACCCGACCCGAATTCACATGATATTATTGACCAAGCTAAGTTGACCTGGTCCGATCCGAATTACCCGACCATTAAAATGTGTAATCTTGATTTTTATGTACTTTAAATCTATCTGACAAAAACCTGAAATTAACTCGACCCGACCCAAAATCAAAAGCTCTCAAACCCAAATTAACCCGACCTGAATAATTCGACCTGTACCTGACCAAAACGACCCAATTGTCACCTCTATTAACAGATCGTCTAACCATATATTCTGGTCAAACCATCTGTTGCAATACTTTCATTTTTGTCTCGTAAAAAAAAAAGAAATTGATGATGGTATAACATAAATTATGCATATGTCACCATTGTCGACGTAATAAACATTTAAATACAAGTGGGTTATCGTGCTCACCCTCTGTCTCCGCTCTCTCTATATAGTTTAAACTGGGGGGGGGGGGGGGGAGGGCTTCTTAACAAAAGTGCTTTCTTGTTTAGGATACATTATTATTCTAAAAGATTCAGAAGTGAGAGAAAAACAATTACTAAATCTCACACTTTCAAAAAAAAAGAGAGAAAAAAAGAATGAGTTCTGCTTCGTCTGATTCATCTTCTTTATCATCATCATCATCATCATCATCATCATCATCATCATCATCATCAGGAAATGGCAAAGCAAAGCCAAAAAGTGGTTCATCCTTGTCTAATTTGCCACGGCCACGTGGAGGAACCAAGAACAATATAATCAAGGATATATTTTTATCAACCACAAGGTAGCTAAGCTAGTTCCTACAAATTAAAGAAATGAATAAATTGTTGTATGAGATATTTTCCTTTCAATAACTATCTAGAACAAGTATTCTGTTTTTTGTATTTTTTTTTTGGGGTGGGGTGGGGTGGGGTTGGGGGGAGGGAATGAAATGAGCTCTGTTTTGTAACTTGTAAGGAATTTGGTAATAATCTAATGTATTCTGATTGAGTGTGCTGCTTTAATTATTGTGATCTATTATCTGAGTTTCATTTCATTTTTTTTGAGCAGGATATACTTTGATATATCAAAAATTGTCATTTTAAGACAAGTACGAGTACATTTTTATATCTCAAATTGATTAATCTAATATTCCTCTAAATATTGCATTCTTACTTACTGAATGAACCAATAATTGACTGCTATCTGGACTCTATAACTAGTACTGGTGTCTTTAAAATGGTATGAAATTCAAGGATAATTGAAGGACATATAATAGAAATTTAGGCTAGGGTTACAAATTTAAATTAATGCTTTAACATTATTCAAATCGTCTTTCGTTATTTTTAGCTACCGATTACATTATGACTTTTTCATTCTGCAAGCGTCTTTGTATTTCTCTTTTCAATGTACAACTTTGACTATTTCGATCCTGAAATCCTGAAAAAGAATAATTGTAATTTTTCACTCGTAATCATGTAATGTTATGTGAGTGATTTTTTGGAGTAAATAAGATTTTCATTCACATGTGTATCTACTACTAATCAAGTGATAAAAAAAATAAATTAAAAGGCATACATCTATTTGTTTTCCATTTTAATCCAGGGACAAAACATAAAGGAATTTTTGTTTTCAATTTGAGTTTACACTACAATTTTTTGGCATGTTTTCTCTCAAACAAAACCTAACTTATTTATAGAAATAAAGTTAAAAAAAATGGCGTCCATGGAGGGATTGATATCTTGATGGGTTTGAACCCTATGGCTATGATGCAAAGGCTGCATAATAAATTAATCAGTATAGTGGATTGCTTCATGGAAGAAGTGAGAAGACTAAAAAGTGTAGAAAATTCACACTTCGCAATATACTATTACTGTCCATGTGATTTTGGGTTCATGAGGACCAATATTGCTCCAGTGGTTGGAGCAACAATCCTAGAGGGTGATGAGTCATGAGGACTAAGGACGACATTGAGCTAATACACTCGTGAACATCTCGTGAACAAATTCTTCGTTCATATATAAATAAACGAGTCCAAGCAAAATTTTCAAGCTCAATTAATAATTAAGTTTTACTTGAACAATGTAGTACTCAGCTCATTAAAGCTCGCGAACAACTCATTCAAACTCATTACTAAGCTTTTTTAATTTATAATCATTTAATTGTCATTATTCATTAAAAGATCGTTAAGAAATTGTTTATATACTTTGAAATTTAAAATAAATTTATTTATAGTACATACCATTTAGATACCATATTTTGTATTAATTATAAATTTGAAATAATATTATACTCCCTCAGTCCCTTTTTGTTTGCCCCATTCACTTTTTCTCGTCTCCCGAGACACAACTCTAAACGAAAATATTTTTTGATACATGTAATAAAAAATTATATAAATTGCATATTAAAAAAGTACACATTGAGTTGAATCAAACGAGATCCCATTTGACTATATTTTTCTTTATATGCATAAAATTATAGAGAGTCAAAGTTACCAAATGAATAGTGTCAAAAGCCAATATGGGGCAAACAATTAGGGACGGAGGGAGTACTATGTATTATAATTTTAAATTTACATATTTTATACTTCACTTATGCTTGGCCAACAGATAAAATTAGAAATTAATAAAACCATATATACAAAGCTCATTTAAACATATGCTCATTTATAACTTAGCTCGAGCCGAGCTCGAACATGAACAAATTAACCGAGCCAAGCTTGAACAAGGTTTTTGAAAGCTCGATTATGCTCGAGCTCGGCTCGAGCTCAATTAATATTATTCAAGCCTAGCTTGAACAAGTTACTACTCAGCTCGGCTTGGCTCGTTGACATCATTGACCCACGTTCGAGTCCCCACACCCTCCTTCCCCTGCCTTTGGTACTTTTTTGAGATAGAAATCTTGAATGAAGATCGTACACCTTTGGGTTTTTTTTTGGGTGAGTACACCTTGTTACAAAAACAACAAGGTACTATGAGTGCTTTTCATGTACTAACAACTCAACTAGTAATAACCAACAAGGTAGTCAAAAATTGCGTCAGCATTGCTGATTAAAATCTTTTGAAGTTGCATGTGATGCCGAAAACCTACAATTAAATTTTTATTATTACCTTTGTGGTGCTCTATACAAAAACAATCACGCCATACAAAAACTTCAGAAATCAGAATATCTGAATCAGTCAATTCGAAGTCAGAGTTACATTTGTGAAGTTGAACTCCAATGGATCAATCTACTCCTAGACATTTCCTGGTGGGATCAAACATTGAATGATGCTTTATTTCCCTAAATATTTTTAGAGAGCAAAATCAGTTCGCCTGATGCTCTGTAGTCTGTACCCTTGCCTCCTTCTAAAAAGTCGAAGGACAAAAGCAACTTATACAAGGACTAATTTCTCTAATAATGTACATTTTGAATGAGAGATTTTAAATCTTTTAACTACTGAATATCGATAGAATCTCTATTTGCTTGAATCCTGCGCCGCTTGTATACCAACTTATATGAAGTTTCTGACCCATCCATCACTGTCTTCTTGTTACTAGAAGCTTCTGGTGTCCTTCGCTTATAATGTAGGCTGAACCTCCTGTTGGAATCACCCTCCATGCATTTTCCCTGCAGCAGCAAGGCAACAATATCATTGAAGGCTATGCCAGAGTATTACAAAAGTTTGGGGCAACAATATATTCATTGTTGCAGATAAACTGATATGGATGGAGTAGAACCTAACTCACCATCATTATTGTATTATTTCTCACTCCTACGTAAAACTTATTTTATTCTTAAACCTACCCTATTATCGTTATTTTATTTTATTTTTCTCTTTTCTATTACATGCTTCCCTCTCTCTTAATTACTTTTGTATTAAGATATATTACGGAATCTTCAACTTTTTATCAATTTCTTAATAACCCCACAACATTCCTAATGTAAGTATGTAACTAAAATTAATATATGGAGGGAATATAAATCTAATTCTAACATATACATAATTGCAGACTGATTCCCCAGGACAGGAAGCAAGTAATTGGCTCATCAAGAGGAAATTCCCTCTTCTTCAAGACCATATGATAGTTGACCGAGGTGGAAATACTGAAATAGATCATCATCATCAACAACAAAACCTTAGTCTCAAAAAAAATATCATGAACCCACGTTTTCTCCCTCCACGCTTCCCTATCTAACACCAATTCCTCCCCAAGCCTTAGTAGCCTCATATCACTAGCAATCATACTTATCCAAGTTATTTTAATCTACCTCTACCTCTCAACTTCCCATGGCCATAAGTTTTCCAAACTCACACCGGCACACCGCCTTCCCAGTGCATTATTTGGTCTCCATCTTAGGCAAATCTCCCTCATCTTATTCTGATAATCTCATTTCTTATTCCATCCTTTCTTGTATGCTCAAACATCCAATACAGCATATGCATCTTTTACCGGTCTTATAAACATGAATATATTATTTCAACGCCCAACATTATCTGGCCATAACATCACGGGCCAAAAAACTATACGATAGAATATTTCCTCCGTGATCCGACATCACTCGGTCAAGGAGGAAATACATAGATGATTTAAAAGAATTATCACAAGCTAATGAATGATGAACTACTAGAGTTTGAAGAATACCAGTGCAAGTCTCGATCCAGCTGGCAGAGAATCTATGCAACACAAACCAAAAAAAAAAATCAATCCAACACGAAAAACGAGCTTTTATAGCATGAGCAAAGAAAAGCTAATGAAACTCAAATATGTGCCATGACAAGTGTCAAAAGTATAACGGGACTCAGAACATCAAAAGAACTCAGTGCACTATTTTATGCTTAAAAGCTAACTACCTACCTGCTGGAGTTGATCTACTAAGAATTTTCTGAAACATTGTGGTTCCCTGGAAAAGAACAAATGGATACCCCAACAATTCTCTCCTTAAAGGTGCTGGCATATTTGCAAAACCAAAAGATGAAACCCAAGTATTACTGAGCTGAGCTATAGCTGGCAAGACCAGCCTTTCAACACCCATTTCAACAAGCATCTGCAAAAGAAGAGTGTTGCAATTGCCATTGAATGCTACAAGTTCTCAAAAGCAATAAAAAGAACAGCTGATTGATGCTGAAAATAACAAGAGCACCATAAGGGCAAGCATATCAAGCAAGCTATAAAGTCCAACGAAAGATGTAGTAAACTCAACGTACAAGTATAGAGGGCAGGGAAAAAAAGCAAGATTGTTGAAAAATATTACCTTCTCTAGCTCATCCACAAGAATCCGGCACATACCCTTTCGACGATACTTAAAACGTGTAGCTACAAGTGGCATCTCTGCCACTTTCTGGCCATGTATTCTGAAAATCAAGTTAAAGCACCAAAATCAAATCGAAAATTCCATTGATCAAATTAATATGCGGGAAATGAAGACGCTTAAAAACACCTAAATGGGTTACGGGTTACCTGATAGTAGCAACACAAACAAGTTCTTCTCCATCAACCAAAGCCATTACATAGAATCCATGGAAATCCAGTCTCCTGAATTTTGACCTATAAAAAAGCATATTTAACAATAAGTGAAAAGGTACCCATATCAAGAGATGGTGGTATGTTGACCAAACAGAACCATGAGGCATGAGATATTAGAATGCTCAACCTTAAATAGTTAAATGTCCCATATTAAGCAAGAAAGTTGAGTGTCCATCACCACAATTGACATAGTATTGGACCCTGACAATCATATATCAATACTTAATCTACATGTGCTGGTGCTTAGTCAAGAAAGTGAGAAAATACTTTTGATATTTGAATCTTTCAGGTGTAACAAATGATGCTTAGTTTTGATCTAAGTTAACTTTAAAAATTCCATGACAAAAAGAAAAATCAATTAAGAGAAATAGTTCACCCATTGTACTCTAGATCACCACGAGACAGCTCTGGAATTTAAAATAGATAATAGAACCAACACGAAGCAAGCAATGGAGCTTGCGTGACTAGTAGCTATGAATTTCACAAAATTATTATCTAAAGAAAAAAAGAGATTTACAAGCAGGCCAGTTAAGATAACTAGTTGTCCTTGGAAGAATATTTAAAAGGATAGAAACCAATAGATGGTCAAAGGTATAACTTCCCATTGTAAGGTTTCTACTTATATTGGGGTTTTATAACTGTTAAATATCAGGTTTTGAGCAATATTTGACACTTTTTAAGTTTGTTAATAAATTTCTACATGACAGCTCAAAGGCATTTGTTTTTTTAGTCCTTATCCCTCTTGTATATGAGTGACACGCACTTGGTAACTTCTAATACATCACTGAAAAAACATTATGCTTCTTTTAATAACTACTTGTACTTCATAATAGCTTAGAATTTACTCCACATGATGTAATTCCAAATGAACACTCTTATTCTTATTCAATGTATGGGGGCAGCTCTAAAGGTCCTCTTACATGAAGAGAGTCCTTTGCTATCAATTCGTTTGTAGATTGCAGTTAATTATCACATCAAAACAATAATTCAAATACTACATCATTGATCCTGCTGATGTTAAATTGTTATACTTTAACTACTTTTTAGCCATGCAAGAGAACATTTTTAAGCAACAAATAGATAATACAACTCATAGGGTAAGTATTTGTGCGCAATTATGTATAAAAGAAAGGATCAAACACAACAATATCAGGCTTACAAGATGGACCCTGCATGAAGATAATGAATATATGGTACCAATATACTCAAGCCAATCAAAACCTTTCAAGACTCAACCAAAAAGCTTAAAAACCAAAATGAAAGTAAACCCAGAATTCCAATTAAACAAACAGAAAACAAAGCAACCAGACAGATTCAACATATATCACAGAATCACAAAACGAGGATATGTAGAGTTGAAGGCTGAATAAAAAAGAAACTGCAAAGTTAATTTTTACTTAAAAAAAGACACAAAAAAGAAGAAGCCTCACCCAGAATTGTAAACAATATCAGCAACCAGGTCCCTTCCAGTATGGGGTTCAATTATAGGCTCAAAGCACTCATGGAATACATTTAAAACTTGAGACACCTGAATGAGTGGGTGAACTCGTTCATTGTGTACGTTACAATCATTTCTTCTGGATCTTGTAATGGTCCAGGTTAAGCCTTCCATTGTTGTTGGATTCGAAATTTGCAAGAGTTCATGAAGCCGGGCACATATCTATCAGCACAAACAATGTAATCATTCCAGTAACGTGGTAAACAAGGAAGAAAAAAAATATGGAAGATAATCCCACACTGTAGTTTGAAAGAAATATGGAAAGAATGAGAAGATTACTGATTCCAGAAAACTGTATTGTTAATTTCTTTTCAGTTTTCTAATTTAATTTTTGAGATATTCAGTTACCCACTAATAAATTAGAACTTCTAACAAGTTCTAGTTGACTTATTTTCCCTCACCTATTTACTCATTCATTAAAACATCACATTAGAAGACTTTTTACCATTTAATTCAAAACAGGGGGGGGGGGGGTGGAGCTCTCCCCAAAGATTCCAAATTTCAACAATTAAAAAGCAAATTCAGAGGAAAAAAACCTCAAAACAGCTTTTGCTGCAAAACTTGTCCAAGAAGGAATCTTCAGACACCTTTGTTCCTGCTTTGTTTAAGCAAGCCACGTGATCTACAAGCAAAACAATAAATTAAAATGTAAGGAAAAATACTTCAAGCTATCAAAAAAAAATTATATATATAGATTTTTAGGAAGAAACCCACATTGGCGACTACACTGGTAACAGACTTGAGTAAATGATTGATCATCATTGGCAGAATGTTCCAAGCCACATAAGCCACATCGACAAGATGGACAAAATGATTCTCCAACAGGAACTTCCTGAAATGATCACAATAACATATCAGTCTGCTTTCTTAATCCACTGAATTCAAAGCTGGTAGCCTCATACAGCTCACTTGCAACAGGCCGGGAAAAGATAGGAAAGCATAGAAGATTAGATCGATGTTTAATAAATTCTTAACCTTGTATAAAAAAGCAAAAGCAACCAACCCTCTTCCAATATAAAAAAGGTCAAGGCAATGCTCAAAATAATTATAAGAACAAGCGTATTCTGGGTCGACCCTGCCTAAACCTACACGGATAAATACCCCCATAAGGCAGACAGAAAATACAGATATACTGATGATGTCAAAGACAAGTGGTGATTTTCTTTAAATTTACGACACCTTTGTATGTAACCCATTAAAAGCCAACTATCCAAGCAAATGCTATACTTATTGGATAGTCCTGGACCAATCCATCACCCTCTTAAAATGAGGTAATTACCCGTTATCTCAATTCTCAAATTATGCTGACTACCGGATTGCAAAAGTTGGAAGCATTGATACATCTACCTCAGACAGAACACACTTAACATTAATCTCACTTTCACCCTCTATAAGGATTTGTAAGACAAAATATAGTCACGAGTGATCTTGTACAATTTGTCTCAACATGTATTTTCCTAAATATCTACTTTGTATAATTTTAACTAATACATTAATGAAAACATTGATAGTCAAAGTGGTAAATGCGTGAACGTCAAAATGTTGCAGTAATAAATGAACACAAAAAGTATAAAGAGGCAAGACCAGTTTCAAAGTTGTATGCATGAAGGAACAGGTCTTTCTTCAATGTACAAAAGACAGCAAACCATTCAAAAATACATTACCGAATGCCTTTAAACATTAAAGTGCCTGGTAGGTAGGGTGATAGGGTCAGATCTAAAGTCTTACCCTGCTCTCACAGAGGCTGTTTCCAACAACGCAATGACCGTCTGCTACTTGACATTAAGAAAGAACCAGACTGTTTAGAAAGCCCAAAAAACAGGAAAATTTACTATATTAACTGAATTCATTTGAGCTAAAACAGTTTGGTTGCATACGAATTCTAAATTACAAATTCCTATACCTTCAGCTCCCGCTAACCAGTTGGCTAAGTAGCTTAACTCTGTGCATCACCACTATCTCGAGAATTAATGAGTAGCATGCTTAAACCTTTTTTTTAGATAATAATAAAGACAGTTATACGTTATTATACACTATGTTTGTGGAAATTGCCCCATTTTTTTATCTCAATTTGGTTTCAAACTCAGTTGACTTATCTGTGTAGTCTGTCACTCTACATACAGAAAAATAAATCTCAGCTTTGACACCCACCCAGACAATAATAAAAGAAAATATGGCAGGAAAAAAATGAATCAAGCTGAAGAAATTGCTCATATTGTGCTTTTGTTGGGCATGTAATACAAAAGGTGGTTACTTCACCTTAAGGTCAATGCAGGTCAGATGGTATGAACACATGCAGTGATCACAATGAAGTAGCTCGCCTCCATACTGACAGACTAAGCAAACTGAGTCATGCAATCTACTCCTCCTACCCTTCTGTTTATGAGGATTTTCCAAAGTATCTTGAGGCTCATGTTCCTGGAAAGAGGTTGTGACAGGTTGAATATGTTCAGAATGACTGCCCGATAAACTGCCTTCTTTTTGTTGTGCTTTTGATGCCTCCAACTCCATCTGCAGTGCGGGCTTAGATGATATAACAGTACCCTCCTGAGTCTTTCTTGGATATATCTTTTTTACCCTCCTCTTAGGACTTCTTTTCTTCCCAACGCTGCGCCTACAAATTCTAATCCTTTTTCCTTTACTATGAACTGGATATCTCATAGTACCACCAACATTCTTTTGCTTCAGTAACAGCAATTGTCTCCTCTTGTATATGGGATCATTATCTTGAAACTGCAAGGGCACGCTATCATGCACCTGCCTTGTTATTCTAGAGCCACATCTTGTGTTTATTTCTAAATTTTGATCACATAATGAGGAAGGCAATAATTTCTTTGGTGTCAATTTGGCTTCAGCCAATTGGCATTTCCTTCTAAAACGGTTTTTTGACATCTTCATAAAGTGTTCAGGCACGCAAGGGTTTGTGGAAGGAAGACTACTATTTCGAGAAATCCTCGAATGATGGCATCCCTCATCCACAGCTCTAGCATTTATCTGACCACTGCACTGACTTGGGTCACTATTGTCATCTGTCCTTGATAACTCAATATCAGTATTAATGCAAGTACCAGGGGTCGCTGAACGACTTTGCATGCAATAATTATTAGTTAAATGGCTGCTCTTGTTAGCAGCAGCAATCAATGAATCATCTGCTTCACTCATACACATTTTTCTTGTTCTAACTGCAAGCCTGATTTCTTTCTTTAACTCTTTCTGCATTGACCTGGTTAGGACAGAAGCATTTAAACAGTCCACCTGAGCCCTTATACATCTATGCTTTCTTTTCTTTGTTGCATTTACCTGAGTCAGAAAAGCAACAGTTTTTCCTCCAGGTTTAGTAGCCATATCGTACATAACTTCCTTAAAGTATTCTTTCCACACACGATATGCACCGCATGTCCATTCTGAAATCATTTTCTTGAAACCATAATGTTCTTTCAAACGGAACCAGACACGCCTGATAAATTGAAATAAATGGCCACTTTTTTTGTGCTCTTTGGCGAGATTTACTAACATCCAAACACCCCTTTCTCTCCATTGACCACTAAATTCATCCCATTCAGAAGTGACACGCAGATCAGTTAATTTAAATACACGTTCGTCACCCTCATCAGGAAAATAAACACGACGTTCATTTGCACCCTCATCACAATCAAAAATCACTCCTTCCCACCAAGCTTCTTTGAACAAGACATCAACACAGACTCCAAAAGCTAGCTTTGCCTCTGTGACACAAGTATGTGCAACAGGTGGTATGGGTCTAATACGACCACGATGGTTTAATTGGACACAAGGACGCTGGTATAGACCCTCAATCGCTCCTGTGACAGGTATTGACTCAATGAGCCTAGAATTTCCTGATTCACACAACAGCTCATCATACCTTACATTGCGACACGAATCTGAGACACCCACAACTACCCCAGGGTGCCATGAACCCTTCAGACCTTCCTCCAGTTGCCTTACCTAATAAACATTAAAAAATAAATAAATTAAGCATTATACCATTGTCGGTTACATGTCTTAAACTCTCATTTCGAATGCAACCAATTAGCAATAATTACTAATTAGTAAACTACCAAGCACCAACAAAGAAATCAATATCCAAATATCCAACACAAACAAAAACAATAGTCAAATCTAATATCCAACAATAGTAAGTGATTTAAGAATATTACAAAATTACATGTGTATGAAAGAGCGTGTAAAATTTCTCATTTCCAAATAACTACAATCATGAATGAGGTGTACTGGCATCTTACAAAAACATTCACCTATATCCAATAACCCACTCCTTACACAAATCCAATTATTCAATGCCGACAATGAGACTCACCAATTACTCTCTATTATGACACTCATGGTTAAATCAAAAGGAAATCGTTTTTGCCATATGCATGAAATGAGGCCCTCCAATAAGCCAATTGAAATCAGCTCTGCATCAAAGAAATAATAGCAGGCTCAACACTCTTGTCCTCTAAAAGAGGAGGAGAATGTTCCCATTTTATGTTTCATACTACTTTACAAACTTCCATAACTACTACAGGGCACCATCAAAAATCAACAAACATATCCCCATCCTCCTTTTCTATGCTCTAACACCACTCCCCTCTATGCAACAAGGTTGCGTAAATAGGGAAAATGGAAAATTCCCAGTTTTTTGCAATGAGAAACACTCACATAAAAAGTTTCTCACACGGCATTTTCATAATATTTGTTAGAATAAATTTCCCATAACAACGACATTATGTCTTCTGTTAAATGACAAACTTCATTTTCCACCAAAATTACAAGAAATTATGAGACACACTTTAAGTATCTCACAGTGAGAAACCACAAATTTCTCAGGTGACATCTGGTCCTGTTACTTGTAATAAAAATAATTGCCACTATAGACAATTACTATGGGGTGGGTAATTCAGCACAGTTCTGTTAGGTCAGTTGATATGGGTGCAGAGCACGGGACCCCAGTGGAGTCTGTTTTGTTGGCTCTACACTCCAGTGAAATGTTCAATTCTTACCCGGGTGAACACTGAGGTGCTTAGCAGAAATTCTACCCCAAGAAACTTTTATATGTAATACTCTGTATATAAATAGATAGATATATATAGATGACTAGATGAGCAGGAAATTGTGCCAAGTATATAAAGTAGCCCCAAACTCTTTCCCTTTTTTGTACACTCAAATCGATTAAGGATCAACAGCATTAGAAAAACAAAAATCGATAGTGCAAATTTGCAATAGTTACAGTGACATTGTCGAAAACCAAAGCAACAACCAATTGATCGGCGTGAAATTTCTCATATCACGCATGGAATAATTCACTCGTAAACACATCATCAATAACAAATAACATAAACCGGCGCAATTGAAGCGAAATCCACCGACAATATCAGTCAAACGAATACCGAACACATTTCGAATTCAAAACTCTCAAACACACAAATACACAAAAAAACCGACATTGTATAAATTCAAGAATCAATTGACTCTCAGTGATCCAATTTCACTCATAACAAATTTAAATCAAGTAATCAACTAAAACAATTGACAATGAAGTCGTGAAAGAAAAACAAAATCATATCGAAACACCAACCTCAACTTCCTCGCGCAACAGAAGCTTTCGCGCATTCATTTGAAGGACGAAAGAGAATTCATACAAAAATGGCGAACTGAGAGAATTTGGGGCTAATTTTGAGGGGAGAGAGAGAGAGAGAAAATTGAGATGGAGAGAGAGAGAGAGAAAAGGAGGGGGGTTTTGAATTGAAATTTTGAGTTTTTGAGTTGGGTTGAGCGAGGAAAACAAGGCAGCTGACAAGTCTGAGAAACCTGCTGAGATTTTAGTAAGTTAGGGCTTGCTGTTCTCCTTGCGATTACCAACGCTGTTGTGAATTAATGTGATTGAGTAGTTTTTTCCCTTTGTTGTTGCAATATTTTCCTTTTTAAAGTTTTACGGGTTCCATCAAAATTAATTGCAATATTTTCCTTTTTAAATTAACATTGACTCGCTCTTATTGTGTGCTAGGTTAATTACATTTAATTGTTTTTTTTTTATAACAAATATAAACTTCCACCTAATACCACATTGACCAATGGTAGGGTGACAAAAGTTGAACCATCTTTCTAACCCAACCCGCTACTAACAGGCCTGACTCATTTAAATACATATGCAGGTTATCACGATAAATTTATTGAAAGAGTCGAGTTATGGTTGAGGACTTGAGGTGGTTCAACCCGTTTAACTAAATAGAGTGGCTTAAAGTGACACGATTATTATATCCAATTGGCAACTTGATACAAAATTTTGATCCTAAAAAAAGTTGTGGTTCGTCAACCCGACATGAATTTAACTTGTTATTCATGCGCTAGGGTCGAAAAGTTTGACCTATTTAAATAAATGGGCTGACATGACACAACCCATTTATTAAACGGGTTGAGTAAGGGTTAATGGGTTTTTGACTCAGCCCAATTGTCATCTCTACGATTTTATCTAATGGTAATGGAAGATAATAGAAAATGCAAAGAAAATTCAAGTTTGGAATTGAGAAAAGTTTTCATAGTGATTATAAAGTTTTTTACCCTGCTAAATTATACTTCAAATTCAATTATATCGTTATGTTTTATTATCAACAATCAAATGTGCCATGGAGCATTAAAAAAACTTTGAACATCCACCCTTGAAATTCAAAACACTTGTGCAACTAGAAGTCTCGAACATTAGACTAAGGCTATATTTGGTTCAAGTGTGTAATGGAATTCTGTTTTTTTTAATCTGAACTTAGTTTTTCAGACCTAGTTTGATCTAAATTTATTGTTAAAGTTGACTAAAATTTTTCCATCTATATATGCTAGTCCTAAGGAAAAAAACATAAACTACGAAAAAAAAAACATAAACTAAGGCCCTGTTCGGTATCGTTTTTTAGAACTCGGAAAAGTGGATTTTATTTTTTAATTGTCAGTTTTCATTTTCAATATGTTTGACAATTTTTTATATGTTTATTAATATAAATCAAATAAAATTTAGTTTTAAAGAATCAAATAAAATTAACAAGCCCGATGTAAACTTATTATTTCTAATATCTAATATGATTTTAAGCCCCAATAGAGGGCAACTAAACATAGCCTAAACTCTAATCTAAGGTAAAGGCCCTAAACGGCTAAACCCCGCACAGGCGCGCAACGGGTTTAAGTGTTTAACCGAATGTTTATTCTTTTTAGACAAAATCTCGTTAAGTGAAAAAAATTGTGGTTTTCATTGAAGCATCTTTGAGGTCCTCCATTGAAGTGGCTTGTCTTTCCTCTCCTTTCCTCCATTGAAGTTTATTCTTGATTCTCAATCGAAGCTACTTTGTGTCCTCCATTGAAGCGGTTTCTGTGCCTTTCTCTGCTTAATTGATGCAGCATTGTAGCATCAGAGGTATCCTTTCTTTCAAAAAACTAACATCGAAAATCTCTTTCAGATCTACACCACTGTTATTTTATTTGTCAATAGTCAATTAGGGTTCTTCTTACATAGATTTTTAAACTATTTGTTGTAATAACTGAGTATTGAAGAGTATAACCAGTAATTTATAGAAGCTACTTTGATAATTGAGTTAAACTTGCTTGCTAATTTGTTGCAGGCCTGTGTTTATGACCTTGCAAAGTTCGGAATTAAGTGAGTATATTTGGTAAAATTGACTGTATTTCATTGGCATCAAATGGTGAATACATGTACAACAAGTAAAGCATGGAGAATCATATCAAGGCCAGTACTAGAAACTGTCCTCAACAACCATGTCCAGCATCATCGCGTTCACCAGCCTCTTATCCTTCATGGCCCTCGAGGTGTCGGGAAAACCACCATCATCCTTGAACGTAATACTGCTTCTTATTTTTTTATGCTTTTCAAAATATTCATCAACTTCTTAATCAATCTTTCTTTTCTTTTGTTCTTCAGGTCTTATGGAGAAATGGAACAAGGGGCCACACCTTACAGGTTATGTCGATTTTGCCCAAACTATTAAGGAACATCACCCTTCTCACAATGGCTCTTTTCCTTGGAGTTCTTGGTATTCTTGCTCTTCACCTCCTCCTCCTCTTCCTCTCCTAAAAACAAATTTGGAGAAATGCCTTGAATCTATGGCCGAGAGGGGAATAGAGCTCGGTCAAATCACTTCCCATGAAATCTTCACTACCCTCAACAAGTGGCATGGCCTCAGCCACACCCTTCGCCATATTTTGCAGTCCTCAAATTCAAGCTCGAAAATCAAGGTGCTTTCAAATAAGGCTTCTGCCTCTGTGTTGTGGGATAGGGCAGTTTTTGCTTATTCTGCCCGGTTTGATAGCAAGGATATTGAGGGACTAGTTGGCTTCGAAGGAGATAAGAAGGGAATGACTGTTGAGGAGAGATCCTATATGAAAGAGGCTGTGGTTGCTTTGAGATTGGCAAGAGAGGTTATAAGAGTTCAGCAACAGTGGAGAGCCAATGCTGTTGCTGATATGAATAAGACTGGTGGGTTCTCGAGAACTCTAACGATTTCGGCTACTGATTGGCCATGTTTATTGTTAGAGTTGTTGTCTTCAGCCTCTGAAATTGATCATTTTCAGGTATTCTTCTAGTGGTGGTTTGATGATTTTCTTGTGTTTGATAGTGTTTTGTTTGATATTGGGATCATATAGTGGTTCTTTAGCTCTATAGTGGTGGTATTGTCTTATTTCTATGAGATAGGTTCCACACTTCCACATAATGCTTTTCTTCAGTTTGTTTTGTTTATTATTGCCTTGATATCTTGTATTGTTTTAAGCATTGTCTCTTATGTGAAACTGTTTGCTTTCATGCGGTCATGCCATAAGCTTGATAGTTAGACGATTGGCTGTGTTAGTATCTTTATATGGATTAAATTCTTTCTACATTGGGAATAATTGTAATCTTCTCAATACAGCCAAAGCTCGTGATTAACAATATAGAGGTCCTGAAGAATGCGATATCCGATGATTCTACAGTGTGTGCACCAAATTATCATGATAGTTTAATATGGAGAATTATTTCTTTGGGGGCGAATGAGATGTGTCTCCCTATCATTCTTGTGACATCTGATAGGTAAATGAAGTCATCTTATAATTTCACCTTTTGCTAGTTATACAAGGTATATGATCATAAACAATGCTTTTTTTGTATTATTTTATTTTTTTAACTTTATATTATGATGGCAGGAATGCGTGATTTTTAGATATGTCTTGTGTCTATCATCAACAATTTTGCTATTGAAAACTTCATTCTGTCTTCTTGAGTTTGATCAGTGATCAGTCACATCTGATGGTCATCCTTGGTGGACAATTGAGTACCTTTTTGTTGATCTTGATCTTCTAACTCTATAAATATTTGACTTTTAGCCTAACGATGGTGCTTTGGGCACCTTTGACTTTACAGTGTAGTTCATTTTTACAATTGAGATCCCAGCACTTCACATTTTCCAATGACCATGTACTGTCACGTTGTTCCTTACCTAAACAGCACTTTAGCTGTGCAATGATCAAGCTTATTTCTACAACTTTCTTGAACATTTTTTTTTTGTCTATGTGCTTAGAGCCTTAGAAACAGATATATAATCAAAAGTTAAAAGTCTTATTTAATCACTCCACTAGTCTACTGTTTCTTATTTCCTTTTTTTACACCAGGGAATTGCTTGAACCTCTCTAAATCATATCTTTTCTTTGTCCATGTTGAAAACGTCAAAATAATCGGGGTAAGTTTCTTGGAGGGTTGGAAGTACATGCTATTAAGCTTTACTTTTAGGATAGGATTGACATCCCATTGGTGTCCAACTGTCCACTGTAATATGTTGTTTAATTGTTGGTTATCTATCAGAAAAAAGAAAATTGGGAAATTTCTGGTGGCATGCTTATATGTTATAGATAGTTGATGCCTTGTTTAGAACAGGAGTCAATAACCCTAGACCTATGATTTGTTATTTTCAAATGAATTCTCTTATTTGAACTTATTGATTATTATTTGAAGTTCAGGTCTTCTCTGAACTCTGAAGTCCTGCAAACAGCTAACCTTTTTAAAATTCTCTGAAACATTTCTAGATTCTAGTTGTAATATGAACTTTGAATCTTATCTGAATTTATCCTCATCTTATTTGAACTCACTGTTCTTATCCGAGCATATGTTTCCTCAAACTTCTTTCAAGGTTAAATGAGCAGGGTCTTATTGTCCTGCTTAAGCATAAAGTCATTCTACTTGCATCTCTTGAAATAATGAAAAAGGGATAAAGAAGTCTTTTTCTTGCTTAGTTATGCCTTTAAGTTGCTCACTTCTCTGCTGTGTATCTTCTGGTCTAATAATCATGGTTCTTTTCAGTTACTATTCATATCGTGCCTACATTGACTTTGGGTTTCCAGATATTTTTATATCTCGTGAGGTAAAAGATGGATCTTTGTTTCTCTCTCTCCTCTCCCTCTCTCCCTCTGGTGGTGGCTTCCGTTTTCTTCCATTACGCACTTCTAGATTACACGTTTCATATTATATAATATCTCCCTTCTGAGGGACATGGATTTTATGAAAAAGCTTTAAGAAAAGATTGCATATTCTTTGAAGTGTAAAGTGTGATGTATTAAAAGGGTTCTGTTAGGAAAGTGGTAAACTATTTTGGATCATTTGCTGTGTTACTAAGGACTATATCTCTAGAGGTCTGCTTATAGGGTTGCAAATAAAGTTTGATTTAGCATAGTAAACCTCGGGTATTGTCAACTGAGAAATATTACCCTCAAATTTTATTGAATTCTTCTTATTTATCATCTTCTATGTGTCTGAATTCAAATGGGTAGCTAATGAGAAATGCAAAGTAAAAATGGTTCACATAAGACGGGGCATAGAAAACAATATATGTTTCTCTCTATCTTTCTGCTTTGCATATTTTTAATTGTTGATAATTTTGTTTTCTGAATCGTAGACCTTTGGCTGGACGCCCAATGAAGGCAAATTACATATGGTACCTGACTACTTCAGTACCTCAGAGGTGAGCAGATTCTAACATCATAAATTCTTTCCATCATGTGTGCATGTAGACTATATGCTGAGAAGTTTCTCCTGTTTTTCTTTGTTATTCCTGTTTTGTTCGTGCTCGGTATCAATTTACATCATTGATTCATTGACCATTAATATCTTTAATTACATATTAGTAAAAATGTATAAAAGTTTGATATTCTTGAAGTACTCATTGTGAGAAATCAAACAAGACCCCACAGTCCCACACCCACATGACTGAATTTTCATGTATATATTTGATAATTTTTTTTTTTAATTCTAAATCGTTGCAAGATTCTAAAATTGGATCAACAGAGAATCAGAGATGAATGGAGGGTCTATTTCATTTCTAGCTACTGTGTTATTATTATTTTTTTGGCAAAGCTACTATGTTATTGATTGACTGTACTTTAAACTAACTGCAACATTCAATTTAGAAAACCAAATGGTTCCATTTATCTTTTGTTTTTCTGATTTTAAATCTTTTCTGCTAACTTGTGTTGAACATCCAGTGGACAATAGTTACTGAAGTGCTGGGTACAAACTCACGGCATTTATTTGAACTTCATGCACTCAAAGAAAGTGACCGATATCTCAAGTAAGTATTGTTCAGTGCTATGTTGATCCATTCTCTATATTATCAATGGTTACCTGTTGAAACCTTTTCAACTTAAGCTGAAATTATCCATGAAAGACTGCACCATTTATGACATGACATTTATCTTTTTGTCGGTTTATTCTGCTGCTTTAATTTAGTAAGGGAAACATTATAGAGTTTAGCCCTCAGATTTTTGAGTAATTGCAAAGAGACATACATTTGAGACAAAAAAAATCTTGTAAACGATCTTTTGTTTCTGCAATACTACTCCATTTTAGTATGGGTGATTCCCCCATGGTGTCTTCCTAATATATGTATTTGTTACTTGTCAAATTTTGTTAACAAACCTCTGGCAACCGTAATTATATAATTGTGAGACGATTTCCAACATAAAATTTAATTGCTCCGAATCCTCTCTGAACTTCCCTGAAAAAAGTCTTTCTGTAGGTTGCAAAATAATGACATTGGTCCTCATAATTCCTGTGTATCGAATTCACCTCATTACAATTGAATCTGAACAGTGCAAAAATGTACTTGATGCTCTGCCTTTTTCTTTGTCTTATTTTATTATTTTAGTTTATTGACATTCTTTTTTTTTTGGCAGCATGATGGATCATAGAAAAAGCAGCTTTGAGGATATTGTAGATGCTTATTTGGCATATCTGCAGGTAGGCTTTGTTAGGTTGTTGTGGATTCCTTTAATGGTTCTCCTAGAGTTTATGTATAGGAAAATTTCATAAGAATAATCCCAACTTTCACTGATATTGGTAGCATTAAACATCACAGACCTCAAAACTTTTAAACAGGCTTTTAGGAAATTTGACGAGATATCATTAATTAACTTCGCTAATGACAAAATGTCAATTGCAATTTGCTCCATTCATCCTTTTATAAATAAATTGAGATACATCAAAGAATAATCTTAAGTTCAATTTTTTTATTTTGAGGAGAAAGATCTATGTTGATGACTTGAGTGATATTTGATTCATATTTAGTTGCTATGTTACACGGACTCTGCTAGAAGTATCGGATAAGGATATGTATCCAAGTGTCAGACACGCCAATTTTATGACAAATATGAATGTTTTTGGTTCAAAATGAAGTGTCCAAGTGTCATACCAATGTCCGAGGTTTGAGTGTCCGACACTGATACTTGGGGTGAAACAAAGAGTACGGGTAACATAGTTTAGTCGACCCCGATTGTTTTGAGAATAAGACAATTCATATTGCTGCTGCTGCTGTTGTTATCAATGCTTATTTGACCTCATGGGTCAAAGGAGGAGGGTGGAGCCACTGCTCCATCTCTCACTCCTCAATCTTAAGTTCAAATGATTAACAAATGTACAATAAATTATATTTTTTCCTACAGTTACCTTCATTTAGTTGCAATGCAACATTTGATACCAACGGTTTTTATCCACTGTTACTTTTGTTAGAACAACATATCCTGGACATCATCTCTTGTCTCTCATAAATCATAATCCTTTTATGTTGAGGAATATATCTATGGAATGAAGCGAGTAAGTAGTAACACTAAAGGCAGTAGTTGTGAATCTTGCGATTTGTTTAGGCAAATTTTCTTGCTTTGTCCCTTGCATTACTTATAGATATGATATTTATGAGGGACAATTTGCCAAAAGAGTTCCTTCTCTTTACTAATCCTTCTTCTAACATATACTGAAAATTAGAAGCCCCTCTTTGTCTAGATCATCTGACCATGTCTTTTGACGACATAGATGATGTCTTTAGCTTAGAATGATTGCCGATGGTGTCTAGTTCTGATCTCCCCCCCCCCCCCCAAAAAAAAAAAAGCAATGAAACCATATGCATCTATTTGTTGATTGCTTGTTTGCTTCTTTTCTCATCATCTTCTAGGTGCTGTTTCAAGTGTGAAAAGATTTTGCCATGATCCTTGCAATGTTTTAGTGCCTGAATTCTGCCTTTGGACCGTGTGATTTCACATGTCCTCTTTTTCAGTTTCCACACATACAATTAGGACTTTTGAACTTGTTGCTACCTTTTATGTTCTATTGATTAATAATTTAGACAACAGTAAGTTTTGTTATTTGTTTCCATTTCTTTTCTACTCCATGTCCTTACTTTCATAAAAATCATATTCTTTGTCTCACTCTACCAATCATTCATCTTTATCTGAAAAGAAAAGGAATGTTATCTAAATAATCGAATCAAATGAGATTTAGCTTTTTTGGGCATTGTGATCTACATTGAAATATATGATGCAGATGATAACGCTAAAAAAGCATGAGTACAATTCGAAAGAAACCCTTGTTGTGCCACTAGGATATTTAGCGCGTTGTAGATGACTATCTTGATTAGTGATATCTTGGTTTAGAAAGTGTAAGCTTGTGGTAAGTTTGTATACATAAACCCACCACAAGTGGCGGTGATTCTTGAGTGATCTTCATTGTTTCATGTAGTGTTTTTCTACGGATTGTTTCCTTTTTGAATGTTTGGCATATATTGTGTGTTCATTAAGAGGATTTCTCAATCCTAGTCCTGTAAATGTTGTATTATTTCTTATAATACCAAATTTTATGATTGAATTTTTTTACTTGTGGATAGTTTATTCATCTTGGACTAAAGGGTTTTTAATAATTAATATGGCCTCAGTCTCAGTCAAGCTCTTCCTGCAATCTATTGCTGTTCTGTTGTATTAAAAAGAAGGAAAGTAATGAAATTTAAAGGAGAGATACGTAAAGTAATAGCATTTAGCTGTAGAACTTTTGTTTGTTGAATTTCGACATATAAAGAAGCAGCATAGGTATGTATTATACTTATATGTTTTACTACATGCTTGAGGGAACATTAATTCCCAAGTTCTATTGTGTTTGCTTACGAACTATAATTGTAGTCTGTAATTGATCTGACTTCATTTTCTGTTAATTTATAGATAACGGTGGTGAATCCAGCTATGGACAAAGCTTTGTCACTTCTACAAAAGTTTGCTATTGATGCATACAATGGAAAGATACCAAAAGACAAATTACGTTTTGGTGCTCCTTGGAGGCATCCTCCACGGACAGATGACCCAATTCTTCATTTAGAGTGGGCTAAGGTCCAATTGATGGATTTTGTACAGTCATTGGTTAATGCTGAATTTGGGGTAATCTTATTCCCTGTCATGTTTTTATTAATGAAATACTGAAACATAAGTTTAGAGCATCGCATTTGTAATGCGATGGTCATCGGTTTGATTCCGATAGCTGGCTCTTTTTATACTTTGTTCAATCTCGTTGGCCTGATATTTATTTTCTGTTTTCTGTTCTTGTTCTGCTTGATTCTTTCTTTTCTTTTGATGGGCTTTTTCTGCTTTGTTAATAGACTAAGAATGTTGATCAATTTATTCAAGTTTAAAGCATTGGTCCTCTTATATGCTGACCTAGCTGGGTATATCTTATCTTCTCTATTCATTCCTGTGTGTTACAGTGTACTTGGAATGTTCTACTTGATAGTCCTTTGCTTTCCATTTGTTGTAATGTATGTGTTTTAGTCATTTTTTCAATCAAGATTTGAATAGAAAGCTTTATTGAGATTTCACTGTTCAACCACACTTCCTATGGCCTTTGTGCATTAGTTGGTCTATTGATGGTTGTAATGCTGTATGCCGTTATAGTGTAGAATTAGAATCAGTCTTTAATATCAAATATTTGTCATCTTCTTACTGGTAAATTTCTGAGGTGATACTGGTGGCAGACTGGCAGTTAAGATTGTGTTGCTCATAGTGGCTATGAGAAGCTTGAAGTTGGTGGGAAAGTTAATTTTGGTGTTTACTTCTAGTAATTCATGTTATTCTGAACAAAAATTTGCATATATGATGGGCTCTGTTGGTATAATCCTTAAAAAAGGAAAAGAATTAGTTATTGGTGATAGTTAGGTCTCTATCATCAATTTGTTGATACACACATGACACACATACATCTCATTTGTTAAGGGTTATTTATTTATTTTTTATCTAAGTTGTTGGCTAGTCCCACTTATGTTTTTATGGCTGAAGCACATATCTTTTCTACATTTGTTTTCATCCAGAATATAACCTTATTACACCTTTTGCTTTTCTTGGTGCAGCTTAACTATTTTGCTGATTGCAGCCTTGAAATCTTTGATGATCCTTCAGCTGTGGCTTTAATAGAGGTATCTTCAGCTCCATTGTTTTAATTCTTCTTGGGTGGGAGGATGCCAGCAAGAAACTCATGATTGCGCTTGCTTTACAAATTAATTCTACTCGGGGATTATGTTGTGGACCACCTGTCCACAACCTGCTCACACACCCGCAAGCACTACACAGTTGCAGCAACTAGGCCACACAGCAACACCAAGCAGCAAGCATAATCTGAAAATGATACTCTAATGCAGAATAATAACAATGAACAAGTAATATAACAGTAGACCGAAAGTGAGATGATATTTAAATGATGAACACAGTTTTTCGAGTAGCTTACACTACAAACTAATCTACAAAACAAAATATAATTTTCATCTTCATTTATCAACAAACTCCCTCATCCTCTTTTAGCTCTATTTATAGACCTAAGAAACTCTAGAATCTCCTAGTATCTATATTGTTGTAATTCCCTAAAGTACCCCTACTAATATATATTGATGCATAACAGATTACTGAGTTCATTATTAGGGTCAAACAAAAAGACATTCCCATATATTTTGTGAAAAACAATGGTCATCTATCAACAATGCCTTTGTCCATGAACATTATCCACAATGCCTATATCCATCAACGTTATGTGCAATGCCTTTCAAAACGCTTATGATTTCAGAGAAAGTAAAGTGTTCTTTGAATGCAGTTAAAGTTTATGAACAGCTACTGCTGTGGATACCAGAAAATTTCACTTCTTCCTTCACATGTTTGGGACATCTAGGGCACTTAACCAAATAATCAACACAACCCATATAATGATGCTTAAATTGAAGTGAAAACCCATATAAAACATTAGATAACAGAGATGTCACAGAAAACAGAGAGAAGACCAACCAGCAAACTGGGGAAAAAAAGCTTAATAACTGAGGAAAGCAAAAGAGTCGAATAAGAGAGAAAAACGAGCAGAATAACCATGTTTATTGAATATGTTTACTCGCCTGAGCTCACCTTGTGCTTAGGGAGCTTAAAACCAAGTTATAAACAGCTACTGGCCTACTGCCGTTACCAAAATTCCAAAATGTTAGTGCATTTAATCTTTGTGACATCTCCCCATCTCTTTGCCACTACCCTATAGTAGCTGTTTGCTTTCTTGGTAGCACTTTGATCTAGTTAGAATACTAAGTTTGATTCCAAAGGCCTGTACTCAACATTGCCCTCAGACTCCCATCGCACTGAAGATCCCTGGAGGTTTTGTTGTTTTTTGGCTGGCTACAAGTTAAAGGAACATAATTTCTTTGATAGATATGCTGACTTGGCAATAGAATATTTCTTGTCTGATTGGCGGGATTTATGAAATATCCAAGCTGTTATGGCTTACTCGTTACTCCCTTAGTCATCATTTTTGGTTTTATCTTAGTCACTAGTGTCCTAATTCTATAAATTGTTACCTCTGTTTTTCCCTCTTCCATGAATGCAACATATTAAAGGTTGCTTTATGTATGATTTGATCTTGATGCAGGTGGGCGTGCTTTATACCCAACGAGATCCATCCTTCATTCGTCCAATATCTCGTGGTATGCAGAGATGCCTTGTAAGATGGTGAGTTGATTTCGATACAGTATACCATGATGAAAGTATGAAGCAAAGATTTATCCTTTTTACTCATGATGAGACAGCTTATCCCTTGAGGCAGAAATATTTAGTAATTATGGAAGAGTTTCAGGTAGTCATGGTTCTCATGTATCCTTGTACTGAGGTTATGTGAGGTTTGTTGCAGCATGTTAAGAAAAAGATGTTCATGATTCATATGGGAAGATTTGGGTTATTTACTGTTGAAATCTGTTGGAGTTTATCTACATTTGTGATATGGTTGAAAAATACATGCTTTGTTAACTTTTGCTATTTTAACGGTCCTGTTTCTAGGAGGAAGCCTAGCCTTCTCATTGCATGTTGACTTTCCTGCAATATCGCTTTTGTCTTAAGTTATAACAAAATATTAAAAAGAAGTGTGAGATTGATTTGCTGAATGTGTTGGATCTCTGAAGGCTTGTCCAGGAGCAGTTAAAAATGAACTGGTTCACCTCATTGCGTTTTCTGTGGCAAAGACTCTTTCGAGGTCGCTACTATCGGCACTTGATGCTTCAAATTGGCTATAAATTCTAAATGGAAGAAAAGGTATTTGCAAATTTTTATTATTAGCAGTTATTTTGTATGATTCCTTGCCTTTTTGCCAACCACCCATTAAAATTCAGCCCTAGTTTCATGAATGGAATTACGTAATGCAATTTTTTTCTTAAACCTTTTTATAGATAAATTTCTAATTGTGCTTGCTATGGGTTTCCTCTTCAAAATTAACTATTGCTCAAATAAAAACGAATGAATATCCTAGATTCATTATTGACAGTGACTGTTATCAATGGAATACCCAAGTTTTGTCTTTTGCTTCTGTTGTGACTTGTGAATACTTTACTGGTAATGAAGTCAGGTTTTTGCATATATCCCATCTATTGTTGCTCACCTACACATTTTTTTACAAATGGGACATCTTTCTCACACACAAAACCAAAATGTTGGAGTAAAATCATGTTTTTGAAATTCCCATCGGTATATCTGTGATTTTTTGAATTCCTAATGGTATACCCAATGTTTGAAAAGGCGCGCCTGATGTGCGCTTAGGCGATAGGGGCTAAGCGCTTAATTTGGCCAAGGCGAGGCGCTTGTGGCTAGGCGCACTAAGGCGCATCCTAAGGCACACCTTTGCTTTTTTCCCAGATTTTTCCCATGCCATCTTAGGTGCGCCTCACTTCAATTAGGTGCACCGAGGCACACTAAGGCGTGCCTAAGGCTCTAGGAAATCTAATTGCCTTGGAGCGCCTTGAGCCTTTTTATACATTGGGTATACCTAAAGTTTTTTAATCTAAATTGTATACCTATGTTTAGTATTAAGTTTTCAAATGTAGCATTGTTAATTAATACCGTTAAAATTCAACCACCATATGCACCCCAAACCACGCCGAACCACCACAACCACCATAATGAAGGTCCTGGAAAATATTGGTGGCAGTGTATAGTCGAGAAAGGGGTTGGTGTGGTGCGTAAGGGTGTGAAGGGATATTTGGATTTGAGGAGAAAGAGAGTGAATTAAGATTTTTGGGGTTTAAGTGGGGTTGGTGGTAGTAATTTGGGGAATTGGGGTTGTTAGTGGTGGCTTGGTAGTTGGTAGTGCATGACTGACTGCATGGTGGTTTGGGGTAGTTATGGCAGTTAAATTTAGCAGTTCTAGTTGATAATGCTATATTTGGGAGCTTAACCCTAAACTTGATTTAAAAAAAAAAAAATAGGTATACCAATTGGAATTACCAAACCAAAGGTATGTGAAACTGTGAATTTCCCAAGTTGCTATTCAAATTAGAAGATTTCATCACTATATAGATTTTTTTTTGTCCAGCAATCATCTTATAGTGTGTATAGGAAAATTACTCTAGGAATGCAAATTTTTTATATACAACCTAAACATTGTCTATTGCTAGATTCATTAATGATAAAAAGCTTGTCTGATTTAATTTTAAAAATATGTTAGTTTTCCATTAGGATCTTACCATCCATTACCATGTGGAAGTGTGGTATTAGATGGGAATGGATATTTGTGAAGAAAATTAGATTAATTGGAGTAAAGCTAGCACCACCATGGGAATGAATTTTGATTTTCCTTCCAAATTTAGTTATAAATTCATTCCCATTACCTTCATTTATAACCGGCTACCAAACGGGCCTTGAGAAACATAGCATTAATCATTTGTTTATGTTTGCATCCTCAATCCTTCTTTTTTCCCTTTTGAACTGTCATTGTTTTCGTCATTTAAGTGACACTTCACGTATCTGCCAATTGCTTCTGAATGACTAATTTTCTCGAATATAAGTAGGAATTTTTCAATTCCCTGCTTTCTCGTTTTTTTCAGAGTATGGATTTATGTGAGTTCATGATGTGGCAATTTCTAACTGTTTCGATTTGCTGTTAGTAAGTACATAGTAATTAGTCTCACTCGTCCATAAATTCTATTGTTGAATTGGACTTCTAAAGTATGTGGGTTATGGAATAATGGATGAAGGTGATTAAAAACTTGGCCCTCCACATTTATATTTGCTGTCCGAACTCTGATATATCGAGTAGAATCAAAGAATTTTGGGTTCTGCAAACAGCAATGACTTATCAATTCTGCCGAATTCTGAATTTCTGGTTAATTGTTCACACCACAATGTGACAATGGCTAAGGGAGTTTGTGCTTTTCATGTACACCAGTTAAAGCGAAGAGTTGTCATCAGCATCTGATTACCGGTACATGTATAGCCTTTACCGCAGCAATGATGCCTTTGGGAGAGAAATGTGGGTAATATAACCGCTTAACAATCAGGATACCTGGATTCTCGATATTCAATTTTCAGTTTTTCAAATTAATACGTACTAACTTCTAATTATGTAGCCGTGCTGTTGCTTTCAGGTAAATGAAAGTTGATACAACCTTTTGAAGACTTAGCATAGATCTATACAAAGAACTGAAGAAGAGGAAGAATTTGTTCTGGTTTATGTAATTTCTTGCTCCAGAAATATTATTCTGTGCATAAAGAGTATCTCAAAGTTTTTATTCATCGGAAGAATGAATTGAAAAAAAAAGTCAGTTACTTGGTTTCAGATCCAGAATGTAGTGAGACCGATTTCGCACAATGGGTCCCACTAGGTATCCGATTTCAAATTTGGGGCATTGATAGTAGTTGAAACCAAGACCAAGACCATGCTTGGTTGAATATAAAAATATTAGCATTTGCATAAACCCTAAAATATTTTGTTTACTGCTTTTTGTAGCTAGTACTAGTATATCCTAGATATTGTTGTGTAGAGTTTTTTTTTTTTTTTGGGTAAGTTGTTGTGTAGCGTTATTGTAGCTAGTATGTAGTTCTTGTTCTATCTCAAACCAAAAAAAAAAGTGTTGCTATCAAGTATTTTTTTCCCTACTCTGTAATAAGGTCGTTATCTAAACTAAGAACATTATGATTTAAGTGATACAAAAAAGGAAATATTAAAGTTAACCATGTTTATCAGCTTTTAAAATTTTGCTAATGTTTGATCGTGTTAATGAAATCAGTATTAGTTTTTTTTTTTTTTTTTTTGCACAAAATACACAGATAATGCCATTTTATGCAGTAAATTATATCCCATTTTGCATTTGGTGTTACAAATTTGTTAATGTCAACAATCGTTAAAATTCTCCAATTAGCTGTCTATTCTTTATCTCTTGCCTTGCAATGGTAAAAGAAAAAGGACCAAATATTGAGAAAATTTATTTGTGATGTGCACCATAGTTATTAGTTAATGATGCCATTTACCCTTGCTTAAGATGCTGTCTACACCCAATTCATATTTATGGGTGAACAAAGTCCTGTTTGGTACCAAATCGCTTAGTACGTTTTGGTCAACTTTTCAAACCATATTAGTATCCAAAGTTCCAAACTAAACCAAACCGCAATAATGCGGTTTGGTGCAGTTTGATTTGCGGTTTATAATGAGACAATAGTTTATTTATTTTAATAATAAAAATTAACAAATGCTACTTCATTAACTTACAATAAATGATATGATGCAAAAAAAAATGATTAATTTGTGAATCCTAAATCTAATTCTATGCTATATTTTGATTTTAGTGTTTTTAGGCTTTTTATATACTCAGTTCCATTTTATTCTTTATACTCAAATGAAGAGTGAAGTTGGATATTAAAACCCCCTTTTTTTTAATTATTGAACTAACCTAAACTACATTTAATTTGTCTTAATTGAATAAAATTGAATTAAATTAAATCCTAAATTTATCTGGGGTTGGATTGAACTGAGTTTGTCTAAACTAAATCGAATGCAACTAAAATTTCAAAAATTTAGTACAAAAGCCAAGAGGTGATGACGTTACAAAACTTAACTATATACTAAAATAGGATATACTGATATCATCCAGGCAACGCATCAAATTCTCATAAAATTTTTACCCTCCAAAACTAATAATAATATCACTTTACTTTTAATTCTATTCCACTACACTTTTCTCAGGAGAGTAATTTTGGCACTCCCCTATTTGATTTTGGCACTCCTTGATGTTACTATTCAGATAAGAGGGGATGAGTGTCAAAATCATTTCCCATTTTTCTCATAACCTAGTTTTGCAAAATAAAAACTCGGGTAGGTTATAGTGTTGGCGCGTAAAAGCTATTGTGGTGTACCGGTGTATTAATAAAACTATAAATATCGAAGCCTACCTTAAAAAGTGTGTATTATTTTGGCGGGAATTCTTCCAATTCACTCTCGCTGTTGCTGCAGTCATGGAGGGCGGAAACTCAAGGAAGCGAAAAGCGCCACCTGCAAAACAACAACAGCAGCAGCAACAACCTTCACCTGTGTTGCAGAAACACCAGGATTCCATGGAAGAAGATGAATTTGACGTTGATGTTTACTTGCAAGAAGATGAACTCATTGACGAAGACACTCGAATTCTTCGCGACATTGAAGAACGTTCTGCTAAGCTTGCTCGTCTCTCTAAGTGGGCTCGTCCGACCTTATCTCACTCATACATGTCTCAATCTCAGAATATTGGTAATTGCTATTAGTTTTTAAACTCTAGGGTTTTAATGTAGGGTTTTATTGTTTCTAGGAGTTTGTGGTGATTTGAGGGTTTTTTGGTTGCAGTTTTTCAGCAATTGGAGATTGATTATGTGATTGGAGAGTGTCATAAGGAGATTTTGCCTAATAGGAGTGGTCCTGCTGCAATTCTTCGTATTTTCGGGGTTACTCGGGAAGGTTAAGCTTTGTTTTCTCTTATTATTATCTTTCTTCCGCATTGCCCTGGTATTAGGAAAATATCGTAGTTATAAAGTACATTTTATACCTTTTTGGGTTGTTTATGGTAAAAGAGTGGATTTTGTTAAAAGAACTAACTATAGGAAAAATGTATTTTTCCCCACTTGATTGGCTTACTAATATGATTGCATTTTAAGTTGAAATACTATTATTTTAAAAAAAAAAAAAAAAAAAAAAATTCATAAGTAAAACCTTCCAGGCATAGGATAGCCTGATCATTTCAGGATATACAAATGGAGGTGCCACATAATTTTTTACACTTTCTTTGTGCCACATGAATCACGACTATACTGTCCAGGTTGGGTAAAGAGTTCAAAGGTTGGAATTGCTTCGTAATTCGTATATCGTGCATCTGGGTGCACAATGAATACCATGCTCTTTCATTTAAAATAGGAAATTCATGTTATGCATATAGAATATTTATGATGAGCATTTAGAACATTTGTCTTTTTTTTTTTAATATATTAAAACCACTTACTTTTATATTTATATATAAAAAATGGCCTAAAAGTATAGCATATATGTTTAAAATGTATAGCATAAATATTCTATGTTTATTACATAAATGTTCAATTTTGAATGCAAGTGCATGGTGATCACCATGCACATGGTTGCATGATATAATTTTCTGGTTGGAGGAAGTTTGCATCTTTAATCTCAAATGCATATCCTATTTGTGAGCTCCTAGTTTCCCAGGGATGGTTTAAGAGTGAAATAAAGTTTCCATGTTGAGGAACTCCAATGACAAGATGACTTAGGCCTGGTACTAAGATTCAAATTTCGACCATATTCTTTTTAATATAATTTTATTCCTGTTCAATTAGACTGTTTAATCAATCCATTTCATTCATTGCCCTTTTCTTCATTGATAAATAATGTATTAATTAATTAATTATGGAACCGAGATATGAAACAATTATTTTACCATGCATG
This sequence comes from Salicornia ramosissima, assembly GCA_951394345.1. NCBI lineage: Eukaryota > Viridiplantae > Streptophyta > Magnoliopsida > Caryophyllales > Amaranthaceae > Salicornia > Salicornia ramosissima. The sequence continues at coordinate 54,239,108 of OX596236.1, read as the reverse complement.
GACTCCGATTATAGACTAAACAGGAAAAATTATTGAAGTTCATTCTATAAGGCTTTCCCCACGCGACTTGGGTTTTTTTTAAATCAAATGGTCTTATGTGTATACTGATGAGCTTTTTTTTTTTTTTAAACATATTACCAAAACAAACTTCCACATGTGATGTTGGAATGTCCCTAAAAAGTCCTATTTTTCTTTAAAGTAAAAGTCAATGTTGCAAACCTCATTCACCTCTTTGTTCTTCCATATATCGTTCTTCTTTTCTCTCTTTAATCTAACAATATCTTTTAGTTCATACCCGGATTTGGGGTAATGAATGAAAGAAAAATATATTTTTTTTGACAAGCTAAGTAACATATGGAGATTCTCATAATCTCATTGTTATCCCTTAGTTATTAGTTATAGCAATTTAAAATCATTATTGGTAGTGCATTGTTAATTTGTTATTGGGTTTTCCAGGCAATGTTTTGGGATCTAGGGAATCATAGACAAATCTTTGGTTGTGTCTTTTTTAATGGATTGGAATGGAGTTAGAATCCATTCCATCTATTTTTTTGTTTGGTTGAACTTTTAAACTATGGAATCTCATACCCATGGGGTTCTAACTCCATTCCATACCCCTAGAATCCCATACCCACCTCCCCCCCTAAGATTCACAATCCAATCTTTTAATGAAGTTTAGAATCCATTCCAACCACAAAACCAAACAACTTTAAAGTAGTATGGGTTTTAGAATCCATACCCATGTGGTATGAGATTCCATTCCAACCTAATGAACCAAACACACCCAATGTATGGAGCATGATTGCACATTGAGTAGTTTTGTTTGCATTAAGAGCATTTGTCTATCTAATTTGCAATTTTGGTGTCTGATAGAATTTGTACCTTGCTCCTGATTCAAAATATTCTTTCTCTTCCAAATAGGGCATAGCATCTGCTGTCATGTTCACGGATTTGAACCCTACTTTTACATAAGTTGTCCTCCAGGGATGGGTTCAGACGATATATCTACTTTTCATCAAATTCTGGAGGTACTATGTTTCCCTTTGTTAATATACTTTCATAATTTTATCTACTGTTGCATTTTATGACCCTCAAAGTAAGTAGAGTGGGGGATATTAAACCAGTGACTATACAACCACGGTGATTAATTGAGTCATTTGATTTTTTTTCCCCATGATTCAGGGGCGAATGAGGGAGGCAAATAGAAATGCCAAGGTTCCCCAATTTATTCGGCGTATTGAGTTGGTGCAGAAAAGGAGCATAATGTATTATCAACAGCAAAGCTCTCATCCTTTTCTGAAAATTGTTGTTGCATTGCCTTCCATGGTTGCTACTTGTCGTGGTAAATATTGAGCTCTTCCAACTGGACTCTGATTTAATAATCACTCTACAGAGAAAGAGGGATGGGTAATTATTGAGAGTTCAATAGAGAATGGAAAAAAGAATCATAATGAATATTTGTGTCATAGCTTCATAAAGGTTTTTTATTTTTATTTTGTTTGTTTTGTTCTTTTTTTTTGGGGATGGGGGAGTGGGGAGGCTATAATGTATGTTATTAGGGTTTGGCTTCTGCTTGTACAAGGGTTTTGTGCTGCCTAATTGCTCAAAATTTCCAGGGATTCTTGATCGAGGCATACAAATTGATGGCCTTGGGACCAAGAGTTTCATGACATATGAAAGCAATGTCCTCTTTGCTCTTCGTTTCATGATTGATTGCAACATTGTTGGTGGCAATTGGATTGAGGTTCCTGTTGGAAAATATAGGAAAACGGGCAAGAACCTGTCTTCTTGCCAACTGGAGTTTGATTGCTTGTATCCTTTTTGCGTTATTTTTAGTGTATATCTGATATTCTTATTTAACGAACTTTTTTCAATTATTACATTTTCATCTCATTTAATATGGAGGAACACAGTTTGGGAACAAAAGACTGCTGCTCCCTCCTCCCCTTTCTTCTCCCTTATATGTATTTCCTTGATTCTGCTTTTAGATATAAGGACTTGATTAGCCATGAACCAGAAGGAGAATTCTCGAAGATGGCCCCATTTCGCATTCTAAGTTTTGACATAGAGTGTGCTGGTCGTAAAGGTCTTTTTCCTGAGCCCACTCACGATCCTGTTATCCAGGTGAAACCTTGTAGACTCGCTAGCCTACTTTCTAAAGCCCCTGTTTAGTTTGTGTCTTGAGACTCTTGACCGTGTTCATTCTGTAAGCTAATTCAATAGTTTTACCTTTTCTGTCAGGTGGCAAATCTGGTAACAGTACAAGGTGAAGATAAGCCATTAGTCCAAAATGTGATGACCCTTAAGTCATGTGCTCCTATTGTTGGTGTTGATATAATGTCCTTCGACAGTGAGAAAGAAGTGCTGCTTGCTTGGAGGGTAAAGTAGTTTGTGTAAATCTTCTTGTTCATTCTGAAATGGAGGCTGTATACTTGTATCTTTTGTCAACAGCTCATGAGCTCATCACTCATCTGTCTAGAATTCTAGATAGTTTCCTTGACTAACAAGACATGGTTTTAGAAGATCTAACTTCACTATATATATATATATATATAGAGAGAGAGAGAGAGAGAGAGAGAACTCTGCTCCCTCCACGCTCACCATGTTGGTAGACCGTCCTAATCCAATCAGTGAATCTTACACGGGTTGTCTTGCATGTAAATGTTGTTTTGGTGATAGGCTTATGATTTAGTATGTGACAATTTATTAATGCCCGATCTTTTATTGCATGATTTCGTATAGCACTAAAATTACCTGGATTACCTGCATCAGGGGATAATTCTTTTACCTCTTCTATCTGCAGGATTTAATTCGAGAGGTTGATCCCGACATTATTATTGGATACAACATTTGCAATTTTGATTTACCATATCTTATCCAGGTAAATCACTTTTCTAACTTGGGTTCTATTGCTGCATTGAAGATTACCATATACAAATAGATAGATGCAAACGAACATATGCAGATAGATGGATGCAAACCCCATCAATGTACAATTGTGCATTTGATGTCATAGTAGATTCCATATTGCCATAAAATGTTCTGATTTTGTTTCATTGCCCATCTCCTTGTGTTTCTATGAATGCCTTTTATTAAGATGCATGACTAATTGGTGACAGAGAGCAACTACGTTAGGAATTGCTGAGTTTCCTGTCCTGGGTCGCATAAGGAGCAGCAGGGTTCGTGTCAAAGATACAACATTTTCTTCAAGGTTAGCTTTCTGTCTTGAGGATATATGAAATATTTTTTAACTTGTTGATAATATAATTGCAGAGAAGCATTTTAGGAGTAGAATAAGAAATGGTAGTATCAGGGTCAAGGATTGGTATTTCGCAATGATCTGAAAAAGAAGTTTTGTTCATTGTATATTTGATGACGACAGAGGATTTGTTGATATTATTATCTGTTTTTATTTGGGATCAATTTGCTTTTAGTTTCAGATTTTAATGGTCATGGGGCAGTATTGAAGTTACATATCATCTGTACATATGTTCTTAATCTGATTTAATTACCTATCATTTCTTCACATTTTTTGGGTTTTTGGTTCTAATGAAAATTTTGGGTCTGTTGTCACTTGATTGTTTTTCAGGCAATATGGAATAAGGGAAAGCAAGGAAGTTGCTATTGAGGGGAGATTACAATTTGATTTGCTTCAGGTTTAACTTTATCCCCTACTATTTTACCTAGCTTGAAACACGCCTCTTATATATGTCTAAATCTTCTGCTGCAGGCTATGCAAAGAGACTATAAATTAAGTTCATATTCTCTTAATTCTGTATCAGCACATTTCCTTGGCGAGCAGGTAAATGCTGAAATTTTGGTTTAAAGCATTGCCTATCCAGCCGAAATGTTTATATTGTTAATAGTGGGCACATTCAATGTTGTGGAACCCAGTACAAGTGATGCACTATCTATCAATATGTTAAGTTTTCTGCATCATTGAAATCCGGGAATCCTTTTTTTCTGGAAAGCAAAGGATTGAATTTGCTGCTTTCCGAAAATGGTTTAGATGGGATCATGGGACTTCATAAAAATATAGTCTTCGTTTGATGTTCTTGAATGTTAAAATATTTCTTCTTTAATCTTTCTATTCATAACCATAGGGCTACATCTAACATCTTTCATACTGTATCTTAAAAAGATGCATACTGTTTAACTTTTGCTTTAGAAGCAGCTATTGGTCTTTCATTGTTGAACCACAATAATTTTTAATTTCCATTCATAAAATGAATTCCAAGCAAAAGCCTAGGTCCTTTCTTTGGAAGAGATACAGTACATAGAACTTCATTTTAATTAGTTTGCTACAATAATCTGACATGTGGATATTTGATGTATGTTAATAGATAATGATGGTATGTTAAACTATGTTTTCTCCTTTGCATGTGTTAGTATGTTACTGTAGATGTATCAATGTTGTTTGGTATCGATCAAAATGCCTTGATTCAGGTGATTTATGTAGCATCAACCTTGGCTGTTACTTCCTTTAGCTGCATAGATCTATCAGCATTGATGCAAATAAGCTTTAGAATCACTCATTCTACCATTTATTTAGTACTCATGTAGGACCGGTCTTATGTTAACTAATCTAAAAATAGTTATGGGCTAAATATGGTTGGTCGTGCTCCTGAGTAGGAAGGCTCCTGATTCATCAGACTCATTTTCTGGTGGTATTCTTCTTCTTTTTTCACTTTGCTTTGATCAAACAAGATTTATCAATGAAGATTATAAATACTGGTTACTCTAATACCTGCTTGTTGCAGCACCAGATAGTAGTTAACTTTGGAAGTTTCTTGTGAATCACCATGTGTTTAAAATTATGCATCTGGCATCATGTCTTCGCAGAAAGAGGATGTCCATCATTCAATAATATCTGACCTACAAAATGGGAATGCTGAAACTAGGAGGCGTCTTGCCGTTTACTGTTTAAAGGTAAACTACAATTTGGTTCAGTTTCCTATTCAATGGAAGGTGTTTGATAATATAATTGATTGTTTGCCTTTTTCTACTTGTACGAGTCTGTGTAATACCAGACACACACATGGGGGAACCTTAGTCTGCATTATGCGTTTCTATATCTATTGGAATATTGGGTGGGCCTGATGTGTTTATTAAGAATACCTGTTATTCAAAACATAACAAAGTGTTACAAATAAATCAATGACGAGTTTGACATTCTCATATTTGATTTGGCTAAGTAGGCAAAGTAGCTTTGGCAATCAGTATTATGGAACAGATTTCTTGTACCAGAAATATCGTATTGGTATCACTATAGGCTTGTGTCTTCAGCTTTGTTTGGGATCTAATTTTTCATTGATAATCAGATTCTAAACCCAAATCCAAGCATTACCATCAGTGGAAACACGTGTCTAGTTATGAGTGGAACTTGTTTAACTAGATAAAGAAGGAAAACTATCTTAGTGCAAGTATAAGCGTGCTGTGCGACATCGCTTGATTTAACTTGACCGTAAAGTAGGTAACCATTGGCGGCGAAGCAAAATGTAGGTTTAAAGAAGTGTACAATAGGAATCGAATGAATATTAAGTAGAACCTCATTATCTCTGAGAGATGCCAGCAAAACACAATTCCATCATTAATTTTGTTTTAAGAAAATTGACATTATCAATTTAAAGTTGTTTAGTTCTTTTGCTTAAATTTTTTATGTCTGTTATATAAATAAGCAACTAAGTGACTTTGGGAGTTGGGTCTCAAGCTTGGCTATATGTTTTTTCACAAATTTTTGCTGTCTGTTATATGAATAAGCAACAAATGTTTTTTTTTCCCTCAACTTTCTTGATTATTAGGCAGCATAAGCTTAACATATGATGGACGTTTTTTCTTTCTTGAATCTCAGGATGCGTACCTTCCTCAGCGGTTGATGGACAAGCTGATGTTCATTTACAACTATGTAGAAATGGCCAGAGTGACGGGAGTTCCTATATCTTTTCTCCTTTCCAGGGGGCAAAGTATTAAGGTTATATTCTTGAAACTATTTGCCAAAAAAATTATTTTAATCTCATGCTCTAGTCAAGTTTGTATAACTTTGTTCTGCAGGTTCTTTCTCAACTTCTGAGGAAGTCAAAAGAGAAGAACCTTGTTATACCGAATGCAAAACAGGCAGGATCTGAGCAAGGAACTTATGAAGGGGCAACTGTAAGTTTGACCTTTTGAAAACCCTGGTTTGATCCCTGTGATTATTCGATCTAATTAAATAAGACTATCTAATAAATGTATGATAATTCCTTCACCTAGAAAAATGACAAAATGAACTATCTCTTCTGCATTATTGAATTTGATGAACTGTAATATGGGTAGCTATATCAGGAACATCACAAGTTTCATGGAATCAATATATGTAGTTTTTGAAATATATTTTTGCTTCACTGATATTGGTTATGACTTGTGACACACTGGCTGCCTCTGGATTTGTGACAGTAATACAGGAAACATTGCCTTTGTGTTCCACTCAGCAAATCATCATTTATCTTGTAATCTTGTAATTTTTTTTTAATTTTATGTGATTCAGGTGTTAGAAGCCAGAGCAGGTTTTTATGAGAAGCCAATTGCAACTTTGGATTTTGCATCACTATATCCATCTATTATGATGGCATATAATCTGTGCTATTGTACACTGGTACTATTTCTTTCTTGGACATTTGGCAGCATTGACCACTGCAATCGCTTTCCTGCTATAAGATACACAAAGTCACAAACATGCTGTTATTTGAAATTTGTATATTAAGAACTCAACTTGCTTAATGGGCATGATGTTAATACATGTGTTTTTATAGGTAACACCAGAAGATATTCATAAACTCAATATTCCACCAGAGTGTGTTAACAAGACCCCTTCTGGTGAAACTTTTGTAAAGCCAGAACTCCAGAAGGTGAAACTTTGTTTTCCCTATGCATTTAGTGTGCTTGCTGCTTGGTCTGTCTTAGCTCTTAACCTTCAAAGATTACTTTTTTTTAATAGTTTATTTAAAACGTATTTTCTGATGAATATTGAATTTTGTCCACCATTCCATTAGGGAATACTTCCTGAAATTCTTGAAGAGCTCATAACTGCTCGCAAGAGGGCTAAAGCAGATCTGAAGGTGTCTCTCTTATCTAAACTTGTTTTAGACTATTTGTTCGTTTCGTGTCTCTGGGATAAGCACATGCAGCTTTTCATCCACTAATGATTATATTTGATCATAGGAAGCTAAAGATCCCCTGGTGAAGGCTGTCCTAGATGGTCGCCAGTTGGCCTTGAAGGTATGCCTTTTAACAATATCTATGTTATTGTATATGCTATGTAGGATTAACTGCTGAGAACTGATGATTTGAGTAGGCTCCTTTTTTGATATTTTTCGAAATACGTCTTTCTAGTTTTTGTTGCTTTCAGGCCTCATTTCTTGATAAATGAAATTCTGTCTCTTATTCTATGTCCTTCTGACCATTTCTTCCTTCTTTCAGATAAGTGCAAATTCTGTTTATGGGTTTACAGGAGCCTCTATTGGTCAGTTGCCATGTTTAGAGATTTCTTCAAGTGTCACAAGCTATGGTAAACATTTTATTCATGTCTTGTGTTTATCATCTTCTTGCAAAATCTGATTTATGTATTTGGATCATGGTTTTAAATCTCGGTTTCGGTCGCGATCCCGGTAACGGCCGCGGAAGCACATTCGCGGGCAATGCGGATGGTTTGCGGCCGTTGCAGCCTAATATCTCGGTCATGATAAGCTAAAAAAGCCTTACAATGCAGTCACGATGCGGTGATGCGGCCTTGATGTAATACCACGATTTGGATCAAAAATGAATAGCAGAATCATATAACTGATTTGAATTATGAATTTTTGAGGGGGAGGGGTTAAAGATGCATGTCTGTATATAAAACAGTCCATCATGCCATAATTTGACCTAAATATTTCTTGTAGGGGCTACCTACAGCAGTGACAATCACTAGAGTATGGTGATTGGTTATTTATAGACTATGTTGTTGCTTTGCAACAAACTTTTGAGAGCCTTATTGGTCAATATCTGATTTCATCTAATAAAAAATGAGCATGATGCTGATAGCAAACATGAGTTGTTTGTTGATTGTGTTATTGGCAAATGCTGCACCATATATATCCATTGTCCTTGTTAGGGCTCCAAACATTCCCCTCTGTTCCTGCATCCTTTGAAAATTTCAAATTTTCTTTTCACCTTCTATTTTGCTTTAAACTTTTTTCTGCCTGTCTTTTTCGCTTTGGGACTATGTGAAATAGGCTATGGTGCAAAGCCATAATGGTTTCAGAGAGCTGATTTATTCTATTCTGTTTCATTGTTAAATTTGCATATTAGACATTGTCTTGTGTTTCTGATAATTGTCCGTTATTTTACTGTGAGTAGATGATTGTTCACTTCTCTATACTAATGAGGTGTCGTTCGTTATAAAGGTCGCCAAATGATTGAGCATACAAAAAAGCTTGTGGAAGATAAGTTTACTGTTATTGGAGGCTATGAGCATAAAGCAGAGGTAAATTTGCATCTTTCTAGTCTTTCTGTAATCACTGTCATAGGAGTAAAAATTGGAACCAGGGAACTTAACACGTTCTCTAGCTTGATTTGACATTGCCTTTGAACTCGAGGATCCCTTTTAGCTTCAATTACGTAAATTTCAGAAATTAAGTCCAAAAGAGCAGGTCTAAATTGACTTTACAGATTATGCTGCATTTTCTCAATGTCAAAGTTTCAGGGCATCTATCAAAAATAAAAAAAGGTTTAGGGTGTACTCTCAATATACTGTGCTGCACACTGGAAAATTAGAACAGAAATAGTAGATGACAGTGTTGCTTACTTTCGAGAGGTAAGCACTCTCCCAACTAACATAGCCCAAGAAAACTGATATATTTTTCATATATCACTGAACTGGTTTACATCCCATTATTTATAGGCTAATAAACTTGCTAACAAAGACTTAATTGCCCTTAATATGCCAACTCATGGCTACTAACAAACTCCTAACAGAAAACAGTACCAACCTAACAGAAAAAACAGTAACAAAATAACACAAAAAATAGTAACAAACTAACAGAAAAGTAAAGAAGAAAAAGATTATTATTCTAGAATTATCTAATTAATTCTAGTAAAAGTCAATGTATAGCATAATGGTTTTGTTTGTGGGGTTTTTTTTTGGTAAGAGAATGCTTTGTTCTTGTATAATTTTTTTCCTTCATATTTTTTCATTTTCCAATTGTTGTGTTTTGTCAACTCAGGTTATCTACGGAGACACAGATTCAGTTATGGTGCAATTCGGTGTTTCTACTGTTGAAGAAGCAATGAAATTAGGAAGAGAAGCTGCTGAATATATAAGTGGCACTTTCATTAAGGCAAGTCTACATCTGCTCTTGCATTTTCCCTATGTATATATTTGGTTATTTGAGTAAAAAAAATTCTCCAAAATTACACACTATATCTAGTAATCTCTCTTATGCTGCTGTTAGAGTTACAAGGAATAACTGTTATACCAAAAAAAAAACAACTTTTGTAACTCACTGCATTTATGTTCTTTTAAATTTGTAAGATTTTGCGATGATCAACTATTCCTTTTTGAGAAGATCATCCTGATCTTTATTTTTTAATACTGAAATGGTTTAGCCCTGTGAAGTGACCGGAAAGCCACAACAGCACAACCTATGATCTAAAATTATCAATGCTCATCGAATTTAAACAGTAACACTATATTTGGATATCAAGAAAGAAGAGAAAGGAGGGGGGTACTAGGTTGTGGAGCTCCTTTTTCTGAAGATGATGTTTATTAGAGAGGAAAAATGTGGACACCCCCCCCCCCCCCCCTTCCCACAACTCTTTATCCATATAAGAGAACTTGTTCTTCTCCCTTTCCATTTCCTTTCATCCAAGCAAAGTGTTATGGAATTTTCTCATTGATGAACCAGAACATTTTCCAATAGTATCTCATTTAACAATTTGTTAAACTTTTAGCAAAATTAAGTGAAGCGAAGCTTCATATTTCTGGCAGTCCTCCAAACATTAAGAATTCTAAATAATTTGTTTTAGAAAAAAAAACTTCATCCCGTCATTTCTTGCTACCGTTCTCTGGTATTGCTATGTGTTCTGAGGATATTTTTATGTCGCTTGCAGCCAATTAAGCTAGAGTTTGAGAAGGTTTATTTTCCATATTTGCTGATTAGCAAGAAGAGATATGCTGGCCTTTTCTGGACAAACCCTGACAAGTATGACAAAATGGACACTAAAGGTGAAGTCTGGAACTTTCTATGCAGCCTCCCTTAATGTTTCTATTTTCAATTGCAATTTATCATTAAGATATATTTTGTTGCTTCATTTTTCATGTGTCCTAAACAGGAATTGAAACAGTTAGAAGAGACAATTGCCTACTTGTCAAAAATTTGGTTACGGAATCCTTGCATAAGATACTTATTGATAGAGACGTCCCAGGAGCTGTCCAGTATGTCAAGAATACCATCTCAGATCTCTTGATGAATCGGCTAGACCTATCACTATTGGTCATCACAAAGGTAGGAAAGCATGATTCAACAATTATTTTGTGAACCCTCTTTTCTTCCTTAAGACTATAATCTTTATTTTGACACTTCTGAAAGTTTTCACAATGTCCTTTTGATAAAGCTAATATCTGTTTCTTTCAGGGCCTGACCAAAACAGGAGAAAATTATGAAGTAAAAACAGCTCATGTTGAGCTTGCTGAACGTATGCGCAAGGTGTGTTTATATGTTGTCATTCAATTAATGCAAGTAGCGGAAGACAAAGAATTTCGTATGGGGTAAACTGAAACTATGTGCCCCATGTAACAATTCTCTCTGAAAAAGAACTTTAAATAACACGTGGTTAAAATAATTCTGAACCTCAAATACTATGTATTCTAAGAATAGTTTTATGAGATTTATAAACTTAGTGTTGATTTTCATGGAATGGAAGTATGATGAACTTAAAGCATATTTTGGATAAAATTTTTAGACATGGCACTAATTTTCTTTTAAAAAAAGGAAGCAAACAAAGAAATAATGTGTAGAATAATTTTTATGAATTAGGAATATCATTCCTTGCCAGAAATTTATTAAAAAATGTCAAAGTAATGACAACATTGAATAGACTAGGATACTTTCATTACGATAACCACCTTATAACATTTATAATGCAATTTACTGCTATAAAATTATTTTTTACATAAAGTCAAATATCAAATCTTATTTAACCTAAATTAGACATTTTTATCAAAGTGATCTACTTGGAAATATCTCATCCAATGAACCTTTTTGATATGTGTGCTACACATATCTGGTCCATCATTGGGTCCACTAAACTTGCAAGTTGCAACATAGGTTCTTCAATATTTTGATGGAAGTGTTTTAATTTAAGTTAAACTATATACTACCCCTGCTAATTTTATTGTACAACGATGTAACATAAAGTAGAGAAGAAAAATATCTATTCATTGCACATAAAAATTAACGGAGTTAGTATATATATATATATATATATCTTTTTGAAGCATAATGCGAGAGAGGGGCTTAACCATTAACATTTAAAGAGTCGAATACAAGAGCATCAGTGAGCCACAACGGCCCCTCACTACCCCACTCATCCTCAACAACAGAAGAAACCGCCCACCTCGCCAACCTATGGGCTACTCCATTACACATGCGAAAGCAAAAACTAAAAGAAACATTACAAAAACTAAAAGAAACATTACAAAAACTAGAAACAACCTCTAAAGTGTCATTAATGGTGCTTTGAACATACCTACACCTACTACTTTTACCTTCTAAAGCTCTAACAATTACTTGAGAACTACCTTCAATCACCACATTATCCCATCCATGTGAAAAGGCTAACTGAGCAGCCATGAGAGCAGCCTGGGCTTCACAAAGCTCGAACTCCCAACCAACCTTCAAGGGACACGCCTTGGCCGCCAACAGACTCCCATCCGCGTTTCTAGCCACCACGCCAAGACCCACGCAGCCATTCTTTAGGTCCACAGCCGCATCAAAGTTGATTTTCACATTGTTGCCAACCGGAGGACTCCACCGACAGCAAGGCCTCTTAGACCTGGTCCTGCAAATGCCTTTGAACTTGCAATAATCAGCATAAAGGTCAAGGGCACGGGTGACAGGAAGCTTAGGCCTACACAAAATGTTTTTACACATAGCCTCATTACGAGCCATCCACATTTGCCAAAGTAAAAATGACAAATTTCTCTTTGCCTTTATCATCAAAGTTCTTCACAACCCAAGCAAATCATTCTCTAAAAGACATGGCATCCTCCCACCTTAAACTCGGCAATGCTTCATCCCAAAAGCTCCTAGCCCAAACACAATCTCTAAAAACATGGAGGTCATCCTCATCCATACCACAACGGATACAAAACGGATTATCAATCTCTAAAAAGCAACCTTTCCTTCCACCCTTGACATTTGTTCCAAATCCGGTCCTTAATATGAGAAAATTGAACACGTTTAGGCCGACCAATTAAAGTAGGCAACCCCAAATATTTTTCGTGCCATATAACTTCATACCCAAAATGTTAATGATAGAGTTCCTTTTATTACCATTCAATTTATTGCTAAACGAAACTTCACACTTATCTAAGTTGACTTTTTGCCCCGAAAGATCTTCGTACTTCTTAAGAATATTAGCAAGTACAATCGCATCTTGATCATTAGCATGGGAAAAAATCACACTATCATCCGCAAAAAATAAATGAGAAATAGTAGGAGCACCTCTAGGCTCTAGCAATAGATAAACCATGAAGTGAATTATTTATTTGAGCTTGTTTTAAGATAAACAGATAAGGGGATAAATTATCCCTTGCCTAAGCCCTCTCTTAGGGTGTATCACATTAGAAGGACGACCATTAATAAGGAAAGCGTAAGAAACTGTAGAGACACATTTCATCACTCTATCCATCCATCGACTAGGAAAACCCATCTTTTCCATTACAATTTGCAAGTAATCCCATTCCATACGGTCATAGGCTTTGCTCATATCAAGGTATTTTATTTTTTAATTAGGGGTTGACGTTGATTATACTTTGTATACAGAAGATAATTGCATTATTATGATATGGGTTGGTTGTGAATAAAAATATGAGATATGGGTGCCTTTTCTTATGATTTTTAGATCTGGGTGGTTATGAGAACAATGACACTACTTAGAGCAAGTTAGCTTATGCTTTTTTTCCTTTATTTGGCAGAGAGATGCTGCCACTGCTCCTAGTGTTGGTGACAGAGTACCTTATGTCATTATTAAAGCTGCCAAAGGTGCTAAGGTAACTGTTGGCTCCTCCTTGGTTGTTTATATTAGATTGCAGGCTCTAAACTTCTAAAGTGCAAGGTTGCAAATTAATGAATTATCATTAACAGGCATATGAAAGATCAGAGGATCCAATTTATGTGCTGGAAAATAATATACCAATAGATCCTCAGTATTACCTTGAAAATCAAATTACCAAAGTAAGCAATCTTGCTCTGAATTTCTAGATCCATTTGGTTTCTTTCTTAAAATTGCTTCTGATGGATGTGCTGATGGTGTAGCCCATATTGAGGATCTTTGAACCAATTTTAAAAAATGCAAGCAGAGAGTTGCTTCATGGAAGTCATACAAGATCCATTTCGATCTCTACTCCTTCAAACAGTGGCATCATGAAATTCGCCAAGAAACAACTCACTTGCATTGGCTGCAAAGCAGTAATTAGGTAGTATTTTTTTCTCATCTTCTAATCTTCTACTGACTTTCAACTTAGACATGTTTAAAATGTCTATGCAGTGCAAACTTTTTCATGTCCATGGCCCATGGGTGAAGAAAGGGTTTTACAATATTATGATCTGGGTTTTGATGGTCAGGTTCTCATGGCTTTGTGTAATGATGTATAACATAGGATATGAGGCTGTACTAGACTACTAGTTCTGATATGATGGATAGTATGGCTTTGATTTTTTTTTATTTTTTTGGCCACCATCTGAGTGAAGCAATTTCGTAAAGCGGCTGTATAGGCTGACATTAATGTACTTGCACTCAACTTTTATTTACTGCCAAATGAGTTTCCGACCTAACCAGTCATACTAAACTTCCTGATTGGTGTTATCTATTAACCCATGATAATCATTACTCTTTATTCTTGTCTTTAAGCTGTTAAGTCTATTGTGCATTCTGAATCAACGTTTTTGCCTGTAATCTGAATCAGTGTTTTTGCCTTCAATTTCTTGACTTTTGTTTATGAATGCATAAAGCCCCTACCCACTTTCTCTCTCTCTCTCTCTCTTGCTTTGGGGCTTCATTTTTTTTCTTTTTGACTGCTTTTAACTTTCAATTATTGACATTTGCTTCTTTACACTTCCCCTTTCTTTATCCGGGGCTTCATATTGATTTCTTTTTTATGCAATTACTTGATCTTGAATAGTGGCTCCAACAAAACCCTTTGTTCGCATTGCGAGGGAAGAGAAGCTGAACTTTATTGCAAAACAGTAGCAAATGGTATGTAAAGTTATCTCCATCTCCATTTAGATGCATCTTAAAATGTAGGTTGTTTACTGCTCAAACCATAAACTCGTTTCAGTTTCCGACCTTGAAACACTTTTTGGGAGGCTGTGGACACAATGCCAGGAGTGCCAGGGTTCTCTTCACCAAGATGTGCTTTGTACCAGGTCTGATGCCTCAAGTTTCTCTCCCCCCCTCCCCACCCCCACCCCACACACTCTTTCTGGAGCAAATACAAGGCTACTGTTAATTGTCATGCTGGCTTCTGTGATGCATCTCTTGATCGCTTCTAATTGTTCTCTATACTTCAAAGTGCATTCTATTATAGCATTCCTCATTTTGCCTTCTCCTTTTCCTTCAGTCGAGATTGCCCTATATTTTATCGGAGAAAGAAAGCACAAAAGGACATGGGCGAAGCCAAGCTTCAGTTAGATAGGTGGAGCTTCTGAACAAAGAGGGCTGCAACTCTGTCAGTTAGCTTACTTAAATGTGCCATTCGCTTATGTGAGTTACGTTGTCGAGTTTAATGGCTTCGAAAGAACATGAAATTTTTCATTAGAGCAGTTCACGTGAAGCAATATGTTTGGCAAATGGGTCAAGCTCAACAACAATGCTGTGAACAGTGAGATAGAAACAGACAGAATTGTTCAGAATGCCATAATTTTGACCTGTATCTGATGTATGAATTGAAGTCTTGCGGTTCCCCCAGAGAAATACAAATGCTTTTATGGCTGCATGCTCAAACTTAGGATGCACGAGAATGAAGGACGAAAGACCCTGTGTTCTTCTCCATCGTGCGACTTATATGAAAGTGACAAGGTTCCCTATGCCATCTAAAAGTAATCGGGCGTTTTCTAAATTGAGTGGGGTTCAAAGTTCAATGTATAATATATGATCCTGCACTTGGTAAAATCTGGTTTATCTTAGTGGAGCTAAGATCCCTGTTTCAAGCTCACTGCTTTTCTTTTTTTCTTCTTTTCTTCTTTTCTCTTGTACATGATGTATTGATTTCTAATCATTAGAGGTGTAGGATTATAGCAGCAGGGCTGTCGTCAGTGTTAAACGAAATGACACCCATGTGTTTTAGTTTATGATAGTGCAAATATAAAAGCAGCATGTCTTCAGTGTTCAATGAAACGCTCCATGTGTTTTAGCTTATGTTAGTACAACAAATATTATTATTTTTTGATGCAATGTTAGTACAACAATTATGCAATGTTACGTTAGTGTAACAAATATAGTTTGGTTTTTCATTATTTTACTCCGTAATTTTTACATTTGTCAATCCAAAATTTTCACCATTAATATCTACAACTATTCATTATTTGTTAGTATAGCGTTTTATATATTGAAATAACTTGAAAAGCATTTTATATAATTATATATTTTTATATAAGAAAATTATTAATACAACCCTAGGCAGCATGTGTGGTGTCAAAAGTAGAAACATTAGATGTAAATAAAAAAAATTTGATAGAAAATTATTAATCACACAAAATAGCATGTATTTTTTTCATATTTGCTGGTTGAATTAAGGATTCTTTTCAAACCAAACCCTTTTATAGACAACTTATTGTCAAAAACAATCTTTAATTCTATTTTATTTTGGCAAAGTCATATTTTTAAATTTTTTATTCTACCTTTGCCCACTTTTTAACATTGACTAACATGATTCCGGCGTTATCTATCAATGTGACTTGATCATAATAATTAAAATCACTCTCAAAAAGACAAAAACACCATTCCTCTTTAGCATCCCATAAAACCACTCTTGAAACACCATTTCATCAATGTTAGCGAGGGAGAAATCGGACAAAAGTTGTACATAATAATACATTATTTGTTTGTTTAAGGTTTCACTTTGAAAAAAAAAATTAAAATGTTGTTTTTGACAAAATATTATTTACTTATTCTCACAAATTTTCCTTTAATTAATGTCAAAAATTAACGGTCAAAATTCAAAACTGATAATCTGTGAGTATGGACTATAGAGCATTGTTCATTGCCATATTACAGCCAAGTGATGATTTCAGGCCTATCCACGCAAAACTTGCAGTAGCAAAAATACAAAGATACATAGAATATGAATATATTCTTTCCCTTTGCCAAAAAAAAAAAAAAAGAATATATTCTTTGGTAAGTGATATGAATTACATTCAATCCACAGCTAACAGTATGAGTATGGCCATCTTTACAAAGTCGTTTGGTTTTGACTTTTGACACACCAAGAATTTTACAGACTTTTTACAATAGATCAGATTGTAGTCATTGTAATGCTAAACAGGGGAAAAACAGATAAAACATATAAAACACAAAATATAAATTGTTCCTCTGCATCAATTAATAATTTTAGTAAAAATACAACATACAGTAGATTTACAATTTTGCATCATCATATTCAGAAGATGAATCCCACAAAATTGGTGAGAAATTTTCAACCATACAGTCTCACGCGCATTGTAATGACATTCCTGCACAGAGGACATGTTGAAAGTGTTTTTCCACAATCCTGGCATGTCTTGATACGGTAAAATAAAAAATAAAAAAAAGTCAATAATATTCCCGGAAAAAAAGGAAAAACAAAAAAATCAAAAGTGAACAAATGTGCGAGCCGAGCTCTTTCCCACAATAATGTTGGGAAGAAAAGCAATTCCCAAAATACAGTCACAATTTTTGTTTTTCCCAAAATACCGTCCACGGCATCATTTTTCTTTTTCCCTAGATTTTGTGTAAAACCGTTACTAATAGTAGCAGTTTTACTAGTAAAACCGCGTGGTTTTAATAAGTACGATAGTCAGCCTCACAAGTTTTTCTAGTATAAAATCACTGTGAAAACTTAACTGTGAGTGGCAGTTTTCCCCTATAATGAAAAAACAAAAAAAATATCTGATTATTAACAACTGCTGACGTGGACGGTAATGTGGAAAAAAACAAGTGTTGTATTATGGGAATTAGGTTTTTTCCCAACCATATTTTGGGAAAAGGTTCCAAATATACTAGGTAATGTAATATGAAAGGCTTCAATCAGAAGAAAAGGCATACCAGGTGACCACATCCAAATGCCATGTTTCTCGGCTTTTCCAGGCAAATTGGGCATGCCTAAACCAAAAATGTAGGCTTGAGTAAATTTTGCACAAGTCAACATGCAGATAGACACTAAATGAGGATCTTACGTCAAAGGAAGCCCTAGATTCGTTTTATCTTACATATGAGCATAGAGTGAGTCTTACCTGTTCCAAAGGAACATTTGAATCCTCAGGAATGGTAGATTCTACAGAGGATGAACTTCTCTTGTGTGCAACTTGTTTAACAGAATTATCATGATCTATCACTTCGCGTGGTGGAGGAAGTGGACTACTGTGAGGACCACCACTAACTTTTTTACTGCAAAGAAAATTTCAATCTTCATGTTGTTGGTCACTTAGGTTATCAACAAACATTAAGCGTAAAGTTCCAGTCATACTCATGAAATTCAAGCTGCTGGGTAGCCCTGTACTGAATTGGGATTTCCATTAATGCAGCAAGAGCAAATGCTGCTTCTTTCTTTGAAGGATTCTTGTTCTCCGACATGATCTTTGTGAAGTTAACAAACTACATAGCATGATAGCAGACTTTAGGGGAGGTTCTGACAAGTATATGGCGGTTTTGTAGTGTAACAAGTAAAGAGTAGTCTCCAAAGAAATTTGCCTGCTTGGATGGAAGACTATAGGATTTACTAATATGGAGGTCAGACAAAAGAAAAAACTGAACTAGGGTTGGAGAAAAGTAGAAAACCAATCCTATAGTTTAAACCAAAAAAAATTGGGTCTGTTTGGTATCATTGTAGTTTTTAGTTTTTTGGTTTTTGTTTTTCTTTTCAAAGTTACATACAATTGAACTGCACATATCGATCTCCCCCCAAAACTCCAGAATCAAAAAGGGGAACACAAGACTCCAAAACAGAGGGGTTTTTAAGAAAAAAAATGAAAAAAGGAAAGAAAATGGCCTGAAAAGATCACTAAACGGTTACTCTGTTGGTTAAATCAACCTAATAAAACAACTTAGCTATTCCAAAATATATCAAACACAATTAAATACATTGGTTCACGTGAGTAATCTGGTCTCTGGTATTCAGATAGTTTGTTCGAGTGGGAAGCAGAGATAAGTGGGAAAAAAATTGAAAATTTAGATACCTGAAAATTGTCAAATGCTCGTTGAGGAATACTATCATCAAACTTTTGCATGGCATCCCAGGGTCCATCACCCACACCAACCAGAACAATGGAAAGAGGGTAATAGCTGATTGTAATACCAGTGGAACAGTTTAGTCAGGCTTATCATGTTTGATAGTTGTGAATTTATATATAGACTTTACCTGGCATCAACAATTGATTGGACTGTTGCTTGTTCTTGAGGACTAAGCTGTCCAGGTGGTAAATCAGGAGTCCTAGTTACCTATGTCCATAACAAAATTATTCAAGATAAAGCAAAAGAAGACAGGGTGTTCTCAACATTATTGATTCAAGGCAAGATAAGTCTTTTAAAGACCTGCCCGTCTGCGATGATGACCAGGACGTGATACTGCATGTTGCTGTGTTGCACTATGTCGATTGCTGCATATATGATTGGGGCAAATGATGTAGGGCCTGCATATTAATAGATCAATATGAGAAATAAGATGTCTCAGTTACTTTCTTGATGCATGGAACAATTACTTTTGAAAATACAAAAATTTCTGAATCTTTTACTTTTACACAAACATATCCATTAACATTGACTTTATATCTGTTTCCAAGCCTGTTTTCAAAATTTGAGGGAATTTCCAAGAGGCATGGGAGAGAAGCCAACTAGACATTATGTTATTGAATGGCTCAACCCAGCCAAAGCATGATTTTGGTGTAGAGTTGATTTTTCAGTTTTGATATTAACAGAAAATTTGGTGGCTTCAGAAATTGTCTAACGGACAAATTTTGGAAGCCTTTGGGCTCGTCAGAAAAGGTCAAAGAAGAGGAAGTAAGTGAGACTGGGAGGCAGAATAGAAGCACAACCAGACGAGAAGGAAAATGTGAATTTGGTCAATGGAAAATTTACGAGTTCTTTATCTTCAAATAAATCTACATAGTTTCATAGTTTTGCAAACAGTTGGATGAACGGTAAGGAAATCAAAGTTCAACAGACCAGATAACTTGATGAATGGAACAATTTCTTTGTATCGTGCAAGCACCTCCTCAAATCCATAGCAAGACCGGTGATCAGGATAGAAGCTAAATACACTTCTGTCATGAGTTGTTGCTGCAAAAACCAAAAATTTGGAGGTAAATAAGTACTAGCAATCACACCATCATCATTATACACACACACACACACACACACAAAAGAATCACTATAGACTTAGCAAATTGGTGAATAATGAAAACTGACCATCACCAAATCCAAAACAAGGTATCAGGTTGTCTTCGTCAAAAGGGGATAAAGTTTGGCCAAGTACAGAAATAGCTTTTGCATAAGGGTTTGGATCACTTCCGATCGCATGAAGACTTCTCCGGTTGAAAGAATACTTCCCTAAGGTTACGCATGTCATTTTTGCTGTAAATCGACATTATGTATAGTTTTAAAAAAAATGTTGCTAGATAAGGAGATTACCTGACCATTCATTACTCTTAGTGAAATCAATACCAAGTATCAAGTTTGATGACTCAAGGCCAGCTTGTCTCAGAGCTTCCGTAACCTGAAAATTAGACCATGACAAAATAAATTGGAAAATGGTTAACATAAACCCATGCTATGAGAAACCTTAAGATTATACCAACTTTCTTGGTTATAGGCATTCAACCTAACAATTTATTGTGGAAATAGTTTTATGCTTCTTCTTCTTGCGTTGCACCTTAATCCCAAAGCAATGGCACGAGGACTTCCTAAGAGGTCGCCCATCCTAGTACTATTCTCGGCCAACCACGGGGTCGGTGGGGTCGGTGGCATGGGAACACAAGGACTTCCCAAGATGTCACCCATCCTAGTACTATTCTCGTCCAACAATGCGCCTGGATGTGACATATTTTTACGTTGGTTGTCACAGGCCTACCACAACCTTCCTCCTTTATCATGCAAAACACAAAAAATTATCTTTGATGATACACAAGAGCTGAAGAAGAAATCACAAGTAAAACTGTCCAAACATCGACGGAGGCTGACTACCAAATACATCTAGTGAGTAACTTTATGTAACACCAATTGATAGCTGCATGGAACCGCGATAGACTAAAAGGTGATCGGACTCTCCTTCAACCCAGCCTGCATATAGGGTACATTGAAGATATGATATTTCCCTTGTCTGACCCAAAAAGGAGGGACCGAGAAGTTGGAGGACACGAACTGAAGAGGGATTTTAGAAATAGTTTGAAGCATGACCAACAATATTGATTTGCACCAAGGACCATTTGACCTCTCTGATGGGAATAAGGCTACAAAAATACCTAAAATGCACTTGATAGGAAATTATAAGTTTTTATCTACTAATGTAAGTTATACAGCTAGGATAATAATGCTGTTTATTTGACTAACCAAATAAGAATTATAATACATTTCACGTTCACAAAAGACTTATTGTCTATTATATTACAAACTTTCAGTTGTTCATTTGATTGAATCACTTGTCTGGAAACATAATACAAGGAAAAATAGGCTTTAAAAACCCTTGTTTACATAAACATTTGCAGAGGCAAATGGCTTTAACCCCACCTCGCCCTCCAGAGAATACAAGAGAGAGTCCCAGGCAAATGGCTAGCCCAATACTTTGCGCATCATAAACCCTACTGAATACTGATTCCTTTCATTTTTGACATCATGCCTAGCCCTCTCATTCTAGAAAACTATATGTTTCCATTTCTTAGGTTGCTAGAAGATATTTTTAAGCCTGAGTATATTCCTCCAGTATACATAGAAACAAAAGCTAATGGAATTTAAATGCCTCCAACATCCAAAATCAGTGTAACTTAATACTAGAACGAAGGTAGCTCTTAATCTATCATGTAATGTATTATCAACAAACTTTCGACAAAAGCTAACACTTGATCCCCGGTATACAACAAAAAAATGAAGAAAGAGACCAGAATATCTTGATGTAAGCAAGTTCTATCCTCAAAATGTGTTAGGTTACCTTCATTCAATCCAACAAGACACTAGGCTGTTATAGGAACCATGTTTAACCTTTCTTCATCCTTCTTCTCGATGACACAAGAACATGAGGTGAACAAGGTTAACCTGATTAACTCAACACCTACAAAATCTAAGCACAAGTGCTAAAGAACTAGAACCCAAGGACGGAAAATTAGGAGATAAGAAACATATACTTCCTCTTGAAATTAGCTATAATAGCATGCAAGATTAAATCTCCTAAAAGCATGTTTGGTATTTTCATTTTTTTAGTTTTGAAATGGAATAAAATAACCCTTTTGATTACCGATTATTTGATATGCGATGTTGGTAACACATTCCCTTTCCTAAGGGTAACCATTACCTATTATTAAAAAATGTTTTGTTAACTTTTTTAACTTGTGGAAACAAAATCATTTCCCCTCTAATTTGTTTCTATTCTATTTCCTTAAATACACCAAGCAACAAATAATGGTGTCATTTAATTTACCCTTTCCTTTTCTAATTTGTTTTCATTCCTAAATTTATACCTAACACCCCCCAAGTATATCCATTGTCCAAGCCTTTGAAAGAACTTTACGACACTTCTGGCTGTCATTAAAATGAAGAGAGTATAATGCACCAGCAAGGAGGCTTCAAGAGTGTCAAAGAGGAGACAAGGTAAGGGGTAGAGGAAGACCAAAGCAAGCATGGACAAGGTGAGGTTGTTGGGAAGGGAGGGAAATCTAGTGGTAGATAGGGAAGATTGGAGGAGGAGGGTATATGCATATGACTTTTGTGATACGTTGATAAATATTGTCGATTCATGACTAACCAGACCCAAAATTTTGGGAATAAGGCTTTGATATTGCTTTGTTGTATTTGAAAATTGAATCTTAAAGGATTTATGAGTTTATCCCCACACCAAATGCCAAGCCAAAACAAACCCCGCAATGTACTCGTTGGCTTTAATTCAAATAAGTACTCAATCAATCAATCAAAGCCTTATTCCCATAAGTGGGGTCGGCTAAAGTCAAATAAGTACTAAGACAAAAACTCTGCCAAGATGCGTCCCAAAGTGCTTTGTCTAGCGGAGTAGAAACCTTCTTACTTGCACATTCCCTAATCAAATCACCCTCGCCCTTTCCCTCTCCAAAAAAAAATTTGTTTTATTTTCTAGTTTAGAAGATTTAATGTCTTTTCCAATACCAACCTTTGACTTATAGCATGTCAACATTGTCTGAGATCTTACCCTATGAAGTGAGATCAAGGTTTGGAAAGAGAAAACGTGCATGTCACTTTCTAAAATGGCATTAACAATAATAGTCATCTAAACCTATTTTTCTAATGCTATTTGATTTTAAGTATCATAATGAAGAATTGTACATATTATTAGTGTGAAGGCACGTTGTCTCGAATAGAAGATGAGGGGATTACAATTCAATTACCATCTCCTAGAGAAGATAGGTTTAGAGTTACCAATCCTTCACAATACATAACACTCGTATAAAAGTACACATTCAACAATTAATGGATTATCTAAATCTAAAATCATTATGACACCTTCAATAGCAATTAATAAAAGTACAACATCACTAGTTTAAAAGAGAAATTAAGAGAGCAAGGAAGCTAGTTTATGACTGTAGGTCTGTAGCTCAATTAATAAACGAGCCGAGCTCAAACAAATTAAGAGGTAATCGGTAAATGAACCCGGTTTGAACAAGATTTTGGGCACAAATGATAACCTGGATTTGAACAAGTTAAATGTACTTCTACCCTATAAGTCTATAACCCTAACAAGGGGATACAGCTTGGATAATTTGCATCCCTACCTAAAATCATAACATCATCATTTCAAAAACAAAAGGGTCCAACAACAAAATTTCCAACTTGGAGTAACATAGGCCAATAGTTCCTCCCATTAAACTAGATACATGAGGCAAAGATACAACTTTTACTTTTTAAACTACATAAACTGCTTAAAAAAAGGGCAAGGAACAATTATTCAAACCTCATCAATGGAGTTGAAGTTGTCAGGTATATATGTTGGCAGTTTGCCTTTATTGTGGCTTTGAGGGAAAGACATAGTTGTTCCTGAAAGAGAAGTTGATTGAATTGGAAACTCTTTATCTTCATAAGTTGATTTTTGATTCCCCATAAAGCAGAAACTACATCATGATTGATGATCAATTGGAAAATACAACTAGATAATTGTTCATGATTTTTGGCTATAAATCAGCTACTGTTAGCAAATCAGCAAAGAAATCAAATTTTCCTATATGCCCGGAATTAATTATATACCCGATACAAACAACAGATAAAAGTTTACGGCTGTAATTTTTTTAGGTGACCACATTCAATTGATATAAATTGTCAAAAATAAAAAGAACAATTATATAGAAATTGACAAAAATAAAAAGTACCAATTATATTATTAAGCTTGAAGAAACTAAATTAATGCAGAGACAAAGGCAATACCTTGAAGGAACTCACGATCAACAAAAAGGATAAGAGCTGAAGACCATAGACTTCGCAAGTTGCAGGTTTCCACTTTCCAGGTTTAGAGTAGTGTCGTCAAAGGAAAAAACAAAAACAAAAACAAAAACGAACATGTAGGCGCCAAGAGGCTGACTTAATTGTTGAGTATCGGCCAAAAAATTACTCCCTCTATCCACAAATAAGTGTTCTATTTTGATCAAAATTATGAGAGATTTTTGGTCAAAATGGAGCACTTATTTGTCGACAGAGGGTGTATTTATTTTGGACAATTTTTTTAAAAAAGAAAATACAACTGTGAAATTGAGCTGAAATAGATTTGTATCTGATCGGATGATTATTCAAAGTTGAGGGGACCCGTAATGTAGGTCTATAATTGATTGCAATCTGAATTTATGCTTAATCTACTCCTGAATACGGAATATATTGGATTATTTGGTACTTGAACTTGATATGTGTCCGACCTTAAATCAACTTGCACCTGCATTGAAACCCGGTAGTTTGACATTCAAACTGAACGTGCATCCTCCAAATATAGAACCGAACATAATGTATGATAACCCGCTAAACATCTTATTTAACCTTGTTTAATCTAAATTAAATCTATAATATATTTGACGTCGCTTATAGTCAATTCGCTCTATGATTGCCACTAAAAAACCTATATAAATCGATTTAAAATAAATCTCCCCATGTACGACGCCCCATATAGTAAATTCGGTCTATAACTGCTCCTAATCTATATCTATAATATAACTATTACTTCAAAAAATCCGCTGAGATCATCATTGTCACATGGCAACTCCTCATAAAAAAAATCCTCCAAAACTAATTTTCTCTTTTTAGTAGTTTACTTTTTTTCCTTTATTATATCTAAATCGAAAATGTATTTTGACGTTCCTTTTCCCCAAATGTTAAAGAATTTAATAATTAAGTATTTTACAAAAAATGGTGTTCTTATTATTTTTTTTCCTAGTATAATTTGTTTTTTCCCTCTTCCATAATGTTGCCCTATAAATATTTTTCCACTCTTTTACACCAACTGTTATATGGTGCTATCAAGACCACCTAGTTTTTTATGGTCATGAGAATCTTCATTTATTTACACTACAATATTCATTTATTTTTTATCCTTAATCTTCATTTTTGTACACTACAATATTCATTTTTTTAAAACTACTATATTTTTTTGAAAAAAACTTCTTCATTTTTTAACTAATTTTTTAAACTACAGTCTACAGTGCTCCCGGGAGCACATATAGCTATTGTGGTCTCGTGCGTCAGCGTGTTAGCCTTAACAACTAAACTGAATATTCATTTTTTTTAATACTGAATATTCATTTTACCGCAAAAAACCTGAAGTTACATTTACTTTTGCAACAACTAAAATGAATATTTAATATTGTATATCGAATATTCATTTTTAACACTAGATATTCATTTTGTTAATATGAATATTCATTTTATCACAAAAAACCTGAACTTACAATCACTTTGCACCAACCTAAACTTAATATTCATTTTGTTATACTAAATATTCATTTTACGACAAAAAACATGAACTTACATTCACTTTTGCGATAACTAAAATTATTTTTCATTTTTTAATACGAAATATTCATTTTTTTAATACGAAATATTTAAAAAAAAAGAAAGAAAATTGAGATTGATTATTAAATATTATGAACGAAATCACTCAGTGAGGAGAAGAGAATAAAATCAGCAACAAAGAATGAAGATGGCCAAATGAAGACGAGGAGATGAATAAGATGTGAGAGAAACGAAAATCAGAGGAGAGAGAGAAAAATCGAAGGTGTTTGGGAGTTAGAGGTTTGAGTGAAAAAGAGAGGTTTGAGAGGGAAGAGATGTTTGACCAACTCAAAAAGCTATTTTTGGGTTTTTTGTAGTTAGAGGTTTAGAAGAGAGTTTTGGGGTGAAAAAGCTCTTTTTCAAAAAGCTCATATGAGGAGCTTTTTGGAAGAGCTTATAGCTTTTTAGTTCTTTTTACTCTGAAACATCTGACAGCTAATTAACCGCTATTATTAACTTGGGAGAAATTGTAGAATATTGTGAATTAAGAAGAAAGAAGAAGAAAGAAAGTAGACTGTAACAGACTTTTGATTGAACAGAATGAATGAATTGGATTACATAAAGTCAGCAAGCATAGTACTTATACTGGCTGAAATAACAACCAAATAACTAACTAATG
Source organism: Salicornia ramosissima (assembly GCA_951394345.1). Lineage (NCBI taxonomy): Eukaryota > Viridiplantae > Streptophyta > Magnoliopsida > Caryophyllales > Amaranthaceae > Salicornia > Salicornia ramosissima. The sequence goes on along the minus strand of OX596236.1, from coordinate 54,212,797 downwards.
TAGAATACAAGAATACACTAACTATATTAAATTGAGGAGAGGGGAGAACTTTAGTGAATACATCTGCAATCTAACTTTGTGTAGGTAAATATGACAGTTGCAACAAACCCTCCAACACCTTGTCTCTAGTAAAGTGGCAATCTATTTCTATGTGCTTAGTCCTCTCATGAAATAATGGGTTTCTAGCAATGTGTAAGGCTGACATGTTATCACAATGAAGAGTGACAGGCTTCAAGTTCAAAACACCAAGTTCTTCTAACAGCCTAACAATCCAAGTCACCTCAGAGGCTGTTGAAGCCATAGCTCGATACTCAGATTCAACTGAGGATCTTGAGATAGTATGTTGTTTCTTGGACTTCCAACTGATCGGAGAATTGCCTAAGAGCAAGAGATAACCAGTAACTGATCTTCTTGTGTCTGAGCAAGCAGCCCAATCAGAGTCACTGTAGGCTTGAAGCTTCAAATTAATAGAACCTTGAAGAAGTATACCCTGTCCTACTGTATTTTGCACATAACTCAGAGTATGTTGCAGAGCTTGTAAGTGAGTTGTTTTAGGATTCTGCATATGCTCACTCAAAGTTTGTACAGCATAAGCAAAGTCTGGCCTTGTGTTAGTCAGGAAGTTAAGCTTTCCTACTAAAGATCTGTAGTAAGCTGCATCAGGCAAAAGATTCCCCTGATCTGCTCTGAGTTTAGTATGCAGGGGCAGTGGTGTGCTAGCCCTCTTACTGAAATCCATTCCTGACTCAATTAGAAGTTCTTTGGTAAACTTCTGTTGACTTATTATAAAACCATCTCCAATGTTTTGGACTTCCATGCCAAGAAAATAATTCAAAGGACCTAAATCTTTTATAGTAAAGACACTATGCACATGACTTTTTAAATCTTCTATGGCTTGAACATTAGAAACAATTATCAAGATGTCATCTACATGAACTACTAAAATACATATATGATCACCTTGATGTTGAATAAATAGACTATAATCATTCTTGGACTGTTTAAAACCTTATGACACCAAAGTAGTGACAAGCTTGGCAAACCATTGCCTTGAAGCTTGTTTAAGCCCATACTTTTGAAGTTTACAAACTTTGTTCTGAGCATTTATCCCCTCAGGTACCATCATGTACACCTCCTCCTCTAGATCACCATGCAAAAATGCATTATTAACATCCAATTGGAACACAGACCACTTCTTAGTAGCAGCTAAAACCAATAAGCATCTGATGGTAGCCATTTTGACCACAGGAGAAAAGGTTTCAGTGTAATCTATGCCTTCTTTCTGTCTAAACCCCTAAGCCACAAGCCTAGCTTTACACCTCTCCAAAGTACCATCTGATTTAAGCTTTACTTTATACACCCATTTTGAACCTATTGGTTTCTTACCTTTAGGAAAATCAGTCAAAACCCAAGTGTTATTATCATATAATGCCTTCAATTCTTTCTCCATTGCTTCCACCCAACAAGGTTCTTTACTAGCTTCTTTGTAATTTAGAGGTTCTTTAATTTGACAAATTTGAGAAATCAAGGCTTTATGTTGAGAAGAAAAAGTGTGATGATGCACCAGATTGCAACTATGAGGAGAATAAGCTGTGAAACACTTATAATCAGCAAGGTATCCATGAGGATTATGAGCCCTAGTTGACCTCCTAAGACCATCAATTGCATTATCATTATTTTGAGTAAAAAATGGGCTAATATCCACCATTAAAGAAGGATCAGGAACAAACACCAATTGACCAGAATTAGATGGAGGAGAGACTGAACTAGAATGAGCAAGAACAGAGTCTGAAGACTCTTGAGTTGTATGCAAGTGATGAGACTGCGAAAACAAGTTAGAGGGATTTGATGCATCATCAGAAGAAAAACCAGGGGCGGAAGAAAAGGAAGTGGAATCATGAGTAATAGGTGGGAACAAATGATCAGGAGTATAAAAAGGATCAATTGATGTCACAGCTGGTAAATATATATCAAATTCATTTGAAGAAGGTTTTTTATTTTTGAGAAATAATTGAAAAGGAAAATGTTTCTCATGAAATTTCACATTCCTAGAAACATGAAATTTATTAGTTTCAATGTTTAATACTAAATAACCCTTTTGAGTCACAGAATAACCAAGAAAAACATGAGGCAAAGCTCTAGGAGAAAATTTATGTTTATTAACCTTCGAGGTTAAAACATAGCACAAACAACCAAAAGATCTCAAATGTTGTAAGTCAGGTTTAAACCAAATAATTTTTCAAAAGGAGAAACATGTTTCAAAACTTTCAAGGGCATCCTATATTAATTAGATATATAGCACATTTAACAGTTTCACCCCAAAATCTATCAGGCACCCTTGATTGAAAATAAAGAGATCTAACAACCTCCAAAATATGCCTATGTTTCCTTTCAACTACTCCATTTTGCTCTGGAGTTTCACTACAACTAGTTTGGTGTAAAATCCCATATTTATTGTAAAACATTACAATAGGCCGCCCTTCACAAAATTCTTTTGCATTATCAGACCTAATACATTGAATTTTGGCAGAAAATTAAGTTTGAACAAATTCATAAAAATTGTACAAAATAGAAATGGCATCTGCTTTACTTTTCATTAAATGAATCCAAGTAAAACGAGAATAATCATCAACAATAGTCAAAAATTGATTACACCCAGCATGAGTTTTGAACCTTAAAGGCCCCCATGTATCAATATGAATCAATTCAAAAGGTTTAGTAGTTTTAATACTACTAAGAGTAAAAGGTAACTTGATTTGCTTTGCTTTAGGACAAACATTACAACCACATTCTTTTACACAAGACTGAACATCCATAGAAGGAAAAAGAAATTTCAACTGAGAAAAAGGCAAATGCCCTAACCTAAGATGCTAAAGCTTTGCATCTTCTGAAACAGAAAGACAAGACACATAAGAAGAACAAGAATTCACATTATTCAACCTATTGAAACTCTTGTGGACCTTGTAAAGACCTGCTTCCAAACTACCAAGAGGAATTACATTCCCTTGCTGAGACTGTACAAAACAATTGTTAGCATCAAAAAGCAATTGTCATTTCAAATTAATACACAATTTATGTACATAAATCACATGATACTTAAAATCTGGAACATGAAGAACATCATGCAATGTTATTTTGTCATTTAAAACCACTGTTCCAACATGTTTTATAGGAATCTTGCTCCCATTAGGTATAGTAATATAATGATCAGCAGAGTCATCAAGTTTCTTATAAGCAGAAAAACAAGAAAGATTAGTGCAAATATGATATGATGCACCACTATCTAAAAGCCAATGAATATTAGAACAAGAAACAAAATTCATGTTACCTGACATCATAGCATGACCTTGGATAGCAGTAGAAGCACCAAAAACATCACCAGAATGTTCCTGCTGACCTTGATTATTCATGTAATCCAAGAATTGGTTATATTGTTCCAAAGATATAGTTGTTGTGGACATTTGTGCATCTGAACCTGCTCCTTCTAAGCTTCCTACCTTCTTGTTTTTATTCCAATCATTGGGAAAACCATGTAATTTGTAACACCTCTCTACATTGTGATTAGTGATCTTACAATGAGTACAAAAGAAAGTCCTCTTAGTAGAATAATTTGGTCTTTGGTAGGGCACAATTGAATTCTGATTATTAGCAACAGCATTACCAGGAACAGCCTAGATAGCTCTAGGTACATAACTAGGTCTAAAACCCCTTTGATCAAAAGGTCTCCTAGCATAGAAAGCTAAAGAATCCTACTGAGAATTACCATTAAAAGAAATTTTGTGATTCTCTTCTTGAGAAAAAATCCTATAAGCCTCTGCACTTCAGGTACAGGCTTCATCATTAAGATATTCCCTCTTATCACAGCAAATTCCTCTTTAAGTTTCATCAGAAATTGCAATAGCATTTGTCTTTGCAACCTATTTTGAATTTTATCATTGACATTAAACAGGTGCATTTCAAACAAGTACATGCAGGGGAAGGATCAGCTTCTTCTAAAGAATCCCAAATGGTGTTAATATTGGTAAAAAATTCAGATATAGAACTAGAACCTTGTGTCAACACAGCTAATTTTTGTTCAAGGGAAAACAACTCAGTTAAAGAAACATACCCAAATCTATCCTCAAGATTCTTCCAAATTGCAGCTGCAGTACCAATTCTTAAAACACTCTTCGAAATTTTTTCATCCAAATTATTGATTAACCAAGTACATACCAAATCATTACATCTTTCCCATGCAAAATACTCCTCTGTATCTTCAGCAGGTTGTTGAATCCTGCCATTCACGAATCCTAATTTATTCCTTGCAGAAAGTGAAAGTTTCATTGCTCGTTTCCAATTACCAAAGCCTTCACCATTAAACTTCGTAGAAACTAATTGCACTGAATTTGCATCAGATGGATGAATATAATACTTGCTACAGGGATCTTGATTTAATGGCAAAATAGGTGTTGCCATTATTTAAAAAAAAACGATTGCAGGATTAAAAAAAACTCAAGAAAAAATGAAATTGCGGAATTAAAAACAAACAATTGTTTGCTCTGATACCATATTAACTTTGGAGAAATTGTAGAATATTGTGACTTAAAAAGAAAGAAGAAGAAAGAAAGTAGACAGTAAAATACTTTTGATTGAACAAAATGAATGAATTGAATTACATAAAGTCAGCAAGCATAGTACTTATACTAGCTGAAATAACAACCAAATAACTAACTAATGTAGAATACAAGAATACACTAACTAATACTTACACTTATTGAAATAATACAATATATTCTAAGTATATTAATTAACTAATAGCTATTTACCAAACACTTTTATACAAACAACTAATATAAATCAGTTAGTCAAATCAGCTATCACGAACAACTAGTCAAAACATCTAATGCAATCAGCTAACTATAGACACCTAATTCTGGCACCTCAGTTAGCTCCCAACAGTCTATGATGAATGTACCCTGTTGCACAGGTCCGGTGTTGAGCTAGTATGCCAAAATGCCAAGTCTTTACCCCTCTCATACTACTCTCACACCATTTATAGGTGTTTTAGAGGCTCACGACTCGTTTTAGGATTTTTCGGACATTTTTTAGGATTTTTATTAATTTATTTTTATTAGTTTTCATGCATATTTATTTTATAAGGGAATTTTAGTCATTTTAAATTACATTAAATAATTTTTATAAGTTAATTTCTTTTTTTCTAGAAATTTTTGGTAATTTTTCCACAATTTTCTGAGTTTTTATCTATTCTCTATGAATTTTTGAAACATTTTCCATTCTTAGGGGCATTTTAGTAATTTTACACCTGCATCGTTAGCTTTTTCTCCACTTTTCACTCATTTATATTTTTCTAGAATTTTTCCATATTTTCCCATATTTTTTGGCATTTTTAGAGTATTTTTTCAAAATAGTCCGAAAATCCGAAAACGGTTCGAGAACAGTCTAGAATGGCCCGGATTATTCCGAAACCTCACGGAATCTCCCAGAATCCCAAATATTACGGTAATCAGATAGTGATCCCCGTAATCATATCATAATCGCATAATATCTCGGAGAATCACGCGCAAAATAAGCAAAAAAATCGACTCGGACACAGTTGGACCTGCGCCTAGACGCAGGTCACAAATACTGACCTGCATCTAGACGCAGGTCATGTAACTGGACCTATGCCTAGGCGCAGATCTGGTGTCCTCCAGGGGTTGATTTTTGCCTCTGTTTGCCTATAAATACGACCCTCTGTCCGGCTTTTCAAAACACAAACAACGTTCTAACTTCAACTTCTACTCTCTCTATACTATACATTCTCTCTCTCAAAAACACTTCAAAACTCTATCACACGACATTTGCCACGCTAATCTCAAAGCCGTAATCGACCGCCGCACATTCCGGTACACATTTCTGAGACCCTTTTCTATTCAATGTCAATATGCTTAATTTTGTTTTGATTCTTATTTTAATTTATGACTTGCGTTCATCATGATAACATGCATTTTTTTTTGCTTTTCTGTTTGCGTTAATCCATGTTTTAATTCATGTACCTTTTTTTGATTTTTAATCTATGTCATCTTTTTTTTTCCTGCATATTTCATGTCATTCCATGTAGTTTTTTTTTTTATATTTATTTTACTAATCTAATTGCACGGGATTCAAGGTACATTCGCATTTTCAATTTCTTTTTTTCCATGCCATCATCATGTTGATTTTTTTTATGTGATTTATGCGTTTTGAACCTTGATTTACTTCAAACTTTTGGCCTCATTCTAGTATAATAATATTGACTAATTCCAAAGTGGTCACGAAACAATTTTAGGCCTATTTGTGCATTAATCTGAACCGACTTAGTAATTCACAAAATAGGGATAAAATTGAGTTATCTCTGTTGCTCTGAAATTGAACAATGATCTTACAAAAGAGACCTAGTAGAGACCGCTTGTAGGCGGGCGGACCCAATGCACGATTAGCTCGTAACTTGTCCCCGAACTCATACTCTGGTGCACGACCATATAGGGCCGATTGCTCCTAGCTTTCGGTACTTTTCTTCGGAGTCCGTGGACCGTATAAACGCACGATGGCGACTCCTACTAGTCCGTATTCACGTACGGCGTTAACGAGCATTCAAATCAACTCGTGACGTAGGCGGCCGGGTAAAAACGACCCCTACACTAACAGCTAACAGCTAACTCCCAAACAGAACCATCAACTAAGTTTTTTTCAAATAAAATAAAATAAAAATAGGGACCACAAAAAACTATGTGGTACTGGGTGCACCTAATAATTTGCGCTTTTCAACTTGCTCCATTCTTTTTTTTTTCCTTGAATTAACAATTTATTTATTAATATAAATGATAAATACAAAGTTTTTTTTATTTTTTTATTTTATTTTTTCGTGGCTATATTGATGAACAATTGAAATTTTACAGTCATATAATAATTTATATTCAAATATATTTGTAAATTTTTTCAATTATATTTGTAGATATTTCCTTTTTTTTTACTAATTTGCTGAGAATATTAACATTATTCTTGAAAAGTAACTTTTTTTAAGCCTAATTTGTCAACAATTCAATATTGACACTACATAACTTTAAAATAACGAATAAAATAATTCTTGATCTAATAATAATATTTAATTTTGTTAAAAAAATACTTCGCACGGGCGCTAACCTATTGATTAATATTTCAACACAATTTATTAATCAAGAAAACAATACACACCGAATTACAGTTTTTCCAAATTATTATTGGAATTTAGATGTTAATTAATAATGAAATTAAAGAAAAGGATAAGAATTACATACAAGTGGTGAAAATCGTGAAATGAGTAATTGAGAATAATAAATAAAGCAAATATAAAGATTAACGGCCCGTTTGGTTGTTGGTAATAAATCGTGGTAATGGTAATGAATTTATAGTGTAATTTTATTAAGGAGCAACCTTATAATCTCCATGGAAAACAAATTTTCATTCCCAAGTTTCAATTTTCATTTTCATTTTTCATTATCATCCATTACCATTGGGGAGGGTGGTATTTGATGGGAATGGATATTTGTGAAGAAAATTAGATAAATTGGAGCTAAGGTAGCACCACAATGGGAATGGATTTTGATTTCCCTTCCAAATTTAGTTATAAATTCATTCCCATTACCATAATTTATAACCGGCTACTAAACGGGCCGTAAAAGTAAGAGAAGGTATTGTGTCAGACTGGTCTGACAATAACGTTTTTGTCAGACCAATCCCCTAGACCTGGACACATATGGTTGAATCTGGACTAATATGTGTTTAACCTGGACACATGTTGTTAAACATGGACATGTATTGGTAGACCTGGTCACATATTTGTAAACCTGGACACAAATTTGTAACCCTGGAAACATATTTGTAAACCTGGACACATATTATTGGACATGGACACATATTATTAAATCTGGACATATATTGTTGAACCTGAACACATATTGTTAAACCTGGACATGTATTGGTAGATCTGGACACATATTTGTAAATTTGGACACAAATTTGTAACCCTGGAAACATATTTGTAAACCTGAACACATATTGTTGGACCTGGACACATATTGTTAAATCTGGACATATATTGTTGAACCTGGACACAAATTGTTGAACCTGGACAAAAATTTGTAAACCTGATGAAAACTTGTTCAACCTGGACACATATTATTAACACTGGACACATTGTGTTACCCCTGGACACATATTGTTAAACCTGGACACATATCTGTTTAACTTGGACATATATTGTTTAAACTTGGAAATCTATTTATAAACCTGATGACATTTGTAAACCTGGTGAAACTTGTTTAGCCTGAAAAAATATTGTTAAACCTGGACAAATGTTGTTGGACCTGGACACATATTTCTTTGACCTGGACACATATTACTAAACCTGGATCCCCTTATGAATTGTTAAAAAAATACAAGTGTTAGACGGTCCGACGGTCGGACCATAGATGCGCAAAGAATATGGTAGAATGAATGGAGTAGCAAGTATAAGATCAGACTTTATAAATGATGATTATAATAACATATCAATACTTATCAAATTAGAAAATATTTAATTACTTTTTTTAGATTCAAACAAAACTAATTTTTTATTTTTGCCTCAAGCTAATTGTGATTAGTTTGTTAAAATATACTTGTAAGAATATATAATTGCATATGTTTATCAAGCTAAATATGGAATATAGAGGGTAATTTTATTGTTTTGAATGTTTATGAGTTATGTGTTCAAAATGAACAGTGGACTTGTTTCCAAAGTCTATACTAAAGATGCGTTTGATTCATATGAAATTTTCTGATTTGATCTGGTCTAAATTTTTTAATCTGATCTGAAATTTTCTGACCTGGTCTGAATTTTTTTTATTATACTTATTATTATAGTTATAATTTTTCTGATCTGATTTTTTTAATCTGATTTGAATTTTATAAAAATAAGCACTCCTAAGTTGAATCAAACGCATTCTTAGTCACTTAGATGTAGTACTACACAAATATATGGATTTAATTTCCAAAAGTCTAGTAAAACATAATTAAGTATCATGTATCGAGTTCAATGCATCATTATATTCATGGGGTACTCTATGTATGTTAGGGGTGAGATTAAACAAAAAAAACGACTTGACTCATTCCACCTGATTGACTCTCATTATTTTTTTTTTACTTTTTTTTTTGTAATTTTTTGCACTATTAATTAATTTCATTGTTTTTGTTTTAAAATTTATCAGAGGAATGTATTGCTTATGAAATAATTTCAGATGAACTTGTTAGGATATTGGGAAAAAATCTTCTATTCTAAAGATATCACTCAAACATATGTTAGTTGTGTTGGAGTCGTTGGAGGACCAAAATGTTCAAAATTTCATATTTTGGTTTCAAGCTAACGGGATTGTCGCTGAAAAATAATTTTTGCAATATTACAAAACCATCAAAAGAAGTATTGTGCATCAATTCTATTGTACAATACCCAACATTTAATTATAATAGAATCTGCTTTGGTCCAAGAGAATTGTGTCACTGATTGGTGGTATTCTCTATTGTAGATTTTTTTAACATAAAAAAACTACAAAATAAAGAAACTACAAAATAAAATCAAATTTAATTTAACTTGCACACCATGTACTTTGAAACTAGCAAAACATATCAATTGCAAAAGAGAATTGTACTTTAGAATAAATTTATAAAATACGAGTGTGCTAATCAATAAGCTAAAATAATAATATAATTAATTAGTATATTTTATAAAAACTTGTCGGAACCATTTAGTAAAACTAAAAAGTCATATATATGACTTACGGGGTCAGACCCCTCTTAGACCCATATAGTTTCACTCTTATGGTCATATATATGACTTATTGAAAGGAATATAAGTAATATTTTAATACTTTTTTGCTATTATGCACTATTCTCTTTACCTTTTTTTTATTAAATAAAAATAATTCTACCGAATTAGAGTTTCAAATAGTATATATAACGATTTTTTACTTTAAGTTTAATAAGTGTCATGCACATATAAATTTAGGATTTTTAAAAAAAAATAAGTATATGAGTCACTTTGTGTTGTGTGTGATTTAAAATTAATTAATTAATTATATTTTATTTTGTTTATTGTTCAATAAAAGAATGCAAGAAGGTGTTTCATCGATTGGACGAATGGTTTTGATTGTAATATTGAGTATGAATAGATGGATTGGCGAATAAAATTCTGCATTTTGCTTTATGGATGATTCTATGCAAATTTAAGATGGTAGATAGTTTTGACTTTATTGAAGGGACTACACATACGGATGAGGGACTAAACGTGTTAGGACGATAAGAGGTGAAAAGAAGGAAGACGGACGTACCGTAGCTTTATTAAAATGGTGCGGAGATGAGTATATATATTTAGGAACTTATGCTAGCTCATTTGGATTCAGTATCGGAGGCAAAAAAAAGTTTGCAAAATCCTTAAAAGGAGAAGTCCATCATGTTTATGTTTCACAAATTTGTACATATTTTAGTATTTTTTTTCCTGAGAAATAATTTTACTTAATTGAAATATTTGATTGATTATTGTATTTACTAAACGATACAATTTCAGTATTTATGATTATATGTTTTTATAATTTCATTCTTATCTCCATAATATATAAATTTTAGATTTTAGTTGTAACACCGTGTTTTTGTGTAATAATACTAGCAAAAAACTTCAGGACGGATAGTTAAATTTACTATAAATAAAACAATATTGAAAATAAAACCATTACAAAATGAACTAAAAGGAAACTTATTATTAACGGAGACTATAGAGTCCGTATCTAAAATAAGGATCTAAATATGAAACAACATAATAACAATACGTAAATACGACCAAAAGAATTGTATCACTGCTTGGTAGCTAAAGGCATTGCCCAAAATTAAAAACTACAAAATAAAGAAACTACAAAATAGAATCAAATTCATTTTACAATGTACCCATGTATTTTATAATTTGCAAAAATCATCAATCACAGAAGGGAATTGTATTTTAGAATAAATTTACAAAATACGAGTGTGCTAATCACTAAGATAAAGTAGTAACATAGTTTATTAGTATATTTTATAAATGTTTGTCAAGGTTATATAGTATAACTAATAGCTCATATTACGAGACCCTCCCAGACCCATGTAGCTTTACTTTTGGCGTAGGGATGGACACCTTTATTTAGGCACTTATATTTGATAAACAAGGGTTTTCAAAAACTTTAAAAGAAAGAATTCATCATGTTTAGATACCACAAATTCGTATATGTTTTTAGTTTTTTTTTTCTGAATAATAGTTTGTGATTTTAGTTAATTAAAATATTTGACTAATTTTTATACTAAATGATACTCCCTCTGGGTTTTTTTAAATTTATTACTCACTTGTCTTTTTATCCAAACCAAAAAAAATAGAAGTAGAAGAAAAAAATAAATGATGATTAAAAGTTATATAAAAAGTAGGAAAAAGAAAGTATGGAAAATAGAAAAAATGTAATTTTATTGAAGTTAGTCAAAGTAAGAGACTGTATAGAAAAAACACTTGGAATCAGCACAATAAATGTAGGTAGTAGATAAATTTTAAAAAGTGAATAAATTAAAAAAAAAAACAGATGATGCATAATTTTAGTTATGATTATATATTTCTAAAACTTTATTATTAACTCTCTATGGTTGATAATTTTACCCATTAGTAAACTATTTAAAAAAAGGTTATGCTATATGCAGCCCTAAAAGGGCTGCATATAAAAAGATAAAAAATAAAATAAACAACATTAATTCTGCATTTATTACATTAATCAATGTGTAATTTTCACATAAATTCACAACTTATTTCCATATTAGGTAATGTAACTAATGCTTATATGCAGTCCTAAGGGCTATATATAGCATTTTCCTTAAAAAAATCGCATTGTTAAATCAATTAAAGATACACAATCAGTGTAAACCAACACAAATCAATGTAAATTTGACAAGATAATTGTGCAAAATGAAATTCTAACATTAATTTAGGGTGCGTTCTCTTCAACTTATTAGACCTTAACTTATCTGAACTGAACTTATCAGACTTGATTTAACTTATTAGACCTTATTTAACTTATTGGAACTTGTTAGACCTTATTGGACCTTATTGGAATTTATTAGGCCTTATTAGAACTTATTAGACCTTATTGGAACTTATTAGAACTTATTAAACCTGATTGAAACTTATTGGAATGTATTTTATATGATTGAATAAAATAAATTAATAATAATAATAATGATGATAATAATATTCTATACGTTTGAACCTATTTTTTTTTTATTGTTGAATTACGTTCAAGAAGGTAATAATAATTAGTATATATTTTTTCAAACCCATTATTAATTAATATTATCAATTCCAATAACAACTTATCTACATATTTAATTTTTCTTAATTTACTTGTAGTAAAATTAACAAACTAGAACGGATTGAATAATAATAATATGGACGATGAGTAAAGTTTAATTTGGACCAAAATTAGTAATAATAATATGGAGGATGGGTAAAGTTTAATTTGGACCAAAATTAAATCAAACCCAAAATAACAAATAAGTTTTATTTTATAATATAAAAAAATAGTTTAATTCAATCTAACTCTAATTGGTTTCTCTAAAAAAATTATAAAATAAGAATGATAAAATAAAATTGGTTTATGTTGTGTAAGAGTGCTTTAAGTTAAGAGAAGGTATTGTGTCAAACATGTCTGACAAAAATATTATGGTCAGACCACTTCAGTTGGGTTTTTGTTTTTTTCAGGTTAGTGTAATTTTCATCCAGGTTATAGTCATTTTCCTCTAGGTTAGTGTTTTTTCCGTTAGAGTTGTTTTTCATCCAACTAAACTGAAAAAAAATACAAACTAACCTGGACAAATAGAAACTAACCTAGAAAAAAATACAAACTAATCTGGACAAGTATAAACTGACCTGGAAAAAAATACAAACTGAACTGGACAAATAGAAACGAAGCTGGACAAGTATAAACGGACCTGGACAAATAGAAACTAACCTGAAAAAAATACAAATTGACCTGTAAAAAAATACGAACTAACCTGTAAAAAAATACGAACTAACCTGGACAAATATAAACAAACATGAACTAAATAACACTAACTTGGACACTAACCTGGGAAAAATCCAGCTTCTTTTCCCAAACATTTTAATTTTCTTCAGCTCAACTTTAATATACAAGATGCCGATCAACGCCTAAAAATTTTCAAATTGAACTCAACTTTTTTTAAAAATTTATTCTGGAGTGAGTTATTTTTAGAATTCTCTTTGTTCAGTATTGGATCTGGAATGAGCTTCTACTTCATATGCCGAAGATGTGTGAGAAAGTCAGCAAAATTAGGATTTCGTGAATGGGTAGAGCTATCAAAGTGTGAAAAATTAGGATTGATGTGGGGTTAGAAGTAGAAACTAGAAAGTGGAGTGAAAATAAGAATTGAAAAAAGGACGAGGATGAAATAGCGAAAAACAAAACCAGTATTGTTCGGAATTCTAGTGCTGCAATTGATTGTAAAGAGTAAGAAATAAGCGCCTAACTGGGTCGATTTATGGAGGATGAGCTGGTGCTGCAATTTGTTTGTTCTAGTGATACATTTTTCGATTTACAAAGGATGATGACATGTTCGTCTGAACAAATTATTGGGTCAGAGCGTTTGACCCAATTCTTTCAATTAAGTTAATTATTAATTTAATTAATTTTATTTGATCAATAATTAAAAATAATAATCTAGACCTGATTTGAACTTATTAGACCTGATTTGAACTTATTAGAACTTATTAGACCTGATTGGAACTTATTAGAACTTAAACGTTATTGGAACTTATTAGACCTTATTGGAACTTATTAGACTTTATTGCAACTTATTAGGCCTTATTGGAACTTATTAGAACTTATTGGACCTTATTGCAACTTATTAGGCCTTATTGAACTTATTAGACCTGATATAACTTATTGGAACTTATTTGAACTTATTAAACCTGAAACTTATTTTTGTAAGGTGAAGAGAACGCATCCTTAGTGAATTGCTAAACACAACTCTCAAATTACTTACTAAAAGCCCACCTTTTTCCAAAACTAACCTTATTTTATAACACACCCTCTCTAATTAGACCAAACCATAAAATATTTAATTTTTTTTATATCAAGAATTAAAACATATTATTACACCAAAATCATGAATTAAAACATATTACATACACTTAAATCAAGAATTAAAAGCATCACATGTGTTTTTGCATAGTGGTTTAATTAAAAAACTTATAACTTTTTACACATAACTCTTTTTGAGGAGATTTAACTTTTACAAAGATTCTTTGTTCCGAGAGCTTAGATTTGATATATTGCATGTCCAATTTCGCTAAGAAACGAAGGAGATATGGACATTTTAAGGCTGAGTGCACAGTCAAAGAGACATGAGCGCATGACCCATGCGCCCCCACCTAGGTCCGGGCGCATGGGCCATGTGCGCGGAACTAGGTGGGGGAGCATGACCCATGTACCCCTACCTTCCTAACTGCGCATTTAGTCTTAAATTGTTCATAGCTCGTTCGTTTCTTAACAAAATTTGATGTATAATATATCAAATCGAAGCTCTAGAAACAAGGAATCTTTTCCAGGTTGAATCTCCTCAAAAAGATAGACATGTAAAAAGTTATGAGTCTTTGAATTAAACAACTTTGCAAAAATAGATGTAATGCTTTTATGAGGGGTAATTTTGGAAAAATAAGGGGTTTAGTAAGTAATTTGGAGGCTATGTTTAACAATAACAAAAAAAAAAAAATTAAATATATAAAACAGGATTTAAAAAAAAAAACCTCTTTCCTTCATTCAAACAAAAAGTCGGCCCTCTACCTTCCTCAAACACTCCTTTCGTTGCTCTGTTCTCGTGGCCGATGGTTTCTCTGCCTATCTCTTGACAGCCATTGCTCTAACAACGACAGGTATATCTTTAAGCTTCGATTTTTTTAGAGTTCAATTTTTTTGAACATGTATGATTAGGGTTTAATTGTGAATTGTATGCTTAGAGTTTGATTGTAAATTTTTTCAAACCTATATGATTAGGGTTCGAATTATGAATTATGAATTATGAGAGTTTAATTTATGCTGCGAATTTCAATTTACAGTTTATGATATGAACTTGTATGCGAATGTGAGTTTAATTGGAATTCTGCCATTTTTAGTTTTCGAATTTTAGCATTATATGGCATTTTATTTAGACAAATGAATTGTTGTGTTTGTTTTTGGCGATTTAAGCCTTACAAGGCATTTGGTTTGGACAAATGAATTGTTGTGTTTGTTTTTGGTGATTTTAGCCGCCTTATAAGGCATTTGGTTTGGACAAATGAATATTTGTGGTTGTTTTGATTATTTTAACCTTATATGGGATTGAATAATGTGAATACATTGTTTAAAAAAAGAGAGAAAGAAATGAAACTGGAGCCTTTGTTGGCCCTTGTTGCCGCCCTTCTTCCCCTGTCTTCCCCCGCTGCTAGGTTGTTGTTGTGGCCACCCGTTGCTGCTGCAGGTGTATGGGAATGGTTGATGCTGCCGTGTAGTTGCTGCTGCCGAAGTGGTGTTGCTGCTGATGTACTCTGTAGTCTGTACTACTGCTGCTTGTGTCACTTGCTGATGTGTGTCACTTGCAGCAGTGGTGTCACTTTCTTTGATTATTTGTGGAACATGCCTTATTTGCGACTTTATGGAAGCAAGTAGAGCTTACTAAGTCAATGGAAAGAAGCTTGCATGTAAACTCTCATCTAATTATTTGTTAAATGCGTTTGGTATGTATATGATAAAATAGATTACTTAGTTGTACCCACTTGAAGTAAAGATTTTTATTCCAACTTTTCTTTGGACTTGGTATTCTACACATGTTCTTGTTGTGACCATGCAGGCAGCATGTTGTAATGCACTGGTTTCTGAATATTTTAATTCATAATTAAAATACTAACAACCCACTAACAGCAATGCTACACTAATATACTAATTGGCTTTATAGTGGTACCATGTAGAATGAAAAGGTTAGTAATGGTACCATGTGGACAAACCAATTTTACAATAGTACCATGTAGAAAATCCAAAAAAAAAATACTCCTTATAAGGTATTGTTTGGTTGCAATGGGAATTAACTTCCCATGGTAATTTGTATTTCATGGGAATTTACTTCCCTTCTTAAATTCATAGGAATTAGGTAATTGTGTTTGGTTGAGATGTGGAAAGTTATATTTCCTAGGAATTTTGAATTACCTAGGGGGGATTGGGTAAATTATTTCCTACATTATGTGAGAATTGTAATTTCCTAGAAATTTCAATTTCCCCCATTTTATATTTTTTTGGTTAACCAAACAAAATGCATTTTTGCATTTTCTAGGAATTTTGATTTCCCATGGAAAATTGAGGCAACCAAACAAGACCTAAAATTTGTTTTTGTTTTCCTTTTCATGTCTCTATCGCTCGCTCTCTCAGGCCTTCAGTTCATCTCTCACTCATTCCCCAAAAAAACCATCTTCAATTTCTTCCAAAATTCCCTAGATGGAGGTGATGCCAGTGGGTTGGTGCAGTAGCAATCGTAAGGTGCGTACGAAGCGCTTACCTCGTGAATCAAGAAAAAAAGACGATGTCAATGGCAAACAAAATCTGGAATCCAGGTAATTATATTAATTAATTAATCAATTATATCGATTCATGAATCGCAATTCGCTAATGATAAATTGATTCTGATTTTATGTTAGGGCGACAACAAGTAGTTTCCCCAACATTCCATTTGCGGAAAAGGAGAAGGAAGCCGGTTATTGATGTAGGTGCCTGCCCTTACAACTTGAGAACTGCCCCTCCACTTGCCTCCCAGGATTCCTGGTAATTTTTGCTTTCATTCTTTTCATTTTTGGTTAATTTAATCATTAATTGTTATAGTTACATTTTGGTTTGTTCCTTTGATTTGATAGTATGGTCGAAAACAAAACAAAGCATCAACTTATTTGGATTTGGTTAAGTTGTGTGTTTAAAGGAACATCATGGAAATAGGGCAATTAGGGTTTTTGCGAAAGTTAGGAATAGGATGGTGCTCTTTTTTGTACTACTCCCTCCGTATTTTTTTAAAATTTCCTAAGTTCACTTTTCACACTTGTCGAGACAAAACTTTGAAGATTAATATGTTTAAGTGTGTGTTTGTAAAAAATATAATACTAGCAACAATTGATTTTGCACGCATTTTGATTTTTTAAGTGTTTGTTAAAACATGAGAGTAATATTGGATACTCAATCGTTGCAATCCATGGTAAAGAAAACATGAGAGTAATATTGGATACTCAATTGTTGCTAGTATTAAAAGGTGGGTCGTAAATGATTTTTTTTTGTCGCAATCTCGTCGTAAATGAGTCAGTTTTAGTAGAGTTTGGGTTAAGTATTAGGTGAATTTTAACGACATACCCAAAACCTATCATAAAACATCTACATTTACTATAAGATTTAGGCCCGTCATTAATGTGTTTGGGGACAACTTTTTTGTAGTGTTAGGATGATAGAAGAATAGGGACATTTTAAATACTACGTAAATCAGGGATAGATTCAACGGTTTATTTTTTTTCTTAGTAAATGAAGATACATGTGTTAATTGCCTAATAGTTGTACTAATTAGATATGGTTTATGAGGAAAACACATTACACATATGTTTTATCTGATCAATATGTTGCTAGTTAAATGACATATTTTATCATTTTTATGCATATGGAATACAAATGCGGGAGTATGTTGGGAAAAAAATTACAATCGAATAGAATATTTTGGGAAACTATCAAAAGGTGGCAGTATAAAAAAATCAACTTTTCTATTTTAAAAATATCATGTGGATTATAAGAATTTTTGCATTTTGCATGTTAGAATGTAAAATTTAAGTATTGAAAATTTTATGTGTTTTAATATTTATTTATTTATTTTTTGTATTCAAGTGTCTGATTATTATCCGAATATTTGGACATTTACATTTTGTCCCCCCAATTTCGAAATCCTGGGTCCGCCACTGCAAAATACTAATTATTGATAATATTAAGGAATCTTGTTTAAACCTTAATTTTCACCAAAATTTTGAGAACCAGGCACTTAATTTTGGTACGGAGTGAGTAATATCCAATTGTTATTGCTTACTAGCTTCTTATAATCTGCACTCTTTCCATGCCCAAAGGATGCCTCCAGCCTCCCTCATCTAGTGATCTTTGTTTCCTTAAATGCTTGGTTGAGCCGACTGAATATAAAAAGATCTCAACTAGGATCAATTCATGAACGTAGATTCCCCGGATCATTTAAGGCTTCCAAGATATTAACTTATGCATAGGATTTCTCAAAAAAAAAAAAACAACTTATGTATAGGATGCTACACACAACTATATAACTGATGGACTGATCTTTGATTGCCCTTGTTTACAAGATCCTTCTAAGTACTTATCTGCATCGCACCACTGTTCTCCGCTGATATACATTTAATTTAATAATCCATATTGTGATAACTTTGGTCAGTGTCATATTATCTGATTCTGAAGACGAATACCAAGGTTTTGACAAGGACAAGGGACCTGAAGCCAAAAGGCAGAAATACGCAATCATGGCTATAAACTTATATAACAAGGATTGTTCATCAAACTTTGAGTTTGTGGAGACTGGCCCCCTAGCAGCTGGATACATTCCAACAGGCCGTATTATGCATTTTAACTTCAAGGCTAAGCAGAAAGATGATCCTGATGCTCCAGTGTGCACTTTTTTCTCGGAAATCACCAAAACTAATAGAAGTGTTATTAGTTTTCACAGTATCCTTTTCCTCGGTCCAAGCTACTTACTACCAGGTTACATATTCATAATTCTATTATTTGTTTCTACTTTTTTTTGTGGACTTTTTTTTTTGCTTATGATTATTAGTTTGCATTGAGGATTTGCGGGTTGTCATTGCCATTACGATAATACTCACATTATAGTTGTCTTGGCTACATTATTTTTGCAGAGAAAGCTGATACTTGTGGATGTCTCTATTGTTGTTCTCACAATATTCACCATCCTGATTCTCATATGGCCTTCCAAGGAGGACGTGACCATATTTGGACAACCTTGTTTTCCCAAATCAAAGAGTTAAATACATACATTCAAGAGGGGTATGTTGATTCATTCTCTAGATTATAATTGCTCTTCTTTTACTAGTTTCGTATAGTTCTTTTACTAGATTATAATTGCTCTTCTTTTCTCACATTTTTTTTTAAAAGGTCTTCTCTGATAAATTTTCATATATGTATTTCCATAATATGACTTCATGTGGTCTAAATCTAAATGTGGTGACAGAATTAGAAAGTTATTGCACTTGCTGGAATCAACTACCTCTTTACCCTTTTTTTTTTGTTTCTAATTGCTAATCTTAGGTTTGATAAAGCTGAAAAAGAAGAAGCACGGCTCATTCTAAGTTCTCACATCCTGGAGTCAAGTACTTAGCCAATGGCTATAATGATACAACTATTGCAGATGTAGCCTTGCACTTTTTCAATGAAAAAGAGGTGTTTTCATTTGATTAAATTTTCTTCTCCTGCAATTTGTTTCCTTGTGTTGTATTGTATTGTATTATCTTCTTTCTTGTCATACGATCATATGACTCATAGTGGACTACCCACTTTTTTGACCATTGTTATGAATTTTAAGGGTACAAATTTTGAGGTTGTGAATGAAGGTCCCGTTGGAACAATGAAGTCGGGCCTAGGGTTTATCTATCATCTCAATTTCGAGGCCAAGAACAAAACTGATCCTGACGTTCCAGTGCAGACTTTTTTTGCCCAAGTGATTCGAATTCGGCTTTTCTTTTTCACTGAATTCTGCAAATGCTTGGGGCCATCCAATTCCCTACCAGGTATATGTGCTTGGAAACACCTGAGACCTGACTATATCAGCTGAATCTATATAATCATATTGTCTGATCTTACTAGTATCTTTAGGTGTTAGTGTTATTCATTAATTATTGTTATTATTATCTTAAGTTTGTTACTATTATGAGACTCATTTTTGGCAATCTGGATCTCATTATCTTTCAGATAAAGTTGATATTCACAGTTGCAAAATTTGTGCCAGTGATCATGTGCATCATCCTCCTGGTTCTGGTTACTTAATTGGACGGTAAGAAGATTAACAAAACAAGATTTCAAAATCTTATGCAATTATAGTTTAGCAGGATTTAGATGTCAAAATGTAATTAGTTCTCGTGAGAAGGCCGCCTATCC
Organism: Salicornia ramosissima; assembly: GCA_951394345.1. Taxonomy (NCBI): domain Eukaryota; kingdom Viridiplantae; phylum Streptophyta; class Magnoliopsida; order Caryophyllales; family Amaranthaceae; genus Salicornia; species Salicornia ramosissima. The sequence continues at coordinate 54,192,509 of OX596236.1, read as the reverse complement.
CTCTTAAAACTACTGTGATCAAACTTGAGTTGAACTTATTATTGTACATTGTCCAGAGTACTGTGAATGATTACCATTACTATGTTCTATACATCTCAGATGAGTGAGGTTGGAGTTGTTGAAATTGAGAGAAATTTTCCTTTCACTTTGGTTCAATTGAGTTTGTTTTATTATTCTATATGCATTGATTGATTCAGTTCAATAACCCCGTACCGATTTGATTTGTATGTGCGCGCGTGTGTTTAGCTTTACTATTGACGCTTGCTTTTCTATGGCCTAGATGAACAAATTTTTTTGGTCTCCATATTTTGTCCCAACATATTAGGTTTGGCTTATTTCAGATAATTTTTTTACAAGTTTTGTCCAATTCAGTGTTAATGTGCATAGGAAGCATAAAACTTTGCATTTGGAAGCTGGCTTTTGAAGAAATGGTAGATTGTGCGAGAAATAGTTCTACTGGCTTGGGAATGGGAATTAACTTTCCATTTGGAAAGTTGTGATTTGGTAGATTTGATTACATTTTGAAATATTTGGTTAACTTTTTGTCAATGTTAGTACAACCTAAATATGATTTTATAGAGAAATAAATTATTGATTCAATTTGCAATATACTTGCTATATATATAAGTGAAAGAAAAAAAAAAACTAGATTAAATAAAAAAAAAATTGAAAGTTTTTAAAAATTATGTGGGAACGTATTAATTTTATTGTCAACTTAATATTATTAACAAATATTTTAAGATTAGCATACACATTGCATGTACAAAAAATTAGTATATTATTAAATAAAGATTGGAATTTATACTTCCTTCGTTTCATTTTAGTTGCAACATTGTCAATTTCAGCATTATTCATAACCACTCTTATAATTCACTTTTGTGTTGTATATGTGTAAATACATATAGTGATGTGTGATCTCCTTTGAACCGTCTTAATGTGTATTTTATTTTAATCTAATTTTTATAATTTTTGGTAAAAAAGAATTAAAGATATAATGAATACAAATTATACATTGGCAAGCGTGAAAAAGGAACTTTGCAACTAATATGAAGAGTATTACATTAAAGTGAGATAAATCTTGGACAATCGGACTTAGGGATTTCAAATTAATACTTTATCCGCTCCATATTAATCTCAACGTTTGTTTTCACGTTTCCCAATGTATAATTTTTGTATTTGTAATATCTATAGTTACGTACTTACGTTGTAACAAAAATTATAAAAGTTAGATCACAATAAAGTATACATTGAGACAATTTCAAAAAGATCGTATATTACTATATTTGTTCACATATAAAAAACACAAAAGCTAGTTATATGAGTAATTATGAATAGTACAAAATTGCAAATGTTACAGTTATATAGGAGTGAAGGAAGTATTAATCAAAGTGATCACCTAAAATATCAGATTTATGTGCGCATTAAATGCTAGTAAATTATTTACATATTGTTTAGGTTCTTAAACATGAAAATATGTGTGTTGTTTGAGATTGTAACAAAAAAATTGCAATGAGATTGAGTACTGTGGATTCTACCCTACTTCCATGTATACATTAGTTAGAGTTGTTAGGTTATTTTTGATAAGTTAGCGACAACCTCATCATGCACGCAATGTGTGTGATCTTAAAATATTTGTTAACAATATTAAATTGAAAATAAAATTAATAAGTTCACAAATAATTTTAAAGACTTGAAATGAATATATATATATATATATAAACAGGATCATGTAAAAACCTTCTAAGAAGTTAAAAACCTAAAAACTAAATATCTTGCCCATTGGTTTTTGTCTAGCCCATCATGACCGTTGATTTAATTTTACAAAAAATCAGAGAAAAAAAATCTTTTTTTTAATTTAATCACTTCACTTTTCACACTTGCCTAGGCAAAATTTTGAAGATTAATATCTTTAATTGTGTGTTTGTAAAAATTATAAAAACTAGATATTAAAAAGAAAATTTTGCCACTAACCACTTAATAAGTGGTAATTGTTGTCAACAAGTAACATAATTTTTTTTTATTTAATTTAACTACCAAATAAGTTATGTTTTATTGTAAACCACCACCTACCCATGAAAACTTAACAAAATATGCTAACGCCGTTAGGGCTTGTTTACTTCAAATTATATTCAGTTCAGTTCATCTCTATTTAGTTCAATTAATACGCTTCTATTCAGTTCAGTTCAGTTCAGTTCATCTCTATTAAGCTAATGTAAACGAGCCCTTAGCTTACCGTTAGTTTGTGATACGTGTCGTGATTTGATTGGCCCTTGATTTATTTTTCTTTAAATTAAAAAAAAAATGAAAAATTAAGAAAAAAAATCAGACAAAAAGAAAAAAAAATGACTGGTGGTGGGGGTGCTGCTTAATCGGGGTTGGGGTGTGCCGGTGGGGAGGGGGAGGGGTCGGCAATGCTGGTGGTGGAGGGGAGGGGTGACTAAGGTTTTTTTTTCCAGATTTTTTTAATTTTCTTTTTTTTTTTCCAGATTTTTTTAATATTTTTTTATTTTAAAAATGTGTTAATTAAGTTTAAGTGATTTAATTAAGGTTTAAGTGATTTAATTAAGGTTTAAGTGTTTTAATTAAGGTTTAATTTTGATTTTATTTAACGGTGTTAAAAATAGGTGGTGATTTGCAACTTTTTATAACTTATTTGTTAGTTAAATTAAATAAAAAAAAATTATGGTAGTTGTCGACAACAATTACCACTTATTAGGTGGTTAATGGCAAAATTTTCTATTAAAAACTACAGCAATGTTGAAACGAATCCAACGAGACCCCACATGACTATGTTTTATCTTATGTATAAATCACAGACGATAGTCAAAGTAGACTTTGTGAATAGTGACAAAGTCAAACTGAATAAACTTTAAAAAAACGGAGGTAGTACAATTAAGGTGTACATGTTAATATTATAGGGGTACATGTTAATTTCCAAATTAATTCAAATCTTACATACTAAATTAAGGGGGTACATGTTAATAATAAAGGGGTACATGCAATGATAGGGTACATACAAAATCAAACACGAAGAACTGCACTTAAAAAAAATGATATATATATATATATATATAGTATATATAAAGGGGTACATGCAATTGATATATATATAGTATATATTTTTGAATTTAATCTAGTTTTTGCTTTGGGTAAGTATATTGCAAATTAAGTAAATAGTTTAATTCTCTTAGATATTATTTATTATTTATGAATAAATTTTGAGTGTTAAAGATAATTTGACTAATACAATTTTATAATTAAATATACTTATTTTTTTATAATTGTGATAATTATTTTAAATAAGGCTTTTAATGATTTTAAAAATCAAATATCATTATGGAAGATTAGATTTTAATACACAAATGAAAAAAATCATCCCCACATGATTAACAATTATGAAGGATGAGTAAGGGTAGTGTGGTAATCTACTTGGACACCGCCAAGGTTTTCCCTCTTCCCTTATATAATAGAGATTATAGACGAGTATTAAAAGGTGAGATAGATTATTATTTGCGTATTGCCCAAAGGTGAGTTTATTAATACGGAGTATCAATATCAATTTTCCCTTTTTCCCCCTTTGGATCTTGCTCCAAATTTCTATTAACTACCCCCCTATCATATTAGCTGCAACAATTTGACATTTTTTTTCTCTACTATGTCAACAATTAGTATTCTGTAGTCCCGGGACTACATTGCTATGTAGTCTCGCGCGTGGTTGGTTGGGTGGGAGTAATTTATTAAAAAAAAAATTGTTTTCCCCCAAAAATAGCAACAACATGCTTATTTCAAAACTGATTTCAAGAAAACCTTTCACTTTCTCTCATAAACTCAGCAACAGCAAAGAATAATCTGCATATTTATCTTCATAATCTACATTTTTATAGCAAATTCTTCATCAAAAACGTTGTCAACAGCAAAATCTCACAAGAATTTCAAATTTGGAACATCATGGAACCGTAATTTTTTTTTTGTTTCTGCGATTTTTTTTAAAAAAAAATTACTGCGTTTTTTGTGGGTTATGCTTCTTTCAATTGAATAATCTGCATTATTACTCTTCCAAATCTACATTTTTGTTCTTGATTCTTTATCATAGAAGTTGTCAACAACAAAATCCCCCAAAAAATTCGAAAAGAACCTGCGTATGAACAGTGTGAAGCTGTGAATTTTTTTTTGGGTGAATTTTAATTGTTATCAGTACAAATTGCACATGAAAAAAATGAAGATTGCACATGAAAAAATGAACATGAACAATTGAAACTTGCACATGAAAAAATGAAGATTGCAGATGGAAAAATGAACATGAAGAATTGAAGATTGCACATGAAAAAATGAATGTTCCACATGAAAAAATGAACATGAAGAATTGAAGTTTGCACATGAAAAAATGAAGATTGCACATGAAAAAATGAAGATTGCACTTGAAAAAATGAACATGAAGAAATGAAGTTTGCACATAAAAAAATAAAGATTGCACATGCAAAAATGAAGATTGCACATGAAAAAATGAACATGAACAATTGAAGTTTGCAAATCAAAAAATGAAGATTGCACGTGAAAAAATGAACATGAAGAATTGAAGTTTGCACATAAAAAAATGAAGATTGCACATGAAAAAATGAAGTTTGCACATCAAAAAATGAAAATGAAGAATTGAAGTTTGCACATAAAAAAATGAAGATTGCACATGAAAAAATGAAGATTGCACATGAAAAAATGAAGATTGCACATAAAAAAATGAAGAGATTAACAATAGTGATTATAAGCAAAGAATTAAGTTGTGCTTTTAATTTAGAAAAAAAAAATTAATTTTTACGGATAAAAAAAATGATTTTTTTATGAATTAAGAAACTGCTTTTAATTCCTTGAAAGTAGGAATTCTATAATAAGAGATTTTACAAAAAAAACTGATTTTTCCATGAATTTAGAAACTGTTTTTATGTAAAAACCTAAAACAAAATTTTTTTTAACTCCAAAACTACGTCGTTTTGGCAAGGGACCACGTAGAGCTACATGGTCCTGGGACCATATAATAATTTGCGCTATGTCAAATCTTTGCGGTTATTTTGATATAGAAAAGAGTAGAAATATTCTGCTAATATCTTCCACAAAAAAGGGGAAGAACCTTAAACCGCTCTTCCTTTTTTTACCGTGGGATTTGAGGTGTCCTACACCACAAAAAAATAAAAAATTCAACCTTATTTTTATGTTTCATGTATGATTAATTAATTTCCCACAAGGGGTCAGTAAGTAATGGCTGGACCCGGGACCAGCCAGCTATTTATGGTCCTGGTGAACATTCTGTTCAAAATGACGAACATTGGTCCCGGTGAACATATTGTTTAAAATGACGAACATTATTCTGGTGAACATTATGTTCAAAATGATGAACATTGCACCAAATAATAACTTAATATATAACGTTTCTTATGTCGTGAATAATAGAATACAATATCATGAAATCGTGAGTATTGTTAATTGTAAGTTGCATGCATGTTACATTTATAATACTAAGTCATGAATTTTTGTTTTCAAGTGTCACAAAAGTTGTATTTAACATTTGTCTCCCTATGGTTGATAATTTTACCCCTTAGTAAACTATTTAAAAAAATTCGCATTGTTAAATCAATTAAAGATACTCAATCAGTGTAAACCAACACAAATCAATGCAAATTTGGCAAGATAATTGTGCGAAATGAAATTTTACCATTGATTTATCAATCAATTAAACTCATTGATATTAATCTTCAAAAATCATAATCAGTAACCATAATATTAATGTCAATTGACATTATTCAATAAAAGATGTAGAATAAAAATTATTGTTATTTATATGTAAATCAATAATAACATGACAATTAATTTCAACATTATCCATGGCAAAATTTTTAAATTCATTAATTAGTTGACAATTTATAATATATTATATATAAACATGATTTTCTATTTTTTTGTCCATTATAAAACAATCTAAAAATTATGTATGCGTTACGTGCACCAAATACTTGTAATACTACAAGCTAAAACTCTAAAAGGTAAACTTGGCCTTGGCACTAAGTAATAGTGGTGAGCGGAACCGGGTATCCGGTCAATTTCGTTGGACCCGGTCCCAGACCCAGACCCGGCGGGTCCACAAATTCTGAAACCAGAACCAGACCCGGTTCAACCAGTTCCTAGTCTTTTGGAACGTGGTCCCGGTCCCGGTAGGAACCGGTTATAGAACCGGGTACCCGGTCTCCTCATTGTTTTTTTTTGTTTTTTTTTTTAAATAAGATCATTTTGAAAAAAAAAAAATGAGTGGCCTAATTAACAGTAAATTTTAACACACTTTCATAGTTTAACATATTAATGTACTTTCTCCGTTTTTTCCTGCTCTTTAAACATTGACAAAAAATGTAACACTTTTTTTTTGTAAATGTAGCAGATAAGAATAAAGGAGAAAGTTCTTTTTAGAATTCTAATAATAAATTAATGTGATAATATCATATCCTATAAAAATTTAACTCACTTAATCTTTTAATGTTTATATACAAATAATATATTGACTTTTATGAAACTTTACCCAGTACCCGGTTCAAAAAATAGGTACCCGGAACCAGAACCAGTTCCAACCGGGTCCGTTGTCTGGGACCCTGAATCGGTCCCGATAGAACCGGGTCCGAATCCGAAACCACCAGGTCCTATCCGATTCTGAATACGGTACCAAGTACCCTGTTTTTTTGCTCGCACTATTAAGTAATACATGATATCATCATAAATCTTAGAGAATAAGGCTTTCCACAGGCCTTGGAAGACAAGGAAATACTAGCCTTGAAGGACAAGCAAATGACTCGTGTCACAAACATCTTTAGTAGAATTTATGACATATACTCAACAAGTTGCAGGCTCAAGTTGCATAACATTACTTCATCCGTTATTTACCTTCAACGAGCAAAAAATCACATTAAAAAAAAGAACAGAAAAACTAATATAGTGAAGGAACTGCTCATGAGTTGTCAGCTCTGTAGAGACTAGAGAGTAAAAAGGGAGAAACTTTAGATTGAAGATGAATGTTTGATTGGATTGGAGTTTCAATTTTGTAGGTGGGTTTTAGCGTTAAATGAATGGAGTGAAGATGAACGGAGTCTCAATTTCATGGGTTTTAATTTATGATATTGTTTGTTTTGAGCCTAGCCCACACAAATTTGTTTTTGAACAACTCCAAAAGACCTCATAATAACGGAGTAGGTGAATAGTTATATACAAAACAACGTCTTTTTAAATTTAATTTTTCATATGTGACTGGATTACAAACCTAACAAAATGTTATCCATTGAATAGGAAAAAGACAAGATCAATTGACAAGCAATGTACAATCAATACATTGTGGTCCATAATAAGACTACATAAATAATATAGAGATATATATATATATATAAATAGTGATAAAACACTTCACATTTAGTATCTTCTATCTTAATTTCTTATTTTAATTTAAAGAGACAAATAAAATTAATAACTAGTTTTTGAGATCCTAAAATCGTGATATTCACGTGTACATGACCTTATATTTGTTGTATAAAAAAGGATTAGAAAACGACTTTCTCAGTAATGAGATGATTATTTATTAGACAAAATTAGTAATAATGACATCAAATTTATTGAAATTGGACCAGTTTTTACATGTGCTTCCACCATTTATCGGACTCTTTTAAACCCATGAGCCACGTGAGGAAGGCGGTAGCTTATTAGAAACAATTTAATGAATGGGGTGTTTTTATGTGTCTTAGATTTTGGACATATAGGCCCTTGGTTTAATTTGGTTTGTCACTTTTATGTATGGGTCATTGTATACTTTTTATCCCTCATTAGGTTTTTTTGTTTCTTCCTTTTAGGGTTGATAAGTAGATACGGTTGAGTAGACATCTATCTCACGTGTCCAACACAATTATGGGTGATCAGATTAGTACGAAAGGTGATATACATACAATTATTTTATGCAGGAAAAAGTTCTGTATGTATCAGGTGTATACTAAATTAGTTTATAACGGATTAAAAGTTATTATTTGATAAAATCACATAAAATGAGTAATTTATTAAGGGGTAACTTTGATAACTAATTTAGTGTACGCCCAATATATCTTAGATTTTGTGTTGTATGTAATCCTCACATTAATAACTAATAGGATTTATTTTAAAAAAACATGTGGGTTAAAGAGGGAGAAAAATAGGGTGGGTTTTAGCTAGGACCCAATTAATCAATTTGGGGGGGGGGTAGAAGGGATAGCAGCGTTCATGTGGTAAGAGCTTCTCTCTCCGATTCTTGAAGATCCTAGGATCGATTCTCATCCCCGTCTTTGTGGCTCTCTAAACATCGAAAAAAATTAACCAATAGGAAGTTATTGTATGTAAAGTTTTCATACAACTATTGTATGTGTAGGTTTATCCGTCGAGTACAAATATCAACCAAAAGATTGTAACGAATTTATTTCTAATGCACATATGTTAAAGACAAAACTTTAAAGATCTAAAATTATAAAAATAAGATGTTATAATGATATTTCCTGAAGGTGCATGCATGTTTTTTAGATTTTATATAATTTGGGTGCAAGTGTTATCATAATCATATATGGTACTCAAGGTTCAAATTTTTTGATCGAACTTTGTTTTTCAGTTTGTGACCATATATGCATGTCATTGTCGCGTACATGTTCGAAGCCTTTAAGGGTGTAATGAGTAATAGATATCAAATTAGGTCATTAGAAAGTAGGTTGTATCATATGACCTCTGGCCCTACCATCGGGGATGCCAGCTTGATAATCCTGAGAATCTGAGATATAAACCGTACACTAAGATATAAGTATCTTACTTGTAAAAAAAAGTCCCATATGTTGTAGTTATACACTTATGCTTAATTAGACTCTTTTTTTTCTTTTTACTTGCTTTCAGAAATTCTATTACAATTTTGAGTGAAAAATTCTGTTCTGTTCCGCTCCTACTAAGTCAAGGATTTAGTTTAATCCAGTTCAGTGCAAAAGAACCATAACTGAGTTGGCATTATTTAGTTCTTACAGAACTGAGTTGGCAATATTTTTTTTTGGTGTATCCACCCAGTTCACCCTTTTAGGTTAATCCAGATTCGGAGCGCGTCCCGGGGTTAAGGTTTTAAACTCCTCCCAACGTGCTTGTGGGGATTGAACCGTGCAGTGGTTCTCCCTATCAAGTCTAGCCCCTGGCACCACTAGACCAAGACAACGTTGGCAATATGGCATTATATTTGTGCATGCATTGCAAAATTTTTATCCCAAATGTGTGTATGTTTTATCAAAAATAAATAAACTGTTGCTTTCTAGTTTCTAGTAAGATAACAATATATAATAAAATCCCGTAAAAAAATATACTTTCTCCGTTTTTTTTAATGCAACGACACTTTTTTTTTCCCCACGTATCAAAAGAGCGAGTTAGCGGTGTAAATGATTAAATCTTTCAGCGAAATTTTAATACAAAGAAATATGAGATTACATATGACACGTCTTAAATTTTCGATAATTAATTTGCTCGTTTACACCGTTAAATCGCTTCCTTGATATGTGTGAAAAAAAGTGTTCATCCAAAAAAACGGATGGAGGAAGTATATATAATAAATTTATTCAGTAATAATCTGCTTCCTTTTTTTCTATTTGTTATATTCATTTAAACCATATCTATACACACAGATATTTACAGCAGAAATGAACAACGAACTTTTAGATATAATTTTGGTTATGTGGCACACATGTTTATACTAAGTATGTAGTTTGTTTATATATGTGTCACACATATTTTGGAGGGTGTCACTTGGATAATACCATGTGACAAAATACAGTGTTAATGGTGTCTTCTAATAGAGAAATGATGTTGGTACATTGCGTTACTTTCTAATGTATGTGCGCCACATAAGCATGCTACATTGTTTTTTATTTAAAAATGTATGTATAGAGCTAGATTTGAACTTGCAACCTCTTACAAATCAAAATTATATATTTACCATCTCACCAAACTTTTATTAATGATTTAATTAACAATGTAATTTTATATATTCCTATTATTAAATATAGAGTGTTTTTTGTTTCTTCACAAACTAGAAAATACATATATATCAAGTAAAAAAAAATTAACACCCGGGGCAACGTCCGGAATGACACACTAGTTGATTATAATAATGAGTAGTAAAAAGAGACAGAGGGGGTATCATATATAATTCAACTAACATTGTGTGAGCAAAAAAAAAACAATTATCTCATCAACTACAACAATAAAAGAGAAGTAATTTGGGCACTCCTTAATTTGATATCCACACCCTATACTTCTACTATTCATGTCTCACGAACATAAAGGGATGTGAATATCAATTGGGGGGTACCTAATTCATTGCCCAATAAAAAGGGGCATGTACTAGCTAAGATGCATGTATACAAGTACGAAAACGGGTTCGGCTACGAAATACGTTGATATCATTTGGAATGTTTTAATTTAATTTGCATAAAAGAATAAGAAAAACCTTTAAAAAACATATGAAAAAATGAAAAAATGGGCAAAATTATCATAAAATATGTGAAAAAAATAATGTTAAAATTAAGTAAAGTATCGAATATCCTAAAAGTATCAGTATCTTATCGATATCCGATATGAGTACGACTATACTCAACGAAGTATCTGTGCTACAGTAAATCATTAATAATATCAACTCCATGGTGTCCTTTGCCCCCCCAAAAAAAAGAATATGTTTGGTAGGAGTGATGAAGTAATACGGCGTACAATGTTCCCAAATTTAGAAAGAAACAGATGCAAATCTGTGGTTAATCAGAAGAAGATACCTTCTCATTTGGCACATTATTGGAATTGAAATTGAATGATTGGAAATTTATGGAGTACTCTGATCCTTGGTGTTAAAAAGGACAATTTTTGGTGTTTGGAAATTGCAGATAATGATTTTGCACACATGCATGCATGTAGACAGCACAGTCATTAATTATTTACACCAGCCTACCTCAAATCGGCTCGACTCAAAAAAATTACTCGTAGGAGTTACTTCTAATAATTAAAATTAAGGCTCTTTTGGTGTTCTATTTTTTTTTTACATCTCTTAATACATAATTTTAAAAATTAATATCTCTAATTATATATATATCAAAAACTAATAAAGATTATGTATTTGAAAAGTATATTTTGAGACGAATTAATTGAACGGAATCTTACGTGACTACATATATTTTAGTTTGTAATATACAATTTTAATAAATAATACTACGTATTATAAAATGTAGATATTTTTTTTTCAAAAATAATGACAAAGTAATAAGCTTTTTTTATTAGGAAGTACCCCATCCATTTTTTAATTTACTCATTTTACTTTTTGGATTTTTTTTATAAAAAAGTTATCCACTTGATACATTACCAAATATTTTTGAGTTTTTCTATGTAGTGCCCCTGTGGTATAGCGTTTTCTACGATGTACCTCTTCAAAATGAGACTTCTACATGGTACCCCTGAGGAACTACTGTTCACCACGTAGTACCCCTATAAATTATTAATTACGTAATTAACACACTAAACATGATTATTAGTGCACTAACCTTTATGATTAATATAAACAACTGCTAATTATTACTATTTTTTAAAAAAATTAGTAGTTTTTGTTTTTTTTAATTGCATTTTTTGGTAATTCTTTGATAATAATTAGTCATAATTAGTAATAATTTACAGCAAATTAGATTAATTATGACGGTTAGTGCACTAATAATCAAATTTAGATTGTTAATTACGTAATTAATAATTTAGAGGGGTACTAAGTGGTGCACAGTAGTTTCTTAGGGTACCATGTAGAAATCCCAATTTGGAGGGGTACATCGTAGAAAACGCTATACCACAGGGGCACTATATAGAAAAACCCAATATTTTTTCTACTTTCTTTCTTCCATCTCTTTTTCATACTCTCTCTCTCTCACTTTTTGACACAACTTTTAATATCATTTTTTTTTTTTCCTCTTACTCCTAGTTAGTTTCTTAGTTTTGATTAAAACACGTATGAGTAAACAGAAAATACGGGGGGGGGGGGGAGAAGAGTATTAGATAATTAATAATTTAGGGCCTTTTTCACGTTGGGATCATGTGCAATATATTTCTCTTTGTATGCCTGTAATTACAGACGGCTCTGACTTCAAAAAATTAAATCAATCATGGAAAATATTGAATACTGAATACTTTATGCTTCATTCCAAACCAATCTATTCACACCACTTCAAACCAATCTATTCACACCAGGCCACTTCATTCCAATCCGTCTTAATTTATACGAATCCAATCCATTCAATTAAATTCAAACCAATCAATTTTGTAGATGAGGTTACTAGGTCCCAGCAAACAGCTCATCCCACGAGATTTCCAATATTATATTACCCTTACATTTACTAAAAGGAAAAAGTTGGATGAGAAATCGACCTTGAATCACCACTCTTACAGAGTTGTTGTAGCCTTGTAGGTAATGAGTTTCTAAGCCATATCATCTATGAATGAGTAGAGAGATGATAAACTAATAGCTGCTATATGCATTTAGCAGTTTTTGAATGAATGTCGTAATTATTGTCTGTGCAACACAATTATTGTCATGCGTAACACAATTATTGACCCAAGGGTGTCGTTTATTGTCCACGTATTGTTTTGGCTGCACTTGTACGCGTGACCGCTTCCATTTGCTTCTGACACAAAAGCAATATGATCGGTTAGAAATATGCTATTTACATATAGTTGCTATGACGAAATACTTACTCACAATGAGTACGTTAACCACAAAGCCATTGTCTGTTCCTCTGTTAACGTGAAGGACATGTGTTTACTATAAGATGTGTTGTTCAAATAGCCAAACTCTTCCTTATCCCTCAATTTTTTGTTACTATGAATCTAGCCAGCCTACCAAGCCAAAATTAGTCGCCTCATATTATTGTCTGACATTTTGCAATTGTAAATTGGAAAATGCTTCATCTAAATATATAATTTTTACTCTCCGTTTAACACCATTTTATCTAATTTCCTTCCCAAATATTCATTCCCATCTAATATCATTCTCACCTACCCATGATTTTGATGATAATAGAAAATAAGAGGAAAATTTAAATTTGGGAATAAAAATATGTTTTTCCATGGGAATTATAAGGTTCTTCCTTAATAAAATTGCTCTTTTAATTCATTAGTCATTACCATTACCAAAACAAACGGGTCATTAGAGTAGTATAAAGATATCAAAAGTAGAAATATTAACTAAATTAAGAATTAATTACACACCAAACTGCATGTGATTTTGACATCCATGAATGCATTCTGAAATTTTTATCCCATTAAAAATAATATATTAAATATTTATATAGAATTAGCCTTGTAATTCATGGAGTATTATGACCCTTTTTGGACTGAATTAATCTGAATAGAACTTAACTGAACTGAATTAAATTAAATCATCTTCAGCAGCAATTAAACGGAATTAAAATTTAAAAAATCAAGTCCAAAATAACATGCCCTAAATAGCATTAAAGTTTAATTGTCCTCTTTGATAAATTATTTACCCACTTTTGCTAAAAACAAAGGTGATTTTAAATACTCTATTCGTTTCATTTTAATTTTACATTTTCATATTTCTTTTTCCGTACCTCTAACTAACCCCTATTAGTTTTGCTAAATTACTCTAACTAGCCATATAATATTCAATTGGTTGCATGTGAGGAGAGGCGGTGGTTTGGGCGGTAGAAAACGTCTTTTTTTTGGGTGAAAAATCGCCCTACGTGATCGGCACGTGCATTTTCGGGGAAGAAAACCAGGGGTCAAACTTCCTTCAAACCACTTGGGTATGAGTCAACAACGATTTTGTATAGTTCAGGTAGTTTTGGACATTTTTTTTATAAGGTAGTTTTTCTCAAAGTCCCCAAAAATTTATGGGGTTCAGGACAAAAAATCCTTAAAAATATATGGTATTAATTAAATGAGACCCTACACGGTTATATATATATATATATATATATATATATATATATATATATTATGGAGGTAGCTAGTATTAAAAGTTATACTGTTAAGATAAATATATAGAGTATATTTTAACTGGTAATGTGAATTGGGCCCTACCATACAACTCCTATCTAAAAATAATTGAGCTATCAATACCGGGGGTGGGGGATGTCAATCCCTGGTCTTCGAGAGACCAGATGACTTGGTCACCACTGAACCAAGGTCGCTCTACTATATTGTTAAGATATACGTAGTATGCTTGTACGGAGTACGAGTACAACATTTTGAAATAGATTGAATACACGAGAGTTGGAAAAAGTGACTCAACCTGAAACATACTCGAATTCATATGATACTATTGACCCGACCTAGATTATCCAATCAATAATCAATAATGTGTGGAATCTTGATTATTATGCCCTTTAAATTTATTTGACGAAAACACGACGCAATTTTGGCCCAAAACTAAATGCATTTAAACCCAAATTGACCCGAGCTGAACTAACTCAACCCGTAACCGACCCAAACGACCCGACTGACACCTCTTTTACCTAGATTTGTTTTGACAAAATTTCTTGAAGACCAGATTCAGTGTTATGGATGCATGAACTGATGGATGAGATCGTGGCCTCTCTACTACGTACTCTATGATTGCGAGCTGAGACGCAATCTTGGAAGATAGAATATGCAGAAAAGGCATTGGGAACAAGCAAGTTTCAGAATTCAGAAAAGCAACAAGACAAACAATTGCATGAAGAACAGCTAGAAAAAGTTAATCCTTGCTGCATTGCAAAAGGCTAACGTTGTTGCCTAGTGGAAGAGTATATCTGGGCCATTATTTGTTTTTTTATTTCTTTTCTTCAAATATGATACAATCTCATTATTGACCTACTTATTGAGGAACACAACCTTTGGCTCTGGGTGTTAGAGCTATATATTGAGCCAAAGGGCGCGATATTTGAGGTCTTATGTTCGATACTCATCACTATCTCAACACAGGCAACGCTAAGCTACCTGGTGGTGAGGTAGCTCTTGCTTGTAAGTAACAGCATATGATAGAGCTCATTATCTTACCTAAAAAAACTAGTAGTAATTATTGACACCAGTTAACTTACTTCGAAAAGATATTGTAACACAATTATTTTTGGGTGAACAAGGTCCGCTAATAAATATTGTCCTCTTTAAGACATAGCTTGCAAAGATTTGTCATCCGCTTCTAGATTGAGGTATCTACCTCTAATTATATATGTCCTATCCCCTAAGAAGCACTACAAGAAACTCACACAACGAGGGCAATTTATCATGATTAAAGAGGGCAATATGAGTATTGTTTTACTTAATGATGCCTACAAGGGCAATTATTTTTGCACTCATTGATATTAACAATGAAGACAATATGATTATTTTGCCCTCTTAGAATTTTGAAACTTTGCCCTATTTGACAATAAATATAGTGTTTAAATCAAGGAAAGCAAAATGTATTGCCTTTGTTGATGATCAATGAAGGCAATTTTGTTTGCCCTTTTTGAATTGAATCAAAGAAGGCAAAACATCTAAAATTGTCTTTGAAACCTAATACAACGGGGTTACAAGGGCAACATGAGGGCAATCCTAAAATTGTCATTATAACCTAAGAAGACAAATTTTGTATCAAATAGTGCAATTTTAATTGTCCTTCTTGAACACATTTTTTGTAGTGAAGGCTTAATTTTCCTCAACTTTCGATATGGAATAGTTAATATTTTTAAACACATTCTCCCTTCCTTTAAAGAGTCCTCGAAGGCATTGACACCGAAATGGGTCATGAGTCCTAACTCAATCAAGCATCATTTGTAACACCCATACTCTTGAGTAAACATGAGTCCATTAGTAGATATTGTTCTCTCTGAATCCTGTCTTGCAAGGAATCACTTTGTTCTAGGACCATAGTCCTACACAAGAGAAGGTGCCTAAGATCTTGGCATTCCCACATTTAAAATCAAGGAGAACGAATTGAAGCCTCTTTTATATAGAGATGGATACTTCAACCTGAAAGGTTTATTGGGCATTACTTGGTAAGGACACCAAAGCGAATTCTTGTGGGAACACAAAATATAACTTTGTATGTGAAACGAATAGAGTAAATTAGATATTTTTAACTTTATTTGATATAATGAGTATAGCAAAGAGATTTTAGTTCTTTGCCAAAAAAAAAAAAAAAGCAAAGAGATTTTAGGATGTTTATAGTAGGGCAAATTTGGTTAGTGTCATTTACATCAATTTTAATTTGCACTTTATATATAGTCGTTATGATTAACTTGCAAGATCGAAGTTTTATTTTTACATTATTTACAATCTAGCTTAGTATTTATTACATTTGGCCTGATGATTTATATGTTCGAAAAAATGGTTATTTGGTGATTTATAACTGAGTGGTACTTTTTCAAAAACTCTTTTTTTTTTTTACAAAAAATAAAAGTAAAAATATTAATAACTTAAATTATATATTGGCAAGCATGAAACTTCTTAATATTACGAGTAATATAGAATAGATAAAGTACATTTTAGTGTTAATAATTGCAAAACACCAAAGTTAGCGCAGCGCCACTTTGTGGTATATAATTAGCCTTACATGAGGTCGATCGAGCCTTTAGCTATTTGTTTTCGGGACAGGTGTTCAAGCCTAGATCACTATGCTCCCCTCGACCCCTCCAAGAACAATGCTACCTTAGTTATCCTGTCATACAAGCCTCAAATAGGACTCCGCCTACCTTACCTCATAAAAGAAAAATATTGGCCTTACCTACTCATCCTCCTTATGCACTTGTCATTTAGTCAATGTACTGTATTTCTAAAGTGGACCACATGCAATAGTTGGGCCTCATTACTATTAAATTGCTACCCTATAAAATTTCCCTATATATATAGCACCCACATTTTCTATTGAAATGCACCTGAAATTTGTACTAGAGTAGTACCTTGATAAAAACAAGTTACTATTGTCTATACTCATACACAAACACATATATATATATACTTGGATCATACATATATACTATATAGTATATCTATATTATGTCTTCATCATGCATTATGAGCTCAAATGAGAGCATAGTGTTTGATCCATCAATAATGCAAAACCAACAAAAATTGCCAAAAGAGTTCATTTGGGCCAAAACCGGGTCATCAGGGTTGAGCCCAATTCAAATGCCCTCAAAACAAGAAAACACTGATTTCTTGAATGAGCCCTTGGTTGATTTGGAAGGCTACTTTAAGGGTGATGAAGAGGCAACCCAACATGCAGCTGAGTTGATCCATAAGGCATGTGTGGCCCATGGGTTCTTCCAAGTGACAAACCACGGTGTCGATTCAGGCATCATTCGGGCAGCCCATGACCAAATGGGTGGGCTCTTCAAGTTGCCTAAGGAGAAGAAATTGAGTGTTCAAAAGAATAAGGGGGAAATGGGGGGTTACTCTGGTGCCCATGCTCATAGATTCTCTAAACATCTTCCTTGGAAAGAGACATTCTCTTTTGAATTCAATTATCTTGATGATTTGAGTAGCTCTTATTATAAGCCTCTTGTGCTTGACTATATCAAATCTTCCTTGGGAGACGACTTCGAATTCGCTGGGTAAGTTTATTATTCCCTCTGTTTCACAATGCTGGTTATATATATTTTTTCACACTTTTCAACGGTCGTGTTTGAAAATCAAATATAAAAAAAAGACTATCGAAACCAATAAAATCCGGTGTGAATATATTAATTTTTTTCTTACATATAATAAATGTTTTTCATGATTAAAATTCCTCTCGGCTCACGTAAAAATGAAATAAAATGTTGCCAAATTGAGCACACCCTAATTAACTAGATCTTGATTGGGGTATGATTTCATGTATATAGGTGGGTGTATCAAAGGTATTGTGAAGCAATGAAGGATTTATCCCTAGTAATATTTGAGCTCTTGGGCATAAGCCTAGGAGTGGAAAGAAAACACTTTAAGAATTTTTTTGAAGATGGGAATTCACTACTAAGATGTAACTCATATCCACCATGCAAAGAACCAAGCCTTACATTTGGGACAGGCCCTCATTGTGACCCAACTTCTTTGACAATATTACATCAAGATCAAGTTGGTGGCCTTGAAGTTTTTACAAACAACAAATGGCAAGCTGTGAAACCTAGACAAGATGCCTTGGTTATTAACATTGGAGACACTTTCATGGTAAATTTTACTCTTTCTTAGCTTCTTTCTATACATTTTTTTTAAAATTTTATTCCGACTTATTTGGCTGGTATGAGGATTAAAACTCCGAATCTAATGTGTTATCAGACTTATTATCACTAGTTCACTAGTCCATATCTCAGATATATTCCTAATAATAACATATTTGGTGTCCGGCCATAAATAAAGGTATTCAGAATGAATTTGTATGTAAATTTGAAAACTAATTTAATATATATTCTCGATCATAATGGTGCTATTTTACCTTTAAATTTCATTTTCATCTAATACCACCTTTTCAAGTGATGATGTTTAGGGCTTGTTTACTTCAGATTAAATTCAGTTCAGCTCATCTCTATTAAGTTCAGTTCAGTTCAGTTCAGCTAATGTAAACAAACCCTTAGTAATTAATGAAAAGTAAAGAGAAAAAAAAAAAAATCGAATGAGATTATGTTTCCATGAAAATGATAGTACGTATTGTTTTTCTTACTAAAATATACTTTATAAATTCAATAATATTTCCAAAATCTATTACCAACTGTTCAAAAATGTGTCTTGTATAATAAAATGAAGAATTTTCTATACATTTAATTAGTGTTTGGACAATGACATGAATTTTTGGACTCTAACTTGATCTTAGCCAACGTCACATCATAAGATTTATGGAGACAAATAGCAATACAAGTAGGACATGGCTGTTTTGATGATAATATGACTCTAACGTAGTACTCTAAGTTGGTGTAAGTTATAACTCCCAGTAGATTTTAATTTTCCTTCGTTAACAATTTTTTTTTTTTTTTAAAAAAATACAAGTAAAAAAAAAAAATCTAGCTAGCTAGGTTGCAAATTGCTTCTGAAGTTTGACAACATGGATGACCTTTTTTTCAGTCTTTTATATATTATGTCTGCTTCTTATTATGTGTAACACTTGAATTTTTTAAACGGAGGTAGTATAATTATCCTAATTATATTATAGATTATATACATTTTACTAATTAGATCTTAATTTCTAACCAGTAATATATTGGTTTTTACTAGTTATTCACCTCATTATATTAGTTTAGGTATTGAATAATACTCAAGTAGATTCTTTAGTAAACCTCTGTTTTTTTTTTAAGATGTTCTGATTTATTTATTTTTTTACATTAAATTGAGAAAAACCCATCAACTAGGTACTAAGCGAAACACATACCTAGTCCAAATAGGTATAATATCAAACGACTTGTTTGTCATATTATACAACAATTACATTTTTTTGATAAAATTTTAGATGTGTTAGGTGAAGAGCCAAAAATCAACTGAAACCGCGACCGGTTCACATGAGTTATCGGCCCAGACAAATCTATATACTTATGCAGTAGAAAAAAGATAATGTAATATCGTTATATTTTGTTTGGAATACATTTTGTATACAATAAAGTAAAAGCATTCTTTGAGCTGCTTCGTCTTATTATAACAAACTCACTTTTAGTACTCTAATCTACTTCCGTAACAAGTTATATGTAACAATTAGATATTTTTTTTCTTCTCTACTTTAATTTATATCACATAACCTACCTGTTACTGGTGTAATAAATTGTGAGTCATAATCAATAGCATGTATAATGACTTAATTAACACTATTGTGGTAATGTAAAATTGGAGTAATAACTAATAACAAAGGGGTATGTAAAAATGTGTGTGTGTGTAGGCATTGAGCAACGGGAGATACAAGAGTTGCATGCATAGAGCACTAGTAAACAAGGAAAGAGAAAGAAGATCATTGGTATTCTTTGTGAGTCCAAGAGAAGACAAAGTAGTGAGGCCCCCACAAGATCTGCTAAGCAGAGATGATGAAGAAGAAGAGACAAAGAGTAGGAGATACCCTGATTTTAAATGGCCTCATTTGTTGGAATTTACCCAAAATCATTATAGAGCTGATGTCACTACCCTCCATTCCTTCTTCCAATGGCTCCCTTATTCCAATTTGCCCTGATTTTTTTTTTATATTCCCTCCGTAACATAAAACGAAAAAAAAAACACTGTACCCCTAGAGATCCTGGTTCAGTAAGATCATCTGTCTAATTTTCTTTTTCATTTTTTATTTACTCTTATATTCTATCCTTTTAATAAATTTCTGTAATTAAATCGAAAGAAGGAGTTGAGAGTTTTGTTATCTGTGTTATGTGTTTGTTAGTGTATAATTCAATATAAATAGAATCGTTTTTTCAGTTGTCTTATCTTGTTTGATATCATATGGTTTAATTGATTGATGGCTAATTTTATTTTATTTTTTTTGGCAAAATTGATGGCTAGTTGAGAATAATTAAGTTTAAGAACTCAAAAAAAATTCATCTTCTTCTCATTTTGCCATATGTCTTGTTTCACGATTATGTATTGTGCATGCATCCAAGTATGCATTATCTCGATTTCAATTTAAATTTAAATGGGATATTTTTTTTTCAAATATATCTTCATAGACAATATGACGTTATTATATGATATGATGGCTAGATTACTACTACAGCAATTAAAAAAAATTATGGACAACAAAATCAATTTATAAGAGAACATTTGATCCGGTGAATATATCTAGAAAAGCTATTGTGTATTTGTGTGAGTCTTACAATAATGTTACTATCAAATGAGTCCAATTCACCTGAAAAAAAATGATTTAATAAAATTGACTTGAAACCAATTTAAATTTATCTGGACAAATATTATAACTGATATGGAAAGAAATAAGACAAAACTGGTAAAAAAAAGAATTGGACCTGGACAAAATAACAACTAACTATTAGCTTAAGCTTTGTTAAATACAGGTTTGGGCCGCACCCGCAGCAAAGAGATAGTTTAACCATACACAGGCCTGATGGGTTCCATTATAAAATCAATTGGAGTAACCACCAAACCTTATATATTAATCATCATCTCTTTAATCTTTCAATGTGTTGCATGTGGCGAACTTGGAAGGTCTATTCTTCAGGAGACTCATATGATTTAATTTGGACGATGATAATTGAGGTGGTATTTGAGGGTCTTACCTCCATTGTTGCGTGAAATTGGAAATTTAGGATATTTTTTAGGTATGTGAGAAGACAACTAGAAAAACTGACAATATTGATTCATCAGTCATTCCACCTGACAGTAAGTATAAGGTCAGACAGTCTGACCCACTACTTTCACATAACAAAATCATCGGACTTGTCAATCTACTAGACTGCTACATATGTCTTTTGATTTTCAATTTTGCACTATGTATCTTGTGTACGTGCTAACGTTCATGTATCCTTCTTTATCCAAAACAAAAAGGACCGTTTGGCTCAATATCATACTCCGTATGATACAATATGATGCCTACTAGACAATAATCAACCCTAAATTTTTTAAATGTTTGCTAGCTATTTAATTTTCTTTAGGCCGGATGTCTTCAAATTTTGATACATTTCCTTTTAAATCAAATTATCTCGTACATATTTTCTCTACTTTTACTCCTATGACTCGCATACTACATACAACTTTTAAAAATGTAAAACTAGCCATATATATATATAATCAACAATATGATTATTGTTTTTGTTACATAAATAATATTAAACATAGTAAAAGTAAAGTTACCAATTAAACGTGAAAAAGGTAAAATGGAACAATTAAAATGGGGCGAATTGTATAAAGACTAAAGAGAGTAAAATACTATGAAATGAAAGGATTAAATTTGAAAAGTTAATAACAACATTAAAAAAAAAACTGTTGCAAAGTGTTACAAACTCATGTTTATATATATATATATATATATATATATATATATATGAAAATTTCAGATCAATTAATAATAAACGTAATTTTAACATCTCTTAGCTAATTTTTCCTTGGGGCATAAAATGTCAGGACCGGCATGACGACTCATTTAGTAACCGGTTATAAATGACACTCAAAGGCGGACCTACGGTGGAGGCTGGGTGGCACCGGCCCCACCAAAAAAAATTACATTTTTTTTAAAGTAAAATGGTCTTATATTATGTATTTATAGTGTTAAAGAATAAGCATGTGATTCAACATGGTCCAGTGGGTAAGACACTGCCACTCTTTGTTGTCTTGGATATGTGGTCGCGAGCTTATATTATATATTTATAGTGTTAAAGAATAACCCTCTGATGACACTAATGAGAATAAATATTCATTCCTATTATGTTGCTAGCTTACCTTCAATATAATAACACACTTTTTAATTGTAATGAAAAATATGAAGAAAAAATTCAGCTTGGGGAATGAGAATATATTTCCTTGGGTGTTTTCATTGTTAAATAATTGTGGTATAAGTTTATTTTCATTACCAATACTTATTACCAATTACTAAATAGGCCATTAAAAAAAGTTTCAAATAGAAGTTGTCACTTGAAAATTTTGATTCCAAAACTCTCTTTTGGCCCCAAAATTCTAAAAACATCCAAAAATTGAAAAAACTAAAAAAAAAAGGAAATAATTTAAAAATATAATAATTAATTAAAGATTAAATAAATTATCTGATCTGATGTAATCTAATCTAATCTAAACTTATTTTTCTGATCTAAAATAAGTAAAAATAATTTGAATCAACCATTGCCTAACTTTACTCATGATTCATGAGTTCATGACTATCATGAGTCATTGAAGTTAATCATAGGGAGTAATTAAAATTTGTAAGAATAAGACAAATGTGAAGGAGGACAAAAGAAATGGGCCCTTTGTGTTGTATTTGTTTGAACTGGATACCAACCTACCGGAAAAAAACCATTGTACTATTAACCGAAAATCCTGACTTCGAGAAAACTACTATAGAAGCAATCTCTTAAATCAGTGGGCTTTCTTTATTTTATTATCTAACTAGTTAATGCCCAAGCGATGCTCGGATTTTTTAACTAATATAGACCAAAAACCGAACTTATCGAATTTTATTTCGAATGTAATTTTTAAATTATCATTGACAAATGCTAATTTTTGACAGTTTTTTTTTATTTTTTTATTATTGTTAATGCTCATTCATTAATTAATCATGCTTAAATTTCCAATGTTAACATTAAATGAGAATATATGAATCTTTTACTATTTCCAATCACTAATAATATCAAGAATTTATTGCCAAAAAAATAATATATATCAAGAGTTAAATAATTAGCTCTGGGAGGGAAAGGAGTGAATTTAGGAGGAAAAACATAAAAATAGTGGCTTTTGTTTTAGTATATAGTAAGTATATAGATTAGATTAGTCCCGTGCGAATGTGCGAAGCAGTTCATGGGAAATAAATTATTAATAAGTCCCTCTTGATCAAGTCTTGATTGATATAGGGTATTGTTAAACTCATCCATGTACGTTTTACTTAGTTTCACTTGCGTTTTGACGATTTTGTTCTTGCTCTCTAGTTTACTTTTACTTTTATTACTTCAGATTTGCAACATTTTATTTGCAACATTTTTCTTATTTGACCCAATTTACTTGCTACATACATATTTTTTTGATATGTGGGGCTCACTTACTTTCTACATATTCTACCTTTATTTTTTTTCATTTACCCTCTTTATTCAACATATTTTTATCCTTTTTGTCATCTTCTTCATAACTTTTTAATAGTCCTTACTATTTCACATAGTTCTTTTACAAAAAAATATGCTAGAGGGAATGTATTAGGTAATTAAAGACGGAAGGATTAGTTGATTGGGGGATCAGATCATTAGATTGTAAAATTGTAATTTTGATCTTAAAACTCTGATAAATTCCAAGTAGAATTGCAATAACCTACAAACTTTAAGTTCCTAGCTACCTAGGATCGAGATCGATTACGTGTTTTTGAATCGGAGATTCGTAAGATCCTGATTGGAATTTTAGTAACCATAATATTCCCACATAATTGCCTACTTGAAACTCTAAAATTCACTGAAAAAAATGAAACTCAACAAAGGTTTTAAGGCAATCCCACCTTGAAGAGTTAAAGAATGATCTCAACATCTTCAACTTATAAAAGCGTCCACCATTCCTTTGATAAAGAACACAAGATCGACTAGCACATGATTAAATTATATAAGTGATTGCATTTTCAAGTTAATTGCTCTGATGTGTACTCTTACCCACAAAAATACCTCTAATTAATAAAAATTTGATCTAGATTTGTCCGATGCAATTATTGCTTAATCAAAAATGACTCAAAACAGCTTACCTTAAAACATAAAGTACAAAACAGCAAGTTAATTTCTATATAAATTGAATAATCTTAATTTATGTTACCTTTTTCTTCTTCTCCAAAAAGTATGGTATGGCTTCTTTGTATTCACTTCAACTGCTTCTCTCAATTGAGTATTTTATTCAGGCTGAGCTTTGGTATCAAAAGTATGTTGTGTCCTATATTTGATTTTTTAAATTATTGATACCCTTATTTAAAGAAAATAATTATAATTTAAAAAATTGTAAGCACAATTAATTGTAAAATTGTATAATTCAAATCCTTTTCACCTTAAAATTTTGTTCACAAATAATAAATCTTTTACAAAAAAAATTATTTACTCAATTTACAATATATTTATTATGTATAAATGAAATAGAAAAATTATATGAGAACTTATTAATTTTATTGCAATGTTTTTAACAAATTTTATATAAAGAATGACAAAATTTGAAAGTAAAAACAAGTATTAGAGTACGTATATCCTATCTCTAAAAATTCACCAATGCCCAACTGGATTAATTTGCTAAGCTCGGAATGTTTGTAATTATTTTGAATGGAATTGAGTGAAAATGGCAATGAAAAATTCTGCTTTTATTCGGAAAATGATAGTTAATGAGGAAGAAACAATGCATTATTATTAGATGAATATACACTACTACTTGCAAACCCTTAGATCCTTTTTGCTCGCGTTGATTGTGATGTTGTTGTAGTAGCTGTTGCTGTTGTTGTTGTTTAAAAAACTCCTCAAACTTTAAGTTCCTAGCTAGGTTGAGATCGATTACTTATTTTTGAATTGGAGATTCGTAAGATCCGAATTGGAATTTAGTAATCATGATATTCCCATAATTGCATACTTGAAGCTCTAAAATTCATTAAAAAACATGAAATCCAATATTAAAAACGGGTCTGAGCCACCCAATATGGAAGTGAAGAATTAGGACACTTATTATAACCATAGAAGATTTCATCCTAAAACCAATTGGTAATAGCAGAAGTAACTCCTAAACTTATAAGTTAGTTTAGTCTCTCCTCATTTTCCGATGTGGAAAATGCACCATATGGGATTCAACAAAAGGTTTTGAGGCAATCTTACATTGAAGAGTTTAAAATGATCTCAACATTTTCAAATTATAAAGCGTAAACAACACAAGATTAACTAGCATAGGATTAGATTAGATAAGTGATTGCATTTTCAAGTTAATTGCTCTTATGTGTACTCTTACCCACAAAAATATCTCTAATTAATAAAAATTTGATCAAGGTTTTCGATGCGATTATTGCTCAATCAAAAATGATTCAAAATAGTTCAACCTAAAACATAATTACAGAACAATGAATTTATTTCTATAGGAATCAAAGCAAATTAACATTTTCAACTTTGTTAATTAATGCCTCATCTTCGATGTAGGATTACGAAGCTTCTTCTGCATACCTGTTGCCGCTTCAATTTGAAATTGATAGGTTTCTCGAAGATATGTTGCACCTGCTATTCATCTTCCTAATTTGAAAAATCTTAGTTTGTGTTACCTTTTTCCTCTTCTCCAAAAAGTATGGTATGCCTTATTTGTCTTTTTTCTTCAATTGCTTCTCTTAGATGAGTAGTGTATTTAGGGTAGGCTTTGGTATCAACACTATACTATAATTTCAGGTGAGTAATATACTTCAAAAAGTTTTTTTCCAGATTAGTTTTAATTATTTCCATTTTAATTTTATTTTTTTTCCAGATTAAAGTTTAATTTTCTAGTTAAATGTTAGTTTTTCCAGGGTAGTGTTAATTTTGTCTAGGTTTACCTCACAAAACAAACACTCAGCTGGACAAAATTAAAACTTACCTGTAAAAAATTAACACAAACCTTAAAAAAAATTATAATTGACCTGAAAAAAATTATACTGGACAAAAAAAATTGACATGGAACAAAATTATACCAAGTTGGACAATTAAATACCATAGCATCTAGGTGAATAACTCATGTTCTCTAGTTATAATTATAACCCGTCTTCTCCAATTATAATCCAAAATATAATTCGTCCAGTTATAATCCAGGTGAATTGTTTTTTTGAAAAGACGAATTATCGGTTGAATTCGTCTATTTGAAGCATCCATCTAAATAATATTTTTTTTAGAGAAAACGAATCAGTGATTCAATTGGACAACAATCGAAATCAAATTCATTTTCTCAAAAAAATCAACTGGACAACAGAAAAGTTGGGTAGAAAAGAGGATAATTTTTTAACGGCAAAAACCCTATTTTTAAAAGAATGCATAAAATAGTCATTTCTGTAAATATAAAAATTTAGTAATAAAATGATATAATTTATCAGTATCTAATTTCAATATTGTTATCAAGAAACCAACCGAGCTGCATAAATCAATGGAAAGCTATGATTTACCCTCTTGAAAGTTGAAATGTCAAAATAAAAGTGATATTTTTTTATGCAAAAATAAAAGTGATATTTAGTAAGAGTATTATTGTGTTATTTTCATGTATGTGAATACCTTATTTCTCTTTTATAATAGATCAATAAAAGTAATTGTCATTTAAGTGTATACAATGATAAATAAGTATACTTACTATATGTATAAATCAATATTCTATATTATTCTGTAGTTTTAAAATAAATATCAATAAAAAGTGGGAATTTCCCATAACAATGCTAAAAAAAAAAACAAAAAAAAAAATCTACTGTATAAGCAAAAGAGTAAGGAAGCGGTGGTGTCCACTTAGATTACCACACTATCGATACTTGCTCATCCTTCATAAATTATTAATCAAGTGAGCACAATTTAAAAAATCGCAAGTACAATTAATTGTTAAATTATATTATTCAAATTCTCTTAACACTCAAAATTTATTCATGAATAATGAAGTACAATTAATTGTAAAATTGTATAATTCAATTTTAATTCTTTTAATCTTAAAAATTAATTCACAAATAATAAATCTTTTACAAAAATTAATTATATACTAAATTTACAATACAATTATTATGAGAACTTATTACTTTTATTGCAATGTTGTTAAAGAATCTTATATAAAGAATGAAAAAAATTGAAACTAAAAACAAGTATTAGAGTACGTATATCCTACCTCTAAAAATTCACCAATGCCCAACTGAATCAATTTGCTCGGAATGTGTGTAGTTATTTTGAATAGAATTGGGTGAAAATGGCAATGAAAAACTCTGCTCTGAGCCAGGAAATGATGGTTGGTGAGGAAGAAACAATGCATTATTATTAGATGAATATACACTACTACTTGCAAACCCTTGATCAAATTGCTCGCCGTGTTGATTGTGATGTTGTTGTAGTAGTCGTTGTTGTTGTTGTTTCGGAACATTGAGTTTCTCTTCTTCCATTTCCCTATATTTATTTAGATATATTTTCAAAGGATTTACATAATCCTCAAAACCAAGTGTTGTAATAGCCCATATAATATCATCACCATTTATAGTTTTCCTTTTCTCTCTTTGACATTTATCAGATGCTTCTCCCGTTACAAAACTAATAAACTCCGAAACACATTCTTGTACGGTTTCTTTAGCGTCTTTTGATATTTTTCCATTTGGTGGGATTTTCTTTTTCATAATTCTACCAACATTCGCTATGGGGAGAAATCTATCTTGCTCCTTACTACTACTACTACTACTCCCTTTATTGCTACATTTTTTCTTATTAGAACATGTTGTAGTGCTCTCGAGACTAATTTCTTGCTTGATGTTGATTTCGTGGCTTTCATCATCATCCATAAGAAAATAAATAAATATTTATATTTTAATTTTTTTTTGCATTAATCCATGGGATGAAGTGATATGATTGGTTATTGCAAAGGAAATTAAGTTTTGTAGGGATGGCAAAAAATATATATAAAGCAAAAAATGAGGCAAGTGAAGTGGGACTTCCTTGGTTTATTCTTAACCACGGAAACTTCTCTGCATTAGGAAAACTAAAATTAACTATATTTGCCCTAATTTTAACAAAATTTTATTGCTTTTCAAAAAAAAAAAAAAAATTGACTTTTATAGTGTAGCAAAAAAAAAATCAATTCCCATAAACCGGCAGGTTATTTAAAAAAAATTAAAAATCTAAGACCAAAGTCAACAGAACAATAATAATTAGGATTATTTCCAATGGTATTCCTGTATATTACCATATTCCCAATTGTATACATGGTATAGAAAAAACCTAAAAATATACTTAAGTGGCTAATATAATTCAAGTAACATACACCTGACACCTCTATGGATTGTTTCCGGCTAATTAACCACCACTAATCAGTCCTTAGTTAACTATAGTTAGTTAACTATATTTTTAGGTATATCATTGGGAGTATACTAATACAGTAATACTCCAGTATACCGGTGGGAATAATCCTAATAATAGTTATTATTATTTTCCATCAATTAATAATATGAAGTATTAATTATTATAAAATAATTAAAAAAAACTATTGAATTACAAAGCTACCAAATTCTTTAATGATATTATTATTATTATTATTATTATTATTATTATTATTATTATTATTATAAGTTAGTATTTTATTGGTTTTGTTGGTAGATTTACTAAAAATAAAAGAGAAAAATAAGTAAAAACTTATCAAATAGGGAAAAATTGGTATTTTATTGCAAGAATTAAAAAACATCCAGAATAGCAAATGTTGCAAGAATTTATTTATGAAGGAAGTTTTTTTTTTTTTTTTTTGAGGGGAAATCTAATTTTATAAGGAAACTGCTCTCATTAGGAAACTTAAACTAACTATATTTGATCACAATGAAATTTTCCATAATTATTTTAACTAATTTAATTTTGTTTTAAATTTTTGGTGTAGGAAAATTCAATTTCATAGGTGAAGTCGAGATCCTAAATAATCAAAGACTATCAACAGAACAACAACAACAATACTAATAATAATTATTATAATAATAATTATTATTATTATTTTCCATCATATAATTATATTAATTATTATTATTATCTTTATTATTATTATTACTTAACTATTCCATCTGTTCCCATTTGTTTACTGTTTGACTTTGCACATATGTTAATATATTTTTTTGACTTTAAATATCTTTTGTTGTGTATATGTAAAAATTATAATAATTGGATATTAATAACGTACTCATTGGAACGAATCAAACAAGACCCCACGTGACTATATTATATTTTATATATTGGGGGTAATTTAGAAGATTCTCCCATCTTATAAATAGTTTCAAAATTGTAATCAAGACAAAGAAATAGGAATGGATGGAGTACTATTCTTTTCTCTTTTCTTTAAATTTATAAATATCTCTATTTTAATACAAAACTTTGGTCAGACCGGGCCGGGAGAGTGGTTGGTTATTGAGGAAAACAATCATCTAATAGAATTAGCAACTTTTTTAATGATTTGCTTAGCTTTAAAAATTCTATTAGGAATAACATTTTACCTCTAATAGAATTAGGAACTTTTGAAAAACTATATGGGTAATGCTATATTGGTGTGAATTGAATACAAATATTTTACTAATTATATTAGTGTTTTATAATTTTGGAAATATATATGACAAAATTACGCAAATTTTTTTATAATTAATTCTTAATTTTTCTCAATTTTTCATCTTTAGGCTTCTTATATACATCCACAATTTATATACATGTAATGTGTGTCGTTAGCTTAAAAATGAAGGTTTGTTCTTTACAATTTATTGTCAATTATTTAAATATATTTAAAGCTGTTGTAACTTATTTTATCAAATATCAAACTTTTTTATACCTCAAATAAACTTATTAAATCTTATATGAATACTCTATTTAGTTTTGTTGAAAATAAGTTATGTTGAGTTGAAAAGAGCTAATAACCATACCCTTCGTATATGCTTAAATGACAATCACTTTTATTGATCTATTATAAAAGCGAAAGGGAGGTGGTGATCAGCTGTTATACCATGGTCCCGGGACCATGTATGTACAACGTGGTCTCGCGCATTTGCGCATTGACAATTATACTACAAATTTACACGCGACTATATTCATTTCAATACACTACAATATTCAT